>CM075062.1:31866669-33224586 GCA_037428765.1 Rubia yunnanensis | reverse complement strand
GTCCCTTGATCAATTCTACTTGTTTGAAGAACGGATAAAGCATTCACTGATGTCTCCACTGATGCGGTCAGTGGCTGCCGATTTCCAGCTGAATACCACATGAAATTTCCAGCGCTGGCTCTGCTCCTTCAGCTCTTGGACGTGGATGAGGTTTTGGAGTTTACACTCAATACAGTAACATTCTCAAGGACTCCCTCAGCTCAAGATTTTGCTCTTTTTCTTATCTGGAGTTGATAATTACTAATCCCCAACTGTAATTTAGTTTCAAACATTAAACTACTTTCGAGCTCTGAATCTCTTAGTTTAGGCTATTATTTCTTGTGATTGAAGTTGCCTGGCCAAAGGAGAGAATTAACACAGGGGGTGGAGATTCTCTCTTTTGGATCGCAACTTCATCATCTGTCCTATTCTTGGATAGTTGTCTCACAAATACTAGTTGTAGAATTGGTAGGACTTTTGGAGGCAACTATGTTGCTTCACCACTCATTTTGAACAAACTGCACTCTATGTACATCCTATTACCTTGAAAGAAGGCTTGGGGAACCTCTAATATACTCTCCCCCACCCTTGGGTGTTCTCATTAAAAAAAAATGGTGGAGGAGGCTGAGTGAAAAGAGGAGAGAGGAGAGGTGATTGTTGTCTTTTCATTTTATTTCATTTTAAAGTTTTTAACTTGAGGGAATTATGGTCATTTCACTAACTTCCGACCAATTTAGTTGTCGACATGTTGGTCAACAAAGTCTAAGGTAAAAAAAAAATCAATAAAATTCGAGTTGGGATGGAGAAATATGTGAATGTACATGGCATAATCAGTAATCGAATTTTTTTTTGGAATTTCTGGAAAATAAAACAGAGGTTCGGGGCATTCCGAGAATTGAACTCGGGACCTCTCGCACCCTAAGCGAGAATCATACCACTAGACCAAATGCCCTGATGCATAACCCTCATCCACTGTAAGATAATAATAATTATTATTCAAAGAATCGCTGTTTGAAGTCCAGTTAACATGTCTTCTTCTTCTACATGTGAGTCCCAAATAATTTGGGCGGGTTTTTTATTTCACAATAAGACCTAAAACCCCCCTAATAAAAGAAAGTTTTTTTTTCGATAAAGCAAAGGATTTGGGTGTGGAAATTTTATTTTGAGTTCTTTTATAAAAAACAAAATACAAAATACAAAAAGGGTATTTATTGGGGGATTGTAACCTAATCAAGTGAAATTCTAGAAACTTACTCCATACTTATTTTATTTTTATCAAAATAATTAAAAGTACTAAAAATAGAGGAGACATAATTAAGACGCTACCAAAATTTCTTTATTTGAATCATCTAACATAATATTCTAAATTTGGTAATGTCTTTAATCCCTAATTCACTGAAGTAAAAAAAAAAATTTAAGTTTATTTATACCTATGCAAAAGTATATTCTTAATTTTTTTCTAATTGATGGCTAAACTTTATTATTTAGGTCATGTAACTTGATTTTATTACTGCCCAATTCGAAAATAATCAAATTTGGTTTAGTACGCAAATGAAATACTGTCATGTAGAATTGATGTAAAAATTATGCAAACTTAAATATATACTCTCTTTTGTGAAGGTTGGGAGAAATTCAAGTTGAAAGTTGTTTATATACTCCCACCGTCCTATAATTAATGGCACAATTGTTTTTTGCAAGTCAAATTTTAAAAAAAATTGACCTTAAATAAACATTAATATATACATAATAAAAATAGCATGTAGGATCTTGTTACATTCATCTTAATGTCAATTTTTTAAATATCAATTTTATATGTGTAATTATTATATGTAACTAGAGATATTAACGGTCAAACATGATCATTGAAGAGCATAAAAAATAATTGTGCCATTAATTATGAGACATAGGGAGTACTAACTTTTGGCGATACCGATGTGAGCAATTAGAATAGATTGGTAAATTCCAGCTAGATAGGACAAGGTAGTTCAATTTAGAGTGGGTTGCAATCTTTCTTACGACTTTGATGCAATCTACTGTGTGTAGCTCGAGGTGGAATGTTATCTCGCTAATGGGTTCGGGTCAAGTTGATCACTTGATTTACATTTAAGGAGACCACCTACTACGATTATATGTACTCCCTTTGTCTATTTTTCTTTGTGCCACATAGGCCTTTGCTTTAAATGTATTGTTTAGTATCTTTGTGTAAATGAGCTCAACTCACTTCTCGTTGTAATTTATCTCTCAAATGTTGGTCACTGGCTAATCTTATAATCAATATGAAGGCTTGAATTCCTTAACATCCCCGTCATTGATAGTTGGTTTTTAAAAATGGTAAACTTTACAAGCGAAAGGCAAAAAATAAGTAATAAACTCATAGTTCTTCTTCAAATTAAAAGAATATAATAGAATAGAAATATTTTTACAAAAGCATATTTATAATTTAGGTAAAGCTTAGTAATTGAATGGGCTGAAAAAGTAATTTACTATTTTGATGTAGTGGGACAAAAGAAATTCGGATTTTAAAATGGCTTAGATTTGAATTAAATGGACCAAACTTTACAGAATTAAAAAGCAAAAATAACAATTATAAAAAACACTAAACCATTATTTTGGTCCCCAAAAATTTTGGGCCCAGAGCAAGAAAACATTTCACACTGGGATTAGGCAGCCCCCACCTAAAGATTGTCTCATGATTAGACCAGAGACAAATTACATGCTAGGAATACAGTATGTATTATTATTTGCTATATTATTATTTGGATCTTAATGGTAGAAGTAGCCCAAACATAATATTAAAGCCCAAATAATCAACCCAAAATTTGTGTGAAACTCGAGTTATAACCCGGTTCGTGCAGCGCAATTTCAACCAGGTTTTAACTCCGAAAAATCAAATTATCTGCCAAGTAATCGAGCTATTGGGCATCAAATCCTCTTTCCATCTTCCGGGAAATCTAATCATCCTCCAGGAAATCGAAGAGCATATCATGATCGAACTATCCACTGACTGAAATACGATGATAACGTGCCTGAAAATCCAAAGAAAGTGCCACTGAAATCAGATAAAAATACGAATGGAATGCGATGAAATTGCGACTGAAACCGAAGCCCCATGGCGGCGATGATACCTGACCGGAAATGAGACCAAAAACACGATCTGTTCTTGCCGGTAACTGGGAAGACACGTCGGATCGACGTTGGAGAAGATGGGGGATTCTGAATAATATAATAAGAGGTTTTTTGGTTTTGGGATTAAATTATAATTAAATTTTTCTGGGGTATATTTTAAAAAATGCACCGAAATCTAAGGACCACATTGCAAAATATTGAGAAAAAAAGAGAGATATGTCGTTGATGTCGTCATCGTCGAAGCCCTATGACCTCAGGGTCATAAGGGTAATGACATGTGTTTTTTATTTATGACCTCATGGTCTATTATATAGTAGTACAAAATACCTATACAAGTTAGGAAAAAATAAATATAATCTAATTACAATTACAGGTAATATTTATATTCCTTAACACCCTCCCTCGAGTTGAAGCATAGGGATCAGAAATTCCCAACTTGCTAAGTAATGAATGAAACTGGTTACGTCCGAGAGCTTTGATAAATAAGTCTGCATGTTGATCTGTAGTGCGGATATGATGAGTAACTATAGTACCAGACTGCACAAGATCCCGAACAAAATGACAATCAACTTCAATATACTTCGTACGTTCATGGAACACTGGATTTGCTCCAATATGAAGAGCAGATTGACTGTCACAAAACAAACACATAGGAGCAGTATGCACAACCCCTAAGTCTTTCAGTAAAGATCGAAGCCATAACAACTCACAACAGGTAACAGCCATAACACGATACTCTGCTTCAGCAGAAGACCGAGAAACTGCAGGTTGCTTATTGGTTTTCCAAGAAATCGGAGAATTACCAATCATCACGAACCGAAAAGAGAACGCCGGGTAATAGGGTAAGCAGCCCAATCAGAATCACAGTAAGCAGTCAACTGTAACGCACTACGGGAAGAGAGAAATAAACCCTGACCAAGATGGCTCTTCAAGTAGTGCAACACACGAACTGCAGCTTGCCAGTGAGGAACACAAGGGGACTTCATGAATTGAGCAAGTGTGTGAACCGAATAACTAAGCTCAGAACGTGTGATGGTAAGGTATATCAGGCGCCCAACCAGTCACCTGTACTGCTCAGGACCATGGTAAAGCAATCAATACGCGCCAGATCGTGCTTCTGCTCCATCAGAAAGTCAGTCGGTTTAGAGGCAGATAAACATGTATAAGATAAAATATCCAAGGCATATTTTCTTTGCGAAAGAAACATCCCCTCCGGTCTTCTAGAAATCTCTATGCCCAAGAAATACTTAAGTAAACCAAGATCTTTCATATGGAAACAAGAATTCAAGTATTTCTTGAACTCGCAGATGAGCACAAAAGAGCTTCCAACAGTGACCAAATCATCCACATAAACCAGGACATGCAAAGAAACTGATCCACGGGAAAAGACAAATAAAGAGTAATCTGCCTTACTCTGAACAAAACCAAATGCTCGTAAAGCCTGAGCCAATTTGGCAAACCAATTTCTAAGAGCCTGGCGAAGACCGTAAGGAGATTTATGAAGGCGACATACCTAACCATGGGGCGCGACATAGCCTGGTAGGGGTTGAATAAAAACCTCTTCATGCAAATCACCATGCATGAAAGCATTATGGACATCCATCTGATGCAGTTCTCAACCATGAATGACCACAACATATGTGACTAGAACTTATCTTCGCAACCAGAGCAAATGTCTCAGTATAATCAATCCCCTTAACCTAGCGATTATCGAGAACCACTAGGCGCACCTTATGACGTTCAATAGTACCATCTAACTTAAACTTCATCCGGCAAACCTATGTGCAACCAATCACCTTCTTATCCTGAGGCAGAGGGGCCAAAGTCCAAGTATGATTACGCTCAAGCGCAGGAAGCTCTTCAGTCATAGCATCTCGCCAATGAGCATGTTGTGATGCCTCAGAATAAGTGGTGGGATATGCACTAGACGTTACTGCACCCAAAAATCTAGAATACATACTAGAAAAATTATCACAATTTACATAATCAGTAAGAGGATAGAGATACCTGAGGATCGTAATGGCCCATGAGTGAACGTAGTTGTAGGATGGGGGTCCTCAGTAGTAAGAGCACATGCATAATCATCACAATCTACCAAATAAGGAGGAGGTCGGCGAGCGCGAACACTCTATTTGATAAGAGGCAACTCAGCAGTAGGAGGAGACGTTGAAACAACTGGTGAAACAAGCGGTGAAGCTGACAGAAGCAAACGGTGAGCAGAATTAGTTAGGGCCGGAGACACCGCATTGAGCGGTGGAGCAGAAGGAGTCACCGGAGTTGGCAGCACGTAAGGTGCATGATCGCCGGTGGCGTCCCAGGTAGTGCATCTTCAGGCCAAACTGTCAAGGGTTACTAGTGATCTGGGTCGGTCACCGGAACTGGAGACGCGACCGGTGGTATAGGCGCAGCGGCATCCGGCTGTAAGGGTACGACGAAAATCGGTAGGACAAAAGCGGCGACAACTAGCGGCATAGGGTTGGCGGCGGTCGGCGGGACCGGTGGTGCTGTGATTTGGACATGTGACTCCGGTGGTGGTGGAAGTCATGTCAGCGATGAAGTAGTGGTGCCGCCAGGATTTACGGAAGAGGCTGATGTCGAAGTTGCTGCATACAGGAACTGGTCTTCAAAAAAATTGGCTTCCCGACTGTTAAAGATGATGCGGGGATTACATGTCAAATAGGCAATAGCCTCTCTTTCCAGCAGGATAACCAATAAACAAACATCACCGAATTCTTGGTGCAAACTTGTTGCGGTATCGGGGAATGTGAGCAGCAAAACACAAGCATCCAAATACCTTTAAAGATGAGTAATTTGGAGCTTGTCCATATAGCATCTTAAAGGGAGTGCGACCATTGAGATGTTTCGTCGGTGTCCGGTTAATCAGATACGTAGTAGTAAGAACACATTCTCCCCAAAACTCAATTGGAAGACTGGTTTGAAATCGTAAGGCACGTGCCACGTTGAGTAAATAGCGATGTTTTCGTTCAACTCTACCATTCTGATGTGGTGTATCAACCATAGATGTCTCAAAAATGATATCAGATGCAGCAAAATGAGATCTCAAAGGCAAAATTTTAGTCCCGTTGTCAGCCCGAACACGCAGTATAGTTCGGCCCCATGGATTCTTGACCAGAGTACAAAATTCCAAAAATCTAGAAGCTACTTCTGACTTAGCCACTAATAAATAAACCCAAACAGCTCGGGAATAATCATCAACTATTGTAAAAAAAATGCACCACTAGAAGATGGTGTTCTATAAGAACCCCAAACATCACAATGTACTAATTCAAATAATGCAGTAGCATTTGTAGAGCTCAATGGAAAACTATGTCTAGTCTGTTTTGCTCTATAAAATACAGAGCAAGGTATAGTAGTATTATTTGTGCTAAAATCAAGAGTAGGAACAGAAGACAACACCGTAAATTATGGATGACCAAAACATTGATGCCATAAATCAGATGAAGAAACTGAAGCAACTGTCGGAATAGACTGCGGGATATGAGGACGAACGCAAGTATCCGACAGACAAAGCCAATAAACCCTCCCTTTCTGTTCACACACGCCAATCACAGTCCTCGTACTGATTTTATGTAAAATGCAATAATTTTCAGTAAATAAAGCTAGACATGTTAAGGCAGATAACAATCTAGAGCATGATAATAAATTGCATCGTAAAGTAGGTATGTAGAGCACATGGGCAATGGTGACATCACCAAAACAAATAGAACCATATTGTGTAGTAGAAGACACAGATCCATCAGGCAGTATAACATTCACAGAATTGGTAGCAACAGTAATATTAGTAAGAGAACCCTTGTCACCAGTCATGTGATACGAGGCTCCTGAATCAAGAATCCAGGGTAAAGTAGATTTACCTGACCAATGGTCAGATAACGAATTAAACTAATTAAATAAATATATAGTCGGACTCCATTGGTCATCAGACAGAGCATAGCGGAAATCAGATGCAGTAGGGGTACCATAGGAGGCGGCCTCCGCAAACCCTTGCGGCCACGTCACTACACCGACACAAATAGCCATAATATTTTGTGTAATAAATAAATAAATAAAAAATTTTGCTCAAAGGCACTGGCGAGTCCGTTATTAGCCCTGCACGACGTCACTACACCGGCGAGTCCGTTATTAGCACTACGCGCTCTGTCATCTTCTGAATGAGTTTGTTGGAGCTTGCCGTGGAACGAGCTGGAGACCAGAGAAGAAGCTGGAGGCAACGAATAAGTTGGAGAGTCTAGTACCGGAGCACCGGCCAGGTTGACGTCGAGGAAGAGGCTGGAGGCGCAAAGATCGAGGCTCGTCGGCAGTGGAAACTAAGTCGGTCGGAGAAGCAGCTCATCGGCGGTGGAAGAACTGATCGGAGACTGGAGGCGGTGGGCTGCTTTAATCGGCAGCTTTTATGTTTTTTTTATTGTCTGAAAGGCAGATTTAATCGGCGGCGCGCAAAGGTTACGCACCGATGATGGTAGCGGAAAATTTAGAATGTAGGATTTTTGTCTCTAATACCATGAAGGAAATAAGTGTAATGATCTGTATTTTTATTTATGACCTTATGGTCTATTATACCTGACCGACAGAAATCGAAGCCCCATGGCGGCGATGATACCTGACCGAAAATGCGACCGAAAACATGAGCTATTCTTGCCAGTCACTGGGAAGACACGTCAGATCGACATTGGAGAAGATGAGGGATTCTGAATAATATAATAAGAGGTTTTTTGGTTTGGGATTAAATTATAATTAAAGTTTTCTGGGGTATATTTTAAAAAATGCGCCGAAATCCAAGGACCACATTGCAAAATATTGAGAAAAAAAAGAGAGAAATGTGGTTGACGTCGTCATCGTCGAAGCCCTATCCGATTGCAACTCGAAATGACAAGGAAGGAGTGATGGCTGGCATTTGGATTCCCGAGTTTCGTAGTTGAATCGTGATGTAACGTAATCGTGTGACGAAGGAGTAATTTTTCTGCCTGATTTTTAGCTCTAGACGTCGCTGCTTTCATCATATTTTTTGATTTCTGGTTTTCAGATTTGTGGCGTCCGTTGGTTAATTTGGCCGGTACGTTTACATGCATTTTCCATCAGTGAAGTTGGTGCGTTCTCCTGTCAAGCTGGCGCAACAATAATAATCCTTATCTTCCTAAGCACTATTTTGTTTCCATCTTTATTAGTGGATTGATGGAAGAATTGAAACCTATGGTGAAACTATATCGGCCTTCTGCACTTGAAGAAGTAGCACTGTTGCAGAAGCTAAACTTAGAAGTGATTCAGAGAAAATCAAAAGGGGTTATACACAATGGTTTTCACCCAGCTGCAGGAAGGGATAAAAATCAAGGGAAAATACCAGCAGTGAGTGGAGGATTCGAAGGAATCAGCCCTCGGGAAGTAAAATTTAGAAGAGACTACATTTGTGTTTTAAGTGTTTAATCTCGGTTACAAATCCATCAGATAATAAACCAGGAACAAACATTGGTGCCAGAAATTGACTGTGAAGAGTTGATGCAATTAGAACTGGACGAGATAATATCATAGATACTATCAATCTTTATGGTTACATCAAGAATTTGAGGGTTTCTACAGCTTCATGGGTGGTCAGAAAAATGAATGTGAAAGAAATAGCTATTATAGTGACTATTGCAGATGACAGTAACCTACGACCCGGAAGTTCCCTGGAGGATACAACAGTACAACACCATCAATTTACATGTATTTTTAAAGATTATGCCACTAGGAGGAATTGATGTTATTCTTGGAGTGGATTGGATGAAACATCTCGTAGCTATCAGTCAGTAGATTTGGATCCCCGATTATTCTTTATGGAAACTGTCATCAAACTGGGCTACAACTACTAGAGAAATATCTGAATGTGGGAAAGGAATGCAGCATATGTTTACACAGTGAGTACGGAAACTGAGAAGACATCAGGGTGCCAGGTTGCTCAGAAGTTTAAAAAACTGGGAATGGGACAGTTATTGAAACTAAGACACCAGGTTTTATCTGAATTCTCTTGCATTTTCTACCTTCACTACCTCCAGAGAGGGAAGTTGATCATCAGATATTGCTTAAACCTAGTTATGAACTCTTCAAGTTAAAGCCTTACAGGTACCCTCACTCACATAAGGATGACATGCAGAAAAAGGTGCAAGAAATTATTCAAAATAAAGAGGTGTAAGAAAGCACAAGCCCCTTTTCATCTCATGTTCTGTTAGTTAAGAAAAAACACCACTCGTGGATGATGTGTTGATTACTGGAAACTGTGTTAGAGTTAGTCCCACATTGGTGATTGACAGTCATATAACTCGGCATATAAGATCATGGGTCACCTCTACATAGTACCGATTGGTTTTATGATAGAAATTCATGATTCTAATAAGTTGACAATTAAGCAGTCATTGATTAGCTATTGGATGAACTCAACGGGGCTGCTTACTTAGCTAAACTAGACTTAAGGCCAGAATATCATCAAATAAGGGTCAGTAAGGAAGATGTCCATAAAACAGCCTTCTGAACTCACCATGCACACTTTGAATTTCTTGTAATGCCATTTGGATTTATGAATACTCGATAAAGTTTCAAGCTCTCATGAATAAATTGTTTCATCCATTTCTGAAAAGTTCATCTTAGTCTTTTTTTTGATAACATCTTACACTATTTCTAAGCATGTCCATCAAGTTAAAGAAGTCTTGAAGATTATGAGATTGAACTAGTTATATGCTGAAGGATCCAAGAGTGTTTTTGCTCAAAAAAATGGGAGGAATACCTAGGCCACATTATTTCGAAATAGGGAGTAGAAATGAATGAGCAAAAGATCTCTAGCACTGTTAATTGAGAGGACTCAACCAAGGAATCTCAAAGAGCTAAGGGGTTTTCTTGGACTTGCGGGTTACTATAGAGGGTTCATTGAAGGTTTGGGTATTATATGCAGACCCCTACACTATTTACTCAATAAATATTCATTTATCTGGAATCAGGATTCAACAGATGCATCCCATTCTTAGAATACTGGATTTTCAGAAGTCATTTATCATAGAGACATATGCTTGTATTAGTGGCACGGGAGCAATTTTATTACAAGAAGGTAGGCAAGTAGCATTCCTCAGCAAAGCTTACAGCAAAAGGAACAAAGGGTTGTCTACCTATGAAAAGAAACTACTAGCATTGGTTATGAACGGGCTATTATGAAGGCATTATCTAGTGGGAAATAAGTTTATCATCAAAGCACTTGCTGGAACAGAAGCTATATAGAGCTATTCAACATAATGGATTACTAAGCTCTTAGGGTTGAGCTTTGAAATCCGATACGAATCAAGGAAAACTAATTTTGTAGCTGATGCATTATCCAGAAGGCCAAAACATGAAGGAAAATAAGCATTAAAAAAGATTGAATCACATCAGAACTAAGTGATCAAGTACTGCCTGGTGATATAGTCTGGGATCAGGTTTGTGATGTTAGAACATATAATGATTGAAATTTGGTTTTACCTAATTAATTCAATTATCACTACTTTGTTCCAACATAACCTATCTAACCAAGTATGCAATAAAGCAAAGTATAAATACACGAGACTTGGTTACGCAGTTCGGTGAAATCCACCTACATCTGCGGGGCCTGACCCAGTTCAGAAAGAATCCACTAATCAGAATGATACAGTACAAAGCGCACCATACAATTATACTTATCTTATCAAACTATAACGTGAATCCTGCAAGCTCCACTTGCTACCGATCCACCTTGATCAGACTCCCTCTGACCTCGAAACTCATCAACGCTGGATCTCTTCCTCCCGAGGAATTAAGATATACGATTCTGAACTTTGAACAACAAGTTACGTATGTTGAAACATAGAATTCTGGCTCTTGCAGTACTCTCGAAAGATATAAACGCTGTTGCAGATTTTTCCTATTAAGTCTGTGAGATTAATGCAGCCGTGATGTCCTCTATATATAGTCTATTAGCAGATCGAAACTCTCCATAATTATCTCCATAATATTCCTATTCTTTATCTGCTTTTGAAGCATATCCAAATCCCATAAATAAAATGATTTTCCGTATCTCAAATATCTCATAAATCATTTTCCATAATCATAGGGATTTTCCATAAACCCAGTATGCTTCTACCACGCGCCTAAATTACCATATTGCGAAATCTCCTTTCTTCCATGATTAAATATCCACGCAATATTCAGCCAATGGTAAAAATCTTTTAGGTTTCAGCTTTCCATATGTTCCAACATGGAGAGTCTTTGCACACATGAAGTTTATTCCATCTCCAATTCTGTTACACATGAAATCATGTGAAAATTTAATTCCTTCTCCACATAATATTTAGATTACAATCAAATCCCTTGAATATATAAATTACCAAATAAAACCCCATAAAGAAAGGAATTAATATATTCCTTCCAAATCCTTCCACAAATGATATTTATCAAATCAATTCCAATTTTTATAAATCCATTCTAATCCCATAGAAATTGATATATTCTGAATTTAAACTCCATGATATTTCCTTCTCAGATTTCTTTGCAAACTTCCATAAATCTCAATCATTCCTTCTTTGATGTTTCAACACAACAATTCCAAAGTTGCTTAATTTCTACAAATTGCCAACTGGATAAATCTAGACTTTACAATGATGACTAATCTAAATTTGTTATTAGCAAACCATTCATATCCAAGGAGCAGGTTGATCAGACTATTTAAGAGAAGTGTGACAATCCAATCAAAGAGGATGTTAAGTCTGACTATAGAGAGATCTCAAAAATACTCAATCATTGATCAAGAAGAACAAAACAAGAAATGGACTGGGAATGAGATTCAAACTTATCTGCAATATGATTGTGAACAAAGTAAAACATTAACCTGTAGAAGGGGTGATCTCACTACTTATACAGTGATTCCTACTTAAATACACCGATCGAGCTTAGTTATGAATGACATGAACTAGCCTAGCAGATCATTGCAACTACTGCAATCAATCCAGTTCAGAGTACTAAGTATAGCCATATAAATGAAATCTTGAAAAAAAATACTAGTGTGGGAGGGGTGATTAAAGACGGTTCTATTGGACTAAAGGTGACTTCTCTGGTCTCACCTATGATCCCACATGCTCAAAGGCGGTTTCGAGAACCGACTTTAAAATGCACCATCAAAGGCTATTCATTTTCGCCTTTGATTAGGGGCATAGAATCGACTTTAAATAAGTTCTAAGTTCGGAACCTAATGCACCACCTCGGGTCTATCAACAAGTTTTGATGATTGAACCTATGCCCAGCTCCAGTACCTGGGCAAGGCTCGGAGAGGCTGACTATGTTATGAAATTTGGTCTCATTTTCGTCCATAACGACGAAAAGAAGCTATTTTTAGAAATTAAAGGTTCTGATATAAAAACCTATTTTGGGGGGTTTTGGTTCCGAGTTCAGAACCCTTAATCAAGTGTAGTTGTATGAATTTTCCTTGAACTTGTGAGACACATCCGAATTTGGAAGCTATGTCAGATGTAATAGCATATGGTTTATTTCATTACTAAACGACCTAAAATAGCCTCAAACCACTATTTCCAACAAATTTCAAATTGATTGTTCGAAGTTACAAAAATGTATAGATTCCACTAAGTTGGCAACTATATATCTATACATAGGAATAGAAATCACGCACATTCTATTACGTACATAACATGTTAAGATTTAAGCTTCCCTACCATTAAACAACATGCTTGTAGGTTTAACAAAAATATATAGACAAGGCTAAACAAACAGCTATCTATAAATATGAATATAAATCAAGAAAATTCCATTCTTCACAATACATGTCATGAACGTTGAGATTTGTGTCACAGTACCACGTTTGGACTTATAAGAGTCGCAGAGCGGACATGAACTAGATGTCTAGCCAGGCAATTTCTTGCCATGTCGATATCATCTTGTGAATACGGCTGGTATTCCTTTGGAATAATTTGTGGACATTAGAATAAAATACATTAGTTCAGGTAGTTGAGCAGTTAATCATTGAAGAAAACTTGGTATATTAATGAATTTAATACTTATTTTTATCAATTTCTAGGTGATCCAAACATATATCTTTAATGCACTCGACTGCTTATAACATTACGTAATAACCACATTCCCATATTTTTGCTTGTTTCTTGTACTGATTTATTAAAATGAAATTGTGAAAATACAAATCAACATGATGAAATTTTATAGGATACGCTTTGTAAAAATTCAAACCTTGACACGCTTGAGACAGTTGAAAGTGCAATGGAACCATTCAATATACACGCCAAGTATTGAGAACAAATAAAATTGATTTTCAATGGTCCCTACATTGTAACACGGATTTTTATCAAATATTTTGGTGAATGATGTGTGCATGACTATGTATAAGACTTCGAATAATGCAACCATCACCTCAAGGTGCAGTGAATTATTTTTATCCCTCAGCTCTTAATCAATCATTTCTTGTTTTGAACACTTAATTCCTTGAGTCATCATCGGACACAAATATCCTACCCAACCTTTTTCCTTCTTATTAGCAAAGTAATACATGTACCTTGCACATGACATTTTGAACATTGGACATAAATATGTTTTGCAATTTAGGTGAAATTATGAATTTTGATTAAATGCTAAAAATGAAAACAAAAGTTGTACGTACAATAGAAAGAGAGATATTATTGTTTGGTTGACTTGGTCACACCTCCATAAGTCTTCAAAGTCACTCCACAACGTGGTGATGTATCAGTTTCAACCAAAAATTCACTCACTGCCAGAAAATGTGTATGTTGAGTTATGTTGGTGTCCGACAATTCAATCGTACAACACTCGAACGAAAGGTGGTGACTACTTCGCCATTTTTACTCTTATCATAGGAGGTCTAGCATTCTAAGATGCCGGTAAAACTATTTCCATGGTCGCTGTCTGGTTCATTTTCAAATGACCATCTTTTGTAGGATTAACGTCTATTAGACGCCTTGGTCAAAGAAGGAACATTCCAAGGATGGGTCCCACTCTCTTGTATTCGCCATTCAAAATCGGCAATTAGCATTGTGAACCAATAGTTTTTCCATCAATATCCTTGTAAATCCATCCCGATTAGAATCGAGTGATGATGTTGCATCGTTTCGTGTAAAATACTGCCGACTACATGAAAAATAAAATTATTATTTATCCAAAGTCCTAAACTTTAGCTTAGTATAGAATAAATACCATTTTATAATCAAATAATTAACCTATCAAGTTCCTTAAGAAACATCACCTTTTTAAAGACTTTCTCATATTTTTAAACACCTCGTCAGATTTCTATGTTTTTTTTATAAAAATAATAAAGAGTCGTTCTCATTCTGAGTAACTGTAAGATCGTTACACATTTGAGTCAGGTTTAGGTCGTACAAACCCTAGCTAACAATTATAGGTAATCTGTTAACAACGTTCTAAACTCTTTTGGCTCACACTGTGGGGTGAGCCTCCCACGAATGAACTTATCACTAGGTTCATGTGCCATACTGGCGATCTCCTATTCGACTCACACCTCCAATCTTTGTCTTCATTGGGCTGCGACAACTCTGTAGTTTGAAGAGGCTACAAGTGGATTTCTCCAATCAGTGATGAGGAGAGTCTGTTGAAGGAGTTTTGAGGGCAGGACCATTTTGTTTTGAAGCAATCTGGTACTGCATGCCTCTATGTTTATTCAATGTTGGCCAGATTTATCCACACCGGGTTGCTACGACTTAGTATTTCTGATTTGTGAACCTTTTTAAAGGTTGTCACAGGATTTTTCCATAGTGCGCGGTGAGAGAATCTAAATGTCACCGAAGTTGCGAGAGTACCAACAGCACACCCAGAAATCAATAGAAAAAGCAAACTAAAACAGAATTAACCTAAACATTGTTATCATTTAGGGAAGTCATGCTACATCACATATCTACTATAACCAATAAGTAATTATTGCATAAGAGTATCACCCTCCCAACTTGCCGCGGATGAGGTATCACAGCTACTGAGAACTCCGTTGTGCACCAGAAACTCTGTTCGAAGAATATATACTACTACACAATGACCCATTTTCATATTTTGCAATGGGCCAAACCATATAGCTTTCACCACAGGATAAACAATTTTGACTCTTGCTCGCAACCTACCACCACTTATGAAAAAGGTCATCCACTGCATCTAATCGACTCTCCATTGCAACCACCATGAGGCCGTCGTGGCTATAGCCGACCATGATGAAATTCGTTGAGCGACCAAACAACACATTGGGTAGGGATAGATCATAGGGATGAACTAGAGAAGAAATTACGATGGATGTGCTTTAGGCCTAAATTTTTGGTAGGGCCAAGTTGGAAAAGAATAGTTCACCGCCTTACACCGCCCGTGACCGATTTACTGCTGTTAGCCACCTTACACCTTCGTTGGCCATGATCTGTTGGGTGACCGTTGACCAAACTAGGAAGCCGATGACTTTGGTGGACCGCTGACAAGCTCGTCAAAAAGCTTTGCTGGACTGCCTGTGGCCTTTTAAAAAATGCGGATGTATTCGCCAGTTACCATCATCTCGTTGAGCCACCCTTGGTGTGGCCCGCATCTCTTAATCCTTCAATACGCCTCCGAGCCGACCCAATCTGGTGGCTGGCATTTCAGCGCCGAACTCCACCTGTCGATGGTGGTGTGTTCATCGGCCGACTCCCACTCACCGGATCTTAGCATCCAAATGTGCTCGTCGAATATGATCCGACCATATGTTCATCGGATGTGAGCAGACCAAGTGTTCGCCCTATCTGAGCCGACCAGATGTGCTTGTCAGATGATGGTCGTTCGTTGCTAGCAATAGCGTTCGCTAGAGCTTTCAGTGCTAGTAACAATGGAGGTTGTGTTACAGCGGTCCTTTCCCATCGTTTTACAAAATAAAACAACAAAAAGGAAAAGACAAGAAAATGAAAGGTGGGGGAGCCTGTCGGCCAGCCAGTGGCGGCGGCTGCAGCCTCATAGGGTTAGGGTTTGAGAGTGCATGATTTTTGTGTGCTAGAAAGTAGGAAAATGGTCCCAATTGTGGCAGCTTTTTTTTTGGACGTAGAGGGGTGAGGACGCATTTCGATAATGCGTCCTCTTGGAGGTTTAATTTTTTTTCCCTCAGAATTTAATTAGAGGACTCGTTTCGGAAACGAGTCCTCTCCTTTTTTGTTTCCAAAAATAGTTCCCCCTTTTTTTTGAATTCAATTAGAGGACTCATTTTGGAAACGAGTCCTCTCATTTTTATCTTCCGAAAATAGTTAGGATTTATTTTATTTTTTCTAAAATCAATTAGAGGACTCGTTTTGGAAACGAGTCCTCTGATGTGGCATTATTTTATTTTTCCGGAAATGATTTTCATAGCACTCGTTTTGGAAACGGCTCCTCAGAACCGGCGAATTGTTTTTTTGAAAGTATTTGGCGGACTCGTTTTTGAAACGAGCCCTCAGACCTGGCAATAATTTGATTTTTTACGGAAGAATTTAGATGACTCATTTTTTAAAACAGTCTCCAAATCAGGCATTATCTAGCTCTTCGGGATATTATGCGGAGGACTCGTTTTCGGAACGAGTCCTTGGAAGCTGCCTGATTTTATTTCTCGGGAAATTAATCAGCGAAATGTTGGAAATTAGTACAAATTTGCATAAATTTATTTCTCGGGAGCTCCTCGAACGAGTCCTGGAATGGGTATTGTTTCCTACAATTTTTTTGAAAATGTTGGAAATGAGATTTGCAATTAACTACGGTGCTAATCTAATCTGTGAATGAAATAATGTTTATTATATTTTGTTATATTTGGTAAAGTAAGCGTGAGGGGAATTTTATTTATTGGGGAGAAAGCTTATTATACTATCCTGCCCTGATTTCAACAAGAGTGTGGAGTTTCAAATGAGTCGTGAATTTAAGTAATAAATTATCGTGGGTTGCTGCAGTTTGTAACTTACTATTTCTGGTCCACGTGTTTTCGGTCAAGATTGTGCATAAGCAGACTTTTGTTTGTTTGATGAAAATTTGGAAAATAGTCAAATGATGATTTAGGGTCACGCTATTTGATTTTTTTTACTAGTCTTGAATGTAGGTGCAGGAACGGAGTATTGCATAGTTAGAATGGATACAAGTTAGCATAAATGTACAGTGTAGAACAGTACGAGTGAAATGTAATGCCAATTAGTGTTGACTTTGACTTTGACCAGAATTTTTTTAAAAAACAATTTCCACGTGGCATCACCCCCATCCGCCACTTGGCTTCATCTCCATCACCTAAAACATTATCCAGAAATTTTACGAAAAAATATTAATATCCACGGAGGACGCATTACGGAAATGCGTCCTCGCCACGTGGCATCACCAACACCCGCCACGTGGCATCGCCTTATTTTTTTCTGAATTTTTTTTTTAAAAAAAATTCAGCAGAGGACACATTACGGAAATGCGTCCTCGCCGCGTGGCATCACCAACACCCGCCACGTGGCATCGCCTTATTTTTTTCTGAAATTTAAAAAAAAAAATTCAGCAGAGGACGCATTACCGAAATGCGTCCTCGCCACGTGGCATCACCCCCTTCGTCGCTTGACATTTTTGACCGAAAATTAACAAAAAAAAAAAATGAGAGAACGCATTACGAAAATATGTCCTCCACATGCATTTGTTGTTTGTGGCAACTGTAGCCACAAACTTAGCAATTTCTCTAGGGTTTGACTTGTTAAAGAGAGGTGTTTTTTTAGTGTGATAATTATTGAGAGACGTGAGGCTTGTTCGTAAAAAAATATTTGTATGCTTGAATTGTGAAACATGGATGCCATTGGCCAAAACCATTTTTTTATGTATGTAAGAATGAGCCGTGTTTTCTTCATTTTTCGTCTCATTTTTTCAGTTCATATTTCTTTTCAAGGGGAGGTCTCAGAAAAGTGGTCTATCCATAATCTTATGAATGATCCCCCTGCTTTTTTACTTTAAAATTTATAAATTTTTTTAAAAATTAAATATTATTTTTATAAATTAAAATAATTAATAATGTGTATTTGAATGTAAATTTTTTTAAATAATATATATATAATATAAAAGTACATTTTAAATATTAGTATGTAATTTAACAAACGTAATGTATAGATAAAAAATATAGTTGATTGTCTATAACTTAAGGATATGTGTAGAAAATAAGGGTGTAATGTTGTGCAGAAACGCGTTTACTTATGTTTTCTCATCAGAATCTTTTATTTCTAGCTATTGGGGATCTCCTTTCCGTTTGTATTCATGATCTTGGTTACAATATATAGATGTACAAGAGACCTGTACAGAAAAGGAAATGATTCTAGTCTATACAAAAGTAATGTTCACATAATATTGTCTTTTCCTTAATAATGGGCAACTTGTAATGAGACCTCCTCTCTTTTCAATTAGAGAAAATTTGATTGGAGCAATATGGATTAAGGCTCTGTTTTCTTTACCTAATTTACGTTGAATTTAAATGAAAAGAACTGAACTAAATTCAATTGAACCAAATATAAATATAGTAAAAATAGTAATAATAAATAAAATTAATTATATCAAATAAAAATTAATTAAATTTAATTATACTGAATCAGACTAAATTTACTTGAATTAAACTGAATTACAATAAAATATAGTCAAATTGCTTAATTTCGTGATTTTGTATGGAGTCCGTCTCTTGAAAGACGATCTTTTCATAAGTCATGGAAGACCAAGGTTTAAAGTGCAAATTAGAAGAAATAAAGATAAAATTCTCAGGTTACATTAACCGAGTTATAAACTTTACAACTATTACACATTGCATAATAAATTTTTAATATTACAACTAAAACTTTTTACATTTTATTATTCTAAATAAACTCCATTTTTTCATAAGGTTATGGAAACACGGTGTTTCCAAGATTTTTTCTTTTGTATGACTACGACAAACGTGTTGCAGTAAAGAGAAGAAAAGACATTAGCTAGGGTTCAATTTCCATAATCAAATATTTTTGGTCCGCGTCTTATTAATAAGCATTTGAAATTTGAGGCAGGAAAATTCAATACGATGTGACAAATCCACATAACTCGTAACTGTCACTATAATCATGGATAACATTTAGCGGCAAAATCTTAGATCGTTTTCCCATAATTCTATGAAGGGAAAGTCTCGGGAAATGCGGTATTTTCATAAGCTTATGGACAGTACTCCGGGGCATTTGACTTAAATGTTGTAATTTTTTATAAAATTTAAATATTGCATTTTATAAGTTAAAACAAGTAATCATATGTATTTGAAGGTGAAAATATTAAAAAATATAATATAAAAAAATATTTTCAAAAATTTTAAATTTTGTATGTAATTTAAGAAATGCAGTGTGTAAGATAAGAAATAAGTGGTCTGTCCATAAGCTTATGGACAGGCCATCTGTCAGGAGACCCGCTCTTCTATGAAAACACGGAGTTTAATTAAACTAATAAAAGGTAAAAGGTCTTGTTTGTAATATTATGCAACCCAAAAATTTTACCTTTATTTCTTCTAATTTATACTTTAAACGTTGATCTTTCATGAATTATGAAAAAATGGTATTTTAAAAAACGAACTCTTACCGGAGTACTTCTTATGTTTTCTTATAACAAAAACATCACCCATAATAGTGGAGGTTTTGGTAAACCTCTATCAATTTATTAATTGATAATAAATATAAAAAAAAAAGGAAAACATAAAGTCTTACATAAGTTCTATGCACTAGTGAAAACGTTTTAATTAAAGTCAGTAATTAAAGGCGATTCTTTTGATTTTTTGAAGATCCACTTTCGTGAGAAGGTTTCGGACTCAGAACTACCCTCCCATATCCCCCTTCATTTTAAAGGTTGTTCAAAACTGATCAAAGACCGTTCTTGAAGACTCGCGCTAGCCTCAAGGTTATTAGGTTTCCAGATTTGAAGGTTATTAGGTTTGAAGATTATTGGGAATTTTTCTGTAAAGTTGATTTAAAGTTTCATCATTTTCTATTGGTTTTTACCTTGTTTCTCTATTAATTATTTTAGCATGAGCGGACTGCAGTTCTTGTTTTAAGGCTGCCAGAAACCTCGGTTTTTGGCAGGTTTTTTAGAACTTATGATATGATTCCGAATTCAAAAATTTGCACCCTAATTCAATTTAATCAAAGAATTTTAAATTTTAAATTTAATTTAATTTTAAGGTGGCTTTTTTAATCTACATGATCGAAGGTGGAGCCAGAGAATGCGTCTGAAAATCGCCTTCTGTGATTTGGTAGAACCGCCTTTAATCACCAGTGTCTCCACTAGTGATGACTCCATCAACATACATCATCCTATCATAATTTAATAGTCGATAAACTTCAATTCGTGGAATAGAAAATTAACAATAAATGAAGAACCTATACTTTCCTAACGTACGAAAAGGAGATTTCTAATTGAATTTTATCTTTGATCTCTTTCAGGAAATCTGCAAAATCCAAAGTAGAATGTATCTATTTTGCATTAGCAATCTTAGTTAGAGAGTCCGCAACGTTGTTTGCTTTTCTGAAGGTGTGTGAAATAGTGAACTGCGACTTCTTTAGAATCTCCTATATACCTTAGAATACTTCTTATTTTTCACTAAAATGGTCTTTTTTTTAAATATAGTGTTTTAAATTTTGGTGAGTTTTTCTTTTGACTTTAAATTTAAAGTGTAAGTTTGTATTGAAAAGGCAATACTTTTGTACTACCGCTATCCTATAAAAAATGGTGGAATTGTTTTTGACTCACCTTTTTATGCAAGCTGATATGGCGGAAATTGTGAAAAAATAGGGATAGTTTGTGAAAGCATTGATCCCAAATCAAAAGTTGTTAGAGTTAAAGTGGAAATAGCAAACGACTTTTGTGACCATCGAAGTATCATCATCGTCCACCTTTGGCCCTCCAATTTTTTCTCCAACACTTTTGACCCTTAGACTAACCAAAACGCAACTTATGATACTTCCGTTGCCCTAGATTGTTAAATCCCACGAACGTCACAACACGTGCATATTGCGTGACTTTTTTTAGGGCAAAAAAGTCATTTTCATATTAACCCTTTATGTTTCCCCTTTTTCTTTTCCAAAATATTCTCACATGCAAATTGCGGCCTGTGTTTTCATTTTAATCGTCTTCCTCCTCCATAAGCCCTCCCCGCGCCGCCACTTCTTTTGTGTATCTATCACTGCTTTCTTTCCCAATCTATTCTTCTTCCCTCTCATCACTATCATCGGATTGAATGAAGACATGTCACCACCATTTCTCCTGCTCTTGCGCAAGCTGAGGCTAGAGCTCGGACCCGAGCCCAGCTAAGTCGGTGCCACTGCTCTGTTCCCCTGCCGGGAAGAAGTCCACGACGCGACTATCAAGCGGCACAGGGAGGGGGAAAACCAAGCAGATGGTTTCGGAGAGACGGATAGCCTGTTGGAAAATGATGGTTAAAAGGTTGAAATTCGTCAACTTTTTGGGCTTCGTTTGAGTGGGACCCAAATGGATTTTGGGTCGGTGGATGTCATTTTTGGGTTCTCCTTCGCGAGTACTATAAAATCGACTATTTAAACTCTCAAAACGGATCAACGGTGAATGAGATATGGATGTTTGAAATGTCACTCTTGAAAGAGAAAAATTAGGCGGAAATTGGCCCAGATTAATTTTTCTCTGGACTGTCCAAAATGCGTATGGACCGCATGGAAGTCTCTGGAAGGCCCAACCGCATAGTATATATGGAATTGCTTGTGTGTAATTCTTAAGAGATAAGAACAAAATACTTCAATATTTTGTGAGATATCTTGTCTTAAATAAATATGCGGTTTACCATGTTTAATACGATGAAGTATATTTGTGCAAATATTTCTTCCTTTTCCAGCAGATTTGATTCGAGTATTCATGGAATGTCTCGGATTTGGTGAGTTGGTGATTGGAGATTATTCTTCTCTAATTACAGAAAATCAGAATATCATGTTTCCATGATTAGGGTCTCTTAGAGCAGTATAAATAGAGCCTCTAAGTCAGTCAGAAAAGATACACCATTTTCTCAAGTCCCTTCATATTTTAAACTTGAGTCTTCTGTCTATCTTTCTCGAAGTTTCCATTTGGTGCTCGGTCAAGGTGATAGTCCTTCGGGCCTTGCGTGAATCCGAGGTAACTCTTATGTGTTAATTGTTACCTTCGATAGTTTTATCCTAGGGAACGATGTCCACGACGGGACTCATTCGTTTCAAGGGCAGCGAGTGTTACTCGTGACTCCATCATTACTTGAAACATGATTTATGTTTTGATTATTTGTAATTTAAGCGTTTCGATTGTATGCTTGAATAATTAATAAAATTTTATTATTCTTGCATATGTTAATTGCTCGTTCAATTTTGTTGTTTAATTTTTCGCATGATATAATCAATATATGTCCAACATAGCCCTCTGCATTATCTGCTCGACGTCACCGCTCTGGGTCGTCTGTAGGGGATGAGTCGGCATCACCGCTTTGTTCCCCTTCCGAGAAGACGTCGATGATGCAACTATCGAGTGGCGCAGGGAAGGGAAAGACAAAGAGATGGAGCGAACATTGGAGAGACAGATCTGTAGCGATTGTCGGAGTAGAAGACAAGGAGGCCAGTGGAAGTGGAGGGAGTAGGCGAGCTTGAGGTGGCTGAAGAGCAGGCGAGCTTGGGGTGGCTGAAGGGCAACGACAGCGGTGGTTGGCGGCATAATAAGGGACCACAGCGCGGGTTTCAATGGAAGGGATTTGACGTTTAGACCCTAAAAGAAAATTAAAAGGAGAGGAAAATTAAAGAAAAAGAAAGGCAAATTCTAAAAAAAAGAAAAAAAAATAATTTTGCCCCTTAAAATTAACATTTTGACTTGACAGAAAGTCCACAATTCACCAGTTTTATAAGTTTAAGGGCCAAAAGTGTTGAAAAAAAATTGGAGGGTCAAAGGTGGATGATGGAGGGCCACAAAAATCGTTTACTCAAGTGGAAATTGTGGGAATTTAACAATATTTTTTTTTGCTATTTTAGTTAATATTTTCAAATCATGCTATTTTTGTTGGGACGGATAAAAAAAGAAAATTGTGAGATAGAATTAAAAGTTGTATAAACTTTATAAGAAATATAAAAATATAACTATTTTGAACTATTTATTTGATCCATTTTTCATTAAGTTTGATCATAAATTTTCATTAACAAGAATAATAATATTGTCATATGAAATATTGAATTCATCATAATATATTTTTAAAATATTAATTTTTATAATTATTTTAATGTTATATAATTAAAAATAGTAATGATCAATATATTCGTTGATGTAGAGGCAAAATAAAACGTGCTTTTTAAATTTTTTAAAAAAAGATTGTTTTTTTCTCATTCATCATCACCAGAAAAATATACTGTGCACAGACTCGATAAAGCACAGTACTTCGCATCTATTTCATTTTCGCAAGGCTACTCTAGGATGCATTATGAAAGATTATGGGGTTTGATCCTTCATGTAATAAAAAAAAAAATATATATATATATATATATATATATATATATATATATATATATATATATATAACACTAATTGTATTATTTTTGCGAAACTATCAATTTAATCCTGTAAAATTTAAAAGTGCAAAACTAATTCAAAGATTTTGAACAATTGTGTCAATATACTCAAATTGCACTATTTTAGCGTTGACAATTGCTCCGGTTACTAGATTATGAGTACTTGATTATGTCACCTAAAATCTCACATTGTAATCAAAATTGCTCCGGTTACTAGATAAATCCCAAAATTACTCCTCCATTGCTAGTTCAAAATCTTGAATATAATACATGGTACATGGATGAGATTTTCAAGTGGGAATATTAATCTAAAGTCTCGTGCGAACTGCTCTCTTATCTTGAAAATCACTTAGAGTATTTATATTAAAAGAAATAAAACTAATCTAGGAATGAAATCATTCTTCTAATCTAGTTCTAATTATATTTCAAATAGAAGATTAGAATATAATTATAACTTTAAAAAAAACTAAATATTCTTCTCCAAAGAATATAATTGTAACATAATTAAGGACCTAAATCCCAATTAGGCTAGGAAATTAGGAAATAATACATTTAGCCCATAAAAGTCAATGGATTGAATAATTAGATTAGAACGAATTCCCCCGGACAACTTCTACCCAGGCCAAATTAGCATGGGCCTTCTAGCGCCATCCCACGCGCCACCTAGGTTAGTCACACACGACTTCTTCTTCCATGTGTGTGGCTTCTGAGCTGTTCCATGCAATGCATTCTTGATATTTTTCCTCTGTTTTTTCATATTTATTCTTTAGTTATTCATTACGGGTTCATGGGTGGGTCTTCAAGTGATCAAAAGTGCGTAATTCATGCAAAATTCTCAAAATATCCAATTCTTCCTAGAGTTTCCAGAATACAAGATACACTATAACGTGTCCAGATATACACTCTAAAGTATGTTAGTAAATACTAAATGTAACATCAAATCTAAGGCCTATCAGGTCACAACCATGCCCTTCCGATGATAGGATATCCATGCACACCCACTTGAAAACCATCCCTTGCTCCATGTTCAACACCGACAAGTCATATTTGTCTGCTTTCTAAGCCATGTCACCTTCCAAACTAATATATTTATGCCCCATTTCTACATGACATAGGGGTTGGGAGTCTGCCTTACTTAGCTAAGACTATTGGTGGTAAATATAATACGGGCTATCCGGGACAATGGGGTATTAAAAACTAGGATCAGTCCAGGGGAACCCTAACACGACATATATCATGAGTTTACTAATAGATACTGTAATTCCATTAATCTTTGTTACCCTTTCATTGTCATGGTTTTTTTTCCAATTGGCATAAAGTATAATTACTTTATCGAGTCGGTTAGACTATCCAACTTAATTATTTTATGCAAATAATGGGGCAGAAACAATCTAATATGTAACATAAATTTTAATCTATAACATAATAAGGGTTTAACACCTATCTTGCAGTGCATTTGCAGCGTAGCCATTTAATGCAACGTCCCTTTGTTGCCTCGTTGAAGAATAGCATGCATGTTGTTGGCTCTAGAGGATGCGTGTGTCCACTTAGCCTTCTATTATTCTACAAGCAGAACCTATTCCTCAAGGGTTGTTGTCTTTGGGTTCATCCCATAAAAAAGTTGGCGATGATGAACATTTGCTAAATTGAGATGTTAATGGAATGTTCAATTTAGATTTCCCCCTTAACTCTGTCCATCTTAAGTGAAGATTAATTGGGGAAGTTTTAATTGGCTTATTTTCAAGGAAGATTGGGATTGTTTGCGAAGGTTAGGTTTCGAGATCAAGGAAGAATAATTCTTTTATACTGTACGAGTTGCAAACTCGGAATCATTGCCTTTGAAAGTATATTTCTAAAATGACGGTTCTTTTGAAATTAGAACAACTTCCGTTTCGACAAAATATGACCTAGAATTTATTCTAACAAATTTAGCAATTGACACATTATATTCTAAATCTCAAACTGGTTTCATAAATGGGATCGGCGGAACCCGTTGGTTAACTAAAACATGTTATGCTATTGTAACCGCTGTCTAGTTACGCAATACACGAGGATTGCAAGGCGGTTCAACTGTCTTCCTTCATCATCTAGTATAATTTATTGACACCAATCACCCACAAAATCCTAGAAAAGCAACCCCCTTCTCCATAACCCTCACATCCTTTCAATCATTCATTCTAACAACAATGATTTACATTTCATACACTTACTCTACACTTACATTACATGAATTCATCAACAAGACAAGATGGTGATAATCATTGTAAAGGTCAAGATGCATCTCCCAAAATTTATGATCTTAATCATCCCTCAAGGTAGATGAGCTTCGATTAAGAAATAGGGGGTGTTAGTTGTATATGCATCGATCTATCCCCATACCAAATGTATACCATGTTCTAGAACCCTTTTTCCATCAAGATGAAGAAATTGTCACATATTTTGGGGATAATCAACCCACATTAAAAGGTTCATTTGAGTAGATTTCTTTGTTAACCTCTTTAGTGTAGAGTGAATGCAGGATCCCGTGTTTAAACCATACATTTTAGGGATTTTTACACTTCTAACCCTAACTTCATGATGAAAGTGAAAATATAACCCTACAAAATGAGAAATTGCCCAAATAACCCTAATTTTATGACAAAATGTGCAGTTATAACCTTTGGTCACTATGCCGATGTTGACTCATCAATTTGGGTGTTGACCGGACATAAAATGACAAAAATACCCTTTCCCCCCATAAGCTAAACAAGGGGTAAAATGAGAATTCAGCTTATGGGGGGCAAGGGTATTTTTGTCATTTCATGTCTGGTCAACACCCAAATTGATGAGTCAGCACTGGAATAGTAACAAAAGGTTATAACTGCACATTTTATCATAAAGTTTAGGTTATTTTGACACTTTCTCATTTTACAGGGTTATATTGGCACTTTCAGACTAAAGTTATGGTCATTTTAGCACTTGGCTCTACATTTTATACCACGGTCTTGAGGTAGGGTTTCGTTCATTTGTTAAATTTGAAAAACATTGTATTTGCACTTTATTGTTATTTTTCCCACATGTTGTCTTTATTAGAATACTTGGTCAAAAAAAAGAAATGTAAATTGCATTTGTCAAGGTTTGTGGAGGTCAAATTCAGTCCTAACAAGGTAGCAAATAAAAAAGCTAGCAATGAGAGAATACACTATGAGTGAAGCCCTAGTTTGCATTTGGTACCATGAGTGTACAAATACACTGTGGGTGGAATGCGAGGTATGCTTTTGAATTCTCCATATTATCACATGTACGCTATTAAACATTTTTGTGACTCAATGATGTTTACATGAATTCTTTCATAATAATAGAACATGTTTTGTTTTATATTTCAGAGCCAATTTTACTCATGAGCCATAATACTCTTATGGCACCATTTGGTCTTTCCCTAAATCCAAAAAATCAAAGTTGTTGTGTAAGTCGGGGCAAGAGCTTGAAGATTCAAGCAACACATTCAAGAAAGAAGACATCGGCTTTTCCATTTGAACTACTTTTATTCCATTTTCTCTTGTTGGTTTAAGGTTGAATTCTACTAATCCATTTTAATGTTCTTGAATAGGTCTAAGCGATAATGTTAAAGAAGTGCTTTTAATTTGGAGTTCAAACATGTATTGATTCTTGATTTCGTAACGGTATGTTGAATGCATGCTTTTAATTCAGAAAATGGAATACCAACCAAACAATGCAACATGAATTCTTATTTCGGAAGCAGCTTGTGTGCTAAAATACCGCGATAAAACAAAAATCAAAATGCCTTCGGGACTCACAATCCAACTAACATTCCAAATTCAAAATGGATATTAGCTCGTTGGCATACAAAACCCACTAGACACCCGATTTCTAGAATGGGAGTCCCGAGTGTGTCCGCAAGTAAATGGAACATCATTAACACAGTGCAAGTGGAAGTCCGTATTATCGAACTAGGCTTTGGATTGGGGAGAAAATCTAACATAATCTACGAAGTCGGAACCGTGTATGACGGTTATAAATATTAAACCATGGTGTGTAAAAAGGTCATGGTTTGGGACAATAGACGGCTGCTCGATGACCTTTATCAATCATCAACCACATTTAACGACGGTGCCATGGACAATGATTAAGATTCACAAGCTTTCTAGCTGTTTAATCGCAGTTAATGACAACGTCCTCCACCAGTGACACGACTATTTAATAAATTTAATGATTTTCATCTAAATGCATAAAAATTACTTTTGAAATATAATAGTCACAGAAATTATAACCATGTTTTAATATGAATTCGGGTCGGAGAAGTTCAGGGATTAATTTTTTTTTCTTCATTTCCGTATAATGTGCGGGTTTTACTACCAAAGTTGATGTTCTATTTTCATTACTTAATGTTTCAACCAATCTTTGTGATGTTTTTTTATAAGCAATTTTTTCACTAAAGTCATGTGTTTTAAAGTTAAACTTTGATCTTTTATTGTAAATCTCGTGTTTGCATGTTATATTTTTAACACTTTATACATGTTGATACTAGTTAGTAATATTTTATTATCTTAAATTTACATTTATAATTTATACTTTCATTTTTATTGAAGTGTTGGTTTTTCAGCGAGTCCTCTAAAAAAATTAAAATTGATGTTCCTTTTTTTTCTGGAATATTTTTATTTTTATTTTGTGTATCGTTTGGTGTTTTAAGGATGCAAAATAGTTCTATTTTTTTCAATATTAGTTTCACATTTTGATGTTTTAAATTCATATGTGTTTTTATTTGATGTTTTAATATTAAAATTTGAAATGTTTTTGTAGGTTTTTAATTACTTAATGTTTAAAAATTTTTATTTAAAGTTTATTTTAGGTGTATTTAATATTGTATTGGAGGTTAAATTATTTTTTTTGTAATTTTAATAATTTTATTTGATATTTAACTGTTTCAATTTGATGTGTATTTTCTATGTTTATTTGATATGTTTAATTTAATATTTATTTTTATTTAACTAATTTTATTTATTATATAAATTAGTGTTTTATTTGATGTTTTCTTTTTTAATTATATATATATAAAAGATTTTATTTGATATTTTACTATTTTTATTTGATATGTATAGTATTTTATTTGACGTTTTACAATTTTAATTTGTGTATTTTTAATACTTTTATTCGATATTTAACTATATTTATTTGATATGTATAGTATTTTAATTTGATGTTTAGCTATCTAAATTTGTTATTTATTTGATATTAACTATTTTGATTTTGTATATACTTTTAATGTTTTTATATTGGCGAAGTTTTGAGAAAGACCGTCTTTTCATAGGCTTATGGAAATATGTGGTTTAATTAGAATAATAAAAGGTAAAATGTTTTAGTTGCAATATTAAAAATTTATTATGCAACATGCTATAACTATAAAATTTATAACCCGATTCATTCAATACAAAAAAATTATCTTCATTTCTTCTAATTTGCACTTTAAACATTGGTCTTTCTATGATTTATGGAAAAACCATCTTTCAAGAGATTGAATCTTTTATATTATGTTTGATTATTTTTAATTGGTGTTTTAATTAATTTTATTTGATTTTTTTATAATTCAAAATTGATGTACATTTGATTTAAATTTAAGATTTTAGTAACAGTATAAGAAGCCCATTTAAACTGGGCCAAAAGTGTTATGAGGCCCGGATTACAAGCCATCCAGGTTTGTGGTTGCCGGAATCCCGTCGGAAAACGGATGCCAAAATGGAACGGGAAAATGCGAAAAGGTCACAACGTCATCCGACCGATGAACGACGTTTTCGGGTGATGGATCTGATAATTGACGAACGGCACGAATGAATGCGTTCATCGTCAACACTGAAATCGGAAAGCGTTTCGGCAATGGATCTGGAAATTGAAAAATGCAAAACAGGGATTCAGACCCAAAGCTGGGTTGACGAACGGAAAACATGGATTCAGACCCAAAGCTGGGTTGACCAACGGGAAACAGGGTGATGAACTAGACGCTGGGTTGATTAACTGAAAACAGGGTGGACGAAGGCCGTGATTCAGAGCCGGAAGAAACAGGAATTCGAATTCTTGGCACAATTTGAAGCCGAAGAGACTCCTCAATAATTGGAGAGGTGCGGTTCGATCAACAAGCATTGAAGCCGCGAAGGCGAAACTCCGAGAAGGCGGCGGCGTCGGATCCGGCAAATGAGGGATGGTAGGAGCAGAAGTTATATGTAATTGCAAATTAGTCCTTAGGTTTCATCATCCTCATTAAATTTACCCCGAGGCATAAATATTACAGTTTAACCCCTGAATTATTAAAACTCCTATTTCTTACGATTGCTATTTATAATTAATTGCTGGTCTCATCATTAAATGATATCGCCCCAAAAAACTATTACTTGTTACAAAGTCATGTACTATGTGTTCGATAATACACACCCGAGTAATATATTTCACTTTATTTCTTATTAAGAGTCTATTTTTTATAATTGTTTTAAAATTATTGAATGTATTAATAGGAAGAACCCCCAAAAATCCGACAAGATCACGCATACAATCCTATACGATCAGATCTCACCTTCACTAGAAGAATTGACATGCTTAACTAACTAGAGATTCTATTTGTTTTAAAAAAAAAAAGTCATCGGACTTAACTCCATGAATTGACACTGCTTTCCCTTTTGTTTGACTTCCTTCTAATATACAAATGTATTCATACGAATTGTATTGGAGTGAAACCTTTATAGATAATTCAAAATCTACACAATTCATATATTATCTGCAGTAACCATTTAGTGGAATAACGTCTACTAGAATAAGAATAAAATAAATATATATTTTATATAATATTGTATTATAAGGAGAGAATGTAGCTTAATTGACGAGTAGGGATGGACAAAAAATGTTCAAAAATTAAAATCAAATCCAACATCATATAATTGAAATCAAATTTGATATTAATTTTTAGATATTTAAATTGATTAATTAAATTTGAAATATAATTTTTGGATCGATTTTAGATCTTAAATACAACCTGAAAATTGAATTATACATAAGTAAAAACAAAATGCATTCATGCCCCAGTTCTTGTGTTTGCGCAAATATACCCCTGCATTTTTTTAAAGTGCACTTATGACCATGAATTTGCACTGATTCCAAAAGTCATACCTCTAATGCCGTTTTCAACGTTGACCTTGACTTTCCCGACGTTGACCAATTTTAAAGGACCAAAATACCCCTCACTAAAATTCATGCCACTCCACCACCACCACATCCGCCGCCAGCCGAAAAACACTCACTCACTAGCCAAAAACCCAGCCACTAGCCAGCTCCTCGTCACCAGCCACAACCCCCAAAACATCCCTCGTCAACTCTCAGTTGAGCTAAGTCCCTACACCACACTTGCAGACGACCCTCACCACCTCAATCGACATCGGAACCCCCCGCCTCCCACCACCTTAATCGATGGCGAAACCCAAAACCTAGTTTATGTTACCTCCTGCCCCCTCAATCGGTGTTGAGGATTCCAAATCGATGCCACCGATCATTTTGGTTCGACGCCACCCGTCACCTGAAATGACGCCACCAGCTCGCTATGGTTCTAAACCCGCCCACCACCTCAACGCTCTGCGTGACCAAAGCCAGCACACAAGCCTCTCCCTCCTAGCCCTGGTGCCGGTAAATCTCGACCCTTCTGCCCAATTGCCTCCCTGTTGTCCATCTCTAGCCCTTCCACTTCCCGTCATCAGCCCCTCTCGTCGTTGTCATTGGTTCGCCTTTCCCAGCCCTAATTCAATTGGGTCTGGCCTCACACGTGTATGAGGGCGCTCGGAATTGAGAGTTTTTATTCAGGGTTTTTTTTATCTCGATAGAATTGAGTCGATGGAACTGAGGGTTGACCAGAGTTGATGAAATTGAGGGTTTTTATTTTGAATGGACAAAATGGTCATTTCCTTTGAATTTGACAATTAGCAATGTTGACCAATTTTTCAGATGGCACTAGGGGTACAAATGCCCTTTCGAGAAACTGGGGGATATATGTGCACAAACCAAAGAACCGAGGGGTATAAACACACTTTTTTCTATAATTAAATAATTAACATAAATATTTGTACAAATCAAATACTATAAATTATATTCATTTCACCCTAGAAATATAAAAACAGAGACTTGTAATAAAGGAAGAAAGAGAGGATTTTCTTTAAAAAAAATTAAAATCTCTCATTCGGTCCCTGCTTTACTTCCTAAAACCTTCGGTTAAAATGAAGAATGAAGATGAAAAATTGTTTTGAACAATATGATCAAGTGATTGAAGATGAATTTTGAGATAAACTTTTGAAGTTATTTGTGTGTGATGGATTCGAAGATGTATCTCTTTATCTTAAATTTAATTTTTACTTCTTGGTGTTTTTAATTTTGATGATTTATTGTTTCATTTGTTGAGGTAAATTTTGATAGTTTGATTTTCTTTTACACACGCTCTGTCTCAGCATAAGGGTTCTATTTCCTTTTTGCACGAACACTTATGTATGTTAGTGTGGAAGAGAAAGCGAGGGAATAAAATGAGTTGGCCAAATTTCAGTCACAAATTTCAACTCAAATAAGGAAATAGGAACATATATAAACGAAATGGTAAATAGAAAGCTTACGTAGGTCAGGAGGAGGGAGTTTGTATAAGTATGGTAGTAAATTGATGTGTAATGTGTGTTGTGGACTTATTGTATATAGTTAAAGTCTCACACGCTTAGAGATAACTTTTTATGTACTCCCTTCGTGCCAGGAGAACCTGCAGAAAGATAATTATCTTCTCAAAATTTCCCCTGGGCCCCACCACCAGTCAGCCCACGTGAGGGCCTTAACAAAAAAAAAGTACATCACGTAATGGGAAATCAGGGGGTTAATTCCCTCTCCCCCTTTCATTAATTAGGTGCCTTCCCGCCAAATTACAGACCCGGGAAGGCGCCAAAAATACATCAACTAAGTACTGTTCATACTGTACTAAAATTCGAAAAAAATTCAAAAGGCACATTTCCTATAAATACATTCATTCCTACTACCATCAATGAACTAAAAATGAAGAAAAAAAGTTGTGTAAACATTCAGTTTCATGTCAAAACCCCAAACCCATAAAAGTTTTTGTTTTTAGGGGAACCCTCAGGAAGAAGATCACAAGTCATCGAGTCTTCATGAGCCCCCGTAGGTGCTGGTTGCTCTCATTTGTGCATCTTCCAATTATCATCAATTTTTATTTTCTTCGGGGCGATGCGAGTTAAGAATGTAACAAATGAAGAGAGGCAGCACATGGCAGAGTTTCTATTGGAGCACCACAAAAATGGAAAGATCCAGCACTCAAAAAGGGAAGAGGCAACATCTATGTTCGATTGCAGCATTCGTGCTGTCAGCACAACTTGGGCGCTGACTAGAGCTCAATTGGAAACCGGAGACTCACTGGACATGCGTTAATGGATGACGGGGCATCCTCCAAAAAATAAAAAAGCATCGATATGGATACCTTGAGACTGTTGCCTGCAATAGAAAGAAAACCCATAAGGGGTACAACCAAAGCATTAGGCATAGGGAAGAACAACGTTCAACGTGCCATCGCAGCTAAGGTCATAAGAAGTCATACAAATAGCATCCAACCTGCTATCACCAAACACAATAAGGTATCCCGTATGTGGTTTGTTTTAGAGAAGTTAGATCCAGATCTTACATTCAGGTCCATGGACCATGTTATTCACATAGATGAAAAATGGTTCTATTTAAGTTAACCCACTGTTAGGTACCTACTAGCCCCAGATGAACAAGAGCCCTACTAAACATGTAAACACAAGTCCCAAATACCAAAATTGATGTTCATGTGTGCAGTAAGTAGGCCAATTTGGGGGGAAGATGGCGAACTACTTTTTGATGGGAAACTATGCATATTTTCATTTGTGGAAGATCAAGTTGCAATTAATAACAGCAAAAATAGGCCAGCAGGGACAGTGGAAAAGGTGTCAATACCAAAGATCAAAAGAGATGTGACAAGAGCCAAGATAATACAAGAAGTAATTCCAGCAATCAAAGCAAGGTGGCCATCACATTTACTCGGCAAGTTCATCCACATTCAACAAGACAATGCAAAGCCACATATTTCCAATCATGATCAAGATTTTAGGGTTGTAGTAGAAACAAATGGCTTCTATATGAAACTAGTTTGTCAACCAGCAAATTCACCAGATTTCAACATACTTGACTTGGGTTTTTTTAACTCAATTCAGAGCTTACAACAAGAACGAGCATCAGCAAATGTGGGGCAACTAATTGAAGCAGTGCAATCAGCATATGAAAGGGAAGATGCAGTCACTTTGAACAAAGTGTTTGTCACTCATTAGCAATCAATGATAGAGATACTGAAAGCACGTGGATCAAACAAGTACAAGATGCCACACATGAACAAGGACATGCACATAAGGAATGAGACTCTACCAAGGTTACTGCAGGTAGGTGAAGAGGTGGTAAGGGGCATCATTGAGCATCTGATCAACAATATGGCACTGGATGAAAGCATTATACCATTGATGCATTCCCTATGTTATAGACCGTGAGTGCACAAGTGTAAAACATTTTGGGGGTTGGTTAATTGGCAAATTTTGTAAGCCAGGAACATCCCACTTTTGGTGTGAATGAGATGTTCCAAGACCAACCCCGAATAAATGCACATTATTGCTAATATCATTTACCTTTTTTTAAAGGTGGTTTGTTTGTGCCTCTATTATCATGTTTTCATTTTCACAAAATTGCATGACATAACGTTCACCCATCAATGATCTAGAGGGAGATGCATACTTGTTAAACAGAAAAACCCACAAAAAAAATTCAGCCACAAACAATGAACACACAAAAATAGGTTCAGCCACTTGTTAAACTTAAAAAAAAACACAAATACAGGTTCATCCACAGGCAATGAACACACAAAAATAGGTTCAACCACTTGTTAAACAGAAAAACAAGTTCACCCATAAAAGAGGGAAGATGCATACTGATGAGGTTCACCCATAAAAGAGGAAAGATGCACACTGATCAGGTACAATCACAAAAAAACCCACAAAACAGTGCAACACAAATAATGAACACACAAAATCCACTGATAAGGTTCGGCCACTTATCAGGGAAAATGCATACTAATAGGGGAAGATGCATACTTTGTACAAAAATATTGAGCACACAAACAATTGACAAGGTAGCACCGGTTCACCATATGACAGGGGAGCGCAGATAGCGAGCATTAAAAAGCCATACATGAAGGGAAGAAGCAACTAACTTACACAGGCACACAATCAACACAAGGCCAAACATTCACAATATCAATGGTACCAAAAGACCTTCATATCAACAAATCAAGCCAGGGATGGAGCAAAATCACCTAATTTGCAGTCACGAATAGTTCTTCAGAACTTGCATCACAATAAGAGGGTCTAGGGTTCCCCCCTTGAAATAGTATGAAACATGTTTTTTCCAGCAGACCCTTTCCATACATCCATAACTGCAATATTGAAGAAGTAAATAAATAAGTTAGCCACAAATAGAGTATAAATAAAGACATGGCCTAAACCCTAATATACTGAAACCGTATAGCCACTTATCTTTTTTCAGGCATTCATGGTAAATGACCGACAATTCCATACACTACAAGGAATGCAGACATTGAGAAAAAGTTATTTTGAAGATTTTCTCTGGCATTTATAATCGATAGAAAGAAGTACACCACTTCTGGCATCGATGCTTCTCATTCCTGGCTTCCCTCATCCAAGGACAGAGAAAGTACATCATCTTATTGCTCCCATGGTGTGTGTCGTCGGAGTCATTGGCACCCGTCTCCGGCATCGACGGGGACTCTCCTTTTAAGGCTGCTGGTCCAACATCAACAACCCCAATGTTAGGGTTTTACGACCCACTGCCGGAAATATCACCGCAGCGAGGACGGTGGTCTGAGTGAACATGCATCACCGAAGATGATGCCATGACATCTAAAACACCGGCGACATCGCCATAGCTAGCCGGATCTGACCTTTGGTGGCCGATAGAAGGCTTCGACACCGTTGCTTCTGCGAGGATGGCGTCAGGACTTCAAATGGAGGTCGCATCATCTGCCTCCATCTCAGGGACCACCTCTGACGGACTGAAGGTGTTAAACACATAACAGAATGAACATCTCCGGCATGATTGACCAGAAGAAATGGTGGAAATCGATATTCTAAATGAAGAAAAGGGACCGGGGACGATGTTGAGACCAAAAAATGGCAAGATCGATCCAAAATTTTGGATGGATTTGAGCAGATCTGAACTAGGGTTTTGAGGAGTGGAGGGAGAGAATGCGAGAAGATGAGGAGATGAAGAATGAATGGGAAGCGTTGAAAATTCAGAGAGTAAAGGCATGTGAATTCACTGTCTAAGATCCATTAATTGGGCACTTTTGTCGGTTGGGTGGAGTAAAAGAGGAGTGAAGAATTTGAAATGGGCAGTTGGAAATTGCTTGTTTTAAATTCTGAATTAGTGGGATTAAGATTAGTGGATATGGGTTTTTTAAAGTTAAATTGGGCTGATTTGGTTGTTAAAACAGTGACCTTTATGTAAAATGATAAAATTAGTAAGGGTAATGTGGGAATTTCTGCTAAAATTCTTTACCAAATGAGGGAAATTTTAAAAGTGTGCAGATTTGCCTGGGACAACCCAAAAACAAAAGTGTGCAGATTTCCCTGGGACGGAGGGAGTAATACTGTACCATTTCAAAATTGCACACTTTAACTTTCACAAGTTGATTTGAAAAAAAGTATTATCCTTAATACCTTTTATTAAGAAAAGTTAAAAGTTGTATTATGATGAATCATATCATAATATTTATATTTATACACCAATTCAATTTTATTGTCAAAGTTATTTTTTTACTAAATGAAGTAGTTTAATCGTGATGGAGTTTCAAATCTGGGATGGAGGACAGTCCTTTCAAGATTACTCAAATGGGGGTCGAATTCGGCCTTTCCATATGGAGATTTTGGCAGTCCATGGTTTGGTTAAAGTGGAGCGGGTAAGGGTTGAGTATCTGGGGAAGGAATTTTCTTAATGTTATTTTTCTCTTCCAATTCGGATTATGCTACCTTTTCTTTTTGTGTTTTCAATTTTTTGATGTTAAACCACTAATAGAGGTGTAAATCAATTAGAATTGGCATAATAAAGGAATACAATTTCTGATTGGTTTTGTGTATATCTTGTTCCATATTTGTGTAGGTCATGTATACCCTTTGTACTCACTATATATATGAATACACACAGCCACAATTGTGGGTTTTACATTCTATCATGGTATCATATATGTTTCACTAAAATTCTCTGGCTTATCCCAAACATTTCCACTCTTCTTTCCTGTGTTTTTTTTGCGATCTAGGCCGCACCCACCCGCATCATTTTTCTGATCATCACTGCCGCTCTCAGGTTGCCGGTGATTGCCTATCGAAGTACTCAACACTGCCGTTTCACTCGTCATCACACGCGCTGCCGCCTTCATCGCACTCACCGCTGATCTGGCCGCCGGTGGTCTAATTTTTCCGCTGCTGTTCGTTGCTGCTCCCTTGTCCATGCACAAAGTTAAATCAATCGTCCACTGCCATTCACAAGCTTGCTGTGTGTTTGGTGCAATTTGTTTTATCTCTTGTGTTTGGATCTGTCTTTGCTTGTTCATGATGACGTCTATTACGCTTCTCTCGTTGATCAGTTGCATCACCATTAAGCTTGATGGTTCTAACTATGCTCATGGGCGTACTCAGGTTACTTATGTTCTTCGTACTTTCAATTTGATTGGTTTTGTTGATGGATCTGCCAAGTGCCCTGATTTCTCCGCGAGCTCGTCTTCTAAAGAAACCAATGACATGGATTCTACGGAGGACAAAGCTTGTGATGCTTGAATCCAGCAGGATCAGCTGGTCCAGGCTGCTCTTTTCTCATCCCTATCACCAGTTGCAATGTTAGTAGTAGACGATATGGTCACTGCTGCTCAGGTATGGGATGCTTTAGCTACAAAGTACCTGAAAAATTCTCGTTCTCGTCGCCTTTTTCTTTATCATCGTTTGTACGGCATTCGTCAAGATGATCATTCTATTCAGGATTATTATTCTAGTTTTAAGAGCATTATTGATGAACTGTGTGTGCTCAAACATCCTCTCCATGATGAGGATGTTACTGTTCTTTTTTTCGTGGTTTGAACCAACTATTCTCCGAGTTTTCCAATTCTGTCATGTTGAGAGATCTATTACCACCTTTATACTCTATTGTTGCTGATGATGAGGCTTTGGAGTTTCATCTCAAAGCTCGTTCGTCAAATTCTGAACCCGCACATGCTATTTTTTTCAGCTAGTCAACAGGCGTCCGGACAGGCTAATCCCGACAGGGGAGGCCGCAGTAACGGACGAGGAAGGGGCAGAGGTCACGACTGTGGCCAAAACCTATCATTGGCCGACAGTCCTCCATTCGTGCCGGGTGGCCGTGGCGATGGCACCTACGTCTGCCAGTGGTGTCATTGTCCTGGTCATCTTGCTAAATTCTGCTACAAGCTTTCTTATATTGGTCGCGATGATATTGCAAATACCGCGGACACCGCTTAGCTACAGTACTATCAGCAAAATAATGCAACTCCAGATTGGTACATGGATTTTGGTGCTTCCAATCACATAATGGCTTCTGCATCCAACCTGGATAGCGTCACTCCTTATAATGGTAATCGTTGTGTTTATTTTGGTAATGGTGCCTCTTTGCATATTTCCCATATTAGCAATTCCTAGATTTCGGATTCCCTTACTTTATCCAATGTCTTGGTTGTTCCCCCACATCACCAAGAATTCGTTATCTATTGCCAAGTTGACTAGGGATCTAAATTCTGTTGTTTGTTTTGATGACAAAGTTTTCACTATTCAGAACAAGGTTACCAAAAAGCTCGTGGGCTGAGTACACAGTGAGAAAGGTCTCTACATTTTAGATTATGGTGGTGCTTCTTTAGTGTCTTTTGTTAATGCAAACAAAGCTAACGCCTCATTTGAGCTCTGGCATAGTCATTTAGGACATGTTCCTTTTAATGTAATTTCTGCTTTAAGTAAGACTGGTCATTTGTCAGTCGCTAGTTTGCCGCCTAAGCCTCATTTGTGTTCTTCTTGTGAGATGGCTAAGGGAAAACGTCTTTCTTTTAATGATAATTTAAAATGCGCATCACGCATACTTGATTTAGTTCATTGTGACCTCCGGGGACCCTCACATGTTCTCTTGTGTCGGGTACCTTTACTATGTTATTTTTATTGATGATTTCTCTCAGTTTACTTGGTTATTTCCTCTACGACAAAAGTCTGATTTTGTGGAGGTATACATTCAATTTGAAGCTCTTGTTGAGAATCAGTTCTCTACCACCATCACAGTATTTATGATTGATAGTGGAACCAAGTTTGTAAATCATCGCATGCAGACTCATTTTACATCTAAGGGCATTCAATATCAGCTTTCCTGTCCTTACACTCCTGAGAAAAATGGTCGTCTAGAGAGGAATCATCGTCACATTACGGAGACAGGTTTGTCGATGCTCTTTCATTCTGGCCTTCATCATTCATTTTGGTATGATGCTTTCTGTACACCAGTCTACATCATCAACATACTGCCTACTCCAGTTTAATCTGATCAATCTCCACTCTCTATTATTTTTGGCATTACACCTGACTACTCCAATTTTCATCCATTTGGAGGTCGAGTTTTTCCTTATTTAAGGCCTTATGTTGCACATAAATTGGGATACAGTTCTCTGTACAAGGGTAATTGATGTCTTGATCCTCTTACAAAGAAGGAATACATCATTCGTCATGTTCGGTTTGATGAGCTATTTTTTCCTGCTACCCGTACTGGAACTGTTACAGATTATTCATCACTAGATGTTTCTGCCTTTTTGGAGCCTTCGTCAATTCCATCAGAAGTGTTTGAGCCATCTTCTCCAGCACAACCACCCATTATTTTGGAAATTTTAAATTTTCCAACTGTACTAGAAGCTCGGGGTTATTCAGAAAATTGTATTTGTTTGCCACAAGGTGACCATCAGTGTGTCCGACGTCAGCTAGCGCCACCTCAGCCACATGTGTACATCATGCATCGCCTTTATAGCCGTTGTCAGTGTCTTTATTGCACTCATCAGCCGCCCTACTTCTCCAGTGTCGTTATCACAGTTGCCTGCTGGGCAACCACTGTCTACATTGAGTTCCGTTCCCATTGCCTTGGTCTCCATGCCATTCTCGGGATCCATGCCTTCGCCGATTGTGGGTCCCTCCTCTCGACATCTAATGACTACTCGTTTGCGCATTGGTTCTCTTCGGTACAAGGATTTCTCCGAATATGATATTTTTGGTTTACTGAGTGCTTTATTTTTTAAGACTGAGCCGCAGAGTCATTGCTCGACTGTCAAGGATCCTGAGTGGGTTGCTGCTATAGACTCAGAGATGGATGCTTTGCGCACTCAACAAACATGGGAGCTGGTTCCTCGGCATTCCCATGCAAATGTTGTTGGTTCAAAATGGGTTTACCGGTTGAAGTATAAATATGATGGCTCCCTTGACTGACACAAAGTAGAAGCTGGTTGAAGTATAAACAGTACGAACAGTTAGCCATTGCGATAGCTTGATGTGAAGAATGCCTTTTTAAATGGCATTCTGGAGTCTCTGGTTTAAATGGAGTAGCCTACTGGATACAAAGACCCTTTGCGTCCTGATTATGTTTGTCGTCTACGCAAGACCATTGATGGTTTGAAGTAAGCTCCACGCGCTTGGTTTCAGCATTTAAGCTTTTTTTTATTGGCATGGGTTTTGTATGCAGTTCTTCAGATACCTCCTTTTTTTTTCTCACAGGGTGCCTCTTTACTCTATTTATTGGTTTATGTTGATGACATTATTCTTACTGGGAATGATGGTCATCTTATTCGGAATTTTATTGATTTAGTCAATCGGGAGTTTAAGATTACCGATCTTGGCACTCTGCAGTATTTTTTGGGATTGAAGGTTGTTCGTACTTTCGACGGCTTATTCCTTGGTCAAGCCAGATATGCCTGGGAAATTTTACTGCGAGCTAGCATGCAGGATTCTGTGCCAGGTGCTATTCTATTTGTGGATTTTTTGCAACTATCCATCTCTTCCAGTAAGCCGTTCGAAAACCTCACACTCTATCGTTCTTTGGTTGGTGCGCTACAGTATCCATCGATCACACATCCCTACTTGTCATATGTTGTGAATACGGTTAGTCAGTATATGCAGGCTCCTACCGATGACCATTACCAAGCTGTCACTCGGATTTTGCGCTATGTTCGTGGTACACTCCACTATGGTCTTTAGTTTCACGCAAACTCCTCTGTTTTACCAGTTTTGGGTTACTCTAATGCTGATTGGACTCGTTGTATAGAGACTCGTAGGTCTACGTATGGTTATGTCATTTATATTGTTGGAAACCTGGTTTCCTGGAGTGCTAAGAAACAGCCTACAATTTCTCGTTCCAGTTCAGAATCAAAGTACCGTGCTATGGAAAATACTGCTACAGAGTTAGCTTTGTTGATGAATCTTCTTCTGGACTTACGTGTGACGTCGCGCGCTTCGCCCATATTGCTGTGTGATAGTAACAATGCTCTCTTCTTGGCTCTTAATCATGTTTCTCATAAGAGAGCTATGCACATTGATATTGCCTATTATTTTGTGCGAGAGATGGTGTCTTCTAGTAAGCTCAAGGTTGCTCATGTTTCTACGGACTTGTAGCTTGCTGACATCTTTACGAAGGGTCTACCCCGTCCTCAGTTTGAGTTTCTAATTTCCAAGCTTTGCGTCACGACTAGTTCTACGCTTCGCTTGGGGGGGGGGGGTTAATAGAGGTGTAAATCAATTAGAATCATGATAAGAAAGAAATACCCTTTCTGATTGGTTTTGTATATATCCTGTTATATATTTGTTTAGGTCTTGTATACCCTTTGTACTCACTATATATATGAATACACATGGACACAAGTATTTTTGGATTTTACATTCTGTCAACCACCAAACTACCACCTTTCTTGCATCAGATTTATTTTCCAACTTTAAAGAAGAAATCCTATCACAAATTCCAACAATAGTTCTCTAGCAAAGTTCTATAAGGACGAAGTTGCGGTGGGTGCAAATTTGTGACCTCAGTGTAAAATTTCGAATCTATTTAAATTGAGTCTTAAATGATTAAGATATTTGGTTAGGGTTCATGTGATTCTGGCAAGTCGCGCAGCTTGCTGGAAAAGGAGAATCATCTATCAGCTCTGCTGCTATTCTATTCTAAACACTTTGACCCAGTTCAGGCAAGTTTTAAGGTTTGAACCGACTGACGAGTTGAGGTGGGTTGTTGATTATGAGTCGAGCAGGCTCAATGTGGGCTGAACATCAGTATGACAAGTACTACACTAATTTCATCATAGTGTAGTTCCTCAAATAATCACAGATTATTAACTTATAATTTTTAACTCTTTCATTTCATGTAACAGATTTATCCTAACTATAATTATAATGTGACTTATGTCAATCCGACCATTAATGTAGGGGAAATAATTATTCGGTTCGCTTCAAAAAGAAATCTTCATGCCTTTAATAATATTTACTGAACAAGCTAGGCTTGACTCAAGAGACCCACTAGAATCTTGCATGACTTCTATTACTATTGTTGAACCTGTCTTTCAAATTTAGCTCGTCCTCCAATTCTCGCCTATATATAGCCGCATTATACATCATAATTATTCTACATGCCGATCCATTTTCTAGAGAGTACAAAGAAATCATGGCTGGGGGAGGAGCCACGACGTCGTTGCTAGAAACTCCCACCTGGGCGTTAGCTACTGTTTGCTTTGTGTTCATCCTTATGGGAATCGGAATCGAACACTCCATACATCTCATTTGCCATGTGAGTCATTTCAAACTGCACACTTCAAGTTTCAGCCGTTGATGTGAAAATAGTCTTGTAGATGCCTCAGTTCTATGTACGATTACTTTTGTTTTTTTGCTATGAATTGTTGATGCAGTGGCTGAAGAAGCATCGGAAGAATGGTCTGTTTGAAGCGGTGGAGAGGCTGAAATCAAATCTTATGTTGCTGGGGTTTATGTCGCTGATATTAGCCACGACACAAAGGTCGATAACTAGAATATGCGTTACGCCGAATGTAGCAAGATCCATGCTTCCGTGTCGAAAGATAACCTATACCAATGCCACCACAAGCTTTGAGCATGATCAAGTGCTTATTCGTCAAGAAAGAATTCTGGCCGTGGCCAATGCCTCCTATACTTCTTCGGATCCCTGCGCCTCCAAGGTACGACTGATGTCAATGTTTTTAATGGCATTTAGCATCCAATAAATTTTATTGCACCGATCTATCAGTTGTTGCTGAGTTGTGGCCTGTTTCATTAATTGTTTGGGTTGAAAGTTGTGTTGGATGTATAATTGTTCCTGTTAGTTGTTTTAATTATTAAAAGTAAAAAGTTCAGGCCAACCAGAAAGGTTGCTTTCTTTTACTTTTTAATTGTAGCGTAAAAGTTGATTTTTCAATCAGGTAAAAAGTTAAATGTTGAGCACTCTTTTCTTTCTTGTTCAATCATACGAGAAGATATTTTTTTATAAAAGTGACATCGCATTAAACATCTAAAGAGAAGATATTGTTTTGCTGCAGGGAATGGATTCTTTTATATCAGCTAGGGGCATAACTGAACTCAACATCTTCATATTTGTGCTAGCAATTATGCAGATCGTGTATAGCGTCGCTACAATGGCTTTAGGCAGAGCCAAGGTACGCAACGCTAATTGGAACTGTACATTTTAATATTATTTGGTTATTGAACAAATATCGTTATTACTCTTGTTTCCATTACGCGGGATAATTTATTTCAAATGTCCTTTCTTTACAGTTCGCCAAAAGTCGAACAAGTGCAGTAGGCTTTTCATGTATTTAATTCGCTTGATGGTTTGATGAGAATGAGTGAATGACCACCGTCTAATGTGGAGGAGAGAATTTACGTGTGGCTCGTATCCACTCTTCTGTCTGAACGTAATCAAAATTATTAATTAGGAATGGACCGCTGCGACAATTTCTTGAGCGTTGTTGACTTATTCAAACAGCTAGAAATTAAATTAGGAATGGGCCCTTCTTGATTTTAGTACCCTTCCCATCCATTAATACCTTCTTACTTGCTTATTAATTTTTACTATAGTTAATCATTTATTTTTCATTTTGTTTTATAATGAATAAAAGGTGTAGAGTTATAATTTGTGAAAACCAGACTGAAATTTTATGAGACTGAAGGATCGAGTTATTATTGTTGCATAGATATTTATTTTGCTTCCATGTTGACATTAACAGATGAAGCGATGGAAGCAGTGGGAAAAAGAAACCCAAACCGTCGAATACATGGCTGCCAACGGTATAGTACCTCAACCATAAAATTCATCGGAATTTTAATTTTCTAAATAATTTTGATGGCTCATAGAGCGAAGTGACTTTCTTTAGTTATTACCGTACTACTGTAAAATAATATCAGTATTGCAGGTAGAAATTACGGACTAAATCTTTGTTTGTGTTACTAATTAAGTTGGAATTGGATGGTTGAACAGATCCCGATAGATTTAGACTGACAAGGCAAACAACGTTCGGAAGGAGACATACTAGTAATTGCACCCAAACTTCACCCCAGTTATGGATTGTGAGTGACATTAAAATTTATGATATTATTTAATTCATTTTGATTTAACATAATTTGATCATCACTATTTTTCAATTATTGGTTTTTAATGTAGTTCACTTTGATTCGTTTTAGTTCATTATTCAGTCCAATTCAATTTGTTCAGAACATATTAGGCAGCGTTTTAGTGAAACTTAGTACCATTTCAGTTGTAATGAAATGAAATGAAATTTAGTTACGTTATAACTAATATTCTATTTGAATTCAGTTTGGTTTAAATAATGAGAAAACAATATGGTCCAAGTTACATGTTGAATACATTATGTATAACAATTACTTGATTTGAGCTATATTCTTACATATTGATGAATCGGGTTTACATCTCACCTAAACTTGCCATTAATGTTTTGCATTGATATTGAAACAGAAATGCTTCTTCAGACAATTCTTCCGTTCGGTGGCTAAAGTCGATTACCTCACCCTCCGCCATGGTTTCATCTCGGTGGGTATTAATTGTTCAGCCAATCCACTCCCTCAAAAGACATTCTTAATTTAAAGAGAATTAGTAGATTCTACCTCCTATTTTTCAGATTAAGAAATTAAAATTACATGGTATGCTAATTTGGTAGTTGACTGTTTGATTCAGGCTCATTTATCCACCACAAATAAGACGTTCGACTTTCGGAGATACATTCAACGATCCTTGGAAGATGACTTCAAAGTGGTAGTTGGAATAAGGTATTATATTTTTCCTTGACCAAAATTAATAAATTAAACTCTAGTTTTTGTTCCGAGGATTTATTTTTCGCATTCTTTGACTAAGGGGGAAGGGTTGACTCATAGCAACCACCATCTTACTTCTTTCTTTGCGGTTGAGTTCTTCCTTAACAGCTGACAGCACTCCAAGTTCACATAAAAAAAACAAAAGCATACTCCTCTTTTTTTTCTTTTTTTTTTAAATTGGGTAATAACTCAAATGAGCCCTCAATAAAATCCCCCCTCCCTCTTGCCCTGGTGGGAATTGAACCCATGACCTCATGGTAGTAGCACTAGACTTCAACCGCTAGGCTAACATTCAATTCCCAAACAAAAGCATACTCCTCATCCCAGATAAAATTATACACTGCCCTTTATTATTTGACACTAGTTTAATAGCATATTACAAGCAACATATTGTATGAGTAGGTCAAAATCAAAACCATTTATTTATCAAAACGATCAAGTAAGTAGCTAGTCTCACATTAAGGACTGATTTGATACCTCAGATAATTTTGAATTTCTAGTTAATAAATTTATAGCAAATTTGATTGGTGTATGTTGAATTTCAAGATATTTTGGGTTTCCATCTTAAAACCAATTGGTACTAAGTAGAGGTGACCCAAGACCTTAAGTCATTTAGTCTTTAAGTAGCCGATGTGGGATATATCTTTCAACACGCCCCCTCACGTGCCAACGTGGAACACTCCACGACCCATATTGGGCCAAATTAAAGGGGATCCACACATCGGCCCAATAACTTAACCTGAGCTCTGATACCATGTTAAAATATAGAGAACTTATTATGGTGCACTGATATTAATCAATGACACCTCTCATTAATGATGAGGATTACAATATATATAGACTTACAACAAACCAAAGTCTAACAAGAATATAATTCTAAGTCTATAAGGAAACTACCATCTATAACTAATTCTATAATATAACTATCATCTATAACCTTTCCTACAAGGAAAGAGTTTCTATTTCTTTAACCGTGTCTAATTGTAATCATTTAATTGAAAATATAAAAGGTCAATGTTTGGTTAAACTTAGGTGATGACCACGATATTATTGGTACTTGCCCAATCAGTTGTCTCAGTCTAACAAGGAGTTATTTCCTTGGACCAATTGGCCAAACTCGAGTTGGCAAACACAGAATTTCCATTAATTTGTTTTTAAACAATTACATCTATCGATTAACACCTTTGTTTCAGCCCATTCATGTGGTTCGTTGTTGTCATCTTCTTGATGCTTGATGTCCACGGTAAGTTCAAATACTTGGCAAAAAACATCAATTCAGATTTCAGGATATATTTTAATTTATTCTTTTGGTAATAACTTGATCAGGTTGGAATGTCTATCTCTGGGTATCACTTCTTCCATTAATTGTGAGTACTACTGAACTAATTATTTAAACTCCACACCAGAAAATCTCTTTTATACAAGACCTATATGATTGTTCTGCATTGTTGTAAACTTTAATTCATGCAATTTAGATTAATTTAGTCATATTACTACTATTTTTCAGTAAACTTATTTTCAGTTCTGATCAGTTCAGTACAATTCAGTTCAGATCAGATAAATTCCAGAGATCAAATATGGCTAATCAGGAAATCACGTAATTTTGTTAACCCGTGCTGGATCACCAAATCAAATTTAGCATTGGATTCAGTTTATGAATTATTTATCACTTATAAAAAATCGAAGCCTAAAATAGCACTCAACTGAGAAGTATGAAAGCAGGTTAATTAAGGTTTTATTTGTTTGGGGTGCAGATAGTTCTGGCGATTGGAACAAAGCTGGAAGTGGTGGTGGCTAAAATGGCGCTGAAACTGAAAGATGAGAACCAGGTTGTTAGAGGAGCCCTTACAGTTGAGCCCAACGATGGCCTTTTCTGGTTCAATGATCCACATTTCATCTTGACTCTTCTTCATTTCACTCTTTTTATGGTAATCAACATCTATTAATCACCCCTATTATACACTTATCAATGCATTCTGTTAACTAATTACTACAAGGCTATTCTTTAAAATTAATTTTCACTGAAAGTTACATTTCTATTCAAGTAGTATATTGCAAGAAGTATACATTTATTATTACAAACAACATATTTTACTTTGTGAATCATAAAAAGTTATATATTCTTTTTAAAGAATGGGGGGGGGGGGGGGGGGAGAGGGAGTTTAGGAAAAGTTTGTGTGTTACTTTTCATTTCAGAGATGATGAATATATAGAGTTTACAGGATAAGATGCATTCCCATTGATTAGGGGATTGATATGAGGCAATCTACAAGATAAGATGCAATCACATTGATTAGGGGATTGGTGTGTATCAAATATCTACTTGCCAACTATACAATGCAATCCATACATGTTAACACCCCCCCCGTAAGCTCATGATCGGGCACGAACATGAAGCTTGTCTCGAAGAGTAAGAAGGTGCTGATTTCCAACAGCCCTGGTGAAAATGTCAGCTATCTGGTCTAGAGCACGAACATGACGGACAACCAGGTCTCCGGATGAAACTTGTTCACGAAAAAAGTGGTAGTCAATCTTGATGTGTTTGGACAGCCGGTGAAAGATAGGATTCACAAACAGGAAAGTTGCACTGGGATTTTCGCATAGAAGAATTGGAGGTCTCTGAACTGTAACATGCATCTCCTGTAACAGTTGTTGCAACCAGATGAGTTCTGTCGTAGCAAAAGCAATTGCCATGTACTCAGTTTCGGTACTGGATCGGGCAACGACCTTCTGTTTGCGAGATGACCAGTTGAAAAGATTTCCACCAAAGTAGACAGCAAATCCATGCTGAGATCGGCAGTCATCAGGATCAGACGCCCAACCTGTATCAGAGAAGGGCACTAAGCGCGAGTCATGAGCCTTCTGAAGAACCAAGGCAGAGGATAAAGTGCCTTTAAGGTAGCGAAGAATACGTTTGACCGCACCCCAATGAGCTTCTGTGGGAGAGTGCATGAACTGGAAAACTCGGTTTACAACATAGGAAATCTCAGGGCGAGAGATGGTGACGTACTGTAGGGCACCGACAATGCTCCAATATATGGCTGGATCAAAAAGAGGATCACCACCAGTAACTAACCGAGAACCAGGCTCTGCTGGAGACAAAATTGGGCGAGCTCCGGACATATGGCTGCGATCTAATATGTCGTAGATGAACTTCTGCTGCAAGAGCTGTAGGTCCAAACCAATGTGGGTGACCTCAACACCTAGAAAATAGTGCAGACTACCAAGGTCCATCAGAGAGAAGTCACGATGTAAGGAGCAAAAAAACTCATCAATGAAGGATGGATGAGAACTTGTGATGATGAGGTCATCCACATATATAAGAACATAAACCACATGAGAGCCATTTCTTTTGACAAAGAAAGAAGGATCAGAGATACAGTTCTTGAATCCATGATGGAGTAAGGAGGCGGTGAGTTTGTGGAACCACGCCCTGGGAGCTTGCTTGAGACCGTATAGAGCCTTGCAAAGCCTGCAAACATGTGATGGCCTGTCAGAAGCAACGCCCTTGAGGATGCTCCATGAAGACAGTCTCAGCAAGATTGCCATTGAAAAAAGCGTTGTTGACATCGACCTGGCGGAGAGACCAACCACGCGATATAGCCAGACTGAGGACTAGGTGAATGGTGGTGGGTTTAACAACCGGACTTAATGTGTCAAGGTAGTCGACGCCAGCCTCCTGATGAAATTCCTTGGCGACTAGGCACACTTTATAGCGTTCTATCGAGCCATCAGCTTTCTGCTCCAACCTGTACACCCACTTACAACTAACAACATTAGCTCCCGAAGAACGAGGGACAAGGTCCCCCAGCTTATTACTCATTAGGGCATCATATTCAAGCTGCACATGCTGCCAGTTAGGGTCATTAAAGGCTTGGTGAAAAAAGCTTTAGCTTAAGAGTGGCAGTCAGGGCAGCCGGGAGAAGGTTTTTGGTGGACAGGAGAGCTTTGGGTTTGAGTGAGTGGGTGGAGGAACGAGTTGTCATATGATGACTAGAGTTGTCAGGAGGACGAAACCAACTGGGGGAATTGGGATATAATGGAGGAGAGGGTGAGAGAGAAGGGGACGAAGGAGAGGATGGTGAGGATGGTGAGGATGAGTGAGGTTAAGGCTCGTAGGAGGTGGGATCCATCGAGGGATTAGGATCGGGGTTGTGTGGAAGTGGCGTAGTGGGTTAACTCAAGGAGGGGGAAATGGTCGAGAGAGGTGGATGATCGGAAGAGGCATCTTGGAGAGTGGAGATAGGGAATGTGTGAGGAAAAATTGAAGAGAATGAGCTGGAAGAGACATGACTAGGGTGGGGGAAGACAGACTTGCCAAACACAGCGTACGAGAGATATACGTGCGAGTAGTCAGGATATGATAACAGAGATAACCTTGTGTTTAGTGCTATAACCAAGGAAGATACAAGGCAAAGAGCAATACTCTAGCTTGGGGAAGTGTAGGGATGCAGGAATGGGTAGCAAAGACAGCCAAAGGAATTTAGAAGGCTACAGTCTGGGGATTTTCAATAGAGACATTCATAGGGGGACTTGTAACTTAGAACAGGGGTTATGGTACAAATCAGGTAGACATATGTGTGAAATACCTGTTCTTAGAACTTGATAGGGAAACGAGAGTGAGCAAGAAGGGAAAAGCCCCTTTCCAAAATGGTACGATTGCACCGCTCAGTAGAACCATTTTGTTCAGGAGTGTAGGGACAAGAAATTTTGTAGCAAATGACAAGTGATTCGAGAAGGGTGGAGACATTGTGGTACTCGACACCCCAATCAGATTGAAAAGCTTTTATTTGAGTGGAAAATTGAGTGTGAATCAGTTTAATAAAAAGCTCAACAATGGAAAGCACTTGTGATTTTACAGAAATGAAAGAAAGCCACGTGAATTTGGTGCAGTCATCAATGAAATTGATATAATAACGACAACCATTTGTGGAAAGTTCAGGGGATGGCCTCCACACATCAGTATGAATTAAATCAAAAGGTTTCAAAGAGGATTCAATACGACTAGGAAGAGGAAGTCGATGACTCTTACCAAGTTGACAAGAGCCACAAACTGAATCCAATTTATTATAAGACACTGGTAATTTCTGACTACAAACTAGACGACGAAGAATAAACTCATGAGGATGTGCTAACCGATGATGCCAACATAGAATAGATGTGTGCTCACTGAGACAGGCGACCAGGAATGGAGGGATTGGATAAAGGGCGATGATGTGGGAGGCAACATAGATCGTTCTCATCGGTTCCCCTTAGAAGTGTCTAACCCTACGAGTTGAAAAGATAAAAATCTGAGTGAAGTTCAACATACAAATTATTATCATGAGATAGTTAAGAGACACTAAGAAAATTTTTGGCAATATTTGGAACGTGTAAGATATTACGAAGTTGTAAAGGCTTAGCAGCATGATCAACAGAAAGCATAGAATGACCTAAACGAGCAATATGGAGAGATGTACCGCCTTCGACCATGAGTCGATCATTACTATTGTAGGTGTTCTGAAGAGTGAGGTTGCAAATTTTGGGTATCACATGATTGGAAGCACCCGAGTCGACAAACTAAGGATCCTCAATGTCGGACGGGATGGACATAGACGTCGCAAATGCTGCCTTGCCACTAGATGCACCACGGGTCCTCGCTGCGGCAATGCGATTCATCGCCGGAAAAGCTCGGAGGTTCACACGCTGGAAGCAATTGAGCACCTCATGCCTAAGATTTTTGCAAATTTAGCACTGAGACTGAGACCTATTAGCCGGGTAGTCACCAGCTGAAGGTCCGTCACGATCAAGGCAGTTTGGCGCATGTTCCTGGCGCTGCAAATGGTTTTCGGAGAAGAAGTTGATGACATTGGCTGTGGGAGATTAGAGCATTGGATATCCTCCTTTTACAGAGTCTCCTCCTGCAATAGTATGCCCAACAATTCGTCAGAGGATAGGGGTTCTGACAGAAGAGTCAGAGCCAATCGAAGAGGGCCAAACTGAGAACCAACCTTTGAAGAAGATAACCAACGAAGTCGGCATCGGAGACCTCATATAGACATTCAGAGAGAGAGTCCGCAAGTGCCCATTTCTTCTCAAAGTAATCAAGAATGGACAGCGAACCTTTGGACAACATCTGTAGTTGCTGGCGAAAGTGCATCTGGCGGGCGTTCGTTTGAGCTTGAAAAGTCTGGGCAAGGATCGTCCATGTTTCAGCAGTGGTGGTTGCATGAGCGGTGATACTGAGGAGAGGAGTGGTGAGCATTGAGCTGATCCATAAGAGCACAAGCCTGTCCTTCTTCATCCAAATTGGCTGCGCCGGGTTTGTTCCCATTGTTGCTGGAGTTCCCATCGATGGGTTGAGGGGATCATAGGGAGGCACGACTGGAATGGTGATGGTTTTCGGAGGTGGTGTATCGTCGATGAGAAAGGCATCCAAGCCATATGCCTCAAGTGCCGAACGAATGGCGCTGCACCAGAGCGAGTAGTTTGAGCTATCAAGACGAATTGCTAAGTTTGGGAAGTTGAAACTAGGATTCTGAGAATCAGAGGAAGCAACAATAAGGGCATTGGTGAAGCCAATTGTTGAAGAATGTTTGGTCAACATTGTTGAATAGAATGTTAGGCTGATACTATGTAAAGAATGGAAGGAGTTTAGGAAAATTTTATGTGTTACTTTTCATTTCAGAGATGATGAATATATAGAGTTTACAAGATAAGATGCAATCCCATTGATTAGGGGATTGCTATGAGGCAATCTACAAGATAAGATGCAATCCCATTGATTAGGGGATTTATGTGTATCAAATATCTACTTGCCAACTATACAAGGCAATTTATACATGTTAACATTCATCAATATAAAAATTTTCAAATGGGAGTAACTAGTTTGATATGTACATTTAATTAAACTTCCTGACCTAATTTCATGTATATTTATTTTGTAGAATGCATTTGAGCTCGCCTTCTTCATCTGGGTCACGGTAAAAATTAATAGTACATTTTTCTTCATCAATTTTGTAGTATATATATGTTTCATTCATTATTTGTTTGGTCAATTAATATTCAGGTACAGTTCGGCATCAGTTCTTGCTACCATGAACGTACAGAAATCATTGTCATAAGAGTAGTATTAGCGTGAGTAAAATATATCAATACAACATTAACATTTCATTAACACTTTACGCTATATATATGTTGTAATCTTTATAAATTCTTTATCTTTTTTGTTTCTTCAAAATTTGGATAGGGTTATGGTACAGGTGGTCTGCAGTTACATAACACTTCCCCTCTATGCACTTGTAACACAGGTAATCATCACATTTTATTGAAAATTTGTATTTAAGTTCCATATATCTTCCCCCAAAAATATAGTGATTAACAAATTTTTTTATGCGTGAGGGGTTCTATGGTCACAAGGTTAAGTCAAAACAATATCAAAATCACAAAATGTCACATAGCAGTAGCAGGATAAAGAGATTATTTATAATTTAATTACCAAACAGTTATAATTGATATAGCCGAATTTTGGCAGATGGGTAGTAAATTTAAGGCGGCGGTGATGGAAGAACACACAGTACAGGCCCTAAAGATATGGCATAAAGAAGTGAGGAAGAAAAGACAGCATAACAACAACAAACAGGAACCAAATTCACCAAATAATACAATGAGCATCAGCTCAAATAGCAGTACTGTTGTTACTCCTACTCATCATCATCATCATGATTCTTCGTCATCGTACCATAAGAGAAGCCCAACTCTCTCAGATCTAATCATGAAATCCCGGGATATGGGAGAAATGGTCCAAGAGTGCCCTAATGATCGGGAAGATGAAATAGTAGTTCAAGTGGAGAATGATGATCAGATTTATGACGAAGACAATGATAACATTGTGGAAATATCAGTTGTTAGTGATGATGTAAAGATACACGAAATTGATGAGGTAGATAAGAGGGTTGTTTGCATCCAAGAATCCTGATTATATGAATTAGGGAGTTTTTGAATTTCAGATGTGCACAAGTATATTTGTATATCATAAAAATGCAATATATATGTCTAATTTGTTATTGTACCCCCTGGTTAGCATCCTCATTATTTGTACTTGTGTATATTACAACAATTTAAATAGTTAACTAATGCACAAACAAAATGCAAGCAATGCATATTTACACAATGCACTACTACATGCGACACACGCACTAAGCAATACGATATTTTAAAATATGTATACCTAGTATTCCACGAATACGATACAAGGACGTTTGTTTCAACCATAAGAATTTTAAAAAGGTAAGTAGGAATTCAAGTAGATTGGAAGGTGATTCAATAGAATTAATGATTCTAAAAATTGGAAAGTCATTTTGTAATTAGAATATGATATGTGTCTAACCGACAATACTAGGGAGATCTTCCTTAGACACTAATTTTTTATATTTGAGGTATATAGTGCCTAGCCTAGCTGGCACATGTATCTCTATTTTATCCTTTGGGTAATACCCTTTAGGCCGGCCCATGGAAGATTTCTAGTACCTGCATCACAAATAAATAAAACAGTTGCCCTACTTGCCAATATATATACAGGAGAGAGGTAACTCTACAAACTTAACTATTCATTCCTAACTAAAAGAATAATTTTCTGACTTGATTGTCAGAGCCTCTATCCCCGGACACCTCTGGGGGCTTTATCTTGCAGATTTCGGCCAAAGCAATGGCGCATACGATGTCGGCGATTAATAGCGCATCAAGTTGGCACGCCCAATGGGACCATTTGTCAGATATACATATTTTGCAGTTCATTTCTACTTCTACATCAAGAACACTGTGTACAAGTGAACGACTTAAAGGTAAGACCTTAGGCGTCGGTGAGGAAGTACAATCCCCCTACCGGGAAAGAAGGGACGCAGGAGTACGAAAGTGCAGTCAGATATGCCTGCCCCTTCAAGACCCATACTGAGGGTAGTCCCAGATCAATTTTCTCGAAAATGGGGGTACCAGAGGGATCACAGATTGAAGCTACCATACCTCCTAGATGGGTGGAAGTCAACGTTGAACCCTGGGTAGGAGGCGTTGGAACCCCTACATCACAAAGGCAGGTGCCCCAACAAAGGGAGGATAAGTCACAGTTCACAGAAGCTACGGTAGATTTACAAGTGAAAGTGGCTATAGGGGGCCACTCGAGCAATTAGAGGTATGAACAGTGCACTTCCTTCGTCGCCATAAAACTTGGCGCAATTGGCTCAAACTCTTAGATCTACTGGGTATCAGGTGGAACCCCCAATGTTCTATCAAAGAATGATCCAGCAGCAGGTAGCGCCCCCATTTTTTATGCCTCTGACATTGCAGCCAATATTCTAGTTACAGGCCACCTCGATGGTATCTTACCCAGCGAATATAGAGATAGGGACCCATGATCGACCTCAATTGACATTCCCCACATATTCAGTGCCTTTTTTGGCTCCTCATATTCCATACTAAGCGATCCCTTGCTTGATGGCATGGCCAATAGGGCACTACCTAGGTTACGAGAACCAAATGCATCTATAACCTCAATCGGAGATCCCCTCATATGACCCTTATCACCAAGGGCAGCAGTCACTGTATCACAACTCTGCCGTAGGGGGGATCGCGGCTTGGATACATGGCCTCGAACAAGATATAGAAAATTCCCTGTATCAATGCTTCTTTCTGGCCAAATCATTATGGAGATTCACATATGAGAGGCAAGTTGAGTGATGCCCTTGCAAGGGAGTTGGATAGATTGGTTGGGCCTTTGGGTCAAGTCGCAGTCTCCCGTTTCAGCTCTTTGATCATAACAATTCGATGGTCCATCAATGTAAAGCTACCCAATGGGCTTTACACGTACAGTGGAGATACAATCGAGAGTTCATACAGACCTTCCTCAGTTTGATGAATTCGAGGGACTTCAACGAACAACTGACATGTAAGCTGATAGGGAGTTACCTTTGAGAGAGGGCTCAAGAATGGTTTAACAAACTAGGAAAGGGATCATTGCATTCCTACAGAGATTTTGGAAGAGCCCTGTTGGGCCAGTTCTTCCAAAACAAAATATTTATAAAAACCATGATCGAGCTCTATCAAAGCAAACAGCAGCCTGGTGAATTGACGGAAGCATTCTATCATCGATATGTGGATGAAAACCTCAGTGTAATCAACTGCACAGAGAATGGGGTGATCCTTAGTTATATGAATGGAACGTCCAACCTTGACTTATACAAGAAGCTGGTCTTGAAGAAACCATAAACCCTACAACAACTGCAAGAGATCGTGGAGCAATACTCAAAGATCGAGGAAGCTACAAAGAGAAAAAGAGGGGGGGATAGGTAGGGCAAAAAGGGTTCTAAGGCCTCAGAGCTAAAGCCAAAGAGTTCAGAAGCTTCAAACAAAGGCTTCAAAGGCTATGTTCCCCCTAAACAAGACTCAGGTAGAGATACACCCTTCCCGGCAAGGACTTCCCTGGAAAAAGAGAGTTGCCTAACTTCTTCGACCACCACAAGGAGCGTGGCCATGATACAAATGAATGTATCCACTTAAAAAGGGAAATTGATAGATGTGCAAGAGAATACTTTCTCCTATACTGCATTGAAAGACCAGGGGGAGAAGGCTTCTTGAAGGGAACAGGAAAATGGCACTGGAAACCCTACAAGAAGGGGGCCAATTGAGGTGGTAAAGAGCAGCAAGGGAATAATGGGGAGCAAGTTGGAAATCAAACAAGAGAAAATGGCAGACCTGACCAGGAGGCTTGGACAGACAAAAATTGGGTTGAAGGGGCCAACAGCGTGATCAATTTCATTAATGGGGTAGTGAGTGACCAGTCCTCGAACACCATTATCAAAGAATAGTCTCGATATGTGCCCCCTAAAGAACCTAGCAAAAAGTTTTTTGATGAGAGGAAGCTATAACTTTCTCAGAAGTAGACCCGGATCCCAGCCGAACCCCCCATATGGACCTATGGTAATTCATACTACAAACAGAGACTTCTACGTCAAAAGGGAATCCGTAGATAATGGCAGTAGAATGGAAGTGGTGTTTTCCAACTGCTTTGATCAGCTAGGACTAGGGCGTGAAAGTTTAAGGAGAACAACCTCACCACTATCTAGCTTCACTGGGAAAACAGTGCTACCCTTGGGGGTTATAACCCTTCTAGTTAAAGTGGCCGACGGAGATAAAGAAGTCACGATTGACTGCAGCTTTACCGTGATCGATACCATATCCCCCTACAACGTAATTTTAGGAAGGCCCTGGATGTGCCAGAAGCAAGCCATATGGTCCTGTACCATTTAAAAATAAAATTCCCTACCAAAAAGGGGATAGCAGTCACCGGGGGAGAACAGCCGACAGCCAGGAGCTGTTTAGCAATAGCCTTAACATAAGCGAAGAAGCGGGATAGAGTGGCTTCGAAAAATGGAAGATTTAAACCCACAGACACTGAGCTGATGGCCATTCGAGCATAGGGAACGGTGGCTGTGGGAAAGACGATACCACCCACAACAAAAAAAAGTTGAAGGTTCTCCTGGATAACCATGCGGATGTATTTTCGTGGAGCACATTCAAATGGGAGTAACTAGTTTGATATGTACATTTAATTGAACTTCCTGACCTAATTCCGTGTATATTTATTTTGTAGAACACATTTGAGCTCACCTTCTTCATCTGGGTCACAGTAAAAATTAATAGTACAATTTTCTTCATCAATTTTGTAGTATATATATGTTTCATTTATTATTTCTCTGGTCAACTAATTTCCAGGTAAAGTTTGACATCAATTCTTTCTACCACGAACGTACAGAAATCATTGTCATAAGAGTAGTATTAGCGTGAGTAAAATATATCAATACAACATTAACATTTCAGTAACACTTTACACAATATATATATGTTGTAATCTTTATAAATTCTTTATCTTTTTTGTTACTTCAAAATTTGGACAGGGTTATTGTACAGGTGGTCTGCAGTTACATAACACTTCCCCTCTATGCACTTGTCACATAGGCAATCATCAAATTTTATTGAAAATTTGTATTTAAGTTCCATATATCTTCCCCCAAAAATATAGTGATTAACAATTTTTTTATGAGTGAGGGGTTCTATGGTCACAAGGTTAAGTCAAAACAATATCAAAATCACAAAATGTCACATAGCAGTAGCAGGATAAAGAGATTATTTATAATTGAATTATCAAACAGTTATAATTGATATAACTGAATTTTGGCAGATGGGTAGTAAATTTAAGGCAGTGGTGCTGGAAGAACACACAGTGCAGGCCCTAAAGATATGGCATAAAGAAGTGAGGAAGAAAAAACAACATAACAACAACAAACAGGAACCAAATTCACCCAATACTATAATGAGCATAAGCTCAAATAGCAGTACTGTTGCTACTCCTACTCATCGTTATCATCATGATTCTTCGTCATCGTACCATAAGAGAAGCCCAACTCTCTCAGACCTGATCATGAAATCCCGGGATATGGGAGAAGAAATGGTCCAAGAGTGCCCTAATGATCGGGAAGATGAAATAGTAGTTCAAGTGGAGAATGATGATCAAATTTATAACGAAGACAATGATAACATTGTGGAAATATCAGCTGTTAGTGATGATGTAAAGGTACACAAAATTGATGAGGTAGATAAGAGGGTTGTTTGCATCCAAGAATTTTGATTATCTGAATTAGGGAGTTTTTGAAATATATGTCTAGTTTGTTGTTGTACCCCATGGTTAGCATCCTTATTATTTGTACTTGTGTATATTACAACGACTCAAATAGTTAACTAATGCACAAACAAAATACAAGCAATGCATATTTCCATAATGCACTAATGTATGCTACACACACACTAATCAATAAGATATTATAAAATATGTATACCTAGTATTCCACAAATACGATACAAGGACGTTTGTTTCAACAATAAGAATTTTAAAAGGGTAAGTAGGATTTCAAGTAGATTGGAAGGTGAATCAATAGAATTAATGATTTCTAAAAATTGGAAATTGATTTTGTAATTAGAATATGATATGTGTCTAACCGACACTACTAGGGAGATCTTCCTCAGATACCTATTTTTTATATTTGAGGTATTTGATAATGTGTAATTTCTATTGGGTCTGAGTGCCTAGCCTAGCTGGCACAAGTACCTGCATCACAAGCAAACAAAACAGTTGCCCTACTTTGCAACATATATAGAGGAAAGAGGTAACTCTACAAACTTAACTATTCATTCCTAATTAAAAGGATATTTTTTCGACTTGATCTTCGAAGCCTTTTCCCCCTGGACACCCCTGAGGGCTTTGTCTTGCAGATTTTGGCCAAAGCAGCGGCGCATACAGTGGCAATTTGGGTGCATCAAGTTGGCACGCCCAGTGGGACCGTTTTTCAGATCTGCATATTTTGTTGTTCATGTCCACTTTTACATCAAGCACATTGCGTAGAAATGAACGACTTATAGGAATGACCTTAGGTACCGGTATGGAAGTACAATCCCCCTAACGGAGAAGGAAGGGATGTAGGAGTACGAAAATGCAGTAGGATATGCCTTCCCTTTCAAGACCCATACTGGGGGGTAGTCCCAGGCCGAATCTCGACAATGGAGGGTACCAGAGGGATATCAGATTCAAGCTACTATACCTCCCAGATGGGTGGAGGTCAGCGTTGAACCCTGGGTAGGAGGTGTTGGAACCCCTACATCACAAAGGCATGCACCCCAACAAAGGGAGGATGAGCCACAATTCACGAAAGCTACGGCAGATTCAAAAATGGAAGCGGCTATAGGGGCTTCTTGAGCAACTAGAGGTGTGAATAGTGCACTTCTCTCTCCGCCACAAGACTTGGAGCAACTGGCTCAAACTCTTAGATTTGCTGGTTATCAGGTGGAGCCCCCAATGTTCTATCAAAGAATGATCCGATAGTAGGTAGCGCCGCCACTTTCGATGCCTCTGATGTTGCAGCTAATATTCTAGTTCCAGGCCACCTCGAGGGTATCTTACCCAGCGAATATGGAGATAGGGACCCAGGATCGACCTCAACCGACATTCCTCACATATTCAGTGCCTGTTCTGGCCCCTCATATTCCAAACTAGGCGATCCCTTGCTTGATGTCTTGGCCAATAGGGTGCTACCCAGGTTATGAGAACCAAATGCATCCATGGCCTCGACCGGAGATCCCCCATATGACCCTTATCACCAAGGGAAGTGTCATTCTATCACAACTCTGTTGTAGGAGGACCAAGACCTGGATACATGGCCTCGAACCAGATATACCAAATTTCCCTGTATAGATGCTTTGTTCTATTCGAATTAATACGGAGATCTATGAATGAGAGGTGAGTCAAGTGATGCCCCCTCGAGGGAGTTGGGTAGATTGACCATCGAGTCAAGTTGCAGCCTCCAATTTCAGCTCTTTGATCATGGCGATTCGATGGTCCAGCAATGTAAAGCTATCTGCCTTGATATGGATGTTAATGATGAGCAGCACTGCCTGGAGCTGGACCTTCTCGAGGAAAAAAGAGAAAAGGCATCCCTCCACGAAGCTAAGGTAAAGGAAAATACTAAGCTGTATCACAACCGGATGGTCCAAAAAATCCAATTTTCCCTAGGGGACCTCGTGATAATGAGGAACAAAAAAACCCGGAGGGATTCAGAAGGTAAACTGGAAGCAAACTGGGAAGGGCCCTACCGAGTCGTCGAAGCACACCCCGGAGGCAGCTACATGCTCGAAACACCCTAAGGGGAGTCGATTCCTAGTGGATGGAATGTTTTGAACCTTAGGAGGTACTACTCTCCTAAATCTCAGTAGACTTGGAAAGGCCAGGAATAGCTCACCAAAAAGTAGCTATAGGTCAAGGAATACCTTCAACGGAAATCTTACTGTAAGTCGATATGACTTCCCAATTGTTGTTATCTAAAGTGTATTTCTGTAAATTACTCCAACTTTCTGTTAAGTAATAAAACACACAATAGTTTGAGGAGGTGTAACTCCCTCCCTCTCTTTAATAAGAGGCATCAAATATTTGAAGGGCCTATGTGGTCTATCCAGCGCTCGGGATCGAAATACCCCTTAACATGTATGAGTGCCAAGGATAAAAACCTTGAAATTAATTGAAGGGCCTCAGCTGTTCATCGAGTGCTCATGGTCAAAATCTGTCCTAAGATGTATGTGCGTTAAGGATAAAAACCTTGTAATTAATCGAAGGGTTTCCGTGGTCATTCGAGCTCCCGGGGTTGAAATCCCCTTTACATGTATGAGCACTAAGGATAGAAAACTTATAATTAAGCGAAGGGCCTCCACGGCTTGTCAAGCGCTCGGGGTTGAAATCCCCTTCATAATACGAGCTCCCTAGGATCAAATCCTTGATAGTAAATGAAAAGCCTCTATGGCTAGGCAAATATCATGGGAGTTAAACTCCTTAGAAAAAAAGGGAAAGAAGAATTTGAAAAACCCAACTAAGTTGAAAGTGTTAAGCCTTTTGAGAAGTATCCAAAAGACTGTTAAAAAAGTAAAGGGATAAGAAGTTTTATTCAGTTATACAAAATGCTACAATGGCTTACAAATAAAAGGAATAAAATTACAACATACGCCATCTATCTATACATAATATCAAGGTGAGAGAAGACCTTGAAACTATACAGAAGGATCCTCTACTAATATTTCGGACTTGATGGGGGGCTATGGCTATTAGAAAATCCCTACCGAGATTCGGTTGCTTTGCCCCAAGTCCCCAACATCCTGCATTGGGATAGGGTTCGAAGGCGCGCTGCTTAGACCACAAGATATACTTTGCAAGGGAGAAACCTCGGCGTCTTCACCCTTTTCGGGAACTTTGGTGACATGATCAAGACCGATACCACGAGCGGTGTTGGAAGGGGCCTATTAACTTCTGCCAGTAGTAGTGCCACCCCCTTGGCTGGTGAAAGGGCCATCAGTCGAGGAACGACCACCCCTTCCCTGACCCAAAGCACTTTCCTGACTGCTCGCTTGGTTGGTCTTCGAAGTGAGAGCCCTGGGCACTATGGATATTGAACTCATGGATGTTACTCGGGCAGGATCAGCCTGCTGAACAAGGATGTTAGAAGCACTCTGATTGTCTATACTAGGCCAGGGAGTCAAAGCTGGTTGAGTCGAAGGCTAGCCTAAACAAGAGAAGACAGAACCAATCCTTTTGCAGGAATTTTTGGAGGGGCTGCCTCCCTCAGAGCTCGAATCCCCATTCCTTTTCTGGGAAGCTCATGATTTTAAAGTTTCATTCTTCTTTTGGGCAGCCTGGGGAGCTCGAAGCCCCGCTATTCTTTTTCCTTCGCAACTGATCGAGCCATATTTTGGTCTCACTGTAGGCCTCACCATACTTGGGGTGTTTGGCAATTTTGTTTCTTTCCATGACATCAAGAGTCTCTTGGAGATACACCTCAAAGTCTTCAACTAAGTTTGTCTCGATTATCCCAAGTCCAAGGACATACGCTTGAAGACTATAGGTGCAAGCCGTTATAGTGCAGTATAGTTCTTCGTAGTCTCTCTCGCCCTTGTCCTTATCCTTATAAGAAATCGAGAAAAGTGTTTCATGCTCCCTAATGGTTTGCTCTAACCTGACATACGAGATCGAAGTTCCCAATTCTGGTCTTTCCACTACTAAAGTTTGGCCGTGGCCGTGCAAAGGAACGCGTGGGCTAAATCCAAGTTATAAAGATGTGTCTTGGCCTCATGACGATGACGCTCAATGGCTTCATGGGGTTGGGAAGATGACGCCCCCCGAAAGCCTTGGAGGCCTTGGCAGCAGCCACACACTCGTGGATGGAACCAAACCCAACTTTGGTGGTAAGCTCCACGACTACCTCGTTGTGCCAAGACTCAAAGAGGCTATAATCATCAGAAAACCCATCCTTAGCCGCAGATAGGAGGTCTCTTTCCTTCCTTGAACGGTTGAGTGCGTTCGGGAGTTTTTTTGCCTATCATGGAGACCATTATTCCACAAATTAAGTTCCCTATAAGCAACTTGAAGCTCCTCCCCGAGGAAAAGAATCCTATACCAAAATTGTGATACCACTCTTAATTTGGTTCTCTCACACCCACTCTTTGTTTTTATGATACCACTCTTTCATTACTTGAAAGAAGAAGATGAAGATGGTTCTTCTTTGCAATGGAGGGAGGCGGTACGACACCAAGTCAAAAGTCTACAAGATGACAGAAAATTAAAAATGCGTAAGTAAGAAAAAAAAGAGGATTTCCATTAATAATAAGCTTAATAGTGTGAAGAATACGGGAGATAGTCTTTAAGGTTAAACCCTAAGAGAAGTTCATGCATCTTCCTTTCCCCCTACGCTACGCTCTGACTGAAAGGTGCTAAAAGAAGTAGGCCTACGCTTGGGCTTTTGTCCGAGTCCAAGGGTCCAGCTGGCTCCACTCATCATCCTTATCCACTTCAAGATTATGGATTTACTCAGCAGTAAAGAGCCGGCCGGAGGTCTTCAAATGCTTGAGCAAAGGGAGCTCAACACCCCCATCCTGGATGGACTTCCACCAGAGATAGTCCAACTAGGAAGGGTGGGAGTTATTCTTGTACACATATAACATAGTGGCGTACTCGGCTGACAGGTCCTTGTAGATTGAATTGGCAAGGGCATTCCGAACAACCCCCTAAGTCTTCAAAAGCTTGTTGGTGTAGGCCTTGAGAATGAAATCCTATTTCTCAGCAAAGTAAAGATTGACAAGCCTAGCATTCTCGCTAGTCAGGGACTCAACATACTTCTCTGCCTCTGATAGCTTCTCTCAAAGCACCTTCAACTCTTCCTTATATTTAGAGGCAACCTTTTCCAAATCCTCCTTATGATCAGAAGAAGTCTTCTTGAGCTCATCCTGAAGCTTGTTCACCTTGATCTCGTGGGACTTTTGAAGCTCCCCCAGCTTGACCAAAGCCTCCTGGGCTTGGCTTGCCATCGCCAAGAAATCTTGAAGAATAGCATCTAGGGCGCTTACAGTAGTGGCCACTCCCTGAAAAGAAACAAGGGTGAGATTAACGATGCCTAGAGGAATGAGTCTACCCATCCCAAAGTTGGCTTGGCCTCAGAGCCAATCTGGGACTCGACGAGAGTCTGATCAATAGTCTTCCACATTGGGGAAAGGGGCTACGAGAAGAAGGGCCCTTATAGTCCTTCTTGATGTTAAACAAGAGATCTTGGGCCTCCGGTTGAGGTTGCGTAATGGGGGAACTTGCTATGTGCTCTTCATAGACGAGCCTTTCTTCCTCCTCCTTGATATCAAAGAAGTTGGTGAAAGCCATGAAACAAATAAAAGAAAATAAAGTTAATAAAAGAAACCCAAAATGGAAACAATAAAAACAAAATCTAAGATGTTGCAAACACCTTCGTGTGGTGGGGGTAACCCTTGGAAGAGGCCTCCATGACATCATTAGGCTCTAGGGGCTCCAAAATAGGATCTAAGGGCTTTAGAATATATTCTAAAGGCATCAAAGAGCCAGCCCATTTTGCCTTCTTTGACTTCTTAGCGGCTCCATCCTCGGAAGCCAAAGGGGCCTTCCTTTTAGCCTTTTGGGTCTTGCTATTCTCGCCCTATTTTTCTTCTCAGCGGGGGGGGGGGGGGGGGGGCTTTGAGGAGTAGGAGGGAGGGGGGCTTAATTAGAACCGGGTCCTAGCCATAAACCCACGTTTTGTGAACCTCCAATAGCTTGGTGTAACCGAACGAGTTCTTAGAAATATCTCGGGACTCACCCAACAACTTGTCCCTATCTGCAACCACACCATCCAAAGTGGAATAAGTAGAAGTAAAATAGAACTTAAGCTTCGAATTCCACCTCGGGGACATAATAGCACTTAACGTCACTGTCAAAAGTATAAATCAAAGGTTTGTGCCAGTCTTGGTAGTTTGAAGAAATTCAATCAGGTGGTTTGAGAATCTATTGCTTAGAGTTAGAATTCCCTTAATCTTCATATCCCTATGCACCACGTCTTTGCTACGGGAAAGGTAGTAAAGGGACCTAAACGGTTCGTAGCTGGGGGTGATTCCTGAGTTGTGGCACTGATTATAAATGCCATAACATAAAGTATGACTGGTGTATACCTATCCCAAATACCAAACGGAAAGCCCAAAACCACAAAGGGGCTTGATGCTAACCAGTGATGTGAATTGGGCCAGATGGATGTAGGACAAGTTGAGTCAACCCACGGACCGAGAAAAATGAGGACCATGATCAGCTGTTAGCCATGAATCACCTTTCTCGGTCTCACAATCAGACACACGATGGCAAGCCCAGATAAGGTGGAGCTACAGTCGTGATACACTATAAAAGGAAGAAGGAGGGTACAAATCCAGGTAAGTGTAAATAGACTAAAGAGAATTGATTCTAAAGTGAAAGTAAATGGCTTGAGCATCAGAGTCTTTTCTTTGGAACCATTTCCAGGATCTCTTTTGTAGGCATATCGTGGTGAACAACGATTAGCCGATCATATTGGGGATACCACAACATTTGACACCGTCTGTGGGGATGGAACTTTTTTCCATCTATTCTTTCCTAACAAGGTCGATAATGGTGTTCACCAGAAGTGAAAGAAGTTAAAACCACCACACTCAAGAGTAAACAGTTGGAAGAAATAGGAATGTACATCTAAGCCAAAATCAGGATCACATTCCCAGCAGATAGCAAGAGCACGTTAGAGATGACTAAGAAGATGAAGAAGAGGTAGAATCTCCTAACACGAACAAGGAAAAGGAAAGGAATCCGTTCACGTTATTCCTGGAAGCGAACAAAAAGAAAATGTATAATCAGTTCCTAGCTACTCTTAAACAAAAGTCCCGAAGGGTAAGTAAAAACTTGATCAAAACAATTATGACCTTAAATATGGGGACGAATTGAGAGACATAGTAGCTAATGATGATGCTGACAAGTCACTATTAGCACCATATCTTCACAACTTTAAGATGCCAAAAGACTTCAAATTACCATTACATGTCAAAATCTACGATGGGACAACCGACCCAAAGGAATTCCTATATTCCTATTGTAATAGCATGAAGTTTCACGATGCTTAAATCGAATTGGTGTGCAAGGAATTCCCCATATTTCTGTTGGGAACAACTATCACATGGTATGAAGAATTACCAAACGGAAGTATCACATCTGGGGTAAAGATGGCAGATATATTTTTTGGGACGCTTCTACCAGAAGCAAAGGTTTACCAAGAAAACTGCAGACCCAAACAATATAGCTCAACAAATCGATGAAGGTTTGGCAGAATATCACAGTAGGTTTGTTACAGAAAGTCTGCAGGTTCAGGAATTTTCGTTTCAATATTTTTGGGTGCTTTCATGGGGGCATGAAATTGGGAGAGTTCTATAAGGAACTAACAAAGAACATGCCAGAAAAGCCAAGAGATATACAAAAAAGATAGAACAGTATGTACGAATCGAGGAAGCCAACAACCACAAAATAGAGCAAGAGCTAGGGGGGAAAAGAGTAATAGAGGACTCGCAAAGAAATTTGTCAAAGAAGAGGAAATGAAACTTCCCTTTCAAAGGAAGAGAAGCATGAACACAAAGCATCTTGTCCTAAGACACACCGCAAACAAAATCGTGAAGGGAAATTTGGCAAGCAAACAAAGATCTATTCCATGAACCAACACCAATGGTAGCGCCTCCAGAGAAAAGATCAAGAGAATACTATTGCGCCTTCTATAAGGATCACAGTTACGATATCGAATATTGCAGAGACCTAAGGAGGCAGATAGAAGAAAAATTGAGACATTGTTATCTTAGACAATACAGAAAGGAAGATGGCAGTAATAAACACAATGAATCGAGCAACGCGGGAAGCTCCATGGCCAAAACCCAAGCCACAGTGAACACTTAGAACAGAAATCAAAAGATGACAGCAACAGTAGACTATGAAGAGGATGTGTTCAGCAAAGCTATAGAGAAAGTAGTCTTCTCTATACATGGGTCAACAGAGTCCCTATCAAATAATTCTTGGAAGGCTTGGGCCAGGTATTCACCTCTGCAAGAGCCCCTTGATAAAAAAATTGCATATCGATGAAACAATCACATTTAGCAAAGAGGACGTCATTCCTAATGCCTCACCACACAATGATCCCATGGTTATTATCACCAAAATTGGAAACACGATGGTTCATAGAGTGTTTGTAGATGACAAAAGCGCAGTAGAAATCATTTTCGTAGACTGCTTTGACAATCTTGGATTTAAGATGACTGACTTGAAGAAATCAACATCTGCATTCGTAGGGTTCACAGGACGATCGAAAACACCATTAGGAAATATTCAGTTGCCTGTAAAAATTGGCGAGAATGAGAGGAACTGCTCTATGATCTGTGACTTCGTTGTCATGGATACTCCATATTCGTTTAACGCAATCATTGGTAGGCCATGGATGAACAGAGCAAAAGCAATATGGTCTTCATACCATTTATTCATGAAGTTCCCAACCCAATAGGGATCTCAACAAGGAGAGGAAACCAACAGACTGCCAGATAGTGTATGGCCATTGCAATGAAAGCGGATAAAACCGTGGAACAACCAAAAATGGTTGGTGCTATCACCAACAGTGACTCACTTAACTAGATGGACCATCCAGTAGACCTTGGAGAACAAACTGAAGATGTTGTTTTGGATGAAAATGATGTGTGATACCATACCAAGAGAAACAGAGAGTGATACAAATTCTGAGAGATCACAAGAACACATTCGCATGGAGTGTACAGAACACGGGAGGAGTTGACCTGAGTATTGCAACTCATTCTTTGAACATTGTTGATTCGATCAAGCCGGTCATGAAGAAATAAAGGAGCTTCGCCAGTGATAGAAAAGGCAATCGAGGAAGAAGTAAAGGCATTGTTGCAAGCTGGGATCATAAAAGAGGTGATATACCCTAAATGGCTATCAAACCCGATGATGGTGAAAAATACGGACTCTAGGTGGTGAATGTGTTTACATTTCACCGATCTAAACAAAGCATGCCAAAAGGATTGTTATCTCTTCTTAAGTTCGATAAGCTAGTAGAAGAAATCTCGGGATACAAAGTCCTCGCATTCTTGGATGCCTACAAAGGGTATCATTAGATATTGATGAACCTTGAAGATGCTAAAAAGTGGCCTTCATAAAATTTTTTGGGATATTTTTCTATGTGAAGATGCCATTCTGGTTGAAAAATGTAGGGGCAACATACTAGAGAGTGGTTGATAATGTGTTCCGCATCCAGATTGGGCACAACATAGAAGCATATGTGGATGATATGGTCATAAAAATTAGGTGAACAAGTGACTTTGCGAATGACTTAAAAGAAACCCTGGATATATCAAGTGCAATTGGACTGAAGCTAAATCCAAAAAAAAAAAGCACAATTGAGGTAGGCGCAGATAATTCCTAGGATTTAAGGTAACCTCAAAAGGGATCGAGGATAATCCAGGGAAAATACAAGCAATTGTTAATTTTCCCCAACCGCGAAAAGTAAAGGAGGTCCAAATATTAATGGGATCGCTATTTTCACTTAGTAGGTTTGTGTAAAAAGCAGCTGAAAGACATTTCCCACTATTTGAAATCCTTAAAAAGGCTAAGAAGTTCAGTTGGAGAAAAGAGTGTCAATCAATATACGAGTCACTGAAGGATCAACTTCAGACACTCCCAATATTGAAAGCACTAATTTAGGGGGGAGGGAACACTATACTTGTATTTGGAGGTTTCAAAAAATCGAGTAAGCTCTATTATGGTCAGGTAAGAAGGCTAGAAGATGATACCATTGTTCTACACCAGTAGAATACTACAGCAGGCTGAAAAGCGTATCTTCCAATTCAAAAGTTGACTCTATCATTGATATATTCGGCAATAAGATTGAGAATCTATTTCTACAGTCATATGGTTTTTGTTTATACTGACTACCCAATCAAGAACATCTTGAACAGGCTCGAGTCATCCGAGAGAATGACCGAATGGGCTCTTGAATTGGGACAGTTCAAAATTCAGTTTCACCCACAAACTTCAATCAAAGTTCAAGCTTTAGCATATTTCATTGCCAAAATGACAGGTGTGGGGGCGCATCAGAAGAAAATGCAACAATTTCTTGACAAAGATAAAGGAAAGACCAAATGGGAAAACGTCGCACGGATATGTTTGTAGACAGGGTGTCTAGCAAGGAATGACGTGAAGCAGTCCTGCTGTTGATAAACCAGAATGGGGAAGAATACAGATACTTGCTTCGCTTTGATTTATCACTTACCAATAGGGAAGCTGAGTATGGGGGGTTAATATGCGACTTAGAACTCAAAGTTAACATGAAGGTGAAGATCTTTCGAGCGTTCAGTGATTCACAAATAGTGGTCCAGCAAGTACGAGGAGACTACAAAGTGAGAGAAGAGCAATTTATGAAATACTTAGCCAGGGTCCGTTAACTTATCGCTCACTTTGAATACTTCAACATCCAGCATGTCCCAATAAGTGAAAATATGAAGGCAGATGCCTTGAGCAAGCTAGAAACGGCAAGATTTGAATTATTATCCAAATACAAGGATGTGAAAGTAGAAGTCATTCCAGTTAGGAGCACATCGAGAACAACCATGTCACCAGTTCAAGCACAAGAGGTAAACTGGATAACACCATTGATTGAATACTTTGACAAGGGGAGGCTATCGACCGAACAGGTACATGCTAGAAAGATAGAATGCAATCCCACAACTATGTTTATGAATATGGGACCTTATACAAAAAGGGATACCTATTTCAATGGATAAAGTGTGTAGGGCCATTGCAAGCTAGAGAAATCTTGAAGGAAGTACACAAAGGATTATGCGGATCACATCAAGGGTCTCGAATGATTGCGAAAAAGATCATTCAAGCTTGATACTACTGGCCAACCATGTTTAATGATGCATATAACTTCATCCTTAAGTGAAAGAGCTTCCAGATGAATGCTTCAATATTGAACAAGCTACAATCAGCATTAATAGGAATATATGGAGTTTGGCCCTTTGATAAATGGGGAATTGATCTAGTCGGACCTTTTCCAAAAGAAACTGGCAGTTCCAAGTTTTTAATTGTGGCAGTGGATTACTTCACAAAGTGGGTAGAAGTGAAGCCCTTACGAAGAGTGACAGCGGAAGCAATAAGAAAATTTGTCAGGAAAAATATAATTTGTCGCTTCAGAGTACCACAAACCATCGTCACCCACAATGGTACACAGTTCGCAAGTAGGGTCTTTACAGAGTGGTGTTTGAAACTGGGAAACACACAGAAATTCACTTTCGTGGCTCACCCTCAAGCCAACGGTCAAGTAGAAGTAACAAATAGAACAATCATCTAAGGTATTCAGAAAAGATTGGAAGGAAAGTGAGCAGGCTGGGCTGACGAGATACCCTATACCTTGTGGTCATACAAAACAATAGTGTGAGAACCAACAGGAGAAACATCTGGTATATGGGCACGAATCGGTAATATCAGTGGAAATTTGACAATAAAGCCTTCGAGTCAAGCAATATAATGAAGACATCGATCCAGAGATGGTGAGGTTAGACTTAGATGAACTCCAAGAAAAGAGACAAAGGGCGGCAATCAAGGAAGCAAAGTACAAAGAAAGGATGGCCACATCATACAACTAGAAGGCCAAGGAAACACAATTCCAAATTGGTGATCTGGTGTTGAGGAAGAATGAAGGCAACCTAGCTGATGAAAAAGGAAAGTTGTGCTTGAAGTGGGAAGGACCGTACAAGATAATGAAGACGCGTCGATCCAACTGCTACGAGTTAGAGAGAATGGTGGGAAGCAGTGTTCCTAACACTTGGCACATAACCAAATTATGAAATTTTTATGTGTAGAATCCTCAAGGAGGAAAGAAAATATAGTTTCAATGTATAGAAACCATGATATAATTATTGGTGTTGTTCATTCCCTTGTTTTGCGTTGAAGGCAATACTATCGCAATATAAATCCTTTGGAGTAAAATCTTTTATTTTCATACAGCTATACCTTACGGTCACAAAACCAAGTTACAAATTCTTAAAAGACAAACACATGATGATAGTGGTATAAGTATCAATTAAAAATGCCACTCAACTTGCCTCTTCTCCAAATATAAAAGAAAGCAAGTCATCAACCTTGCAATAAGGTAGATATACCCATAACAAAGCGACAAAAGCAAGCAATAGATCTTGCAACTTCGCACTTGATGTGGTGGTCCATTCAGGAAAATCAATGTTTGTTCACTCCTTAAACTCCTTCACCTACAAAACTAGTCCCAAAAGTGATTCTGGAAGAACACCTCAGGCGATTAAGTTAGTACGCTTACCTTAGCTCGTCTAGAGCTTGTTGTATTTATAGGTTGACATAGTTGCAATTCCTTTCTTTTAGGGATTAAGGTTGTGGGTACACCAAGACCACAACGTTCTTCATTCATGGTCTTCATATTTGTTTCTCATGCCATGTTTCTCGGCCCACGTCTTCTGCCACGACTAGAAGCTTCGAGTCTAGCTGACTGGTGTCTTGGGCTGGAAGATGCTCGTCTCGTTATAGAATGTTATTGGGCTGGGCCTGTCAGCCACTAGCCTTTTGATTGTTGGGCTACCTATACACCATAATCTCTCTAGGCATGGAGTCTATACTACACGAAGCTATAGCCGTGTTCATGAGCTGTTTATTAGAACATACTATTTTGCCTCGAAGCGATGCGTAATGATGTGTTCGCTGTTGCTGCGATGTGAACTGCTTTTGGGTAGTGATGTATGCTTCTTGGCTATGTATTCCAGTTTGAGTAAAACACATATGCATTTGAATTTCAAAATTTTGAACAATTTCATAGCTGTTACAATTTTGAGGCCGAGATTCGCTCCTTTGTACCCGATAATCGTTCTGCAATTTTCTCCTTTGTATTCGTTGTTCACTCTGCTGTTATTTCCAGAGCCATTTTGGTTTCCTTTTCTTACAGTTACATTCAACCATGTGCTTTGAAATTGTCACTATCCAGTGTACTACTGCTGCCACCTTCTCAAATTCCCAAAAAGGTGAGTTACTTTATGTCAGGTCATCATAATTACGAATTATTCCTCCTTTGTCACCTAGATCTTCATCTTCTATAATAAACTCCTCATATACATTTAGAGTCTTTCATCTTCTTCCATCGTCTTCCATCTTCATTACTGCCCTCAAATTTGTCTCGTCTTCTATGCTAAACCAGTAAGTTTTCCTCTGTCTTTCTTTGTATACTCTAATTCAATCTGTTTGGATCTTAACCTTGTAGAGTACTATTTGTGTAGTGTGACTTATTTTCCTTGTGATTGAGGTGATCTGTTGTTTTTCTTTTCCGGCATCATATTTATGCCCTGAATCGTGGTTGGAATCGCCCATCATGGCCTTTGTTGTTTTAGTTGACACCATATTTGTATGGATTTTCAGGGATTTTGAACTCTCCAATGTCTACCTCTAACGATGTTGGATTCTCTGCACCAAATTTCCTTGAGATCTGTGTTGACTCCAAAGAAGATTCCGACCATCTTAGCGGTTCTTCAATCATCAGTAGCCTCATCACCGACTCTTATGTTGAAAATTTGAATTATAGCTTCCCCTTTTTTACATTCGTATGACCTTAAGGCCCCTACATCGTCTGACAGTGTTCGCACGCCACCTTCATGTTATCTAGACTACCTTAAGTTTGGACTTTCATTTCCTTTCCCCCAACATGTGTTGGATCTACTTTCTCACTACAAAGTTTCTTTGTGTCAACTTCATCTAAAGCTGTTTCAATTTTTGTTTCCTTCTACCATGTGTGCGAAGCTGATTGATTTATTCTATAACCTTTACCATTTTTGCAAAATCAAAAATAGATCTGATGAGTTCACCTTCTATCCTATGATCCCAACCATTGAGCTTGTTAGTGAATTCTCAAATAATTGTGGGGTATGGCGTGAAAAACTTTTCTATGTTATACTTGGTACTGATACTGTGCCAACTTTCTCAATTTGGAACAATGGCGTCCCTAAGTCAAAACTTCCTAAGGCTGGGGTTCACCTTAATGCTGAGTCTAAGATTATAACATCGCTTAGCATTCATTCCATCTCACTTTGCCCCGCTAGTTCCTTAAGCAAATGTGTCTAACTTCTTGTTTATTTGGTTGTTTTTTCTCTTTTCAACTTAATTTTTTTATGCCTTTGATTCTATTTTTTTTCTATGTTTTCATGTGTTACGTTCTAGGTATGGATTTGACACAATGCTCCACTGAGAGAAAATTTCTGCTCGAAGATGAGAACTACGAGATGGAGAGCTTGTCTAATGAAGGCAACAAAACTGGTGAAGTTGTTATTCCTCAAGAGGTGTCTACCAAAACCACTACTCAGGCCAGTGAAAAAACTATTTCCACAGAAACTAAGGTGGCCATCGAATCCCCAGAGACATAATTCAGCAGAGGAGGTGTAAGGAATGAACCGATAATACTTTTACTACCTTGGAGCCTGTGAAGAAGAAGGTGTGTGTAAGCCAACCTCCTTCGCACTCTCTTATGCTAAGCTATAAATTTTTTGTGGAGGGGACTGTTCCTGCTATGCTTACTAAACTGTCTCTTTCAGAAATGATGGTTGTGGTATGTTCTTATTCTGTTGAAATATTATCATGACTTAAATGTTTTCCTTGTTGTATAACCAATCCTTCTTTTGGTTTGCTTTGAAACCAAGGTTGGTGAGAGCCTGTAACTTGTCAGGGAACAGGTTGCTAGCTTCGCCAAAGGGGATGGTGCGGTGCTAGAGGAGTTGCACACAAGCTAGGCGGAGTGTGCTTATTTGAGCACTATTGTTAAGGAGGCTAAGGAGCGAGCGCATCTTGTTCAGGAGGGTGTTGTGGCCACTGAAAATGAGATGAAGAAGATGTGTTTCCATTTGGAAGAGATATAGAAGAATGGCTCTGCTTTGCCCGGATACCCTCAGCTTCTAGTTGACCGATTCATCAAGACTAAATATTTATATGCTTTTTTCGAGGAGGTTTCAACTAATGCTCACAACGTTGGTTATTGCATGGCCTTGATTGAGTTGTGGAAGCTGAATCGGACTGCAAAGGTTGACAAGCTGCCTAGGTTGGCCAAGTCTGAAAAGATTTTGGCAAAGAAAACAGGGATTCTTAATGAGGGTTTTGTTAAGAGCGCCTCTGATGGTGGTCATCCATTTGAGTTGCTATCGTTTCTCGCTGGTCTTCTAACTCTTCCTTCTGCAGCCAAGCTGAAGAAGTGCACGGTTGACTACTTTGAGGATCTACCCTTCAATTCCTCCAATTCTGAGGATCGTTATCCTGAGCATACTTCTAATCCTAATGTTGATGTGGACAGCAAAGATCCCGTTCATTCTATGAGCAAAGAGGATGCTGCAGTTGTTGTCCATACTTCATCCAATTCTCCTTCTAATTTTAGTCCATCTTAGCGCTACAAAACTAAGAAGATTTTTATTTATGTAATTGATGAAAATGTTCCTAAGTATGTCTATATTATTTTGTATGATTGGTGACTGGTACGATGATTATGTTCACTTTTTATTACTTGACCTCTCTCTTTATATTTATTCACTTGCAGGGTTTTGATATTATGGTTGATCTAAATATTTTGAAAAAATGTTGACTATCTGGGATGTTATGTTCATTTTCCTTTTCACAATGGATTTCCATAGTCATTCGAATGTTGCCCTATTAAACTGATTGAGGCGACCAATCACATTTCAAAGAAGTATTCTCAACTTATATCTTCTGATTCGCCTAACTCTGGTGGAATCCATTCCATTGCACATTGGTTGGAAACATTCTATGTCTTCATCGACTCCTTCTTCCTCCCCATCTGTCCTTGTGAAAAATTCATACCTGATGGCTATACTAATGGGTTGCTTGGAAAAGATGTCCTTCATGGTTTGGTTGATCTTGAATCTGCAGATGTGTACCTTCGTTTGCTTAACCTTCCTATTCATGTTCGAGAATGGACACTAACTTTGGGTATTCATTTGAAGTACATATTATTGGGTGTTAACGACCTCAAAACAAAGTGGGACAAAACTGTGAAGGAGGCTAGGGATGCTGTTTATGATCTTCGAAGGATTTTCAATGAGCATAATGGTCTTATCCATAGGCAACAGTTGAATATCGGGAAAATGCTTCATCAACAGGAGGAGATCAGAGACTATGCCACCAATAAGATGCGCAAAGTACCCTAGAAAACAACGATCGTTGACAAGCAGTGTACGCGTATTGAAGATTTTTAGGATCGACTGAAGATGTTAACCTCTACTATTGATTGGCAAACTAAGTTTGACGAGCAGTTTGCCATTAATACACAGCTGCAAAGTGACAATGAGAAGATTCACGCTGAGTGCAATCGGCTTGATTCGTTAGTGCACCAACTCAAGCAGACTTGTGTTGAATACAAAGAAAAACTTCAGGCTCTTCCTTCTTCATCTTGCAGGGCTACTAGTCATGGTGGGGATTTGATTTTGGGAACCAGTGGGAAAAAGATTAATTTATCTAAGGCTTTCTGATTGCATCTTCATATCTTAGAGGACGAAGTGAAGAACTTGAACGTTGAGCTGAAGCGATATGACGAGACTGTTAACTTGACAAGTATGAAGCTAGACCTCAAAGAGTTTGGTCTCACAACCAACTTCAAGGTGTATTATGTTAGGTATCTTGGCCATATGGAGTGAAGGGGTCTAACATGTCATCCTGCTTATTTACACATGAAATGGTTGTATGACCATATGGTTAGCGAGGAGTGTGGTGCTGGAGAAAGGCGGCATAGGGCGGATCATCCCCATTGCGAAGCTGAGCCGAGTCATCGCTGTGGCAGTTCATCTTCTTCTGGTTCATCTCGAGCCTCTAGGCATAGGTAGATCTATTTTTATACGCCCCGTGTTTTCTTGTAATGCTTCAAAATATTTTGTTGTAACCTTGTAGACTTGGGTCTTCGTTATCACTTAATAAAACATATATGTTTAATTTTTATAAAGTCAATTTCTTGCCAATTGTATGTGAATAAATTTGTAAAGTAGCTGGATCTGTGGCTATCCATTTTTCTGCTATGTTGGTTTGCAAAGTTTTCCCATCCTCTAGATCTATAGCTTGCTTAATTGGTAAACAAAGTTTTGGGATGTACCGACAACTTTTGAATTTGTCCATGCAAGATCCATTGCTTGCTTGTGGCACTTATATGAGCAGATTTGCTCTTGTGCAAGATCTATAGCTTGCAATATCGAAAGATCCAAAGCTTGAAAGGGTTAGTAGTTGCGCAAGAGCTATAGCTTGCAAAATGTATAGTTCGCAAAGTTGCAAGATCTAAAGCTTGCAAGCTTCAGCAATCGTGCGAGATATGTAGCTCGCTAGTGTATGGTTTGTTTAGCTGCAAGGTCTATAGCTTGTTGCTCACCAAATTAAGTTCAACTCATAAAGTCTGAATGTTTTTTTCACAATATGATATAAATAAGCTTATCTTCTAACAATCACAAGTAAAAAGTAAAAATGTAATCATGATCCAACAAGGTTGGTTTTAATATATTGATAATGTACTATCGTGATAATCTCACGTTTGGAACAATGAAAATGAAACAACACCAAGGATGATCTCCTGGTTTATGTACAGGTGGATAATCGCTATTCACCATCTCGAAACTAGACATAAAACCTTCTTAAGTTGATCACATGCCACGTGTATGGAACACTTGTACCGTCTAGCCTTTATAGTTCATAGCTATTGGACTTGTGAGCTTTTGCGACCTTGTAGGGTCCTTCCCACTTTTGGCACAATTTTCCTCGTTCCTCTGCTAGACTAGCCTCATTCTTTCTTAGCACCAGATTGCCAATCTGAAATCATGTTTCCTTCACTTTTTGATTGTAAGCTCTCACCATCATTTCCTTGTACTTGACTTTTGTTATCATTGTCAATGCTCTTTTCTCTTCGAGTTCATCTAAGTCTAACTTTATCATCTTCACATTATCTTTCTCCATGTAACCGCATACCGAATACTTGAATTTCCAATTTCTACCAGTATCATCGCCTTGTAACTGTAGACTAAACTATATGGTGTCTTCCTTATTGGCTCTCGAATGGTTATTCTATACAACCATAGAGTGTTAGGTATCTCTTCTACCCATCCACTTTGCTTTCCATCCAGTCGCCTCTGAATTCCGTGAACAATAGTCCTGTTCGTTACATCCACTTGCCAGTTAGCTTGAGGGTGCACCACAGAAGTGAATTTTTGGAGAATCCCGAGCTTTGAACACCAATCAGTGAACAAATTACTTGTGAAATATGTACCATTGTCCGTGACAATGGTATGTGGCACCCTGAAATGACACACTATGTTTTTCCAGAAAAATTTCTAAGTTACTTCAGCTATTACTCATCATAATGGTTTTGCCTCCACCCATTTTGTGAAGTAATATACTGCTAAAATAAAAAATATGGCATTGCTTTCGCCCTTTGGGAATGGCCCTACCAGGTCAATTCTCTATATATCAAAAGGCCAAGCTCCATATATTTCTTGCAAAGCGGCCTATGGCTTGTGTGACATCGAAGCATTAGTTTGGCAACTCCTACATTTAAGCACGAAGTTGTACGCATCGTTGAACATAGTCGACCATTAGTATCTTGCTCAGATAATCTTTCTTGCTAAAGTTCTGGCCCCCTTGATGTGTTTCACACAGTCCTTCGTGAACTTCTGTAAGTATTTCCTTTGCCTGTACTGGCCCTATGCACTTTATCCATGGGGAAAGAAATCCCTTTTTGTACAACGTCCCTTCCTTTTAAGAGTAGTTCTTAGCGCGTAACTTCAACTTTCTGGCTTGCACTTTATCTTCTGGCAATGTTCCCTTTACGAGATACTCTATCAGTGGCGTCATCTAACTTACATCTTCCATTTGGACTATTGACACGATCGTTGATGTTGTGCTTCTGATTGAAATGACTCTACTATCACATCTTCGTGCACTTCCAAAGATTCAAATCCCGTTGTTGCTAGTTTACTTAGTGCATTTTGTTTTGTTCTCAGTTCTTGGTACGTGCTCAATGTCGAAGTATTCAAGTTAGTTTATAAGCTGTTGGACCTTCTTTAAATACTTTACCAGCTGCTCTTCTCATACTTCATAGTCTCCTCGCACCTGCTGGACTACAATTAGAGAATCAATAGATACCCAAATGCTCTTCACTTTCATTCTGACTGTGAGGTCCAATCCACATATTAAATTTTCATATTTTTCTTTGTTATTTATGAGTGGAAACTCGAAGCAGAGTGAGTATCTATGTTCACCAGCAATAATCTGGCCCCACATCCTTCCCTGTTGGATGCACTATCAACAAACAATGCCCACACAACAGCTTTCCAATTTGATTTTCCTTTGTCAACTATCAGATCCTGGTGCATCTTCACTAACTGCGCGTCTTTGTTCTAATGTCTAAGCTTTGCTCGAAGTCTTTGGTTGAAACTGAATTTCAAATTGGCCTAGTTCCTGAGCCCACTTTGTTAGCCTACCTGAAGACTCGAGCTTGTTGAGGATGTTCTTGATTGGAAATACAGTGTAGACCACTATGCGGTGACTATGGAAATACATTCACAACCTTTTCCATGGGCATGTACACATATTCTATATTTTGCAAGATTATGCTGATGTAATAGACTGGAACCTATTTCTGTCCTTCTAGGGTAACCAAAACTGAGCAGACACCATTCTGTGAGATCACTAAGTACAAGTATAGTGTCTCTCCAGGGGTAGGCGACTTTAATGTTGGTAACGCTTTAAGCTGCTCCTTCAACCCATCATATGCTCTCTGGCAATCCTTTCTCCAACTGGACTTTTTGGCTTTTCTTAGTACTTCAAATAGTGGAAAGTATTTCTTCGCTGCTTTTGACACAACGAAGCTAAGCGCTGCTAATGATCCCATTAGGATTTGCACCTCTTTAACCATTTGCATCTAGGGAAGATTCACTATAGCTTGGATTTTTTTCTAGGTTAGCTTCGATACCTTTAGAGGATACATTGTACCCTAAGAACTTTCATACGCCTACTCCAATTACACACTTCTTAGGGTTGAGCTTCATCCCTATTGCTTGTAATGTGTCTAGAGTTTCTTTTAAATTTACTGCGAAGCTACCCATCCTTTTGCTTTTAATAACCATGTCGTCAACGTATGCTTCGACATTCCTTCCTATTTGGTCACAAAATGCACGATCGACCACTCTCTAGTACGTTGCTCCAGCATTTTTGAGCCCAAACGACATCTTTACATAACAAAATGTCCCAAACCTCATTATAGAGGCCATTTTTTCAGCATCATTCGGATTCATCAAGATTTGGTGGTATCCCTTGTACACGTCCAAAAATTCCAAGATTTCATATCCTGAAATTACCTCTACCAGGTGATCGATTTTTGGTAGAATGTAGCAGTCTTTTGGGCATACTTTGTTCAAATCCATGAAATCAATACACATCTTCCAGCCAGCGTCTAATTTATACACCATGACTGGGTTCGCTAGCCACTTTAGATATATAGCATCTTTTAGTATACCGGCCTGCAAAAGTGATGTGACCTCCTCTTCGATCATTTTTAGTCTATCGCTGGCAAAGCAACATTGTTTCTGTTTAACCGGTTTGGCAGGGCTGCTGATATTCAAAGAATGAGTAGCAATGTCTAGACCCACTCCTCCCATGTTCTGGATGCTTCATGCAACCGTATCTTTGTGGCTTTGAAAAATTTCAACAACCTTTGTCTTCTCCTCGTCTGGAAGATGTTTTCCAATATTCATGTACTTGAATTGTCTTCACTATCCAGATTAACCAACTCTGTTTCTTCTCCCAAGTTCACTACTATGTCTGGTTGTTCCAGTACACTTCCACCTGAAACTGTGCTAACCATCTTCGCCCTCTCCCATACCTTTCTGCTTTCATTGCTATGACCATACACTGCTGGCTGTTTGCTGATTTCCTACAGGTCGCGATACCAGCTGGGGTATGGAATTTCATTACCAAGTTGTAGGGGGCCATATTTCCTTAGCTCTGTTCATCCATGGCCTTCCAATGGTGGCGTTAAATATACTTGGGGCATCCATGACCACGAAGTCGCACATGATGGTGCAATTTCTTCCATTTTCTCCAATAGCAACGGGCAGTTGTATATTCCCCAAAGGTGTTTCCGCTCTCCCTGTGAATCCTACTAGCAAAGATGTGGATTTTTTTAGGTCTGTTCTCTTGAAACCCAGTTTGCCAAAGCAGCCTACAAATAGCATCTCAACGGCGCTTTCATCATCTATGAATACTTTGTGAATTGTTGCATTCACAATTTTTACTATGTTGACCATGGGATCATTGTGAGGCAAAGCATCGGATACCACATCTTCCTCACTAAAGGCGATCGTTTCATTCAAATGAAGCCTTTTATAGACTGGCTCTTTTAGGGGAGAATATCTAGCTTTGGCCTTACAAGTGCTATTGGACAATGACTCTGTGGATCTGTGTATGGACAAGATGACTATCTCTGGTACTTGTCATTGTGATCATTGTGATCGCATTGCCTTGGTTTTTTGGAGATGGGTTCGATGTTTTATTAGTGCCCCTATAGTCAAGTAGATTTTTGGTCCTTACAAGCGTCTGGATTGTTTTTTGTAAAGTTAATTTGTAGATTTCTCATAAGTACTTACAAGTATTTTAGTGAAGGTCATTCACAAGGATGGTAGAAGATTGAAGGCCACTTACAAAGTGGTAGAAGATAGATTGAAAAAGGAAGGCAAAGTAGTGGAGGAAGAATGATCCAAGTTTTTTGTAGTCAATTTCTGAGAATTATCCAAGATGAATTGGTGTCCATGGATAGCATCATTGGATTCGTCTCCATGAGTACTATAAAACAGCTACAAGAACTCTCAAAATGGATCAGCAGTTCACCCTTAGCGGCCCAAAATGAAGACTAGCAGAAGACCCGGTGCAGTTCGCACCATATAGTGTGGTCCACACTGGTTGAGTTGACCAGCTTGTCTCTTTCATTTTCCTTTGGCTTTTCCCTCTCTCCTCTCATTAACTCCATTCAAATTTGTCTCCAAGAAACCCCAGATCTACATTTATTTTTCTTCTTTTCTCCTATGTTTACCATGGATTATTGTTGTTTTGTTATGAGTTTAGCTAATCTAGGCTAAATATACTCTTAGGAGCAATTGGTAAGCATTTCTAGTATGAATTTGTGAGATTTGGTTTTTCCTATTTTTTTCTTTGATTATCAAGTATGTTTGGTGCTTTCTAGTGAGATTAATGTATGACTTAGACTAGAATGATCAACTAGTTAATGATTGTGGGTTGATTACTTGATAGGTTTTTGGTCAAACCCGGAAGACTGACTTTTTGTCAATGTGATTGTTGTTGGTCATTGCTAGGTTGTAATTATGAGTGACAACTAATTATGATTGGTGATTGATGAGGTTGCTTAGCCTTAGGATGAATTTGAATGGGTTTAACTAATTATCAACGTGGTTCACTAATAACGATTAGCATGACAGCCGATCCTCGTAGTCATTTTTAGTAGATGTACTTGTGATATCTATGTGTTTCTTGCTTGTAGGACATTGTGGTAGTTTTATTGGGTCTCCATGTGTATTGCTATCCTTGGGGAAGTCTATGATGCCGATCGTCTTGAGTGACCCGAGGATAAAGGTTATTGTGTGGCACTGATCGCCCACTCTAACTATAACCGAGGAGAGGTGAGAAATATCAACACTCGAAAAGGTGTTGATAAGTTCTCAACAATATGTGGTTAATGTATAAAAATATGATAATTAATCTATGATAAAAGGATGACTAGAAATGTAAACCAATTGCTCCCAAGACTCGTTAAACTCTTAGTTAAGTTAATTGTGCTATTTGTGATCGTATTTGCATTGTTCTTTTCAATAGTTTGTTAATTTAGTAGTTTAAAGTATTTTTAGTGTTTTTCAAAACCAAAACCCCCACATGGTTACCACACAGGTAAAGTGACTTCTTCGTGTGCTTTTAACTATGCTTTAACACTCGATAAAACCCCTTTTTTCCCGTGGATGATCCCGTCTTACCACTAGCTACTATTTAGTAGTTAGCCATAATTTGGGCATATAAATTGAGAGGCATGGCTACGGCCTCCCAAATTTTAGCGCCGCTACCGAGTAAAAGGCGTATTTTATTGAAATGTTAGTGTAGTTTTTGTGTTTTTCTTCTTACTTGTTTGTTGGCGACATTTGCTTACTTTTGTAATTGTTACTTGGGATAAGGTTGTATTTCTTTGGCTCTTGGTTTATGGTTGATACTCGTACCAATAGACAAGAACCATTGCACTACGACCCCAATCTCTTAGGAACACTCTAGAGAGCAAGAAGATTAGCTCGGTTTGCTAACCAAGCTACCCAAGCATCACCCGAAGTAGTTACACCAACTATGCTGAATGATAATAGAACCTTGAGGGAGCTCATGGCTCCCAACCTAGAAATCCAACCAATTTGCATCACATTACCTCCTCTTCAGAAAAATGTCACTTGTGAGTTTAGGTCTGGGATGATCCATTTCCTACCATCTGTCCATGGGATAAGCGGGAAGGATGCAAACAAGCATTTGTCCGAGTTCCACTATGTGAGCATGAACATGAAGCCATCTGGAATTTTAGATGACAATTTTAATCTAAGGGCGTTCCCTTTCTCTTTGAATGATGCAGCCAAAGATTGGTTATACTACCTTTCTCGGGAAGTATAACATCATGGAAGGAGATGAAGAGCAAGTTTGTGGATAAGTTCTTTCTGGCATCCAATTCAGCGAGGTTGAAGAAGGAGTTAAGCAACATCTCCCAACATTTGGGTGAATCTTTATACTAATATTGGGAGAGATTCAAGAGGTTGCAAGCTAGTTACCCCTACCACCTATACAAGGAGATCTTGTGTACTATTTCTGTAATGGTTTATCCGTTGAAGATATGAGGATGATTAATGCCGCTTGTAATTGGTAGATTGCCAACAAGAGTCTGAAAGATGCCATGGCATCATTTGAAGACATGGCTAATGGAACAAGATAATTTGGGGTGAGAGAAAGGGCAAGGGTGCAAGAGGTTCCACATCCAGAAAATCCCAAGCTTGAGGGTCAAGTTCAAGCTTTAGCTTCCATGATGAAGGAGCTAATGAAAGGTAGGATGCATCAAGCCAAAGTTTGTGGGGTTTGTTCATTAGATCACCACACCGATGTATTCCCTCAACTCCAAGATAGAGGGTTTGAAGAAGTAAAGGCAATGGGCTACCAAGGTGGTCAAGGCCAAGGTTTCTAAGGAAATCGAGGATACCAAGGTGGACAAGGGCAAGGCTGACAAGGTCTCCAAATAGGACAAGCTCATGAGAAGAAGTATGATCCATACCCCTAAAATTACAATCCCGGGTGGAGAAACCATCCAAACCTTTGGTGGAGAGATGACCAAGCCAGTTAATTAAATCCTCAAGGTGGTTTTCAAGGTAATAAAGGTGGATTCCAACCAAATCATTAAGAGGCATAAAACCATTACCAAGGAAATCAAGGGTATAATCGGGCACCACAACAAAGCTACCCAAAGAATGATGGCTCATCTAACCCCCAAAAATGGAGGTCAAGGTTGGAAAATGAGGAGCTTATGCATGCCATAACCACCATGTTCACAAATTTGGAAGACCGCACCTCTTCTAGATTCAAGAACTTGGAAACTCAAGTTAGCCAAATTTCATCTTCCGTTTCCCTTTAGAGGCTAGGGATTCCGGAAAACTTCCCTTACAACCGAAATTGAACCCAAGACAAAATGTAAGCTCAATCACATTGAGGAGTGGGAAAGAAAACAAGGAGCCGGGGCAAGTTGTTAAGGATGGGAAAAAAGTTGAAGAGGATATTGTGGTGAAAGACCAATAGGTCGAGGAGGTGATCACTCAACCACCAAAGAAGAGGAAAATTAAACTATCCTTCCACCATCACCTTTTGCGGCAGTTTTGCGGGACAAGAATCGCAAGGATAAGAATAAAGCCCTTTTGAGGTTTTCCGCAAATGTGAGGTAAACATTCCTCTTGTTTATGCTATCAATCAAGTGCCTAGGTTTGCTAAATTCCTTAAAGAGATATACACACCTAAGATAACTAAAGCATCGAAGAATGTTGAAAATAGTAAAATTGGTGGACAAGTGTCGGCTCTTTTTAAAAAGAAACTACCTTCTAAATGTAACGATCCTGGCATGTTCACTATCCATTGTGTCATAGGTGACAAAAATATTGAAATGGCAATGATAGATCTAGGAGCCTCTATTAATGTAATCCCCTACTCTCTATACAAGACTCTTAACTTAGGGACTTTGCATGAAACTAGGGTGATCATACAACTAGTCTATCATTCCCAAGCTATTTCGAAAGGATTGATGCGAGATGTGCTGGTTAAAGTGGATAAGAGTGCACCTCCTATCTTGTTTGGGAGATCATTTTTGACAACGGTGAGAACTAAGATTGATGTGCATAGTGGCACATTGACATTAGAGTTTGACGGAGAAAAAGTAGGTTATGAGGTCTACAAGGATAAAGGGCTTCCAAAGGATAAAATGTATTGCCATGGTGTCACTATAATTGAAAGTTTTCATGAGGCTCATAATGAATTTGAACGTTTCTGCATGATTAACTTAATTGGAGTTGATAATGGATTGAGTACGGCATCTAAGCAAGTTTCTAGTATTTTGAACAAGGTCAATGTTGCATATGCAAATGTCTCCAATACTAACTTGCAGCGAGTGAAGAAGGGGTTAAAGAAACATCATCTCAACCCCCTTCACTCTAAAAATTCCCCAAACCATCCGAAAAAGGACAAGGCGCACAAGTCTGTTTGGCTCCGAAGATGAGGTTTAAGGCGAGACAATGTTAGAGACCAACACATGCGAAGACAAGAATGGGTGGAATCACGGATGGTGATTCCGGAGACCCGAGGAATGTTTTGAATGAAGCTTGAAAAAGGGATTGTGTCATGCCGATGACATTAAATAAAGTTGGTTTTGATCATCCGGATAGTGATTTGTGACATTCCGTCGATGTAATTGTGATGTCCTTTTTGTTAAGGATTGTGAAGATTTGTTGTTTTAATTGGAATTCATGATTGATTTTTTTTATTTTTTATTTTTTTTCTTGGAACACTATTATGCTTAGATTGCATGATTGTTTTGCAGGAAGCATTTAGTTTTGGAGAAAAAGGAGGGAGCAACCGGGGCTAGGAGAAGTTCAATTCACGAACCATATGAACGGGCAGGGTTCGCGATGCTCACACATTCTCCTATCTCCAAAGTACTAAATTCCTTCCCTACCGCCACTAAATACACTCCGAACTTGTTTACCCACGATCCACTTGAAACACACAATTTGAAACCAAAGAGGTATCCCTCTCCTTCATTGAGATTCCAATGCTCTATTCAATTTGTTGTGCATGACAGTGGTTGTTATTGGACCTTTATGATAGAAGTTGTGGGGAGAGTATATTGTGGTTGTGGTAGTTTTTCCATTAGATCTTATAGTTGTGCTACAAAGCATGTTTTTTTTTGTTACTTATCATGAATACTCTCTCATTTTCTCTCCTTGACATATGCTCTAGAATATTTATTTGCATTGAGGACAATGCAACATTTAAGTGCAGGGAGGGGAATAAGATGATACTTATGATTTGTAGTTTAGTTTGTAGCAAGTAGCTCTTTTGAGAGCATTTTTAATGAGGCATAGTTGTTGAAAAAAAAAAGGAAAAGGGAAAGAAAACAAAACAAAACACCCTGCTAAGTTGAAAACCCGAGAGGGAAACTTAGGTTAAATTGGGGGCCCCGGAAAGGTTGAAAGCCCGAAAGGGCAACCTATGCAAAAATGAGAGGCCAAATTGTGCGGGAAAAAAATGTGAGGGTGAGCCTTGAAAAAAATGTGTGAAGCTTGGATGAAAACTCGAGAGGGGTCCTTGGAAAAATGAGAGAAAATTAGAGGAATTGAAATTTTTTATGCTTCCCTTGATTTGTCTATTTGGTGGCTTCTTTGGTAGAGTAAGCTAGTTTTACACTTGTATTTCTTACCTCACATTTGATTGGTATAATGGTTGTTTAGATTATCTGAGACTTTGGGATGTGAGAGTGTGAGAGATTGTTATGTCTTGGGGGTTAGGGTAGTCTAGGAATACGATGTTGGATGTTTTGGGGAAAATTTTGCATGCTAGTTTACGCTTAGATTTTTTTCTTGTTCTTGTTTACTCGAGAATGAGTAAAGGTTTAAGTGTGGGGAGGTTTGATAAAACATCAAATGCATGTATTCTCCAAAGCATTTAACATCTCTTTTATCATCCTATTGTTTGAAGATTGCTAGATTTAGGCAGGTTTACAAAATAAGGGGTTTAGATGATCATGTTTGGTTTTCATATCTAAATCCTTCATTTTGTAACCTATTTATAGTCTAATGGATTTTTTGTCCTTATGAGCATCTAGATTCCTTTTAGTAAGTTTAATTTGTAGATTTCTCATAAGCACTTACAAGTAGTTTAGTGAAGGCCATTCACAAGAATGGTAGAAGATTGAAGGCCACTGACAAAGTGGTAGAAGATAGATTAAAGAAGGAATGCAAAGTAGAGGAGAAAGAATGATCCAAGTTATTTGTAGCCGATTTATGAGAATTATCCAAGATGAATTGGTGTCCATGGAGAGCATCATTGGATTCGTCTCCGCGAGTACTATAAAAAAGACTACAAGAACTCCCAAAACGGATCAGTGGTTCACTCGTAGCAACCTAAATTAAAGACCGACAGAAGACCCTGTGCGGTCCGCACCATATAGTACGGTCCGCACCGGTCGAGTTGACCAGCTTATCTCTTTCATTTCCTTTGGCTTTTCCATCTCTCATCTCATTATCTCCATTCAAATTTCTCTCCGAGAAACCCTAGATCTACATTTATTTTTCATATTTTCTCCTATATTTACCATGGATTATTGTTGTTTGTTATGGGTTTAGCTAATCTAGGCTAAATATAATCTTGGGAGCAATTGGTAAGCATTTCTAGTATGAATTTGTGAGATTTGGTTTATCATATTTTTTTCTTTGATTATCAAGTATGTTTTGTACTTTCTTGTGAGATTAATGCATGATTTAGACTAGGATGATCAACTAGTTGATGATTGTGGGTTGATTACTTGCTAGGTTTTTGGTCAAACCCGGAAGACTTTGACTTTTTGTTAATGTGATTGCTGTTGGTCAATGCTAGGTTGTAATTATGAGTGACAACTAATTATGATTGGTGATTGATGAGGTTGCTTAGACTTAGGATGAATTTGAATGGGTTTAACTAATTATCAATGTGGTTCACTGATAACGATTAGCATGAAGGCCGATCCTCGTAGTTGTTATTAGTAAATATACTTGTGATATCTCTGTGTTTCTTGCTTGTAGGACATTGTGGCAGTTGCGTTGGGTCTCCATGTGTATTGCTATCCTCGGGGAAGTCTATGACACTGATCGTCTAGAGTGACTTGAGGATAAGGGTTATTGTGTGGCGCCGATTGCCCACTCTAACTATAACCGAGGAAAGGTGAGAAATATCAACACTCGAAAGGTGTTGATAAGTTCTTCACAATATGTTGTTAATGCATAAAAATAAGATAAATAATCTATGATCAAAGGATGACTAGAAATGTAAACCAGTTGCGCCCAAGACTCGTTAAACTCTTAGTTAAGTTAATTGTGCTATTTATGATCGTATTTGCATCGTTCTTTTTAATAATTAGTTAATTTAGTAGTTTAAAGTAGTCATAGTATTTTTCAAAATCAAAACCCCCCACTTGGTTACCACACACGTAGAGTGACTTCTTTGTGTGATTTTGGCTACGTTTTAACACTCGATAAAACCCGCTTTTCCTCGTGGAAGACCTCTTCTTACCACTAGCTACTATTTAGTAGTTAGCCGTAATTTGGGCATATAAATACTATCTTTGAGAGGCAGGCGACGGCCACCCAAATACTTGCATCACAAGCATACAAAACAGTTGCCATATTTACCAACCTATATAAAGGAGAGAGGTAACTCTACAAACTTAACTATTCATTCCTAACTAAAAGGATACTTTTCCGACTTGATCGTCCGAGGATCTTCCCCACGGAAACCTCCAGGGGCTTTCTCTTGCAGATTCTGACCAAAGTAGCTGCGTACACGGCGGCGGCGATCTGGGGCGCATCAGTGGTGATGATAGAATTTGACCCACATAATACCGGTTCCCATGACAGTGGCTATATTTTTTTGGTAATACCTATTTTCATAATTGTTGCTATATTTTCTTGTAGTACCGGTTTATCTTGTGCATCATTTCACAACTATCGATTTTGAAAGAACCCTATAGAATTGTTCTGCCCTTGCACCATTTGATTATCAAAAATTAGTGAATGACTGTTGGTAAGTGGTGCACACTATCCAATAATAGCGATTGTATATAAATACGGTTTATAAATTAAGAAAGAATCAGTGGTACGGCATGTATGGGTTTGAACTCTTCAATAGTGGTTAATGTAGCAACAATTTGATTTCTATCAGCGACCATAGTGATTGTTACAGCAGCGAATTGTAGAGGTAAAACCATTTAGGTTCCTGAAACCAGTGCTGGATGTTGGATATGCGTAATAATGCATTTGTAAATTACTAAACCATCCTGTTAGAAACGATCATATGCAGCACAAAACTATCATAACAAACAATTAGCACAAAACTCTCATAACAAACAATTAGCACAAAACTATCATAACAAACAATTAGCACAAAACTATCATAACAAACAATTAGCACAAAACTATCATAACAAACAATTATAGTTACACACCTAGAAGCATTTACACATCACAAAGTGAAGGAAAAAATCACTTTCAATGACAATTAAATGAAATAATCTTGAATGAACTACAAACATCACGACAAGTAATGAATTGCAAGGCTACTTTTTCTCGATTTGTGCGTGTCATCCTTGCGCAGGGGTCATGCTAATCTTCTCTGTATCGTTCCAATTTTATCGGATGTCCCCGAAGGGACCAAGCAAGGCTACTAGTATTGCGTAAATGTAAAATAAAATTAAGTAGGGCAATCAATATCCATCAAATATAATAACCTCCTAAATAACCAATATTCCACCCATGGAAAGAAAAGAAATATTTAGCCAACAAGATCGAAACTGTTTTACTTTAACAATTATATATATATATATATATATATATATATATATATATATATATTAAGTGTGCATTTGAACTATTATTTGTGCATTACAATATTTATACAACAATTCCAAACAATTGTAATGATGCACACTAATTCAAAGAAGAATGCACATTCATATAATATAAAATACACAAAATACCACTAGGGATACGGTGCTCATGGTATCTCAGTGGTACCTCATAAAAAAAGTATGAAGTTCCATCGTCAAATAACGTGTGTGTGTGTGCGTGTGTGTGATCAGGTTGGCCAAAGCCATATACAATGATTTGATCATATTACAATAAACAATAACTCGGGATAAACCCAATACATAGAGGAGCTAAAAATTAAAAATTACATATCTAAATCCTTTGTGGCTATTTGAGAACTACACTTAAATTAAATTGGTGTATTTTGTTGTTGTTTTGCTGATCAGCCCAATTTGGCCCATTATCAAGCCCAAACTGGTTCAAATGTGACCTAATTAGAAAACAGCAGTTCTAGAGTTAATTCTCCTTTGGAAAATTTTAAAAGTAATTGACCAAAAATTTTTAGAGATTGGTAATTGATACAAGAGTCAGTCTCTTGAAAGATGGTTTTTCCATAAGTCATGAAAAAACCAAGGTTTAAAGAACAAATTAGAAGAAATAAAGATAGAAATTTTGGGTTGCATAAATCGGGTTATAATTTCATACCTACTAAACGTTACATAATAAATATTTAATATTGCAAGTAAGACCTTTTACCTTTTATTATTTTAATTAAACCTCGTCTTCCCACACTCGTCTTCCCATAAGTTTGTGGAAAGATGATTTTTCCCAAAATTTTGCCTTAATATATTCCAATTTAACAAAATCTTGTGCGAGACGGTCTTACAGCGAGACCAGGGGTTGATTGGTAAATAATAGAGACATAATTTTGATGGGGTATTAATTATAATTATGAAATTCTATAGGGACTAAATTGATAATAAATGAAAAATTAACCCTCATTGTTCCAGCATTTTCACGATGACGACCTTCACTTTTTCATCTTCACTTTCTCTCTTTTTTTTGCAGGGTTCTGTCGACGCGAAATCTTACCTTTCGTCAATTCTAGGCAATTCTGATGCTCAATCTGCACAGAATCATGTTGTTCGTTCATTTTGTCGGTGTTTTCCGTCGGTGTTTAGCCTTGATTCTGCATCTAACAATTGATTGCAGTCGAAAAGGCATCCAATACCTAGGGTTTAGAGGTAACTTTAAATTGTACCTATTGCAACATTGCTATACATTCCACTGATTCTATTTGGCGTGCTTTTTAGTTGATATTTATTTAAGATATTACGGATTGATGCTTCTGCAAGCCTCGATATTATTGAATTGATGCTTGTGATCTGTAAGTCTCGATATTACTGAATTGATGCTTCTGTATGCCTCAATATTACAGAATTGTTGCTTCAGTAAGCCTATGCTAAACTCATAACGGTAAACTCTTTACCTTGCTATAATGTTAATCTTATATGATGCTATAAGATTTTTAGTTTATATTTATTCAGGATGTTACTAATAAACCGAATTAATGTTTCAATCGGTAAGCCTTTATGTTTCAATCTGTGAGCCTCGGCTAAAATTAAGGATGATAACACTCAGTTTTAAAAAAAAAATTTCAAGCTTTCATATAGATATTTTATTAATTTGATTTGATATTTTAATGTTTTAATATGATATTTGGTGATTCATAAATGATGTTACATGTGAAGTTGGTTTGACTAATTGCTCGTATCATTTGATGAGGTAAAGTTTGATGCTAATATTTAGTTTTAGGATATTACTGATGTTTTTGATAGACTGAGTAAGCTTGATGTTTCAATTTGTAAGACTAGTTAAAATTAAAGCTGACAGTGCTCTCAGTTTTAATATGATGTTTCAAGCTTTCATATAGATATTTTATTAATTTAATTTGATGTTTTAAGGTTTTAATATAATATTTGGTGATTCATAGATGATGTTATAAGTGAAGTTGGGTTGACTAATTGTTCGTATCATTTGATGAGGTAATGCTAATATTTAGTTTTAGGATATTAATTATGTTATTGATTGACCGAATTGATGTTTCATTCTGTAAATTTGTAAGCTTGATGTTTCAATATGTAAGTCTCGGCTAAAATCAAAGCTGATAGTGCTTTCAGTTTTAGTATGATGTTTCAAGCTTTCATATAGATGTGTTATTAATTTTAGGCGATGTTATATATACTGTTAATTTGATTTGATGTTTTAAGGTTTTAAATTGATATTTTGTGATTTATAGATAATGTTACAGGTGGAGTTGGTTTGGTTTGAGAGATTGGTTATGTCATTTGAAGTGGTAAAGTTTGATGATCTGCTTTACATGTTGATCATTTAAGTTACGTTTAGTTGCTTTACTTGATCAATTAAAATTTGATCTAATTGAGTTTTAATTGATTATTGTGATGTGTTTAAGTTTTAGTTTGATATAGAAAGTTACGCTAAAATGTTGGAAGAAGATGGTTGTGCTTTATTGGTTGTACATGGTCGTACAAAGGATGAAAAGGATGGAAGAAAGTTCTGTGCCAACTGGAGTGTGATCAAGGCTGATAAAGATGCTGCCAGGATTTCTGTCCTTGCTAATGGTAATGTACGATACATGGATGATGTATGGAGCTGCTTGGAGGAAACAGGGGTTCAAGGCGTACTCTCAACTGAGTCTCTGCTAGAAAATCCAGCTCTATTTGCTGGATATGAGACTGCTGAATGGGGAACTGACAGTGAACGTAACTGCATAGATGGCGAACTTGATCAAGCCAATTTAGCGGTTGAATATCTACAGTTTTGTGAGAGATACCTAGTGTCATGAAGGATGATATGTTCTCACATTCATAAGATGTTAGGAGACTGGTTCAGGATTCAACCAAGTGTGAGAGAGGATTTTAATGTGCAATACAAACCGACATTCGAATTTCTCTATGCATTTGAATTGAATGATTATTCAAACGAACTAATCTTTCAAGTTTTTATATTGTATTTTTTTATTTAGTTTGATGATATTTAATTTGTTTTAAACAACTTGTTTAGCAAAATAAACCTAATTCTTGTATCACATCCAACCTAAATAGGTTTATACAACATAAATATGTTTAAATCATCATCAAATATATCAAATTTGATGCCAAAGAAAACAAACTTCATAAATTGATTATCTAAAAAGGCATCTTCAAACTTTTGCAGTATAACATTTCAAACTTTTTCAAACTCCTGTTGCATCAAATATATAACATCAAATATCTAGCTGATAGATCAATATGAAATATCAATTCATCTATTTCAAACTTCAATCTATATGTTTGAAACATCAGAAAATTGTTGCTATATATAACATCTATCGGTATGTCTAAAACATCTAAAACATTATTGTGTCTCCATCTCTTTAACTCCAGCAACTTGATGTTGTTTAACTGGTGAAGGGTTCCGGTAATGCAGTATACAGAACCATTGCGACGAGTCTAACCATACACTTCTCCAAGCAGATCAAGCAATTCACCAAACAATTCTCCAAGCAGACCAAACAATTTTCCAAGCAAACTAGACCAAACACTTCTCCAAGCACAAACCATCCAGTGTGTGCACATCGAGACTAAAGCCTTTTTCACCACAACTACCAATATGTAAAGGTGTGATAGAACCAACCTTACCCCTGGGATCCCATGCAAGTATGATCTTGACCTTAATACCGAGGACACCCTAACAATAATCAAACAAGAAAAATCAGAAACTTGGTAGAGCCAATAAACTAGGGTCCAAATGAGTTTTTCAGTAATGATAGAGTTTTGAATTGTAACTAACCTATCTGAGTAAAATGTGTCTCACAGTAGAGTCAATGTACTCCTTGGCGGGCTGTCCAGAGGAGATCACGTTCCATCCTTTGTTGCAGTTGCATCTAAAGTGATTATGGTTGATACATAGAACTGATATATGTGTAGCTTCATTAATTTTATCTCGTACACTGCAGGTTATAGGAATAACCAAGGGAAGCAAAGTGAAGTATAAATTTGACAAGAAAACTGGTTTGATCATGGTACAGTGCCATTCAGTATTCTAGTATATATGTATTTTCCTTCCCTAACCACTGAGCTTTCCACTAACAATGATCTCACAACCCTTATTCTTTGAAACATCAAACATTTGTTGATAAAACATCTATCTGTATGTTTAAAACTTCTAATCGACCAAATACATACCAAAAAACGAAGATGCTATATAGAACAAACAATCAACACAACCCTTATTCTTTGAAACATCAAACATTTGTTGATATAACATCTATCTGTATGTCTAAAACATCAAACCGACCAAATACAGACCAACAATTGAAGACGTTGTACAGATCAAACAATCAACCCGATTTTGGCTTGAATCATCAGACCAGAATCAAGCATATAATGTTCATTCAACAATACTAACTGAAAGTACATCTAAATTGTTTCATTGTACTCAACTTATCAACTAAAACTCAATTACTATCACCATCAACATAACCAGAAGGAGGAAAAAAATGGACCAAAAGAACTACCTGAAGTAGTACTACTTCTTTGCGGCATCGATCTGGCAGTGGCGAATTTGATTATCTTTAAATTTGTGGCATCCAACTCCATCTGCAGATGAAAACAAACGAAGACGCTATACAAACCAAACAATCAGCCCGATTTTGGCTTAAATCATCAGACCAGTACCCCAACCAGGAAATCAAACCCACCGGGAAACGGCGCAAAACTCACTGTGAAATCGACGTAACCCATCGAATCCTACCTTGTCGAAGTCGGCAAGGAGACGACGATGAATTACAAAGACGGCGAAGGTGATGCAGAATTGAGCGAGGAAACTAGGGTTTGGCTAACATGAGGAGGCACGACAGAGAACATCGGCATCGCGGACTGAGAAGGAGGGGAGGAGAAAGGCGGAGGAAGTTCGGTTGAAGGTGAGAGGCAGTGGCGGAGAAGGCAGGGAAGATGAGAAGATGCCTCTTGTGTGTCAACTGCGTTCTGTGTGCTTTTTTGTTTATTTGCATAATGATCCTCCATTTTTTTGCAATTTTTCATTCACGCATCAAAAAAAATAAATTATAATTTGACCCCGAATTTGATTTGCTATTTACCTATTTTCACTCTAGTCCTTGGTCTTACGGTAAGACTGTCTCCCAGGAGAAGGACTCTTCCAATTTACCTTTGGAATTGCCATCATTCCCAAGAGTGGGGTTTTAATTTGTGCTTAAAATGTTAATAGTGACATGATTTTAATTTGATCAAATGACTTCTGTGGTCACTAAACTTTTTCCACCGTTTACTTTTGGTCATTCATTTTCTTAAACACTTTTAACCACCAAACTATCTAAATGGTCAAGCCATGTCCATTTCGTTTGGTCAAACAATTAAATTTGGAGTGTGTTCCATTTTTCTACTGAATTTGTGACCAAATTGAGGGTGAAAATAACTTTTCACATTTTTTAGAATTTTCAAATAACTTTTCACATTTTAAAAATAACTTTCCCTCTTCTTCTCCTTCGACCAGCCTCAATCACCTCTCTCATCCACCTCCGCTATCATCCCGAGCCCTCCTCTCTTCCCTCCCTCCTCCGCCTCTCCATAGATATTCTCTGCCACTAAGCACTTTCAATTTTTCCACCTTCGTTCTACCCCTATCTTCGCTTCACCCCTATCTTCGCTTCAACCTCCTTGACCGATGACCTTGAGACGCCTTCCAGACGACTCAAATACCTCGTGGGTAACATTTGTCCCACTGCTAGGTTCTTTATTGATTACTAACTTAGTAATGTTGTTAATTGATGATGGAGCTATTTTGTATAAAAACTTGTGTGAGATGGTCTCACACATGCTTATGCTGAAAAAGAAGTTATGTTAGATATAAAGTAAATTATAAGGACTGATTTGCAATTATAATATAGTATTATAAATTTTCTGATTTTAATTTGGAAAAAAGTGCTTTTGTAACCCTACCTAGTTGACATAAGTGCCAATATAACCTTTCAATATTCGAAAGTGCCAATATAACCCTATCTAGTTAGTGAAAGTTTCAATATAATCCTATAAGTTTTAATAATGTGCTGATATAATCCTACAAACATTAGAAATGTGCTGATATAACCCTACAAACATTAGGAATGTACCGATAAAACCCAATAAGATTACATAATGTGCTGATATAACCCTACCTATTCCGGAGGCGGTCCAACGAACTATGAGGGTATAATTGTCCACCTAATTTTAGAGTTAGCCCAAAGGATATTTTGGTCAATTTACTTAGAGTCAACGCCAAAAAACTGAGGTCAATGTCGGAAATGTGGTCTAAGGGTTATATTGACACTTTCATTAACTAGTTAGGATTATATTTTCACTAAAAATTATCGTAGGGTTATATTGACGCCAACTCAAATAGATAAGGTTATATTGACATTTATACGACTTCCTCTTCCGCCAGAGTTCTCTCAACCCGTTTCTCTCTCTCAACCCGTTTCTCTTTCTCTCAACCGCTTGGCCATGGTCTTCAATTTCATCTGTTTTCCTTTCGATCAACGATTTCACGGGCAAATCGTAATGAATTTCGTCGTTCTGGAATCTAGAAGGTAAGATCTTCGATTTCCCTAAAAATTTTGAAACACCGTACATAGTTGTGGCTTTACTCTCGATGTTTCTTCAATTAGCACTGGTGCCTCTGCATTGCTGGAGGAGCCGAACTGCTTCTCGAGCTCCGGAACAGCCGGTAGAGGAGGAGGAGCTTTTGGTTTGTGAATTCTGTTACTTCATGTTGTTTTAATTTAATCGTATTTTGAATCGGTAGAGGTGTTAGTAGTTTTATTTTTTGTGCTATTTTCCTCTGAAATGCTTAGAGGAGGCAAAGAGAATGAGTTGTTAGAGGCGGTACTGGTGTTGATGAGTCGCAGAGAAGCCCTGCTGCTACTTCTACTTGTACTTCTGGTGTCAGCTCATCCTTCGCTGCAGCTACAGTTGAAAGTTCCTAACTTTTGCTTAATAGTGTGTGTGTTTTTGTCCCTGTTTTTGTGTTTTTCTAAAGTCTCGTGATTATAAAATTGTTGGCCTGATTATGTATTCTTATATTGTGTGTATATTTTGTTGGTTTGATGTATCAGTACTTTCTTTATATGTTAATAGGTTTTGATATGTTTTTGTGTTTTTGTGCTTATGTGTTTGTGTATTTGTTTTAATTTCATAAATTGTTTGCTTGGTCCTAAAGATTGTCGACGTGGACGTATGTGTAGTTAGTTTTGTTGTTTAAGAGATTTGTTTCTCTGTTTAAGTGTGTTCATCTACAACCAATGGAAATTAGTAGTTTAGAATATGTATATGTATACATTAACAGTAGTAGTATAAATATGTTTAGTGAATTGTTATATTACATCCTATATTTTACTTGATTACTCCCTGTATTTATACTATTTAATATACAATATATATTTTTTATTTAATTTATACTTCTTCTCCGGTGACTCCTTCTCCTTCTCTTTCTCCTTCTCCTCCCGTTCTCCTCTCCCGCTCTCCTTCTCCTCCCGTTCTCCTCTCCCGCTCTCCTTCTCCTTCTCCTCCCGTTCTCCTCTCCTTCCCCTTCTCCCGCTCTCCTTCTCCCGTTCTCCTCTCCTTCCCTTCTCCCGCTCTCCTTCTCCCGTTCTCCTCTTCTTCCCCTTCTCCCGTTCTACTCTCCTCCGCCCGGTTCTCCTCCGCCGCTCCCGCTTCTCTGCCACCGCTTCTCCGCCGTTCTCTTCTCGGGCTAGGGTTTCGCTCGACGGGGACGAAGGAGAAGGAGCTCGGCGGGGCTAGGGTTTCGCTCGACGGGGAAGAAGGAGAAGGAGCTCGGCTGGGCTAGGGTTTCGATCGGCTGGGACGAAGGAGGAGGAGCTCGGCTGGGCTAGGGTTTCGATCGATGGGGACGAAGGAGGAGGAACGGCGAGGCTAGAGCTTTGCTCGACAGGGCGAAGGAGAAGGAGAGACGGCGGCGGGGCTAGGGTTTTGCTGCGGACGAGGGATGGCGGAGGAGGCACAGTGGTGGCGGTGGCGAGACCGCCCGAGAAGACAAAGAAGAAGAGAAGAAGGTGGTGGCGCACGGCGGCAGCGGCGGAGACCGGGGGTGGAGGCCGGTGGGGCCGCCGGCGGCGGCGGCGGTGGTGGCGCACTGCGTGGTTATTTTTTTTGTTTTATTTTGAAATTTTAATATTAGTATTATACGTGTATATACGTATTAGGGCGTAAACTAGTAAAATAAAGAGCGTGATATAGCAATACCCTATGTTTATGTTGTATTTTCTGCTGCATCAAGTGCAACTGATCATGTGCCTCACAAGATATTTGATAAACTTTTTGTCTTTTGCAACGTTTTTTATGGCTTTTTAGGTTTCTGATCAGTTGAAGTTGTTGAGTTAACACTGTTGTCTTGCTACTTCTTTTTTTTTTTTTTGGAAAAGCACCCGAGGGTGGGGATTAGTATATTGGTACCCCAAGCCAGTAAAACCAAACCATAGTAAGTTGGCATTAGTTTTTATAAAAGGCAACATCATTGCCTGCAAAAGTGATAACTACTACCTACTAAAGTGATAACTTCTTTGAATGGTGTGAGAGGTGATAAAAAATCAGTATTAAAGAATTCACTGCCCTGTGAGATAATAAATGATGTTGGCGTGGTGTTGTTTACCCTTAGTTGTTGAAAATTGCTAAGCATTGATGTCCATTTGTGACATTAATTTAAGCTGATTTTCTGAACATTAATTTAGAATATTTTTCTAAGCATTGCAGAAAAATTGCTAAGCATTGTTCACCTTTAATTTAGGCTGATTTTCTTCCTCGTATTCATCTTCCTTTGTTTTCCTCTTTTTTGAGTGCAAATTTTAGGTGAATTTGTGCTTTGAAAAAACAAGCTGAATTGGAGAGGGCGTTGGCCTTGAAAGAGCATGCTAGAAAGTAAATTAATGCCACCTTTCGCACATCACTTACCATATTTGTAAAGAAAAGCTCCGAACTTCTTCATGGCCAAAAGCCTGCTTGTAAATAAATGTTCTTCAAGATCAAATGTCTGCTTGGCTGATTAACAAATGTTTTTTTAAAAAAATTAAAGACATCTCATGGAGATGCAGGGGATTTATAGCCACCTTAAACCTTGAAAAAATAAATAAGTTACATATGATGGAGTAATGTTTGAGTGATTTCTATTGTTCCAACACTTCACATAAGGTTGGCCGGGACTAGGAATCAAGCCAAATGAAGTGTTTTTCTAAAGCTATGAAAGATTACTAACATGAAAAAAATGTTTATGATGATAATCCTTTTACATATAATTGCCAAATGGTTGAGCAATGCAAAAGCTGTGACAAAAAGATAGTCCAAGGGACATGAAATCCCAGGAACGCCGAAGTGGTGAGGCTTTGATTTCCATGGTTTTGTACAAAATGGCAAGCAATGGTGTGGTTTGTGCCTTCGTTTGCTGGAGAAATTCCTTTGCTGGGAACCTATAAAAGACGCAAAAAATATTAGTACTCCCTCCGTCCTATTTCAAGGTGTACACTTTGACTTTCATCAGTTGACTTGAAAATTATTTAATTCTTAATATCTTTCACTAAGAATAGTTATAACTTCTTAAAAATTGATATTTTAAAAATATATGTTACAAAGAATCTAACAAGATATCACATAATAATATTTATGTTTATATGCCAATTCCATGTTACGGTCAAAGTAAAGAAGTTTTGACTAAATGAATAGTTAAATTGCAAATTGAAATGGTATATAGGGAGTATCATCAAAATCTATTCACAGATTCTAATTCGCGGGAATTCCATTTTGTCCAGGGATAGTAATCCCTTTGTCTCATGTGGTAAGTCATGAAAGCTCAAGTTTTTTGCGAATATCAAAGATTCTCGATGATCGAGCAATGGAATCAGCCACGTGGATGGCTTCTCTCGGGATATGAACAAGAGAACCACCGTGAATAGCTACGTTTATCTTATGAGACAAAATTAAATAATTCACTACTGGAAAACAGGTACATAGATACTGGTAAAAAATCTTGAGGAGCCAGTACTGGTGTATGTTACAACATATGCACTGGTAAAACAATGTAATTGTGACATTACTGGTGCCATTGATAACAAAAGCACCGATATATTTTATACCGGTGTATGAGATGCCAAAAAAATGGAAAATCTTTTTGGACCAGCACCGGTTCCCGAGACACCGGTGTATCTGACCCGTGTCATTGATATCTAGAGCACTAGTTAATTTTATACTGGTGCCTCTATCGGTGCTCAAAATAGCAAGAAATTTAAAATTAATGCTAAAGTAGCACTGACATAGAAAATGCTGGTGTATATGTTCGGATCTCTTTTAAGAAAATGGTGCCAAAAATATGTTTCAGGCATCGATTTTTGTCTTACCGGTGCCTATGATATTAAAAAAGTGGTAAAATTAAATTTTACTAGCACTAGTACTGTATGTAGGACAAGGTACCGGTGTAGGAATAAAATAATTTGATTGAAAATATGTAATTGCACCTGTATGAGCTAGTATACCGGTGTAGGTATATGTACCGGTGTTAGTTCTAGTTAATTTTATTGAAAAATTACAATTGCACTAGTATATTTCCTAAAATACCGGTGTAAGATGTGCATTTAATGCTCGCATACCACCTTTTTTAGGCAGGAAAAATGTGGAATTGTGGATGATGAGTTCATTGATGGCTTTTTTGGGTGGATGAAAGCATTGAATGATCTAATATGAAGACTGGTAATACATAATTTCTAGTGGCCCGATATTAATGGGCCACAAGTCAAAATAGTGAATAGTCATAATAGTATTGGCAATTGGGCCTACCTGGCTCAATTGGGTTAAAGAGCAATGACCCAATATAAACCCTAGGTTTGCTATAGTATATATACCAAGATATGTCTACCATTACGGTTATGCTATATTATTCCTCATTACTCAGCTGACTTTACCATCAGAGAGTTTTCCCCCTAGATGACTCAGGGGGCTTTGTTTTGCAGGTTACGACGAAGGGATTGGCGGCACTGCGTAATCAAGTTTTTAGTAGCATCAAAGACCCAAAAAGGTACCATTTTTTTAATATGTTGATTTCTATCAATGATGGATAGTGTTGATTTTAGTTTGTAGACATATATATCTTGTGTGTTTGATCATGTTAATGTCATTTGGATGGAATTATTAATATTAGTTTGTGATATGTTTTCAAGATTGAGGTAGTTAATGTCATGACTATTGATTGTCATCTTGTATGACATATTTTGAATGTGCTAATTGTATTGTTGAATGGTATATATGATGCATTGATCTTGCATAATTTGAATGTGGTAATAAATTGGATCATAAATTGTGCGGAACTTTGATTGTTGTACATTTATTCATGTGTAGAGTTGTATCGTGTCATTAATAGACGTAAGCATGTGTATGCCAATGTTAGTAGGGTGAGCGAAGAATATATTGGTTTCGTTGATGATTTTTTGGAGCATGCTTTTAGTCGTGAGAAGAAAATATTATGTCATTGTCGTGATTGTATATATCAAAATCGTACAAACAATAAGGATATGTTGAGACTCAATTTGCACATCAGGGGGTTTACAAAAGATTATGTGGTGTGGACGTTTCATGGGGAAAAATTACCCCATGAGGTGGTAGTTAGTTGTGAGGGAGCGTGTTTTGGAAATGTAAAATTGGATGACATGAGTGAGGAGGTAGTTGATGAATTTAGAGGGAGGCCCGATTTTTAGGTGTGGAGGATAGACCATTGTATCCCGGTTGTAAGAAGAAAGACGCGGTCATGTCATGTTTGATGGAGTTGTTTAATTTGAAAGGTGTTGGTTTGTGGAGCGATATTAGCATGAATAAATTGCTTAAGTTTTTGAATGGGAAGCTTCCGACCGATAATGTTTTACTTGACAACATTTATAAGACTAAGAATTTTGTGGCCGTTGGGAATGGAGTATGAAAAGATACATGCTTATTCAAACGATTGTGTCTTGTATAGGGGTGATTTAAAGGATAATATTGCCTACCCCCTATGTAATGTATCTCATTATAAGAAAAGGAGAAATGTGGTTGTCAGTGGAGAGCATGTTGTGTCCGTGGGGAAGTGGGTGCTCACCAAATGTATGTGGTACCTTCTGATTATTTCGACGCTGGAAGAGGTTGTTTAAGAATGCTAAGGATTCAGAGAACTTGACTTGGTACATGGATATGGGGGTTCTAAAGATGGTGATATGATTCGGCATCCAGTAGATGCATATCAGTGGAATAATTTTGATAAGATGTATCCAAAGTTTTCTTCCAAACCTAGAAATTAGAGAATGTCTTTGTGTACTAATGGTATAAACTTGTTTGGTAATATGTCCTCGAAACACAATTCAATGCCAGTTATGCTTTCCATTTACAATCTCCCACGTACTTGTGCATGAAGAGGAAATATGTGTTGATGCCCATGATGATTCAAGGGTCCAAACTGCTGGAAATGACATTGACACTTATCTTGCCCCTTTGATAGAAGATTTGTGAGTGTTGTGGTCCAAGGGCGCTTTAGTGTTTGATGGTTTTCATGGTAAGGATTTTACCTTGAAGGTCATGCTTTTTTGTACCATAAATAATTTTCCAGCATATGGTAACTTTTGGGTTATGTAGTGAAGGGCCACAAGGCTTGTCCCATTTGCGAGGATGGGACTCATTACCATTAGTTGAAAAATGGTCGGAAGATTGTGTATTTAGGTTACCGAAAATTTCTCTTGTTGAAGCATAAGTTGCGAGAAAACACGGTGGTATTTGTTGGTGGGAACAAGAGGAGAAAGGCACCTAAACCATTGACTGGTGTTGTCATTCACAACAAGGTGAGAAATTGAATTTCGTACTTGGTAATAAGTTATCTAAGGTCGGTGGGGCGGTAGAGGGGTTGTGGAAAGAAAGGTTAATTTTCTTTGATTTTCCTTACTGGGAGAATTTGGAGGTTCGACATTGTTTAGATGCCATGCATATTGAAAAGAATCTTTGTGAGAGTATAATTTTCACACCACTTAACATTCTTGAGAAGACTAAGGATATCTTAAATGCGAGGAAGGATTTAGTAGAGCTTGGTTATTCGGTTGGATCTAGCATCAGAGGCTAGATGGAAGTGAACGTACTTGCCTCCCACTCCTTAAAATGTTTCATTTGCTAAGAGGAGATTGGTGTATGAGAGCATTCAAGGCATGAAGGTACTATCCGGCTACTCTTCTAATGCCAGTCGCTTTGTGAATGATGAATTGAGTCTTAATACTTTGAAATCACCCGATTTCCATGTCCTTATGCAACAATTTTTTCCCGCTGCGATCAGCGTTTGTTTGGAAGAGGAAGTTAGACTTTTTATTATGCGCATGTGTTTCTTCTTCAATTATATCTACAAGAAGAATATAAGCAGGCAGCAGCTGGATGAACTGGAGCGAGAGGTTGTTGTACTTTTATGTCATTTTGAGAAGTACTTTCCCCCGTCATTCTTTGACATTATGGTCCACCTCGTGATACACTTAGTTAGGGTAATACGTATATGCACTTTTGTTGGGATGCATTGGATGTACTCCCTATGGGTATTCTCAAGGGTTATGTTCACAATTGCAGTCGGTTTGATGCCTCGATTGTTCATAGGTACTGCACAATCGCAGTACTAGTGATGTTTACTTCTTTAATATTCAACACACATTTAATGTCTTTCTATCTACATGTTCAACTGCAGGCAAGCTTCAAAATTGAAAACAATTTGACTGAAGGTCAAACTAAAATACTGAAGTAGGATATTTTCAAGAAGGCAAAATACCAACATCGGAATTGGAAGACAAAGTGGAAAACAAGTCCATACATGATGTGGATAGTGGAGAGAATAAATAAAATGTCAAGCTGTGAGAGCGGTATGAGTGGATGGATGAGGAAGAGGGGCATTTGTTCGAGTATAGGCATTGGACCCCTGAATTTAAGGTATGATTTACTACAATTAACATTATGAAACTATCGTGCTCATCACTTGCTTTACTATCATTCTAAAACCATTTAATGATTACCTGATTCCTCGCCTTAGGCGATTCAAGAACATGCAATAACTCAAGCATCGGAAAAGGATTACACCCACCACACTTGAAAAAAAGGGAACTGATCTATCCAGGAGAAACTAAGTAAGCAGCTAAGGGAAAAAGAGAGGAAGAAGTTGTCCGATCAGGGCTTTAATGAAGAGGAGATTGCAACAACTCAATGAAAATGAATTCAAGCTTGACAGATCGCTTGTTTACCTGGATTTGAACAAGGGCAGGGGAGGGGACTACGCATCAAAAGAGGTTCAGAAAATTACTAAGGACATTGTAAGTTCATTATATTACTGGCACGTAAATTCTTTTCTATATATTGTTTCTGCATTTTTCCTATATAAATATGCATTTCCATATCAATACAGTTGAGGATGAATGAGAAGAAGGAACAAGGGACCTTGATATTGCAGTTGGGTGAAGACATTCTTAACATGGGTGAAGACATTCTTAACAAGGCTACAAACAAGAAGGATCACCCCGACAGGTACAGAGGGACTAAAACTGGGTTACCCATATCTGTTTTTGTTCCTCATCTAACCCATAGCAAGTGTGGAAATAGTTCCCCAACCAAGCAAACCACGCTGAAGAGAGCATGCAATGAGTAACCGGTCGTCAAAGCCATGGTGGCACACCTTGACCAGCTGGCCAAGGTATCGTATCTGCAGGAGCTGTTAATATCCCGGCAGGGCTTGAGGATCCAAAGAAGTTTATTGAGAATGCCTGGTTGACATTGTTGCAGGTGCTGCAAAGTCGTGCGAAGAGCCCAACAATGCAGAAGGTGATGAGGAAGTATGCCTACATAAATATATATAGTTTCTATAAAATATATTTCAAATCTTATATTCTGGAATATAAATGCTAACATTTTCCTCAATTTTCTAACTACCACGATGGAGAGGATGTTACATTGTACATCAAAGACATTGATGGCAAGAAGGTCATGGTGGCACATGGGGTGCGACAAATCCCTCGTCGTTAGCATATTCCTGAAGATGGCGTGGCTCGCGTAAGAATTTTCAAGCTAGTCTATCATCCTAGGGAGGGTTTGCCCTCAGCCAACCACCAGTTTGATAACGTTGGAAAGCCTTGAATAGCATGATCGGTTGGTCGATCTCTTTAATTGGCCAGGGAGACAAGCACCCAAGCGACAACGATAAAGATGAGGCCAACATGGAAATACACGACGGCGAGGAGAACATTATGATTCTCACTGATGATGAGGTATATTCTCGTTAAACCTTTTTCGTGACAGGGGAAAACTGGTACATCTTCAGGAAAGCTATCCCACTCAAGAACCAATTACCGGCTTTAGCGAGAGTAAGAACCTTCCTAAAGCCACCCAAACAGGTCCTTTTTCTATACCACAACCATTCAGTTTCCTTACTTATGACCAACAAATTCATGTTAGAGTAAATTCCATTTTGTATAACTTTACCCCCGCAGATTCATAACAGGATAAACTTGACAGACTACCCACTTATGGAGAGTTACATCGTGGATTGCAATGCGGCAGTTCTGGAAATGATAAAGAAAAATGATTGTATTTTAATCCCAATTTTCCGACCATCAACCTTGGTAGTTAAGTTTACCAATGGTGTGGGCATATATCAACTGGTCGAGTTCGGCAATAAGCTCGGAAACTTCCACTCAGTGACCTGGATCGATAATGCACAAATGGATGTGTATATGAGGTGAGTTTTGAACCTTACGTGGTTACTTGTATTTTTAATCAATTAAGATTCAATTCTTTAATTGTTTTTACTCTAATAGGCACCTTTGGGAGAAAGTGTATGAAACTAATTCGGGCTGCATCCAATTCTGTCCTTCAAACGTGGGAAACTTGACAAACATCGATATGGAGGTCGAAAAGCATTTTGGCAAATTCTGGAACACAATGAAGCAAACAGAAGCAGAGTTCTACATTGTGCCCTACAATAGAATGTAAACCACAATTTCCGGTTTAACAATTACATTTCTAACCTCTTCCATTTCATTAATTAACTACTGTCATTTTCCCGCAATGATCATTCATCATTATCCGTCCTAGCACGGATGAGGTTTTTACGCTAGACACATTTTCGGGGATATCAACCAAACAACTTGATTGAAAAAAGGGTGATTTCCATATATTGCTATCAATCAAATTAAAATACATTAATGTAATATACTCGAAGAGCATAATATTTTAATTTACTTTATTCAAAGGCTTGCTTGCACTTACCAAAGGGAGAAGAGAAAGACGGAGCCGGATCCTGACTACACATGGAAAATCAAGAACATAAACGCAAGTCATTCAATTCTTAAGATCCATTTCAAAAACATTCTTTATTAACTTAGTAAATGGGTACAAATAATGCTATTTCTGTGCAGTTTTGATCACAAACTGGTTCATGGAAATGCGAGCACTCTGTCATGCTCTTCATGGAAAAACTGGTGCCTAATGCGAAGTCAAACAATATTATGGAGGTAAACATCACATTTCACAAATAAATATTCATAATTTCTATTACAAATAATATTCTTCACCAATATTGTGAGTGTCCAAATCGCAGATCTTCCCAGAGGGCCAATACCATGCTTATGAAATTCAGGGTGTCGACGAGAGATGGTTCAGGGCTTGGATAGATGAGTACCAACAACAAGCGAATACTTTATTGCACCTCCTGGATGATAAGAACGACATAGTAGGTTGATTATTGGGCTCTTGATAGGTGTTTGGTGATATTGAATTTGTGTTTTTTTTATTTAATTGCATTTGTGATGATACATTCTGTTCTTCGATTCAATAAATTTATTACTTTGGCGATTTATATTTTCATACCTTCATACTTTCTTAAATTTTCTTACTTTAAATTTCTTATATTTTTTATTCAAATATTTCCACTATAATTGCCCTGGAAATGATCCGGAAGGGTCCACCAAAAATCAAATTGCGCAATGCAAAAATTAAATAAAAATTTCATTGGTAATATTGAATACATACCGGTGTAAGCATTATATACATCGGTAACTTGGTTTGCCAGTGTAACAACAATAAACATCGGTAGTACCGGGCTATATAATAAGGCAAGGGTTCACAAATTAGAACTACATGTGTAATTGACATACACTGGTGTACATAACTAGTGTAAACAACATTGATTTTAATCAACAAATTAAATAACCGTTTACACAAGTATGCATAACTCTACTAGTGCAATTTTAGTTGTACCTCCCCCAACAATATGGTACATACATACAACGGTATTTAAATTCAACACCGGTAAAAAAATTGTGGTGCCTCAAATCTACATCAATATATTATTAGTCGCACCGATCCAGGGAACTGATGTATATGAAATACTACACCAGTATCATGTACTGGTGCCTATGTAACCACCACGTACACTTCTATACTTATGCACGGGTATTATGGGGGAAAATTTACCGGTGCAATTGCTGGAAAATACTGGTGTTAATGACCCTATCCTATAGTAGTGAATTCCCAGTGTGCCTAATGGGGATCGTTTATCATTGAAACAACAAGCAATGTGCTAATTCAAAGAGAAAAAAAATTCCCATTTCTTGAATTAACATGGCACCTAATAAGATTGCTTTCATTTCAGCTTCAAGAGGAGAAGCCACCCTTTCAGTTTGGCAGTTAGCATATATCATATCCCTGGTTTGGGATCTGACTATAATTCCTAAACCTGAGAATCCGGATTTTACCTAGGATGCAACAATGTTAGTTTTGAAAGGGAAAGCATTTTGTTTTAACCATCTAATGGCTTGGATAACTTTCTTGGGCGGTGGTCTTAGGGGAGGGATGAATCATGTACTTATGAGCTCATTATTGTAAGGTGTGAAAGAAATAGGGTTTAACCATCAATAGAAAATGTATATCCTCCTTGATTCCTTAACAATATTCATTAGTTACACTGGGACTCCATTATGAATAAAATTGTTCTTGGCTTTCCATAAATACTAGCAAGTGAAAGATGAGGCTATGGATATGATCAATTTATGGAGTGAGGAATATCCATTGTGATACCATATAGAAAATAATATGTCCCATAAGGTTGCAAATTGTATGGCTTGTAGATGAATCAAATTGAAAACTTGTTCCCAGACTAATTTAGCAACGTGACATGAGTTTAAAAAATGGTCCATGAAATTTGAGTTATAGCAGTTAATGCACTTTGATGCAAGGTGAAACCCGTGGAAAATATGAACATCATCAAATGTCAGAAAACTATTCAGAAACTTTCACATGAACGCCGAATGTTTTTTGGAATTCTAAAATCCCAAATTTTGAGGAGGAAGGGGATATTCTCAAGTAATGGTAGTGATTCCTTATAGGCATATTTAAAGGTAAACCTTCCTTTGCTGGCCGGTTTCTAGATTAACCTGTCTGGTCGGTGGTGGAAAAAAATTTCTCCTGTAAAAAAACATAATATCAGTTGGAATAGAAGGAGAAAGAAATGACAAGTATGTTTGCTTGTTGCTGATGAACTGGGCAACTCTGCAATCTCGTGGAATTAACTGAAAAAGCTGGTCAGTTATGTCAACCAAAGGTCCAAAGTCAGTCTAGTTTGAGTACCTAAAAAAGCATAGGCCATTTCCATGAATAATGCTAGTTAGTTTCCCAGCCTCAGCATTAGAAGAGAAAATTCTTTTATAATTAGAAGATTTTCTATTGGATCAGATGAAAACCATAAAATTTTAGACCAAAGAGTCATTCCCTAATGAAACCAATACCATTTAAAGGATTAAGCATTGATGATGGCCTTAATAATCTGGAACCAGTACCATTTTGAGAATCAGGCATACATATGCTAGACCATTTTTCCCAAAGTTTCATTGATTTATCACAAAATTCACCCCAGAAAAAATTTGCAAGTCTTTTTTCTATTTGTCTGCAACATAAGCGGTTGGTTTCAGGACACTCCATATATGTTGAGGAATCGAGTAAATACAAGTGTTGATCAGAAACATCCCCCCCAATGGATAGCCATCTATTTTTCCAATAAAGAATCTTGCTATCAATCAGTTCCAGAACTGGCCTCAGTGTGATTTTTTAATCCTACCTATAAAAAATGGCACCCCTAGGTATTTAAAAGGCATTAATCCCTTTTTCATACCCAGAAGATTTACTTTTGCAACTGAAGCATGCTTGCTTAGGTAAAAATCAGATTTTTCATAATTTATTTTATGGCCTCTAGTTTGCTCAAAAACTTCCAGGAAAACCTTCAATTTTAATTAGATTGGATCTAGTGGTTTTCATGAAAATGATAGCATCATCTGCATAGCTTAAATGGGATATAGGAACAGAATTTGGGGTAGTTGAATATAACCAATCTTGTTACTCTGAAAAATGGAGGATAGAGCTCTTAACAAGGAGTCAGTAAACAAGTTAAAAGAAAGGGAGATAAGGGATCACCTTGTTTGGTGTCTATGCAAGATTTAAAGAACCCCACTAGCTTACCATTTATCATAATAGAGAAAGCAACATGCAAAATGTTTTTCATTACAGTATGGACATATTTACCATGAAAACCAAAGGAGAGTAAAATGTTGTTCGAGAAAGGCCAATTGACTCTATCAAAAACTTTCACTTGATCTAATTAATTATACAATTAGGAGATCTAGTCTTGTTATCTAGGATTCTCACCATTTCTTGTAAATAGATAACATTGCCTGATATATCATTTTTCTTTTAAAAAAGCTGATTGATTTGGTGATATCACTTTTTTAATTAATGGCTTCATTCTTTCAGTGATAATTTTGGAAAAAAATCCTGTTAGTTTCATTAGAGAGGGCAATAGGTCTAAAATCATTATATGAGGAAGGTGTGGCATTTTTAGGAATAATGGCAATCCATGTACTACTGATCCCATTTGGGATATGTGATGGAGATAGAAAATAATTTAAAGTAAGTAAAAGATCTCCAACTATAATTCCAAGACTTAATGAAAAACTGAGCAGTGAAACCATCAGGCCTCAGACTACTATTTTTCTTCAGATTAAAACTTTTTTTTCAGATTAAAAACTTTTTTTTCTTCAATTCATCCATGTTTAGAGGTTTCAATAGGTTGTGATTGTCTTCATCAGTTATTAACTTTGGGATCTGAACTAATAAACTGGAGCAGTACTGACCAGATGATAGGTTAGGAGGCTAATTTAGCAGGTTCCTATAAAAATTGGCAGCTTCCTATTCAATGAGTTCAGTACTATCAAGCCACTCTCCCTGTGAGTTTTTAATTTTAGCAATTTGAAGCCTGCTCCTTTTTTCCTTAACTGTGTTATGAAAATATTTCGTATTATCACCTCCCTGCTTCAACCAATTAACTATAACCTTTTGTTTCCAAAATTTCCTTTGCTCTCTTAGAGCTCTGGTTAATTCTATCTTGTTCTTGTTGAGCAAGCTTAAGGATTATTCAGAATGAGTTTGATCATGTAGGATTTTTTGCATTTTTTAAATTTTCTTCAGCCCTTTCCACATTAGTGTGGATGTTACCAAAATAATTCCTATTCCAAATCTTTAGTTCCTTTTTTAACCTAATTAATTTTAGGTAAAAGTCTAGCATACCTTTCTGGGGTATATAATGTTCTCAATTAGCTGTAATCATATTTTTAAAGGCTGGTCTGCTGTACCAAGTGTTAATAAACCTAAATGGTTTAGGAGCAATTGGTGTGTTAGTGCCTATAAGGAGGTACATGGGACAATGGATTGAAGTTAGTCCATTAAGGACCTGGATTGAGGATGCCGGGAAGTTTAAGTTCCAAGTTGTCGAGCATAACCCTCTATCTAACTTTTTCAAGGTTAGATTTCTTAGCCTAGAGTTTGTCCATGTAAAGAGATTACCTACGGTATTTATTTCTTGAAATTCCCTGCAGTTTATAAATTTGTTAAACCCAAGTATGCTAGTTTATTAGGGAGAGAAGGTCCTCTGTACTCTGAAGTAGAGGTACTGGCATTAAAATCTCCTATAAAAATAGCACTGGATGTGTCCAGGGTTAGAAGATCATTCCATAAGTTTATTCTCTCTAGTCTAGTTCTAAGTCCATAGATATATTTAGTACTAGACTAAGAATATTGACAAAAAGAAACTTATTATATTCAAATTTTAGGCTAACATGCAGGGTATTAGACCAGAATATCCAAATTTGGCCATTGTTAGCCCACATAAAATGAGTGTATCCAAATTATGACATGTATGTATGACAAGTGTTGTTATTATGCATGGGTTCAATCAGGCTGAGCAGGTGAAACCTATGAATACGAATCAGACTTTGTAGCCTAAGCATAGAAGTGTCCATCCCTCTAAGGTTCTGGATTACAAATTTTAATTTAGGGGATGTGTCTATCATAATTCACCATATTTTGAGCTTTTGATGATGATCTAAGCATCATTTTGTTAATCTGAATGAAATAATTACCTTTTTGGCTTACTTTTTATAGCAGCAGTGAGTTGTGGCTTTGAAAGGATATGAGGATATACCTGAGTTGTGTATACTCGGGAGTTAACTTCCTGGAATATGTCATCTTTGCTTGCTTGTGAGTGTGATTCCCGAGGTAGTAAATTATCCTTTTTATGGAGCTCTATTAGGGGCATAAACCTGTTGGAATTAAATGTTTGTTGGGAATGAAACAGTTTGTTAGTTTGAAAATTCGGGGAATTATGGGAGGGGGATTACCTGGGATGATATCAATATCATCCTTTGCAAATTTGAGACCTTAGTTTAGGTTGAGATGAGGTATGGTGAATAAGATCAGGGGATGGAGTAAGGTCAATGCCAAGTCTGTAAGTGTTGGAGTAGGGTAAGGGGTTCAAATCTTGAGAGTTGGGTGACTCATCAATATGCACAGAAGGTGAGTTAGTAGGACTGGTATTTGCATTTTGTCCCTTAAAATTTTCAGGAAGGGTGGTGACCATAACAGGTTTAGGATTGTTATTCTTACTAATTTCCAGGGACGTGTTGGTACACTCCCAATTAGCTATAGCGGCAGGTTGTTCCTGAGGTGGTTTAACTATAGGTTGCAGTTGGCTTTGGGTTTGGTTGAGGGTTCAACATTCTACAGTTGGACTAATTATGACCAATTTTTAGCAGTGCTGGCAGTACATAGGTATATCTTCATATTCCACATGAATTTCTTTGTTATTTGTTAAGGATCCTAGGCGGATTGAGTGTTTCAATGGTTTTAGGAGATCGATTTCTACGCAGATTTTTATGAAAAAAGGTCTGGTAAGGGCTTTTCTAGCTGCATCTTTTTTAATAAAAGTTCCTAAACGGTTACCAATCGAGACAATAGCAGCAGTATTATAGTAGTAGAGTGGTGGGTTGCGAATTGTTACTCAGATGGGTACTGTGGAGGATTCAATGTTGGGGCATAAATTTGGAGTCTATCTTAATATTTTCATCAATGTGTCATTGAACATCCAGATTCCTATGAGCCAATAGCGCTGGATATTCTGCGCCTCTTAAAATCGGATGAGGATATACTTAAAATCTAAAGAACTGAATTAGTAGCATCCGTTGAAGCCTGCAGTTTTGAAGGAGGTCCAGCTACTTCATAGAAGGTTTGCCTTTGAGAAATTTCCCGATTGGGGGATTGGAATAGTAGTCAGAGAGGGCGTTGATTTCTTTATCTGAGTAGAGGCAAGAAATATCTCCTAAATGTTGGGTTTTTGGTCGAACCTCGGGATTATTTGGGAGGGAATTGGAGAGTGGCGAGGTTTTAGTTCTTAGGATAGCTAGAAATGTTTTCGTTCCCCCTGGTGGGGGAAGGTCTGCATTGGTTAAGGCCGGTGGGAGTTCCAGCAGCAAGTAGCCGTTAACAGTGGGAAGCGGAATTGAGAGACTTTAGAGAGAGAAGCAAGCATTGTCAGCAAATATAAGATTCTCAAGTTGTGCTTTTTTATTATCAACAAATGTTTTGTAATTTCTTTTAGTCTGGAATTAATAGTTGGCTTTTCAGATTGTTTTGCACTTTGCAATTTGTGATTATTTCAAATACTTCATTCACAGATACTACGAACTCCGTTTAAATTTGTTGATTAGATCTTGTTCTGCAATTCTTATATTGTTTAATTAATTATACTAAGTTTCATAGTTCTCTGATATCGTTTGCTCTTTAACTAGAAAATATTTATTGGTTCGTGTATTTATAATATTTGTTAATTTTTTTAATACTTGATTTAAATTATAACTTTTTGCCAAATTTACAACTATATAAAATATATAATGTACATTAGTTAATATGTTTATGATGTTTGTTAATTATTTTAAATACTCTATTTAGCCTTTTAGAATCTTTAAGATAATTACATAACTTACTATTAGTTAATGTATAAATTAGTTCATATGTTTAGAATATTTTTTAGGTGTTTTAATGATTTAGTTTTTATTGTTATTTTTTTACATATATAACGATACAACTTACAATAAGGAAATGCATAAATTAGTTCCTATGTATGTTAGTCGTTATAATGACTTAGTTTATACTATCATTAATATATATATATATATATATATATATATATATATATTAGTTCGTTGTTTAAAATGTTTGTTAGTAGTTTTAAGTAATTTGTTTAGTCTTTCATTTTCTGCAATATAATCATATAATTACACTTAGCAAATATATATATATATATATATATATATATATATATATATATATATATATATATAATTGGGATCAGGTGGAGCACCTCGAGAACAGATATGAGCCATTGATACAAATCAATCAACGACGAATGGGGAAGTGCGGTGATGAGACCGGATGCTCCGGTGCCGAATGCAGGAAATGAATGCAGACAAAACCAATCAAAATTAATTTTGTGTTTAATTGAATGCAGGAATTGTGAAAACCAATCATAATATAGACAAAACTAAATAAATTAATTTGAAATTCTAAAATTAATCAAATGCTTTTGTAATTTAATTTGAAGCACCCCGAAGCACCTAATTTAAACACAAAATTGCATGAAATTCTTAAAGCACCAAAAATATCCTCTTATCACCAACACCTTTAATTTGAAGAACATAAGAACATAACTTGAAGCACCAACACTTCACGCTCAAAGCACGTATAAGAAATAATTAAACTTGCATGAACTTAAAGCACCTACACCCATATATCAAAGCACCTACGCTTTATTCTTAATAAAATTGAAACAAATAATCAAACTTGCATGAAATTCTCGAAGAACCAAAAATATCATTTTCAAGCACTCATACCCTTAACTTGAACCACCAACTCATTACGCTCAATATAATATAAACACAAACACGAAATTCTTAAAGCACCAAAAATACCATTTTCAAGTACCCACACCTTTAACTTGAAAGACCTACGAACATAACTTGAAGCACCAACACTTTAGGCTCAAAGCACTTATAAGAAATAATTAAACTTGCATGAAAAGTTTAAAACACCCATTTTCAAGCACCTACACCTTTAACTTAAAGCACATGCACACATAACTTGAAGAACCTACGCTTTATGCTTAATAAAATTTAAACAAATAATCAAACTTGCACGGAATTCTTGAAGAACCAAAAATATCATTTTCAAGCACCCACACATTTAACTTAAAGCATCCACACACATAACTTGAAGCACCAACTCATTATACCAACTCATTATGCCCAATATAATTTAAATACAAAATTTGCACAAAATTTTTAAAGCACCAAAAATACCATTTTCAACCACCCACACTTTCAACTTGAAGGACTTACGAACATAACTTAAATTACCAACACTTTAGGCTCAAAACATGTATAAGAAATAATTAAACTTACATGAAAATTTAAGAATTTATTCTGAGTGTCTACTTAAGTTTTCTATTATTCGCAACTGATGTGAATCCTTTCCCATATCTTGATTTGGATACCGCTAGCACAAGAGCTTAAGCAATGTAAACGGCCAGTGCAAACCTAAGAATAATAGAAAACTTAAGTAGACACTCAGAATACAAATTTAAATTTAAGAAGAAAAATGATCCGATTCCAGCCTAAGGACAAGGGCAATGGTAGAGATCACCAGTGGTCTCTTATAAATTAAATACATTATTTCTATCAATCTCTCTCTTTCATCTCACCTTAAGAGACCACTTAAAAGACCATCACTTTGTTCTCCATAATGGCAAGAGACCACTATCTACTATTCATGGATCCCACTTGATTTTTCTATGTTACTCATTAATTTTTTACATTTAATTTTAAAAAAATTTGAGCACCCAAAATTAATTGAATGTGAAATTTAATAATACATTTTCATTTTTAATATTTAATTTTGTTTTTTTTTACAAAAAATCAGATTTTATTTTTAGAAAATCAGATTTGCATTAAAATTCAGATTTTACAAAAAAAAAACAGATTTTACATAAATTTCAAATTTTAGAAAAAATTCAGATTTTACAAAAATTTAATTTAAAAATTTTCAGATTTAAAAAAAAACAAAGGTTGGGATAAGAGAGGACAAAAGATGGGCCACATGTGATCTCTTGGGTGGTCTTTAGGTAAGAGACCATGGAGTGGTCTCTTATTAAGAGACCGTTCTAGAGACCACCACTGTGATGGTTTTCGGTCTCTAGAGCGGTATCTTAATTTTAAGAGACCACCAAATTGCCCTTGCCCTAGTGACCCAACTCTAAGCTTATAACCCGTAGATGGACCCGTGCTTTTTACCTCTCTAATATGTAGTTTCAGCAACATGTGAATAAATTAGAGCCACTAAATTAAATAGTTGAATGGATTCTCACATAAGGAGATGTTCTCACCTAAATATGTGTTCCCACCTGATCCCACCCCTGGATGGACCCGCGCTTTGTTAATGTTTTAATAAATTTGATTGAACTTTTATTTTCACAAAATAATGATGGTACATATAGCTGACAAATATATGATTTAGTTCATATGTTTATAATGTTAGTTATAATTATAAAATCTTAGTTTAAACTTTCATTTTCTACAAATTTATATCTAGCATCGGTATACTAATTGTTGGACATATATTGATTATATCATGCGAAAATCAAATAATAAAAATTTGAACGAGCAATTAATATATGCAAGAATAATACAATTTTATTAATTATTCAAGCATACAATTGAAAAGCTTAAATTACAAATAATCAAAGCATGAATCACGTTTCAAGTAATTACAAATTGATGGAGTCACGAATAACACTCGCTGCCCTTGAAACGAATGAGTCTCGTCGTGGACATCGTTCCCTAGGATAAAACCATCGCAGGCAACAATTAACATTTAAGAGTTACCTGGGATTCACGCAAGGCCCGAAGGACTATCACCTCGACAGAGCATCAACTGGAAACTTCGAGAAAGACAGAAAGAAGATTTAGACTATGGAGGGACTTGAGAAATGGTGTGTCTTTTCTGACTGACTTAGAGGCTCTATTTATACTACTCTAAGAGACCCTAATCATGGAAACATGATATTCTGATTTTCTGTAATTAGAGAAGAATATTCTCCAATCACCAACTCATCAAATCCGAGACATTCCATGAATACTCGAATCAAATCTGCTGGAAAAGGAAGAAATATTTGTACAAATATTCTTCATCATATTAAACATGGTAAACCACATATTTATTTAAGACAAGATATCTCACAAAATATGGAAGTATTTTGTTCTTATCTCTTAAGAATTACACACAAGCAATTCCATATATACTATGCGGTTAGGCCTTCATAAGACTTCCATGCGGTCCATACGCATTTTGGACAGTCCAGAGAAAATTACCTAGGCCAATTTTCGCCTATTTTTTCCTCTTTCAAGAGTGAAATTTAAAACATTCATATCTCATTCACCCTTGATCCGTTTTGAGAGTTTAAATAGTCGATTTTATAGTACTCGCGGAGGAGAACCCAAAAATGACATCCATTGACCCAAAATCCGTTCGAGTCCCACTCTAAACGAAGCCCAAAAAGTTGACGAATTTCAACCTTTTAACCATCATTTTCCAACAATCCCCCACATGAATAGATATTGATGTAGGAATCAGAACAATCACATCAGACACGGAGTTTGACTTGGTGATAGATTCATTTCAACGGCATAGATGCTGCATAGGATAAGTAGGTGTCACCCTTTGAACTTTCCCTTGAGAGAGTACACTTAGCCCACTTGTTAGGAAGTAGACGCGATGTCCTTGAACTTCCCCAACCGCTTGTGTGAACGACAATGCACTTCCCACAGACATCTTTCCTAGCCCTTGCGCTTTCCTCGGTTGTGTCCATTAATCAGGCCATGGCACACGCCTAGTTCTGTAAGGTTTCTAAAGAATTGCGTCCCAACAATTCCCTTTCGAAGCGGCCACACTTCTCGCTTACATAGGTGATTCTTGGCGTAAGAGCAGTTCCGCAAACTATTGCGCTCTTTCGAGTACTACATACTCGATGCCTTGAATCATTAAAAGCAATTTAGTGCTTAACCTCCATTCACATCACTGTTTCTTCATCATAGGAATAAGACAGGAGGTATGAAACCCCAACAGTGATCGCGATGGGTCTTTGCAGTTTAGTTGTCCCTTTGAACCTAGATCTTGGGATCTCCAGTCACATAGGTTGGGTGTCCACGTACGTAACCCACCATTTATTAGACTTAGTCATATTCCTTTCGATGAGTTCTCAACTAACTCTCGATTCAATTTCTTCGTCAAGAAATCGATTGAATCCTTTCGTCAAAGAATAACAACTCTTATCAATTGACCTTACGTAGTCAACATCGATAATTCTCGTAGAGAGTAGTCGTCCAATGGTAAAGTGTCTATGTCGACACACCATCATCAATATGGCTTTAAGCTACAAGCTTTACGCTACACCAATACGCATAAAAATGCTTTGGTCATCCTAGGGTATATTTTTCCCAATTTTTTTCCAACACAATGGACTTAGATTCCTCTATGAATCTAGCAAGAGAGAACCATTTCTCTACACAACTCAAGCCATATCCACGAGTCTCACACACAGCTAGTTTCCAGTGATCTTTTCTAGATTACTCGTGTATCATCTTACTATCCATTGTAAGAATTGTCTAATGTGCACTTTAATAAGTACAACAGACTATCAATAACTCTTGAGTTCTCTTCTTAAGAGACACCTCACTTTTACAAAAAAAATAACTCATAATGTTTAGAGTCATTCCATTGAATACGACATATCTCCAAGAGACTCAATCATCGTATCAATTTTCTATCAATGAGAAAACCATTAATTCAAAGACATAAATGACATGGTCATTTTTCGTGTCCCTTAGCATATCCGCCTTCATCAAACTCATTGATTTAATATCACTGGCTAAACAACAATTAGTTTGGTCACATGATGGGTCATTTAGGAGCATTGAGCTTATCATTTTGCTCCATTCAGATTTTAATATCTAAATCTCCAAATAACCATTTAGGTCCATTAGATGTACTTCTAGCTTTCACAAAGCTTTGATAGCAAATACCATCACCCTTGGACTCATTCTCACGTCTAGAGAACACCCATCAAGTACACAAATATACTTACTAATTGTTCAAATCTACTAGTACTCTAGTGATTTGCACTCATGGTAGATCAACCTCTCTATTGATCACCACTTTCCACAAAAATTATTTCATGGAATCTCGTTTCCTTCGTTGGTTTATCCCTGATCCTTAATGATTTCATCTATTGACTCTTAAGTCCATTTAAGATAAATCAGGATCTTTAACAGAAACTTCCACAAAATACACTTTCCATCAAGGTATATTTCTAGTTTCTGCATAATATTTCTTGTGAATTTCAAGAAATTGATAGCACTTCAACATTGTGCATATCTAGTAAAGATACTGTTTAAGTATTCCTTTTACTACATTCGCAATATGCCAACCCACACATTCGAAAGAACTTTTAGGATGGCTCTATGAGGAGCTTTATTTTCCTCCTTCTTGGGGTATCTTATTTAAAAGATCGCCAGCCAACTTAAAGGCTCCCCCACAACGCTTGATCATTTCTAGCAATGATCTTGCAAATGTCTACATTGTGAATCACATTTCCCAAATGATTCTATGTATTCACATCATGGTCACAGATAACCTCATATGTTTTCTGTGCATCACGTAAGTGGTTTCGTTAATATACAAACCCAACTTACTAAAAGTACGTGTGTTCAATAATGAATCAAACACTAGGTTCTTACCTATAAAATTTCTTTAGGGCTTGATCCTTTCAACAATCAAAACACCTTCATGTATTGATCTTTTATCGTGAAAGTCTCTCTTATTCCTTCAACTCCCTTGGAATTAGAGATAACTAAACTTTCCGATCTCAATTAATCGTTCTTCCTCGCATGACCAATACTACAACCGATGTAGTATCAATCAATCGAGGATTCGATTAACTCTCACTAGGGCGGAGTGTGAGTTTGCCAACTCCACACAATTTCATGCCCATTTTAAAGCCAAGTTTCAGTACAACTGAACTTTACTTTCAGACTACTCAAATCAAACTTGAGTGTCTTTATGCTCGAAACACATTCAAGTCCATTGCTCGACTCAAGTTTGAGTGCATTGCTTAACTCAATTATGGGTTTACCCTTTTTGGTTCGAGTTAAAGTCATCCTGACTTGATCAACTTGATTCAAATCTCTCGTGATGAAGTTTCACCTCAAGTACCTATCAAAATTCATATGGTCGTTGAATTTTTAGGTTTTCGTCTACCCCCCACATTGGGCTGGTTTTATTAAACATCCCCACACATGTTAAGTTTCTCAAAACTCGTGTCTTGGGGTTTCTAGACCAAATGTCTTAGGATTACTCATCTCATAATTCTAAGGCTTTCCAACCAAAAATCTAGAGAATTGACCAAATGTCTTGGGATTCCATATCTCATGATTCTTAGATTTTTCAACCATAAATCAAGAGATTTGACCAAAAGTCTCGGAATTCCCATTCTCAGGATTCTTAGTTTTCTCAACCAAATTCTTGAGATTTTCCCCTCAATTCTTTGATTACAAATAATCAAAGGTTTTTAGCATAGTCATGATAACTCATGCTTTAGGGTTTATACCATGGTTCACAAGAACCAATACCCTAGACATAGTTGTAAACTAATGTCTTCACGTTCACATTTATCAGGTCATACAAAATAACCAGAATATGTCAAACTTCGAGCTCATATGCTCTATCTGTGCAATCTAACAATTGTCACTCGTGAGCCATATGCTCGTAAGCGATCAATCAAGATAGCCAATTATCGGGACAAGCCTTCTCAAACCTTTCATTGCATCAAAAGGGCACTTTCCCAAACAATTAATATAATCATAGCATATAAAAGCATAACCCAATTTTAGACACAACATAGATCTAAAATTTTGTCTATGCAGCTAAATCAAGTCCCTAAATGAACGAGAATACATCATGGATCAAATAACCCAATGTCACATCCTTCATTTATGCACAAATATATTACACGCTTGCCGAGAGATGTCATGTTTAAGTGCAAATGAAGTTTACCATTTTATCGCATGCGATTCTCAGACCAAGCATATAAAAGTCATGAATCACTAGCAGCACATTTGCACACAAATATGGTTTAAATCTTTAACCAATATGAGCAGCCCACATCACCAAATTATTATACCATGCAAAATAGGTATTTCAACATTTGATTAAGTATTTAAGCAAATACTCTAACATTTCAAGGGCTTCGGAAATTAAACATGTCTCATAATTTCCAAACATATGTACTGCTTTCATGTAATTGAATAATAATGTCTGATCCCATATTCTAAACTCATGGCATTTTTCCCCGTAAATTTAATTCAATCTTTCATGCAAAGAATCAAATATGATTTCTTACCATATCAACATTTAATCTCATAAGCATGAATATCACGGAATTAGCATATTTCCATAATTATGCCATGTAATTTAACATACATGCTTAACTCAGTTTTCCACATAATCAAGGGATTAATATAACCAAATCCATTTACTATCAAATTTGATAGCCTTAGTGTACTGGACATATATGTGCAAATATTATTCACATAACTCTCTTTGTAACAAAGTCATGTTTACGTCCAGATTCACGCAAATGGTTATCAAATATAATCCAAGCAATATATGTATATATAGCATATGCCATGATTCACTTTAATTAACGTGTATACGTACCATAGTTGCAAAACCGTGGTTACACTCTTGATTCTTTCATGTTGCCAAGCAAATCCTGCCGTATCTCCATGCCTAGTTTCCCTTCCATAAGAGATATACAACCGTGTATACTCGGATTCGCCAATGTGTACATACAAAAGATTTCCATCGTTAAATATATGTACAAATCTCAATTATCGTAGTATAATATTTTAAATAATTATACATAACAAATTGCTCAATATGATTTTGTTGTAAATAACCAAAACCATTATCATGCATAATTTTGCAAACATACAATTTCCATAAAGCATGCAATCCCATGTGATTTGCGCGGAATTACAAATCATATGCATATTTTCGATAAATATGGCATGCAGATGGTATGCCGATTAATGAATATATCAGGCAAGTCGAGCAAGTAATATATGCATTATTACCTTACATAAATATTTTGCAAGTAATATAAGCATACCATATTTATGCAAGCATTATTACCGCATGATTATTTCCTATGGCACATGCATATTTTCCAGAATCTTCACGCATGCATATTCTTCATGGAAAATTGGAAGTTCACGCATGGAAAAACTGATTACTTATTATTCACGCATGCATACTGATTAACCAAATCAATATAAATCAATAAATTTCATTCGTTTCAAGACTGTTGGACATATATTGATTATATCATGCAAAAATCAAATAATAAAAATTTGAACGAGCAATTAATATATGCAAGAATAATACAATTTTATTAATTATTCAAGCATACAATTGAAAAGCTTAAATTACAAATAATCAAAGCATGAATCACGTTTCAAGTAATTACAAATTGATGGAGTCACGAGTAACACTCGCTGCCCTTGAAACGAATGAGTCCCGTCGTGGACATCGTTCCCTAGGATAAAACCATCGCAGGCAACAATTAACATTTAAGAGTTACCTGGGATTCACGCAAGGCCCGAAGAACTATCACCTCGACAGAGCATCAACTGGAAACTTCGAGAAAGACAGAAAGAAGACTCAAGTTTAGACTATGGAGGGACTTGAGAAATGGTGTGTCTTTTCTGACTGACTTAGAGGCTCTATTTATACTACTCTAAGAGACCCTAATCATGGAAACATGATATTCTGATTTTCTGTAATTAGAGAAGAATATTCTCCAATCACCAACTCATCAAATCCGAGACATTCCATGAATACTCGAATCAAATCTGCTGGAAAAGGAAGAAATATTTGTACAAATATTCTTCATCATATTAAACATGGTAAACCGCATATTTATTTAAGACAAGATATCTCACAAAATATGGAAGTATTTTGTTCTTATCTCTTAAGAATTACACACAAGCAATTCCATATATACTATGCGGTTAGGCCTTCATAAGACTTCCATGCGGTCCATACGCATTTTGGACAGTCCAGAGAAAATTACCTAGGCCAATTTTCGCCTATTTTTTCCTCTTTCAAGAGTGAAATTTAAAACATTCATATCTCATTCACCCTTGATCCGTTTTGAGAGTTTAAATAGTCGATTTTATAGTACTCACGGAGGAGAACCCAAAAATGACATCCATTGACCCAAAATCCGTTCGAGTCCCACTCTAAACGAAGCCCAAAAAGTTGACGAATTTCAACCTTTTAACCATCATTTTCCAACACTAATTAGTTCATGTGTTTAGAATAGTTTGTTAATCGTTTTAAGAACTTAGTTCAAACTCTCCTTATTCTGAAAAACAAACAATCAGTAAAGATATATTAGTTCATGAGATAGAATGTTTGTTAATAGTTTAAGGACTTAATTTAAACTTTTATTCTACAAGGCTGATAACTAGTATTGGTATATTAATTAGTTCATGTGTTTGTATAGTTTGTTAACCGTTTGAAGGACTTAGTTTAAACTTTCATTTTTATGCAAATTTATAACTATTAAATATATATTAGTTCATACGTTTAACATGTTTGCTATCGTTTTAATGAATTTGTTTGGACTATCGTATTCTATAGTATAATGATAAAAGTTACAACTAGTAAATGCCTACTCTCTTTTTTTGAAGAACTAGTACATGCATACTAGATTGGTTCATATGTTTAAAATGTTTATTAATCCTTTTAATGACTTTGTTTGTGATTTCAATTTTTACAAGATAATGATAGAAGTTACGACTAGTAAAGTATAAATTAGTTTGAATGTTAAGAATTAGAGTGTGTGTTTGTTAACCTTTTTGAGAACTTTGTTTGGAATTTTATTTTCTCCAACATAAATTACAAATAGCAAACATGTAAATTACTTTATATGTTTAAAATGTTTCTTAATCGCTTTAATGACTTAATTTAGAGTTTTATTTTCTTGAAGATAAGTGAAGAACTCCTAATCTATAGAACGTTTAGACCATATATAATTTCAAGTCCGTGAAAATATGATTACATGCTGGAGTAGTATGAAACAGAAGTGTTGCAGTATTTCCAGACTTAAAGAATTTTTAGCAACACTTGTGGTGTCAGTAACATTAATGACACCTTGATATGCGTCCTCTAACACTAAAATGGAAGCTTAATCTCCCATATGGCCATATAGCTCCTCCAAAGCTTTATCTCCCGTATCTCCTCATCGGTGCATTCTTCAAGTGGATCCAGATTCCTTCAAACAGGGTTCTTGTTGTGTTTGTCTCGGCCACTGAGCTCACGTTTGCTCAGTAAACCTACGTTCCTCTTGGTCTCCAAAGATTCAGATAAACTAAGTTGCGATGAGATAGGGACTGCTGAATTTGATCGAGGTAAAGGGAGGAGAAGGCTAGCCATGGGAAAAACGAGGCAAAGGAGATACTCTTTCCGTCCTAAGGTTAAACTGCACACTTCACTTTATGTGACTATTCACTGTCCAACTTTGACCACATATTTAAATAGATATACAAATAATAATATTATCATATGTTATATGATTGAATTCGTCGTAACAAGCAGTTTTTTAAGAGTAACTATTTGTTTACCGTTATTATATGTAGTTAAACATATTAACAGTTAAACAAGTTTTTTGATGGATGTAAAAAAAATTCGATGCAATTTAACGTGGGAGAGAGGGAGTATTTAATGTAATTAGGGGTTGTGCAAATTGGGGGATTTTGTGTAGAAGAGGCGCGTGGATTAGGAACAAGATAGGCCCAGTCCATAATCTGAGTTGTTTTTGCATTTTATTTGCTTGACCCAATTTTAATGCTATAACCCGCTTTTAACCCATATAAATAACCCGCAATTTTAGCTTGTTACTATAAATTGAATTATAGTCCATCATCTCACCATTTGCTACGGTGAGACAATCCGATAAGAGTTTTTCTTATTCTCTTGTCTCTAATTATGTTATCCGGTGGTTTATTTATTTGTTTGTTTGAATTAGAGCTTTGTTTCTGTGTGATGTTTTAGTCTTTCGTGCTGCGATAATGCTCTACATTTTTTAGAGGGGGTAATTAATCTCAATAACCATTGGGACCCATTAAATACAAACTAATGGGATGGGAATTTCTCTTATTTTTTCTAATTTTGGGATTATGATCAAATGTGTTTTATAGTATTGGGTTACATGGAGAAATGAGATTGGGATCCCAATCTTCCCATATACCCATTTAAAATTGGGTAATTATGGGTACTCAATTAATACCCGATCAAATTTCATTTTTTGATAAGGGTATTATTTAGTGTAATTAGACTCAACTTTAAAAATTTTTACTCTTTTCTAACTATTTTTATGGTTACATTTTCCAAACATCATCAGATTCCTAACTACGGCTGTAAACGAGTTTGTTCGAGTTCAACTCGTTTAAAATATTTTGAACTCGGTTCGATTCGATTGAACTCGTAAAATCATGATTCACCTCGAGCTCGAGTGAAATTAATTTAATTCAATCTCGAACTCGAGCCATGAATAAATATATTTTATTATTTACATTATATTATATTATATTTAACAAAAATAAATAATATGTTGGCTCTGTAACTCGACGAGGATGACGAATAATGTTAGTTGGGTTCGAGCTCGAACTCGAATACTGTACGAGTTAGAGCACGTATACTATACGAGCTCAGGCTCGAATACTTTACTATTTCAATCTCGAATACTGTATGAGCTCGAGCTCGATTAATGTACATGGTCAATGACATTGAAATTCAAGTCGAGATTTGACCGAGCTGTTCGCAAACAGTTTCTTCGTTTACACCAGAACTGTTCACGAGCTCAAGATTCATCACACAAAGGATGTAAACAAACTAAACTGTTTACGAGCATCTCTATCAAAGCTCGATTAAAATTCAAGTTTGATCAAATTTGAGCGTGCTTGAACCAACTCATATAGTATTCAAGTTCGAGCTCGAGCTCGAATTCAATTAACACTGGTTGTTAAACTTGTACGACTTATCGAGCCAACATAATATATATTTACTAAAAAAATATTAAAATGTATATTAAAAGAAAATTTATATTTAATCATTGCTCTAGTGAAAAATTAAAATGGAGCTCAAATCAAATTAATTTCACTCAAAATTGAACTCGAGTCAAACTAATTTCATTCGAGCTCGAGCTTGAGCCAATATACTACAGGTTCGCATGAGTATGAGTCGAGTTGGAACTCGAGATATTTTAAACAAACTGAATTCGAATTAGTGGTTGTTCAAGTTTAGCTCGACTCATTTATGGTCCTAAGTGTCGTAGAAATAAAATGAAAGGACACGAAATGTACCCTGTTCGGCGAAAGATTAGAATATAATTTAAGCATGTGAATGAGTGACGGTCTGTCTAATATCATCAAACTATTAGGCTACTAATTTATACATGCGTTAAAGATGTGTAATTTGTGAATTATAGTGATTTTTATGTTAAACATTACATATGCATTTAACTGGGTAATTTTGGATATTTATTGGGTTCCCATTGAGTTAACATAATATGGGACCCATGAGATCAAAATTTTCCATTAACATAATCATTTTCATCCTGCCCAATTCCAATAGCTAATGAGTATTTAATACCCGATCCCATTAACTATCCATTTATTAATTTTCCATCTCATTTCTTCTCAATCCTATCCAATTGACCCCTCTAGTTTTTTTTAATGTTTGAGGAATATTAAATAAATAGTCTGGTTTAGAACTATTAGTTTAGGTGGGGATGTGTCACAATATTTGGAGTTGTGAAACTTTTATGGCTTTGTAGGTTTGAAACAGCAGTAAAAAGATATGTCATTAGTGGGAGGTGGAGGGATGAGTTGAGGGAAGATCAGGTGCGATCGGGGAGGAAGGGATATGGGCGGTGGCAGGGATGATAGAGCGGGAAGGAATAAGCAGAGCTTCTGTTCGGAGTACGAGGGTTTCAATAGGAAAAGATCATTTTGCCCTTAAAAATGTAACGTGAGTTAAATGTCAGCCATACGGAAAGACAGGTTTAATTAGAATGCATGTGAAAAGATGGGTTTAATTAGAATGTCTATGAAAAGACAAAAGGTTGGTTTAATTAGAATAATATGAATTTTGGGAATTTTTGTAGTAACTGCGAGTGAAACATATAAGTTTATGTTTTACTCTAAATATGAAATGTTTCCAACCAAAATTCAAATAGGTGTGTGAGTTTACCCATATAGCTTAGAGCATGTCCGCTACAAGGAGTTGTAGCTTGACTGTCATTTTTTCAAGTTAATAATGTGACAAACTATACATTCCCACAATGGTATACTAAATTCATGTGTATCTTGATAGGTCTCACATGTTTTTACAATATCATCTTTGGGTATTTATTAAATATAAGTGTTATATATCCAACAATAATAATTAATAAATTAAGTATTATTGTTATACTTTGAATTAAATTTATTTAAAGTAAAAAAATTAATATAAAACTATAAGATTTTATCCTTCTCAGATACATCAAATATGGATGAAAGAGCTAAAAACAATCATGAGCAAATATGTGAAATCATTAGAATTAAGTATGGAATGTCTTGATAGCATATATCTTTTAATTAATTTTTTATTTTAATTTCGAATTTAGATCATGCAATTTTATATAATTTTCATTGCAAACTTTTCTATATTTATTATTTTTGAAATATATTTTATTGATTATTTTACCATCCTATTATTACTCGAGAAATAAAATAAAATAATATTATTGTATTTTGAATACATTTATTATAGTTTTGTTGCATGCCGAGATTGTACACTTGATAATATGGAGATTGTACTACACAATCCAATCAAATTATATTTGGAATACACTTTCTGCGTTTGAAACATTATATACCAGAGACATCAAGCGATTTGCTCCTACAAATTACAGTTGCTTGGAAGTTGGATACGTGGACTCTACAACAATGCAAAGCAACCCTGGTGCAATTTATAACATTTTACAAGCAGATCCAAAAATGTTACTGTTGGAGATGCTCTTATAACCCGAATTTGACCCAGGTTTTAATTGTTTGAACCCAAAAAGTTTTCATCTTTTTATAATAAAATTGTACTTAAATTTTTTATTTTTGCATAACTTATGGAAATAACATCTTTTAAAAGATTGACTCGGAAATAAATGAGATAAATTCATAAAAACAAACGAAAATGAAAAGTAAATTGAATTTAGAAAACCAGAGGATCACATGAATAAATAGTTCATACTCCCTCTCTGCCTGCCTGGTCAAATTACACAGAATCTTTTTCTCAGTCAAACTTGTTGAGGTTTGACCATATATTTGAATAAGTAGACAATCAATTATATTATCGTATAGGATAACGTTAGATTCACCGGAACAGAAAGTTTTAAAATATTAACTTTTTGTATATCATTATTATACGTAATTACATATATTTATAGTATTTACATATATTTATAGTTAAACATTTTTATTTGAGAACATAAAAATTATTTTTGTGTAATTTAAAATGACATGTAGGGAGTAAATAAGTTTGGGCAGAAATATGCTTACTGGACGGGTGGCCCACCGTAGCCATCCATTCGGCCGTATGAGAAAACAACTGATCCCAGGCATATTGTCCCCCCGGTCCCTTGATGCACCTACTGCAATTGCAAAACACCAATTAAAACACCAATTGTGGAGAAGACACCAGATATTTTGCTGTCATTAAATGGGCACACAAACATGTCTTAATTTAAGAGGATTATACATTCTAAAATTTTAAATTATAAATACAATCAATAATTTTAAATGTTATAGTTATTTTTGTTAGGAATTTTAACTTCAACTTTTACCTTGTCAAGATTAAACAAAAATCTCTCTTTTACTCCTAGAAAAGACACAATCATATAAAGAACAAGCACACGAATTTTACGTGAAAAATAAATCGAGAAAAAACTACGAGAATCAAATGATTACAATCCACTAGAAAATAGAAAGAGTTTACAATGTATGTTCTATCTCTCATCACACAATGTCTCTCAACACCCAATTTTATTATCTCTATAATCAACCACAAACTTTCTATCATTCACACATGGTGGCTGTAGCACAAATATGAGATATTTATACTAAAACTCTACTATAACCATAGGTCTAATTCTATTGATGCTAACTCTCCTAGCCCATCTAGAATAAAGACCTATAGCTCACTTCTCATTATATTTGGACTTTGAGGAGTATTCCCAACAATTCCTCCCTTGACTCAAAGTCTCAAATACAATATCTTCAACACATGTGAATTGCATCTTCTTCTTTGATTTCAACTCATCCTTGTGAATGCCAAATTTATTGCAAGACACATTGCTCAAACCTCTAACATAAAAAAAAAGGTTATGATTATTTCTCACTCCTTTGATGATCATTTTACCTCCCTTAAACACCTTGCAGAATCATTGTCACCAGTGAACCTGCACCCTCGCGAACATAACTTGCCCATGAAATTATGTTATCACCACAACCTAGTACATGCTTCACATCAAATAATTTCTTAACTCCATTGTGATTCTTGAACCGTGCAATGCCAACACCCTAAATCTTCATCTTCTCACCATTTCCAACAATCACGTGACCAAATCACCACCAACCTGCAAAGTTTCAAAAGAATATTTATCGCGGAAAATGTGTATAGAAGATGCACAATCCAACACCCAGTTTGAGTCTTTCGACTCATTGCTCTTCATCATATACAAATCATCATGAATCACCAAGTTCACAGAGTCATCATTCTCTTCAACCTTCTTTTTGCCTTTCATCTTTCTTAAGCTTTTCAAATCCTCCACCATGACAGGACATCTAAATTGGATGTGATAATTTTCACCACAGTAGAAACACTTAACATTACTAAAATCTTTAGGTTGGGATCTACCACTATAATCACTCCCATCAATGCAACGATTCCTCCCTTGATATAGGCACCCCTGCACCTGTAGTAGCTAGCACTCCATTCCCATTGGACATGTTGTTCTTTCCCATAATCTTCTCATTATCCCTTAATTGAGCAACCACTTCATCAAACTTGAGTGTGGTCCTCTCAACCAACACAGATTGCACAACATGTTTATAAGACAATGACAGAGAAGCTTGCAACAATAAAGTTTGTTCTTCACTATCGACTTCCTCCCCGTTGTTTTGAAGTCGACATACTATTTGACTAAAATTATTAATATGATCATGAATATTACCTCCTTCCTCCATCTTCAGTGTGTAGAGATCCATCTTCATGCACAACCTGTTGGTCAATGACTTTGAAGCATAAACACCCTCAAATTTGTCCCAAATACTCTTTGGTGTCTCCTCCCAGATGACACCATACTTGATTTCTGGACAACTGCCAATCAGATCGTACTAACAGCTTTCTTCTTCATATTAGTCCAAACACGATCAGTCATTCCTTCAGGCTTTTCATCCTCGAGAGCTTGATCAAGATTATCCCTCACAAGTACATCTTGCATCGTACTCTGCCACATAGTAAAATCCATCTTTCCATCAAAAAGAGGCATATGAAATCTTGTTTCCGACTTCTTATCAAAATTTTCAAATAACCACAACTACAACAAAAACAACAAGAGGGAAATAAATCACCAAATTTCAGCGTCTGCTCGGAAAAACACTGCAATGCTTTCACACCCCATGACTCGATCTCCACCGTTCAGATTGTAGATACGCAAGCTGGAAACGTCCTGTAAAAGTTTTAGAAAATTTCAACGGTTGGATGTTGAGATAATTATGATCTACCGAAGCAGCACCAGGAAATCCGAAAACCTCCTCTTTCACTATATCTTCTTCAATCTAGCTTTGATACCAGTTGTTAGGAATTTTAACCTCGACATTCACCTTGTCAAAATTAAAAAAATCTCTCCTTTACTTCCAGAAAAGACACAATCAATAATATAAAGAACAAACACATGAATTTTACGTGGAAAACCCAAACCGGGAAAAAAATCACGGGAATCAAATGATTCCAATCCACTAAAAAATAGAACAATGTATATTCTATCTCTTAACACACAATGTCTCTCAACACCCAATTCTATTATCTCTAATCAACCACAAACTTTCTATCACTCACACATGATGGCTATAGCACAAATATGAGATATTTATACTAAAACTCTACCATAACCCTAAGTCTAATTCTATTGGGCCTAACCCTTCTAGCCCATGTAGAATAAATACCTACAGCTCACTTCTCATTATATTTGGCCTTCGAGGAGTATTCCCAACAATTTTTTAAATTGTTAGGTTGAACGAAAATGATGAATTGAATTATTTTTATTAAAATAATTTAATGGATTAGAAACAGGTGACTTTTAACAGTCGTAAATTTATCCATGCAAGATGGTAATTATTGGTTTATGCTTCCTTTCCGTACTCATTACCTAAAAGTGACCAGCCTTGAGGGTTTCCGAGTCTACTCAGTTCTGAGTTGACCAACTCAGATCCAGTAGTGGCCAACTCGATTTCGACTCAGGCAAGGGTCAACCCAACTCAGTGACTAGTCAACAATAGGTCGACTCAACCAGAATGAGTCAACTCAGGTCAACCAATGCCGAGAATATCTCCGGTGAAATCAATGCTACGTTGGGGTACTTCTCCCTTTTTCATTTCGATTATTTCTACTTTTATTATTTTCTTTTCATGTGGGAGGCTATTTTTTAATTTCAGTTTTATTTGCTTTTTTCATCATTAATGGGGTAGTGTTTAAAAATTAGGTCTTTTTGCTGGAATATTTTGCCGCGCCTATTCTCTGTCAATTCTAAGTTATTCTGACGGCTTTTTTTCTTGGTTAAACCTAGCTAGCTTCTAATCCGATCTATATGTCGGTATAGACCATATCTGAGTTAGGGTAGTTACAACAACTTACCTTTGGCAATCCCGTTCATAATTTACAGTCAGATTTGTAGACCAAGCAGGTTAAAAAACCTTCGGTTGATCATCTTGCATCGTGTTAGAGACTTTCGTACCTTCTCTTAAGTTAACTTACATTTACAAAAGACTTTTACAGTGACCAAAATGACCGGGGCCATCTCATACTTTCTATAAAGGTCTTTAGGGGGCATTTGATAGGGGTGAATCAGGAAAGAGAAAGGGAATCAAGGATCTTGATTCCCTTAGTTAGTGTTTGGTTTGCATTTTTTATCATTCTCTTTCCCTATTTTTAGTTTTACCATTCTACCATTTTGATGTATCATGATTCTCCAGTCCTACATTGGGATTGGGATTCCCCAAATTTCTTCTTCCAGCCTTCACGAAAAACACACGTATTCTCCACCTCTTCCTAGCCTTCATTCTCCATAAAAACCTCACTTTCACCACCATTGTCCATTGTCAAGCGATCTATGATCTTTATTTTCTCAATTCCAAGACAAGATTATACTTTATATTTATTATCAAAATAAAAATTATTATTAAAAATTATTATTTCAAGAAAAATATTATATTTTTATTTTTGGGTTTTAAAAATATTACCATTATACTTTAACTTAAATAAATTTAAGATAAAAAATTAATATAATCAATGTTTGATTTTTAAATTTTAACTATTTTATTAAGAAATATTTGTGTTGGTGGATACCATACATTATGTAATATTTTGGATTTATATCAATTTTATGTTATTTGTAAAAGATATTGACTTGGTATTTTATATCCTTGTAATGTTCATTCTTAAAAGATTTACGTGTGCGATTTTTTTAACATCATTATTGGCACATATGATGAACTATAGATATTTTAAATCAATATATCATATGTGATTTGCATATATATATATATATATATATATATATATATATATATATTAAATACTAACTAAAAATATGTAAAGATAGTAATATTTAAATAAAAGATTAATTATGAGAAATTATAAATAAATTTACATTTTTTAAAATCAATACAACATACTAATAAGTTAAAGATGATAACTAAAATTTTATTATATTAAACATTGTTTTATATGAACTAGATTTGACAATTGTCTATGAAATACTTTTATATTTTTTTAGCAGATTTGATCAGTTGAAATAATTTATACTTATATATATTATTTTATAAATAATGCTAAAATTAATATTTGTTTCCCTAGTATGAACCAAACAGTTACAAAGGAAGTGAGAGGGGATTTGATTCCCTTTCTATAACTGAACCAAACAAAATTTTAAAAACAGGGTTATTCCATTTCTTTTTCTTTCCCTTTCTTGATTACTTTCCTTTTCCCGGTTTGAAGCTCCTTAATTTAATGGAGATGAACCAGATCTTTCACTTTAGTAGTTGTTACATTTTTGTTTTGGTTGTAGAGGTTGATTAGGACAATGTATTGGAAGATTTGTGAGTTAGTGGCTAATATATGATTACCGTGATCGGCTTCTAGTGGTTCGAGCTGAACTAGTCGGAAGTCTACACAGCAATTGGCCATTAATCTTACGATGCCCCCATCTCTATACATTCATATGTAAAGGATACAAATTTGAAATTTAATTTTTAGTGCCTTTATGATACCCTTTTCGGGCAACTGATGTAAGCCTTCGGGCAACTGTTGTAAGCCTTCGGGCAACTTGATGTAAGCCTCTGGACAATTTAACCAACTTTTGGCAACATATGAACTTAATGAAAAGGGAAGGACACCCTCCAAACCTCTTCTATTATGTTTGGGAAAAAATTTGATTGAATCAATCATGTGGTTTGATTAGATTCCTCGATTGATTTTCATTAATACTGTACATATATAGTTTTAGTTTCATCATATTTGTACCTATGTAAATAATATATATAGCATATATGAAAGACACAACATGATAAATTACCCATCTCTCATGGTATCACAGCATATTACCTTAAGTCTTTCTATCGTCTATACTCCCTTTTTTTGCCACCTCACCTTAATCATGTCTGAAACACCAAAAACTTCATCTTTACACCCAATCCTTGCGGTCTCAAACATCAAATACCATATTCCCATTACCCTCGAAATGGAGAATGTGCATTACTCGTCTTTGGTAGAGCTATTTATCAACACTGCCCAAGCCTATGAGGTGTCAGATCACATCATTCTCGCACCTGAAAAATTTGTAAAAGATAACGCCACATTGAGCACAACCAAAACCATTGATTTTGTCCGCTGGAATCGTCTAGATGCCATCGTGGAGAAGTGGATTTATACCACAATTTCTCTACACCTCCGCACCATTCTCCAGCCCAGATCGACCGCTAAACAAGCTTGTGATTGGTTGAATGACATATTTCAAGGAAATAAGAATGCTCGAAGAGTACTACTGGACAATAATTATCTCAAATTAAGATGGATGACTTTCCCAACATCTCTGCTTACTGCCAAGCTCTCAAGATAATTGCTGATAACCTGAGCAATGTCGATGCATCAGTCAACAATGCTCGACTTGTTCTTCAATTAGTCACCGGAATTTCCAATGGATATGAGGGCATGGCTATGAGTATTCAACAAAGAAATCCACTACCATTCCCCCTTCTACAAGACCAGATCGATTCTTACCCTTGAGGAGACTCGTCGGAACAAGAGTTCTGCCACTCTTAAAATGGGCAAAGCAGCACTTCCCATGACCTCTTGAAAAAGTGTCGGGTTGTCTTCTCATGGTGGCAGTCGTGGTGGTGGGTCTTCTTCTCTTGTCGCCTCCAATTGAAAATCCAATAATCACAGGGGCAGGGGCCAATGAGGAAATGGGGGATGCGGTAGAAGATGGCAATCCAAAGGTGGTCGTGGTCGTCAACACAGAGGCGGTTGTCGAGGCTACGGTGGAGGCCGATTTCAAACACCATGGAAAAATGCTGAGAATGCAGCAAGTTATTATCATTCAAGCTACTTACCATTTAACCCATCTGGTTGGGGCTATTCTGCAAGCCCAAGAGTTCCCATTATCCACATCCAAATTCAACATCTTGGACTCCTTCAACAAACTCTGGGACTCTTCCACCAAGAGCAAAATTAGGTATCATAAGGCTCAGACCTCAGCAGGTCTTTTTGGCCATTAGCCCACCAACCCAAATTGTGCTTCAACCGACATTGCAGTTGCAATGCAAACTCCAGTTCATCCACCAGACAAAAATAGAGCCTCCGCAAACCCTACCCAATCACATATGCCCTCTCTCAAGCCTCTGTTAATCCATGCGCTCTCATTGCCACCACTTCAACTTTCTAGCACAATCGACTTGGACATCCTAACCTACTTATCTTTAATGTACTTCGCACTAGCCATATAATTTAATGTTCTCCTTTTAGTCGATTTTTCACTGTAACTTGTGTGAACTTGGTAAACACATTAAATTACCTTTTTCTCTCTCTCAAACACGTACTTTTTTCTCCATTTGATATGGTGTATAGTGATTTATGTACATCCTATGTTTTGGGTGAAATGGACCATTGATATTACATCCTTTTCTTAGGTGACTTCACCAATTTTCTGTGGACTTTTCCTCCCCGTTCTAAACCTTAAGTCTTTGAAACCTTCTCCGCTTTCCTTACTCTCATAAAACCCCAATTTGAAAAGACAATAAAAAAATTTCAATGTGACAATGGTAGAGAATTTAAAAATGATTCCTTTCTGAAATTTTTTGCCTCCCATGGGATACAATTTCGATTTTCATGCCCACACACATCCTCCCAAAATGGCGAATCTGAACGTAAAATTTGAACTCTTAATAACACCATTTGCACCCTTCTTCTACATGCTAATATGCCTCCCCTATTCTGGCACCACACTCTTAAAGTGGCAACATACATCCACAACATCCTTCCTCGCAAAGCCAACCAAAACTTCTTCCCAACCCTTAGCCTCTTTCATCGGCAGCCCACATACTCTAACCTCCGCATATTCAGATGTTTTTGTTACCCTTATCTCTCATCCTCTAGCATCAATAAACTCCAAGCTCAAACTATCACGTGTGTTTTTATAGGGTTTCCAAGTAATCATCGGGGATACAAACATCTTGATTTGTCGACGAATAAAATCTTTATCGCTCGTCACGTCACATTTAATGAAATTATATTCCCCTTTCACGAATTGCATCCTTCAAAGTCTCCATCTTATAATTTCTTGGACACAGAGATCTCTCCATACATCACCCATCATATCCAATCCCACACGACTCCTCCCTGAAGATAACTTTTTCTCCCTATTCAGCCAACCATTATGCCTCTTTCTCTGCCTACTTCTCAAATCCTTGTTCCGTCTCCTCGAACTAGTCTCCCAATCGCCTAGTCCAACATAACCACCTCCTCATTCACCATAAATGACCACTCATAGTCATTATGGAATCTTTAAACCACAACACCAACTTAACTTATAAGCCTCCACTACCCCATCCCTACTTTCAAAAAAATCATATCCAAGCATTTCAAGACCCCAGTCGGAAGCAATCCATAACCAGACAATATCATGCTCTAATTAAAATAAGATGCAGGTGTTGGTGTCGAGGTCATCCAATACCAATATCACTCGATGTATGTGGTTGTTCAAACATAAGTACAACTCTAACGGTGTCTTGGAGAGATTTGAAGCTTGCTTTGTTGTTAATGGTACATCTCAACAGGTGGGCAATGATTGTGAGGAAACTTTTAGTCTAGTAGTCAAAACAGCTACTATCCTTAAAAAAATGCACTACTCCATGGAAACTTAGAGGAAATAGTGTATATGTACTGGCCCTCTGGTTTTCAAGATCGTCATTGGGCCGACCATGTGTGTCTCCTACAGAAGTCACTATATGGCCTAAAACAGGTACATCGAGCTTGTTACTAACGATTTGCTTCTTTTATTTCTACCATTGGCTTCCAACACAATCGCTCGGATCACTCTCTCGTCATTTATCGTTATGGTCCTGATATGACGTTTTTCTTATTATATGTTGACGACATCGTCATCACCACCTCATCAGAAGCACTTCGAAAGTATATTATTGCTCAGCTAAATACAGAGTTTTTATGACGAATCTTGGACCACTCAACTACTTCCTCAGTCATTTTGTTACTAGACATACATTCGGTCTTGTCCTTTCTCAAAACAAATATGCCGAAGAGATCTTAGCCTGTGCCAATAGGAGGTCATCGTTGTACCTCTCAAAGTTAATACTTTTAAGCCATAGTGCTTCCTATCTACAATTAAGTAGATAATGGTAAGTCGGGGTCATCCACGAGAAGAGGGATCTTTTCAAGTGTTTAAACATATATAGGAGAAAATATAATATTTCAAGTGTTTAAACATATATAGGAGAAAATATACTAAGCATATACATACATAGATACATGTAAAAGCTTGTAAACAAAGGGGGGGGGGGGGTTTGGTTGGTTTTTTATCCTAGGGTATCAAATTGAAATACAACAACTAGCAAAGCAAGAGAACTATGCTAATCATGCAATACAACTAAAGATACGATGTAAATGATAATTAACGGAGCTTTGGGGGCAATCGACTTCTATTTCCAAACTTCATATAGACCATTGATTCATTCACTCATTCAATTACATTTATTTTCTATGGGGGATGTTATCACTTCTCATTCAAAGATCAACATTCATTCCTCCTTAAGAGTAGTTTGCAAAGAAAAACAACGGCCATTTGCAAACCTCATTGATGATCATCCTAGACAACAACATCATAGGGGTATTTCATCAATGGCATTTCACCCAAAGGGCCATAGGTTTGATAACAACAAACCTTCTACCAAAGACATAGTCATTTAACCAAACAAAGCATTTATTAGGTTAAACTTAGAACAAACAACATTCAAGGTTCAACCTTTCTTGGCATCTATGTGACAAATATGAAAACAAACCACATTAACATACTCATCTAGCAAGAATTACCACACATTATACACAAGAAGTTCTAAATCCATGCTTTTGGATTTACATATCAAATGAGTTAAGAAATTTGTAACTTTCCTAACACTCTAACATTTCAATCTTACAAACATTTCATATGCTCAAACAACCCATGGTGTAAATGTGGTAAAACACAACACTAATGGCACAATAAATGCTCTCCAATAAATGTTCATAAATGTGCAAACATAGAATCTTACTACATAAGCTTGGAAGCTTCAATTAATTGCTCCCAAGAAATAGATTTAGTTACAAGAGTTCATACTAATTAATGCTAAACAACCAAACATAGTACAAGAGAATTCAAGGATGAAAATGGAAGAAAATAGGGTTTGAAACAGTAACAAAAATGCAGATGAAGAAGATATGAATGAGAGGAAAGAGATTGTTATTTCTAGTACAAAATGGATGAGGTTAGATTCTGACCACCCATAGAAAATAGGGCTCGTCGCTACTCGCAAAGTGCTCGTGACGAGGCCATTGCGACTCACGATGAGTGCCAGAATTTAACCCTGTTTTCTTTTTTTCTTGTTGTGGTAAACGTTTATCTTAATAGCGATTCCTCTCATTTTTAAAGTCTTCAAGGTCTTCAAAAATGGTCTTCGATGGCCTCCGGTCTTCATGTCTTCGAAGCAAGTCTTCCAAAGCCTTTGTAAATGTGATATTTAATGGCCTCCAGTCTTCATGCCTCCATGTTCTTCCCTTGTCTAGCAAAATCCACTTAGAAGTGGTAAAAGAGCCTAAAGTTGCTCTTACCCCTCCTAAGAGAATTTCAAGGTAAAACAAAAGCTCTTGATAATAAAATAGCACAAAAGTGACCCAAAACATTACTAAATTATGCACATAAAATGGACATATCAGCCAACATGTCCTTGTGCAAACCCTCACAAACACCAACGGATACTAAATACAAACTTAGTGCAACATCTGGTCCTCCCATTGCGGATCCCTCCATGTATCGTCGTCTTTCCGGTGCACTGCAATAGGTTACCTAGCTTCACATGCCCTGATATCTCATATGCAGTCCAACAGACCTGCCTGTTCATGTACGATTCTTGAGAGGAACACATGAGTGCTCTAAAACAAATTCATAGGGAACACTTGATATGGGCCTACATCTTTCCTCATCTTTTATCAGCGGTCTTACTGCCTACATTGATATTGATTGGGGTGGGTGTCCATACATTCACACGGTCTACCTCTGGATACTGTGTTTTTCTCGGTGACAATCTTATCTCATGGTCACCTCAACGATAACCAACCATGTCTCGCTCTAGCGTCGAAAAAAAATATCGTGGATTTGTCAATGTTGTCGCTGAATCCTGCTGGCTTCGCAACCCTCTCCTTGAACTCCATTGTGCGCTCTGAAAGGCTACCATTGTGTATTGTGATTATGTGAGTGTTGCCTACTTGTTTGATAACCTTGTACATTATCAGCGCACTAAACACATTGAGATGGATATCCACTTTGTTCGTGAGAAAGTTACCCTTGGCCAGGTTCATGTGCTCCACGTGCCCTCTTTGTATCAGTATGTTGACATATTCATTAAGGGTCTCCCTAAGGCTCTGTTTGATGAGTTCTGCTCCAGTCTTAGCGTTCACCCTTCTCTCCCTTCGACTGCGAGAAAGTGATAGAATATAGAAGTAATCTTAGAATCTTTGATTGATGATGTGATTGAATCAATCATGTGATTTGATTAGATACGTTGATTGATCTTGATTAATATTGTACATATATAATTTTAGGTTAATCATATCCATACCTATGTAAATCCTATAGATATGACATATATGAAAGACACGGGACATGGTGAATTACCACCCATCTTTCATATCAACATCCCTTTTATAGTTTTACTTAAAATTAGTTTGTTTACTAACAACTGGTATGATCCTGACCCTTTGCCATAAAGTGAACTTTAGCCTTTAGTTTTTGTAACAAAAAAAGACATGTCAACTTTTGCTGCCTTTGCTTTTATATCTTAACCGATGCTTTCTTAAAAGCCATGTACAACTTAGGGTTGATTTGTACCCAAATGTTGAAGTTTCATCCGATGTGTCCAATTTCCATTGATCTAATACCCCCAAGTTCCAATTATGGCCAAAATAAATGTCCCGTCAATATTAGTTGTGAATCTTGAAAGGATATTTCAACTACATTTGTCGTTGTAGTCTTGTACACTGTTTTTTGGGAGTATCTCCATCGAATAAATCTCAATTCAAAGAATTTAGGTAATACAATATAGATCTCGTATTGAAAATTTGAAAGTCTCTATAATAATTCATATAATTATAAAATGTATGTATAGAAGAGATTACTCCCCCTACTATTTCAATCTCCAATTTAACTAGGCATATAGTCAAAATTTCTTAACTTTGATCATAAAATTAAATTGGTGATTAAGCGTAAATGCTACTGTGTCATACCTTATTAGATTCGGCATAAAATATATTTTCAAAATATTAACCTTTCACAAATTTAACACGTCAACTGATGAAAGTAAAAAATACAGTTTAAGATATAATAAATAGATGTAGTATATCGAAAGAAAAGTAATATTTCTATTAATGTCAATTCTACAACAATATAAGGTCAGTTCAAATTACTAATGGTAGGTCTTTGGAGCTACCATGAGAGGGGGCAAAAGAACTACTACTAGACAATTTTTGATAGAGAAAGACCTCCTCACAAATTACAAATCATCCCAGCATTATTCCATTCTAAGTTTTTCTGTCTTTGGTCCCCATTCATTATTGTTCCTCCCTTACACTTGTTACCAAACCAAACAGCCCCAAGTCTACCTCAACTTGACCAATCAGAATATCTTAGTTAACACTACCACAGAGACCCTCCTCTGGCACCGATTTTTTAACACCGGTTATGAAAATCGGTGCAAATCATGTTTTAGCAACGGTTTTTTTTGTGTTAGCACCGGTTGTAAAACCGGTGTTATTGTGGCACCGGTTAAAAATATTTTTGCACCGGTTATTTAAATAAAAATCGGTGTTATTTTTACACCGGTCGGGAAACCGGTGCTAGAATTTGTGAAAACCATTGAGAGTTTAGCACCGGTCAAGAAACCGGTGCTAAAAACAATGATAATCGGTGTTATATTCGCACCGGTTTGAAGACCGGTGCAAAGAATCCTAGAAAACCGGAGTGATGTATGTTTTTGGCACTGGTTATAGAAACCGGTGTTATGGGATGTAGAAACCGGTGCTGAATGCATTCGTGGAAAAAGGCGGGAAAACTGGCACCGGTTTTGTGTACTATTGGCAAAAACCGGTGCTAAATCGAGCATTTAATGCTCTGAACTTACCCTCTTAAATTAGTTCTGAACTTGAACATCCATTATTAGATGGTAGATTTCTTGGGAAGGTGTGCAATAACTCAAACAAATGAAGACTCATGGATGTAAGTATTCATTAATGTTTGGGAATTTCAATCAACTAGAACCATAAATGCATGATTGGAGGTAGTTTTTTCGTATTTATTATTGGTTTCTCTATGCCTAGCTTATGTTGGTTGAGTATCGATCATGTTGTGGGAGTGTAAATTAATGAGTGTTGATGTGAACATTTTTGTGTTTCTTTTGGTAGATGGTATATATATTTATATGTTTCCCGAGAACATGCAGTTGATCGATTCGCATACTTATACACGGACATGCATGACACATTTAGTATTGTGTAGCAAAAAGATCGTGTTCATTTTTTGTGTTTTTGACCAATGAAAATATGTTTAATGGTGTGTTTTGCTTTGTTTAGATACAACGGACCGAGAATCAGTGTTTGCGTGGAGGGAAAAAATGGTTAACTGTCCAAGTGTAGCTAGAGGGAGTGGTGAACATATTACATTTATTGATTTGTTTCTAGATTACGCCTTTGGTCGGGAGGAGAGGATACTTTGTCAATGCAAAAGATGGTTGTGTCGTGAACGGTTTGACGATCGTGGGGTTGTTAGATTTCACTTGTTGAAGAACGGATTTGACGGAGGTTACATTGTATGGACATTTCATGGAGAGGTTGAGCAAGGACATGACAGTGGGTTTGACAAGGTAGATGGAGACTAATGTACAGTTGATGGTATGTTCGATGACATTGTGAGAGATTTTGAAGGGAAGCCTACAATGTTGAGTGCTTTGCTGGATGAGAAAGAGAAGCCATTGTATCCGGGATGTAAAAGTAAGGATACCGTAATCTCTTTTTTATGGAGGTTTTCAATTTGAAAGCTACAAGTTCTTGGAGTGATGCAAGTGTGAATTCACTACTGAAGATTTGGAAGGATAAGTTTCCGGAAGGGAATGGAATTTCGAAAAACTATTACGAGGCCAAGAAAATATTGTGTCCACTTGGTTTGGAATACAAGAAAATACACTCATGTCCAAATGATTGTGTTTTGTATGACGGTGATTTGATAGATGCGGTTGAATGTCCCGTGTGCAAAAATGCAAGATATAAGGGTGTGACGAATGATGATGATGGGTGTTTGGCTAAGAAGAAGAAGAAGGTCCCATTGAAGTGTATGTGGTATCTTCCTATAATTCCTAGGTTGAAGAGGTTATTCGCGAATTCAGAAGATGCAAAGAACTTGCGATGGCATGGAGAGCGGGAAAACTACATGACGACAAGATAAGACATCCGGCGGACGGTGAACAATGGAGAAATTTTGACAAGCGATATCCTTCCTTTGCTTCGGAGGTTAGAAATCTCCGCCTTGCATTGTGTACTGATGGGATGAATCCATTTGGTAATACGTCATCGAAGCATAGTTCGTGGCCTGTGATGTTGGTTATATATAATTTGCCCCTATATTTATGCATGAAACGTAAATATGTTATGATGCCTATGTTAATCTCAGGTCCTAGACAACCTGGGAATGAGGTTGATGTGTATTTGAGACCATTGATAGAAGATTTGAAGATGTTGTGGGAAGATAAAGGGATGTTGGTATTTGATGGCCATAGGAATGAGGAGTTTCAACTGCGGGCCATACTTTTTTGCACGATCAATGATTTTCCAGCCTATGGAAATTTGTCGGGGTACGTTGTGAAGGGGCACAATGCATGTCCCATTTGTGAGGAGAAGACTGAATTCAAACAACTAAGACATGGAAGAAAGACAGTGTATCTTGGCCATAGAAAATGGCTCAACGGAAACCATAAATAACGGGGTAATGTGGTCAATTTTGTTGGCAGTAATGAACGGAGGAAATCCCCTACACCACTAACTGGTGTGCAGATTCACAGCAAGGTTAAGAAATTACGAGTGGTGTTGGGAAAGTACAAAGGCAAGGACAAAATAAATTGTGGTGGGCCATGGAAGAAAAGGTCAATATTTTTTTATCTACCATACTGGGAGCATCTTGAGGTTAGGCATTGCCTAGACGTGATGCATATTGAGAAAAATGTTTGTGAAAGTTTGATAGGCACCCTCTTGAATATTCCTTGGAAGACGAAAGATTGTTTGAATGCCCGGTTGGACTTGGTTGATTTGGGAATCAGAAATGACCTCGCCCCAGAAGTGAAGGTTAAGAGGACGTACTTGCCCCCTGCACCTTGTACCTTATCTAAGGAGGAGATAATCTCAGTTTGTGATAGTTTGAAATCAGTGAAGGTCCCCATTGGTTATTCATCGAACGTGAGTCGGGTAGTTACGAAGGATTTTCGGATGATGGGGTTGAAATCTCATGATTGTCATGTTTTGATGCAACAACTTTTACCTATTGCTATTCGTGGGGTAATGGAGGCCGACGTAAGGCACTCAATCACTAGACTTTATATATTTTTTGCCTCCATATGCCGGAAGTCTATTGACCGGGACCATCTGGATGTTCTACAAAAAGATGTTGTTGTTGTGCTCTGCAAGTTGGAAATGTATTTCCCTCTATCCTTTTTTGATATAATGGTTCACTTAGTCGTCCATCTAGTGCGGGAGGTAAAGATATGCGGTCCAGTTGGCATGGGTTGGATGTATCCATTCGAGCGTCACATGAAAGTCTTTAAGGGGTACGTGAAATGTATGAGTCGGTCGGAAGCTAGTATTGTGGAGAGGTATGTTACCGAAGAAGTGATTGAATTTTCTCTTCCTACTTGCAGGGACACAGAAAATTTGGGGTGCCCCTGAATCGACATATTGGGAGGAAAGGGGCAAGCCGAAGTCGAGGGGAACGTTATTTACTCCATTGAATAGTGATCTGATGTTAGTTCATTTGTATGTGTTGACGAATTGTTCGGAGACTACTGCTTATGTGACTGAGCACCTTAATTCGATAACAGAGTGTCATCCCACGTGCCCCCCTAATAAAGTCCAGTTGGAGCACAATGAAAAGTTTGTGAATTGGTTATATGACCGATGCAATGTTGCTGATTACAACCCAAAAATTAGGGCATTTGCGAGGAAGCCTAACTGCACGGTTTTGAGGTATTCCGGATTTGACATCAACGGTTTTTATTTTTCTACTAGGGACCAAGATTTGAAGAGCACTACACAAGATAGTGGGGTATACATTGAGTCAGAGACTATGTGGCAAGCAAGTAAGAAAGACAAAAAACCAGTCGTAGCTGTGATGTCGTTCTACGGTGTTATTGATGAGATTTGGGAGGTTGACTATGAAGAATTCAAGATTCCGGTATTCAAATGCCAATGGTTTGATAACACAACTGGGGTTCGAACTGATGATCCAATGGGATTTACCCTTGTTGACCCGACTCGTGTGGCATATGAAAATGATTAGTTTATTTTGGCCGAACAAGCAAGACAAGGTACAAGGTAGGAAATTATCTTTCCGCGATGAAATTGATTTTGAGGTTACAAGTGAAAGGTTAGAGTTCCCCTCTATTTCCCCTCTACCTAGTGACATCGGGATTGAGGCGGGAGCCATACGGAGGAAACACAAAGATGGCATTTGGATAGATGACGCGACCGAGAACTTCGAGACAGTCAATCCAAGAAGATGAAGTTGGTTGTAGACTAGGGGGCGAACATCGATGTCGAAGTTAGAATTTATTTACTTCTTGTACTTTGTTGGGTTTTGTTGCCCCTGGCCAGTATTGTACGACTATCTTCCAATTTGTTGCCATGTGGCGCAGTTCTGTCCGCTGCAGCGTACTCCAGCGGTTTTGGTAAAGGCTGGTAAAAAAAGTGGACAATTATTCCTATGGTAGGTTCTGTCCGCTGCAGCTCTACTGGTTCAGCGCGCTGCAGCAATTTTACTCAGGTAAGAACCTGATATGAATTGCTCATGCAGTTCGTTTGAGACAACAACTCAAATACGTTATGTTGCCTGAAAGCTAACATTCCAAAATCCAAAGCAAAAACAGTTCCAACAAAGTAGCAATGTATATTTCGAAAGCAACAAATGTATGATCCCCACATCCAAATTAAACTACCAAATGAAACAACCTGATAATACGAACATGTGAGCTCACTGTGGGCAGTCATTTCCTGCGCACCCTCTTCTCCACTGTGTTGGGCTTTGGCGAATCAAAGGTAGGGATTGGACCCAATTCATTGCTTCTCTCGCCACACATGGCTGTGAGGATCTTCCCAACTTGCGATGTCTAGCGCACCAAATGATCCACCTTCATTTGCAATGCTGCCAAGTCCCCATCCGAATTCTCATTTGATGATTTACTTGTTTCCGCCCTCGATGTATCAGCAACGTTCTTCTTCTTGGAGAATATGACAGGGTTTATGGGGAGCTTTGGCATTATTGTGACATCATCATCTTTGTATCTGCAACCTGATTCCTCGTATAGTGTAGTGATGAGTGAGGACAAGCCTATGCAGTTATGGGAATTGACACAATCCCAGATATATGCCATTATTGTACTCCCAACATCCGGGCTCATGTTCTTCTTTATCTTGTAGAGTAGCAGCATACGGGACCGATGAACCTCGCTATTCAATTTCACGGGGAGTAGCTGGGCAGCTATGAAACTGTACCACACATTGATGTCCTCAGTCAAGTACTTTTTCTCTATGCTGGACCATTCTTGTGGTAGATTCTAAATTACTGTGTCGCTGTAATCACAGATTGCTGTGATGATGCCTTCCTATGAAGCTTGTTCAACTGCGGTGTCAGCGGCTTTGTACAAGCTCGGGGGCTTTGGTGGGATCCTGTAGAACGTGTTGATCAAATCCAAAGACAACTCGACCAAATGACCACAGAGGAAAATAGTTGCTGAATTCTTGTACTTCATGAGCAACAAGAATTCACACGCCATGGTCTGGTTTGCACGCGACGGTTGTGCGATGAGGCCTTCCCAGCCGTGCTCCTTCACATAGTTCCTGAAGGGCTTTTCCAGCCTCAACCCTCTCTCAAGGATGAGGCCCCTTGAGATGAAGTCCTTGTAGACAGTTGCATGCTCAGTGCAGTCCGCCTCTGCGGCTGGTATGGGCTCAGTTGACGGAACAATCTGAGTCCCGTGCTCGACGTCCTCCCCCTTCACCACTCTAGGCTTTTTCCTGGGGTTTTGGGTGTTGTTCTTTTGCTTGGTTGCACTTTTTCTGGGGGCCATGTCTGCCAAACTAAATGTGTTAACGGTAGCCAGAACGCAAAACGATAAATAATACACAGTCAGAAAGGTAAATAATACAGAATCAACTTATTCTAAATTAAGCATTCCTTCTCATAGGGTGAATATGGAATATTGTTTACTCACACTTAATCCCAATTTCAGATAATATTAACAGAAGCAAAATAATTGAACTAGCTGGACATTCTATAAATCCTGGGACGAATCAATGGGCCATCCAGAATCACATGTCATGAACAACAATCAGGGTATGCTCAAAAGTATTCACCAATGCTGAAAACAAGAGCAAATGAGGGCATTGATGGTATGAGCCATTATCATGAAATCAACCCTTGACCAAGAAAAAATATCATGAACAATCATGTGATGCATAAAATTATCATATCATATCGGAGCACGGGTTATGCCATCCAGAAGCACATATCATGAACAATCAGGTTACGCACAAAATTGTTCACCAATGCCGAACACATGAGCACAAGAATGAGGGCATTGACACAATGAGGCATTATCACGAAATCAACCCGTGAGGAAGAAAAAATTTCTTGGTACAAACCTCAGGAAAATAATCTCCTTACCTAATTGGGAGTACGGGTGGTTGACAATTGGTGTTTGGTGTACAGTCGACGATGGCTGGACAAAGCTTGGCCGATGAAAGGGCGCGGCTGGAGAAGTGGACGGCGGAGGTGGCAGGGGACGGCACCGTGAAAGTAGAGGACGGCGGAGGGAGCAGGGGTCGGCGGAGGAAGGGGCTTGGGAACGACGTAAGATGAGGCTGGGGAACGGCGGAGGATGGGGCTTGGGAACGGCGGAGGAATGGCCTTGGGAACAGCGGATGGAGGTGATGGAAGAGGAGAGGTTATGGGCGAAATACTAATGCACAAACACCTTATACTGATTGGGCTGCAGTTTACATTTGTTTTGGGCTGAATGTTAGACCAACAAAATATTAAGTTTTAGACTCGAGGGGTTAATGGTCAAGTGCTTGCTGGCTCGAGGGCATTTGGTGCTCGAGGGCATCCAGGCTCGAGGGCATCCAGGCTCGAGGACATCTAGGCTCGAGGGCATCCAGGCTCGAGGGCATCCAGGCTCTAGGGCATCCAGGCTCGAATCCAGTGCTCGGGGGCATCCAGTGCTCGGGGGCATCCAGTGCTCGGGGGCATCCAGTGCTCGAGGGCATTCTGGGCTCGAGGGAATTCTGGGCTCGAGGGCATCCACGCTCGAGGGCATCCAGGCTCGAGGGTAGCTAGTGCTCGGGGGCATCCAGTGCTCGAGAGAATTCTGGGCTCGAGGGCATCCAATGCTCGAGGGCTCCAAGGCCTCAGTGCTCGAGGACTCCAGGGCTCGAGGGCTCCAGCCTCGAGTGCTCGATGCTAGAAACTGGGAATCCGCCATGTGAAAGAACAAATGAGACTGTGAAAAATGGTAGCCATCGCGAAAGAGCAGCAAAAATAGAGGACAGATCAGCAGTATCAATCTTATGTAAAGGCTTGCCTATGGATTCTAATATAAGGTGTATGAATAATATCCATATAGATTAAGCCTTCATTATGTGCCGGAATGCGTGTCATATGCAAAGGAGAAACTATCACAGAGGATGCTTCATATTTCGCCATGGCATCCGCAACTGAGTTACATTCTCTATATGTGTGCATCAGGGTAGCATGGGACAAAAGAGTGTGAACTCGGAAAACTAGAGGGTATAGGGTCCATTTGGAAAGTGAAGGATCATTAATCATATAAACTGTCTGTAGCGAGTCAGATTCAATATTAAGGTTGGGATATCCATCCAGACAGATCTGACAGGCCATAAGAATTGCCTTAACTTCAGCTTCCAGTCGAGATGAGGCTATTATGGTCTCTGATCTAATAAGGACTGGTAAACCTTGGCGATTGCGAGCAACTAAGCCAATTGAAACAGAGGAATTAGACCAAGATGCATCCACTTTAACCTTGATGAAACTGTGATCTGGATATTCCTAGTAACTGTGGAAATAGTTGGCTTCGGTGGGGGTCTGGGGGGAAACAACAGAGAAGGGAACTGAAAACTTCGGGGAGCGGAGGTAGTGGAAAGGTAGAGAGTATCTGTGACTTCCTTGCTAATATGGGAGATGAAAAGAGGTGTGTTATAAAAAAAATCATTCCTAGCCTTCCATAAAGCCCAGCAGATCACAGAATGAATCAGATGACATAGCATTCTCTGCTCTCCAGTAAGGTCACTACAGTTCCAGAAAATGAAAAAAAGTATCCACTATATTATGCACATTCCGCAAATTGAAAGCAACAATCTGAATCCAAATATATTTAGACAGTTGACAATTAGTAAAGAAATGTTCCACGGAGTCAGATTGATTGCACAAAGGACATTTAGAGGCCAAGCTATAACCACATGTTACGAGGATATCATCAAATGGTAAGAAGGAGTTAAGTAGTTTCCAGGTGAAGATAGAAATCTTCTTTGGTGACATTAGATTCCAGGTTCTGGGGAATATAATACATATCCCTCCCATTCATATGGATTATTGTTTTTAAATTAAAGTAAGAAACATTATAAGACACCAAAATGTGCCAACAAAGCTTCATTTTCATTCCCTCCAAAAGTTTCCCTTTTCCCTCCATATCCTTAACCCTCTGTTTCCAAACCCTTCCCTCCCCACCACATCGAACCGAGTTCTTTCCACCCACCACATCTCGAATCTCAAGTTCCCCCTCTTCCCCCCATAACCCCGTGCAGATTTCCCCCAAAAACAGTGTCCCTCCCTTCACCATTTATGTCGGGCTTCAACCTCCCAATCCTGGTCGCCAACCAAATACCCCAATGTTATCGACACTCTACTCCACAAATTTTGTACCTGGCTCGGAATGTTCACAGTGGAGGGGGTAACCAAGATGGCCCATTGGTAGTTTCCATCTTTCCCGGGTTTAATGAGTAGCTATATTTTGGTTGGTCTCTTTGCATGTGAGTTTGTGTTGACATTTCTTGTTAAACTATTGTGGGTGTTGTTTCACGCTCATATATGATATGCTTGCTTGTAATGTCATAATTTTTCCCTACCCACGTGCCCCCTACACAAATTTGTTGAACTCGGTTGGATTAATGTTTTTCTTGTGTTTCAATTACTGATAGAAGAGATTTAATGGCGCCGCCAAGGAAGAAATTGTTTGACTCCGGTGGTAGAGAAATTGTTGCCCATGAATGTTTTACCCCTCCAAAGGATGCCAACTGTGACGACAATAGCGAGGAAGGGGCTGGTGCAAAGAAATATTGCTTGGGATCAGACAAGTCAGGAGAAGCAGAAGAAACTATGGTAAAAGAATACATCAGTGGGAGCTTCGACATGTTTGAGATTGGAGAGTATTGCAAGCGCAGAGGTACAGCCACGTGCAAGTCCGTGTTGCTTGCGAAACAAAAGAAGCCTCTTAAAATATTCTTCGATGATGACTTCAATTCCCTAGTTATGCGCAGTCGATGGTCGATGTATGTTGGCTATGCCTTCCGGCGAAGAATCCGCTTTGGGACGTGGCATAATTGGAGATCAGTTCCAGACCATGTGAAGAAGGATGCATGGGAAGACATTCTTGTAAGTGTGTTCTAATCCTCCATTGTTCGTGTCAACTTCGTTACATGTCGCACTAACAACATGTCTCCTTATCCTCCAGATTAGCTGAGATATACAAACGAAAATGACTTTCAATGAGATGAATAAGTTCAGAAATAAATGGACAATTTATGCCGGAGAAAAGTGGAGGAATTGGAAGACTAAGGTGGCGAACAAGTACATTGTGCAAAAAAAACTGGGCTCTTGTGCATGCAGAGACTATCGGTGGATGGACAAAAATGAGTGGGAGCTGTTTGTGAAACACAGGTCAACCCCTGAATTCAAGGTAATTCCTTCAATATTTTTTCCTGACTCACTACCATGCCGGAAGTTTACAAACTGATGTCTAAACAGGTGGTAAGTGACGCAGCAAAATTAAGCGCCTCACAGAAGGACTACATCCATCACACAGGGAGTGGAGGGAACCGTAGGGTTGCAGTAGAACTCAAGAAGAGGAAAAGAAACACTACAATTGAGGTGCTTCTGGATGAAGGTCAGAGTGTAGAAGAAGCAGAGGCTTTAGTTCAAAGCATGGATTTCAAACCGGACCGCTCGGAAGTGTTCCTCGTAGCAAATTGGACAAGAAATTATCAACCTACGCCAACGACTCCGTGCGAAGAGCAGCCCCCACTATTGTGAGCATAATTCATAATTGAATCTATCTCTATTGATATTCTTTGATGTTATCCCGATCAAATGGCTTATATTTGCTTTGTTTCTTAGAAAAACCTTTTGGATAAGAAGTAAAAGGGAGATTTGGTTATACATGGAAAAGAAGATATTCTAGTTCACGCAACGGGTAGGAAGGATCACGGGGGTCGTTGGAGAGGTTGCTCCGCAACCTCTAAGGTGAACGAGGCCCTACCACATATGACTCTCACCCATTACGCATCTAGTCGATGTGGGAGCACAAACACGAAACCATCTGAGGAAATTTCAAATTCAAACAAACAACCAACAGATGTCATCGAGCTCAGGGAAACATTTGTTGCTTTACTTGAGGCCCAAACAAATTGGCTAGCTGGGAAATTAGGTAAAGCTATTCCCCCACACTTGGATGCCCGTAATTTCCTCGCTGCATCTTCCACCCCCATGAACAAGGACAACCGGGTATTCATTCCTTCAGCATTGGGATGTAGCGACCCACAAGGAACTGCAGTGGATGACAAGGTAGTCCAAACCATGAACTGCAATCGTATTTGTTCCTTTCTTGCTATGTGATTTGTAGTATATGGATTTCCATTTCCTAATTTGGATTAATGTTGTGGGGATACAGTTCGTTGCTGATGAACGCTGGAAGCTGCAGCGCGCTGTAGCTCTCAGTTTCAGCTGGGCATTGAAAGCTGCAGCGCATTGCAGCCTTCAGCACCTACATGTACAATTCATTACTTCTTATCATTTATCGCTTGCACTTTCAACTTTAATTGTTTTCCTGCAATAGAGAATACTTAGTTATTGCCCAACCCATGTATTTACCCAATCTCTAAGTTCATCTCTCAGAGGGGAAAAAAATACTGCCTATATGTTTTGAACCATCATGGAGAGAGGGAGGTAGCTGCATTCGGTATATTCTTTCCGAAGGAAGAGGAAACTGACTTACCCATCAAGTGGGAGCAGGTAAATCTAAAAGGACCTGTGATCATGCCAAAGGCACCTTTGCCGATTGAACACGAAGAATTTGAGTTTGTCATTCAGGCCATCGGATATAACATTCTATGGTCGGGGAAGCTGATAAGTGTCATAGAGCAACAAGATGATGAGGTGTGATAATTGTATTCTTCTTCTCATCGGTGCTCATACATATGGGGCTTGCTAATACAATGATATGATATGTTATTCATATTCTTACGTAGGAGAACGAGCAGCAATCGCCTCCGCAGGAAATGGTGGTCGACGAAATTGGAAGTCCTCAAACAAACCTCACACCAGTGGCTAAGGAAGATACTCCTTTGGGAGAGGTGGCCGCTCGATCGGTAAAAGGAGAGGTACATACCCCCATACTATTTCATTCTGAGTGATTTTCTATCTACGCATCACTAACATTTTACCCATTAGCAACTACCTAAAGAAAAAACTACATCACCGGAGAATGGGCAACAAAATCCTCCCTCGTCGATTTCTCCCACACACATATTTGTGAGAATTCATTTCAGCCTTTACATTATCATCCACTACTGAATTACATAAAAATACTGTTCAACTAACATTATTAGATTCTGAATGTAATTATTAGGGAGCCACAGAAAATCAAGAATGCATCGCTGCTATTCACCAGATTAATGATGCTTTACGGCTATCTTCACAAATATGTGGACCAGACAAAATATTCCGCATCAACTTCAGTGCAAAGGTGTTCGGATCAGAAGAAGTCTACGCAGCCATATTCACTGACAAGCTACGACTGTTCATGAACAGCTTGGACGCAGATGATGGAATGGAGTGGATTAGTCGGTGCCAACTTGATATATGGGCATCGTAAGAAGTGCATGCTTTCATTATTCATAGATACAAGTATCATTATATTTGCTTCACTAACCATATTAATTTTCAAGATAACTCTGCAATGAGGTGGTACGTGGAGGCCACGTCCAGTTTATTCCTGCCTCTTCGAACTCAATAGCTCAGAAGGCAAATCAAAGGGTGGAATTGACTGCGGATGAGGTTTCGGCTGTCATGTGCCGCACTGAAACGAGGATGTACATCTTCCCATACAATCGAGAGTAAGTTCCATTCATTTTCCGAGTAGCTAGACCCGCCCACATGGAAATGAAAGCAACCGCGTGCTATGATTTTCTTTTAAGAATCTTAAGTACTTTTGTTTTTCCCTTTTTCCCATAGGGACCATTGGTTTTTACTTGTCTTCGCACCAGAAATCGATCGAGTATATTGCATCGACTCAATGACTGGGGAAATTTCCAAACGAAATATATCATGCCTTAAAATGATTCATTTGTAAGTGGAACACATTCGTTTCTTTCCTTCAACTTCGATGTTTTTAAAAAATGGTTGTTCCCGTAATTGTGTTCTTGTACGTTTCGCACTCTCTTGGCTCAATTATTTACAATTACTGTTACTCAGTATGTTATCATATATTGTGTGAACCCCAATTTCTGAAATAATATTCCTCATGTTGATAAAAATAGGTTTCCATCTTTTGTAGGATTGCAACAAAATATCGACGGTCCAATTCCAAACAAAATAGGTCCTACCCTTCCAACTACACTTGGGATGTCATAAACATCAGTGTACGTATCATCTCATACCTTCATATTTCACGTGTCATTTTCATATTCGTAATCGGTTCAACAAATTATCGTTTCCATCATCAGCACAAGATACAAAGTAGTACTTGGGAGTGCGGGTACCATTGCATGTATTACATGGAAAAAATTGTCAGGCACATACATGACATTGACATTATTCTGGTACGTTTTCCTACATTTCTTCTATGTATTCGTTATCCTCACATTTACATCCTTCTCTTAACATGCCATTTAATGCATTGTTTTAGCGATTCCCGAAAGATTACACTCCATTGGGGAGCGATGAACTGCGAAGTATTGCTGTGAAATGGGTTTTTATTTTTTGCAATAAATACTCTGCCAAAATGCATAGCTCAATTGAATATCATACAAGGACTTGCACAAATCGTCGGATAGTGGTTAGTATTATCTGTTACAAGAAATGTAATTGACCATCTCTTATGATGCTAGTTAAATTCGACGCTGCGGGGGGTTTCAGTATCTTAGGACACTACGAAACACTTCATGCTCTTCTTTTGCTAGTCATATATTGTACTTGGAATTTGTTCAATTTGTCTTCGTGCACCATTCTGTTACTACGCACAACAAATATTAGGTACCATGCCTGGAAAAAAAGAAACTAGCTGTGAGAAGATTAACGCTGCAGCATGCCGCAGCTTACAGTGACCACAATAGCTACTCACGCTTTTAACACCGGTTTCTTCCGATTAGAGAATCGGTGCTAATATTAAACGGTGAAAAATTAATGCTTGTAGCACTGCTTTCAAAACCGCTACTAAAAAAAGGTGCGATCATAACCGGTGCTATATTTACTCAATTGCACCGGTTTTCAAACGGGTGCAAAATTTAACCGGTGCAACAAATAAACAACTCTAGCACCGGTTTTTTACCGGTGCTAACATATAACCGGTGCAATAAAACTGCTTTTTTATCACCGGTTCCCAAACCGTTGCTAAACTATAACCGGTGCAATTTATTTTTCTGTCACCGGTTTAAAAAACGGTGCTACCTACAAACCGGTGTTAGATATAAAGATTTAACACCGGTTCCCAAACCGTTGCTAAACTATAACCGGTGCAATTTATTTTTCTGTCACCGATTTAAAAACCAGTGCTACCTACAAACCGGTGTTAGATATAAAGGTTTAACACCGGTTCCATAACCGGTGCTAACAAATCCGGTGCGACAATATTTTATTTATCACTGGTGCTATAACCAGTGCTAGAATTACAAAATTTACACCGGTTTTTTCTAGCACCGGTTACAAAAAACCGGTGCTAATATGGTACATTATAGCACCGGTAACTTAAACTGGTGCAAAATATAACCGGTGCTAATAAAATAAATTTAGCACCGATTTTGCTTCAACCGGTGATAATGTAGCATCGCTTACTTAGGCACCGGTTTTTTAGCCACTAAAAAACTGGTGCTAGGAACCAAAACAACCGGTACCAGAGGTGTCTTCGTGTGGTAGTGTAAGGTTCCTAGTTGTGATCCAAATGTTTGTTTTTATACTTTCTATGTTAGTCATTCATTTTAATTTGTTGGAATTTAATGATAACATAAAATTATTCTCATAAGAATGGTTAGAGCAAGTCCGACAAGTTTTTCAAAAATTTCTTTAAAATGTAGATTCAAAACTCATAATCCCTATTTTCTCCGCTCCATCTCTTATATACTCTCTATTGTGCAAACTTTGACATTGATTCCACAATAACGATTACTTTGTAACTTAAATCAAATAATTAATTTTAGTTACTCTACAAAAATATTTACTTGAAGAAAAATTAGAAAAATGACTAATTTTATTGGCTCTTTTGTAAAAAATAATTAAATATCTTATAGCGAATTATTTATTTTAATAAATTTTAAAATGATGACAACCGAATCCATTAAAGTCATCATACAAAGTTCTTTCTACAATTTAGAAAAATAAGATAATCTCTTGAACCAAAAATTCAAGAAGTGGAATTTCATAACACAACTTTTTTTTTTCTATTTCACTATTTCTGAATGAGGGAACAAAGAAGGCAATAACTAATTTCTTGATATCATATTCATGTTGTGATTCATGTTAATTATTATTTAAGAATCATATGTTTAAAATACCATGAAAATTTAAAGAGTGGGTCTCGTGTAGGCGGCATGTCCATAAGGTTATGGACATACCACTTATAACGTATGCACTACATTTGTTAAATTACATACTCCCTTTGTCCCACCTCAAATTGCAAAGAATTTTTTTCGCGGTTATCAAGAAACATGTTTGACCGTTAATATGTTTAACTACGTATAATAACATCAAATAAAAATTTGATATTTAGAAACTACTTGTTACGACGAATCCAACCATATAACATATGATAATATTATTGTTTATATATCTATTCAAATTTGTGGTCACAGTTTGATAGTGAATAGTGACATAAAGTGACGTATGCAGTTTGAACTGGGACATAGGGAGTATTGAATTTTTGAAAATATTTTTTATATTTTCATATTCAAATACATATTATTACTTATTTTATCTTTAAAACAATACAATACTTAAATTTTATAAAAATAAATACAACATTTAAGGTACAAGCCACTGTGGACTATCCATAAGCTTGTGAAAATGTTGTCTTTCTGGAGACTTTCTCAAATTTAAACATGGGATTCTTACACTTCTAACCCTAACTTTAGGCTAAAAGTGTCAATTTAACCTTGTAAAATGAGAAAGTGTCAACATAACCCTAACTTTAGGATGAATTGTGCAGTTATGAATTTTTGTTCTATTAGCGATGTTGAACTGGAAAATCCAATATTGACCATCTCAAAAAAGAGCAAAATACCCCTGGTTAGTATTCTTAAAAAAATCAGACGAATTTACCCTCCTCACCATAGGGTTATATCAACACTTAACAATTTCTAGGATTATATTATTATTTAACACTACTGAAAAACAGGTATATAGGCATCAATATCTAAGTGCTGGCAGCAAAATACCGGTGTTGGCTTTAACATAGGCACTGGTTTTCGCTAAAAAATTGAACTGGTGCCTATGTTTATTTAGCACCGCTAAATCAGATACCGCTATCAATAACCGGTGCCTATGTATAAACACAACACTGGTATCCCATGTACCAATGCCAGATATTGGTGCCTATGTGAAAAACTAGCTGATAAAATTTATTTTTCAGCACTGGTAGCGTTAAAACGAATTGTACTAGTGCTATAACTAGTGCCAATGACCAAAATAGTGTTTTTGGCAGGTAAAATTTTGGTGGGAAAAAATCTACCACCGGTATATAAAAAGGAAATACTGGTGCTAGCACAACATTTAATGCTCACCTACCACTAAATTTTGGCGGGTAAAAAGTAGGTTTTTGGGAGAATATCTTCATTAATGGTGTTTTTTTGGAGGGTTTTAGCATTAAATGCTTTCACATGAAGACCCTTAAAGGTAATATTTTATATGGTGTGTCATGTTATTGATGATGGAATATGTTAGAAATGGTTTGTATGCATATATTTTTTGCGTGTTTGATCATGTTAATGTGCCTAGCATTGATTTAATAATATGTGTTTTTTGGTATAATGTTGATGTAATTAATACATTGTTTAGGAATGTGAAATTGTTGGATACGTTTTGAATGTAGTAATGTGATGTTAAGGATTTTCAAATTGATTTTGCATGATTAGAATGTAACACGGATATGAATATTACGTGGAACAATAATTGTTGCACATTCATTAATTTGTAGAGATGGACATGCAATTGAGAGGTGTAAGTATGTGTATGGCAACGTCAGTTGGTTGAGCAAAGAATATGTTGTTTTTGTGGAAACTTTTTTAGAGCCCGCCTATGGTCGTGAGAAGCAAGTCTTATGTCCTTGTCGTAATTGCAAGAATCGTAACCATGGTGGTAATAGAGACATGATGAAACTCCACTTGATTGGGAGAGGGTAATAGAGAGTGAAATTTGGTTTAGACGTTTCATGGTGAAAAGGCACACCCAGAAGTGGTTGTTGGTAGTGAAGGAGAGTGTTTTGGAGATGTAAATTTGGATGACTTGTGTGAGGAGGTAGTGGATAATTTAGGGGGAGACCCAAGGTTTTGTCAAATTTCTTATGTGAGAAGGATAGACCGTTGTATCCTAGTTGCAAAAAGAAAGACACAGTCATATAATGTTTGATGGAATTATTTAATACAAAAGGTGTTGGTTCATGGAGCAAAACTAGCATAATAAGTTGCTAAAGTTTTTGAATGAGAAGCTTCCATCCGGTAATGGGTTACCGAACAACCTCTACTAAGCCAAGAGAATTATGTATCCGATAGGAATAGAGTACAAAAAATACATGCATGTCCCAATGATTGTATTTTGTATAAGGGTGATTGGGAGAATAAGGTGTCTTGCCCCATATTCCATGTATCACGTTACAAGAAAATGAGAAATGTGGTTGTTGATTGAAATGTTGTTGTAAAGGTAAGGAAATGGGTCCCTGTCAAATACATGTGGTATCTTCTAATTATTTTGAGGCTAAAGAGGTTGTTTATGAACGCCAAGGATGCAAAGAAAATGATGTGGTATACAGGAAGGGGTTCTGTTGAAGATGATATGATTTGTCATCCAGTTGATTCAATCAGTGGAAGAAATTTGATAAGAGGTATACGGACTTTGCAAGTGAGCCTAGGAATTTGCAGATGGTTTTGTGTACTAATAGAATGAACCTGTTTGGCAACATGTCGTCAAAACATAGTTCATGGTCGGTTATGCTTGCCATATATAACCTTCCTTCGTATTTGTGCATCAATAAAAAACATGTGTTGATACCTTTGTTGATTTTGGGACCCAAGCTGCTTGGAAATAACATCGATACATTTCTGGCCCCTCTGGTAGAATATTTGAAGGTACTATGGTCCGCGGGTGTCGATGTGTTTGATTTTTTTAGGGGATCAGTGTTCAACTTGAAGGCAATACTTTTTGTACGATAAATGAAGCACAAGTTGCGAGATGACACATTTCATTTTGTTGATGGGAAGGAGGGTAGGAAGGCACTAAAACCATTAAACAAGGTTGTCATTCACAACAAGGTGAAGAAATTGAATGTTTTTCTCGGGGAAAAGATAAAGAAGGTGGGTGCAGTGCCCGATGGTCCTTGGAAGAAGAGATCAATTTTATTCAATTAACCTTAAAAAGAGTATTTAGAGGTTTGACATGGTTTAGATACAATGCATATTGAAAATAATGTTTGTGAAAGTTTGATTGGGTCCTTACTTAACATTTTCGGGAAGACGAGAGATTGCTTGAATGCATGGAAGGATTTGTTGGAGCTTGCTATTAGGTCGGATCTAGCCTCGAAGGTGAGAGGGAAGCGAGCGTACCTACCTCCTGCCCCGAACAATTTGTCAATGGACAATAGGAGATCGGTTTGCAAGTGTATTCAAGGAATAAAGATACCATCTTGCTACTCTTATAATGTTAGTCGTTTTGTGAATGATGATATGCGTATGAACGCCTTGAAATCGTATGATTGTCACATCCTTTTGCAAAATTTGTTGACCGTAGCCCATGGGTGTTTATAATATGCTTTTAGAATCACATTATCAGAGTTCTGGGTGCAATCAAATGGGTAAGGTATTTAGAAACCAATTCCCAGACGCAGTTAAAATTGTTGGGGCTTTCCCGGTATACCGTGAGTCATGAGATGAGCAGTTGGATGTGGGACAAGTTCACGAGATGCTGAAACTACTGCACAAATATGGTATGAAAAACTATTCTCTCAATATTATTCTTGACTTTTTATAACAATTTGTTAACCTTGGATATTAGCGCTTTGTATTATTGTTGAATGTTTTGAAAATATCTGTGTAATTTCCTTCATTTCACGGCTCCTACAATTGTTATGTCACTTCATTGGATTAACATAACTAGTGAGGGGATTAAGTTTGCACAATCAAACATCCTACAGTTCTAAGTTCAAGTGTTGGTTTTTGGGTGGTTGAATGTGTTTACACAAAGAATTGTCATTTTCAATAATGAGACTCGCTGCATTGAATAGAGTTTTGAGAGGCTTCCGTTCACCCACAGAAGCCCAAATCGCACAGTTCCAATTAGATGATATTTAATTGCATTTTGGGGTTGTCAATTTCGTGGAACGACAATTCTGATTTTCTTGGAAGGACCTAAGTGTAAAAAGTAAAAACTTCACTCGAAAGCCCAAATTCAAATATGATTGAATGTGACGCTATGATATTAAATCCTTATGCATTTTCCATGTTTGTAACTGAAAAATGAAAAATGACCGAACACAAGAAAGCTTCCATAAACCATTCTAATTTCACTTTACTAATTCCAAGTAATCAACCATAATTTACTATAAAACATGTACTAGCGCTTCGTAATATCTACCCTAAAAAATCCAATTATTCTAAATTCCTATATTTAGACAATAATACCAAAATTGGGTCTTTCTAAGCAATGGATAAGGGGTTGACACAGTTTTAGGCCACATTGCATTTTGGCAAAAATTGGTACAAGTATTCTACTTTCACTTTAGATCATGTTCCATTCATGCATGACCAAATCGCAAAGTTGTGATAATGTAATATGGAATTTCATTTTGGAGTCGCCAATTTCATGATTCGACAATTCAATGATTCTTAGCGGGACCTAAGTGCAAAAACAAAACTTCACACGTCACTCCAAATTGAAATTTGATTGAATACGATGCTACCTTATTAAATTCTAATGATGTCCGTAACAAAAATATTTTATTAACAATTGGCCCAAAGAACTTACCATTAATCCTTTCCGATTACACTTCCTAGCTTCTAAGTAATCAAGCATAAGATACTCTAAGACATGTACTAGCGTTTTACATAATTTCATCAAAAAATAAAATTATTTTTTATTTCTATATTAACTCAATATTCCAAAAAATCAAGTTATTTGGATCCAACGAAGAAGGCGTAACATAGCTTTGGGCAACAGTGTAATAATACACAAGTAAGTTACACACCCTTCAGCTCATCCTTTTCATTCAATCTTTCTAAACCACATTCATTGTTTGTTTAATTGACTACTGCTCTCTCCAATTTACTGACTACCCAGATATAAAAACTTTGATATGTCTATTGTTAATGAATCAAAACATGCAAAAGAGAGAAACTAAACTAGCATTGGTAATTCATTTCATTTTACCGGTGTTGACTAATGGCGTGAAAAATAAATTATAAACTTTGGCCAATATCTGGGGGGGATTCAATTTTTGTAAAACTTAAATGAGCACCAGTCTATATATTAGTGACATACCTTATAGAGTGATTTGCGTCCCTAGGGAATATGGGCTGAAAAATTTCCAGCCCAGACCCAACGAAAGCAGCCACAAGCAGTTGCATCAATTCATTATAGGCACCGGTACGAACCTTCATGACACTGATATATTATACCAGTGCTCCATACTTTCCTCATAGTTGCTCTTTGTCCGAAAAATTTAAAACCAAACCTCATTTAAAGCAGCCAATGGCAGTTGCTTATTTCATGAGTGGCATTGGTAGTTCACACATAGGAACCATTTGAAATACCGGCGCTCCATACTTAAAACAATTTAACCAGTACCTCCCTAGACCAAGATTATTTTATGCAGCCTCAAGCAGCTACCTCAATTTAACATAGGCACGGTTATATGGAACTTAGGCACCAAAACATGTACCAGTGCTTTATACTTAGAAAATTTTGAAGCCCGGTCCTTTCTGGACATGGGGAAAAATAAACCAACTCATTCAAAGCAGCTTCAATCAGCTACTTAAAATTAATATAGGCACCAATAGTTTTCTTAAAGGCACCAGTTTCAAACTGGTGCTCCATACTTAGACAATTTCCAAACCCCACTAGAACAAAGTATAAATAACATAGGCACTGGTATGTATTCCTTCATACCAGTGCTGGCGTCGTGAGTATAAAAGCAAATATGACCGTCTTCCTCAGAATAACGGTTTCTTTTCAACTCTAAAACTTCATCCCACCATTTTCTCTATTAATCCAATTCTAACCCATGATCTCCACCCCCCTTACTCCTTATTTACACCCCAATCAATCCACTTTCTCAAATCTACCCTATATAAGAAACCAAAAGACACCCCATATTGTACCTCCAAAGAAATTCACTCAAAAGTGCTCGAAAATGCCCTCCATATGGTTGGATCTTCTCATCCTTCAAAGGTATGCCATGTATTTGAACAGTTTATATTGTCCCCAAACTTTTTTGTTTGTTCAAATTTTATGAAATGGGCATGAAACACTAATGAAATGCCTCAATAGAGCTAATTCAATGTTTAATTTTTAAGGGTTGTACCTATTACAACCATGGACAACTTGTTGTTTGTGATCTATAATATGTATCATTGTGTATTATCTAGTGTTATTTTCGAATGTTGAATAATTTGTGTTGTTTCTTGCCGACATTGATTGAATGGTATCTATGTGGTTGTTATTAGAATGGATTAAAGATGTGTCTATTACTCATTTGTCACGTCGTTCATAGCATGTTGGTGTGGTGTTTTATGGAAATTGGTTGGTTGGTTGAATGTTCATTGTATTTTTTTCAAATTGCATAATGGTTGGTTGCATTGTCAATGTTTGTCATGGTTTCACACACAAATTGTATAATGTTGTCATGTAATTAATGGTTTTTATTTGGCCATGATATACAGATGCCGCCAAAACCCAAAAAGGATGGAGCCAAAAGGAAGAGGAGTGGCCCATGACCGAAAAAAGCAAGGGCTAATGAGCAAGAAGTTTTGGGGGAACCGAAACTGAAAAAAGAACCACCAGCGGTACCCCTATAAATTCAATTTGAGGAACAGGGTACATCATATGTCGTTCCTGAAGAGGCTTCTCAAATGGAGTCCAAAGACAAAAATGAGGGGAAAAAAATAACAAGCACAGACTGATGAAGTTACCACGGCAGGTGAGCGTGAGGGGAGGCTTCGACAAGTTTGATATTGCCACATGGTGCAAGCTACATGGCACGGCTTCTCCTGCAACGAGGACATCGATTGCTACACTGTGGGTTCTCTACTTCCACCATGAACAATGGCAGCGCTGCCTCCTCCTCCATTCTGGATTGCTTCGATGTCCTCGCCACTATTGAATTTCACCTTTGTGTTGGTGCTACATTGAATGACAGGTGGACTAGGGTGGTTGTGGTGACAACGGGCTAGGGTTAGGGGGGTTGTGGCAATGGGGCTAGGATGGTTGTGGTGGCGGTGATCTAGGGTTTTGGAGGTTGTGGATGTGGGGTTTGAGGGTTTTGAGCAGTGGTGGGCTAAGGTATTAGGGGTTGTGGCGGTGGGGCTTGGAGGCTTTAGGGGAGGCAGTGGGGCTAGGGTTTGGGGGAACGAGCAGATTTTGGGTAGGCAACAGTGGGAAACTGAGGTTTTTGGCAGCGGGGATGGAGCAATGGCTATGGTGTTAGAGCAGTGGCAGTGGGTAAGGGTAAAATAGTCCACAAAATTTCAGCTCTTGGCTCGAGGGGCATTTTTATCATTTTAAGTGCAATCAACAGTGTCTATGTCAAGGTCAACGCTGGAAGTTCCATCTTAGGGTTATATTGGAACTTTTGTCAAATAGTTAGGGTTACTTTTTTAGTTTCAAACAATTAAGGGTTATATTGTCTCTTTCACAACTATATAGGGTTATATTGGTATGTTACCCTTTTATGAATTCTAATTTAATATAACAAACCTTAAATTCTATCGTAGAAATGTACAAAAATGTGAAGTACAAAGTTTTAGTTGGGTCGGGTCCGAGTCACCTAGGTGGGCCGAGGGACCAATTCAATTCATGACAACTTGTGTCTCTCACTATGGCTAGGTAAAGTTTCAAATTTAAGGTCGGGTCAAGTCACAACTACACGGTTGAGCTCGTAGAATTTTTAGCACAAGATAGAAGTATTTCACAAAATTATAATCAATGCATAAAAATCAATTTAGTAAGAAACACCTTTTTTCGTTCAAGTCGAAAGAACATTTTATCCAATGATAGAGAAACATTATTGCAGATTCCATTAGCAGATATACGGCGGAAACACTCCCACTTGATGACTACATTCCCTTTGTTTGGTAAACGTTATGAGTATGGGAGACATCCGACGCAGTAAAGGGTTACTCTTCAGTTACACAACGATCCAAGGGAAAAAAAACTTTGAATTAGAGGATTGATTGTATGTGACACATTAGTTGGAGGGATAGATATGTGATTTGATCTGGGCTGGTAGAAATTTTGTTGGTAATGGAGAAACTCTTTTTTGAGTTTTAGGGTTGTGGCACTGAAAGAGAAAGTTTTAACGGACGAAGAAAACTCAAAAGCAATAGCATTAGACTTCTTCTTCTTCTTTTTTGCTTCTTCATTTTACTAGTATAGCTTGTGGTTGGTTATTTTTCAATTTCTTCATCAAATTCTCTATCTTAGTGTAACTCTCATCTATAAATTTAAACGTTGCCACTTATTTCCTAAATTTGAAGGTAATAGAGATATAATTGATTTAAAATCAAGATAAGAAAAAAATACCCTTTCTGATTGGTTTTATATCATATTTGTTTCTACTTTGTATACCCTTTGTACTCAATATATAACTATCAATACACACAACCACAATTGTTTGTGGTTTTTACTTTCTATCATGGTATAGACAGGTTTCTCTAAAATTCTTGGTCCTTACTCTCTCTTTTTCCAAAAATTTTCCAATTCTTTTCAATCATTCGTTGTTGTCTTCTTCCTCACACTAATGCCGAGGCAGACGTCGACTGTCAATTGCAAGCTTGTTCTCTGATTGGTCTGCTTTTTCTCTCTATTAGTGTTGTGGATTGTTAGTTATCTTTCATCATTAAAAAAATCAAAGAGACACCTATAACACGCTCGTGTGCATATGAGTTCAATCTCAATACTCATATAACTCAAGCGAGACTGTCTCATGGTGAGACCAGGGATATAGGGAGTATAATAATGTTAAGTTTTAAAATTTGGGTGTTATAGTATTAATACTTTTGATTCGAGGTATTTTTTGAAAACTTAAAATAAATTTAGGGGCTTATTTGCAAATAACCAAGATAAAGAAAACCCTCAGTTTCCTGCACATGTCGTCGCTTTCTTCCACCTAATTCGGTGTCGTCCCTCGCCTGCCGTCCTTCACCTTCCTGCACCTGTGAGTTCATATGCTACCCTATGCACAGTCGCCATCGCCTTCGTCCATGTGAGTGGTCGAAGAATCTCCGACGATGAGGAGATGAATTTGTTGCCTAGATTGTCCTTCCATCACCTTGGTCTCAAATTCATATCATCGAGTTTAGCCTATTTTTGTCGAGTTTAACCTCACAACCGGCCATCGATTCAATTCACCGGGAGCGGTGCTGAGGAAATGATTGTGTAGCCATTAATTCCCAGGCCTCGGCATTTTGGGTGTTTATGGTTTTGGGGGGTTGTGGCAATGGGGGCTAGGGGGTTGTGGTGGTGGGCTATGGTTGAGGTTCTGGGGCAACAATGGGCTAGGGCTTTAGGGGTTGTGGCAGTGAGGCTTGGAGGCTTATGGGGTGGTGGTGGGTTAGGGTTTTGGGGATGGGCAAATTTTGGTTAGCCATTGGTGATGGACTGAGGTTTTTGGTAGCGGGGATGGAGTAGGGGTTGTGGTGTTAGAACAGCGGAAGTGGGTAAGGGTAAAATATTCCATAAAATTTCAGCTCTTGGCTCGAGGGGCATTTTTATCATTTTAAGTGTGGTTAATAGCATCCATGTAAAGGTCAATGCTAGAAGTTCCATATTAAGGTTATATTGGAACTTTCATCAAATAATTAGGGTTATTTTTTTAGTTTCAAACAATTGAGGATTATATTGCCCCTTTCGCAACTATATAGGGTTATACTGGTATGTTACCCTTTTATGAATTTTAATTTAATATGACAAACCTTAACTTCTACCATAGAATTGTACAGAAATGTGAAGTACAAAGTTTTAGTTGGGTAGGTTCCGAGTCACCAAGGTGGGTCGAGGGACCAATTCAGGTCATGACAACTCGGGTCTCTCACTATGGCTGTGTAGAGTTTCAAATTTAAGGTTGGGTCGAGTCTCAACTACATGGTTAAGCCGATAGAATTTTTAGCACAAAACAGAATTATATTACAAAATTATAATCAATGTGTAAAAATTAATTTAGTCAGAAACAATTTTTTCATTCAAGTCCAAAGAACATTTTATCCGATGTTAGAAGAAATATTATTGCAGATTCCATTAACAGCTATACGGCGGAAACACTCCCACTTGATGACTCCATTTTTTTATTTGGTAAAAGTTATGAATTTGGAAGACACCCAACGTAGTAAAGGGTTGCTCTTCAGTTACACAACGAAACAAGGGAAAAAAACTCTGAACTAGAGGATTGATTGTATGTGACACATTAGTTGGAGGGATCGATATGTGATTTGATCTGGGTTGGTAGAAATTTTTTTGGTAGTGACAATACTTTTTTTGGAGTTTTGAGGTTGTGGCACTAAAAGAGAAAGTTTTGACAGACGAAGACAACTCAAAAGCAATAGCATTAGACTTCTTCTTCTTCTTTTTTGCTTCTTCATTTTACTAGTATAACTTTTGGTTGGTTAATTTTCAATTGCTTCATCAAATTATCCATCTTAGTGTAACTCTCATCTATAAATTTGAACGTTGCCACATCTACTAATTTGAAGGTAATAGAGATATAATTGATTTTAAATCAAGATAAGAAAGAAATACCCCTTCTTATTGGTTTTGTATCATATTTGTTTTTACTTTGTATACCCTTTGACTCACTATATATATATATATATATCAATACACAGCCACAATTATTTGTGGGTTTTACTTTTCATCATGGTATCAAACAAGTTTCTCTAAAAGTCCTGGTCCTTACTCTCTCTCTTTCCAAAAAAATCCAATTATTTTCGATCATTCGTTGTTGTCTTCTTCCTCAAACTAATGCCAAGGTAGACGCCGACTGTCAGTTGCAAGCTTGTTGTGTGATTGGTTTGTTGTATCTCTCTATTAGTGTTGTGGATTGTTAGTTGTTTTTCATCATTAAAAAAAATTAAAGAAAAACCTATAACACGCTCATGTGTATATGAGTTTAATCTCAATACTCATATAACTCAACCTAATGAGTCTGTCTCCTGCAAGACCATCTCATGGTAAGACTATAGATATAGGGAGTATAATAATGTTAAGTTTTAAAAAAATTAGGTGTTAAGTATTAATATTTTAGATTCGAGGTATTTTTAAAAAAAAACTTTAAAAAAATAGGGGCTTATTTGCAAATGACCAAGAAATAGAAAAACTCTCAGTTTCCTGCACCTGCCGTCACCTTCTTCCATCTGATCCGGCGTCGTCCCTCACCTGTCGCCCTTCACCTTCTTGCACCACTGAGTTCATATGCTACCCTATGCACCATCGCCGTCACCTCCGTCCATGTGATTGGTCGAAGAATCTTCGATGATGAGAAGATGAATTTGTTGCCTAGATTGCCCTTTTCCATCGCCTTGGCCTTAAATTCGTATTGCTGAGTTTAGCCTATTTTTGCCGGGTTTAACCTCGCAACCGGCCATCGATTCGATTTGCTAGGAGCGGCACTGAGGAAACGATTGCGTAGCCATTAATTCGTAACCCTCGGTGCTGATTCACTACTGAAAAGTTTAGAGGTCGAATTGTTGCTGTCACTCAGGAAGTCGCGTGAAGGAGAAAGTCATCGTCGCGAATTGAGTAGCCGGCGAATAAGTTTGGATGGTGGTGTTCTCGGTGTTTGGTGGTGTTTTTCTGGCATCAATGGGACGGGTCCGAGTTTGATTTTGGGTAGTTTTTGAGCTGAAATTTAATTTACTTGTTTTAGGTCTGACCATTTGAATCTTTTTTTGTGTTAGGCTTGATTCTTAAAGTTCATGCCTAAATAATAATTCATCAAATTGAAATAGTAAAACATCAAAAAAAATTAAAATGAACTTTAAATAAATTATTTAAAAATAAAAAAAATACTAAAATAAACTAAATTGAAATTAATAAACATTAATCTATAACACTAAAATACACTTCACGTTAAAATACTTAAAAATCAAATAAAATAATTAAAATTACACAAAATTTGAATAGTTAAACATCAAATGATAACAATAAAAATTCAGATCAAAATAAAAATAGTTGAAACATCAAATACAAATAATAGAATATACATCACATTAGAATCGCTTAAACATCAAACTAAAATAGTTTAACATCAAATTAGAACAGTAAAATACACATGAATTTTAAAACATAAAAGTGTGCAACAAAATGTGACACTATATAATAAAAAATTGTACTAAAAACTCAAAAATCATTTCACGGGATTGAAATATCAATGATATACTATATAAAAATATAATATTTGAAGAAAAAAAAACATCAATAACCATTTTTGAAAAACACCACTGAAAAACTAAAACATTGACCAAAATAAAAGTATAAAGTATAAATTAAAATTTAAGATAATAAAATATCACTAACTCATGTCAATGTGTATAAATTGTCAAAATTTAACATGCAAACACAAGATGAACAACAAAAGATAACAATTTAACTTTAGAACACATGATTTTAGTAGAAAAAAAACTCCTGATAAAACATCACAAAATTTGGTTCAAACATCAAGTCAGGTAGTAAAAACTCACGCATTGCGCAGAAATGGGGAAAAAACTGATTCGCGAATTTTTCTGCCCCGAATCTTGACCCGCGAGATTCTTATGACCTGGAATCATTAAATCCCCAATTATTTTATGCCCAACACCCCCAAAAAGGGATATTTACACCCCAAATCCCCGATTCCTCTCCTAAACTTTCTTTAATTATATTTGAACTTCATCTCTAATCAAAGTTTATTATATTGTACATTAATCCTTGGTCTCAACATGCAAAACTTTGTCCAACTTATTGATTATTAATAAACTTAGAACATTTTAAAGAAGGCAAAGTCTTGGGAAAGACCATATTTTCAAATGCTTATGGAAAGATGGGGTTTAATTAAAATAATAAAAGGTAAAAGGTCTTAGTTGCATTATTAAAAAATTATTATGCCACATGTAGTAGTTATAAAGTTTATAACCCGATTCAAGCAAACCGAAAGTTTTATCTTCATTTCTTCTGATTTACATTTTAAACATTAATTTTTTCATAGCTTATGCAAAGAGAGTCTTTCAAGAGACGGACCAAGAAAACATATAATATGAGTATACATATATATAATACGGATTAATACACCTTCTAATGTGTCTCAAAAATTGCCGGCACATTAAGAAAAGGGCTTCTATCCTCGATATCCATCACGATATATTTGCACTGTCTTTGAGTGTTTGTTTTCGGTTACCTTCTCCATCATCATATATTTGCACTGTCTTTGTGCATTTGTTTTCAGGTTACTTCTCTAGTATCGATTACGGGAAAGAAATATCAAAAGATTATCTAATTAATTAATTGACTTAATTCAATTATCTTAGACTTAATTATATGCTTATCACATGATAATGTTGGGTACAGCCCATGTTAATAGTCATCAGATTTTCCGTTATCATTATGATGTTTTAATCCCTATGATACGAATTAGTTTTATTTATTTATTTTTATTTATTAGGCTTTTTAGAAGATAACACTATACTTTTTTCTTATTGGGTTTTTTAATGAGGTAGTGTGATCATTTATTTTATTTTAGAATAAGCCCCATTAATGCAGTCATGTCGGCCTTAGAAGAATTAATGTCCTAGTCATGCATTTATTTTAGTATTTAGAATATTCAGTTCTGATTTGATTAGAATTAGATTTAGTAAGATTAGATGAGGAAATATTCATTCAAGATTTATCTTGAAGAATATAGTCATTTATTTTAGGTAGTCTAGTTAAATATGGTTTTAGCTTCTTAAAGTTGCCATAATCCTTTTCAGTTTCTTATTTGTATTTTTTGAAGACCATACATATGTACTATAAATAGGTGTGGTATTCAACATTATTTTTACCTTACAACTCTTTCATCAATCAAATATACAACCTTTTGAGTTCATACTCTTTACTTGCGAGCTAATTCATTGTTGCTTAACCCCGGGGGCTAGTTAAGTATCAATAAACCTTGTAATCTGATCCTGAGGGCTAGTTAGAGAGCAAGTCGAAGTTAGGCATACCCCGAGGGCCAGACTCCTGAATTTCGTGTGAGATAGTGCGGGTTTGCAGATCCCTTCACTAGATCAAAGTTATTAATTCCGCAAATCATGAGTCTTCGCAAGGAGATTCATATCACCCTCTTTCATAGTATTCTATCCAAAAGTTAAATGCTCAAGTGGTTCAATATTGATAATAACATACTAATATGCTTATCATTTTTTCAAGTTATGACGTCATAGGTTTAGGTGTTTGAATTTAGGCGAAAAAAATAAGTGGATAAAATTGAATGTAGAATGTAAAAATTAGAATGAGTGGATTGAATTGAAGAAATCTTGCCAAAAATGAAAATGGTGCCAAATAAAAAAAACATTCATTAATAGTAAGTTTGTCATAAATAACAAATCATAGGGGGGAGTATCCTTAAGTTATATTTTATGTGGTTGACATTTTGGCATCGTGACTTTTTTATTTTTTTGAGAAAGCCTTTTTTGACATTTTTCAGTTGAGAATTTTTGGAGCAATGATTATGTCAATGTGATAAATGTAGTGACAACTTTCTAGTAATATGTATAGGCTGTGTTCTTTTCGTGTTCACATGAAATAATATAATAAAATGAAATAAATTAATAATCATTAAATAAAATAAAATTTTATCAAATTGAATGAAGTTGAACTCAAACTAAACAATCTGAACTGAAATCCAGTTAAACAAAAAAGAAGATGACTTAATATTAAAGATAAAATCTTGTGCGAGACCGTCTTACAGTGAGACCAAAGATTAATGTACAATACTATGTGGTTTAATTATATATGGGGTTTCAAATATAATTTAAGAAAGTTTGATAGAGTGAGGTGGGAATTTGGAGCAAATACCACTTTTTGGGGTGTAGGGCATAAATAATTGGGGAATTAATTATTCCGGGTCATAAGAATCTCGCGGGTCAAGAATTTGGGTCGGAGAAATGTCTGAATCAATATTTTCCTCATTTCCACACAATGCACAGGTTTTTACTACTAGACTTGATGTTTCATCTTCAATACTTGAATGTTTCAACCAAACCTTGTAATTTGTTTTTCATAAGCCATTTTTTCACCAAAATCATGTGTTTTAAAGTTCAATTTTAATCTTTTATTGTAAATCTCGTGTTTGCATGTTAATTTTTGACACTTTAGTAATATTTTATTATCTTAAATTTAAATTTATACTTTCATTCTGATTAATGTGTAAGTTTTTCAGCACGTTCTTTTAAAATTTGATACTGTTGTTTCTTTTTTCGTAATATTATTTTTGTATTCAGTTTATCCTTTGATGCTTCAACAATGAGAATTTATTTTTAAAATTATAATACTGATATTTGGTGGAAGTTGATATTTCACAGCAGATTAGGGAGGTTGTAACAATCAAGGATATTGAAGGAAACAAAATCCAACAACCAATTGAAATAGAAGGGAGACCAATGTTCTGTGACAAATGCCAAATGGGAGGGCATAGGTGTAGCAGTGGGGTAGAAAAGAAGGAAAAGATACAAGTGTGGCAGGAAAAGAAAACAACATCACCAGTTGAAGGGAAGAACAGTAAGGATGAGGGCATACAGCAGGCTGTGATCAGTGGGAAGGTGGTGGCACAGCAAGCAGTGATCAGTGGTGAAGGAAATGCCTGGAAGGTGGTGGCACCTAGGAGCAGAGGGAAACAAAACGAGGGTATGGTTATAACACAGGGAGAATGTAGCAGGCAAGGTTTGATGGGACTGGAGGCAGCTCTAGGAATTTTGATAGATTCTCCAGAGAGCTTTGACCACGTTCCATGATAATCTCATGGAATGTGAGGGGGTTAAATAATACAGCAAAGAAGAGAGAGACTTACTCCCGTCTTTCTGGTATGAATTTTATCATTGCTGTTATAGTAGAAACTAGAGTTAAAAGGGAAAACATGAATGAAGTAAGGAAGTGTTTCAAAAACAGGTGGCAAGTTATGGATAATTATGAGTCCCACCCTAATGGTAGAATATGACTTTTATGGGATGATAAAAGAGTTAGAGTAATGAAGAGGGAAGTGACTGATCAAATGCTATTGTCTGAAGTAACTGATAGAAGTGGTGAATTGTTGTGTTGGCTGACTGCTGTCTATGTTGGGAATCAGATGAAGGTGAGTAAAATACTCTAGAAAGATATTGAAAAATATCAGAAATTGGTTACTGGGCCTTGGTGTTTAATAGGGATTTTAACAATGCCCTAGGCACAAACGACAGAATGGGAGGCAATGATGTACATGCTAGTGAGTATTGGGAACTTGAACAAATGATGATGACCATTGGATTGAGTGAATGCAAATCAACGGGATACTTCTACACGTGGTCGAATAGACAGGTTGGAGGAATGATCTATTCAAGAATTGATCGAGGAATGGGGAATACACAATGGTTTTTGAGAGTTCCTAAGTCTATAGTAGAAAATATGGATGCGGGGATCTCAGACCATGTGTTACTCAGGGTGAAGCTGTTTGAAGACAAGGAGATGAGACCTAGACAGTTTAAGTTCTTAAACTGCCTGCTAGAAAGGGAGGAACTTTTGAAAACCATTAAGGAGAGCTGGGAGAAACAAGTGAATGGTAGGCCTATGTACGTTGTGTGGATGAAATTACTGAGGCTACAGCAAGACTTAAAACTGGTTATGAAGCAGGATGGTGGGGTGAAAAGAAAGTTGGAGCAATCCAGAGAAGAGTTAAGAAAAACTCAAAGAAATTTGATGACTGACAGGATGGATAAAGACAAAGTACTGAGGGTTATAACATGTATAGAAGAAGTATATAAGTGGAGTGGAATAGATGAGAAGATAGCAAAATAGAAATAGAAATATATTGGCTACACTTGGGTGATGGGAACAACTTGTATTTCCATGCATCAGTGAAGTAAAAAAAACAAGGCATCAGGCATACTGAAAATAGAAAGAGATGATGGAAGTGTGACCACTAAGCAGGAGGAAATAGAAGCATAGGTACTAAGTTTTTACGAGAATTTGATTGGCAGGACAAGTAATAGATCAGAAAGCATTGATGTGGAGATCATGAGGAATGGAAAAACGTTGAATAATGAAGGCAGAAGGAAACTGATTGAGTATGTTAGTGAGAAGGAGATATATGAAGCCTTGAAGGGTATATGTGACATGAAAGCCCCGGGTTGAGATGGTTTAATGCAAGATTCTTTAAAGTGAACTGGGGAGTGGTGAAGGATGATATCATTAAGGTAGTGATGGATTTTTTTGAAACATGAAGGATATACAGAGCTGCAAACAGCACATTAGTGACCCTCGTTCCAAAAAGTTCCACGACAAGAAAGGTGAAGGATTACAGGTAAATATCTTGTTGTTCAACAATGTACAAGGTGATATCTAAAGTAATGACTAATCAAATGAGCAAGGTAATTGGAGAGATAGTGAAAATTAATCAGGTTTCCTTTGTTCTCGGAAGATGTATTCACGACCATATCATAGTGGTCTATGAATTTCTAAGAGGATACGACAGAAAGGGAGGAACCCCGAGATATGCTATACAGATGGATATACATAAAGCATACGACACCGTCAAATGGGAAGCGCTTGAGGATATTATGAAGGAGATAGGAATACATGAGAAATTTGTGAGATGGGCTATGGTGGGTGTGAAAACAGTGTCATACAGGTACAATGTCAACGAGAAAACTACCAGGTTTATCCAGGCAAAGAGGGGACTAAGGCAAGGAGGTCCCCTCTCACCACTGTTATTCGTACTCGTAATGGAATATATGACAAGGCGCTTACAGGATAGTAGTAAGAAGGTAGGGTTTAAATTCCATCCAAACTGTGAACCACCGCAGTTAAATAGTATCAGCTTTGCGGATGATGTACTGCTACTATTAAAGGGGGATGCTGATTCTGTCAATATTTTGATGAGGGCATACCAGAAATTTGAGAACTCCACTGGGATCAGGGTTAGCAGGAATAAATGTAATGTGTACTTTGGAAATGTGGCACAGGACCAGAAAAGGAGGATACTAGAGCTGACAGGTTTCACAGAAGGGGAACTTCCATTCAGGTATCTTGGCATTCTTTTAGCTAGTAGAAATTTAACAATCCATAAACGTTGATTGAGAAAATAGTTGAACAGATTAAACAGTGGAGTGCTAAGCTGTTAAGCTACTCGGGTAAACTACAGTTGATTAAAAGTGTGATCTTCTCTGTTGTTAACTACTTGCTGCAAGTCTTCCCTCTACCAAAAGCGGTATTTAAACACATAAATGCTCTACCTACCTTTGGTGTGGAGGAGAGATGATTTCTAGAAAGTCAACAGTGGCATGGGAACGAATATGTGGAAGGAGGAAAACTAGGGGACTAGGTTTAATCTCGTTGCAGGAATGGAGTATGGCAAGTGAGAGTAAAACTTTATGGAATATTTATAGAAAGGCAGACAGGCTATGGATACGTTGGCTGCATGCGTATTACAAAAAGGATAGAGATGTATTGAGAGTTAAGATCCCAGCTGATGCATCATGGATGATCAAAAGTCTAGGGAAATACAGACACAAGGTACTGAACATGAAGGCTTGGCAAAAACAACGGAGGCTAAAAAAGCTCAGCATCAGGAGGGTTTATGTGGAACTGAAGCAGGAGCAACTAGAAATGGTTTGGAGAAAACTCTTCTACAACAACTATGCTAGGCCACGGGAAAAATTTACACTCTGGATGTGCTATTTTAAGAGACTGGCTACGAAAGACTGATTGGCAAAGTTTGGAATAGGCAATGATAGAAAGTGCAGCTTCTGCGACATGGAGGAAACGGTGCAGCACTTGTTCTTTGACTGTACTGAAACGAAGAAAATCTAGAGGGACATGTTGTGATGGCTGAAGATGGCGAGGGAACCTGGTACTTGGGATGAGGAGCTAGCATGGCTGGTGCAAAAATGTCGAGGAAAAGGAAGGAAAATACAACTTTTGAAGATGGTAGCAGCAGAAGCAATTTACTAGACTTGGAAGAGGAGAAATGAAGTGTGTTTCCATAAATAGGAGAATAAAGATATTGTAAGTAAAATCATAGAGTGTGTGGTATATAGAGCATGGGTTAAAAGCTTTATGTGCTCAGCTTATGGTAGATTTTGACTGATATAGGGCCTTTGTAACACGGAATTGTGCATATTTTTGAAAAGAAATAGAAGTTTTACCGAGTTCCAAAAAATATTGATATTTTATTTTTCAGATAAAATTCTATATTTTAAATTTGATGGTTTAGAATTTTAATCACATGTTGGTGAATTTGATGTTTTAAAATTCACTTGCATTTTTATTTGATGTTCACCTATTTTAGTTTGATATATTTATTAGTGTATGTATTTAATTTTTATTGCTCTCATCTAATATGTATTTTTATTTTATTTTATATGATGTTTAACTTTTTTTATGTGAATTTTTATATTTGCATTTTATGTTTAATTATTTTTATTTGATGTGTACTTTTAGAGTTTGTATTTGATATTTAACCATTCTAATATGATTTTTATTTAAAGTATTTTTCTTTGTTGTCTAGCTATTTTTTACTTTGTATGTATAGTCTTTTAATTGATGTTTTACTATTTAATTTTCATGTGTATTTTTTAGAATTTTTATATAATTTTTAAACATTCTAATTTTATGTTTTATTTAATAATTTAGTTTAATTTGATGTCTAAACATTCTGATTTAATTATTTAGTGTTTTTATTAACTGTTTATCTATTTTTATTTTATATGTATAGTATAGCATTTGATTTTTTTTATTTACTGTTTTATTTGATGCTTGAATGATATAAGATTCAGTTTATTTAGCGTGTGTTTATAATATACTTCTGATTCAGCGTGTGTTTCTGATATTTATAATATACTTCACAATGGTCCCTCAGTTTCAGTGCTCTTTTGAAAAATAACCCCGAATCAATAATATTTACATTTTCACCCCGAATTTAAAAAGTTTCGATTTATTATTATCATCATTTATATTTTGTCATTGGTCTCACCACGAGACGGTATCACATGAGTTAAATTCAATATTAAGAGAGAAGAAATAATTTTAATGACACAAAATCATAAAATACTATCAATTAGCATCCATTATTCGGTAAAACTATGGTATCTTCTAATATACTCTCTAAGTTAATTTGGGAGAAATCTGAGTAAAAAAATCATTTTAATACTAAATTTTGGTGATTCCTTCCAAGAGAAAATAGTATATTTGTAGACTCCGGCAGATTTGGATGGCATAGGCTACTTTGATCGGTTTGTTTCGGTTAAGTTGCCTTTAGACCAATTTATTTTGGTTGTCCGACTTGGTATCGCTAGTGCATAACAGGGGTATCAACGACAGTTAAAGTAGCCTTAGGATGGCGATTTCTACATGCCCCTGGCACCACCGTTTTCATCATACCATAATGCATGGCGTGTATAATATTAAATACAACGATGTAGGTACCGCCGTGGTTCTTGTTTTTAACATCGTCCAATTGTCCGATTCCAATTGTCGGTAAGGTAACTGATTAGTTGGTGCAGTTCTAGAAGTAGTAGTTGCGATAGCTGAACTTAGATCAATTATCTTTTTAAAGGCTTTCTAGTTGATAGGATGATAGTTATGATTTTTGTTTTCTGTCTGATATTGTAGTCATTTTTTTAGTTTTACGAATTAGAAGTTGTCCACACTCCACGGTGACGTGGCTATAAGCACAAATTTGTATTGAAACTAAAATCATTTGCATAACATCTTGTGCATTACAAGCAAACAAAATGAAGAACAATATCTATAGATACCACTAGTGGCAAGAACTTATGATAAAACTCTTAGCATTGAATACATATTCAACCACATAAAATGAGTATTGTTAATGAATAAAAGCAGATGGTATAGAAGTATATTTTAAGGGTTGTTGCCTGATAGTCATCCTCCAATCTACCATGGAGAACTTTATCATTTTACCCTAAACTTCGAAGCAGGATTGGAGCGACCAACGGGTGTCGTCATCACCTTGTATACTAGGTTACCAAGCATACCTAACATAGACAACAAACAAGGGGATTCTTAAAGTTAGTCAACATCACTAGGTCGCTAATTCATCGGTGTTTTACATCTGGCCGAATAAAAAATTACTTGTGGTTCCATTTCTTGTCTCGTAATCTTGTTGTGCCCAATGACAACTTGGTTATGATTTATCTTGTATTCCCTCGTTAGTTTTTCTTTGAAATTGCATCCTTGTACGGATTGAATTCCACCCACACAAACCCAAGAAAAGTACGTTACTAATTTTAACAACGAACACGAGCAAGAAAGGCGATCTAGGGTTTACTGCAAAATCCAAAAAAATCAGAAAAGTTGTAACAGTGGACTGCTATGGCAAAGTAGATTAGCGACAATAGAAACTCTATTAACATAGGTAGCTACATTCAATTAACAGTGCTCATAAAAAACATACCAGAAAGGATCATTTCTTTAGATCCGAAACCTAAAGAGTTGAGAAATTACCTTCGAAAATATTTTGAATGAGATGAATCCATGTAAACGAATTGGTGGTTCATAAGAAGTGGATAATGAATAACTATTTTAATATTACTTTATTACTGTGGATAGTATTGTGTCCCCGGTGTACCATATATCAATCGTAATATTCAATATTTTATTTAAGAGCTAGGCAAAATAAATAAAATTTAAATAAAAGTAAATAAACAATTAAAGAGCTACTCATAGATAAAGAAGATAATTGATTATGAATTTATGATCCTATTATTAAAAGAAAAATGAATTAGACTTTTATTTTAAGACAGGGTAATTATATGAACAATATTATTTGGCCGTATTGGCTCCATATAAAGAGATCGACATGTGCGCCTCTAATAGATTTAGGAAGCCGTCGATATTTCATAAGTTATCATAGCTTGTTAAATTCTAAGCAGATTCGACGGCTACCACGACCAATTAATTATCTTATACTCCGTCCATTTATTTCTGTAAATTTTGATTTTCTAATATTAATAAGAACTCATTTTAATTATTAATATTTTTAATTATACATATTTAAAAGTGATGAATAAATAATATTGTAAAAATAGATGTTAATACGATTATAATTATATCACATATGATAATATATTATTTTATGTATTACTTAAAATTACTTTTTTTAAGTAACAAATTTTGATTAAATAAATAGTGATAAATACAAAAATAATTGAAATGGAGAAAGTAGCATAGATGCAGCTCCACGTGCACGTGTTTGGAGCTAGCATTATTTTTGTTGGAGTATAATAGTAACGTCGTCCTCAACGAACAAGCTTAAAATATTAGGTTAGGGTTTCTACAAGTAAAAAAATATGGACTACTACCAGTACATCATATACGGGGGAGTTTTCTAAAAAAATATTATTTTATTATTCAGTTCTTAATGGATTAGAGAAAAAAATACAAGTGAGTGATATAGAAAGGCAAAGAGCCCCATAAATGGCATGCCGGCGCTAAGAATTTAGAGGTCTGAAGAATTATTTTTAAAAAGGACATATATAATATTTAATGTACCAAAATTTATAAAATGGAGTCTCACGTAAGGAAGACAGCTAATTAAGACAGCTAATTGTAGCAAGTAATATTAATTATTATTATTCAGTATATATAGTCATTTATTTTCAAAATAATAACGCACCTATATTATTACTAAATTGGGGGTCTGAGGTGAACACTTCATATGCTTCAAGGGTAGGGTCGGGCCAAAATGGCATGAAATAATATAGCTACAATGCTCCAGTAGCAGATTAAGAAAGAAAAATAGGAGTTTAATATAAAAAAATTCCTAAACTATAATATCTTTGAAGTCTAAAAAATAGAATTTGAAAAATGAAACTAAGGCTAAAAATAAAAGGGAAAGAAAATTAGGATAGTATTGCAAATTATATTGGTATATCATGCGAAAATAAAGCAATTTGATTACAAATATTAATTGTTATAAATAAAAATGATTTAAAAATAGTTACACATGTATTAATCAATAAATATCCATTAATTTATCATTCATCACAATGGAATTAGAAAAATTCGCATGTGATATAGATGAAGCAAATGCTATATAAAAATAAAAATAAAGCAAGAAAAATTAGCATGCAATTTTTCTTTTAATAAGAACACCCGAGGGTGGGGGATTATATATTAAGGTTCCCCAAGCCTTAGTCAAAGATCAATAACATGTACATGATGTTTAGCTTGTTCATAAGGAGCATTAGTTGCCTCCAAAAGCACTACCTATCTACAACTAGGATGTGTAACAACTATCCAAACCAGTAGAAGATAGTTATTGAAGTTGCGATTCTAAAAGAAAGAATCTCCACCCCTTGTGTTAATTCTTTCCTTTGGCCAGGCAACTTCAATCCAAAAATTACAAAGATTAATCTGAAGAAACTCCATACCTAGGGTTAGATTTCTGAGTAATCAGAGTAGAAACTTGAGTGTTCTTCTTATCAGCTACAGATTTATTTCTTTGCAGAAATTTGAGTTGGAAGTCCATGAATTTATTGCTGAGCCGAGCTTCAAGTGTGTGCCTCCTCCATAGCACCTTCCAAAATCAGAAAGCAAACCTTAGCAGTATCAATTCAATCAAAAAGCATACTTATTTAGTCTGATGTAAGGAGTATGCTCCTTATCCAAAGAAATGAGGCCTTTGATGTGCTTGGGAGCATTAGAAAGGCTTAGACTCAGGTTATGGCTTGAATGGTGTTTTGCAATAGCATCTGCCACAGAATTACATTCTCTGAAGACATGTTTGAGATCAACATTTTTTAACATGGAATGTAGTCTAGATGTTAGATCAAACAAAGTCCAGTGAGCAGTATATGGATCTTTAATCATTTTTACTACCAACAATGAATCTGATTCAATTGTAACAGTATTATCTAGATCAGGAAAAGATTGGCATGCAAATTGTACTACTAGAGTCTCTGCTTGAAGTGGAGAAGCAGCAATCATATCTGTTGATTGAATCAGGAATGGGGCACCAGTACTGTTTCTAGCAATAAGGCCTACTGTTACCTTATTAGGATTCCAAGATGCATCTACATTGATCTTGTAACAGTTTTGCTTTGCCCTCTCCTAGAAAACAATTGATATTATTGGTTTAGGAGGTGGTCTAAGCTGAGGGATCAGGTGCAACAAGCTGGATGGAATAGTTAAGGAAGGATTATAGTGATAAGATTTAGCATGGAGAGATAGATAGACTTGATCACATATATCCTTGCATATCTGCTCAGAGGAAAAACTTGTGTTATCAAAGAAGAAATTATTCCTAGCCTTCCATAGGCTCCAACATATCAAAGGTGGGAGTATTTTATTTAGCAGATGGTGCCACTTTGGGAGGTCTTGACTATTCCAGAACAAGAAGAATCTATCAGTAATTGAGTCTTGCTCATGAAGGTGAAAATCCAAAAAAGATGCCATCTTAATCCATATGTTATGGGCAAGGGAGCAAGATATAAAGAAATGTTGAATTGAGTCAGAGTGAGAACATGTTGGGCATTTAGAAGCAAGACTAAGACCACATTTGATTAGCACATCATCAAAAGGTAAGAAGGAATGCAACAGTTTCCATGTGAAGATAGAAACCTTTTTTTGTAGTGTTGGATTCCATATGAATTTGCTGGCCGAGAAATTACCTAGGGAGAATGTGAGTTCCCTGTAAGTAGATTTGAAAGAGAAAAACCCTGTCAATTCAGGTTTCCATATCAATCTATCTTCTCTGTTTGCAATAATTTCTGCATCATGAAGAAAGGAGAGAGTATCATGTTCCAGGAAGGGGGAAATCAGTGGTAAAATAGAATCTTTATTCATAATAAAGTCAGCAACAGAGTAAAATAGTAATGGTGAGAGGATGGAACTGGGAATATAGGACATCAGTGGTCCATTTGGGCACCAGCTAGCAGACCAGAGATTACAGCTACCCTTGCCATGAATTATCAGTGTTTTGTTTTCTGCAAGGGAGTTAACTGAACAGATTCTTTTCCAGGTCATAGACTTTCTATGTGATTGTGGTAAGGACCATATCAATTTAGACCACATTGTTGTTCCCAACTGATTTTTCCACCAGAGTTTAAGAGAGTAGGAGTCAATTATGGATTGAATTGATCTAAAACCTAGACCATTTAGAGATTTTGGTACAGCTAAATCAGCCCATCTCCTCCCAGAATCTCCCCGGAAAAATCTAGACATTTTTCTCTCAAATGTCTTAACAATATGTTTGGGGGGTTTGGTTATAGTCCATAAATGTTGTGGTAAAGAGTATAAGCAAGGCTGAATTAAAGTTAGTTTACCCCCTGAGCTAAGCCATTTATTCTTCCAATTCAGCAGTTTTTTATCCATGTTTTCCATCAAAGGTTGGAAGTATCTGTTTAAGGTTCTTCCTTTAAAGATGGGGCAACCTAGGTATCTAAATGGAAAGAAACCTTTTTTCATTTTTAAAATCATCCTAACCTGATTAGATTTAGCTACTGTAGCTCTTTTACTAATATAATAATAAGATTTCTCAAAGTTGAATTTTTGTCCTGAGGTATATTCAAATACCTCTAAGAAAGCTTTAATCTTGATCAGGTTATATTTAGAGGCATGCATAAAGATAATAGTATCATCAGCATACATTAAATGAGAGGCCGGGGTGATTGAGGAAGGCAATTGATAGTATGCCAGACTATTATTCAAAAATATGAAAGAAAGGCTTCTGGAAAAAGCTTCTGAGAAAATATTGAAAAGAAAAGGAGAGAGGGGGTCACCTTGTTTGATTCCTTTTATGGCTTTGAAAAAACCCACTGGATTACCATTAAGCAGGACTGAGAAATGAGCTTGTGATAGATTATTCAGAACTGCACCTATAAAGTTTCCACTAAAACCAAATTTAACTAGTATATTCCTAAGAAAATCCCAGTTAACCCTATCAAAAGCTTTCCTAAGGTCTAACTTAAGGATGCAGTTAGGCACTCTACTCTTTTTATCCAGGAATCTTATCATTTCCTGTAAATAGAGAATGTTATCAGAAATGTCTCTATTTTTCATGAATGCAGTCTGGTTGGGAGAGATTAAGTTCTCCATGTGAGATTTTAGTCTCTCCATTAAAACTTTAGAGCAGATTTTGTTGATGACATTGGAGAGGCTAATTGGCCTGAAATCATCAAAAGAATATGGTATTGTTTTTTTTTGGAATTAGGGTTATCCATGTACTGGAAATTCCTTTTGACATTTCTGAACCTAAAATGAATTCATTTACAGCAATCATATAAAGATAGAGTCACCAAATCAATTTGCAGTCCTTGAAATCAATAAGTCTCGTATGGGCATCATTTTTCAAGGTAGGGCCATCAAAGGTAACAAGTCTAAACAACGTAGAGTTATCTCGGATTTGTGCACATATCGAAGGACCGTTACTAACCAGGTAGAGCAACAAAACAGAAAAGTTAGAGAAGTTCAAGAGAGAAAGAAACTCGAGCTCTACTTATAATATTCTAGGAGACCCTAATCATCACTACAAGAAAAGTGACTTTTAACCCATGCTTTCTACCTCGCTTTTATGATTTTTGGAAATGACCGTGGTAAAAAAGTTTGTTTACCTCGGTTAATATTAAAAATGAGGTAAAAGATAACTTTTACCCCAGTTTAAAAATAACTGAAATAAAATATGCATTTTTTTTACTACGATTCGGAAATAACCGAGGTAAAAGGTGGACTTTTTGCCTCAATTTTGATATGACTAAGGTAAATAATCTCAAGCATTCAGGTAAATTTACAACACAACCTTCTGAAATACAAAACTATAGTGAATAAGCGTTTGTATCATTACAAGATTTACAGAAAAACTACTTAAATTTTAAGTGAAACGATATAATTAAATTCACCTAAGAAACGAGAGTAACACAAATTCTCTAGTGTATAATCACAACTCTAAAAATTGGGTTCACAAATGGAGTCAATTTAAAAAGTATGCCAGTTTTGGCAATCGATGTTTACTATGCATTCCAAAAAGTAAAACCAGTTGAACTAATTATAACATCCTGAAAGTATGGTACCATAAGCTCAAAACATAATTAACCATCCATACTAAAATTGCAATTATAGCTAGAAAAAAAATCTTTCCTCACTAATTAATGTTGCGGGGTACCACTTAGTATGACAACTTTGAATAAGATCCTTCCTTCGGTTGACTAGTAATGTTCGAAAAATCAATTGTTTCCAATCCATAGCCCATTATCATCAAGAAATTTTCCCTATCGCTTTAAGTTCAATACTTTGTGCGCTCAGTTACCAGTGTATGACATCTTCCAATTGTTGCCATTATACAGAAACACCATATGTAACCTTATCTCTGGTAGAATTAACTGAATGTGAGTGGGAATAAGTTGAAATTAACCAATTAAAAAACTACCTTTAGTAAATTGCCGACTTCAATGCTCAAATGACATCATCTAAGAATATTGATGTTAACTCATATACCTTGACTAACACATCATCCACAATACCTCTAGGGTAAGCATTAGAACGGTCGGTCAATTGAATAATGGCCCCAGTAACATGTAACTCTCTAAGATTCAAAGACTCATATAAAGAAAATGGACTAGCATTAATGGAAGCCCCTAGGTCTAGCATAGAATTTATAAACATGGTATTTCCTATGATACAATGAATCGTGAACATGCCCAAGTCACCACACATCGGGGAAAGTCCCTTTCGAAAAAGGGATGACACGCGTCCATTTACTTGCTCTACCATTTTAGAATTATAATTACGCTTAGAATTACACAATGCTTTTAAGAATTTTGCACCTGGGGACTTGATCAATGACATCAAAAAGAGGAATATTCTCCTCACAACACCAAAAGATCTCAAAAATATTATTTTTGTTGTCAATCTGGTTTTTATCCCGCAATGCTACTGGAAACGGTGGAGGTGGAATGACTTTCTTGATCTTCCTCTTTTTCCTCACTTCGCATGTCCTTGACCCTTGGTTGCTTGCCTCCTTTATGCTCTCATGCCCCTTCTCAACTAGTTCGGGGAATCTTCCTCATGCTCTTCTTTGTGGCCCAACGACCACATCGCTCTCCTTTGTTTCCTTCCCTGTCTTTAAGGTCATTGGACCCTCTTCCAATCGGCACGGGAATTTTCCTTTCGCCTTGACTTCTAGCTGACACACTAATAAGGCTATATTTTCAACTCTAGCCTCCAAGGTCTTCACAGTTGAGAAAACTTTGGTACCTAAATCCCTTATCTCTTCATAAAGTTAGGCGTGGAGCTTCTCATTTCCCTCAACTATTATTGCTATCGATTGCTTAAACTCATTATTGCTGAATTTTCCAAGTCCCTGATCATCTTGCTAATTGGGTTGATCACCTCCTTGGTAACCCTTTCATCCTAAGTTTGGTCGATCTTCCCACACCAGGTTATAAATCTTAGAGTAAAGATTGTGTCTCCCTTCATTTCCTTGTTCCTTAAGAACTTTTTCCATTGACCTTGATCTTCAAAAAAAGCCCTATTTTTTGCTTCTTCTTAGAACCCCCCTTTATGACACACACCTTTGGGGTGATCAAAGGAATAAATTGCACAAAATTTAGCTTGACGCATTCTTTCCTTCATAAATTTTCCCTCATTCATGCTAGAGCTTTTACTTGTTCCTCCAACTTGGTGGAATTGGGATGAGGGTTTTCATGCAACTTAACTTTCGCCCTCTCTCTGAATTTCCTTGTGATATTTGCCATGTCTTCAAACAGCACCATAGCTTCCTTCGGGTTTTTGTTGACAATTGATCTGTTAAAAGCGGCATTCACCATTATCATGTCCTTGTCGGATAACCTGTCCAAGAAGTAATACACAAGCTCTCCATCCTTGTATGGTTCATATGGGAACTTTCCAACAACCATTTGAATCGTTACCAATATTCATACAAGCTCTCTTCCAGCCCTTGAGAGATGTTACTAAGATTCTTCTTGAGATTTGATGATTTTGAAGTCGAGAAGCAGTATATATTTCATTGCATCCTTCAAAGAGAACAGAAAGTCTCAACGGTTGTTACCCCCCTTCGATACTCCGTCCGACTTCATATTGGTGCACATGAGATGGAACTGCCAAAGTTGTTTGTTTGGATCTTCACCACTCATCCCATGAAGCATTGGAAGGCAGAAAGATAATGCAGAATAGTTAACTCTCCAAATTTAAAGCCATAAGCTCCATCAATGTCCTATTGTCTTTGGTCGTGGGTTCTTCCTCTACTACTGGCATTGTTGTGGGATCTTGGTTTTAGCTCGTGATTGTCTCCTCGATCTCCTATGGATACCTGAAAGATCAGGATTATAATGTTAGAGCTCTAGGTTATTGGCACGGATACGTACCATAAACTAATTGCCAAAGAAATAGTCTCTCAACAAATAACAAACACCAACAAACAATAGCAACAAAAATCAAAACACTACTACCAACTCAAACAAACAAAAACAAAAACACAACTACGCAACTAAATACGCTAGTTATCCGTCAAACAATGTCTAAATCCCTGACAATGGCTCAAAAATTTGAAGCGCACTCCGACGTCATTGAAACCATAGCACAAATATAAGATAAGTTGTATAGTTCTTGTCTTGTTACTACAAACTACTAGAGAGTAGAGAGTAGATAGAGGTAAGTCAGGGTCATCCACAGTGAAAAGGGGGTTTAAAAGATATTTTACGTGGGAAAAAAACACAAAAGCATCACCAAGTGTGTACTCATGCAAGGGGGGGGGGGGTTTCTTGAGTAAAAAGTTATAAACCACGAGTATAAGAATAATATGAAACTAATACATATGTGATACTAATAAAAGGATGTAAATGTAATGATAGGAAGACTTAGGGCATTTGCTTCACATGTTTAGTAGTTGAATTTGATCCTCGATTCATATTCACATCACACAAGTATATCTTATTCTTATGTTCGATCACACCTTGTAGAGAGCTTAAATCCTCGGGAACTACCACCAAATTGTCACTTCAGCGGGTCCACTCCCTCATCATCTCTCATCTCCTCCCAATTCAGCTAGGTGTGTGCTACCACTGACCATGAACTAGCCCTTAATTTTGAGGTTAATTAACCTACTAACGTGCAATAAATTAAACCTAGGGGTAGCATGAAACCTTAGGACACAACGTGAATACGTATTCTAAACCCATCTTTTGCCACTTAGAACATTAGTGCCTCATTCTTGATCTCTAGGATTTTATTGACCTATGGGCCACAAACTCAAGATATGACATTTGATACTAACCTATAACCTAAGCATGATTCATTACAAAGATAATCGTCGAACCAATCATCCACAACTCACGTAACTAGTCATGAGTTACTCCAATCTCATCCTTAAGCCTATTCTAATTCAATAATCAATAATTAGACATGTCAAGTTGTCACTCCTAAACATAACCTTTAGATTGACTAATAAACAAATCAACAAAACGATAAAATCATTCCGAACTATTCCCAAGCCTAGTGCTAAATTATGGAATAATCACAGTTTGTCTTAAGTTCTATCATTAATCATGCAATAATCATTAGCATTAAACACAAGAAATAATGATAATCAAAACATTTAATAGGATGAATATTAGAATCTAACAAATTATGCACTAAACATGTTTGGAAAATGTCTAATCTAATCTGGGAAAACTCATAACAAATAATGGTTTAAACATGTTGAACATAGAGAAATAAATGAGGAATAAATGTAGAAAGGGAGTTTTTTCCCAGAAGTCTGCCTCCTTTTCCATTGGGTAAAGAAGTGCTTTTATGGGTGGGAAGGTAGAAAAGGAAAAAAGTCAGCCCAAAAACCGTAGTCAAATGCCTAGCACAAAGCGTGCGAGCAAATACGGTCTATGTCAAAGTGCAAGGTACAATCTTTGCACATTTTCATAGCCCATACACTGGGGCTTGTTTATAGGGCTTTGGCACTTTGTAAAATATGGACTGTGTATATTTGCACGGTCCATTTCTTAGGGTTTATTTTTTAACATTTGAAGCTTTCTGAAAAAATACAGATTGTGCATAGTAGCACAGTCCATTCTCGGAGACCTTGATTTTCAGCTTCTTGACTTATGAAAATTTTGGACAGTGCTGGTTGGCAAAATTTGTGCTTCTGGGCTAAAATCAGTTCTTGTCCAATATTTTTAAAAATATGGCCTGTGTCGGTTGGCACGGACTATGCCCTCATCTTTTGTCTTTACCTTTTGTTTCTTTCTCGATCTGTATCTTCTTTTCTTCTTTTCTAGTTGAAGCAATCTTCTACCACTAGATTATTGGCCTTCAATATACTACCATCCTCACGAATGACCTCTAATCAACTACCATTCTTGCGAATGGCCTTTTCTAATTATTGTATCCCCGCTAAGCACACAAAATATCCTAATAATGATCCAATCATAGAGGAAAACACATTAGGTAACTAAATGCTTACAAATCCAATTTCCTAGCTAACCATGAACAAAACACAATAAAAATGAGTTTCCATTATGTTAAAAATATAGCATATTCACGTCTCATCAATTTCATATGTATCTTCACCTTGAACTAAGATTGACGGCTCATCGGAAGATCATACGGCTTATGAATACCCCTCCATGAACCCATTAAACCTAACGTCACCATTCGCCTGCAATGTCAGCACTTTCTTCAAACCCATTCAATTGATGTCCAGGTCACTGCAACCATATATAGCAACCAAACCCATGTATTCCTTACCCAACAGAGTAACTATACTATCTATGGCGTCAAACCCCTCCTCACCACACCCTTGCATAAACCATAAAATGATCTTACACCCACAACTAAGCCCACACCCGACATAGAATTCTTGCAACAAAACACTCCACACTAAAACACATGAAAGCAAACAAACTTATCAACAATACCTTTGCGTGTTGGTCCAAAGTTACAAACATGAAAAATTTTCATTAAATATTTCTACCAGCATCCATTACATCAAAACCTAACGAGTTGTCACTAGCTGACCCACCAGTACTGGTGGTAGGCAGATCAGTAGCAACTTGTTTAACTTTTTTTGCCTCCCTGGTATAGCCGATGGTGCTCTCGGGCGGAAGCGAACTGATTGGAGAATAAACCTTCATGGCATCACTCTTCTTCTCAACGCTTTCTTTAGTCGAATAATGATCCAGCATACACTCTTCAAGCTCCTTCACTAAAGGAAGTGAAATCATCTTCCCTAGATCTTTGATCAAAGGAAATGGATTGTCATTGTCCCTCGCCTTGTTTGAGAATTCCCTGTCCACCTCTTGCTTCACTTTCTCCAAAAACAATACTATGGAAACTTGGTCTTCCATCCCAGTGGATACCCAAGATTGGATTCTGCTTACGAATATTAGCTAAGGAAGTGCACCACCCCAAATCCGTAATTTTGGAACACATATTCACACAAAAAAATGTAAACCCCTTGGGTCTTCACAATCTTATTCATCAAGACGAGCGGGTAGTCCGAATGAGTAGAACCTTCCTTCTTCAGCTTCTCAAGCTCAGCTTGCAACACATCATTAATCCTGGCTCTCTCCTGACAAAGACTTTGCATCTTTGACAACTCCATTTCGAGTTCATCACGAGCCTCCATACTCCGCCCTAAATCCGCCTCCAATGATGTCACCTGTTCGGGGAGGGCGCTCACTTTCTTTTTATAGTCAACAACACATTCTCTATAGAAGTAATAGCACCCCAACTTGCAAATCAAATATACACTCTCGTCAGCATAGTTAGCATGTGAGAGGCTACCTGCTTATACATCCCTAATACACGTACCTTCATAACTTACCACAGCAACTCAACAACCTCTTTCACATCATTGGTTGACTCTTGTGGGAGCCTCGCCACAACCACTGATGATGTACCCTTCATCATCATGCGAATGGGGTCATAAAACTTTAGCACCTTTGAAGTATCGGGGTTATTAGCCTCATCTTTCCCGGGCTTGCATTTTAGCTCCCAGCACCCAATTTTTATGTTATCTATACACCTGGGAGATCTTCACCCAGTGACTTTGTCACAGCGATATCCTACTTCCTCTCTACGAGTAGCGGGAGCCTTCACTACTATACTCGACAACGTCATACTTGGAAACACCCATAGTGTCAATAAACACAAACAATTAAGACAACTCACATAAATCCTTCATGGCACATATAAGGGCTAGATGACAACCTCACTTTCCTCTAGGCCTCCCTATCTTTAACGCGTGAACAACCAATTAATTTTCACAAATACGATCTTTTATCCACTTCACTTACCTATCTACATGCACTGCATCGTTCCAAAAAGGCATCAGTGTGCTACCACCACACCTGACAAACATGTGCCTATCATTCCAAACCTCACAGTTACTTGGAAACCCCTGTACAAACTGAACCCCTGACATACTAGGGTAAATGGTAAACCAATTCTCAGTGACCTTTACCCTCCGAAGCTGATAAAACAAAGAAAAAAAATCCACCTTAAAATCTCTCCAAACCCTACTGCACACTTCCCTAAAACCAACAAACATGACCACGCCCTTAGGATGAATCTGGTTAAGAGCAACACCATAAGCCTCATACATGCCCATAACATAATCCAGGACAGGTGCAGTCAACCCATACAACACATGATACCCATACACACCAAAATATCCAGCAGGAGGGTTCAATACTCTTTCACCAGCGTCGGGTATCCTAATCTCCTACCCATTTAAAATGGAATGTTTCTCCTTCAAACTAAGCAAATCATTCTCTATAACAATATTACCGTCATTACCTTCCTGACTACCCTCTTCTTCTCCAATGTCCTCTTCTATGGGGACCACCTCATCAACAACCAACATATCACTACCACCCGCATCACTGCCACTAACATTAGGAATGACAGTGAAGGACAGCGATTCAGGGCGCACAACTAATATGCTTTTGAAATATAAAAATTGAGACGTATAATTTACCTTCTGCAAAATATAGCTTCCACGAAAAGACAACTGACTTCTTATGATCCTAATGGGGAAAAAGATACAAGGGAAGTTCCCCCAACGCACACTCGCTTATATAGAAAAACCAAGAAATGCGGACTAATAAAGTTACTTTTCTATAAATTCACCATCGTGAAGAAATCAATAACTTATGTCAGTTAATAATTGGAGCTGCCAATCGTTAATTTTGAAAAACACACTATGTAATGATTAATCTGCATGCAGTTTAATTTATACTTCAAATCTCCCTTTTTTTGGGACATTACTAACCATTTCTCAAAATTAAGGAAATGGTAACCGGCTACCATACAACTAATTTTCACATCATTTTAAAAGCACCATTCTTAGACGGACATTTTTAGACCCCCAAAGTCATTCTCAGCTTCGCGCTCACCATACCGTTTTACTGAATTTAACTGATGTACATTTTGCCCTTACTCTACACTTAATTTGTTTTGAAAACCACATCACTCACTTTGCAAAAACATCCACCACTCGCTCTGCTTATCACGACTCTATAGTCGGGGGGCTTATGGTATATATGGCCTACTCAACCCCAACTTGTCAAAACTAAGTAGTAAAGCGGTCGCTTCACCAGAATCGGACCAATTCGCTTAACTTACAAGCGCCAAACCTTGCATAAAAGTAACCAATCCCGAGAATAATGGAAAAACACTAACCACCACAATACCCTCTGCTAGGTCATGGCCTAAGAAAGGGAAGCACAACACGGGAGCCATGATCACACAATCAAGGCTCTATATATAAAGGCAAAAAAACACCACACAAGGTGGTAACTTCTTAATCTAAATAAAAAGCATAATGAGGGACAATAATGACTAGAGCGTTGGACCTTCCTCCCGAGGAATGCTTCGGAAACTTCTATTGGTACTCGAAAAAGATGACCCGCCGCAGCTGTTTCTAGGAACTATCACTACTCGGATAGGATTCCCCGTATCACATGTGAGCCCCACTCTAGATGATATGGCCTTTTTCTAATCTGATTGTTTAAATCTGAATTTGTCGAAACAATCAGTAAACTGTATCTCTAAAGCACTGTCGTCATCTACAAAGGCTTTGTGCACCTTGGAATTTCTCATCCTTGCTGTTATTACCAGGGGATCATTATGTGGCGATGAGCTTGGGACCACATCCAATTCGCTAAAGCTTGCTTCTCTTTATCAGTGTGAAGGGATTCCGCTTCTAGTTTGTACCCACTTTCGTTGACTTTTTCGATCTCGGGCAATGGTTCAAAATGACAGGGTTGTGAGTTTAGCGGAGAATTGGGCAACGCGCTTGTGTTTTATGTGCGATTTTTTGTATTTTGAGACCTTGACACCATGACTTAAAAGAAACAATGAAAACTATGTTGTCCCCACAGACAATGCTAATGATGTCATTTGTTCCTTCCATGTAACAGTGCCATTTTTGCACATGATAAGCCGATAACGTCTGAGTCCTTCAGCCAAAGTCCCGGATTGGACCCACGGTAAATGCTTCGATGCTTAAGTTAGTACCTTCTTTTATAGGGTATAATTTGTCTAATTGTTAGTTGTTTCATACCTTGATATTTGGGTTGTCATTTATTTATAGCCCTCTTGGTCCGACATTTTCTTAGTGACGTTTGATGTAAAGATCGTGTTGGTCGTGAACATTGTGGTGGCTGCACGATTTTTCTCTGTGTAGATAACGCAGGTCACAATCTCTTAATCGTGACTAGAGTGGCAGTCATGTGCGTAATATTTATGATAGTGGTCGAATATTTCTTCGCATAAGTAGTGTTGGCAATGTGGCGCCTACTTCTCGGCATGTGTTCGCTTTTCACAGGAGAACACTCCGCAAGCTTCCTAAGCTAGTTCCATGTGTGGATTGGGCCATTTTTTTTATCATATATATATATAAGCTTCTGATCTGGACTCCAAAGATACTTTATACGAAGTTTGACCAAATATCATTTAAACAACTAACTTTTGACGTATGTGATCAGAAAATCTAAATGAGGTTTGTAGATTTTGTGCAATTTGGACAGCTTAGGCAAGTTACACCATTCACGACTAGTCTAGTTAGAGCTTGCACAACCTAGTTCTTGTTAAGGTATTCATACGCACATAATATGATTCTCATATACACCTACGGAAATGCACTTTCAGAGACCAAAAAATTATCTGGTGAAGTTTCCTACCTTTGCAAAGGTGATTTAACAAAATGGAGACGGACTGGAGATTTAGTAGAAAAGCTATGAATTTTTTTTCATTTTCAGGTTGCCTTGGTGTTGATTAAGAAACTGTTGTTGGATCAAATTTTTTCTGGTTGGTTTATCATTCACTCTAGCAAGCCTACAACTTGCAAATGAGAAATGCTAAGACTGATACTACTATTGATTGTTCGGGTCATGATGTGGTCTCGAGTTTGTTTCGACTCGGCTTTTGGGTTGAGATAGAGTTTGTTAAATGGTTTGATAGTGGAATATCACTCTACCATGTTACATATCTTTCATTTTTGTACAAAGATTTTTGTTTATAATTTCATCTCCTGTGCATTGTGTAAATGCGATGATTTTCAACCATATTGTAAAAGTCACTCAAATTATAGGTTTTTGATCAATCTGATATAAAGCGTTGAATTTTGAAATACTAATGTGATTAACTATTTCAAATTTAAAAATTGAATCTAACGAATAACAAGGTGAGTTCGGGCACGTATATATTTGTGTCACTTATCACTAATTCACTATAAATCTATTGTGTTCTTTAACTAATACTCCCGCTACTTTTCTATTAATGTGAACATTGGTTTAGACGCTTAAATTTAGGTGAAATAAAAGAGTTGATGAAAATAAATGTAAAAAGTAAAAAGTAGAATTAGTAAATAAAATTAAAAAAATATTATCAAAAATAAAAAGTGTGTCATCTAAAAAGAAAATCCCAAAAAGTTAAGTGTTAGATTAATAGTGAAACAGGAAGTATGAAAATTATTGTTCAAAGAGGAAAACTAAGAAATTCAAAATAATGTAGTCGTACTGGCCTACAAGTAAATAGCCTACAGTATAGGGTCAACACTCGCATTATATAGAACCGTGAGAAACGTCAGGAGTACTTGAGAAGAATAAAAATTAAAAATTCCTTATAGTACTTCTTTCGTTCTATATTAAATTACAGTCTAATTATTATAGAATATTAAATAAATATATTTGACCATTAATATATTTAATCACTTATAATAAGGATAAATCAAAACTACTTTCTAGAAACTATTTATTACAATAAATTCAATAATATCACAAACGATAATATTATGTCTTATATCTTTATTTAAATATATGATCAAACTTTAATAAAAAATAATATTATAAAATAAGTGAATAATTTAATTTAAAAAATGGAGAGTAGATTTATTTATTAGATTGTTATACCACGCCCTGTATTTTACTATCCTCGCCCTAATACGTATACAGTATATTTTTTTAATTTAATTTCAATAACTGAATTAAAATTAATTTAGATAATTGTAGTTAGTTAATATTAACTGAATTAATGTAAAAGAAATTCCGCCGCCGCCGGACCACCGGGGCGCCGCCGCCGGACCACCAGGGCGCCGCCGCCGGACCACCGGTCCGCTCGCCACCGCCTGGCCGCGAGCCGCCGCCTATCCGCTCGCCACCGCCTGGCCGCGAGCCGCCGCCGGTCCGCTCGCCACGGTCTGGGCGCGAGCCAGACCGGCGCCGCTCACCGTGCCCTGGGCGCGAGCCGAACCGGCGCCGCTCGTCGTGCCCTGGGCGCGAGCCGGACCGGCGCCGCTCGCCGTGCCCTGGGCGCGAGCGGAACGGCCCTCCGCTCGCCGTGCCTTGGGCGCGAGGCTGACGGGGTCCGGTCGCCAGGCCACGAGCGCGAGCCGGACGTGCCTCCGCTCGCCGTGGCCTGGGCGCGAGCCGTGCCAGGCTGCCTCCCAAATTTGTACTGCTATAAATTACCTCGAATTCTACTGATTCTGAGGGCACTCGAAATTTTTGCTATCCAAGACGAGCAAAAATTACTCCAAAAAGGGTGTTAGAAATTCCATGTCTTCGGAGGTAATTTTACTAATTAGTTTTCTGTCCATAAGTAGTTGTTAAATTTAATAATTTTTGCCGTAGAAATTTATGCTCGTCTTTGTGTTTTAATTTATTAACTGTTACGTAGAAATTATTGCACATTTATCTCCTATGAATTTATCTCCTATTAATAGCAGTAACGTTAATTTTGTTGTTAATTTTGTTACGTAATGCTGTTTTTAATTTATCTACAATAATTTATGTCCTATTAATTATTGTAACGTTAATTTTGTTGTTTTGTTAATTTTGTTATTTTGTTAATTATTGTACCGTTAAGTTACGTATTTTTAAGTTATTTTGATATTTTAATTTGTTGAACTGTAAGAATGTAATATTAATTCTAGCCACAATGTTATTTCATCAAATAAAATTGTCACATTTTTTTTCCATTACATGTATGTTTTAGCTGTTAATGAGAAATGGCGGAGTGCACCCTTAAGTCCATTAGGAGGACAGTTTGAAATGGATGAATGTAATTTTAGTTTAGGGAGTTAATTTGTGTACGGGAATTTTATAACTGTAATGGCGTTTCATGTACTATAATTTTATCTTTATGTTCTCTTCTTTAAGTATATGTTTTAACGTTTTGACTGTAATTTTATCTTTATTCGTTCATATGTAAACGTTAATTGACGACATCATTGTCGTTGGTATAGCAGTTGAGTGTAACTAATTACTTGATGTTTATTGCTGTTTAAGGATGACAATCAGTCATGTGAAGCTGCTGCAGGGCGGAATGGATACTCTCCATTTGCCACCTCAGCTGTGTTCCCAGGTGTTGCCGAGGCTTATTCCTACCTGCAACGGATTGCTCTGCAGGTGGGATTTGAACTTGTCACGGGGTCCTACAAACAGAATAGGAATGGTCCCCTGAGGTTATATTGCATTTGCAATCGGGGCCGAAAGGATAAGGTTGTAGATACGAGCGAATCTGATGTAGTCCGACGGAGTAGCAGCTCGACCAAAAGTTGTGACTCCATTCGCGATTGTCTTGAAACAGAGAATCACGGGGGGTGGTTGGAATGTAGTGCCGTGCAAGGATCCTAGACGAGGGATGCACAACCACTCTTTCTCAGTGTACCCCGAGGGTCATAGACAGAGCTGCAAGCTCCATGCGGACGCGAAGCAAATGATCAGAGATTTGACAGATTCAGAAACAGCCCCAAGGCATATCAATGCCAGCCTCAGTAATTCGTTTCCGGACCTGCATCAGAACATTAGGCAGGTGTACAATGAGAGATCGGCATATGTAACAGAAAGGCGAGGCGGGCGCAACACAGCGGAGAATTGTTTGCATCTGGCCACCGCGAAAGGGTATGTCACTAGTCACCGCTCAGCAGGTGATGGTACTTTGACTCATTTATTCATGGCCAATCCCGATGCTGTTGTGGCATTTCGCACGTTTCCGTGGGTTGTGGCCATCGACTCAACGTACAAGACCAATCGCTACGGCATGCCATTCATTGAGATGGTTGGGATGTCCCCTTGCAACACAAACTTCCTGATTGCCTACGCAATTTTTGTTGACGAAACAGCAGATACCTATGAGTGGGTGCTGAACGCGCTGAAGAACTTGCTTGTGGATGGACCGTTCCCTGAGGTTGTGGTCACCGATCGGGAGATGGGACTGATTAGACCACTTCGGACTGTGTTTCCAGAATCGAATCATTTGCTCTGCACCTGGCATATTAACAAGGATGTGGAGGCACGTGTTACTGTGCTGACAGGGAATAAGAGGAACGGGGCAGCGTTCAAGAATGGTGCATGGTTCCGGGTTTGCAATGCGTCCACCGTTTCAGAGTACGAAACCGCCTTGGTAGATATGAGGGCTGGATGGTCTTGGAGCGAGGCTGTTATTAGTTACGTTGAGACGACGTGGCTCACCCCCCATAAGGAGAAATTTGTGAGGGCATGGACGAACAGATTTCTGCATTTCGGGAACACAACTACATGCAGGGTCGAAAGTGCACACTCGTCATTGAAAGGGTGGTTACAAACGTTGACTGGTTCACTGGACACGGTATGGAGGCGTGTCGACCTGCAGATAGGCCAGCAGATTACTATGATCAAGGCCGGCCTGGAGAAATCAAGAACGTGCATTGGAAGATTGCACCGTAGGGCCCTTTTCAGCAACTTGATCAACAATGTGTCCAAATACTGTCTGGATAAATTGACGGTCGAGTCCGGGAGGATTGATGCACTCGGAGCACAGGTATATGCTTACTGTGGCTGTGTGCTGCGCTCGACACACGGAATACCGTGTGCATGCGTCATGGCAGGGGCAGTTGCTGAAGGAATCCCCTTGTACTTGGACGACATTCATCCGTTGTTTAAGAGCCTGGCATTGGGTGATCACGTGCGGAGCACGGAAAACATTGCGAGGGCCGAACAAGATCAGTCGCGGTTCAACACTCTGTTGGAGGAGCTGGCACGCAGCGACCCTTCGGTCCGCCGACGAGTTTCATCCTACATAGATGCGCAGTTGCGTCCGGAGGAGAGCGGCATTGGCGAGCCGGACAATTGTACTAGTGCACGTGGGAGACCAAGCGAGCAGGTCCCCCGATCAAGATCAACCCGACGTTCACCGAGCTACCACGAGCACGTGAACAGGCGATACGGGAGTAGTTCAAGGTCCCCGGGGCGTGCTTCAGGGAGCGGTCGCCGGCACGGTAAGTACAAGCACCATTCTTCCTAATGAACGCCGCCTGCACAAGATATTTATCTTAATGTGTTCTCCTGCAGCGACATTCCCGTTCCTCGAAAGTGTCCCCCACATTGTCCGGCGTTACATCGAAGGCTGGAACAATGTCATGAGTGATGGAAACTGTGGCTTCAGATGCGTTGCTGATGCGTTCCACGTAGACGGTGAAGGTGAATGGTCTACAGCGCGTCGGGCAGTATTTAACGAGATATCAACTCATTGGCCTGACTATGTTCCCATATACGGTTCGCAAGATGACGTTGAATTCGCCAGAGCCCGTATACACCACACCAGCGGTCCATGTGGTCCAGAGCATTGGTTTACGGTCATTGCAGACATGTTTCCTGTCGCCACCTACTACAACACGGTTGTAGTTTTATATTACATTTTAGAGAATGGGTCGGCGGACCATTGTTGTACAGTCCTTCCACTGAGGGCAGGTGGGGGCGAGGATGGAACAAGTAGGGAGCTACACATTGTATACGTTCACAGTGCAAGCCATTTCGTCCGGGTACACGTGAAGGAAAACTGTCCCATGCCCCCCGTGGTTAATATGTGGACCACATTGAGGAAGGCTGATGTCGTAGGTTGGGAGTTACCCTTTCGTAGGAGGATAAGGGCTTGGAGAAGAGCATACTCTGAGAGTAATTAACTGTTGCAACCCAGCGAAACATTTCGGCATGTACGTAACCGTTACAGTTATTATCGAAGCGTCACAATTATTTTGAAAGCGTTACTGTTGCAAAAATCGATGACTTATAAATTTGATATGCACAAACAATTACCGATTACATAAATGAGCAAACTATGGCAAAACTGTGGGATCATACATAAGCAAACAGTCGACTAAGGAATGGGTCCATAACCGAGCCTGCGATACTCATCGCGATGACTGACAAAAGTCGTCATCAACTCCCTCATGCTGGGGTCGGCGAGTCCATCAACGGTCGCCGAGTCAAACGGATCCAGGGCGCTCATCATGTCACTCAGCATCTGTTGCACAGGAAACAGATTTTACAATAAGGAAACAGTAAAATGTAATATAATTACTCGAAGCAAACAGTTCGGGAAAACTTACCGATAACTGATGATGTGTCATGTCCGGTCCACTCGTGGCAGCATGTTCAGGATTTGCGATCAATGGGTGCGAATGAGTCGCGTACCAGTCCTCGTAATCCATGGTACACTCTGATTGGCTCGTGGCTATCGGGAACGCCGCAAGCTAACCGTCGTGCCAAGTGTGTGCCATCTCCCATAGGGTCAACTGCAGCCTCCCTGGGTAGGTCACTGAATAGCCGGCTGGATCAGCCGGGCGGGAACAAGGCTCGGGCGCAATTGCAAGACCCCGCGGTATACCCTGTACGAGACCGAACTGGCGCACAACGCGATCTGGCATGTACGCCTCCATTGCATCGAGGTATCGAATCACGCCGCGGTAGTGAGTCCTCCCCCTCGCAGCCCTAACCACGTCCACTCCATATGGCAACCAATCCACCTGCAAAACGTTTCACAGACATGTTACGTTTCTATGGAATCCGATCTATCTACTACTGTCAGAATAAGAGTAAAAGCATGGAATTCATACCTGGTCGGGCTGTAAGGCATCCAACTGTCGCCTGATGGCACCGAGCCTCCCCGTACCCCTCCTCGTTTTATCCCCTGTGTGCCACCGACTGGCGCGGCCCGGAAGAGCTGGCAATGTACTCGGTCTCGGCCGAAACATCGGAAAGTACTCGTATATCCATGCTTGAAGCAGCGTGCAACATCCGCATAGGCCGCGCGCCTTGGACCGGGACGCAATTCCCAACTGCAGATACAAACTGGCCAACGTCGCCGAGCCCCACGACAACTGCGAATCAAGTAGGGGTAGAAGGTTGGCTCTAACCTTATTCCCAGTTTTATCCACAAAAAGCATGGATGAAAACAGGGTCAGCATGTAGCACATAAATTGGAAGTTCTCGCTCTGCCCCGCCGCTACACACCTCGCCATCAACGATTGGGCATCTATGTTACCCCCGTTCCAGTCTTCCGCGACAAAGGACTCCACGTCTTTCCCAAACAGTTCAGCGCACGCTTCCTCAATAGTCTCCGCCAAAATGGTACTCGCAACAGCGCCACCAACGATGGGAATGCCAAGAATCATCTCAACGTCATGCATCAGGATGGTCATCTCCCCAAAAGGCATGTGAAACGTGTTCGTGTCCGGCTGCCACCTCTCGACAAAAGCGGATATCAGTGCCATGTCAAGGAACTGGAACATAATCGCAGGCAGGTGGGCCAACCCGGTCGCATGTATCCGGGCCTGTGCAACATTGCTCAGTTCGGGGAGCGTGGCGACTAGCTGCTTGCATAGCGGCGACCGAGCATGGCATCTCAGCACACCTCGCTCTATACCATTCCAAACGTCAACAGCGACGTGTCCTCCGAAGCTTGGTATGACGAGGTCATCTTGCGGGCCACCAGCCATCGGTCCCCGCACTAGCCACGTCTCATCGGTGGGTCGCTTCCTCCTATTCCTCGGTGCCCTTCCGGTGCTAGTCTCACCGGCATTGCACGATCCACCAGAAGATTGTGAGAATTGACCAGCTCTATTCCTCACGGTGTGCCTGGCTCCTCCAGCAGCATAACGTTCGATCCCAGCATCCAATGGCACACTCGTCCCAGGTTGGCCCATCAGGGGGACATCTGTCGGCAAGTCATAATTCAACTGCCAGTCACTATCGTGACGGATTCCACCAGACGCGAGAATGTTAATCTCCGGACCGTCCCATGTTGGCATGGGATCGAATGCACGAACGCTCGGTGGAGAAGGCCGCTCCGCTCCTACATCACACTCCTGCGGGCGAGGCGACGGTTCATCCTCGACCACGCGGCCTCTAGCCTGTCTCGCCGAGGCACTAACACCTCTTCGTCGTATGGAACGACCATGGCCGTCAGGTTGACCAGCAGTGCTCATCTACAACACAAGATATGTAATTAGTATAACAACAATTGAATCAAACTGATATGATAAGATAAATTAACATACATTTCAACAACGTGTGAACTAATATTTTCGAACAGTGCATAATTTCAATTTACTAATGGAAACTACATATTCTATAATGCATAGGAAAAAGTGGATATAACATAAAAAAAACCCCTCCACAAACAGCAAATTTAATTCTCGTACAATCCCATACAACGAACTACACATTTTTTTAAGTTACAAATTGGAAATTACATTACTAAATAATCTTTTTTTTACCACATCACACTATTATTAACATTCAAGGAAACAATAGTTAAAACATATCATAATAATTTACTACACAATTGTTTACATCGGATTAATAAAGTTTATTTAAATAGAACTATATTCTATTATGTCACATAACTAAATAATTTCTAAAAAACACAATTTCTAAAAAATAATTTCTAAATAATTTCTATTATGTCACATAACTAAATAATTTCTAAAAAACACAATTTCTAAAAAATAATTTCTAAATAATTTCTATTATGTCACATAACTAAATAATTTCTAAAAAACACAATTTCTAAAAAATACAATTTCTAAAATATTATGTCCAAATTTAAACTAAATAATTTCTAAAAAACACAATTTCTTCGTTTTAATTCCAAAATTCATTAAATTCCTAATATTAGATTTCTCCAAATTATTCTACATCTTAATCTCCTATACTAACCACCAACCCAACATCTAACCACCAACCCAACATCCATTCTACATTTAACAAAATTCTAACAAACCCCAATTCTAACAATTCCGACAAGTTCAACAAAATTCGAATAGATCGGGCAACAATTCGCACGAAAAGTAAAAAAAAATTCCTCCAAAACTTACGTTTTCCGGCGGGTTTCCGGCGGCGGCGGGCGGCGCTGCTGGGCGGCAGAAATTGAGAGAGGGAAGGGGGAGAGAAATGGAGAGAAAGAAGAAGAAGAAGGAGAGAAAAAGAGAGAAGGGAGGAGAGAAAAAAGGAGAAAATCCACAATTTATACTACTTCTCCCAATTTTTATTTTTTAATTTTAAATTAAAAATACGTGTATTTATACGTATTAGAGCGAGGATAGTAAAATACAGGACGGGATATAGCAACACCCTTTATTTATTTTGATAAGTTACGGGTGTATCATTGGATCCCAACCCCAAATAATACCCAATAGTTAAAAATTAGAAGTGGATAGGAAATTAGGAATGCAGTAGGGTTGAGTAGTACGTTGCACTCCTTCGTCCGCGACTGATATTGTTTTTCTTTTTTACGATTTCTTTTAATAAATACAACCGGTTATGGTGGGTCTTTTGACAAACCCTTAGTTGTTTATTAATTTAGCAGATTTTTATCTTCCTATTTTTGGCAAAATTTTAGGAAAGACGATCTTTTCATAAGTTTATGCAAAGATGGAATTTGATTATAATAATAAAAGGTAAAAGGTCTCAGTTGCAATATTAAAATTTTAGTATGCAACATGTAGTAGTTATATAATTTATAACCCGGTTCATGCAACCCAAAAATTTTATCTTCATTTCTTGTAATTTACACTTTAAACCTTGGTCTTTCCATAACTTATGAAAAGACCGTCTTTCAAGAGACGGACTCTTTTTTTTTACATAAAAATTTATGAAGAGCCAAATACATTAATGGAATTGAATTTAAGTACAAAAAATTAAGCTTTAGTCTTGGAAAAGTGTTCCTTTTTAAGGAATGTGATAAATCAGGAACTTCATTTTAAATTTGGGGCTCATTTTATAATTAACAAATAATTGATGGCTTCATAAAATATCAACTTTTATTTAATATTTAATACTCTCTCCGTTTAACTCTAAATTGCGTATTTGCTTTTTCACTGTCTTTGGTGAGCATGTTTGACCGCAAATATCTCTAGTTACATATAATAATGTCGCATAAAAAATTAATATTTAGAAATATATATTAAGACAAATCAAATAATATCTCACATGATATATTTATTATTTATATATTAATTTATATTTAGGGTCAAAGTTTTGTAAAGCTTGACTATCAAAAAGTGAATAAGCAATTTAGAGTGGGACGGAAGAAGTAGTATTTGATTGTCTATGTCTTCTCTCCTAACTCTCTCGCAAGTCGCACCTCCGTCTGATCTGTAACTTCTGGCTCCTCTCACTGCCGTCGTTCTGCAGCAGCTTGCTTCTCATTACTCCCACCGTCATTGGTTTTTCCGTATTCTCCTCTCGTAACCTCCGCCGCCGTTGATTTCTCCTTTTCTCATAATCGTTGATACCATAAATGTGTAACCTCTGTTCTGACGTCTCCTCCATCTTTTCTTTGCTTTTCAATGTCGATTTTGTTTAGTTTATTCGTTCGTTCAATTGAGATTCATCAGATAGTTAGTGTTTGTTCTCTTTATATTCTATGTTTCGTAGATGTTGTTTTGGTTATCGATTTGTTCTAGTTATTGGTTGTTACGTTGATTTTCTGTTTTGAGTATTGATAGGCATAGTTTTTCTGTGGTTTGAGTTGCTATTTGCGTTTTTCTCTTATTTGGATTTGAATTCTCCTCTTGTTGTTACAGCAAACTTTTTGATTGCTCGTTTTGAATTAGAAACTGCATATGCTTACTTATGTGTTACATATGTTAGTATCAAGTGTGAACTTGTTAGTTGTATCATGTATGACTTTTTATTTTCATTTGTTGTTAATGGTTCCTTTTGAATTAGGAACTGCATTTGTTTACCTATATGTTTCATCTGTTAGGATCCATTGTGTACTTGTTAGTTGTACTATGTATGAATTTTTTATTTTTATTTTCATTTTGTTGTTGATTGTTCGTTTTGAATTTGGAACTGCATATGTTTACTTTTATGTTGCATATGTTGTTAGTATCCAGTGCACAATTGTTAATTGTATTGTGTATGCCTTATTTTTTATTTTCATTTGTTTTTTTATTGTTCGTTTGAATTAGGAACTGCATTTGTTACTTGTATGTTTCATTTGTTAGTATTCAATGTGTATGACTTTTTGCAAGAGCTTGATCTAAACTCGAAGTCGTAAAAACTTTTGAGGAATCGGAAAATATTGAACACTCGATTCCACAAGACATTCCAACATAAGGAGGATTTAGATGAAGATGACATTGAACTCGAGAAATTCAAAGATGATCCGCCCTTAAAGATTGATAATTGATGCATTGTATTAGAAAATGTTAGTTAATCTAGATAGGAATACTTTTGTAACCGTCAGTTACCTACTGAAAATTTTCTTTTCAGCGAATAATGCATATACTTGTGTTTAATCCTAGAGTTCTGATAGAGCCATTGTAGTATTTATCTCGTAACTACTCAAAAGATTATGTACCTGAAATATATCTGAACCCGAATTACTTAAACTGAACTGATCCATACTTGATTAAAAATTATATTTGAATTGTATCCAAACTCGAAATGGCTTGAATCAAATTCGGAGTGGCAAAATTAGAGCAAATAATTTGTCTATTTTTTTCTTCCAAACACGGAACCTTGGCTGTGGGATTTAGCGGGCCATCGCATTCCCTTCGCATTCCCTACCGCTATGGGTGGAAAATAGAAAGACAAGTCAAATATAGGACATGTAATATGGGTACTTAAAAAATATGAGTGTGACCCATTTCAACCAGTTTCATGATGGAACAAAAATGGGTTGGTTGGGTCGAAAATGGGTTGGGCTGAAATTCCTGCAAATAAAAAATCACCCAAACCGCGAGTCAAAATTGCTAAAACCCAGGGTCTCAACCCTTATATTCACTCATGTGGGTTTATATCAACCAATATAGATAAACATGTGGGTCTCAACCAATATATTAACCTATTAAGATAAAACTGCAAGTTTCAGGCTGACTCATACGGGCTTACCAATCAATGTGGATAAATTTGCAGGTTTCAAACTTTTAACCCATTTATTGATCTATATGGGTCAGCCCGATACATTGACCCATATGGATCAACTACAGTGAACTTGCATACCCAATCGGCTGACCCATATTTTTTAATCGCCCATTTGATCTGTAGCCCATATTACCCATTTCAAATTCTTCTCATATTAGTACGGATTTAAAATAAACAATCCACTTGACCTGAATGTTAGGGGTTTATTTTTACCCCTGCCTACAACACAACAATATCAACGGAGTGCGGATCATACATAACTATCATTTATAGGGAACCCAGTTTAGCACACTTATTTTACGTATAACTAGGCAGATAAATTTTACCTGACAAATATACCCTCAGTAGCATCAAACATCTTGCCAATAAAGGCGGTAGGCTGATTTACCTTCACACATTGGAAAGCAACATAGTAAAATTGAATTTATATATCATCCTTACTCAAACTTTAAAAACCCACATTCTTCAATAAACACACGCATACCTTATATTGCATCTAGAGATGTCAATTTGGGTTATCGTATCATATTTGTATTTGGTTGAAAATGTGTCGGGTTGAATCGTGTTGATTTTATTTGTCGGGTCGGGTTGAGTTGGGTACTTATCGTGTCGGGTTGAAAACGTGTCAGTTTTTTTCTCGAATTGGGTCGTGTCAAGTTGAGTTAATATCGGATCGGGTTACTGTCGTGTAATTTTTATACTCTGATTAGATCGGATTGGGTCAGAATATTGTCGGGTTGGATTGGATCGGGTTATTGTCGTATCATTTTTTGTACTGAAGTTTTGTTCGGGTCTGATTATGTCAATTATTTTTTTATAATGTTTCATATTGAATTCAGATATATTTTGGGTTGGTTCATTTTAGATTGGGTTATTATGTCACCCAATTAAATTTGGGTTGATTTAGGTTATATTTCAATAATATTATTGTTACAATTGCACTATTATCAGGTATCGTTTCGTTGTAACTTGCAGAATGAAAAACTTGACTCGTAACTCCAAATTAAAGTCCGCTCGAAAGTGATGCTACCCTATGAACCCACATTGTATTTTTCAAGTACGTAACAAAATATTTACCAACAATCGAGCATAAAAATATATCCGTAATCATTTTCAATTTCCCTTTCTTACTTCTAAGTAATCAACTTTAAATTACACTAGAACATGTATTAGCGCTTTCCAATAATTCACCAAAAATTAATTTATTTAATATTTCTATATTTAGGCAAGAATAACAAAAAAATAATGTATTTTGGAGCAACGAATTATGAGGTAACACAATTTTGGGCTACAGTGTAATTTTTCAAGACTGTGTAGAAGTATTCAGTGTTGACTTTCAAGGCCCTTATATTCACCCATATATGCCCAAATCGCAAAGTCGCAATATTACATTATTGAATTGCTTTTTAGTGTCGTCAATTTCGTGATTCGACAATTCCAACATTCTTGGAGGGACCTGAGTATAAAAAGTAAAAACTTTACTCGTAACTCCAAATTGAAATCCGCTCGAACGTGATGATACCCTATACACCCCCATTGTATTTTTTAAGTCCGTAATTGAATATTTATCTACAACTGGGCACAAGAACATATCTGTAATCCTTTTCAATTTCTCTTTCTTACTTCTAAGTAATCAACTTTAAGTTACTCTAGAACATGTACTAGCGCTTTTCAACATTTCACCAAAAAAAATATTTGTTTTCTATTTATATATTTATGGAAGAATAACAAAAATTGTGTAATTTGGAGAGAAGGATAATGTCGTAACATTTTTTTGGGCCTTAGCGTAACTTTCTATAAATATGTTAGAGATACTCTTGTGCTTACTATCTTAGTTGAATAGCAGTGTTGAGTATTCATTGAATTCAATTCACTTTTAAAAATACTTTAGTGCAATTTTGTGTTGTTATAAATATTCTGATTCTAATTTTTTAAAAATAATTAGTAAAGTCCCACCACGCATTCGCGGCATTATTAATTAAAAAATTAGGATTACTTTTAAGGATATTTTTGTGTCTTACATTTAAATTGAAAATAAAGAACTTTATTTACAATTATGAAGTTTAGTTATATAAGGAAAAATATATGAGTAATGAAGTGAAATAATTAGTTTAGTTAGAATCGTTACATATTAAATACAATAAAAATGATTATTTTTTTAATATTTCATTCAAATTATTTAAAAAATAATTATTTATATGTTGAGCTCATTTTAAAGGTTATCATAATTATATATATCTCACTGAATAAAATTAAACATCAAATATTCTTATGAGTCCGTCTCTTAAAAGACAGTCTTTCCATAATCCATGGCATAAGCCGATAAGGTTGGTTTGGAAATTGTTGTATCCTTCATCAGTCTAATTATTGAGTTATCAGGGGACTCACTAATATTGCTGGAAGAACCCATCAAATTCTGATTAACCACCAAAGGGAAATTGGGAGAAAGTGTGACATTCAGTTCATTAGAGGCTTCTATCATAGCAGCATTATCTTTCTCAGAGAGGGATTGGTCATCCATTGAGTCTAGGATAAGAGGAGGTTTCTCAAATTTCTTTCCTGTAGCCTGCCATTGCTGCTGGGGTAAACTGTGATCTAAATTAGCATCCTGAGTCCTAACACTGGTACTCTGGAAACTAGCTTTACATTGAGTCAGAGAATGACCTAATTTCGCACAGTGATCACAGTAAAGAGGGATGTCCTCATATTCAATTTGATATTCCCTGTTATTGGTCACAGAACCCAGCCTGATGTAACTACTAAGTGGTTTTTGGAGATCTATTTCAACACAGAATTTTATTGCAGATGGTCTTGTAAGCATATCTGTGGCTAGATCGTTTTTAATGAAGCTGCCTATACTATTTCCAATTGCTTCTATAGAGGCAGAGTTATAATAATATAAAGGAACCTCCTTGATAGTGCACCAGATAGGAACTATTGGTGACTCTCTATGAGTTGAAAATTCAGGGGTCCATTTTAGCATTTTAAGGAAGATACCATTAAAGTTCCAAACACATTTCATCCAGCATCTCTGATAATCATTTATGTGTTCAAATCGAATCAAGACATGCTTATAATCGAGGGAGCCAAGTTGGTACTTACCTTCAAAGCCCACAGTTTTAAAAGCCAGCTCCAATTGTCCCATTGAAAGTCTGCCTCTTGTAAACTTTCCCACCAGTGCGTTCGCATAATGGGCAGAAAGAGTAGCTATCTGGTCATCTGAATATAAGCACGAGGGTTCCCCTAGGTGTTGGGATTTGGGAACGAGCTCTGGATTACTGGGTAATGTTTTCGAGAGAGGTGGAGCTTTGCTTTGGACTACTGTGGTGAAGGTTTTGGTGGGGAACTGGGTGGCAATAGATGTCGCCATCTCAGTCGACATCGCCGCTAAAAGTGCCATCGCTGTACCAAGCCGACGGAACAAACCGTCACCGGCGAAAGAGCCGTTACCGGCTAAATGACAGAGAAAAGTTTCAGAATTCGCGTGTTTTCGAGAGCATTTTTCGAGAGCGTTTTTCGAGCATCTCCACTGTCTATATCGACTACTACTTTGGCATAAAGGCAACATTTTGGAGCTGATCCTTCACTAGTCTTAGGATTCAGATTATCTTAACTTCATTTAGCTTACCCTTCGATACTCATCTCAGTTGAGTAGACTCTATCATTTTGTGTGTGAAGTTGCCTGGCCATTTGAGGGGATTAACACGCGGGGTGGAGATTCTCTCACTTGGATCGCAACTTCGACACCTATCCACTTTCTTTTGGATAGTTGTTTCACAATATTTAGTATACATTTCTAGGTCTTTTGGAGGCAACCCGGTTGCTTCAATACTCACTCAGAACAATCCGAACATAATGTATATTCTACCCATTTGGATCAAGGCTTGGGGAACCTCTAATATATTCTCCCCCACCTTCGGGTGTTTTCATTAAAAAAAAAGTCTTTCCATAATCCATGGAAAGACCAGCGTTTAAAGGATAAATTAGAAGAAATGAAAATAAAGTTTTTGGGTTGTATGAATCAGGTTATAAAATTTATAACTGCTACATGTTGTACAATAAAATTTAAATATTGCAACTAAGACCTTTTACCTTTTATTATTCTAAATAAACCCTGTCTTTCCCATAAACTTATGGAAATACCGTCTTTCCCAAGACTTTTCCTATTCTTATTAGTCCCACTAATTATAAAATATCCACATCGAACATTGACTCAGTCTATAACAAGATTTTGTGATAATTTATTAAATATTATTTTTACAATAATTTTCAAACTGATTTTTGAAATTAATATTTAGTCGACTCTCAATAATTACTAATTCAAAACCATAATTTTAATGAGACATCTCTCTTTATTTGACTATTATTCATTAGATTTATAAATTTAGTCGTGTGCATTTTTAACTTAACCTTGTATATTCACATTTGTTATGAATTGACTTTATGTACTAGTAATCATATGGCTAAAAACTCCATTTGTTATTAGTTTGACGCATAACCAACTTGACTCGGTTCCATATTAAATGCTAATTGACTTTTTATAACTGCATCTGTTTTGGGTTGATTACATGCAGGGTTATATAGTTGATTTATCGGGTTGAATTAGGTTCGTGTTAAATCTGGTTTGGGTTGATCTTGGGTTCGTATTCAGATCGGGTTCAGATCCAGATTATCGGGTCATATTCGGGTTTTGGGTTGAATTCAATTGTGTCGGGTTCGGGTACAGGTCAATATTCTCGGGTCAAAATTGGGTTTCGGGTTGAGTGTGGTCGTATCAGGTTGGGTTCGGATCAATATTTCTCGGATCAGATCGAATTTTAGGTTGATTCGTTCGCATCGATCCAGGTCGAGTTCTCGGTTCGAGTCAGAGATTGACAGGCAGAAAAAATTATGGGATGTGAAGACTGTTCAACCCATCTGTCTCCTTCTGTACAGGGTGAAAGTCTCTGAATTCCTTCAAATATGAAGAGCGAAATCAATAACACATAACACTATTATTTTTTTTAAAATAAAATCACCCGAAGGTGGGGGTACTATATTAGAGGTTCCCCATTCCTCGTATGAAGTATTTGTACAAATGTAGACCAAAGTTTGCGATGAGGCAACAAAATTGCCCTCCAAAAGTCCTACTAATCCTATATCGAGTTCTTATATTATAAGCAATATTATCCTAACAAAAGATATTGATGAAGTTGCGATCCGGAGGTGGAAATCTCCACCCCTCGTGTTAATTTACACCTCCGGCCAGGCAACCTCTATACCCAAATTAGATTAGAGAAGAAGTGGATCAGTAATATTTCTTCTTTCCATCGGAAGGCCGGGAAAGCATCCAAAATTACCGGGAGAGCATCCAATGCTGATCCGAAGCTGATCCGAAGATGAAGAGAAAGAACAGGAGGGCATCTTCCCAGCTGATCCGAAGACAGAAAACATGCTCCTGTTCCAATGAAGAGAAAGGACAGTGCATCGTTGCAAGTGTGAGGTGCAACGGCTGGAAAGCCAGTTGAGATGGATCATGATCTACAAAGAACCAGAAAAAAAACTAATTAGCAGCATCCGTCTCTAAGTGAGAAACTAGTGAGCTCTAACATGTGGAACATGATCTTTGTCCAACACAATTAGTCCCTTGATATGCTGAGGAATGTTATGAGACTGGATACTTTGAAGATGACAAGTATGATACCTTGCAATCGCATTTGCTACCGAGTTACCTTCCCTAAAAACATGATTCAACTTTGCTCCACACAGCAGGACATTAATTTTCAAAGCTAAGTTAAAGAGGTTCCAATTTGCTGAATAGGGGCAGTTTATCATGTTAACTGCTTGCTTACAATCCGTTTCAAAAATGCAGTTCATATGAATTCCAGGCAAAGATTGAATAGCAAGTAAAATGGCTTTCATTTCAGCCTCGATCGGAGAATCAGCAGAGATGGAGACTGAATATAAGTTAATCAAATCACCACAGTAGTCCCTAACTACTATCCCAGCAGCAGCCTTATCAGTATACCAAGAAGCATCAGTGTTTATTTTAAAAAACCCAACTGGAGGTTTCTCCCACAGGACAGTTGATATATTAGGCTTAGGTGGGGGTCTAATGAAAGGTATCCACTGATGGAAAGGTAAAGAGATAGAAGAATGAGTGAAATATGTCCTTGGAGTAGTTAGGAAAGCCAGTTTTATTAAGTTGAGAATCTCCTTAGATATCAGATCTGAGGAAAGTGGCACATTATCATGTAAAAATCTATTCCTAGCTTTCCAAAGTGACCAACAAGTTATGGAAGGTGTTATTTTGCAGATGAAGTGTTTCCAATTAGCAAGATCTCTGGTATTCCAAAAAGTAAAAAATCTTTCAGGAAGAGAATGAGTATCCTGAAGATGAAAATTTACAATAGAAGCCATGTTACCCCAAACAGCTTTAGCAATATGACATGAAATGAAAAAATGTTGTATTGAATCTGAATTTAAGCAGGCAGGACATTTTGAAGCAAGGCTGAATCCACATTTAATGAGCACCTCATCAAAAGGTAAAAATGATTGCAGCATTTTCCAAGTAAATATGGATATCTTTTTTTGCAATGCATTATTCCAAATGAATTTAGAGGCAGGGAAATTACCTGGCATCTGAGTGAGCATTTTGTAGGTAGACTTAGAAGTGAAATTACCTGAAGCTTCAGGCTTCCAGACCAGTCTATCTTTTCTGCCTGGGACTAAGATTGCTTCCTGGAGAAAAGACACAGTATCAAGGTCCAAAAAAGAGATAATCTGAGGCAATATGATGGACTTATTATGAATGAAATCTGCCACAGTTAAGTATGGCATGCCATGTACTATGTGCTCAGGGATAATAGTACCTAAAGGCCCCCTAAAACTCCAGTTAGCTACCCAAAAATTACAGGTACCCTCCCCATGAATAATTACTGAGTGTTGCTCTGCAAAAGAATTAATGTGGATAATTCTCTTCCATGTTACAGATTTCCTGTAGGATATAGGGAGAGACCAGATCAGTTTTGACCAAAGGGAGTTACCTAATTGACTTTTCCACCAAAGTTTAGCTGAACAGGTGTCAATTATAGCTTGGATTGATCTAAAACCAAGTCCATTCAAGTCAGTTGAAACTGCAATATCTTTCCATTTTCTCCAGATTTTATTATTTTTTCCATGTGATTCTCCCCAAAAAAACCTGGCTAATCTTTTTTCAAAGGTACGAATTATCATCTTTGGTGGTTTTGTAACTGCCCAAATATGCTGTGGGAGGGAGTAGAGACAGTGTTTTATTAAGACCAGTTTCCCCCCCGCACTTAACCATCTATTCTTCCAACTTTGAAGTTTAGAATCCAGGTTAGCCATTAAAGGTTGGAAATACCTTTTTAGTGTTCTTCCCCTAAATATTGGACAACCAAGGTATGTAAATGGGAGTGCACCTTTTTTCATTTTTAGAATGGACTTAACCTGAGAGATCTTAATGTTAGAGGCTCTTTTACTCAAGTAGAATTCTGACTTTTCAAAATTAAACTTCTGTCCTGAAGTCACCTCGAAGACATCTAGAAAAGCCTTTATTCTTATGAGATTTAATTTTGATGCCTGCATGAAAATTATGGTATCATCTGCATATAATAGATGAGATATGGCAGGTATTGATGCAGGAAATTGGAAATGAGATAGCCTTCCAGTAGAGAAAACATATGAGAGACTCCTTGAAAAGGCTTCAGTAAAAATATTAAAGAGGAAAGGAGAGAGAGGATCACCTTGTTTAATACCTCTAGTAGCTGGAAAAAAACCAACAGGTTTTCCATTAATTAGAATTGAAAATTTTGCCTGTGCTAAATTCTTCATCACTGCATTCAGAAAAATCCCTTGAAAACCAAATTTAACTAAAATCTGCCTAAGAAATTGCCAGTTAACCCTGGCTTTCATTAGGTCCAGTTTCATTATACAGTTGGGAATTCTGTTTTTCTTATCCAAGAATCTAACCATTTCCTGTAAATATAATATATTATCAGAAATGTCTCTCTTCTTCAAAAAAGAGGATTGGTTAGGAGATATCAGAGAGTCCATATAAGGTTTTAATCTTTCCATAAGAACCTTGGAACATATTTTATTAGATACATTAGATAAACTAATAGGTCTAAAGTCCCCAAACTGACATGGGGTTGTTTTCTTAGGAATAAGTGTAATCCATGTGCTAGATATCCCATTAGGAATATTAGATCCTACAATGAAGTCATTAACTGCCTCTAAAAGATCATTCTTAATAAAAGGCCAGCATTTCTTATAAAACTTAGGTGTGAAGCCATCCGGGCCAGGGCTACTGTTGCTACTTAAATTCTGAACAACTAATCTTAATTCAGGTTCCAGAATAGGAGAAGCTAAGATATGATTATCAGAATCAGTTAAAATCACTGGAATTTGGCTCAGAAAATGAGAGGAGAAGGTATCATCAGTGCCTTGATCTGGTTCAGTTAGTAGATCTGAGTAAAAAGAGATTGCCTCTTTCTGAATTTCAGGTTCTGTGTTTAGCCATTGGCCAGCCGAGTTTTTTATTTTATTAATCTGTATCCTACATTTCTTTTCTTGGACAACCTTATGAAAAAATTCAGTATTGTTGTCACCTAATTTATGCCATTTAAGTCCTGCCTTTTGTTTCCAGAACTTTTCTTTTTCTTTTAAGACCTTCTGCAAACTAGCTTTTTTCTGATTAAGTTTAACCAGTTCATTTAAATTAGGATCATGATCAAAAACAGATTCCTGTATTCTTAGGGCATCCTCAGCTTGTGAAACATTGGCATCAATATTACCAAAAGATTCTCTGTTCCAAGTTTTGATGACTCTTTTAAGCCTAATCAGTTTCAGGTAGAATTTAATCATTCCTCTTTCCTGTATAGGTTTTTCCCAAGATTCCTGCATTAAACCTATGAAATCCGATCTTTGGAACCAGGCATTGATGAATCTAAAAGGTTTGGGATATGAGGAAGTTAGATTAGATAACTGAAGGAGGAGAGGTGAGTGGTCTGAAGTGTGTCTATTGAGAATCTGGATGGAGGAAGATGGAAATTTGGAGCTCCAAGATAGTGTACAGAGCCCCCTATCTAACCTCTTGGAAGTGGGATTCCTTAGCCTAGAGTTACACCAGGTGAATAAATTGCCTACTGTGCTTATTTCCTGAATCCCATTCGAATTAATCCATGTATTGAAATCCCTAATGCTCCCTAGAGCTGGATTAGAGGGTCCTCTGTATTCAGATAGACTCCTAATAGTGTTAAAATCCCCTATAAAAATAGTGTCACTGTTAGACAAAGGCTCTAAATCTTTCCACAAAGCTTTCCTACCCTCTCTATCCCTTGAAGCATAAATGAAGGCAGCATTCATATTAAGGGCCAGAGAAAAATGAGATATGCTAACAAAAAGGAATTGGTCATGAGAAGTAATCAGTGAAACCGTGAGGAGATGAGTCCACATTAACCAAATTTTTCCATTAGGAAGGGCTAGACAGTTTGCAAAATGTAATGATGTCATATAGGTCTGTATTTTTGAGTTATCATGCATAGGTTCTATTATGCATAGCAACTGAATTCTCTTAGTTTTGATTAAATTAGATAGCCTAAGCAATGATGATTCCATTCCACGAAGATTCCAGATCAGAAAATTAATATTAACTGTTCCTATCATATTTCACCTGATTTTGTACCTTTTGTAGCTGATCTTAATAACATTTTGTTCAGCTGACTAAGATAGGTCACCTTTTTGTTTTTAGATTTACCTGGATGTTCAAACTTACCTATCTGCTCAGATCCCTCTTCCAGAGTTTGTTGTTCATCTGAGTCCAAATCCAAAGGTTGCTCCAGATTCTTCTGTTTACTGCAGCTGGTTTCTTCTTGTTCCTGAGAGTAAGTGTCTTCTCCCTGCAAAACAGAGAATCTATTCGACATCTTTCCCCCTAAGGAAAGTGTAGGTTTAGCAATAGCATCAATCATAAGAGAACGATGTAAGCCAATGTGGAGATCATCTCTTGCATAAGCTTTCAGAACTGTTTTAGATTTAGCAGTGGCATTTAGTAACCTAGTGGTGGAGTTATCTGGACTCCCTATTGTCAGAAGACCACTAGAAACAGGGGTTGTGGGAGTTTGAGCAGGTTGCAGTAGAGGATCAGGGTTCCTAACTACCTTATCAATAGGAGAAACATGAGTATGGGTAGGTGAATCAGAGAGCAGTGGTGGTAAATCAAATTTTTTCCCGGTTGCCTGCCACTGAGGGATAGGTTGAGTGTGAATTCTATTAGTTTCCTCAGTTCTTTCCTTATTATTCTGAGGGTTAACCCTACATTGGCCTGAAGAATGCCCCAGTTTAGCACAATGTCCACAGTATAGAGGGATATCCTCAAATTCAATTGGATATTTCCTATTGTTTGTTATTGAACCTAGCCTAATGTATTGTGGCAGAGGCTTCAGTAGGTCAATTTCAACACAGAATTTTATGGCCGAAGGCCTAGTTAGCATCTCAGTAGCATAATCATTCTTTATAAAGTTACCAATATTGTTACCAATAGCTTCAATAGATGAGGAGTTATAGTAGTAGAGTGGTACCTCCCTAATTGTACACCAAATCGGGACAATGGGAGATTCTCTCTGTGTAGAGAACTCAGGAGTCCACTTAAGCATTTTCAGTGAAACGCCATTGAAATTCCATATGCCTTTCATCCAACATCGTTGGTAGTCGTTAACCTGTTCAAAACGAATTAGTATATGTTTGTAATCAAGAGATCCCAATTGGTACTTACCTTCGAACCCAATAGTTTTAAGGGCAACCTCCATCTGATCCATTGAGATTCTACCTTTGGTAAATTTACCGACCAATGCATTGGAGTAATGAGCTGATAATGTGGCAATTTGTTCCTCAGAGTATAAACAAGCAAGATCACCTAGATGGGAGGATTTCGGGATTAGCTCGGGGTTATTTGGGAGTTGTGATGACAATGGAGGGGATTTTGTCTGAAGAGCAGCCGCAAACGTTTTAGGGGGCGGTGGCAGATTGGAGTTGGAGGTGGAAGCTGCCATCGATCGTCGGGAGGAGACCCCGCCAAGTGGCGGAGAAAGAAACCGTTACCAGTGGCTGTTACCGTTGCCGGCGAGTAACGGTCAGAAAAGAAAAGGAAAAGGAAGGAGTAGATGAACAGTAGTGAAAACAGATATAATCGCACACACTTTCGCACGTTTTCGCACACACTAACTTTCGCACTTGGTATGATCTCGATTTGGTGACACACATAACACTATTATAATAACCTGTAAAAACTCTATTGTTTAATGTAGATACGTATAAGATGTAAAACATACAACAATCAATATTTTTACAATTAACATTTAAATTTCAACATTTAATTAAATTTCATGTAGCTAGGCGTGAAACATATATAATCATTCAACAATCAATATTTTTACAATTAACATTTAGGCAAACTCTTGGGAGAGACCGTCTTTTCATACGCTTCTGGAAAGACGGGGTTTAACTAAAATAATAAAAGTAAAAGGTCTTAGTTGCAGTATTAAAATTTTATTATACAACGTGTAGTAGCCATAAAGATTATAACCCGATTCATGCAACCCGAAAATTTTATCTTCATTTCTTCTAATTTACACTTTAAACCTTGGTCTTTCCATGACTTAAGGAAAAATCGTCTTTCAGGAGACGTACTCTTAACATTTAACTTTCAACATTTAATTAAATTTCAAATTCAAATATAAAAATTAATAAATCTCTGTATAATTTTAAAACAATCAACATATCAATTTTTTATGTTAAGTATTTAAACATTAAAATTTCAATAACTAACATTTAAATTTCAATGTTTAAATTCAATTTCAAATGGAAAGTGTTGTGGGAAATTCATTCGGAGTAATGAAAGAGGCTGGAATCAGCTCACAAGTCCTAACCTTTTTAGAGTACCTGCAACTGTCCCCGGGATGGTCCCGATGAAGAAGTTCTGATGCTCAAGTCAGCATGGCCTGATTGCATATGCATTTTTGAGTGTCAAATGTCGCCTCGCTTTTTTTGAGTTTATATATATATATGTATATTTATAGGGTTTCGGTCGTGTGACCGTGGTCCGATTATTGCGCTCCCTTCTCTTGAATCGAGGTCCAGTAGAGGGTGCCCTGGAAAGTGCAACTTCCTGCTCTTTCCACGGTTGGTCAGCTTGTGATGATGCGTTCTTCTCGATCTTTGTGGATTCAGCAAACTTCACTGGTTCAGCAAAACCATCGATTCATGTGCTCAGCTTTAACTAACTAGGACTGGGTAGGTTTTTATATATACCACAAGCCCTCCACCTAGCCATGTGATGCAGTCGGAATGTCAAAAGAGATCCGCAAGCATGAATCTTTGAAGAAAAATCAAGGGTTGCAAGCATAAATCCTAGGTTTTGGTTCTAGAGTCCACCAGAGAGAAAATATTCTCGAAAATAATATTATGAAAGATAAAATATCTGAATAGTACAATAGTCATTAAATACTATAATGAAATCCTGGAATGATAAAAAAGGAAATTCAGAAATAAAGCAAAAATCCAAAAACCCAAAAACAGTAAATTGCTGTTTTGAGGCCCTAAACGAGCTCAAATGGCCAAAAAAAAACCCTGCATCATGATGTAACAATTTCAATTGTTCTCCTCATTGAGATGGTTCCATTGGCACTGGCCGCACCTGTTCTGACACCAGACGTGATAGTTGTGCTCAAAATTGTATCCGACCTTTGCGGCGATCCATTGCTTCTTCAATCTTCGCTGTCATTCACCCAACATCAGTCTCCTCCACCTCCAAAGAACTCAACCTCGAGTTCTCTGTAGGACAGAGAACCTCACCCTCATGGTACTCATAAATATCAGCCACATTAAAAGTGTTGGAAATGCTCATAGTATACCAAAGACCCACAACATAAGCATTATCAGCAATCTTTCGCAACACCTTACACGGACCATACTTACGTGGTTTGAGCTTACTGTACATACCAAATAGGAACCGCTCCTTGCGCAAGAATACCATCACATCATCACCTTCTGTGAAAACCCTGATCCTCTTACGCTTATCTCGAGCCTCCTTATTCTTCTTCCCATTCGCCTCCAAACGAGCCTTAATAGATTTCGTGGTCTCCACAATCTCCTTAGCCATATTTTCTGCCAACTTGCTAACTCCAGGAACCTTTGGAAACTCAAGAAAATCCACCACATGCTTCGGAACAGTAGTATAAAAAAGAGAAAATGGAGATTTTCCCATGGCTGGATGCACTGCACTGTTATAAGCAAATTTGGCCCGAGGCAAAGCCAAATCCCACTGCTTCTGCTTCTCACCACAAACACTATGAATAATATTTCCCAATGTTTTGTTCGTCACCTCAGTCTGGGGTTGGGCCGTAGAGCTCTTCTTCAAAGCAGCCCCAAACATACGCCATAAAATAATCCAAAAATGACTAATGAATTTTGTATCCCTGTCTAAATTAATGGACTTGGAAACTCCGTGAAGATGAACAACTTCCCCGAAAAAATAGCTTTGCAATATTGGACGCAACAGTCTTCTTGCATGCAATAAAGTGCGACATCTTGGAAAACCTATTCACCACCACGAACACATAATCTACACCATGTTGGGTACGAGGAAAATCTAACACAAAATCCATGGACAAGTCTTGACAAATATCTTCAGGATATTGTAATGGCATGTAAAGACCAGTATATTGAGACAAGCCTTTAGAAACCTGTCATACATAACACTTCTTGACAATAGTGCTCACTTCTCTCTTCAAATGCAGCCAATAATACCTCTCCTCCAAACTAGTAATGGTCTTATCTCTCCCCATATGACCACTAAGACCGCCGCCATGTAAATCCCAAATCAGTTTCTCCCTTAAAAAAAGAGTTAGGGATGCACAATTGATCTCCTTTGAACAGATAGCCATCACGGACATGAAAATCCGCTCCATTAATATTACCTTCGTTGCACTTCACCCAAATCTCACTAAATTCAGCATCTTCCTCATACATCTCCTTCAGACATTCAAACCTAACTATCTCATATGCCAAAGTAATTAACAAAGAAGCCCTCCTACTCAAAGCATCTGCCACCTTATTTAACTTTCCTGACTTATGCTGAATAACGAAAGGAAACTTTTGCAAAAAAACTGACCCATCGAGCATTAATCATCTTTTAGCTATGGAGAAACTTCAAATCCTAATGATCAATGAACAGAATCAACTTCCTCTGAATCAGGTAATGCTCCCACTGTCTTAGAGCTCTATAAACAGCATGAAACTTCTGCTGAGCCTCCGTCAGTTTCTCACCAAAAAATGCCACTGGCCTTTTCTCCTGGGATAGTACAACCACAATCCCTACGCCACTAGCATCACATTCCACTTCAAAAACCTTATCAAAATCAGGCAAAGCTAGCACGAGCGCAGTACACAACTTTTCCTTGATCAAGGCAAAACTTTACTCCTGCTCAGGACCCCAATAGAATTTTCCCTTCTTCAAGCACTCAGTTATCAGAGCATTCACATCACTAAATTTCTAGACGAAACGTTTATAAAACGTAGCCAAGCCATGGAAACTACGTACCTTTGTTACCAAAGTAGGTGCTGGCCATTTGCAGATAGCACACACTTTATCCTCGTCAACCTGAATCTCATCTTCACCAACAAAAAAACCCAGAAAAAGAAACTTCTTGTTGCTTAACGTACACTTTTTTAGGAGAACCTGCAACACCTACCTCAAATGCAATGCTCCTCTTTGGTCTTACTATAAATCAGGAAACATCAAAGTAAACCACCACAAAAGAACCAATGAAAGGGGCGTAAAACCTGATTCATCAACCTCATAAAGGTACTAGGGGCATTGGACAACCCGAAAGGCATCACCAATCACTCGTATAATCCGTCCTTGCTCTTGAAAGTCGTCTTCCACTCATCTCTAGGCCTTATACGAATATGATGATATCCACTTCGAAGATTAATCTTCAAAAACACCTTCGAACCCACCAACTCATCAAGCATGTCCTCAAATCGAGGAATCAGAAATCGATACTTAATAGTAATCTTGTTAATTGCCCTACTATCAACACACATCTGCCACTAATTTCCCTTCTTAGGAACAAGAAGAACGGGAACCGCACAAGGACTCATACTCTCACGAATGAACCCCTTCTTAAGCAAGTCTTCGAACTGTTTCCTCATAATCTCATTCTCTTTTAGATCATACGATAATGTGAGAGGTTTTGCAAGCTAGAGTTGTGAACCAAATCAATCTTATGTTGAATATCCCGCATAGAAGGTAACTCACTTGGAAGCTCGTCACCAGTTAACTGCTCGAAATCCTCCAAAATTGCCTGCACTTTCACCGGAATCGATACCTCCTCCTTCTCAACAACTCAGCAACCCCTTCATCACCACGGGATAGAAACAATTGGCTTCAACAACAGCCTCATCAAGTTCCTCTTCACCTCGTGTCAGAACTAAAAAAACTGATTGCTTACTTCCTATAACACTGTCAAAATGTTGAACAGGAGCCATAGTAATCTTATGCACGCCCTATGCAAACAACATGACATTGTCACGCCCCTTGTGTGTAACATTATTATCAAACTTCCAAGGCCGCCCCAATAACACATGGCAAACATTCATCTCTAGTACATCACATATCACGTTCTCCCTGTAATGCTTCCCAATTGAAACAGGAACACTACAAGTTAACTTCACCTTACTAACCCAACCAAAGGTATAAGGATTTTCATAAGGCTTGGTGCGTAAGTTCAATTATTCAACTAACTTTGCAGAAACAAGGTTTTTTCAGAACTACCATTATCTATAATTAAATTGCACAACTTGTTATCAATGGAACAATGGGTTCTGAAAAGATTCTTACGCTACCCTTCGTCCTTGGATGACAACAGAATTCGCTACAACACAATGCTAACCCTCTCAGTTGCCTCCTCTTTGGCAAACTCATCTCCTTCATACTCATTTGATGTATTTTCCTCGCCATCTTCTTCTAGAAGAGCCACGGTCCTCGATGGGAAAACATTTAACATGTGCCCCACGCCACCACAACGAAAACATTTTTCACCATGTGACTTAGCATACGGGTTAGGTTGTCTGTGCATCAGTGCCCTGGCTGGGAACACCCTCTCATCCTGCACACCACCTGAACCACCACCACCAGTACCAAGGTTGGAGTCCTTGGTTACCACAATCTTCTCCTTGCTTCCAGACGACTCAAAATTACTTTGGGGCTAAAATTCCCAAAATCCAGAAAAATCACCACCTCCGCCACAAGGGGAGTTCTCCATTGTCTCTTCTTTTCATGGCCAAAGTTTGAGCCTCGGTCAGAGTCCTCGTGGTCTGTAACCCGATCTTCTCCTAATCAAAGGTTTCGGGCCACTAACATACGTAGCCACCCTCTGATTCTTAGACTCACCAAGTTCACTGTGTTCACAATAACGCATGAATTCAATCGTGTAGTATTGAACTGACCTTCTTCCTTGGGAGCACTCAATGTAAAGTTTGTACAAAATCTTCTCGCAATCAGCGGGTGAAAATCGATCCAGCATCATCTGCTTCATTTTTCTCCATGATCTGATTAGATTCTTGTTCTGCTTGCGCCTTGAGTCAGCTAACCTATCCCACCACACAACGGTCGTACTTTTCAACTTGACCATTGCCATATTACTGTCTTGTTCCCCGGAATTTACATGACCTCAAAAATTTGATCCACTTTGATCTGTCAATCCAGCAACTCGATTACGCTCATAGATCTATAAAATAGGTGGATATCAACCTTAACCCAGTATTCAAGATTGTTCTGTTGATTGAACTGGTTTGTCCCACTTTTTGTGTCGGTTACTTCCTCAACACAGAATGTAGAGTGATTGTTTTCTTTATATGAGTGATGTGATATTTGAAGCAAAGTAATAATAGAGAAAAATATTCAGTTATGCAACTCACATTGTGATGATTGTGATATATGCAGAGTAATCATTGCAAAGTGTCTTTTCCTATATTGACAAGTGTCGGTTATGATTTTCAAATAACATAAGTAATTAATTGCATTGAAAAGGTATATTTTTCAGTAAAGTAACATTATAAAAGTAAGAATACTTCAGAAACATTCACAATCTTCATAAATATTCACAATCTTTCTTTCTATCTTATTAGAATTTTTAGAATCCATTTAACTCTTCGTGAGAGCTTATTTTGAGAATCAAATTGTTCTTCCAAATTTTTTTATTTCGGGATCATGGTAGTTGTACATAATGAGTATTTTTCATCCACAGCTAATCCTACTATTAGTGCCAGTGAGGCAACTCACAGTGTGATGCGTGTTAATAATGAGGATTTTCATCGGGGGAGACGACGTAAGGGAAGAAGGAGGTATTCAAGTGGTTGAGGATGGTCAAAGTTTTATGTCTGAAAATGATTTAATCATTTTGAAGGAGAAGTTCTCATATTTTAACAATTATGAGGTTAAGATACCAAGCGTAAGGGAGAGGTATGTAGTCCTACTACTAGGTATTTTTCTGTGTATGAACACCATTTATTGTATGGGATAATCCTACCCATCACGGATTCCGTTCTGAGCGTATTGGAGTGTTATTGTGTTGCTCTGATTCAGCTTAGTCCTCAGAGGTGTGGCTATCATTGTGGATTTTAAGAAGGTGTGCAATAAGGATGGGAAGGAATTTAATATTGGTTGTTCTCTAGGTTTTATCAACTGTGGGGGTTGAAGAATAGCGAGGATTGGTTTACCTTATATCCAGGTATTCCTTGTGTTCAAGTGGTGGGGACTTTCCTAGGAATTGTGGGGATTATTAGCAAGCGGTGGAGATCAAACTGTTTTCTTTTCAGGCCTTTATAGTATCTGGAGGAGGCCATGTTTCATGACAAAAAAACACTCAGAAGCATCACAACATAAGAAGGAATATGATGAGCAGTCGCAATTAATAGGTGACAACTAGTTACCATGAGACATAAAGATGATAGAACTAGCTTCAATACAAACTTGAAAAAACCAACAAGGTAGAAGTAAACGAGTGCAACAAGATAAACCAAGCCAAAACACACCACAATAACACATCATGACGACTAGCCATAAAAAAACCCAAGGTTGACATAGCTAGAAAGCCTCGAACATGTGGGATTGGACGCAAGCGACAAAGAAAACAATACTCAGTTACACCACACCAATGCATTGCATCATTACATCCATATAACTAATGCACATTCACTCACATGTATGCAAATTACAAACATCCACCTCGAGCAATATATAATTTCATTCATATAATGCTTAGAGAAAACACTTCTATATAGAAGGATGTGAATGTAAAGAATTAGAACTTTCACATAACATACATTAAGAGCCTCGCATAATCCAAGAGGCTTATTTTGGTAGAAACCTATCCCCACATTAGAAAATGTAGACCTTGCGTAGAAATGAACATAGGGCCGTTGTATAACAATAGTCATGCATTAAACTAAAATTGGTAATCGTGTATAAAGTTTAAGCTCTCACAAAACATAGTCAAGCTCTAAAAATTTATATGATACAAAACGGTCAAGCTTTAAACCTTAAAAGATACAATTCCATAATATCTAGAAATTTCGAATGATGTGAAATAAAATTCAATCATGATAAAAACATGTAAAAAATCCTAAATAGACCCTATACAACCTTCTAATAAATGGAAGGATAAATTCCTCCCCTCCCTCCCATTCTTGTTTACAATAGCGCCTCCAGGAACACCACTATTATACCGGCTTGAAGAAATATGTGAAGCGGCAACGAGATTGCTACATGAGTTCATATAACCGCCATCTTTTGCCTCTTCACATTTGCTAACACCACTCACCGATCCTGTCAAAAGAAAACAAAGCTAAGTAATTTAAACCTTGCAACATAGAAAATGTAAAAAAAGACAAAATCTACAATATAACCTAAACATATCTCACCAAGACTACGCAAATCCTTCATTGAATCTTGACAAATTACCTAACCATAACCATAAAAAAACCCACATTGTGGATAATCTGGTGCAGCACAAAACTCATGAAAAACACTCTGTCAAAATACCGATCACCGTTCGTTTAAAAATGGTGGGATAGAAGCCCTAATATAGGTGCAACAAATCCTAGGTAGTCAAATAATTATTTATCCAGATAATAATTAACGCGCTCTCACGATCCTCGAGAAACCAGCTAATCGAAAAAATGGCTTGGAAAAACAAAATGACTTAATTCAGAAAAGTCTAAATAAACGGAGCATCCTTATCTACATATGTGGTCCACTAAAAGCCCAAAAATAACACATTATGCCAAGTTAAAGGGAGGGAAGTTACACATTAGTCAAGATCTCACTCCAAAAACCAACATCCCATAACAAAAATTTCCATTGTAAAGTTTCTCCACACATGAGCATCCAACACTATCAGAAGCTAAACCCTCATCAACTCTTCCGGGTATACTAGTATGACCAAACATCTCTGAATCTGGTAGTGGTTGTTGCATCAAATTCTTCAACCATCAACCTAGATTCTTCCTCCCCCTATTTTTTCTTCTACATACTTATAATACTCGATTTTTGTAAGCTCTCTAAATCAGTGAGTATTTGAAATGGATGTGCATTATCATCAGTCATCTGGGTATATGTATCATCTATAATTAGCTCATCCATTTTAATGCACTGCTCTAGGCCCTCACCGCCATCGAGTCCCTCAATCCTCTATGTAAGGTTTTGCTTGCACAATTCTCCCATAGCTCGTAAACTCTCCAACTATGAGATTTTCGGATATATCCTTTCAATGAACTTATAAAAACCTTTTGATTTTAACAGTTTATCAACCAAAGCACGAGCATATCTAGGATCAGCAGGGCCTCCGGTCTGCAGCTTAACACCTTGTCTTTTTTCCTTCTTAACTATCTCCACCCTCGACACTTCTCTTCAACCACCTTCTGTTTCCATTGCAGCTAAGTCATTGCTTTACTAACGTCCTTGATCATGTCACCTAGCTACGATTCAAAGTTAAACATTACAAAAACCATAATAGGCATTCATAAAAGTTAAATACATCAGTTCACTAACTTGCACTAACCGGGACAGAACACCCTTCATAATAGAAATAGCAATCTGGTCGGTTTCCCCACCACCAGAATGAGAAATAACCCATGCTGAGCTATTAGGAAAATCATGATAAACCTTAGCTTTCTTACGAGGGGGGCGCTCTGTTACAGTTTTCCCTCATTTCCCCTCTGCCATCCTTAGTGGATTTAGCGCCAACCTTAGATAATGACATGCCTACATAACTTGTGAATAATTAAAAGATGAAGAAAGTGCTTAAGTGATCAAACATAAGAAAATTATAATAAAAACAACCTTGCTTTCCTCGAGGAAGATTTATCGTCACAGCATGGTGTACCATTTCCCAAACTAGCTGACTCTCTTTAGTCAACCTTCCTACCTTAGACCGAGGTTCAATAATAACATAATGATTCCAAGAAAGAATGAGCATACCTTCTACTTCCTTAATGAAGAAATAACGGGTTTTCTAAGGACCATACTTACTAGGGAATTTGTCCACAAGGTCAATAGTAGAATCTTAGGGTATAAACACATGTGGAACCGGAACTACACAACTTATACAACTTAATAAAATCCTCAATTTCTGAATTCTTGTTAGTGCCTTTGCATAATTCTATGTACCTAGTTAATATAGCTGAACATCGTGGATGAAGCTGAGCAAAAGCCAAACTATATCTATATAGAAAAATCATAACAAAGTCATGGATAGGTAATGACAATCCATACATGAAATAATGCTCATAAACACTAATAAAATCCTATAGGAGGATTCCATACTCTTTCCTCTACCTCGGGCAACCTAATAACGAAGTTTCTCAAAAATGGATAATATTCTAGCAACTCTGACAAAGAGGAACTATTTACGATACTATCATTATCATTTGTATCCTTGATAGCTTTATTTTTAGCTACATGCTCCTTCCTATAAATGGCATGATCCCAAGTGTTGCCCCCATCATCACCCGTACTAGATCGGTTTACAAAAGAAAACGACTTTGAACGAACAAGAACCATATTAAGAATAATGGGAAACGACAGAAGAAAGTAACACAAAATTGCAATAGTTACTTTTTATAATCCTCGCATCAGAAAATGTGCCTAAAAAATGCACATTTAAAACTCATGTAAGTTACGTAAGTCAGTTAAATGAGGGAATTGTCAATCCTTAAATGTCATTGTAATGATTACTTACCAATACGAATAAATAATTTATGGAATATTTTATTTGTTACAAAACAAACATCTGAACCTACAAAGTCCTATGACGCTTTGTGATTAGTGTATTAAATTTTACTATCAACATACGATGTAAAAAAACACAAACACTAGACTCCCATGGAACTTCGTGGGTATGGGGGGCTTATGGTATACACCTCTCTCACCAACGTGTAGTCCAAAAAAAGATAGCATCCCGAGCCTAATGAACCGGATAAGCGAATAACTCGATTAGTGAAGATAGAACCTTGTCGGGTCTTTATTAACCATGCAAAGCCCAAGGCCAAAATAGTATCTTGCATCTATCAAACCAAATGAGCAAGCGTAAGTAAACGGATGATTGTCACCCACGATCATACATATGAGATCACGACTCAAAAACACATGGACCACGATCAACGAAGATCACAGTGATCACCATTTTTAAATAGATTATTTGAATGACAAGATAGGTAATGAAATTTTCCCAGTAGCTATTCATACATTAATCATACACTGACTTAAGCATCAGAGATGGATCTCGGGGACTTCCTTGGGACCCTATTCAGCAGGTTTCATGAGGCTAGCATGGAGCTTTACACTGATTCCAAATATTATGTAGGTCCAGAAGGAATTCCCCGCATCACCCAGCAACAAAAATTCTCACACAATTATTCTCTCTGAAACCCATATGATAATAAGAATGGTTGTGTTGTGGAATTAGTAGACGTTATTTGGTGGTTGTAAGAGGTAATCAGGTTGTGTTGTGGCGGAGCTGCGACAATGAAGGGGAGAGGCGGGCAGATGAGAGGGACAAAAAAGAAAATGAAAATAAAGAAAAGGAAATGTTTTTTTTAAATATATATATATATATATAGGTAAAAGATCAAATTGCACCCATGAAAATTGGGTAAATGATGTCACATGCTGGCTATGTGACTTTTTCTAACGGTGTTATAACAAAAAGGCCCCAAAGCCCAAAATTGACGATTTAAAAATGTTTGGGCATGTTTTTCATTTGTGGGTTAAAAAGTAAATTTTGAACATTGTTGGGGACAAAAAAATCAATTTAGTCCAAATTTTAGTACTTCCTTTGTCCCAACTCAAATTTTGCACTCTACTATTTGATACTATACTCGAGTCAATTTTGACCACATATTTGAATATATATATATATATATATATTTATATATATATATAATATTATCATATGTGGTATTGTTGTATTCATCGTAACAAGTAATTTCTAAATATCAACATTTTATGTACCGTTATTATACATAGTTAAACATATTAACTGTCAAACGTGTTTCTTGATAACCGTGAAAAAGATTCTACTCCCTCTGGTTCTTTTATTATGGCTCCAACTTTTGGCCACAAACTTTTTCAAAAAAACAAATGAATGGTAGAGATTGTATTGAAAGTATAAAAAGTAAAATGTGTGGATAAAAACAATCTAGGATTTACTAAAAGGGGAAGGAGCCAATATAAAAAAAACCATCCAAAAAAGGAAAGTGAGCCATTATTAGTGGACCGGATGGAGTATAAAATTTGAGGTGAGACAAACAGAGTATATGCTAGTATAAAATTAATTGAGACTCAAGAGATCAGAAGGCCCCGTGCAATCACGGTTGTGGCACACTCCAAGACGGATGGTGGTTCATGTTATGATTATGAGAAAAGTGCTTTTATAACCCTATATAATTCACATAAGTGCCAATATAGCCTTCTGATAATTGAAAGTGCTAATATAACCCTAATAAGTGAAAGTGCAAAAACACCATTTCTGGCAACTTTTAGCCAGAATTCTGTGAAAAGATATTTTTCCCTCTGGAAAAAATAAAAAATGGAATAACATGGAATGACTTTATTTCCCTTAGCATTATTAATACCCCAATTATTACCGCCAGGGCATGCCGTCGTGCCACTGGGCACAACCGCCGCTATAACAAGTAGGAACACCCCTAAAACTTATATGTTTATATCAGCAAATTAGTAATAAGTGTTGAGGTTTTATCAGCACATACTATAAAAAATAACTGTTATAACAGTACGAAATCAACGCCAACTGTATGCTACTACTATTTCAACCTCTTCTATCAATAGTCGACGTTCCAGAGGGTGATTCTGGCAATAAAGGAGGCGCTTTGGCGAGGTCGACGTAGCGGACATTGACGAGTAGGTGCAAGAACCCTTCAAAAATGTTATCTTCATCCAAAATTCTCCTTAATTCATTAGATGAATGCGATATTGAGTTTGATTATGTGATTTTCTTTTACTTATCGTCATATGAATAGAGATATGTGGTATATATGGTATAAAATATAAGGGTTTTAAAGATATATTTTGTTATTGTGTTTAATCTAGATTAATGATTGGATGGTCTTTGGTGTTATGTGTAAATTTTATTTTGTTGTGTACTTCGACCCAGGGTTTTTAATGTTGATGGGTTTTGAAATAAAGTCAGGGTGGTTAATATGAATGAGGGTGTTATGATGTCAAAATTTATGGTGTATATTGGTGTATACCTAGCCCAAATACTAAGCAGCGAGCCCAAACCACAAAGGGGATTGATGCTAACCAGTTATGCGAGCTGAGGCAGATGGACTCGAAACAAGCTAGGTCAACCCACGATCAGGTGTTAGCCATAAATTTCCTTTTTTGGTTCCACGATCAGACACACGATGGCAAGTTCGGATATAGAGGAGCCACGTTCATGATACACTATAAAAGGAGCAAGGAGGATACGAATCCAGGTAAGTGCAACTAGACTAAAAATACTTGATTTTGAAGAAGGAAGGAACTGACTTGGGTGTCAGAGTCTTTTCCCCAGAACCACTTCCGGGATCTCTTTTGCAAGCACACCTTGGTGAACAATGATCAATCGGTTATATTGGGAATACCATAACATTTGGAGCTGACTATGGGGATGGAATTTCTTTTCCAGTCGTTCATTCCTGACAAGGTAAACAATGGTGTTACCGGAAGTGAAAGAAGTCAAAACCACCACACTCAAGAGCAAACAGCTGGAAGAAACATGAATGTACATCCTAGTCAAAATCAGGATCACATTCCTAGTAGAGAGCGAGAACACGTTAGGTATGACACATAAGATGAAGAAGAGGCAGAGTCTCCTAACACAAACAAGGAAAAGGAAATGATAGCTTTTGCATCGTTTCTAGAAGCAAACAAAGAGCAACTGTATGATCAGTTCCTAGCTACTCTCAAACCAAAGTCCCCAAGGGTAAGTCAAAAAATTGGTCAATACAATGATGACCTTGAATATGAGGATGAATTAAGAGACATGGTAGCAGATGACGACACAGATAAGTCACCACTAGCACCACATCTTCAAAACTTTAAGATTCCGAAGGACTTCAACTTACCATAACATGTCAAAATTTACGATGGGACAACCAACCCAAAGGAATTCATACATTCCTATTGTAATAGTATGAGGTTTTGCGATGCTGAAATCGAGTTAGTGTGTAAGGCATTCCCCAATTTCTTTCGGGAACCACGATCACATGGTATGAAGATTTACCAAATGAAAGTATCACATCTTGGGCACAGCTATCGGATCTGTTCTTGGGACGATTCTACCAGAAGTAGAATTTTGCTAAGATAATCACAGATCTGAACAATATAACTCAATGATGCGATGAAAGTTTGGCAGAATATCATAGTAGGTTCATGACAGAGAGTCTGCAGGTTCGGTGATAAGATGTCAAATGCGTGTATTTTCCAAAGCATTTAGCATCTCTTTTGTCATCTTTTTGTTGGAAGATTTCTAGATTTAGGTAGGTTTACATTATAAGGGGTTTAGTTAACCGTTTTCAGTTTTCGTATCTAAATCCTTCATTTTGTAATCTATTTTGATTCTAGTTTATATTTGGTCCTTACGAGCATCTAGATTCCTTTTTGTTAGCTTAATTTGTAGATTGCTCATAAGCACTTTGGAGTAGTTTAGTGAAGGTCATTCACAAGGATGATAGAAGATTGAAGGCCACTTGCAAAGTGGTAGAAGATAGATTGAAGAAGGAAGGCAAAATAGCAGAGGAAGAATGATCCGGGTTTTTTGTAGCCAATTTATGAGAATTATCCGAGATGAATTGGTGTCTATGGATGGAATCATTCGATTCTTCTTTGCAAGTACTATAAAAATGACTACAAGAACTCCCAAATGGATAAGCGGTTCACCCATAGTGAAGGAAAGAAGAAGAGGGCAGAAGATACGGTGCAGGCCGCACCGATGTAGTGCGGGCTGCGGAATGAGCCCAGATTCTGAAATTTTTGGCCTTTTTCACTATTTCCTTGGACTATAAATATCCTCCTTCCCATTTGTGTGAGCCTGACTCGGGGGCCTCCAAAACCCTAGTTTTCACTTTGATCTTTAAATTTTTCTCATTTTTCCTTTGAGCCCTCTCGGGTTTTCATCCTAGCTTCACACATTTTTTTCAAGGCTCACCCTCACCTTTTTTCTTCACCTTTTTTCAAGGCTCATCCAAAAGGGCAACCTATACAAAAATGAGAGGCCAAATGGTGCGGGAAAAAGGTGAGTGTGAGCCTTGAAAAAATGTGTGAAGCTAGGATGAAAACTCGAGAGGGCTCCTAGGCAAAATTAGAGAAAATAAGAGAAATTGAAAGATCAAAGTAAAAACTAGGCTTTTAGAGGCCCTCAAGTTGGGCTCACACAAATGGGAAAGAAGGAAAATGTCAAAATCTGGGCTGATTCTACGGCTCGCACTACATCGGTGCGGCCTGCACCGTGTCTTCTGCCATCTTCTTCATTCCTTCGCTACAAAGGAAGAATGATCTCGGTTTTTTGTATCCAATTTATGAGAATTATATGAGATTAAGAGGTTTCCATAGATGGCATCATTGGATTCATCTTCGCAAGTACTATAAAAACGACAACAAGAACTCCCAAAATGGATCAGCAGTTCACCCGTAGCGAAGGAAAGAAGAAGAGGGCAGGAGACACGGTGCGAGCCACACCAATGTAGTTCGGTCCGTGGAATCAGCCCAGATTTTGACATTTTTGGCCTTTTTTCCACTATTTCCTTGGACTATAAATAGCCCTCTTCTTTCCCATTTGTGTGAGCCCGACTTGGGGGCCTTAAAACCCTAGTTTTCTTCATCTTTTCTTAGCTTTTTGCATCTCTTCCATGAATTCTTGTAGATTTGTTATGGGATGATTCTTTGCTCTCTTTTTTTGCTGGTCTCCATGTTTATTACTATTCTTTGGAAAGTCTACGACATCGATCGTCTAGAGTGACCCGAGGGTAAGGGTTAGTGTGTGGCTCCAATCGCCATTCTAACTATAACCGAGGAGAAGGGAGAAATGTTTTCACTCAAAAGGTGTTGACAAGTTCTCCACAATATGTGGTTAATGCATAAAAATTGGATAAGTAGTCGATGATCAAATGATGACTAGAAATGTAAACCAATTGCGCCCAAGACTCGTTATTATATTAATTACAACTTTCATGCTAGTGTGATTGTAGTTGTGTTGTTTTCTCAGATTGTTGGCTAATTTAGTTGTTTAAAGTAGTTGTAGTATTTTCTAAAATCAAAACCCCCCAACTTTGTTACCGCACATGTAGACTGACATCTTTGTGTGCTTTTCAACTACATTTAATACTCGATAAGACCCATTTTTCCTCGTGGACGACTCCGTCTTACCACTAGCTACTATTTAGTAGTTAGCCATAATTTGGGCTTATAAATACTATCTTTGAGAGGCACGGTGACGGTCTCCCAAATTTTGGCACCGCTGCCAGGGAAAAGGCGTATTGTATTGAGTTAGTGTATTTCTCTGTGTTTTTTGTTTCTCTTTGTGTGTTCTTGTTTGTTCATAGTTTGTGCTTGTTTTGTTTTTTTTTCTTCAAAAGGCCGTATTGCTTTTATTCTTGGTTTCTGGTATGTGCTCGTTCCAAGAAACGAGAACCTTTGCACTACGACCCCAAATTTTGTGTTCTTTGTTTTTTTAAATTTTTTTGGAATGTGTATTGCTTAAGTTCTTGGTGTACTTCTACCGAGAATCCTTACTCTATGATTCCAAATTTTTTGGGGGGAAAATGAAAAATCTCACCTTGAGGGAACCCATGATGAGAAGAGAGGCTCAACAAGCAAGTTTTTGTAGGATTTGTCATTCCGATCATCCTACCGAGTCTTGTTATTGTTTAAGAGGGAAGCACTACGAGGAGAATAGAACCCTTTGTTTTCAAAACTAAGGGTATCATGAGCAGTGCTATGAAGAGGTTGAGTTGTTGGTTTCCAAGGTCAAGGAGCTCAAAAATGGTATCCATACTATGATTCTTACAATCTGGAGTGGAGTGGTAATATGGATTGGTGGTATAGGAATGCACCGGAAAATCAAAACTATGAGCAATATGATTGGCATTTATCACCTTATGCCATGTCCCGAAACCATGCTCAAGGAGGAGGTTTAAGTTTGAATGAGGAATTTATGCAAGCAGTATTGAATATGGTCCAAGATTCAGAGGCTCGCACTTCCTCAAGATTCAAAAAGTTGGAGACCCAAATTAGCCAAATTGCATCATTCGTGAGCCATTTGGAAGCTCGATATTCCAAAAATACACCATCCCAAGTTGAACTCAAAGATACAGTGAGTGAGGTCACCTTGAGAAATGAATTTGAGTTCCAATGGGATAAGGAGTTGGTTTTTTAAGACAAAGAAGTTAAGGATGAGGTGATTGTGATACATTCATCATTCTAGCCATCATCGCCCCTACCCACACTAAATTAACCAACTCCACCATTTTCATAATTCTTGTAGGAGACAATAGAGGAGCCAAATGATTATGCTAAGCTTCCAAACCACTCATCTCCTTTAAGACTAACTCCACCTTCACAAAATCTTCCTCTTGGAAGATTTCAACCCCCACCTCTCCACTTTATGAAGCTCATGGTGGAGGTATTCAAACCACATATGGATAACATTAGGGTCGTGCCGACGACCTTAAATATACGGAGCTTCTCAGGAGGCAACCCGAGTTTTAAATTGTTTTAGTATTTTTAAATTTTATTTTGAAAAAAAAACAATTGAAAAAAATCCCTCGTCCTTGTCCTCACACTCTAACCCCAAAACCCCAAAAATACCACCACAACCCACCACCTAAAACTACCACCAAAACCACCATCTAGGAGTACTACTAGTTGTTGTCTTTTGTGAGTATTGATCGGGATTTGCATAGTTGTGGAATCGTAGTGGATGTGTTGAAATTGCATATTTGGCGGAGTTCGAGAACATGGAGGAAAGAACCTTTATTGAGAAGTGAGCATTATCATCATCGGGAAGGACCTTCAAGGTCTTAGTTGTGAGTATTTTTTCTTTCTCCCTTATTTATTTATCTTGTCCTTTGGTTAAGTATAAAGAAGTTAAGAGAAATGTATCTCATTGTATTGTAGTGTGCATATGCTCTACTTTGATTTGTTTTGTTAAAAAAAGAATTCTCGCTAGGTTGAAAACCCGAGAGGGCAACTTAGGCAAAAGTGGGAGGCCTGGATAGGTTGAAAACCAAAAAAGGCAACCCAAGCAAAAATGAGAGGCCAAATGGTGCGTAAAAAAGGTTAGGGTGAGCCTTGAAAAAATATGTGTGAAGCTAGGATGAAAACCCGAGAGAGCTCCTAGGCAAAATGAGAGAAAAGGAGAGCAATTGAAAAAATTTATGATTCTCTTGATTTGTCTGTTTGGTTGCTTCATTGGTAGAGTAAGCTAGTTTTACACTTGTATTTTATACCTCACCTTTGATTGGTATGATAAGCTGTTTAGATTATCTTAGACTTTGGGATGTGAGAGTGTGAGAGATTCTTATATCTTAGGGGTTAAGGTAGTCTAGGAATGCGGTGTTGAATGTTGTTGCCTAAACTTTTTCTTGCTAGTTTACGCTTAGATCTTTGCTTGTTCTTGTTTACTCGATCACAATTAAAGGTTTAAGTGTGGGGAGGTTTGATAAGATGTCAAATGCATGTATTTTCCAAAGCATTTAACATCTCTTTTGTCATCTTTTTGCTGGAAGATTGTTAGATTTATGTAGGTTTACATTATAAGGGGGTTTATATATCCGTTTTTGATGTTTGTATCTAAATCCTTCACTTTGTAATCTATTTTTATTCTAATGGATTTTTGGTCCTCACGAACATCTAGATTCCTTTTTGTGAGCTTAATTTGTAGATTTCTCCTAAGCACTTGGGAGTAATTTAGTGAAGGCCATTCACAAGGATGGTAGAAGATTGATGGCCACTTACAAAGTGGTAGAAGATAGATTGATGAAGGAAGGCAAAATAGCGGAGGAAGAATGATCCAGATTTTTTGTAGCCAATTTATGAGAATTATCTGAGATGAATTGGTGTATATAGATGACATCATTGGATTCGTCTTTGTGAGTACTATAAAAATAACTACAAGAACTCCCAAAAAGGATCAGCGGTTCACCCTTAGCGAAGGGAAGAAGAAGGGGACTAAAGACACGGTGCAAGCCGCACCGATGTAGTGAGGGCTGCAGAATCAGCCCAGATTTTAATATTTTTTTCACTATTTCCTTGGACTATAAATAGCCCCCTTCTTCCCTATTTGTGTGAGCCCGACTTGGGGGACTCCAAAACCCTAGTTTTCCCTTTGATCTTTCAATTTCTTCCATGTTTCTTTGTTGATTTGTGTTCTATGTTATGGGTTTCGTTAATTTAGGCTAAATATACTCTTGGGAGCAATTAGTAAACATTTCTAGTATGAATTTGTGAGATTTGATTTATCCTATTTTGTGCTTTGATTATCAAGTATATTTTGTACTTTGTTGTGTGATTAATGCATTATTTAAACTAGGATGATCAACTAGGTGAAGATTATGAATTTATTATTTGCTAGGTTTTTTGTCAAACCCAGGAGACTTTTTTTTGTCGATGTGATTATCATTGGTTAATGTTAGGTTATAATTGGGTGTGACAACTAATTATGATTATTGATTGATGAAATTGCTTAGATTTAGGGTGAATTTGAATGGGTTTGCCTAATTATCGAAGTAGTACACTAATGACGCCTAGCATAAAGGCCGATCCTCGTAGTCGTTATTAGTAGTATACTAATGCTATCTATATGTTTCTCGCTTGTAGGAAATTGTGGTAGTTGTGTTAGGTCTCCATGTTTTGTGCTATTCTTGGGGAAGTCTATGATGCTGATCGTCTAGTGTGACCCGAGGGTAAGGGTTATTATGTGGCGCCGATCACCCATTCTAACTATTATCGAGGAGAGGCGAGAAATATTTTTACTCAAAAGGTGTTGACAAGTTCTCCACAATATGTGGTTAATGCATAAAAATAGGATAAGTAGTCGATGATCAAAGAATGACTAGAAATGTAAATCAATTGCGCCCAAGACTCATTATCAAATTAAATACATTTTTTGTGCTAGTGTGATCGTAGTTGTGTTTTTTTCTCTAATTGTTGGTTAATTTAGTTGTTTAAAGTAGCCGTAGTGTTTTCTAAAATCAAACCCCCTCCCAACTTCGTTACCACACACGTAGAGTGACATCTTTGTGTGCTTTTCAACTACATTTAACACTCAATAAAACCCCCTTTTCCTTGTGGACAACTCCATCTTACCACTAGCTACTATTTATTAGTTACCCTAATTTGGGCTTATGAATACTACCTTTGAGAGGCATGGTGGCGGCCCCCCATTTGGGACCTGGCGTTTCGATCTTCTTTGGGTGAATTCACAGGGGAGCATGCGATCGGGGAAGTTATATAAGGAACTAACAAAGAACATGCCAGAAAACCCAAGGGACCTATAAAAAATGAAAGATTAGTATGTGCGAACTGAAGAAGCAAATAACCCCAAAATAGAGCAGGAGCGAGGAGAGAAAAGAATAATATAGGACTCACAGAGGAATTTGGAATATAAGGGGAAAGGAAACTTCCTTTCAAAGGAAGAGAAGCGGGAACACAAAGTGTCTTGTCCCAAGAGACACCACTAACAAAATTGTGAAGGGAGATCTGGCAAACAAAGATCTATTCCGTGAACCATCGTCAATGGTAGCGCATCCAGATAAAATATCAAGAGAATACCATTGCACATTCCATAAGGATCAGGGTTAAGATATCGAATATTGCAGAGATCTAAGGAGGCAGATAGAAGAAAACTTGAGAAATGATTATCTTGGACAATACAAGAAGGAAGATGGTGGTAATGGATACAATGAAGCGAGCAAGGCAAGAAGCTCCATGGCCAAAACCCAGGCCACAGCGAACACTCAGAACAAGAATAAAAAAATGATAGCAACAGTGGACTATGAAGAGGATGTGTCCAACGAGGCTCCAGAGAAAGTAGTCTTCTCCTTACATGGGTCAACAGAGTCCCTATCAAATAATGCTTAGATAGCTAAGGCCAGGTATTAACCTCCATAGGAGCCCCTGGTTAAAAGGTTTTGTGTTGATGAAACAATCAAGTTTAGCAAAGAGGACTATGTTCCTAATGCCTCACCACACAATGATCCGATGGTCATTATTGCCAAAATTGGAAACGTGACAGTTCATAGAGTGTTCATAGACGATGAAGCACAGTAGAATTCCTTTATGTATACTGCTTTGACAGACTTGGATTCAACAGGACCGACTTGAAGAAATCCACACCCACGCTTGTAGGATTCATAAGGCGAGCATAGACACCATTAGGCAAGATACAACTGCCTATAACAATTGGCGAGAATGAGAAGAACTATACCATAATTTGTGACTTCGTTGTCATGGATGCTCCAAGTTTGTTTAACGATATTATTGGTAGGTCATGGATGAACAGGGTGAAAGCAATATGGTTTCCATACCATTTAGTCATAAAGTTCCCAACCCCAACAAGGATCGCAACATTGAGGGGAAACCAAGGTCGCGAGACAATGTATGGTCATGGCAATGAAAGCTGGAAAAACTGTGAAACAACAAAAAAAGGTTAGTACTATCACCAATAGTGACTCACTTAACCAGGTGAACCATCCAATAGATCTTGGAGAACAAACTAAAGATGTCTTTTTGGATGACAATGATGTGTCTAAGTGTGTCAAAATAAGGAAATGTTTTCCTGATCAAGAGAAACAGAGAGTGATACAAATTCTGAGAGATCGTAAGGACACATTTGCATGGAGTGTACAGATAATAGGAGGAGTCGACCCGAGTATTGCAACTCATTCTTTAAACATCGCTGATTTGATCAAGTCGGTTAAGCAGAAATAAAGAAGCTTCGCCAGTGATATACAAAAGCCAATCGAGAAAGAAGTAAAGGCGTTGTTCCAAGCTGGGATCATAAAGGAGGTGATATACCCAAGATGGCTAGCAAACCCGGTGATGGTAAAAAAGGCAGATTTTGGGTGGAGAATGTGTATAGATTTCACCAATTTAAACAAAGCATGCCCAAAGGATTGTTATCCCCTGCCAAAAATCGATTAGCTAGTAGAAGAAATCTCGGAGTACGAAGTCTTGGCATTCTTGGATACCTACAAAGGGTATCATCAGATAATAATGAACCTCGAAGATGCAGAAAAAATGGCCTTCATAACAAGTTTAGGATATTTTGCTACGTGAAGATGCCATTCGGGTTGAAAAATGCAGGAGCAACCTATCAGAGAGTGGTTAATAATGCGTTCCGGAACCAGATTGGGTGTAATTTAGAAGCATATGTGGATGATATAGTCATAAAAAATAGGTGGGTATGTAACTTCGTGAATGACTTAAAAGAAACCCTGGATATATTAAGTGCAATTGGAATGAAGCTAAATCCAAAAAAATGGACGATCAGGGTAGGCGCAGGAAAATTCCTCTGATACAAAGTATCCTCAAAAGGGATTGAGGCTAATCTGGAGAAAATACAAAAAAAAAAGTTAATCTCCCCCAACCACGAACTATGAAGGAAGTCCAAATCTTAATGGGATCACTAGCATCGCCTAGTAGGTTTGTGTCAAAGGCAGCCGAAAGACACTTCCCACTATTTGAAATCCTTAAAAAGACTAAGAAGTTCAGCTAGAGCGAAGAGTGTCAGCCAGCATACGAGTCACTAAAGGACCAACTTCAAACACTGCCAATGTTAAAAGCACCAATTCAGGGAGAAATACTATAATTATATTTGGCGGTTTCAATTAACGCAGTGAGCTCAGTTCTGGTAAGGCAAGAAGGGTAGAAGCAGATACCAATGTTCTACACCAGCAGAATACTGCAGCAAGTAGGAAGGGCATATCTCCCGATTGAAAAGTTAACCCTAGAGTTGATATATTCGGCAAGAAGACTGCAAACCTATTTCCACAGTCATATGATTGTAGTCTATACTGACTACCCAATCAAGAACATCCTAAATAAGCCCGAGTCATCCATGAGAATGACTAAATAGATTCTTGAATTATGACAGTTTGAGATTCAATTTCAACCGCAAACCTCAATCAAAGCGCAAGCTCTAGCAGATTTCATCACAGAAATGACAAGTGTGGGGGTCCAGCAGGTAAAAATGCAACAGTACCTTGACAAAGACAAAGGAAAGTCCAAATAAGAAGGCATCGCATGGAACCTGTTCGTGAACAGGGAATCTAGCAAGGAATGATGTGGAGCATAACTGTTGTTGGTTAACCCGGAAAGAGGAGAATATAGATACTCGCTTCACTTTGATTTTTCACTTACCAATAGCGAAACTGAGTACACGGCGTTAGTATGCGGCTTAGATCTCACAGTTAACATGAATGTGAAGAGTGTCTGGGCGTTCAGCGAAACACAGATAGTGGTTCAACAAGTACGAGGAGACTACAAAATGCAAGAAAAACAATTGATGAAATACTTAACCAGGGTCAATTAACTCATTGCTCACCTTAAGTACTTCAACATCCAGCGTGTCCTAAGAAGTGTAAATATGAAGGCAGATGCCCTAAGCAAACTAGCTACGGCAGGATTTGAGTCATTAGCCGAACACAAGGATGTGAAAGTAGAGGTCATTTTGGTTAGGAGCACAACGAGGACAACTGTGTCAGCAGTTCAAGCACATGAGGTAAACTGGATGACACCATTGATTGAATTCTTTGATAATGGGAAGCTACCGACAGACAAAGTACAATCCAGGAAGCTAGAAGTGAAATCCCACAACTATGTTTACGAAGATGGAATCTTGTACAAGAAAGGATACCTATCTCCATGGATAAAGTGACAAGCAAGCAAAATATTGAAGGAAGTACACGAAGGATTATGCGGATTACATCAAGGGTCTCGAGCAATCATGAAGAAGATCATTCAAGCTAGATACTACTGGCCAACCATGTTTAATGACGCATACAACTTCGTCCTTAAATGCACAATCTTTCAGATAAATGCTCCAATATCGCACAAATTGCAGTCAACATTAACAAGAATATACGGAGCTTGGCCTTTTGAAAAATAGGGAATTGATCTAGTCAGACCTTTTCCAAAAATTTCTGGCAGTTCCAAGTTTTTAATTGTGGCAGTTGATTAATTTACAAAGTGGGTAGAAGAAAAGCCCTTAGGAAGAGTGACAGTGGAAGCAACAAGAAAATTTGTTTGGCGGAATATAGTTTGTCGCTTCGGAGTACTATAAACTATTGTCACCAATAATGGCACACAGCTCACAAGTAGGGTGTTTACAAAATGGTGCTTGAAACTGGGGATCACACAGAAATTCACTTTTGTAGCTCACCCTCAAGCGAACGGTCAAGTAGAAGTAATGAATAGAACAATCATCCAAGGTATCCAAAAAAGATTGGAAGAAAAGCGAGCAGGCTGGGCTGATGAGATATCCAATACCATGTGGTCATACAAAATAACAGTGCGAGAACCAACAGGAGAAACTGCGTATAGTCTGGTATATGGGCACGAAGCGGTAATACCAGTGGAAATTAGACAATCAAGATTTTGAGCGAGTAATATAAAGAAAACATCAATCCAGAAATGGTGAGGTTAAACTAAGATGAACTCGAAGAGAAGAGACAAAGGGCGGCAATCAAGGAAGCAAAGTACAAAGAAAGGATGGCCAGAGCATACAACCATAAAGTCAAGGAAACACAATTCCAAATTGGTGATCTGGTGCTAAGGAAGATGAAGCTAGCCTAGGTGAGGAAAAAGGAAAATTGTACCTGAAGTGGGAAGGGCCATACAGGATAACAAAGACGCACTGATCTAACTGCTACGAGTTAGAGAAAATGGATGGAAGCAATGTTCCCAACACTTGGCACATAATCAACTTGAGAAAGTTTTATGAGTAGAATCAGCAAAGTGGCAAGAAGATCTAGTTTCAATGTATAGAAAGCATGATGTGATCATTTGTGGTGTTCGTTCCCTTATTCTGTGGTGAAGGCGATATTATTGCAATATAAATCTTTTTGTAATAACATCTTCTATTTTCAAACAGCTATACCTTACGGTTGCAAAACTAAGTTACAATATCTTAAACGATAAACACATGATGATAGCAGTATAAGTTGTCGATTACAAACACCACTCATCTTGCCTCTTCGCAAAATAAAACTCTTAAGAAAGCAAGTCAGAAATCTTGCAATAAGAAAGATATGCCCACAACGAAGCGACAAAAGCAAGCAATAGATCTTGCAATTTTGCACTCTCAATAAAAAGCAAGCTATAGACCTTGCTAACAGGCAAAACTGGCTTTAATATATTGACAAAAGCAAGCGATAGATCTTATGGCTTCACACATTACATACTCTTAATAGAGCAAGCAATAGATCTTGCTACACGAAAGATATGCTATGAAACAGTGACTAAAGCAAGTTATAGATCTTGTGGGTTCGCGATAAACAGAGTTTCAATACCCAAAATGAAAACAATAAGACGTGTGAGAAAGATATCTTATGAAGAAAAATGAATCACGCAATCTAGAACATTCAAAAGTACGAAGCCAGGTTTTATTGAAACATGACAACCAAAACATCCAAAAGTCAGAACAAAAAGAACATCATGTTATAATTGTTTGGAAGAAAAAATCGTTACATATTATCTATGCCTAGATGCTTGTGATGATCTAGAAGAAGATGAACCACCACAACAACGATCGTGCTCAGCTTTGCGATGGAAGTGCTCGGCCCTACACCGATTTTCCTCAGCCTTACGCTTTTCGCTAACCATATGATCATATTGTCATTTCATGTGTAAATAAGCAGGATGGCGTATTAGACCCCTTTTCTCTATATGACCAAGATATCTAGCATAATATGCCTTGAAGTTGGTTATAGGACTGAACTTCTCGCGGTCCAGCTACATACTTATAACATTAACAGTTTCCTCATACCACTTGTTTTCAGCCCTTAAATTCTGTATTTCTTCCTCTGGGCAATGGATATGCAATCCGACAGCCTTAGACAAGTTAATCCTCTACCCGTCAATTCCCACAATAAGATCTCCATGACTAGTAGCCCTGTGAGATGAAGAAGGGAAAGCCGGAAGTTTATCTTTGTACTCAACACAAGCTTACTCAAGTCGGTGCACAAATGAATCAAGCCAACCGCACTCACCGCGAAACTGCTCATTTTTGCTTCGCATCTATGTGTTTATAGCAAATTGTTCATCAAACTTTCTTTGCAACCGAGGGCAGAGAATGAAAAGTGATCACACTCATCCTGCTTTTTCTTTAACTTATCGAACAAGTCATCAAGGCGAGCACATTGTATATCAATGATCAGTGTCTTCTGATGGGGCCTCACGAGTCTTGCTCGCAAGATAATTTCTAGCCTTCTCCTGCTCTCGGAGCATCTTCACCATGGTCAACTGTTGATGGTGAATAAGACTGTTATGCTCATTGCAAATCCTACGTAAATCAATCACAACATACTGGGTGTCATTTACAGTCCTATCCCACTTCGCTTCAAGATCATTAATACCCTGGAACTTGTACTTCAAACGAACGCCTAAAGATAATGCCTACTCTTGGACACAGACAGGGAGCTTAAGCGACCACATGTACGCACCAGCGGATTCAATATCAACCAAATAGTGGGCAATATCCTTGCTAAGCGATTCAACATTGTACCCATTGGGAACAAACTTACTACAAGGACATGTTGTAGATGAAGATGGAAATGGAGTGGGAATAGGAAGTTGTCATCCAATGCATAAGGAAAACGACTCCATATGAGAGAAGCGATCAGAAGAAACAAGCTCCTCACATTCCTTGGTGAAATATTGAGTGGCACGAAGCAAACTAATAGGGCAGTGAAAATCAGGTGGCAAAAATCCATAGCGATCGGAAAAATGATCAGTACATCCCAGAAAGTCAAGTCGTTTCAAATATTTATGATCAACCAAATTATTAAAGCCCTGCACGTAATTAAGTGTGATGAGAAAATGTAAAAGAAGAAGGATAGATCAACATTAATAACCACAGCCACACAAATAGTACAGACATACACCAGAATATTGTCTTAAAATTACAATAAAAATCTAAAAGTCCAATATACTAACAATCAACTAACTTCAGAGTTGGAGGTAGGCAAATGCTGGACAATGATAGCAGTGTCTTCCATGCTGGATTGTTGAGCAGGGACGTCAATGTTTGCATAGGCCTGAGTTACCACGTTGACGTCAGGATTAAGAGGTGGCATAATAGTACGAGAACCAAATGGAAGGTCCTCCAGATAATCAACCTCACACACCTTTAACTCGGTCGCATAAGGAAGGCAATGAAGGCTAGCAAGATGCAATAGCAAAGCATGGGGGTGTCCACCATCAGCAATCTTCTCAATAAAGACATCGTTGAGTATTGCCTTCTGATTTGCCAATGCAGTAGTACACTATTTAAAGAGAGCAGGCTCTTCGGCGTCGAAGTTGGGTTCCACTTGTGCATTTCTTTCACAGCCACGCAATAACCTATGGTGCAAGAAGAGTTGGAAACATTCTCAAATAATTTTAAGGACTTTGTCTTGAAAAGCCTATCCACCTTAAGGATATTCAGGAGAAGTAGGTCTATTGGTGCGCATCTCCTGTGGTTCAGAACGACGCTTGACGACTTCTTCCTCTGCAATCCTAGCACGCTCCTTAGCAGCGTTCGCCTCTTCCTGAGTGGCTTTAAGGAAGTCTCTAAGGCCACAAATTTTGTCTCTTTTGCCTTATACTTTTCCATGAGTGACTCATCTGCAGGAGAGAACTTTGAAAGTCGCTCGCTCACATGTTGAAGGCTCTCACCAACCTTACAGAGCAAAAAAGACATAAAAAGGCAACAGTTAGTATTCTACACACAAAATATCAAGGTATGGTGAAGGTCACTCAAATTAAGAAGTGAACTAATTGTAGCTAAAGTTTCGGGAAGAGAAAGTTTGGAGAGAGTATCAGGTATTGTTCCATCCACCAGCAGATTCTCGATTTGAGAGCAAGGCTGGCTGTCACATTCCCTTTCACTGGAGGTAGCGAGTGGCTCGAAGACTCATCAGTCATGTCCCTCTGTTTCTTCTTCTCCTTCGGATCATCAGCGGGGCGATCACTAACTGCCTCTCCGCCCTCGGTAGACTTGCCCTTCGCAAGTGTAATACTAGTGCTCGTTTTGTTAACACCCTGTTGGAGGGTGTTACTCACAATAGTATTGTCAGGCTGAATAATGGTCTCAACCACCTCCCCATCATTTCCAACGAAGAGCTATCTATCGATAACACTTCTAGCCAGGTCCTGTATACAAAAAAATGAACATTACAGATCATACGAGTACACATAAGAAGTACATGCTCATCAAATATAAGGAATAATATAGATCAAACATATCAAAACAATAAAAAACAAAACACCTTCAACATCAGAATCAGCATGGAGGAGATGTTGTGTATGAGCAAGAAGTGTTACCATGATCTCAGTCTAAGCAGTAAAACGGACAATCAGACCAGGAAGCTTAGATTTGGGAACTTTGTAGTTCCAAGAGGGTACAGCCAATTCGGAGTTTTGGTTAAGTTTTATAAAAAAAAATACTCCGTACGCTAAAAACTAGCGTTACTAGGAAAACTGCTAACAAGCTCAACCCCATCAACCACGGGATAAAAAGTAAACTAATTTATGGTGTTTTTCACTTTTCAAAGGTGATAGAAGTTGCAAAACAAATCAAGGGTGAAAGGAACGTCCGCTTTCTCACACGCCCAAAGAAACCCTATTATAATAGCGATGCCCTTGGGATGATATTGGGACTGCACAATTTTGTACGAGCATAGAATATCAACAACGTGTTGAGGAAGAGGAAAGTAAAGACCAAAATTCAAATAGGCTAAATAACATGATATATAGCCAGCAGGAGATTGCAAATGCATTCAGAGTTCGCAGAAGTGCAAAGCTCAAAAAGGGATAAAAAGGGGAAATAGTTCTTCAAGTTCTCTAAGTATGGACCAGATAGCATACTGTGTATGCTAGAGAATCCGATGACTTGGCTGGAATCCCCATCAGATTGAGCATCTTCTACAGGAGACTCAACGCGATCAGAGAAAGACATGTGAGTAAACAGGGAACCCGGGGTTAGAAATAACAGCCTTAATTAGGGTTAAGGACCGCAGATAAGAGTATTTTAGAACAAATCTTAAAAGAAGATACACCGTAGAAGATGACCGGAAGATTATAAGAAAACGCACAACCAGTAAATTGGTAGAAATTGAATAAAATATACACCTTATTAAATTTAGAGCATGCAGTAAAGAGACTAGAGATTGAGTTACTCTTACAAAAGATGAGAAAGGGTCATTCGCAAAAAATCTAGAGACGACCGGGGAAGATGATGATTTTGGCAACTTAGGAGATAAACTGAAACAAAAATTAAGTTTGGATATCTAAATATAAAGGAAGAAATGGCAAGATCGAGGAAGACAATCAGTTCAAAAACACAATGATGATGGTCTAGCACAAAAGTAAGTTACCTTTTACATATATAGAAGCGGCGATGGAATATGAATAAACAGTGCATAGAATGATTGTAGAGTTAAGTTACTCGTTTGAAACTCCTCGTTTAAAAGACAGAACAATAATAGACATCAGGAAAATCTGAAACAGAACATCAAAAAGGTGGATCGAATCTCATCCATTTGGAATAAAATCTACACAAATATCCTTATTACAAAGATTACAAAGATAACAAAGATAAGGGATTCAAAATTCAAAATTTGAAATCTGAAGAGTTGGTAAAGACGGAGGTATAACCACAAAGCTAACGTCACTTCGCAATGACTACGAAGGAAAAATCAAATGACGAGCATGCTGTTGCTGTACAACATCAGTTTGCATTTAATTAATAATCAACGACATCGCTCTATGCCTTTTAGTCTTCATAGCTAGGGGGGCTTATGGTGTATACCTAGCCCAAATACTAAGCGGCAAGCCCAAACTACAAGGGGCTTAATGCTAACCAGTGATGCGAGTTGAGGCAGATGGACTCGGGATAAGCTAAATCAACCCACGAACTGAGAAAAGCGAAGACCAAGATCAGGTGTCAGCCATAACCCGTCTTTCTCGATTCCACGATCAGACACACGATGGCAAGCCCGGATAAAGCGAAGCCACGTTCGTGATGCACTATAAAAGGAGCAAAGAGGATACGAATCTAGGTAAATGAAACTGGACTAAAAAGACTTGATTTTGAAGAAGGAAGGAACTGGCTTGGGCGTCAGAATCTTTTCCCCAGGACCACTTCTGGGATTTCTTTTGTAGGCACACCTTGGTGAACAACGATCAATCGATCATATTGGGAATACCACAATATATATAATGTTGTTATGATGTGATAATGGTATATATGGTGTTGTGGTCACCTGTTAAGGCCAGCGAGTGTATTACCATACACTGTGCTTTTATAGTATGTGCTGATGATACCGTACACTTTTTGCAAATGTGCTAATATAACCCTACATGTTATGATGATGGTTGGTGGCCTGGCAGCGTGTTGGTAGTCCGATAGTGGTCCGGTAGTAGTCCGATGGTGGTATGGTGGTGGTGGGCAAGGGTATAATTGTCCACCCAAATTTTGCTTTTGGTCTGAGGGCATTTTTATCATTACAGGGGGGTCATCGGCTGGAAACACAATGTCAACGCCGGAATGTCCACCATAATATTGGCACTTTCTTAACTCAATAGGGTTATTTTTTTTACTCTCAATTATATAGAGTTATATTAGCATTTTCGCAATTATATAGGGTTGTATTGGTGTATTACTCTTTGAGCGCGTCTTTTGAAAGACGGTCTTTCCATAAGTTATGGAAAGACCAAGGTTTAAAGTGTAAATTAGAAGAAATGAAGATAAAATTTTCGGGTTGCATGAATCGGGTTATAAAATTTATAACTACTACACGTTACATAATAAATATTTAATATTGTAACTAAGACATTTTACCTTTTATTATTAATATTAACCCCGTCTTTCCATAAGTCTATGGAAAGACGATCTTTCCCAAGACTTTGCCTTACTCTTTTAGTATTTATCGGTTAGAAGGATTACTTCATCTTTTCCTTTATTATTGGCATATTTAGTGAGAAGACTATTTTAATTTTGTCAAATAAAACAAATATTAGATTATTTACAGTTATATTACTCCCTCTCAGCTGAAATTGCACTGTAATCATTAGCACGTTGCTCAAAAAACATGTTTGACCATTAATATGTTTACCTACGTATAATAGTAGCAAATAAAAATTTGATATTTGATAACTATTTATTATGACGAATCGAACAATATTATATATAATAATATTGTTGTTCATATATCTATTCAAATATGCAGTCAAACTTTGATAGAGAATAGTGTAAAAAAATTATGAGTGTAATTTCAGTTGGGACATAGAAAGTAATTTACACTGTAATTATTAAATTTTGTTTCAATTACTATTTTAGTACTTTCCAATTTCTATTATAAAAAAATAATGTGACAACAAAAAGATAATGGAGGGATTAAATTGCTCAGATACTCATTTCATACAGTTGGTTATAGTATGTGCGTGAAATGGCGTCCGGCAGGAAAAGGAATGGGTAGAAAAAGAAAGCAGAAGGCTCGTGCGCTGTAAGCCTGTAAAAAGCAGCTATCCTTATATTGCAGTGAGTCAGTGATTGACTAGGCACGTAAAAAGTGGGAGACCCTCGGTGGTGTTCCCGCAATTTACCCCCCATTCCAGGGGCATTTTGATTCGGTACTCCCTAGGCGTCCGATTTTGTGGTGGCCGGTGGGGTAATTAGGCAGCGCCAAAGGCGCAGGCCATCCGAACTCTCGACTTTTTCTCTGCGTTTTGCAGGACCATTTTTACTCTACGCGCCTCCACAAACGCGTCTACTTCCTCCGCTCCTGTTATATCTTCTTTTTTTTTTTTTTTTTTTTTTTTTTTTATTATTCTCCTGTTATATCTTCTTTTCCATTATTTCTCTCTTAAACTAGATTAATTTAATAGGCAAAGTTTTGGTAAATACAGCATTTTATTAAAATTGTAAAAAGCAAAAGGTAAAATGATTTTAGGTACAATATTAAATTTTATTATACATCACGTAATAGTTATAAATTTTATAATTCGATTCATTCAATCCAAAATTTATCTTTATTTTTTCTAATTTACTCTTTAAATCTTAATATTTTCACAATTTATAAAAATATTGTATTTCAAAACACGAACTCAAGGAGGAGTATGAAGTAGGAATATACAGTAGTAGATAAGTAGTATATTATCCGTTTCTAATCCTACCGACCATGGTAGTAGCACTAGACTTCAACCGATAGGCTACCATTCAATTCTCAAAAGTATAGTACTGTCTATTCAAACGTTAATACGTTTCCTTAAAAAAATCAAATATTGAGAAAGTCACTTGGTGGAGCAAAATTAATTTGACGTGCATTGTAGTAAAGAATATAATTTAGTATTCTCATAGTTTCACTGGAAGTGGCATACTTTTTTTATAAAAAGAATTGACATATTTTCCTTTTATGGTTAGATTCTTCATTTTCATTCACTCATTCTTTTTTTTTCTTTCCAAATTTAATTTCATCCGCTCATTTCATTCACCTAAAATTCTAACAGCTAATCTAGTGTGCCACATCCAATAAAACTGAGATAGTATGTCTATATGGAAGTATTTTAGGCATTAATGGAGATGAAAATACTTCTTATTGTACGTTTGTGTAGAAAAATAATTCACTGAAAGATGCAACTGAAAGTTCTATTTATGCAGTACAATAATTAAATTTTGATAAAATAATGTATTGATATTTAAAGTAGGAAAAGTTTTGATGAATAACATCTTTTCATATGCTTATAGAAAGAAAGTGTTTTATTAAAATAATAAAAAGGTAAAAAAGTTTTGGTTGCAATATTAAAATTTTATTATGCATTATGTAGTAGTTATAAAGTTTATGACCCGATTGATGCAACCCAAAAAATTTATCTTCATTTCTTTCAATTTACAGTTTAAACCTTAATTTTTTTATGGTTTATAGAAATACAGTCTTTCAAGAGACAAACTCTTGAAAGTAACAAAATCATAGTCAAAATAACTTTTTTGATGAAAAAAATGTTTTTATAACCCTACCTAGTTGACATAAGTGCCAATATAACCTTTCAATATTTGAAAGTGTCAATATAACCCTATATAGTTAGTGAAAGTGCCAATATAACCCTATAAGTTTTAAGGATGTGCTGATATAAACCAACAAACATTAGAAATGTACTGATATAACCCTACAAACATTAGGAATGTGCTGATATAACCCAATAAGATTGCATAATGTGCTGATATAACCCTACCTAATTTCAACGAACTATGGCGTTCCGGCTAACTATGAGAGTAAAATTGTCCACCCAATTTCAGAGTTAGCCCAAAGGGTATTTTGGTCAATTTACATAGAGTCAACGCTGAAAAATTAAGGTCAATGCCGGAAATGGAGTCTGAGGGTTATATTGGCACTTTCATTAGCTAGTTAGGGTTATATTTGCACTAAAAATTATCATAGGGTTATATTGGCTCTTACTCAAGTAGATAGGGTTATATTGACACTTATCCCTATATAAAAAGCCAGTAATATATTCGATGGATAATAAAATGAGAAGATACAAAAATGTAATCATTATTATAATGTGGTTTAGAATGATGATTAAAAGGAAGTATAAATAACATAATATAGGTTTGATATGGTTCACCAAAAGTATTGACTATCTTTATAAAAAAAATTCTATTACTTCGACTTCTAAACATGACTTATTACATACTATGATGGGAGATTTGCAATACCTGAATAGGTGTCTTCAAATTTCACACCCTTCCCCGACACTAAAGAGGAATAACACATCTCTCATATTTTCTCTCTTTACTAATTATCTCATATTATGAAGGATTGCATATTTTCACACTATTTTTACAACTCCCTCACTTTTCCTCTATTTAAGAGTTCAAGTCCAACTCTTTAGCTGTCTTCATTAACACAAACTCTTAAGTTTCTATCTATTAACAAATTCTTGGGTTTCTCGCAATGAACTCTGGTTATATTTGGGATTTGGGGAGTTATCCGATCACTTCCTCTCTTGACTCAAAATCACAAATGCTGAATTCAAAATATAAATATAAGGAGATTCAAGGTAATCCTAACAAACCTCTCTCTTTAATTGAATCTTCTAATAGACAAACACATACATATAACCATCTTATATACATATGTATATGATTGTGCCAGATGTACCTATGCATGGTGCACATGCAATTTGTACAAGACAATGCAAAGGAAGAACTGCAAGACATGTGTACTAAAAGTACCCAACCAATGTTGGTTGGTCAGTTGCCAGGTGACATTCGTCTGATGGTTAGTCCAATTATGTAAAAACTCCTTATTAGGAAGACCAATCTCTAATAAAAAGCGCTCCTTATTAAAAAAAACTGACATTTAAAAAACTACCATTATTTTATTTTTTTGAAGAAACAAGAACTACCATTATGGATCCTCTAAACAAACTTATAATTAGAGTATCAATAATCAGTGGCGGGATTAGGATTTTTTTTCAGGTGGGGCTGGAGGAGGGACAGATGGACGGTGATGGGGCAGCGTTCTGAGTCTCTATCCGGTGGCGGGACGGCAACGACGGCCAGAGCTGGAGGCTGGAAGCCTGAAACGCTCGGCACGCTGGTTGATTTACGTTTTGGCCTTTTGGGTTTGTGGCAAAATTGGTTTGTTGAAAAATTTGTCAAAGGGTTTTGTATTTGGGTCATCCGTTTTTGGATTTTAGCCCAATACAAATACCCAAATTTGATTTCATTTTTTTTCTTCTACACTAATCAAAATGAAGTCGTTTGATTTGAGCCAAAATGATGTCGTTTTGATGTATTATGGGCAAAAAAAAGAAGGTCTATTGCGGCCTTCTTCCCCGGTTGCTTATGCCAAAAAAACGTGGAATACATCGAAAAACTCCGCTCCACCGCCGGGAAGTGCTTTAACCGCTTTTAACCACTACTACCATGGTGCCGAAATCTCAGGTAGGGCTGGAGCCTTACCACGCGCCATGGTAGTTCCGCCCCTGTCCATAATAGTACCTCGTTAGCAACACTTTTGTTAACATGAAGCACTCTTTAATAATGAATTACCTTTATTGAATAAAACTTTGAGAAAAGTGCTAAAATGACCCCATTAAATTGACAAAGTGCATATATAACCCTATAAAATCTGAATGTGTGAAACTAACTCTAAGTTTTTGTAAAATAGTGCAATTATACCCATTTTGCTTGATTCCATTGTTGACTCAATGAAGTCAATGGTTGAACAAACATGAAAAGATAAAATTACCCCTGGACTCAAAATTAAAAATGTAATGACAATTCTACCCCTAGACTTCTTATTCTTCTTGTTGTTGTTCTTCTTCTTCTTTAAACAAAGCCATGGCCACCACCTGCCGTTGTACCGCAGTCATGCGGCGATTAGCCATGTCGCCGCCTCGCAGCCGCTCCCCCTCTTCACCCCAGCCCCGCCGCCTATAACCTTTTCCCAAAAACATCCGTTGTCGTCGCTCCCCTTCCTCACCCTAGTCCCACCGCCCAGAAACATCTATCATCACCATCCCCCCTTTCCCCGCCGCACCCACAACCATAATATCTGCCACCAGAAACCCTCCCTCGCGAGCGCTCCGTAGTGGCCCACCCTCAATCATAATATCTGCCACCAGAAACCCTCCCTCGCGAGCGCTCCGTAGTGGCCCACCCTCAACCCTAACCCCACTACCACATCTTCCCTACCATGATCCATCATAGCCCCGCCCTCAACCCTAGCCCTACCACACCTTTGCGCCGTGCTCCACCTCTCCTCTGTCACCTCTCAACCCTAGCTCCGCCCTCAACCCTAGCCACACCGGCGTGAATCTGACCACATTTTCCTTAATGCAAACGCAATGTGATCCAGCTCGAATATGCCATCGTGCCCCACCTTCTCCTTCTCAATCGCTGCTCCATGGTGGAGTTCTCGGCTTGAATCCGACCACCAAGAACGATTGGAGACGAGGAGAGGGAGGTGGCGGAGAAAGAGAAGATTGGGAGAAGAGGGCGAGAGAGAGAAACAAGTGACTGAGAAAAGAGAGAGGTTGAAGAGAAAAGTGAATTAGGGTTAAGATTGTCTTTTCCTATTTTTCCTATATTTTTATTTTTCAATCCAAGGGTATAATGATCATTTCACCTATTTTGGTCAATTTGACCGTTGACTTTTTGGTCAATTTGACCGTTGACTTTTTGGTCAACAAAGTCTAGGGCTATATTTGCATTTTCAGATTTTACAATGTTGTGTCTTCCCTTTCTAGCAAAATATAGATTTATAAACACACTTTTCTCTAGTACTTAATACGGAGATACTATTACATAATGAGCAAGTACCTATTTTTACATAATTCAACAAACTACTAATATATGAATATCACTTATAATAGTTTGTCTCCCATAATGACTAATGCAGCTTCTTTGTCCAATACAAGTCCTATGAAAAAGAAAAACCTCATGATTTGTCCAATATTGAGAGTTTCTTAAATAACATTTGTTAAAATTGATGATTATTTGGCATTTAAGAAGGGACCAAAGAAAATGAGCAGCGTTGACGTTAAAATGGGATGTGACTTAAAATTAGAAAGATACACAATTATGTCAATTTCAAGCATACAATTCAAAAAATAAATAAATAATTCAAGCATAAAAAGCATAGGCAAAGTTTTGGGAAACATAGTCTTTCCATAAATTTATAGAAAGACATGGTTGAATTCGAATAATAAAAGGTACTCCATTTGTTTTGTTATTTATGACACACTTACTATAAATGAATGTTTTCTTTTGGACTAAATTATTTTTTTAGTTCTCTACATATTCTTCAATACTTTCTTTTGGTTACCCACTCAAAAACAGCGTTTAATCGGCTGGTAACATTCTAAAAATGAATCTTTTGGTCCATTGAGGTGGTGTTTAGGTAAAGTCAACGGTAAAATTGGTCAAAATATGTAAATGTCTATTATGCCCCTGAGTTTAAAAAAATTAAAAAGAAAATCAGAAATGTGCTCGACAGATCTTCTTTTGCGCCCAATTTTCTTCTCCATCTGGTTCTCCCTCTTCGTCCCCGTCACCGGATCCTCCATGAGCTCCGGGGAATCTGCTCCATCTGGTTCACGCTGCTCCATCTGATTCACGCCGCTCCATCTGGTTTACCGCTTCATAAGCGAATCAGATATATATATATACATATATCTTATAAGCAAAATCTAATTCCTCCATGAGCTCCATGCCGGAACCCTCACCAGAAATGCCGCTACAGTGAGTAGTGGGTTTCCACGCCGGAGCAAATCGGAACGCCAGAATCGACGCTACCCGATTTGAGCAGATTCCCCAATTTGGTAGTGAAGAGATGCAGAAGATTGAGGAAGGCTCTCCGTCACCGATAGGCTTTCCGTTCTGTCGCCGATTGAAGAGTAGCGGTGCGACAGTGGTTTGAATGGCAGCATTTTAGGGTTTCAGAGGAAGACCAAAATTAAAGAAAAAAAAGAAAATATTTTAAAATTAGAAAATTTTAATTGAAAATATTTTTAATTGAAAATGTTTTAATTAGTAAAAATACTAAACTACCCCTGGCTGTATCTGAAAACCATTCTGGTTTACCCGAAAACTGCCTCAGGGGGCCAAAAGATTCTTTTTTAGAATGTTACCGGTCGATTAAATGTAGTTTTGGAATGGGGGACCAAAAAAGGTATTGAAGAATATGTGGGGGACCAAAAGAAGGTATTGAAGAATATGTAGGAAACTAAGAAAACAATTTAGTCTTTTTTTTATTTGGCACCCTTTCAATTTTTGACAAGATTCCTTCAATTTCATCCACTCATTCTACTTTTTACTTTCTACATTCAATTTTATCCATTCATTTTCTTCACCTAAATCCAAACACCTAAACCTATTGAGCTATAAATAGAAAACCAGGGGGTGTAAAAGATTTTAGTAGCAATATTTAAAATTTATTATGCAACATGTAGCAATTATAAAACTTATGACCCGATTAATGCAACCCAAAATTTTTATTTTTATTTCTTCTCGTTTACAATTCAAAACTTGATCTTTTCATAACTTATGAAAAGAACGTTTTTCAAGAGAACCATTCATAATCATATTGATCGATATGACAAATAAAGGGACCAAAGAAATACTGTGCATAAAATATGCCCTTTTGCCCTATTTATCTCATTTTATAATTTGACTTAATATTAGTTCGAGGATTACTAATAGAGTTTTAAAAGTAATAGAAAAAAAAAGTTAAATGTTTTTAAAAATATATGCCATATACATATATGACATAAATATAAGAATTTTATATATCATGGAGGAAAATATTTATTAGTGATAAAATATAAAAGACTTTATTATGGTGCATTGATATCACATCAATGATGAGGATTACAATATACATGACTACAACAAACCAAAGTCTGACATGAGTATTGAAATTCCGGTTCACCTGAATTCTAAACCTTTATACCAAGTTGTTTAATAGTTTGGTGTTGGAACACCAAGATTAGTTTGGTGTTTAAAGCAAAACAAAGTACGCAGTGCACACACAACTTGGTTACGCAGTTCGGTGCAAATACACCTACGTCTGCGGGGCCTTGCCCAGATCAGAAACCATTCACTAGAAAGCAGTCTTTAGTACAAGAAGCTTAACTTAAATACTAATCCATTGCTAACCTACAGAGTGAATGTTGTGAGCTCCCCTCACTGTCGATCCTACGTCGTTGAACCCTCACGATCAACACGTCTCCCTGGATCTCCTCCTCCCGAGGAATTAAGACCTCCTTGTTTCTGATCTTTACGAACTTGGTCGGTTGATTTACGAACCTCCAAACAAACACGGCAGATCGCTCCAAAGTTCTCAACGTAGAGAATAGTTCTGGACGCGTCAACCTGATTGCGTTGTAATCTTCTTCACTTTATCCCATCGCAATCCTGCCTTGAATAGACTTCTTTCCTTGTCGAACTTCTACCCCAAATAGACTTCTAGTCTAAGGAAAGATCTAATACTAATCTGGTATTTAAATGAACAATCCTGTTATCAATAGGACTTGTTCCATAATTAACTACTTAACCAATTCCTAACTATTACAGGAATATTCGTTTACCAGAATTAGATGACCACGAAATCAATCAATTATCTTCACAATATTCTGATCAGATCGCACAATTATATCCCATAATATACTCCATAAATCGTGGACATCAACCATACAGCTGCTGGAAAACTGCTGGACAGCAGTGGTGTTAAAACACCATATCACCAGAAATCACTCAGTGGTGTTAAAACACCAGATTACCAGTATTCACAATATGCCATACATAAGTCCAACTCCGGAGGACTTTACAATCTCCCCCTTGGCATATTGGTGAATTCATAACACATTAGCACAAGCACCATAGAACACCAGAAAACCAAGCAGCATAAAAAATGTAGAACACCAGAATATCAGCTACCACAAATATCGAAAATCCAGACCGAATCATACAGAACCAGAACCATTCAAAAATAAAACATCCAAAATATTCTCCCCCTGAATTCATTAATATGACAAGAACACCAAGAAAAAATTCAATCAGGCCAAACTATCAGTGCTCCCGGATTCATCACTGTCTGAATCTTCATCATCTGATCCATTTTCATTAGGAATTTCTGCCAGTAGTGCTTCTCTCTCAGCCTCCAAATCTGCAAGCTCCCCCTGAATCTTGACTATCGCTGCCTGATGACGCCCAAGGATTTCTTGACAAACTGTAGCTCTCGCCTCAATGGTTTTCAGCCGAGCTCCACCTTCATTCGAGCAACCCATTGCCGGAGGCGTCCAGGGAAGATCCTTCACTATACGTCCACTCAAAGTCCTGAGGGTTGGCCTTAAAGCTTGGGTAGGTATAACTTCGTCGTTCTCCCTTGCAACTGCTCCCCCTTTCAGCAATACCATCGATATGATACAAGGATGGACTAAAGCTTCCTTCCTGGTCTTACGGGCACAGTCCATAATGTCATTAAATACCAGCCTACCCAGATTGACTCGATGCCTCGCACCCAGACTGTAAAGCAGAGTTGCCATTTCCTTGGTAACAATCGTGTTGTTTACCGAAGGGATCCAATTATGCACAGCTACCGTATACAGACAGTAATACCTGGAAGTCAGATTTGATGCTGGAATTTGTTGTCTACCAGCCAGTGGCCAAGTACTTTCCACTCCTCCTGTTAACTCAGCTGCCACATCATCAAAATTTTCTGGCATTTGGTGTTGGAACACCGACTGAGTATTCTTGAGATTGCCATGCTGCAAACATCTGTTCACTACCTCAGGGGAGAATACAACTACTGTCCCTCTTACATAGACTCTGTGAAACCACTGAGAGTCTTCATCTTCACAGTCTTCCTTCAGGTTTGAATAAAACTCCAACACCATTTGTTTATTGTACTCAGCAAAGCATGTGGCAGCCTTAAGCACCTTGAGGTATTTGAGAAAGTCAGTAAATCCACACTCTTCATACTTCTCAGCATCAGCTGGTCTCTCTGCTAGGATCCTTCTCCCGCTGATGAAGTCCCACTTTTCTTGGCTCTCATTGTCGTACAATTCATTGCTGATGGCCTTACTGACCTCAGGTGCAGGCAATACTTTGGGCTTCATTTTCTCCGCAGAGTTCTTCATCCGTTCTGCCCGCAATCTCTTCAACTTCTGTCCAATAGGCTCGTCACTATCATCACTTTCAGCTGTACCCCTGTCTCTGCATCGTTTTGATCTCCGAATTTTCTTACAGGCCGATGCCAAACTCTCTTCACAAATCTCAGACGTCTGAGGCACACATCTGTCTCCAGATGCAGGCGGTGTTTCAACACCAACTTGCTGCCTTCTCCTCTTAAGTCCCTGAGCTGGACTTGTCCTCAGTGGTGTTTCAACATCACTCCCAAACATCTCAGAAATTTTCTGCTCCTCTGTCAGATCCTCTCTTGGTGTTGGAATACCAGTATCCTGCATTACAGTATCCTCTTCCACAGCCAGACACTCTGCATTGTCAGTTGCAGAGTTTAATTTTTCACCTTCTGGCATATCTGCATCTTCTCTTTTGTCCTCAGCCACATCTTCATCACCTTCTTTCTCAGAACCTGATCCCAGAAATGCTGCCAGAGCCTCCTCGGATCTCATAAATGTTGCCAGAGCCTCATCCAGCAAAGAAACATCTCCTGGTTCATTCATCGGAGTTTCCTCTGTATCAACTCTCCCAGCACATCCTGCTTCTTCCTCACTGTCACTAATCTCCAAAACCGGAATAGGCAAATTTCTTAGTGACTCTTGAGTCTGATTCAGAGACTCATCAACACAAACCATCTCCATAGCAACATCAGTGGACTTAACCACTTTTAACCAGGGCTGAATCACAGCATCATCACCCAATTTTCTAAGAACAGGCCTGTGCAGGGACCCTATCCGAGTATAGATAGTAAAATATTGGCCTAATTCATCTCCAACTTTATACTGTTCTCCGAAATCTACTCCAACCAGTTTGGCATTATAGTCACTAATTTCCCTAATCTCTCCTATGCCACCAGTCAACAACTCATCAAGTTTAAATCCATTCACCTTGCCATGCAGACTTTTATATTTTCTAAGGTCTACATATTTTTTGTTCTGCACCATCCATTCTATAAATTCAAGAACAGAGCAAAAATACATTCCATCATAGACGAAAGAATGATCAAACCTAGCTTTCCGTCTCTGAACTTTTCCACCCCACTTGGCTAGTGTCTGCACTCGATCTCCACACAGCTCGTCCACATTCGCATCCAAATCGAGCTCTTCAATTCGCGGATTCTCCGGCACCCGCACCTTGACAAATTCTCGGACCATCTTCTGGAACTTGGAGCTCGCCATTGTTACAGGGTTTTGAGTGGGTTACAAAAATTGAGGGTTTTGGCAAATGTTTCTGATGAACAGGGAGCTGTGAGCTATGAGGAAGATGAACAGTCGAGTGTTTGAGTTTGTGTGGGAATCAATTTGTCACTTTCTCCTTTTTCCCCCCTTTTTCCGAAACCCAAAAGTCTCTTTTTCCTTCCTTCTGAGTACAGACCTAGGCCCAATAAGTTTTCGGCCCAGCTGATTTTTCTCCCTCTGAAATCCTCGGTGTTTAAACACCACTTCACAAATTTTTGGTATTTTCGGTTTTTCATATTTTTTTTTCTTTTTCCCATATTAACTAAGAAACAATGCAACAGTAAATAATACAATAGAAAGTACAGATCAGAGTACCTCACATTCGACAGACACCCAAGTGCTGTCTGAGCCCTTCAAAAGTCTCGCCATCCAGTGGTTTTGTGAATATATCAGCCAGTTGTTCTGCTGTTGGTACATACTGGACTGCAACTTCTCCTTTTTCAACCAAGTCTCTGATAAAATGATGTCGGATATCGATATGCTTTGTTCTAGAGTGTTGCACAGGATTCCTGGAAATATCAATGGCGCTTTTATTATCACACAGGACTGTCAAACCAACATCATTGAACCCATAATCTCTCATCATCTGCTTCATCCACAATAACTGTGCACAACAACTCCCGGCAGCTAAATACTCTGCTTCAGCTGTGGACAAGGATATAGAGTTCTGCTTTTTACTGTACCAACTGACCAGATTAGATCCAGCAAAGAAGCACCCTCCAGTGGTACTTTTACGATCATCAGCATTCCCAGCCCAGTCCGAATCACTGAAACCTACTAATTGTGAATCCTTGTTCCGAGAAAACCATACTCCATACTCTGCGGTTCCGCTTATATACCGAATAATCCTTTTCACTGCTGACATATGTGATTCCTTTGGATCTGCTTGGTAGCGAGCACAAATACCAACACTTAAACAGATGTTTGGTCTGCTTGCAGTCAAATACAACAGGCTGCCAATCATACTCCTGTACAATTTCTGATCAACATTTTTCCCCTGTTCATCCTTTGTAAGCTTATCGGTGGTTGCCATTGGGGTGCGTACTGCCTTTGCACTTGTGAGACCGAATCTCTTGATCAAGTTTTCAGCATATTTCTGTTGATATATAAACAGACCATTCTTCTCCTGAGTAACCTGCAATCCCAAAAAATATGACAATTTTCCTACCATGCTCATTTCGAATTCTTGAGTCATTAAGTCAACGAACTCCTTCACCAAGTTTGAATCGGTAGATCCAAACACAATGTCATCCACATAGATCTGTGCAATTAGAATCTTTGACCCCTTGTGCAGGATGAACAGCGTACGGTCTACTCCCCCTCGACGATGGCCCTTTTTAATCAGAAAGGTTGTCAGTCGCTCATACCAAGCACGAGGTGCCTGCTTGAGTCCATACAACGCCTTATTCAACCTATAAACATGATCAGGAAACTGAGGGTCTTCAAACCCCTTAGGTTGCTCCACGTAAACTTCCTCTTTTACTATGCCATGCAGGAATGCACTCTTGACATCCATTTGGTAAAGAGTAAAGACTAGTATACAGGACACGGCCAACATTAGTCTGATGGACTCCAATCTGGCTACAGGGGCAAAAGTTTCATCGAAGTCAACCCCTTCTACTTGTGTGTACCCTTGAGCAACAAGGCGTGCTTTATTTCTGGTGACATTACCATCTGCATCAGATTTGTTTTTGAAAATCCACTTGGTACCGATCACATTTACATTAACAGGTCGTGGGGTGAGGAACCAAACATTGTTTCTCTCGAATTGCTGCAATTCTTCTTGCATTGCCGAGATCCAATATTCATCTAGCAAAGCTTCTTTGTAATTTCTCGGTTCAGTGAGTGAGATGAAACACGATAATCCTGCTAATTCTCTGTAATTTACACGGGGACGATCCCTTAACTGCATATGTCTCGTTGGATTCTGGTCAGAATCAAGATTTCCAGATTCTGATATTTCAACACCGGTTGATGGAGCTGGTGTTCCAACACCAGTAGGAACGGCTGAATCAAGCGCATCACCTTCTCCAGCATTGTCCTCCTCTGAATCATCTATCACCACATTAATGGACTCCATGACTACCCCAGAACGTTGATTCAGTACTCGGTATGCTCGGCTGGTAGGAGAATAGCCCAAGAATATACCAATGTCGTTCCTGGATTCAAACTTAGCCAAGGGTTCTCGATCCTTCAGAATGTAACACTTACTGCCAAAGACATGGAAATATGACACATCTGGTTTCTTTCCTTTCCAGATCTCATACGGTGTCTTCTCGGTAAACGGACGCAGATATACTCGGTTGATGGTGTAGCACGCAGTGTGTACTGCCTCAGCCCAATATCTCGAATGAATTTTTTTCTCAGCCAGCATTGCTCGTGCCATTTCCTGCAGTGTCCGATTCTTTCTTTCTACTATACCATTCTGCTGAGGGGTTATGGGGGCAGAGAACTCATGATGTATCCCGAGCGTTTCACAGATGTCCCGAAATTTAGAGTTCTCGAATTCCTTTCCATGATCACTCCTGATGCGTGCAATTCGAGCGGTTCCTTTTTCTACATGAAGCTTGTGCGCCAAGGTCTTGAATACATCAGCGGCCTCTGATTTTTCTTTGAGGAATGATACCCACGTATACCTCGAGAAGTCATCCACACAGACAAAAATATACTTCTTCCCGGCCACACTTGGTGTACTAACTGGCCCCATGAGATCCATATGTAGAAGCTCCAAAAGTCTTGATGTTGAAACATCATGTACAGCATGGTGAGGAATACGAATTTGCTTTCCTTCCTTACACGATCCACAGACAGTCTCCTTGACATCACTGATTTCGGGAATACCTCTGACTGCATTTAGTCTGGAAATTCGAGCCAAAGATTTATAATTTATGTGCCCCAATTTTCTGTGCCACAGTGTACTAACTTCCTTTTTCGAGCTCAAGCAGGTGACATCTTGATCGAGTAGATAACACTTATCCATTGATCTGGATCCAGTGAATACTCCAGACCCATGATTTACAATACACTTATCTTTGTCAAAGTACACCGTCATATCATTATCACATAGATGACTGATGCTCAATAGGTTAGCCTTCAGGCCTTCAACTAGCAACACATCTTGGAACACTGGAAGCCCTTTGATTTCTGACTCCCCTTTGCCAATTATTCTACTTCGTTTTCCATCACCGAATTTAACATGTCCACCAAATCCAGGTTCAAATTTTCGCAGAAATTCAGGAACTCCTGTCATGTGCCTTGAGCACGCACTGTCGAAGTACCACGAGGTTCCTGTATGTGCTCCATAACATACAAAGCTTGAAAGACAAATGTTTTGAGACTTTCGAACCCATACCTGTCTTACTGGTCGAGTGATGCGATGTGATCTCTGAGTTGCATGTGTGTTCAAGGATCCGTTCCTGTATCCTCCAGTGTTGACTTGGTGCACGGTGTTGTGTCCTGGAATGGTGTTGAAATACCGATATGCTGGGTTGACGGACAGTGTCTTAAGTAATTTGAAACACCTGTTTCTCACATGACCTGGAACTCCACAGTATCCGCATCTCCTGATTCTCTTGATGGGGCAATTTTCCTCAATTATTCTTGGTGCACGTGCACCTTGGTCTGCCTTATTTTTCAACACATCAACAGATCTTTCATACCCAATTCCAAATTTGGTAGTTTGTCCCATTTTCAGACAATCTTCAAGCTTAGCTTTCCCTGTATTGAGACGTCTAATAGCCTGTTCTGCTGTCTCCGCTCGTTGAACTACTTCAGCAAATTCCTTTTTAAGTTGTTCAAGTTCTTCAAGTGCATTTTTCTTCCCAAGTTCATTCACTCTAACCTTTTCACATAACTTCTTGTTCTCAGCCTTGAGCTCTTTGTTTTCATCTGCCACTTTTAGCCACATTTTATACATCTCCATACTTTCTTTGCGAATGTCATCATCACTAATGCTTCTAGTCTCTTCATCTGAGCTATCACTTTCTTCTTCATTCAACCCACTGCGATTTATCTCAAAAGACTCTTCCAACGATACGCCGAAGGCAACATGATTTGTATACTCTTCTCCATCCTTAATATCGTCTCCTCCATCATCATCACTCCAGGTTATGGCATATGATTTCCCTTGCCTTTTAAGTGTATTGGCACACTCAGCTTGAATGTGTCCAAAGCCTTCACATTCTCTGCATTGGATTTTTCTGTTCAGATTCGGATTTACCGTTTTGATCTTCGGTGTTTCAACACCAGGTGCCTGACCGAATCTGGGTGTGAAGTTGGCATTCGGATTTTTGCTCCCGCTTGACTTGTCCTGTGACTTCCTGCCCATCTTCTTCATGAATCTAGAGAAGTTTCTGGTTATGTTAGCAATTTCATCGGAATCTTCAATATCTGTATGTTCATCTTCCTTCCCAGAGGTAGTGCTTGTAAAAGCCATCTCCTTCTTTCCGGTTTTATTTTGCAACATCTCCATCTCATAGGATTCCAGAGACCTCATGAGCTCATCAAGTGTCATCATCCCAGTCCTTCCATTTTCATTGATTGCTGTGACCTTCATATTGAACCGTTGTGGTAATGCCCTCAACACTTTCCTTACAAGTTTTTGATCCTTGTACTTCTTACCAAATTGAAAAGCCTTGTTTGCAATATCTCGGACTCGTCCATTAAACTCGGAGATAGTTTCATCTTCCCGCATCTTCAATTCCTCAAATTTCGATGTATAGTATTGCAACTTTGAATCTCTAACTGAGCTTGTTCCCTCATGATACGTTTGTAACACATCCCATGCTTCCTTTGCAGTCTCACAATTTGAAATCATCTTAAATTGATCTTCATCTACTGCTGTGAAGATGGCATTCAATGCCTTTGAGTTGGACATGTACGCTCTATGCTCCTCAGTAGAATATTCAGAATATGGTTTGATCGTTGATGAGCTCGATTCTTTAGTGTTGTCACTCGGAGGTGGAGTGTACTGATTTACTACATAGTTCCATGCTTGATCATCTAATGCTCCAATAAATACTTTCATACGTGCCTTCCAGTAGGCGTAATTGCCTTGTTCCAACAACGGTGGTCGCGTGACAGAGGCCCCCTCCTTTGGTGCCATGGTGAAACCTGATCGCACTCTCCCTGTGTAGGGGTTAGCAAGTGCCTAGCTCTGATACCAATTGAAATTCCGGTTCACCTGAATTCTAAACCTTTATACCAAGTTGTTTAATAGTTTGGTGTTAGAACACCAAGATTAGTTTGGTGTTTAAAGCAAAACAAAGTACGCAGTGCACACACAACTTGGTTACGCAGTTCGGTGCAAATACACCTACGTCTGCGGGGCCTTGCCCAGATCAGAAACCATTCACTAGAAAGCAGTCTTTAGTACAAGAAGCTTAACTTAAATACTAATCCATTGCTAACCTACAGAGTGAATGTTGTGAGCTCCCCTCACTGTCGATCCTACGTCGTTGAACCCTCACGATCAACACGTCTCCCTGGATCTCCTCCTCCCGAGGAATTAAGACTTCCTTGTTTCTGATCTTTACGAACTTGGTCGGTTGATTTACGAACCTCCAAACAAACACGGCAGATCGCTCCAAAGTTCTCAACGTAGAGAATAGTTCTGGACGCGTCAACCTGATTGCGTTGTAATCTTCTTCACTTTATCCCATCGCAATCCTGCCTTGAATAGACTTCTTTCCTTGTCGAACTTCTACCCCAAATAGACTTCTAGTCTAAGGAAAGATCTAATACTAATCTGGTATTTAAATGAACAATCCTGTTATTAATAGGACTTGTTCCATAATTAACTACTTAACCAATTCCTAACTATTACAGGAATATTCGTTTACCATAATTAGATGACCACGAAATCAATCAATTATCTTCACAATATTCTGATCAGATCGCACAATTATATCCCATAATATACTCCATAAATCGTGGACATCAACCATACAGCTGCTGGAAAACTGCTGGACAGCAGTGGTGTTAAAACACCATATCACCAGAAATCACTCAGTGGTGTTAAAACACCAAATTACCAGTATTCACAATATGTCAAACATAAGTCCAACTCCGGAGGACTTTACAAGTATGATTATAAGTCTTGAAGTAAAATACCATTTATAACTAATTCTATAAGAAAACTAACATCTATAATCTTTCCCTTGTGGGAAAGGACTTCTATTTTCTTAACGTCCTCCCTCAAGTTGGAGTATGATGAACAAGAATGTCTAGCTTGCGAAGAAGATTAAGAATTTAGTCTTTAAGAAATTGATGTGAGATATATCTTTCAACACGCCCCCTCATGTGTCAACGTGGAAACACTCCATAACCCATATCGGGCCAAATTATAGGGGATCCACACATCGGCCCAATAAATCGAACCTGAGCGCTGATACCATGATAAAATATAAAAGACTTTATTATATGGTGCATTGATCTCACATCACGTCTCATCAATGATGAATATTACAATATATTTGACTACAACAAACTAAGGTCGGACAGGAATATGATTCTAAGTTTTTAAGAAAATTACCATATATAACTAATTCTATAAGAAAATTATCATATATAACATTTCCATTGTGGGAAAGGACATATTTCCTTAACAATTAGAAAACATAATTTATGTGGTATAAAAGAGTTAAACATTTGAGCAAATGATTTTGGTGTCCCTTGAACTATCAACATCGTCCACGGTTGGCCCCTCATTTTTTTTGAATACTTTTGGTCCCTCAACTTATAAAACTGATGATTTGTGGTCATTCCGTCGGAAAAATTCCATTAATTGAGGGTAAAACTACCTTTTCATTATTTTTTATTTACAGACTCGGTCTATTCATCTTGTTTTAATTACAACTCAGTCCATGCATCTATTTTAAATTACGGACCATCCCCTCTCCTATATGCATCATGTTCTTCTTCAAAGTCACCGGCGTCCAACGGCGATCCAAAGCTTCACCTGAATTCCGTCCGTAATGAGGAACCACTCCATCCTCGAATCAACACAAATAATCGCCACTCTAGACTCTCTCCGGCGTTCCCTGAGAATCTCTGGTCTCAATTGCCACTCTCTTCCCCAGATTCTTTCAATTGCCACTCTCTTTCCAAGTCCCTCAACCGACATTCTCTCAAACCTTACCCTAGCTTCAAAAACCCTGTAAAAAACACCCTACATCCCAATTCAGATGAGATTCTCCGGCGGAAACCCTAGAGTGCAGAGCGAAAGAAACGAGGGAAAACCCTAGAAGGGCTCTTCCATCGGCACCGTTGAGGGGATCCACCCCAGCCACCGCGCTATTCTGGAGTCCCATTGCTCTGACGGGTGGTTGAAAACCCAAACCTCCAATCTGGACACTGGTAGTGACGTTAGAGATTTTTGAGATAATGATATGGCCAGCGGTGTCGACGCTTGAGGCGACTTGTAGCGGCTGTGAGGTGGATGGGGCGACGGTGTGGGCAGTGGTGTCGGGTGGCGGGACGACGGTGTGGGCATCGGGGGAAGGGGAAAAGGGTACGAAAACAGAAAAGGAAATCAGAAAAAAGAAAAGAGAAGGAAAAAAAAGAAAAGAAAAGGAAAATAGAAAAGAAATAGGAAAATAGAAAAGAAATAGGAAAACAGAAAAGGAAAATATGGGAAAATGTAAAATGACTATTTCCCCCCTTAAATTTGATGATTTTGACCAAATTGACATTTTGACTTGACGGAATAGCTACATATCATCAGTTTTATCAGTTGAGGGGCCAAAAACATTCAAAAAAAAAAATTTAGGGGTCAAAGGTGAATAATCGTGATAGTTCATGGGTCACCGAAATCGTTTGCTCTAAATATTTAAGATATTTGCCATTATTATATTCTCTCTGTACGTCTACAATCTACACACCCATTATTTTAACACTAAATGTTGTTTTAGGCAGAAATCCATATGCAATTATTAAATATTTTGATTGAGATGAAATTCTATTTAAAAGTTTTAAATATATTTGGGGATCTATCGTGCAATTATCAAAGAGTTTACATCATATATACTCTATTTGTCCCAGTATAAGCTGCAATTATACTATGCATTTAGTTCAAATTGACTAGTTTAAACTATTAAATTATATTGATATATAAGTAAGGATATGATCACTCGCATAGTGTTTTTTAGGGCAAAATACTGATATAGTATGACCCCATATTTTGGAGGTTTGTGCTAATATAATCCTGTGAAGTTGAAAAGTGCTATTGTAGCCCTATGTTTTGCATCAGAAGTGCCGATATAACCCTATGACACTATTCCATCACTGACTTTGTTATTTCCAGCATTGACCAAATGCAAAAATACTAAAATACCCCTAATCTTCAAATTACAAATATATTGACTAAAATACCCTAGGTTCTTCTTCTTCTCCATAACCATAACCACTGCCACCTCCGCCGCCGCTCTGCCACCTCTGCCGCCGCTCTGCCACCTCCGCCGCCGCCTCTACCGCCGCCACTGGCCAGAATCTGGAAACGATAATCCAAACCAGTTCCAGCCACAATCTGGAAAAAACGTCCAGCACACATAATCGACGTCAAGAAAACAGCAAGAAAAATCAAAACATCAATCACATCACCCCATTAAGCAACATCAGTACCACCAAGCAAACAACACACATAAAAACAGTAAGAAAAATCAAAACCCATGGATCTTTACCACAATAAATTATTAGGTTCGAGTATGGAATAAATGGTACAATCTGCTCAGAAGAAGAATTATACCCTAGTTGACGAAAATCTTGGGGAAGATTTACGTAATCGTCGAAAATCTCTTCTTTAAGATCTTTACCCTAACCGCTCCCACCGCTGATGAAGACAAAGCCGTGAACCCTAGCCGCTCCCGCCGCTGACGAAGACAAAATCGTGAAGCCCCGCCGCTCCCATCGCTCCCACCGTTCCCGCCGCTGACGAAGACAAAGCCCACCGCCTCCTCCAGATCCCTCCCAAATCTCTGCCACCCGCTAGATCGAGGCAATCCACCGACGGCGCCGCCGCCGCAACTGCCACCCTGCATCTCCGGCGTCTCCATCGCCTCCGTTGCTCCAGCGCCTGCCGCTCAACACCACTGTGTTGGAGTAGATCTGGAGAGCTCGAGCAAGGCGGTGAAATTCAGAAAACAAACCTCGATCTAACAAACCTAAAAAATTCAAACAAGGCAGAAAAAAACAAACCTCAGAAATTCGCGGCGGCGGCGGAGGAGAATAAGGCGGAGAAGGAGGTTAGGCGGAGGAGAATAAGGAAAGAAGAAGGAAAGAAATGTCTGAGGAAATGAGGAAAGAAGAAGGAAAGAAATGAGATTAATAAGGAAATAAATGAATGGTGGCATAATTGTCCTTTCACATGTTCTGAATTTTTATTTTTTTAAACAGGGGTATAATAGTCATTTCATGTATTTCCGGCCAAATTCAGGCCCCCAGGGTCATATTAGCACATTTACGCAAAACATAGGGTTACAATAGTACTTTCCAACTTCACAGGGTCATATTAGCACAAACCACCAAAACATAGGGTTATATGAGCACTTAACTCTTTTTTTTTATAAAAGTAAATTTCATTCAAACCATTAACTTTTTTTTTATTTACATGGTATAATCCCTCACTCTATGATTCCAACAAATTCCAATAACTAAAGCAAGCATGATTTGGTTAAGGCAATTTCAAAACTAGGCTGCCTTTGTCATCTTTAACCACCATTTTTTGCCCAAATTAATGATCCTAAGTAGCTGACAACAAAGTTTTATAAGCCCAGTCTCAAAAGCCCATGTCGAGATCAACTCCTTTTAGTTCATAAAACAACATTCCCCCTGAGTTATCTTTTTCACCCCCTGTCACCCCAGCTTTCAATCCTTTAAACAATATGGCATTTCTTTCCTCCCAAAGATGGTACAAGACGACAACATACTGTCTTACACTCCTGCTTATCCCTCTTAACAAATTGTTCTGTAAATCTGCATCTAGCAAACACGTGTACAATTGATTCCACTTCTTCTTCACATAAAACATAGAGATGGTTTGCATTAATTATACTGAAACTACTTAACTTGTCAGCAGTATCCAGTTTATTTTTCAATAGCATCCATAAGAAAAAACCATGTTTTTGGGAGTACCTTTGATTTCCATATCAATATTGTCATGGGATCCTTCCTGCCTTCTCCTTTCAAACTCCTATATGCTGCACTTTTACTAAATCTTCCTTTCATTACACAGTTCTCCAATTGACCCATCATTCTGTGTTTTAATCTATTCAGTGCCTTCCAAATCCAGCTTTGTGCATCCTATGGTTGATAAGTAGCAAACATTTTCCCCTTGAGATAGTATGCTTGAATCCACCTGATCCATAGCAAGTCCTTTTTTTCCTGGATACACCAAACATGCTTGCACATTGAGGCTAAATTCCATAAAGATGGATCTCTGAATCCCATACCTCTCAACTCTTTACTCCAACATAAGGCATCCCATGAGGCAGGGATGAAATACATTTCCTCGGGTTTCTTATTCCAAAGAACACCCCTACACTTTTTCACTATCTCCTCATGTACACTCTCAGGCAGCTTAAACACTCCTGACCAGAAACCTGCAATACTCAGTAGTACTGTATTGATAAGCAGGGATATGCCTGCACAAGATAAGTTTCTAGAACCCCATGCATTCAGTCTTTTGCATATCCTTTCAATCAGTACTTCACAAGCTTTCATGTTCCATTTAAATGTTGACAATGGCATTCCCAAGTAAGTCATAGGGAACTCTCCTCTATGAATTCCTAAAATTTCAGTCAAAACTACAATTTCCTCCTCCCCATGACTGAAAACATACTGATGATTTCTGATCATTTAGAGCCAAACCTGAAACCTCCTGAAACTCCTTTAAAACTTCCTTAATCTCTTCTATTAACTTCTTACTTACCTCACAGAAGATAAGTAAATCACCTGCAAAGAGCAAGCTATGATTTCCCACTCTCCTGCTTCTTTGGTGATACCCTACTGTTCCATCCATGAATTTTCTGGTTAACAATCTTGTCAGATACTCCATTCCTATCACAAAAAGTAATGGAGACAAGGGATCCCCCTGTTTGACTCCAAGTTTCCCTTGAAAAGCTTCAGTGTACTCACCATTCAATGATAAACAATAATTTGAGGATTCAACACAACTTTGCACCCAAGATTTAAACAGAGAAGGATATTTCAATCTACTCAACCATTCAAATAAAAAACTCCAGTTTATAGTATCAAATGCCTTACTTATATCCACTTTAATAACACATCTGGATTTTAAACCCCCCATTTTGTATTTATGTATGAGTTACTGAGCCAAAAGCAAATTGTGTGCTATGTGTCTACCTCTCACAAAGGCTTCTTGATTAAGATTAATCAAGCTAGGTAACACCTCCCCTATCCTTGCACACAAAACTTTAGTAACCACTTTATAAACTATAGAGCAGCAAGAGATTGGTCTTAAGTCACCTACAATTTCTGGCTGAGGTATCTTTGGAAGAAGTGCTATTACAGCTCTGCTAAACTCCTTAGGCATGGCTTCACCTGCAAAGAAACTTTTTATAGCTCCTACAAAATTCTCCCCAATAATCTCCTAGGCTACCTTGAAAATTTTACTACGGAACTCATCGTATCCTGGACTTTTGCTTGATTTGATTCCATTCAAAGCTTCCATTATCTCATTTTCATTCACTTCTGCATTTAATTTCAACTGTTGTTCCACTGTCAAAACCTCCCCTCCAATTTCTGCATCCTTTGGTAATACTCCCTTCACCTTTTATTTTCTCCCAGCTGCTTATGAAAAATAGATATCCGATGTTGCTCCAACTCCCTTCCCTCCATTTCTTAATCCCCCTTTTAATTTGATAATCTGGTTTTGATATTGCCTCTACTTTAATTTTGCATAAAAAATCCTAGTTGGCCTATCACCTTCTATACTCCACTGTAACTTTGCTAATTGCTTCAGGTATAGATACTCAGCCTCTTCCATCTGCTTAACTTGTAACCTTCTCTCCTGTTCAAATCTCTGTTTAGCTTCATTTTTTGGACTTTTCTGCAGGTCTTCACTAGCCTTAGTCCACTGTTGCACTGCCACTTCTGTTCTTTTCTCAATTTCAGAAAACAAATTCGTGTTTAGCTCTGAAGGTGGGATTTCAAATCTCTTCAAATTTTTCCATAATGTTTTCAGGCTCACTTCGTCCTTTCTTTGCCATACAACTTTCACAATTCCTTTAAACCAGTATGCTTTACTCCACATATTAAAGAATTTGAAAGGATTATTTCTCCTTTCCTTCTCCTTTCTCACCCTGATTTGAAGGGGAAAATGATCCGATACTCCATTAATTACTACAGTTCAAACTAAACTTCTATATGCCTCCACCCATCTTTGATTAATCAGAGCTCTATCTATTTTACTCATTACTCTTTCACCTGTCTTCCTTCTATGATCCCATGTGATATTTGGACCAAGTGTTTTCATCTCCACCAGTTCAAGCTTCACCACCACCTCTTGAAAATCCTCTATTTCTGATAATGTAACTGAGTTGCCTCCATGGACTGTCCCTTCCAGCTCCTAGACTTTCCAGCTGCTTCCATACCTCCTTCCTCCCCATCATTTCATTCAATCCATACACCACAGCTAAGAAAAAATCTTCTGAACTTCCAGTTACCTTGATTTTTGCATCTACAAACTGCTCATGCATTTTAATTTCTGTTACCTGAAACAAATCCTCCCTCCACCCCATCCAAATCCTTCCCCCTTTTGCCTGTTAACCATTAGTTTCTAGCCTCCAGTTCAACCCCAAATTCCTTCATACCTCCACTAATTTTCTTTTTAATTTTTTTTAACAAAACCACAAAATTGACCCTACTTCTAAAAACAAAACTCTTGTTGTTTTTCTCTATTGTTTAATTCCCTAATTTTCCATATATGTAAATTCTCATTTAGCATCATATATCAGGGGGTTCTTCTAACCAACCATAATTTGAGAAAGTACACTCCCCAGCCTCATCATGTTTCAAAGGTTTGATTCCACCAAATTTTTCCCGCAAGCCTTCTAATTCTCCAATTGGCAGACCACCTAGCTTTCTCCCTTTCTCATCTCTGTCTTCTTTCTCCTTCCCCACATATCACCATTTCCTTCCCATTTTCAATTTTTGGCACATGCACTCCCATGATCAATTGTTTAACACTTACAGGCTTCTCATCCTCCTTCTTGCATTGTTTAGTCAAGTGACCAAGCAATGATCATTTGTTACAACATGCAGGCAGCCACTCAAATTTGATTTCCTAATGTTGTACTATTTTAGTCTCATTAATATGAGCTATGTTCTTAGGAACTTTATCACTTATTTTCACAGCCACCTGTATCCTTGCATACTTGAGCCTATCCATCTCCTTCGTGACTCTATCCAATTTAAGAAGAGCACCAATTACACTAACCAGCCTACTCAGTATTTTTGGTTTCCAATACACCATTGGTGACCTTGGCATTTGTACCCATACTGGCACTAATTCATGATTTTCTACCTCAAAATTCTCAGTCCATTATGTAATTACCACAAGGTTGTTATAAAACATGATCAGTCCAGTTTCTACAACCTTATCCCTTTGTTCTTTAAGTTTAAACTTCACCATGAAAGCATCATTTCTAATTTTCCAGATTTTTTGTATTCTATTCCTCCATATTCTACAAAAAAAATCCTTCAACAACCTGAAATGGGGGAAAACTACCCAAGAACCTATAGATAACAGTTGATTCCCACTGTTTCATACTATCATTCACCTCATCAATTGGAATACTACCCATTTTAATACCTTCAATTTCAGTAGGGGGTAATAATTTACCTCATCCATGGAGTGATCATCAAATAGCACTATCCATTGCTTCTTCGATCTGCTCTCCTCTTCGACACTCTCTGCCCAACTCAATTTTTTGGCTACTCTTGTGTTAGTACCCCCATCATTCTTCTCTGAAACTCTCGTTTCCTTCAAACCTCCATTCAGTTCCTTCATCATTGATCCGTCATTATCTGCCTTTGATTTCCCCTTGTCTTTACCCCTTGGTGTGTTCTCATTCAAATAATGTTGTTTACTCACTATCAAACTGCCCTCTCAAGTCTCCTCTGCCATCTTAGATCTTACCTCAAACACCTCCTCCAACTTTTCTCCATTTTCCCTCTCTTTCCTTTTTCTCTCTTTCATAGCTACCCTATGCGATTACCTTTTCTTCTCTCCCGACTTCCCATGGCAGCGTCACTAGAGAAGACAGAAAGTTCAGATCAGATCAAGCTTTTACGTAGTGAACGTGAAATCACACACTATATAGAGAGCATATCTAAATTCAAGTTTTCCACTGGCATAGTGTTAGATTCGTCTTAATGAGTATTTTCAGAATATTATTTTTTATAATCTTTAATTGTACATAATTAAAGATATTAATGGTCAAATATTTTTTTGGTCAGCTGTCAAAAGTTAAAGTGTGCAGCTTATACTGGGATAGAGAGAGTATACTAATCCCAAATTATTAGTTAGAAACCCTTCCCCCAATTCCAGCCGCAGCAGCTCCGCCTTGAGCTTCAGAGAACTGTCGTACCTTCGCCTTCACCTCCGATTTGTGATGATATTTCAAATTTTCTTCCTCTCTCGGAAAGGAAACATCACCTTGTGCGTAAGTTCTCCCCTTCGTCTTCCTCTTTTTCTTTTTGCAAATTCCATCATCGCTATATGCTCATCGTTTTTCTGCAAATATTTTCTCGTCGTCTCTATTATGATCCCCAGCACGTTGCCGGAGTTTTAGAATTTTGTTTGTGTTCTTTAAGAGTGATAAGTTGGCAGCAAAAATCAAGGGATTGTAAACGGAGAAATTTGTTGTCCCCATCGGACCAAGCCTGCCTAGAAAGTCAATCCCAGCAAGTCAACTCACCAACGTGGCGAGTGGGCAAATTGTGGTTAGTCAGAGTTGAGTGGGGCCAAGTGGGGTGCAGATTGATGCCGGAGCGGTAGAGGAGATTAATATGTTGAGGCAGATGTTTTTTTTGAAACTTCTCAATTTAGCTCGGTAATTGAATACTAATCATATTTCAGCGGGTGTTTACACGTTATTTGTTGATGTTTACACGTTGTTTGTTGTGATTAATTTAAATTAATGTTTTATACGTATGTTTAGGCTATTGTATAGTTGATGATATTCAATAAATTTTAGTGATGTTTATTTGTTTATATCAATTTTGTTGATACTTATGTTATTGTAATTGATGCTTATTATATTTAGTTAATTATATTTTATTAGTGTTTATACTACTTTCAATTGACCTTTACGTGTAGTTTATTGAGGTTTATGTTTTGAATATGATATTTAATTTGACATTTTAACCTTTGATGTTAATATTTTATGATTTTCAGTTGAAGCTGTACGTTAGTTTAAATTGATGTTTTAAGCCTTTTATTTTGGCGATTGTGTTGATGTTTTATTAGTTATAATTGATATTTTGTGATTTTTAGTTGATGGTATATGTTTTATTAGTTTTAGTTGATGTTTAAGTTTGGTACATACAAATATAACCCTATATACCTGAGTAAGTGCAGTTATAACCCTCAAATAATTAAAACTATAAAAAACCCTAACTAGTTGATGAAAGTGCAAATATAACCCTCTGGTGAGAAATTTGGCATTGACCTTAAGTGTCTGGCAGTTGACCTTACCTAAAATGACAAAAATGCCCTTGGACCAAATGTTGAATCTAAATGGACAGTTTTGCCCTGAAATTCATGGGCCACTAGATCTCCCTGGCATTGCTTACTTATCCTAGCCCTAATTCCTCCACCGTCATGCCTCCTTCCTCCACTGATATGTCACTGTGCTCCACCGTGCACCACCGTGCGCTATCACCATTCTTCATCCCCTTCACCCGACCATCTCTGCGGTGCCATCTCTGTCCACGACCATCTGCGTCCACGACCATCTCCGTCCAATTCCACCACACCTTTTTCTCCGCCCAACCCCACCCACCACTATCATTTCCCCCTGAAAACCTAGCCCTGCCGGACCTTAAAACCTAGCTTCACCGCCCCTAAAACCCCGCTGCCACCTAAACCCGCTACCTCCTAGAAACCTAGCCCCGCCGGGCCCTAATCTACCGCCTTCCTGCCACAACCACCTCATTTAAAACCTAGCGCCTCCTCGCTTGATATGAAAAGCCACAACCACTGGAGATGGGTGATTGAGTGAAGGTCTGGTGAATGGTGATTGAGTTTGGGTGATGCACCGCCGGAGCTGACTCGTGAAGTCTCTTGATAGGGGTGATGAGGATAGCAACGACAAGGTGGAAATGGAGAAGAATGAGTGTGGTTAAGGTTAGTATTTAAGAGGAGAATGAGTATTAGGGATATAATAGTAAATTCATCCTTTTTAGTTTGTTTTTGTTTTTTCAGAGGGGTAAAAATAGTTTTTTCATTGAATTCCGACCTAAATCTGTCGGAATGGGTAAATTTGCACTTATACTTACTAATAGGGTTATATTTACACTTTCAATTATCAAATAGTTATATTTGCACTTATGTGAATTATGTAGGGTTATATATGCACTTTTCTCTTAAGTTTGTTATTATTTTATTTGATGTTTTTACAATTTTTTGTTGATATTTTATTTGATGTTTTGTTTTTGAAGATTTTAAGTTCAACTTGCAGGGCAGAGTGGAGATGTGGAGAAGAATGAGGGAAGAATTGGGGAAGGTGTTTTTTGTGTGCTTTGCAGAAAGGTCCCCATATTTTTTTAGATAATTTAAAATAGGCCTTGAAAATAAAAATGTTATGTTTTGGCCCTAAAACTTGTATGAAAGTGGTTTGCTATGTCCCTGACTAAATTTTAGGTTGCGTGTGAGATCATCTCTTATTTTAAACTTATTTTTTTAGTAGTTCACTCATTTTTATGAAAATCCATTGGTCAGACTATCCCAACAAAAAATTATGTCAGAAATAAATATAAGGGCATGGGTTGACCCCTAACCTATTACCATTTTTCACCTTTGGCCTTCTATTTTATTTTTGAACACTCTTGGTCCTTAAACTAACAGAAGTGTTAAGTCGTGCCACTTTCAACTAGTCAAACCGTTAAGTTCAATTTTTGTTGACATTTTGAAGGGGCGGAAATTTCTTTTCCCATTCAACCCGAGAATTCTTCGCAATTCAGAAGGAAAACTATATGAGATGGTTAGAAATCGTTAACTATTGAATACAATAAAATATGATTAATTTTATAATATTTCATTCAAATTATTTAAAAAGTAATTATTTATATGTTGAGAAAGACTATCATAATTATATGTATCTCATTGCAATAAATAAAAGTAAATATCAAATGACCTTATAGTCTCACTAATTATAAAATATCTTCATTTAACAGTTAGTGGTCTAAAACAAGATTTTGTCATATATAAATAAATAATACATATTCATCTTTCTATCTAAAGTACTCTATGAATGTATTAAAAAATGAATATTATATATATATATATATATATATATATATTACACTGAGATATTTACGGTTTTAATCATATCTTAAGAAGTTATATATTTTAACAAGTTATGATTGATATTATAATATTAGTATGTTATTTTTAGATAACTTGGATTTAGCTTAGTGAAAATGACTTCAATATCCCCGGTTGACAGCACAATCCAAACAATTTATATTATGACTAAGTTGTTTTTCTGGTCCCCTTAAGCCCGTCAAACGAATCGGGTCACCCGTTGGATAACCGTTATCCATATACTATTTTCACATATTGGATAAGACTTATTGGATAATGACCTATTGGATAATGACCCATTGGGTTAATGGATATAATTGGGTTATAGTTATTGGGTTTAGTTGAGTTGGATAATGGATTACTCATTGGATAATTTTGGGTGGGTTGAGTTGGGTTGGGTAATGGGTGACCCGTGGATAATTTCATATTACAAGATAACTAAATTTTTACAAGTTTGATTACGAATGATTTAATTTTCCTCTAATATATAATCATTTATTATATTATGTAATATTATATCATGTAATGTAATATTATGTACATTATTTTATATTATATTTAATAAAAATAAAAGAAAAAAGTGCTTTTATAGCCCTACCTAGTTGACATAAGTGCCAATATAACCTTTTAATATTCGAAAGTGCCAATATAACCCTATACAGTTAGTGAACCCTATAAGTTTTAAGGATGTGCTGATATAACCCAACAAACATTAGAAATGTACTGATATAACCCTACAAACATTAGGAATGTGCTGATATAACCCAACAAGATTGCATAATGTGCTGATATAACCCTATCTAAATTCAACGAACTATGGCGTTCCGGCTAACTATGGGGGTAAAATTGTCCACCCAATTTTAGAGTTAGCTCAAAGGGTATTTTGGCCAATTTACATAGAGTCAATGCTGAAAAATTGAGGTCAATGCCGGAAATAGAGTTTGAGGGTTATATTGTCACTTTCATTAACTAGTTAGGGTTATATTTGCACTAAAAATTATCATAGGGTTATATTGGCACTTACTCAAGTAGATATGATTATATTGTCACTTATCCCAAAAAAAAAAAATATATAATATGTTGGCTTTGTAAACTCGACGAAATTAACGAACAATATTAGTTGGGATCAAGCTCGAGCTCAAATACTGTACGAACTCGAATATTGTACAAACTCGAATACTATACGAGATTGAGCTCGAATACTGTACTAACTCGAATACAGTATGAGATTGAACTCGAATATTGTACGAACTCGAAAACTATACGAGATTGAGCTCGAATACTGTACGAACTCGAATACTGTACGAGATTGAACTCGAATACTGTACGAACTCGAATACTATACACGATTGAACTCAAATACTGTATTAACTCCAATACTGTAAGAGATTGAGCTCGAATACTGTACGAACTCGAATATTGTACGAACTCGAATATTGTACGAACTCGAATATTGTACGAGATTGAGTGCAAATTTTGTACGAACTCGAATACTGTATGAGATTGAGTTTGAATACTGTACGAGATCGAATATTGTACGAACTCGAATATTATACGAGATTGAGCTTGAATAATTTGTGAATTATAATTTGTATAATTTGTGAATTATAGTGAATATTTATGTTAAATATTACACATGCATTAAATTGGGTAATTTTGGATATTTATTGGGTATTTATTAGGTTCCCATTGAGTTGACATAATATGGGACCCCTAGAGATCAAAATTTCCCATTAACACAATTATTCTCATCCCGCCCAATCCCAAAAACTAATGAATATTGAATACCCGATCTCATTGGATAATGACAACTTGTAACCCAAATCAGAAGAAAATATTGAATGATAACTTATTGGGTTAATTATATAATGACTTATTGGATAATGACTTAGTGGATAATATATTTTAACCCATTGGGTCATATGAATATCTCATGGGTTATCCAATGAGTTATCCATTTAATGACCCAACTCATTTATGACCCAACCCATTTATGACCCAACTCATTATGACTCATTAATAAATTGGCTAATTGGATAATGACTCATTGGGTTTGGATAATGGGTTTATCCAATTAACCCATTTGACGGGCATAGGTCCCCTAAATAGCATCTTAAAATTTGTTTGGTCCCCAAGGCCAATACCACGTCTGTTCAGCAACCAACAAATACAAAATGATTTGTTTGGTCCCCGAAGGCAGTTTTCAGGTAAAGTCAAGGGCAAAACTATTCAAAGTATGTAAAATGACCATTATACCCCTGAAATAAAAAAGAAAAAAATGACGAGGGTTTCTGGCTTTCTGCTCTGCTCGTCAGCGGTCTTACTCCACCGTCAGCGCTCTGACTCCACCGCCGCCGGACTCTATCTGACTCCACCGCCCCGCTTTGACTACACCGCCACCAGATTGGGTTTTGTTATGCCCACAAATTTATGATACAATCTCATGGTGGGAGTGATTTCTCGGCAATTTTGAGATCTGGTTTAATCATTTTTCTGGCGAACTTAGACATCATTATGGAAATTATGGTCACATTTTGGGTACGTGTTTTGGGTTCTTGTTTTTTTCGATGAATAAACTTGGGCCGCCGAAATTTGTTTATCATCTGGTTTATAGATTCTAAGTTCTGGTGAGTTTGGATATGTTGAAAAGTCGGGTTGCACAGTTGGGTCAAACGACCCGAGTGGAGAAAACGAAGGCAACTTAGGGTTTCAGAAAATGGGTTTGCGGCGTCGGGTTCTATGACCCGCGATGATGAAGATGGGTCGGTTATCTAGGGTTTCCGACGAGCCTAGGTATCATCGAAGAGGGATTTCGATGGCGGCGCTGAACTAGATGGAGTTCGACGGAGGTGAATGTGGCGAGGAGGCGAACGTGAGATGGACATCAAAGTCAGAGCGACGCTAGAGCGTCGGCGGTGGAGTTAGGCGAAGCGTTGGTGGTGAAGTCAGACGAAGAGTCGGTGGTGAAGTCAGATGAAGAGTCGGTAGTGGAATCTGCACAGTCAAGCGAAGCGTCGACATCGGCATTTCACGGGTGGAGAGGAAGAGGACCAGCGTGGTTTCACGCGCGTTCCAGGGTTAATTTTTTTTGTGATCGTGCCTTCAAGCGCGCGGTTTTAAGAATAGGTCAAAATTTTTATTTTTCAGGTTTTTCTAATAAAGGAAATTATGAAAATACCCTTTGTATACCGAAAAATAATTCGGGTTTACTTGAAAACTGTCTTTAGGGGCCAAACAAATCATTATGTATTTGTTGGTTGCAGAACAAACGAGGTATTGGACTTGGGGATCATATGATGGTATTGCATTATATTTAGAGAATCAAAAAAAATAATTTAATCTTCTATTATATGGTTCTACTATATGGTGCTTGAGATTATTCTTAAAATTTTATTTTCTCTTTTTTTCCCCTGCCCTATTCAGATAAACGAAAAATATTTTCTTTCTACCACCGTCCCATTTAATGACTCTAACCAGTAACCACACACATAACGCAATTCAGTTAGAGTATTGATTACTGTAAAACAACTTCACTTAAAATGTAAATTTAGTGAATCTGCTACTTTGCATTTAGTGAATCTGCTATTTTGCTCACATACTCCCTCCCATTCTTTGTATTTTTGTAAGTTTAACACTCTAATGTTATATACTCCCCCCATTTTTTAAAAATTTATGACACCATATGTTTTATGTGCTTGAATTTAATTGAAAAATGAGTGGATCAAATTGAATGTAGAAAGTAAAAAATAGAATGAGTGAATGAAATTAAATGAATCTTACTAAAAATGAAAAATATGTCAAATAAAAGAAAACATCTATTTATAGTAAGTGTCACAGATAACAAAACAGATGGAGTATTATTTTTGTACAAATTGAAATGTATGAAAATAACTGAATAAAAAAAAGTATAAAATTGAATGATCGAGTGATAATGATTCACCTTTTTTGGTAAAAGGAAATGTAAAAATATTTAAAAAGTACACTTTCTCAATTACTATGTTTGAGATACTTACATTCCATTTTAGTATATATTTTTAAAAAAACTATCACACTTCTATTTATTTTTTATAATAGAAAGGAACTAAGATCATTCCTTTATTAAACTCTGCATTCAATCCACACTACATTTTCAACTTATCTAAAATACTCCCCTATTTATTTAATATTGACACACTTTCATTTTTAGGTTGTTTATTTTATATTGACACACTTCCTTTTTTGGCAAGATTCCTTCAATTTCATCCACCCATTATACTTTTTACTTTCTACATTCAATTTCATCCACTCATTTTCTCCGCTTAAATCCAAACACCTAAATTTATGATGCCACTATTAGTGAAATGGAGGGAAGGGAGTACCACACATTTGCTCCAAATGTAAAAGGTAAAAGAAGGGAGTATTAAAATGAAAAGTGGTGAGTATACATACTCGCAATTCCAATTCAATTTTCAGACCGAAAAAGAGTCGTGAACAGTGAGACGCAAGTGGATGGCACGCGCGAGAGAAGCGGCGCTGGAATCGGTAAGCTGATAGTAACAAGATATAGAGGAGACAGAGTGATGAGACTGGAGATATGAGAGATACTGTTAAAAGAGTTATATGCTGCGCTCTGGTCACACTGAGTCCTAACTACTAACACCGATTACACACACTCACACACAGTAGCAGCCAAAGTGAAGGGGTCCCCAATTACATTGACAACTCCTCCTTCTAGCTGCAGCATTCATCTTTAATCTCCTTGAGTTTTAATGAGTCTCACTGTTTCATCTGACCCATTTCCATTGTTAAAAAAAAAAAAGAATTTTATTATTAGACAGAAAACTGCCACCCACTAAGTGCGCCATGAATCACGGGAGGGGAAGTTTTCATTCGGTCTGTGCAGGCATGAGTTTTTCGGGGGAATTAAGGAGGTGGGTTAGGCTTATAGTTAGATTTGATTGAGTTTTAGGGATAAGAATTGAGCTGGATACATTCATTCTTTCCACAAGGTCCAAAGTACAAAACTGTTTTTTTTTTGTCAAATGAGAAAAATGCGGGGAGTGAAAAAGCTGTGTTTGTTTGCATGCAAATGAGCAAGTGAAAAGAAGAGAAGAAAAAGTAAAACTCGTGAAAATACCATTTTTGTTTGTCCTGGCCTGGTGTTTCCTGTGAGTGGATGGAGGGGCTCACTTGCACAGTAAAATAAATTAAGTTGTCATGAAAAACAAAGAGGAGAATTAATAGAGATAGAGAGAGCTTAATTAATGGAAAGCAAAGGGGTGAAGAAGGGAGGAGTGTGTGGGTTCTGTACTGTCTAAGACCTGTCCCCCCCACTCAGCACAGTCTCTCTCTCACTCTCTGTAGTCCAAAAGGGCACTCCCACATTGGCCTTTTTTCGCCTTTTGTTTCTGTGCAATTGTCTGTGTCTGCTTCTCCTGCTTGCTTCAGATGGGGGAGGAATCATCATCATCATCATCATGCTGCTTTGATTTTTCTTGTAATTATGTTTGATGCCCCTTTTAATTTCATGTCCCTTTTCTCCCCCTTTGTAAAATCTGCCTTTCCCTTCTTCTTTCTTGGTTTTATATTGAATTGAATTGGATTTCTTTTCCCTGTTCTTGCTTCAAAGCCACCATCTTTATGTGTTTGGAATTTCCCCCTACCATGATTTGACTTCTCCATTTTTCTAATACAAAGCTTTTGGCACCTTGATTGCTCCTCGAAATCCCCACACCTTTAATTGCTTTTGTTTTGGCCCTTTTGGTTTGTTTCCCAGGTGTAATGCTGTGCTGAGACCTAGGAGATTACTGGGGTTTTAATGGAATTTGATCTGAACCATGCATTAGAGATAGAGGGTGAGGTGGTGGAGAAGAATGGGGCATGTGGCAATGGAGAATGTGACAAGAAAGGGTGCTCCTTGTCCACCTCCACTTCCTCTTGCTCCTCAAACAGCTCTACTTCTCACCTGCTGCTGCCGCCGCCGCCATCGAAAATCTACAAGGAGCTGTGGTATGCCTGTGCTGGGCCTATCACCAATTTGCCCAAGAAAGGGAATGTGGTGGTGTATTTCCCTCAAGGCCACCTGGAGCAGGCTGCTTCTGTGTCGTCTTTCCCTCTGTTAGATGTCCCTACTTTCGATCTTCAGCCCCAGATCTTTTGCAGGGTTGTGGATGTCGAGTTACTGGTAATTATTGGCGTGCCTTTTGTTTTTCCATTAATTGCAATCTATGTTGCTCTTGATTTTCATTACTTTCCTGTTTCTTGTTAGGCCAACAAGGAAAATGATGAGGTCTATACTCAGCTGACTCTACTTCCCATACCAGAGGTACAATTATGCTTAATTTCCATGTTGTGATTTGTTTTCAATTTCTGAGCATTGTTGTCATCTAATGTGTGTTTCTTGTATTTGTGTTTTTCTTTTTGAGGTTATTGTGTTGAATTTGTGGATTCTCATGGATGTTTCTTGTAAACATCTATTCAATATTGGTGACATCAAACTCTTTTTTCAGCTGTTAGCTATGCGTTTGGAGGGAAAAGAACGAGAAGAGGCCTGCACGGATGAAGAGGGGTCTGAAGCTATGCCTGTGAAATCAACCTCTCACATGTTCTGCAAAACTCTCACTGCCTCTGACACCAGCACCCATGGTGGATTTTCCGTCCCTCGAAGGGCTGCTGAAGATTGTTTCCCACCTTTGGTACGACTAGTTTTAGCTTAGCTGTTAGTAGGATTTGGAGGTGTTTGTATTTTACTTACTAGGTGAGTATTTCTGGTGAAACTTTCGCTAATGCAGGACTATAAAGAACAAAGGCCTTCCCAGGAGCTGGTTGCCAAGGATCTACATGGAGTGGAATGGAAATTCCGTCATATTTACAGGGGTACTTATTACTGGTTTGATTATCTTATGAAACCACTATATATTTGTAATTTGATGCCTATATGACAGGCCAGCCAAGGCGACATTTGCTTACTACTGGATGGAGTATATTTGTGAGCCAGAAAAACCTCCTCTCGAAGGATGCAGTGTTATTTCTGAGGTATATATGTACTTCGATGCTCGAAACTTTAATTTAGTGGTTTATGACGATTTACCATAGTACTTTCGAGAAGCAAGTCATTTAAAAATTTAGAGGTAGATACGATATACATGGCTAATGCATAGAAAGATGATTGCAAGAGGAACAGTTGAATGGTTTAGAAATAGTTATGGTTGTATTAATTTATTTAGTTGTCAGTGAGCAATAATGTGTACTATAAAATTAGACTGTCAAAACATGCCTGATTTCCAAGGCTAATTTAGACTTCACTTTGTTGTGTTGTCTCGGAATCTATGCTTCTTTCTTTCCTTTAGACTTAAAGCATTTATAGAACTTTGTTTTGCCTGGAGGGATGGATGCCTTAACTCTTTTTCATTGTCATTTCAGGGGGGACGATGGAGATTTAAGGTTGGGAGTGAGAAGAGCTTCTGGACTTAGAAATGGGCTATCTGACTCCATCATCAAAAGTCAGAATTCATACCCCAGTGTTCTTGCTTCAGTGGCTAATGCTGTCTCAACCAATACACCGTTCAAGACTTTTTACAGCACAAGGTATACAAACTTGATTGTACGAGTTTTGAAAGATTCGGTTTTGTTCTTTATTACTTGATTAAAGCAGTTCTATACACCTATGTATTGCCATTCTTTTGGTTGCACTTCTTCTCCCAGTTTAAGGATCAGCGGACAGAAGCCTTAACTAATGGAGAACAAGTAGGCCTAAGAAAATATTGGAAAGACACTCTAGAAAACCATATGTTATACTCATCATATAAAGAAAATATATGTCTCAACTGACCGCATTGGTAAGATATGATTTACCATTAATGTAGCCGGCCTCCCAGGTTTTAGTAAAATTAAGCATGTATGTTTCTTGTAAGAGTTTGGTAATGGCTGACTTAGATTCAAGTGTTGAACTCAATCCCTGAGGCTTGACTGATAAAGAAATTACCTGAATTAGAACCAGATCTTCTATTCAGCCTTGGATTTGATTTTCCTATGCATGTCTGCTGTAGATGGCTGTGATTTTAAGTTTTAACCATATTAGCTAACACCGGTTCCTCTCTGGGTCTACTCAAGCGCTACTAGGAAATAATAACTAATGGTGAAACTAGATTCATGTATCAGCAGTTACCTTTGGTATATCGTTAAGTACACGTATATTGGATGTTTCTTTCTAAATAAAACTCTTAGATTGGCATATAAATCCATCTCTTAGTCTTTTTCTCAGGGTTATACAATTTTTGGCTTAATTCTGCTAATCTTAGATGGATTAGATTTGTTGTGCTTTGTTAGGGTCATTGTGTACTTAAATTAGCAAGTGAACTGTCCAGGGTTAAAAATGATTGTGGATTAATATGAAGATAACAGGGTTATACAATTTTTGGCTTAATTCTGCTAATCTTAGATGGATTAGATTTGTTGTGCTTTGTTTGGGTCATTGTGTACTTAAATTAGCAAGTGAACTGTCCAGGGTTAAAAATGATTGTGGCTTAATATGAAGATACTCTTAACACAAGGTATCAAGAGAGTTTTAACTACCCACAGTTCAAGTATTAAGTTGTCTCCATTAGTATTGTTGAAGGTGATTGATAGTTAATACTAAGAACTTGCACAGATAATTTTTCTTCACTGATTATTGCCCTTTGCTTGGACATTTGGTTCAGATAGAGAACCAAATTGAACGAGACTTTGTCATCAGTTCAGTAAATGTGAACCCTCCAATCTAAACTCAATATTAATATTTCAGGAATTTTCTGCATTGAAAACATTCTTACTCACTAACTTTGTGCTTCCTTGAACTTCTCTACAGAGCAAAACATGCTGATTTCATAGTGCCATACCACAAGTACGCAAAAAGCATTGCCACCCCAGTTCCTGCTGGTACAAGATTCAAGATCAGTGTTGATTTAGATGATGCTCCAGAGAGAAGGTTTGCTTAATCTTCGTTAAACATTAAATCTTATCCGTGAGTTTTTTTCCCCTGTGCCCCACACACACACACAAAAATAAAAAAGCAAAAGGAAGGTCGTGAGGATAAATTATATTGTGCTTGCAGGTACAGTGGTGTGGTAACTGGATTTGGTGATATGGAGCCACGCAGATGGCTCAACTCGAGGTGGAGATGCTTGACGGTAATTACTTTCTTGTTTTGATTGGCTTTACTTGAGAAGACTCCTGTATAGATGCATTAATGTTTGCTGTTTCCCAAGGTTCCTAAATTTGCTTAGGCATGACAATCATCTCTATTAAGTTATTAACCCAATAACAGCTAACCTATTGAAGTCAAATTATCAAAATCAGTCTATGTCATAGGCTCATAGATTCTTTCTATTTGTGCTGTATCCCCTTTCATGAGCGTTGTGTCTACAACATCTAGTGGTGCATGCTTTGATGGAATAGACACTCGATAAAAAACGAAAATTTCAATTCACATCCTGGTTTAAATCAGATTGCCTTTCTCCTCCCTATAAATGATCATGTGTTGCATCATCATGAGGCTTTTCTTCACATTTAACTTAGTAGCTCGCTGTTTTATGCCAGGGAGGTGAGTATTAAATCCACCTGGCTTACGTGTATCTATAAGTAGAAATAAAAATGATTTTTGATGATTGTGAATGTGTCATCATCGATTATAATGATTGCTTGTCCAACATATATAATAGGTTAGGTGGGATGAAGACGTGATAAATCATCACGAGCGAGTTTCTCCATGGGAGATTGATTTCTCAGCCTCCTTCCCTACTTTGAGCATTCAAACATCTCCCAGGCTGAAAAAGTTGCGCACTTGCATTCCAGCTGACCTGCAGAATAGCACTCGGAAAAGTGCTGATCTAGTTCTGCCATTGTCATTTGCCGGTAGCAATGTTTCTGGTGCTGGTAGACCTGTAATGGTACCATCTGTATGGAACAGTTATGCAGGTACAAATTATGTATTCAGCTAGGTAATGCATTTATTCTAAATCACGAATCTTGGGTGCTTAATTTTCTTTTTCCTTGTACTAAAAGGTGCAGGTCAGGTGTCCCTTTGGGACTTTGCGGAGTCTGTAGGATCCGGTAAGGTCTTGCAAGGTCAAGAAAATTTAGGTTTAGCTTCACCTCTTTACGGAAGTGATAAGATAAGCCGCCAGTTGGATTTTGAGATGCATTCTGTTGCTGCACCTCAAAGCCTTGTGTCCAATAGGATGGAAAAGGCAAGCTTTGGTGATTTTAGCCGAAGTCAGCCTCCCATCACCTACTCAGGCTCTCTGGAATCACATTGTTTTCCAAAGGTCTTGCAAGGTCAAGAAATTTGTTCACTGAAATCTCTAACTGGAAAAACTGAACTCAGTTCTGGAATTTGGCGAAAGCCTGAGGTTGGTAGCAACATTTTCAGTCAAGGAACATCTAGCAGTGGCAGCTATCCTTTAGCTACACAAGGCGTTCGAAACATGGTTTTTCCTTATGGTGGAGTCTACAAAGCTGGTCAAGATCTGCCATTCTTTTCTTATATATCAGGTCTTCCAAAAGAAAAGCATGCACCAACCAAGGAGTCTTTCTTCCAAGATGGTCTTACCAGGGAGGAAGAAAGACTTACTAATCTGAATTATCAGCAAAAGCCTCTGGAAAAGACATCCCTTGCTCCCGATTCTGGAGCTTCTTTGAGTGATAAGAGAGATGAAACTAAGGGTTCTGGTTCAGTCTGTAAACTGTTTGGTGTTCCTCTAATAGATGAACCCGCAAATTCTAGCAGGAGAAGCTGCACTAAGGTAAATTTCTGCCTGTTTTTCGTGTTTCTTACACCTTTGTATGCACCAATGTTAATTCTATGCTATATTAAGGTTCACAAGCAAGGGAGCTTGGTGGGGAGGGCGATAGATCTCTCCAAACTCCGCAGCTATGGGGAGTTGATGATGGAATTGGAGATACTTTTTAGCATGGAGGGTCTGTTACGAGACCCGAGCAAAGGTTGGCGCATTCTGTATACCGACAGCGACAATGACATGATGGTTGTCGGGGATGACCCGTGGAAGTAAGTTTCTCTGTTATGGACATAATGTCTTGGTTCCCATTATAGTCATGCTTGGTCTTCCATTTAGAGTTGCATCCATGCTGGTTTCATTCTCATTCAAGTTACCCTTCATTTAGTCACACCGAGACACTACATTACTCGATGATAACAATGAATGTAATGGGCAAACTCAAACTAAATTGGGAAGCAGCACTATATGTGTCAGCCATACCTTTTTTGCCCCCATCCATCATGAGTGTCAACTTTGTATGAAGTAAAACTGTTACGAACTACTATGTAATCCTAGTCTTCTCAAGGCAAAAATGTAACGTGACTTGCAGTGAATTCTGTGAAGTGGTATCAAAGATCCATATATACACAAAAGAAGAAGTGGAGAAGATGTCCATTGGAGTGATCAGCGAGGACACTCGGAGCTGTTTGGAAGAATCGCCACCAAGAACCGACGCCTCAAAGTCATCTTCTGTTGATTAGTGTCCCTGATTTAACCCTGATGGTTGTCAGGATTTCAAGTCCAGGTAGCTCTGAGGATCATGTTGTTATTTCTCGGCCGATGTCACCCGCCTTGATTTGCCTATGTTTCTGTACTTCAATAGAACTTGAATGATGCTTATTGACCTGTAGATTTGATGGTTCGGATTTCTGTTTCCTGGTTCTCCTGGAAGAAACCATGTATAACGGCCATTCATGGTCAAGATGCGGCAGTCATATTTGAAGTACATTTGGTTGTTTTGGACCCAAAATATGCGTTTGCTATGGTTAAATGTGATTTAGTTGTGTTTGTTTCCTTAGCCGGTTTACAAATCCAAAAAGTCTTCGATTCATGAGTGTAGGTTCATCAAGCCTCAGCATACAGGCCCGATAGACGACCGGATAATTTAGGGTTGGTCATATTGACTCGCGGCTTAGGGTAGATTCCCAACCCCAATTGACCCAAAATCTTGGATTAAATGAGTTGGACTGGGTTAAAATTTTCATAGTTTTAGATTGGATTGGGTCGGACCGGGTTGGATTATGCTAGGATCAAAGGAAATTGAATCAAATTCCAAAAGTAATCATAGGTTTTAGGAGAAAAAGAATAACTGATGAACAACTTGTTTACACCAATTCAATTGATCAAAATCTTGATAAAATTAACTAATGATATGGAGCAGTATATATGCTACTCAGATAACCATCTTCTAACCACCCTCTTTAATAACCAAAATCAGTTACTCTTCTCCCAGTTTAGCTCCTTTCTTCTTTCTATTGTTGATTGCCTCCCCCAACTCCCTTCATCAATGTAGAAAGTCCATTTTACCCTTGGATTTCATTACAAACCACTCCCCTTACAATAAGCTTGTCCTCAAGCTTGAAATGTTGAAGACTGTAGTTGAATCACTTTTGCATCTCAAGCTTGAAATCCTGGAAATTGGCGTTGAATCACTTCTGCATCCTCCCATGAACTCTCCTCCTCTGGTAGTTCATTCTATAAAATCAGCCATTGAATAACCATTTATGCTCCCCATTGTAGTAGCCTTCTCTGTAAAATTCTAGCAGGTTCAAGTATTAACAGTTCATCATACTCTTCAAATGACAATTCAGTCCTATTCTGTGGTTGATTTCCAACGTATTTCTTTAACAAAGATACATGGAATACAAGATGTATTCGACACTGAACTGGTAGCTCCAATTTATATGCCACTTCTCCAATTTTCTGAATCACCTTATAAGAACCATAGAACTTAGAAGATATTTTCATGTTGTTTCTATCTGCTACATATTTCTGTCTGTATTTCTGAAGTTTCAACAGTACCCAATCTCCTACTTCCAAAGTTTGCTCAGTTCTCCTTTTACCTGCAAAATATTTCATCCTATGTTAAGCTTGTTGTAGATGCTTAAGCAACTGGTTTACCGTATCTCTTTGCTTCATGATATTTGCAGCGGCAGGGATTAAAGCATCTCTGAATGTTCCCAATGGTAAGGATAAATGCTTCACTCCATATAGGGATTTAAATGCCGTGATTTGAATGCTAGAATGATGGCTTGTGTTATACCACCATTCAGCTGAAGATAGCCATTCACTCCATGACTTTGGTTTCTCTCCACAAAAACTCCTCAAATAATTTTTCAAAACCTGATTCAGCCTTTTTGTTTGTCCATCAGACCGGGGGTGATAGGCTGAACTGAAATTTAATTGAATCCCCATCAGTTTCATCAATTCTTTCCAGAAGTTGCTAGTAAACAATTTATCTCTATCAGTGATTATAGCCTTTAGACTTCCATGAAGTTTACAAATTTCATCCTGAAAAACCTTAGCAATTTGAGGGGCATCAAAATGATGCATTAGTGCTTGGTGAATCTGTCCACAACTACCAGTATTGTATCTCCCCCCCCCCAGATTTAAGTAGTTTTTCAATAAAATCCATGCTAATCTGAGTCAAAGGATGAATAGGAATAGATATAGGCTACAGTAATCCTGGTGACATACTATGCTTAGCTTTGCTTCTTTGTCAAGTGTCACAACTTCTTATGACTTGAATGATCTCTTCCTTTATATTTGGCAAGAAAAATAGTGATAAGATTCTCTTGATGGTGGTTGTTTGTCCTGAATGACCCTCTATTGTTGATGAGTGCATAGCCTTCATTATATCACTTCTAGTCTGATTAGAAATCCCCACTATAATCTTTCCATTCTTCTTCAGCGTTCCCTTGACATAAGTAAACTCAGATTGAGGATCACTCCCCGAGTTATTGAGGATTTTTGTAGCAATCAATTCCTGAATGTAAGAGTCACCTTCATGGCTTCTTTCTGTTTGTGTTACCCATATAGACACAATAGCAGATACGGCATTAATCTGAATATGTTGTCCCTCTTCAAACAGATCATTGTTTGAATGTTTTGCTTCAGGCTTTAACCCCTTGCCATATTCATATTCAGTATCCTTATTGCATATAGTGTTTTTTTTAGCATAATGAACTTCATCACTTCCTTCAAAATCATTGCAGTTGTGATCCAGTGATAAGGTATTTGTAAAATACGAACATGTGTTTTCATTGATGGTACATGAGTACAATATATAGACAGCATTTACAGAGTCAAGAAAGGAAAAATAATTCTATCTAAGGTATAATAATATTGCAGAAGATATTCACAAAATATCTCTACACTCCTCCTCAAGTTACAACATGTGGATCTCGAATGCCCAACTTGCCAAGAAAAGTCTGAAATGTCTGTTGTCCAAATACCTTTGTAAACAAATCTGCTGGCTGACGAGCAGTCCAAATATGATAAATAACCACAACACCAGACTGTATCAAATCACAAATAAAATGACAATCAATCTTAATATGCTTCGTCCTCTCATGAAAAACTGAATTGGTGGCAATATGAAGAGCAGCCTGACTATCGATGTACAAACGCATCGGAGTAGGATGTGCCACTCCCAATGAACGAAGAAAGGAATTGAGCCATAACAATTCACATGCAACTGCCATAGTCCGGTATTCTGCTTCAGCCGAAGGCCAAGAAACATTGGGTTATTTCTTCGTCTTCCAAGAAACTGGAGATTCACCAATCATCACAAAATATACAGTCAGATCTCCTAGTGATTGGGCAAGCGGCCCAATTCAAATCACAAAATGCTGTAAGCTGCAGAGGACTCTTAGCAGATAGAAACAAACCTTGACCATGATGACTCTTCAAGTGATGCAGAACACGCAAAGCTGCTTGCCAATGCGCCAAACACGGTTTCTTCATGAACTGTGCCAAGATATAGACTGAATAGCTAAGCTCAGGATGAGTGATGGTAAGGTAAATGAGCTTCCCAACGAGTCTGCGATACTGTGCAGAATCATCAAACAAATGACCATCATCTTACACCAAATTATGTTGTTCCATGGGAAAATCTGTGGGCTTAGCTGCTAATAAGCCAGTATCAAACAAAATATCTAATGCATATTGCCTCTGAGACAGAAACATCCCATCAGGCTGATGAGCTATCTAAATGCCTAAGAAATACTTCAGAGCACTAAGATCATTCATATGAATACAAGAGCACAAATACATTTTGAACCTGGTCATTAGCTCAGGAGAGGAACCAATAATGATAAGATCATCAACATAAACCAATACATGAAAAAAACACCATCCTTCAAGTAAGAAAACAAGGAGTATTCCACCTTACTATGAACAAGCCTAAAGAGGCGGAGAGCCTCTACAAGTTTAGCAAACCGATTCTACGAAGCCTGGCGTAAACTGTACAGAGATTTGTGAAGCTTGCAAACCAACCCAGGTGCCGGAAGTGTATAACTAAGAGGCGGATGCATGTACACCTCCTCCTCAAGATCACCATGCAAAAATGCATTGAGAATGTCCATCTGATGAAGATTCTAACCATGAATAGCAGCAACAACCAAGAAAAGACGAATAGAACTCATCTTGGCAACATGAACGAATGCCTCAGTAAACTTAGTCCCCTCATTCTGACGATTACTAAGAACAACCAAATGAGCCTTGAAACGCTCAATAGAACCATCAGAATTAAACTTAGTATGATAAACCCACTTACAACCAATAGCTTTCTTTCCAGGAGGAAGGGAAGCAAGAACCCATGCAATGTTACGCTCTAGGGAATTAATCTCATTAGACATAGACTCACACCAATAAGCATCAGAGAAAGTAACCGGATTAGCAGCATCTGTCACTACAGCCAAAAGTCTAGAATGCAAAATTGAAAAATTACTACAAGAAACATAATCAGCAATTGGGTAACGCATACTTGAGGACAGTGAAACCAAGCACGTGAGATCAGTAGAGTTGGGTTTTATGGATCGAGTAGCAGTGCAGATATAGTCTTTAACTTTAGCTAAAGGCTGTCAAAGGCGAGTGCTGGGATGTATAGCATATGGAGTAGCTGGAGGTGAAGCAGGCACCCTCTCGGCAGTAGCGACCACGGACGACCGTAGCTGGAGAGTTGATTGCGGTTCTTGGCAAGCGGCCACAGACGAGCTTAACATTGGCCCCGATCCTTGGCGATCAGCCACATACGGATGTGCCTTGGTCGACATCAATCCTTGGGAAGCGACTACAGACAAACACTCCTCGATCGGCACTGGTCCTTGGTGAGCATCCACGGACAGACGCATCTTGGTCGACCCCGGTCCTTGGCTAGCGGCCACAAATGGCCGCACCTCGGTCGACCTCGGCTCTGCTGGTTGCATCGTACTGGGACTGGGCGACTCCTCCGGGTTGAACGGATCAAGCACAAAGTCGTAAAAGGTGGCAGGTGATAAAGATAACAAGGGACTAGCTGAAGATTAATTCACAGCAGCTGGCGCAAACGGGAAACAATCTTCATAAAAAATTACATCTCGGCTGTCAAACACAGTTTGAGACTCCAAGTCGTAAACACGCCAAGATTTCTTGTCATCGTGGTAGCCAAAAAATATGCACTTCCAACTTCTACATGCAAACTTATCACGCGACTGTGGAAGCTGAGAGGCAAAGCACAATGAACCGAACACATGGAGATGGCTGTAATCTGATGTGCCACCGTACATAAAGTGATGAGGTGTTCGGCCATCTAACATAGGTGTTGGTGTGCGATTAACGAGGTAAGTCGCTGTAAGAATGCATTCTCCCCAAATGTTGATCGGCAAATGAGCTTGAAAATGAAGAGCACGAGCAACATTAAGGATATGTTTGTGCTTCCATTCCACACGCCCATTTTTCTGAGGTGTGTAGATTGTGGAGATCTCAAAATGAACACCTTTCTCCAAAAAAAAGATCTGAGAGGCAGGAATTCAGTTCTGTTATCTGCCCGAACTCGTTGGATGGGACGGAAAAACCGTGTCTGAACAAATGCAGAGAACTCTTTCATCTTCAATGGTACTTGAGACATAGAAACTAATAAATAAACCCAAACAGCTCAAGAATATTCACCAACTATGGTCAAAAATAAAAATGCTCCACTAGAAGAGGGTGAACAATAAGGCCCCCAAACATCACAATGAATAAGTTCAAACAAATGACTAGCCTTAGCCAAACTAACAGGGAAACTATTTCTAGACTGTTTTGCACGATGACATACCGAGAAGGGAACATATTTATTAAAAGCACTACCATGTAAAGAAATGACTGGGATAGAGGATAACCCCAATGAGAATGGATGCCCAAAATGTTGATGCCATAAAGCAGACGAAGACATTGAAGCAGCAACGGACAAGGACGGCTGTGTAGAATCAGAAACTCCTAATCTTCCCAATCTTCCCAACCAATAAACCCCTCCTCATTGTTCACTTGCGCCAATCACTGTCCTCGTGTTGATATCCTGTAGTACACATAACTTTTCGGTAAGAAAAACTAGATATTTTAGAGCAGCAGTTAATTTGGCAAACGATAGAAAATTGCATCGTAATACCGGAATAAAAAGAACATGATTCACAACCATATTTCTGAAATAAATCCTTCCATGTTCAATAGCAGTTGAAATAGAACCATCAGGGAGTATAACATCAACTGTTGCAGCATGCTCAATATCATGAAAAAGATCCCTGCCATCAGTCATATGATATGATGCACCGGTATCAAGAATCCAAGGTAAAGTAATCTTACTTGATAGATTGTCAGAAGAATTTAACTTTGAGAACATGTTTAAAATCGTACTCCATTGCTCCTTGGACATTTCTGAGCCAAAGGCAGATCGATCGGAGTCTGACACTACGGCAGCGGCGATGCCCGTAAAAGGTAGAGTGGCGGTGACCACTGGCTGAGCAACTCTGGCGAACGGTGCACTGGGTGGGACACGTGTTCTAGGTTTTGCAGCAGCCTGATGCAGGGGGACGATTCTCAGTGAACCATTCCGAATAACCAATAATGCGGAAGCAAGTAGTGATATCATGACCATTTCGTCCACAATAAGTGCAAGTAAGACTCCGACAATCAACAACGGTGGCTGGAGTAGATCTCGGAGCGGTGGTAGGAGACTTTGGAGCGGAGGATTGCACCTGACAACGAGCAGCAAAGGCCATGGTGTCTACTGAAGTGATAGAATCACGAGCTGAGATGATAGTCTTCAGATGCTCCTCTTGAGAGACAAGGGAGTGAACTTGTCGAGCGAAGGCAATGGTTCTTGTGCAAGAATATATGAGCGAAGAGTAGCATAACCATCCTCCAGACTAATGAGAAATTGATGAACCATCTCCTTCTCACGATCACTTTGAGCAATAGCGGCATCGGGGCAAGATATACAAGTATGGGGAGACATGTAGGCATACAGATCATTCCACAACTTTTTGGAATGACTAAAGTAGTCATTAATAGCCTGACCATTCTGACGATAGTTGTAAATGTTCGGACGAATTTGACACATGCGTGGGCCATTCCCAACTGAGTAATGGAGATGCAGATCATCCCAAAGTTCTTTAACCGAGTCATAATAAGTAATAGCATAACAAACGTATGGATCGAGTGTCTGAACGATCCAACCAATAAGCATGGAATTTAGACTACTCCTATATTAGTAAAAGGTGCACCAGGTAAAGGCTTGGTGTTGGAACCATCCAAGAAACCAAGCTTATGTCTAGAATTAAAACTATGATGAATGGAAGCACTCCAATCATTATAATTATCAGTACCCTTCAAGATCGTAGAGGAAATTAGCAAACCTGTATGATTTGAGGGGTGAACATAGTACGAATACGAGGGAGGCAGGGAGCCAGAACTGGAACTGGAAGAGGCCAAACCATCAATGCCGAGTGGGAGCTAGCGGAGGGCTCGACGGAGCAGGTCGACATCGTCTGGCTGTAGCGGAATATCCACCTGGAGCAGTTGGTCAATGGTAGGAATGACTGGAATGACAGGAGCCTCATTCTCGGCATTAATATTTTCAATCACTTGATTAATCAGATCCATTTGTATATAGGCAATGATGGCACATAGAGGCATGGAGTGGCGGCATGTGGTGGAATGGAGCGACGGTGCATGGAGGCCCAGAGTGGTCCGGATCGGGATGGAGCGATGGAGTGGGAGCGGGATGGAGCGATGGAGTGGGAGCGCGATGGAGCGGGAAGCAGCAGTCTGGAGTGGATAGCGGTGGTCCGGAGCGGTGAGTGGCAGGATGGAGACAGAAAGCGGCAATGACACTGGCTTCTTGGCGGTGGTGGTGACAGGCGGAGAATAGAGGGCGGCAGCAGCGGTGGTATTTTATGAGTAAGGAAAATTTAGGGTCTCGGGTTTTAGGCTCTGATTCCATGTAAAATATGAACGTGTGTTTTCATTGATGATATAATGGTACAATATATAGACAACATTTATAGAGTCAAGAAAGGATAATGATTATATCTAAGGTATAATAATATTGTAGAAGATATTCATAAAATATCTCTATAGTATTTGAATTCCACAATTGATCTGCAACTACAGTATCCACATTTGCACCATTCGGAACAACATCAGTGCCTATATCTCGTGACTCCAGCTCCAAATGTGGTCTTCTTGAAAAAGCATTTGCTACTCATTATCACTGCCTGGTTTATGTTGAATGTAAGCTCATACTAAGCAGTTTAGTCACCATTTATGTTGAAGAGCATTAGTTAGCTTCTGCTCAATCAAGTATTTTAAACTCATGTGATCAGTTCAAATGGTAAAGTGATTTCCAACCAAATAATGTATTCATTTATCTACTGTCATTACTAAAGATGAAAGTTCTTTCTCATAAGTGGACAATCCTTTGTTCTTTGGACAGGAAGCCTTACTTAAGAAAGCAATAGGTCCAGAATTTTGCATCAAAACAACCCACATTCCATCATTACAAGCATCAGTCTCAATAGTGAAAGCTTCTTTGAAGTTAGGCATTTTAAGTACTGGGGCAGATGTCATCTTTGTCTTAAGCAATCTGAAAGGCTAATCAGCATCCTCATTCCATAGAAATGAGTCCTTCCTGAGTAGCATATGAGGGGGTTTACATATGATACCATAACCATATATAAATCTTCTAAAATACCTAGTTAAGCCTAAGAACCCCCCAGCTCCTTAACTGTCTTGGGCATTAGCCTATACTCAATTTTAACATCAACCATTTCCACCCCTTTCTTTGAGATTATATGCCCAAGATATTCAACCTGTTCCTTAGCAAAAACACAGACAGTTTGGCATACAACTTATGCTTCTGTAATATGGACAACACAGATTGCAAGTGTGTGGAATGTTATTCTAAAGTCTTGCTATATACAAGGATATCATCAAAAAATACTAGCATATATTTTCTGAGCAAAGAACTAAAAATATGATTCATTAATCCCCGGAAAGTAGCTGGAGCATTTGTTAAGCCAAAAGACATTACAATGAACTCAAAGTGTCCATAATGTGTCCATGATGTGTCTGAAATGCTGTTTTATCAATGTCATCTCTTTTCATCCTAATTTGATGATACCCTGCCCTTAAATCCAGCTTAGAGAAGTATCTAGATCCCTCAAGTTCATCTAATAGCTCATTAATAATGGGAATAGGAAAACAATCTTTTATAGTCAAGCTATTAAGTCTTCTATATTCTATGCACATTCTCCATGTGGCAACCTTCTTCTTCACCAGCACTACAGGGAGAAACATATGGACTATTGCTAAATTTAATGATATGACTGTCAAGCATTTCCTTCACTTGCTTTTCTATCTTAGTTTTGTAAGCATGAGGATACCTATATGGTTTGATTTTAAAAGGTTGAGAACCAGGTTTTAAACTAATTTGTGATCAATAGATCTCTCAGAAGGTAATTCTAGTGGAAAAGAGAAAACAATGCTAAACTGAAAAAAAACCTGTTTGATGTTCTCTAGTAACTTCAGGTTTAAGATTTTAGTTAGTTGTTGTCCACCATCCTGAGCAGTAGCAATCTACATATTTCCTGCTAACCTGGTTCTATTCTCCTCAATCTCCTCCTTATTGTCATTTATATTTAATGGAGCATGCACCATGAAAAGTTTCCTTCTTTTGCTTGTAGCTCTTTGAACATGTTTCACCAAATTGATGCTCTTTAATTCTGTTAATTCCTTCAGAACCCAGTGATAATCTTTTTGAAGAATGAGATACTTTGATGTTTGAAATCAAATGTAATAAGGCTAAAACACTTCATCCAATCTACCCCCAAAATAATGTCAACTCCACCAAGCTTCATTTCCTTCAGATCAAACACAAACTCCTGATCTTTGATTCTCCATAATACCTGTGGGCAAAGTCCTCCACCATACACTTGACTTCCATCTTCAACTGTGATTACAAATGGCCTGGTTCTAATGACTTGAAGGTTAGCCATATCTATTAATGTAGGATCAATTAAACTATCAGTTGATCCTGATAAATCAATATGCTCACCTAAATTCCTTTAACCCAACTAGTAAGTGTTAATGTGTTAATTCTATAACTCCTACAACATCTCACAGTATTCAATGAAATCTGTTCTGGTTCCACTTCATCTAGTCCTTTATGTTCATCAATTTCTTCAACTATAACTTGTTAATGTGTTAATTCTATAACTCCTACAACATCTCACAGTATTCAATGAAATCTGTTCTGGTTCCACTTCATCTAGTCCTTCATGTTCATCAATTTCTTCAACTATAACTTCTCCAGGATCCAAGTGCTCACAACTAGAAATTTGTTGCACTTGTTTAAATTTGCATTAGTGACCTGGTGTAAATTTATCACCACATTTATGGCACAAATTGTGTTCCCTTCTGAATTGTAGTTCTTGAGGGAAAATTCTTTTATATATGTCATTTGAATTCCTTCTATCCATAGAAACTGATCTCCTCGCCTGTCTCTCTAAACCAGCTTTCCATCCACTTCCATTCTTTTCATTCCCAGATTTATTTTCTATCATCTGCCATTTCATCCTGTCATTGGACCTGTTCCATTTCTGATTGACCTGTAACATCCCCTTATATTTCTTCAGTTGAACCTCTAGATTCATCTCCTGTAGATAAGCAATCTCAAATGTTTCTTGTAGAGACTCCGATTTGAATAACTTGATCACCGGTATCAGCTCTTCTTTCAAGCCACTAACAAAGCTGAATATGAAAAATCTCTCAGATAAATAAGGATGTTTTCCAATTATTAGAGATATTAACTCTTCAAACACTTCCTGATAATCCCTTAATGAACCTGTTTGATACAACTTAGTGAATTCCTCAACTTCATCCCATCCTCCTATCCTATAAAATATTTTCAATACTTCTTCACAAAACTTAGACCAAGTGCTAATCCTTCTAACATGTTTCTCATTTTGAAACAAGATTTTAGCACGCCCTTCCAGATATATTGCAATTGCCTCCACCCTTTGTGGATCACCTATTTCATAGTAATTGAAAAAAATTTCACACTTTCTTAACCAATCTACAGGTTTATCTCCAGAGCAAACACTTAATTCAATTTTTGGTTAATTGTTGCCTGAGCTTAACCCTATCTTGTTTCTCCAATCTACTCCATCATTCAACACAATCTTAGGGTTGGTAATGATAGGAACCGTACCTCTAACATGAGCTGGAGTATGGTATTGAATATTTGGCCTAGCTCCTGTATGAATGATACTTGAACTTCCTACATCTCGTGCTTGCATATTCTCTTTGTGCATCTTTGCTAGCATTGCCACCATTGCTTTGATATTGACATCCGTTGAAGTCTTCATATTCGTGAGTTCAGTAATTCTGCCGTTCATATCCGATTTGAAATCCTGCAATGCTGCTTCCAGCTCGCCTTTATTCTTACAGCTCGCCTTTATTCTTACAGCTGAGCTCCAAGCTCTGCTTCAGTTCCTGAGTACTGCTGTGAAAATTTTGTTCCACATCCTTCAGACGATTCTCCATGTTCTTGGATCTTGTACTGTCCACCATTCTTGAGCCGAGAAGAGAGTGGATCTGATACTACTTGTTAGGATCAAAGGAAATTGAATCAAATTCCAAAAGTAACCATAGATTTTAAGAGAGAAAGAATAGCTGATGAACAACTTGTTTACACCAATTCAATTGATCAAAATCTTGATAAAACTTACTACTGATATAGAGCAGTATATATGCTACTCAGATATATGATCTGAAACATGCTGAGAATGACGAAGTCATATATCATACCACCTTCTAGTGAGATTGGGGTATACATTGTAATTTATAATTTTTTTTGTTAGAGTTGGGGTCAAATTCAGATTACATTTCTTAAGGTTCAGATTATTGAAAAACTGCTCTGCCTTCCATCGTTGCAACCCAATCTCCTGTTGGCGTCAGATCTCCGTTGCTCCAGTAGCCGTCGAGTTTATCATCAATTAAAGATCTACAGCCGTGTCGATTGAAGTCACCAGCATCTAGTTTTTTGGAATCATCCCGATCGAAAATTCATCTTTCACAGCAATAAACCCTATTGATCCCATTGTCGATTAACGTGATTGGAGAAGGAGAAGAAATGCCAAAGAAGGAGATGAAGACGACGAAGATACATCGAAAATGACGAGCTACAGTTTTCGAGCGACAAAGGACCAGTTTCCGATTGGATCAAAATTGGGCTGAAAATTGGGTCGAAGACGGGTTGATTAACAATTGGACTTTCTTGTCCAATTTATTTTTAAAAAATGTATTTGGGCCATCTTTTATATAAACATGATGACATTTCAATATTCTGCATTCATGTTTTACACTTCTAGTATGATTTTTTTACATCTTATATATTTGAAATTTAAACTTCTTAAATATACAAAAAGAAATGTAATGATATTCTGTTACTTGAATTTGACCTTCGACGTTTTATAACTTTTTTGTTTGTAAAATATTGTATTTTTAAGTTTCATGATTTTGAACTTTATAACGTTTCATATAATTATTATTGATGTGTGGGAATCCTTCTGAGCCGCCATAATCTCCGAAATTAGCTCAATATGCTTGATCATCTTGGGTGCCAGCAAGAAAGGTCCGAGGAGATCCCCATGACTAGACTCCGACACCTATTGTGGTTGTAGGTAATGTGGTTGCACCATCATGTATGGTAGTTGGGTTTCCTCATAAGGCTAAAGAAGGGGGTGGGTTCGGGGGGACGACCTATTGTGGTGGATATCCTAATAGGGCCTCTAATAGTGATTTAGATGGGGTTGTGAAGGTTTGCGTTCTGGATTTGGATGGTGTCTATGAATATCTTAATGTGAGTATCCCGGAGTGGCTAGAGAAGTTAGGAAATCGTATGAAGGCACTCTTGCTAAGGTTTACAGAGTTTGAGCTGGGGTGGAAGACAAGGTTAGAGCAAAGCTTTGCAGTTAGATGAGTATGATGCTCTCTGTTCAGGCAAGATTTTGAGATCCGAGAGTTGAAGAAGGAAATAATGTATGTTGTTTGGAGAGAAAGGGAATGACGGAAACATCTAGTGCATAAAACATGGGAAATTGAACAACATGAGGCTAGTATTTTGGGCAGGCTGATAAGCTAGATCAGTTGTTGGGAGAGAAGGATAGATTAGACGATGAACGTTTCCGATTAATGGCGGTGGTTCAGGAATGAAGGGGGCTTTACAAAGAGGATCACGATTATGCGGTACGACTACTAATGAAATAGGAAGGTCTGAAAAGTAAATTGAGCGTAGAGAAGTTCGATGTTCTCAAGTGGAGGAAAGGTGTCGGGATATCGAATTCTTGTTGAGGGAACAACATGGAGTGAATGCTCAATGTTGTGCTGAGGTCGGTAAGACTCTATATTCTACACCTAGTGTTATTAAGGAGGGTTGGAGGGTTGGAGGGTTCGCGCTTGCTGTTTAGAGCGACAAGTAGAGGGTTTAAAACAAAACCTAGAGACTGATGCGTACTCTGTCTACCTAATGAGTATGTAGCTAGGCCATTCAGATCGTGGACCGATTACTGGGGTTAAGGGTGGTGAAGAGGCGGCGAGGTAGGGTTAATGGTGGTGGCCTAAAAAATCCAAAAGGGTAAAATGGTCAGATTAAACGCAAGAATGAAACTAGGGATATTTTTGTCATTTGCTATAGATTAATGCCGAAATCAGTCTGGTCAATGCCGGTCTCTGATTATAGGAATCTAAGTTTTTAGCACCGTTGGTCAAAATGTGTATATGCATTTTTGGAAAATTGGGGAGTATATGTGCAATTGTGCACTAAATAAAAAATTGGGGGATATATATGCATTTAACACTAAATTAATCGAAAAAAATTGCGTTCAATTAAATTTATGGGTAATATGCAAATATAACCTTATATGTTGAATAAAGTGCAGATATAACTCTGAGTTAGTTTTTAGTGCAAATATAACCATAACTATTATATGTAAGTGAAAATATAACCCTAAAGCCGTTATTCTAGCATTGACCAACCGAAATGACCAAAACGCTTTTATAACTTAATACAAAATTTTAAAAGATAAAAATACCCCCACCACCTAACTCTACCACCAGCCTTGCCATCCCACCACCACCCACCACCCACCACCCACCCTCGCTATCCCACCACCAATTTTCCACCACCCACCATAACACAATACCTTTGGTTTTGATAGGTTTTCTGAGAGCCTTAAGAGCAATGGAATCAATCAACGGACCATTAGCCGGATCCTTCTATCTCCCGGGATTATGGATTGAAATCCTGCTGCTCTTCCTCGGCTGTCAGCACCTCCATCAACCTCAACTGGCGGCGAGTACCTAAGCCAATCCTCATCCTCTTCACCACCGCCACCATCACCATTGACACCAATCCTGATCCTCTTTCCTCCTTAGCTGTATCAGTCGCATCTCTGGCGACGATCGGTTCCGGGCTCACATCTGATCGGAAACGCTTTTTGGCATTTCCCTGGGGGTTTTCAACGGAGGGTTTCGGCGGCAGGGATTAAGTGGGCTTTGAAGAGGCGGGTGCGGGTATGGGTGTGGGTTTGGGTTACCGATTTATGGGCTCCGGTTCGGGCGATTCCGACGGTTCGGGCTCTGCTGGCGGAGAGGTGGGATATTCGATGTTTTCCTCTTCCAGATATTCCGGCGGTTTTAAAGGAGTCTGGGCCTAAAGGGTTTTTATTTTCGGGCTTTTGGGATGGAAAAGGATGAGAATGTTAATGTGATGAATCCCATTTCCAGTGAGACCAGCTTTTGATAAAATGGAGAACGACGCAGATAAATGAAGAAGAAGCATTAGAGGAGGGGGTTTTGGGGTTAAAATAGTAAAAGCATTTTTTCAGAGAGGTAAAATAGATTTTTAATTTATTTTCGGTCTGAATCTATTGAAAAATGTTATATTTGTACATAATCTAAATATCTAAAGCTATATTTATATTTTTAGTTATCACATGGTTATATCTGCACTTTCTTTAATTATGTAGGGTTATATATGCATTTTGCTCTACATTTATTTACTCTCTTTATCCCATTTTAAACTGCACAACAATCATTATCAATCTATCCAAGAAATATGTTTGCCCACTAATATGTTCACCTACGTATAAAATAGCAAATTTAAAATTGATATTTAGAAGCTACTTGTTACAGCGAATTCAACAATGCCACATATGATAATATTGTTGCTTATATATTTATTCAAATATGCGGTCAAAATTTGATAAAAAGTAGTATAAAAAAAGTAAGTATGAGCTTAGTAAATGATGCGTCTCTAAATCGATTGGGATGCACCGCCGATTCACCTGCCATGACCTGCAAAACAAAGCTTCCGGAATGATCCGGTGGAAAGACTCTCCAATGGTCAATTCAGTAAAGTATATCGACACGATATCAAAGACAGAATGATCTCAAATGAATACGTAACTTACTATTTATAATACTTGAATCCTAACAGTTATTGTATGTAACCGAAACTCTTATTATATATATATATATATATATGTCAAATGACAATATTGATTAATCATGATTAAATACTATTGGACTAAACTAACCCAAAAATATTCTCTGGGTAATGAGTTGGGCTACTGCCCAACTCTAGCATCATAATAGTATGGTCAATAAACAAAAGGTACCCATAATTATTTTTTATCTTAGTAATTTTAGTATGTTAAACTGATTGCCCAATCAATTATTGACAAGTGTACATAATTGTTAGGTTTTCACTCAACATCTAATTTTAAGAATATGGTTTATGGTAACTATATACACCTGTCAATTTTCTGCTTGGACCATCACCTTAACCTACAACACGCTAAAACCACTGACATAATAAAAAAAAGGGATAAGTGCCAATATAACCCTATGATAATTTTTAGTGCAAATATAACCCTAACTAGTTATGAAAGTGCCAATATAACTCTCAAACCCCATTTCCGGCATTGACCTCAATTTTTCAGCTTTGACTCAATGTAAATTGACCAAAATACCCTTTGAGCTAACTCTAAAATTGGGTGGACAATTTTACCCTCATAGTTAGCCGGAACGCCATAGCTCGTTGAAATTAGGTAGGGTTATGTCAGCACATTATGCAATCTTATTGGGTTATATCAGCACATTATGCAATCTTATTGGGTTATATCAGCACATTCCTACTGTTTGTAGGGTTATATCAGTACATTTCTAATATTTGTTGGATTATATTAGCACATCCTTAAAACTTATAGTGACACTTTCACTAACTATGTAGGGTTATACTGTCACTTTCAAATATTGAAAGGTTATATTGACACTTATATGAACTAGGTAGGATTATAAACACACTTTTTCTAAAAAAAATTTCTTCAAGAGTACCCTCTGTTTGGGATGCCCGGAGTAAATAAGGAAAGATATTTTGAAGGCGCAATCGCAGTCGCAGATAATCCAAAAGAGCCTTGTAAAAACTTGTGGCACTGAAATTTCCCGCGGGGAAAATGAAGTATGAAGGGCACTACTTCTCCCCGTCATGTACACTTAGTACCTGCATTTCATCTCCACTCCAACTGCCCTTTCTTGATGAAGGATACCCAATGGCAAATATCTCAACTCAAGGCCGCCTGAGATCAGGACTCGTCTCCAACTATGGAATGATAATAAGGCTTGATTCAAAGATGGGATGTGCCACCTGGGGCGGGATGTTGAGATTCGATGGTGGGAAGCCCACGAGCGGTTCCTCTTGTCAATGCAGCAAGAGATCGAATTCTTGGGGCCAGAAATCGAAGCGATGGAGCCCTGAAGCAGAGTTCTTTGTGAGTGATGATGGGATTTTGGAGAAGGACCCCGAGTTTGAGGAAGATGATTTATCTTTTTACAGAGGCTTGGTCTTGGACATATCATACAGGTCTTTACTTATCTCTTCTGTTTCTAATTTGGATGATCATTCTTTTCATGTTTAATAGATTGAAGGAATTAAAGAATGCTCTTGATGCAGTGCCCTACTGCCCTCAAATGTTTGGTTGATTAATTGATGTAGAAATGTGAAATTAGACCCCCTTTACAGGAAACTGTTCAGTGTTCAGTTCCTTATTATGATTCTTAAAGTTGAAATTTCAACTCAATATCTTTTTTTGGCATTGCATTGTTTTGTTTTATAGGATTTTTAACTATGATGATTTATTATGTTGCTTTCTGATGCCATCCATGTACCCGAAGGTATGTTGTGCTAAAAGTCATGATCTCAACCCTTCAACGATGCTCAAATTCTATTAGGCATTCTTTTCTGTATTCAGTTTGGCTACATCCTTGACTCAGATCTAGGATTATGGAAAACTGTTGAGAACATCTGATATTGGAAAGCCTTAGAGGCTATGAACTTGCTTCATTTTGCTTGTATGCTGGTGCCTCCAACTCTTGAATCCCTAGAATCATTACACTAACTGTACCATAACTTCAATCTGTTGGCGATATTGCGATTTCAGTGGGTAGCTACTTTAACTGAAATCATTACGAGTCTTTTCTGAACAACTGTATATGCTGGTGCATGTAAAAGTCAAGCCTTTGTAGAACTCTGTTAGGAGAGGTCTGCAGAATTGAGAGTGAAAGGCTATGAGTTGCTACTTAAAAATGGTTTTGTATATTCCAATTTTTTTACACTGATACATGCAACATTAAGATCTAAAACCTCCTATTTACCCAACATGGTTTGTCAACAAGTATACAACACCATTTCCTTATAACCATAAACCTGCTATATCCATATAACCATGAACCTAATGTACATGACATTACCGGAATGTTATAAAATTCAGTCTATCCTCCACCATTTTATATTATTGCATTATTGTATCTCATGCCTACGGTAAAATCACACACCCTCCATTGCATAAAAAGAGTCCTGTTTCCATGCCTCTTATAGTTTTATGTGGAATGGAAGGAGTATTAGAATGGAGTCCTGGAGGAGCTTGGACTATCAACCAGAGAAAGAAGGTGCATCTTGCCCATATTTTTACTTGCCCTATTACCAGGAGATTAATATCAGGATTTCGTGTTGAGTAAAGTACTTTTTTGTCTTATTTACTGCTTACGTATTTCATGCGGCAACAATATTATACCATAAAATCAACATTAATGTACAAAAACAATCTGTTGTGCTTGTATATTCTGATTAAAACCCTCTATGGTATTTAGTCTGACTGAATTCCAAGTTCTACTACCATCACCATGCATTAGATTTAACTTAGTTTGACAAGATAATATCAACAAGAAAATTGTAGACTTATCAGTTGCTGGGGATGGTGCATATGATGTGAGAAGTAGAATTCCTAAAAACTGCTTTCTAATTTTTAAAATTTTCTGTACTAGCAGTGTCTCTCTTTGTTTGATAGCATGTGTGTTTTGATGAGTATGATGACTGTGTCATTATTAGTGTACTTCTAAAGTTGTTGGTCTAATGTCCTGAAATGTCTATCCAGGCCTGTGAATGTTGTCTGCTGGAAGCGTGCAATCTGTCTAGAGTTTATGGAGAAGGTAAGACTTCTTTCCTTCTGAGCAGTATTTACCATGATGTGCACAAAGTAAGTTATGTTATTGCTGGGCAAAAGCTCATCACTACTTTCTCCATTATTATAAGCTTATGAATTCAACCTGTGGAAGATTAATTCATAAATTTTTAAGGTCTATTTGTTTTTTCCTCTGGGCTTTATATTGGAAGTGTAGCTTAGATAAGAATGGTACTGAATGATTTTGTTTCCCTGTAGGCTGATGTGTTAGAGTATTATGATCAAAGTGTGAACTCTCCTAGTGGCTCTTTCTATATACCTGCCGTTCTAAGGGTAAAGTACTTTTGAGCATCATTTTCATTCAATTTATTCTGTCTTTCCTCATTTGTTGACCCTTCTTTAGTTAAGGAGTGCAGACTTAAACTCTAGAGTACTTTGGATAGGTTATTAGGTCTGTCCTGTTCCCTTTCTGTGATGAAGAGAAAATGTTATTGATCTATTTGGAATTTTCAGGTCCCTCACCTACTACAGGTTGTCAAGAGGAGAAGAGTAAAGAAAAACCTAAGTAGGAAAAATATATTATGGCGTGACAATTTTATGTGCCAGTAAGTTCCTTATTTAAAGAATCTTTTCATGAAATTTAGATTTCATGATGAATATGTTGCTAGTCGAAAAGAAGAGAGCTTTATAATCGTCCAAATAAATTATGGCGTGACAATTTTATGTGCAGTAAGTTCCTTATTTAAAGAATCTTTTCATGAAATTTAGATTTCATGATGAATATGTTGCTGGTTGAAAGAAGAGAGCTTTATAATTGTCCAAATAAAATGACTGAGCATTGAGAAGTGCTTGCATAAGTTTTTGATTCTGCCAACTGTGATTGATGTTATCTGCTCCCTGGGTATGTTGAATCTGTTGCTAAATAGGTATTGCTCTTCTGGCGAGAATTTGACCATCGATCATGTTTTGCCAATTACAAGAGGAGGAGAGTGGACGTGGGAAAATCTGGTAAGATCTGATTATTGTGAATTGCAATTCTTGAGAAGGATCTCATGATGCTTAATCTAGTATGATTTTAATCGTTGGGGCAGTCGTTATGCTCATCTATTGCTTCATGATATCACGGAATCATAACGTGTGTTTTTCATACTTCAATTTCTGAGTTTTTATTTGTATGAGCATGGAATAACTTGATCAGTGGGTTAAACATCAGTAGAAACGAATCCATTGTTGTTCATAAGTGGGGGTGAAAGGAGATAGAAATTTTGTTCAAGTTTCTAGGATGTACGAGTAAAATTATTGTGAGTTGTATGGGGATTGTTTATCATTTGGTTCCGGTCTGTTAGATCTCCCTAACATATTCAGTGATGTCTTTGTTCATCTGAGTTTCGTTGCTACTATTTCAAAACGTAAGCTGTGATATGTACTCATTTCTACTTCAGTTAACTTTGCCGAAAGTATTGTCATCTGAATATAATACTTTTGCAACAACAAAAAAGTCATTCTAGCTGTTTACCATTATTTACTGTATAGCTTCTAATATAGTGAGTGGCTACATTCAGAACACTTGAACAATTTGAATTGAAGTATAGAAATTAGGTAAATTATCATACTAAATTTTTTTTTTTTTTAAAGTTTGTGCTTCAGCTGGTCAAGATGTCACTTCCCTCAGTTAATCCCATATTATAAGTACCTTTTTCTGCTGTTTTGTGTGATCATTCTATCTTGCTGAGATAATGTATAACAAATAGATTCTAGCAGGTCAGAATAAAATGGTCTTTCGGGGTTTCTTTTTCACAATTTGTGTTTGGTTAACAGAGGTTTTTCATTTTGTTATGGATCCAATGCATATGTTGACTGAGCTGAACTTACCTTGTGGGGGTTGCAGTATCATTTGAACTGTCTCAGCACCAGGGTCAAATTTTATATTGCTGTTAAGATTATACTTGGGTTGATTAAACACTTGAAAATCGAAAATTACATCTGATAAAGGTTAGTTTCACACATCTGACCTTTTCTCTTAAGCTACACTTACGTACTGACACAACCCAACCTCCAATATATAGTAAACACCATAGTTCATTGCGAGTATATCCCATCACTTCAAAACTGTTTTGGTCATTTTATATAAAATCATAGTTTCCTGTAACTTGTTTGTACCTGAAAATACTTGCCGTGGGCTGCTTCTGGCTCTGGATGACAGGTTACTGCCTGCTCGAGATGTAATTCTACAAAAGGTCACAAGACACCCGAGGAAGCAAATATGAAACTATTGAAGGTTCCCAAGGTAATAACTAACTTCAAGCCCCAATTAGCGGGCTCATTTTATAACAAATTAGCAGGCGAGAGTTGATTCTGTGATGTCTAACAGTTTTCCCTGCATCGAATATCTGTAGGCCCCAAAGGATTATGACATAGTTGCAATACCGTTATCAGGTGCAGCAATCAAGATGCTTAGATCAAGAAAGGGAACTCCAGAAGAATGGCAGCAGTACTTGTCGAAGCCACTTCCTTGAGAGTCCCCGTACAGCATTTCAGATTGTATGTTGGAGCTTAGTGAGCTTTCACATGCCCCTTCAGTGTCTAATTGTGCAATTCAAGTACATGAACTTGTTATTAGTTTATGTGTGTCCCAACTTGCAATGTCGTTAGTTTAGTGTAAATTTGTAAATCTTCGACCTATCAAATGATACTACTCATTTAGTACTCTGCTGTATAAATATCAAATTTAAAAATGATATATTTCTTTGCATTAAGCAATTTTAATGTACTTGCTTCATGATCTAATAAATTTTAGATAAGCATCGATCAACTCATATCTGACTTTTTATAAACACTAATGGTTAAGTTGTCACTTTACATAATCAAAGGTTATCTCTTCTTTAACCTTCAATAAACATTAATAACTAGATTGACTTTATGTAATCAATGGTCAATCTTTACTTAACTTTCTATAGACATTACTAATTAGGTTGACTTTACATAATTCAAATCCACCTTAGCAAATGTACATGAACCAAAATTACAATGCATCCCTAGAAACAAAAGATCAAATAGTCCATAAATTGGCTCAATTTTTAAAGATGAGTCCCTTGAACTTTTCAATATGGTGTAGTACTCCAAATTTTGTAACAAATATTAAAAAATCCTCTCCGCTCGACTTTCTACCTCTTCTTAAAACGTTCCCAACCAAAAGCTCAAGACCTAAACCCTACTTTTTTTTGTGGGTGGGGGTGGGGGAGAGACGCGGTCCAGTGACCTTCCTCTCATTTTTTTTCTTGTTTGTATTAGTTTCCATACTTTAATAGTAGATCTGAGGTCGGGAAGAAGGATGATGTTCATTGCCGCTCTCGCTCCACCTAGCCCCAACACCGGCACATCCCGAACGCGATCCGATAAGGTCAGCGGTTTCCAGTGAAACTAACGGCACTCCGAACGCACTGGAGAGATCTGGCGGTGACAAAGGTGTCTGAACAACGAGGTCAACGTGGTATCAGGCCCGGTCAATGGCCACAATCGGTAAACAACCACCCGACAGTTAATGATGTTCAACAGACGACGAAGACATTCAACAGAGGAACAATGCCTTCCCCCACCTCGGCCCTATTGAAATTTCAGACCTAAAGCACATCCAGCATAATCTCTTCTATTGTCCATCCCTAAAATTTGCCCCCAGCCCCATGTGTATCATGTCGCTCAACAAAAACCCATCAACATCTGCTGTAGCCACGACAACCTTGTAGTGGCTGCTGTGGAGAGTCAATGAGAGAATAGGGGTTTAGTGGTGATGGGCTGCGGGCAACAGTCAAATTAGGTTATCCTATGGCAGGTACATGGTCCGGTCCACTGAAAAATAGGAAAACGAGCATTTCTGTAGTAGTAAATAATCGGCGAACAGAGTTTCTGGCGCACAACAAAGTTCCCACTAGTTATAGTATCACATCTATGGCGGCCGGGGAATAATGCTCCTTAGGCGATACATACTTTTGGGTTATGGAAGATTTGAGCTATAGCAAGACTTCCATGGATGAAAATAGGGTTTTAGGTTAACTTGTTTTAACTGTTTTCATAATTTTCATTTCTAGGTATGTTGTTGGTTCTCTTGCGACTCCGGCGAGTTTTGGACAATATCCCGCCGCACCCATTGGATAAATTTAGCAACAATCTCCAAAAACGTTCTCAAAATCAGAACTACAGAGTTTTGGCAACTCGGTGAGGATAAATCTGGCCAACATTGAATAAACATGGAGGGATGCAGTACCGACCTACTTCAAATCAAAACGGACATGTTCTCGATACTCTTTCAACAAAAACTCCTCATCGTTGATTGGATAAATCCAACAACAGCCTCTTCAAACTACAGAGGTGTCGTAACTCGATGAAGACAAATATTGGAGGTGTGAGTCGAGTTACAGATTTCTAATATGACACATGAACATAATGATAGGTCCATCTGTGGGAGATTCACCCCACAACAAGCGAGGAAAAAGAGCTAAGATATTTTTAACGGATTAGTTATAGTTGTTAGTTAGGGATTGCGTGACCTAAACCTGACACAAATATGTAATGATCTTATAGTTAATGAGAATGAGAAGGATTCTTTGTTTCAAAAAATAAAAAATTGTACACCTTCAGATAATCAATGATAAAAATCTTATTTAAAAGAAAAAAAAATCAAGCATTACTTAAATATTTGTAAATACTAATAAGTATGTTGACTTTGCGTATACCTAAAAAAGGGTTGACTTTACGTAATAAGCACTTAACCCTTACTTAACTTTTTATACATACTAGTAACTATGTTGTCTTTATGTAATCAACAATCAACCCTTACTTAACTATTTATAAATACTAATAATAAGATTGACTTTATGTGATCAACAATGACTCGTCAGACTTTAGATAAACAACTATAAACCCTTACTTTTATAAACACTAATAACTACTTTGATTTTATGTAATACTAAAACCTAGTTTGACTTTATGCAATCAACAATCAACCCTTACATAACATTATGCAAACACGAGTAACTAGTTGAACTTTACGTAACCAACAATGAACCCAAAACTTTCTATAAACAATAATATCACTACCGCGGGCACCCCCCTGTGGCACCGGTAGCTGGGGCCTCTGGCACCGGTATTTTGACCCAAAGTCGACCGGTGCCTAAGTAGGGTGGTGCTAAAACGTAGTTACTATGACATCAGTTTGTGAAACCAATGTTGGCACTTCTATAAACCAGCACCGGTTACATTTCCATAAGCACCGATTTTCAATATCGGTGCCATATTTTGTTTAGAGGTGCTCGTTCCGCATAATAAGCACTGGTAGTGTCAAACCGCTGCTTAATGGTTTAAGCCAGCAATGGTTCAACAATTTCGGTGCTCGATTTATGTAAACGTGTGCCCATATTTTCAACACCGGTTCCAATATAGAAACAGTGCTAGCAATTAGAAGTATTTTAATCTTCCAGCATCGGCTTGTAGTTGGGGAAACCGGTGCTTATTTTTGTTTATGATATGACTTTTCCAGCATCGGCTTGAAGTTGGGGATACCGGTGCTTATTTTTGTTTATGATATGACTTTTCCAGCACTAGTTTAGGTATTGAACAACCGGTGCTAGATTGGTTTTTATTTTGCAATACCCACTTTTAATTTTTCCTGGCCCAACTGGATCGAAACTTAGGCAATTATGAAAGAAGAATTTCATAATAGCTTGCAACAATCCACAAACAAGATTAAACATTTGAATGGAGTAAAGATAAAATGAAAACTAAATATCTGTGAAGAAACATAATCTATCAACAAACAAATTCAAGAAAAAACTATAAATTTTCATGAATTCTACTTTCTACACTTGAAGAAACTCGTCAATGTCCATCGAAGTCTTGCAATTTTTGGAATACCTGTCCACCCAAACCTCACACTATCTCTCGGCTATAGATAATATCTCCTTCTCATTGTATGCTCCTCGTTTAGAGGGAAACAATTGTTGCATCAAAAACAAGCAAATGATTAAGTACGTGAATGTATTTAGTAACTAAGAAGAACGTAAGAAGCTCGTTGCAGCATGTGATGTACTTCCCCATGTTAGGATATACATTGAATTGACGCTTGTTGACAATATGAAATTATGTAATTGCAACAAAATTAGGCAACTTCATAATCAAAGATATAAAGTACAAGTGACTTTTATTAGCGAGAAATAGCTGCTTGAGAGGTCTCTTATGTGAAAATTGTTGCCGTGAGGGACGGAATCAGTTGGTTGATCCAGATTGTTTAGGGGTGGATACCTACGCAGGAAATGTAATTAATTTCAATGATTATCAAAGAAACATTAGTTAATGTAAAATATGTAGCTATATTAGCACATTTTATTACCTCATTGTTGCTCACATTAAGACTGTAAAACTCATATCTCCGTGGTTTGCCATCTGCATTGTCCTCTTTCTGAGTGTCAACCCTGAACGTTACCAAAGTCATCAACCAGTCTATCGCACTCCCCAAAATGTCTCCTATGTTTCTGAATTGGTGGTTGGTAGACGGCACCCCAGCTCTTGGATGATAGACTACCTTGGTTACCTGAACGCGAGCTACTGTTCCTAGTAATTTCTCGAGACACCTTGATTTTGGGAGACAAGCTTGTGAAACCTTTATTCTTTATCCTTGAATGCCCTTGATGTACAAGGTGACCAACTTACCACCCTTTTACAAATATTGAGAGTTTTGTTAGTTAGTGAAAGAGTTTGCTTGAAATTGAATAGGAAAAATCCAAATACTATGAACTTTTTAAGTGTAATGCATATTTACCTCCTCATATGTTTCTCCATCGCTGAGGGGGTCTTGGTCCGAGCGGCTGAGACCGGTGGATTTACCTCTGAACATTTCATTCTCAATGAAGCTCTTCGAGTCCGTTAGGACCTCTGGAATATTTACTTTCCCAACTGTAGCTATACTCTTGACGAATTGCTTGAGGTAGGAGACCATCGCCTTCACAACCGGCTAAGCAACAGAGGGTTTCTTGGCAAATTTTTTTTTGGGACGAGGAGTTTCTACTGCATTTGCTTTGTGATATGCTAGGGATAGCAACAGCTGCCGAAAGTCAGGATTGGGTACCTCTATATCGACCCGGGTGGTTCTTCTTCTCAGTTGCTCTTATCAAGATGTCCTCCCTCGGACCCAACACTAGAGTTCCCTTTTCTTTTTTTCCTCGTTCATCCTCAACTGCAGTTAATTTTATCGTGTTAGTATTGAAAATTAAAGTTTACTTGAAATTAAAAATTACGCAATCGTATACTTACAATTTTCTCCGCTATGGCACTCACTTCAAGAGTTGTGTAATCCTAGCTTTTTCCCTTCTTCGACTCCAAGTATGCCTGGGATCTGTCCGGTTTGAATTCTTTTTCCTTGATTTCCTCCCTAACCTCTTCTTCCGTTTATCCCAGGTCTCTTAGCCTTTTCCTCTCTTTCTCCTTTAGCTGCTTCACCAACTTTTCTTTTGTCGCCCTGTTCGACTTTGGTCCGATGTGGTGGACATACTTCTTTTCCCTTGAGTTCTTGCATGCTTTTTAAATTTTTTTTCTAGAAATTAAAGAAAAATATTAGTTATTAACAGCTCAGTATATATGGCTAAAGAATATTGATATATATATTTTTATCTATATGATGTCAGAATTGTTCTGACTAGCATATCCCTAGTTCTTCTGTGATCCTCAAATTTCTTCCACTCCTCCTTATCCATCCACTTATATTTCTACCAGGGATTATATTTAGGAACTTTACCATCAGGGAGATTCCAGATGTACTTGTTTGCTACCTTGCTTTTCCAATTTTGATGTGCATCGCCAGCCTTAATCACCAGTGACCTGGCAAACGGGTCTCTTCGGTCGGATACGGGTGAGACCCAATCGGTTTGGGTATGATTCGGTAGATTGTTTTATCTTCGGGTATCGGGTCTTGATCGGGTGTGTTCAGGTTCGGATATCTTTCGGTAGTTTTGAAAAATATCCGAACGGGTCGGGTTTGGTTCTAGTTGTTTCAATTTCAATACAATTCGGGTATAATTTTTTTGAATCGGGTTTGGATCAAATTTGGTTCAGGTTGTTTCGATTTCAGGTACAATTCAGTTTTACATTTTTTTAATCAGGTTCGGATCGGGTTTGGTTTGAGTCAGTTTAGTTTTGGTACTTTTCGGGTACATTCTCTTTCGGGTCGGGTTTGGTGGATTCCAATAAATTCAATCCAGGTCTTGTTCAAATAAATATAGTAAATTTTCATTATTAGACCTGGCAAACAGGTCTCTTCGGTCGGATATGGGTGAGACCCAATCGGTTAGGGTATAATTCGGTAGATTGTTTTGCCTTCGGATATTGGGTCTTGATCGGGTGTGTTCAGGTTCGGTGTCTTTCGGTAGTTTTGAAAAATATCTAAATGGGTCGGGTTTGGTTATAGTTGTTTCAATTTCAATACAATTCGGGTATCATTTTTTTGAATCGAGTTCGGATCAAATTCGGTTTAGGTTGTTTCGGTTACAGGTACAATTCAGTTTTACATTTTTTAATCAGGTTTGGATCGGGTTTGGTTTGAGTCTGTTTGGTATTGGTACTTTTCGAGTACATTCTCTTTCGGGCCGGGTTTGGTTGGATTCCAATATATTCAATTCGGATCTTGTTCAAATAAATATAGCAAATTGTCATTATAATGAACATAAAATTTTAATTTACTTTGTAAAAATACTTTCGCTGAACTAATCTATTATATATATAAATAAAATTATTTAGTCATTTTTAATGTATATTTTCAATTTTTTGAAGTGAAAAATTATTTCTCTTGTAAAGAACATGACATTTGTGCAAACATTGATCTGTATACGTTACCACATAAAGATTATAATAGTATGTAAGAACAAAATAGAATAGTTTGTATTTAATTTTTTTTCTCTATTTTATGTTGTCGATCATAAGTTCATAACTCAAAACTCCTTACTTGCAAGTTATAATATATATATATATATATATATATATATATATATATATAGTTGTTCTACTGACAGGCGGTCTGTCCATAAGGTTATGGACATACTACTTATTTTTTACATTATACATTTACATTCAAATACATATTATTACTTATTTTAACTTTAAAAATACAAGATTTAAAATTTATAAAAAAAACTTACAACATTTAAAGTAAAAATCACCGTGAACTATCCATAAGCTTATGGAAAGACCGTCTTTCTTGATATATATATATATATTCATGATTGCAATACATTTTTAAAATATAGCATATTAAATTAAGATAAGAAAACATTCATAGAAAGACATGCTCATTTTTTCTTAATCAGGTGAAATATTAGTATATTACCAATAAATCCCTTTAGAACTATTTAACTTTATATAAAATGCCTTGACTCATGACCGACTTTATATAGAAATTAAATATCCCTATTTACTAATTATAAATTATGAGTCTCATGACTTAATACTAATTAGGTATTTATTTTCATAACTATGACGACTTATATAATCAACCCTCGAAGTGGATTTTTAATATATATTAATTCTCATTTATTTTTATAAATTGTGTCATACTATTTTACTTAGTTATATTCCACCGTAACTAATTTGATTAACATACATATTTGAGTTCTATAAGTACTTATTAATAGTTATATATTTTATGTACACTTTACACTTATGACTTAACTGAGTTAATTCTATATGATATATTGTACACCCAAAAATTGAAGTAGTCATCTCCGTCCCCCTTACTGTTGCTCTGTGCGATAAACGGTGCGAAATAGCCAAAACGCCGAGTTTTCCTGTCGTTTTACTCTTCTTTCTGTTTCCCTTCTCATTTCACCGATAACGGTCACTGACCGATTCACCACCGCCGCTATGGCGGCTCCAATGCCTGAACGTGGAGGGGGAATATCCTTCCTCCAGGCTCTCGTAAATCGGCCTCCACCACTTCGTGACTCCCTTCCTTCGAACCCAGAGATCGTCCCCAAGACACAATACAAAGGGGAGATAGCCTGTTTGGTGAACCGAAGAGATGCTAACATACTCGCCTCACACTACCAAAATGCTCTCGTGGGTAAATTTGCCCGAGGCAAACCTTCCATGGCGCAGCTCAACGACTCTTTCAGTTCGGTTGGTTTCAAGGGAAAATTCCAAATTGGCTCAATTGACTTCCGACATGTGCTCATCCGTTTCCAAGAGAAGGAGGATTACCAGAGGTTCTGGCTGAAGGGGCAGTGGATTTTTAATCGTGCTCAGATGAAGGTGTTCAAATGGACGCCAGATTTCTCCCCTGAAGCGGAATCATCTATTGTTCCGGTATGGGTATCTATCACTCATGTTCCTGTCTATTTTTACAACACAGCTATGCTGACAATCATAGGAAACCAAATTGGGAATTTCATAAAAGTTGACGCTGCAACTGCGGCTCTGTCAAGGCCATCATGTGTCAAAATGTGTGTGGAAATAGACCTTAAGAAAAAACTGCCTTTATATTCATCAGAGTTGGAATAGAGGAAGATGGAAATGAATACAATGTTGTCAAACTCCCGTTAGAATTTGAGGACATTCCTCCTTATTGCAATCACTGTAAAACTATAGGGCATAATGACATAGCTTGTATCTATTTGCATCCAGAACTTAGGAGATCTAAGTCCCAGTGGATTGAAAAGTGGTCCAAAAACGGTATAAACCAAGTAGTTCAAGATGAACTCCAACACATTGACCATGAGACTCATCATAAAGCTAACTTAGATATGCATCATCAAGGTGTTATAAGAGCTAGCAATTCTGGTATATCAGTGCTGGAAAAACAAAAAAGCTTTCAGGCTCAAAAATTTAAATATGTCCCTAAGCAACAAGGAACTAAAGTGGTGCCTATCACAGCTACTGAACATGGAACTAATAAATTTAGTTCACCTAAGAAGGTCCCTCTTGAGACTGATTTACTTACTCCTATAATTCCCTGTGATGATCCCCAGGAAGTAGGAACTGAAGCCGAGGCTCCTACTACCAATGGTATTCAGGAACAAGTTACAGTAACAGACCCTGCACTCAATACTTTTGCTAATCAAATTGAAGATACAGCCCCCCATCTCTCACAATCATCTGACTCTGAGAAAGTTCTGACTAGTTCTGCTACACCCCAAGAGATATCTTCTGAGCCTAAGGATTTAAGACAATTAACTAACCTTTCTCTATCTGCCCCTCCTAACACTAGGATTAAGTTTGCCAAAGATGATTTACCTAACAAACGAGGCAGGTCATTCTCACCTTTCAATTCGATCATTGCTGCAAAAAATTTCATCTTCTCTCAGCAGAAACACAAGGAGAACAGATTCCTTATCCTTGCAGATGAAGAAATATCAAATGAGGAGGCAAACAATGTAGATAATGCAATTATTTTAGAATCTCATGCTTCTCCCGAGACTTTATCAAACTCATTTTCTGATCATGGGGAAGCTGCTGACCAGGTAAGTAGGTTGTGCTCTATAAACTCCAATCCTGATACTCTTAATGAGGATAAATTAATAAGAAAATCTGACAAAATGAAAAATGATTCATTCTTCTCACAGAAAAACACCATCATGACTAGATCAAAAAGCTCTAGTAATGTTTCCCTATGAATAGTACAACTCTTAAGATAAAATTACTGGTATGGAACATTAGAGGAATGGACACATCAATGACAAGACTTCATAATTTGATCAAAAGGCATAACTTTGACCTTATCTGTTTGATTGAGCCTAAGCATGATAATTTGCAATGTGATTCATATAGAAAACTGCTGAAATATGATAACTGCATCCCTGCTAATAATGGTCAGATTTGGATTTTTTGGAACTCTATTTTAAGCATTTCAGTGAAAGTGGATAATTTACAGTTCCTTGCAGTCAATATGAATTGCATTAATCTTCAAAAGTCTATGGATGTATATTTTATATATGGACTTAGAACGAGAACTGGAAGGAAATCTCGTTGGACTGATCTTAAATCACACATTCACACTGAATCCCTTTTCATAGGTGACTTTAATGCAATTACATCTATAAATGAGTATAAGGGTCCTTCTACTCCCAAAGTGGGAAGCATGAGGGATTTCAACGATTTTATAAATGCAACTGCATTAGAGGAAATTAATACTGTTGGGAATTTGTTTACTTGGACCAATAGTAGACTTAGGACTCCCACAGTTAAAAGATTAGATAGAGGTTTATGCACTTCCTCTTGGTCCCTAGCTTTTCCTGATTCATCAGTTCAGATTTTAAATAGATTGACATCGGATCATAATCCCATGCTATTAACTGTTGGTACTGACATTCCATCTAATCCCAGGCCTTTTAGATTCTTAAATACATGGTATAAAAGAACTGATTTTATGGAGGTCATCAAACAAAGTTGGGTAATACCCACACATAAATCTGGAATGCTCTCATTTTACCTTAAGCTTGTTAGACTGAAGAAGGAACTAAAAATTTGGAATAAAGAAAAATTTGGTAACATACATAATAATGTTCTCCAAGCTGAAATGGCTTTGCAAGCCCAGGAGCTGATCACTGATCAGTCTGATTCTGAGACTGAAATGGTTAAACTTAGGGAGGCTAGAGCTAGGGTGATTAAGGCACTGGCTGAACAAAAAAATTACTGGAAGCACAAGGCAAAGATTAAGTGGTTAAAGGAAGGGGACAATAATACCAGTTTCTTTCATAAATCAGTGATGGATAGGAACAATAGATTGAGGATTAATAAAATCAAGAGTGTAAATGGGCAATGGCTAGACAGTACACAGGAAATAGAGGAGGAAGCTATCAATTTCTACCAGGAACTTCTGAGTGAAGATGCACCCCCTGAAAGCTCTCCTTTCCTCTCCCACTTTCTGAACCACATCCCTAATCTTATTACTCAGGAGGAGAATGAGGAATTAATGAAACCAGTCTCATTAGATGAACTGAAAATGATTGTTTTTAGTCTTAATAAACTGAGTAGCCCGGGTCCAGATGGTTTTACAACTACTTTCTACATTAAATCATGGAATATTACTGCAGATGATCTATTGCTTGCAGTCCAGGATTTTCTCTCTGTTAATAATATGCCGAGGGGTATTAGCAGTACATGGATTACAATAATTCCCAAAAAAAGGACCCCGGCCTCCTTTGACGATTACAGACCAATAAGCCTTTCTAATGTGATTAATAAGATATGTTCTAAATTGATAATGGAAAGACTGAAGCCTATTATGCCTAGGATTATTTCCCCTAATCAAACAGCTTTTCTAAAGGGTAGGGATTTATCTGATAATGTAATCTATTTACAGGAAGTTTTCAGGTTTCTAAACCGAAAAAGAAGAGATCCAAACTGTATTGTAAAATTAGATCTCAAAAAAGCTTTTGATAGAGTTAGATGGTCTTTTTTTATATAAGATCCTGGCTAAGTTTGGTTTTCATGCTAGGTTTATTTTCCCCATTATGAAAAACTTGTCACAAGCCTGGTTTTCTATTCTCATTAATGGCAAACCAGTTGGATTTTTCCAAGCCACTAGAGGAATTAAACAGGGTGATCCCTTATCTCCTTTTTTGTTTAACATTTTCTCTGAGGCTTTTTCTAGGAGCTTGGCTTTTATTTTCAATAATGGTAAGTTATCATATGTTGATCTCCCAGGTAATCCTCCCAGAATCTCTCACCTTTCATATGCTGATGACACTGTTATTTTCTTCAAAGCTACTAACCTTACTTTGATTAGATTAAAAGCATTCCTATCTACCTTTGAAGATGTCACTGGCCAAAAAATCAACTATAATAAAAGTGACATTTTTATTGGTAAGCATGCTTCAATTCAAAAGGTTAATCACATTAAAAAGACCTTGAAAATGAAAATTGGTGCTCTCCCATTCTCATATTTGGGGATCCCTATTTTTACTGGGAGAGCAAAGAAGATCTATTTCCAAAATCTTTTTGAGCAAATTGACAGTAAGCTTGGTAATTGGAAAAATAAATGGATTTCCATGGGGGGTAAGATTATCCTGATCAAATCCTGCATCTACTCCCTACCACAACACATATGGTCAGTCATAAAGCCTAGCAAATTGATCATTAAACACATAGAGAAAAAACTGAGTAAATTCTTCTGGGGGGAAAATGAAATGAACCTGAAAAGATCTTTGAGGAAATGGACTGACCTCTGCTTACCAACTGAACAGAATGGATTGGGATTCAGATCAATATCCACAATAGTTAAAACCTGTTAAGTTAAACTATGGTGGAAATACCAAAAAGCAGAGGCATTGTGGACTCATCTAGTTGCTGCAATTCCACACTCATACAGGTCCTCTCCTAATTAGAAAAGAATATGTTATGTTAATTCTTGGGCAGAGGCAAATTCAAGAGTCATTATAGGAAAGGGAGATTGTAACTTCTGGTCCTCCGATTGGTTAGATAAAGGTCCCCTAGTGGATCATTGTGATCACAACCTGGTTGATATTGACCTAGACTGTACAGTCTCTTCATTCATCTCTAACAAATCTAACTATATCATCAAAATGAGTCCTCTCCTCAGTCCTGATATTATTTCTCTTATGCAGGAAGCTAAGCTATTTCCACATAGGGAAGATAGACTGATATGGAAACCGGGCATTAGTGGTGATTTCTCCTTCAAATCGACATATTCCATGCTCAGCAACAATCCAGGTTCATATGTATCTGTTAAACATTTTTGGAACCATAGAATTGAAAAGAAGGTCTCAGTTTTCATGTGGAAGATGACAAATTCCTTTTTACCTTTTGACAATATCCTTAGAAAATTGAGATTCTCTCTATCTTCTAAATGCTGTATGTGCAATGTTCAGGAAGACTCTTTAGATCACTTCTTTAATCATTGTGACTTTGCTGTGAATGTTTGGACAATTGTTCACCAGTTTATGGGAATTAGTGATAGAAATTTTACATCCGTATGGGAGAGACGGTCTTACTATATTACTATCCCTGCTCTAAGCTCTCTTCAATCCACAATGATCAAAACGGCAACTGTAATCACTTGTTGGAACTTGTGGAAGATAAGCAATAAATTCATTTTCAAGTCTATAAGACCTTCTCTGGCTCTGGTTCTTGCGCAGATTAGGGATCAGATTTTTTACTCTTTCTGTTGCAGTCCGGTCTTCATTACATCTGAATTTGACTCCAGTATTGCTCAACACTCTTTCCTGCCACTGATCCAAAGGCCTCCAAAGCCAAAAATTTTGAAAATTTCATGGCAGAGGCCTTCCTATGGGTTTAAAATTAATGTTGATGCTTCTTGGTGCTGCAATACTAACATGTGTGGGATTGGTATGATAACTAGAGATTGTAGGGGTGGTTTCAATAGGGCTTTCACAGAATATGATAATGCTACATCCCCTCTAGAGGCAGAAATAAAGGCGATCAAGTTTGCTATTCAGAAAGCTAATCTTTGCTCCTCACCTGTGTTGATAGAATCTGATTGTCTGAATGCTGTTAATTTTGTAAAAAATCCTTGTAGGGCACATTGGAAAGTGTTCTCTCTATCTGATGAGACTCATCAATCTTTGGGTGCTATACAGTTAGTTCACACTTATAGAGAGGCAAATCTTGTGGCACACTCACTTGCAAAAGAATGTCTGCTGCATAGATCTAATTCTGTTTTGCAGGGCTTCCCAGAACTCTCGAACACGATCCAAGGGCTAATCAGACTTGATCAGATGGGTACTCCGTCCTTACGAATTATTTAGCTCGGATGCTACTGATCTCTTTTCTTTCTGTACAGGTACACTTAATTGACTGCGGAACACTACTGTTCAGCTTGCACCATTGAAGGCTTAAACTGATCCTCATCTTGGTGAGATAAAATGGAAAAAGCAAATGGAAATCTGTGGATGACTATGTACAAACTCGGATTCACTACTCTCACGGCAGTACTAACGTTTTTGATCATCAATGCTGATTCTTGGGACATCCCTAGCTGCCGCATCTGATGCTATGAAGTTAGGAAATGATATGCTTCTAAACTATGGGAAGTTTTTGAACTGCCTTGTGTCTCTTTAATTAGATTCACTAACAAGTTTGATTACTTAGTCTATAGTTTTTAGCTTGTAATCCTCTTTCTACATCCTAAACTCTAGATAGGTTTTGAAGGTAACAAGTGTTGCCTTAGGAGCAGATTGCCCGCTGTATAGTACTACTTAGTCGCATTTCATCTTTTTCATTTCATGTACATTTTCTCTCTTTTTCTGGCCAGGGAACGCCAATTGAAATTCCCCCATCTAGGATGGTTTAACCTTAAAAAAAAAAAATACACCCAAAAATTGAAATTGTTTAACTACAGGCTTTATTAATATTTATAATGATGAGTAATGCTCTTGTGTAACTTGTATGAATATGTTTATTTTCTAGTTCTAGTTAATTGCTTATATGATATATCCTCTTATAATCGAGTTTACTTTGAATATCCGTGATGTTTTATTTTATTTGAACGTTAATTACCTTTTAAGTTCATAATCTCAAGCACCATATAATAGAAATTGTTTGGATGGCTGTCAATGGGATATTTAAGTCATTTTGACTAACCTAAACTTAAGTTCTCTAAAAATAACATACCAATATTATAATATGATACTGATTTTAATTATTTACTACATATAATCAATCATAATTTGTTAAAATATATAACTTCTTAAGATAATCAAAACCATAAACATCTCATTGTAATATATATATATATATATATATACATATATCATATAACTGAAGAAAATCCAAAAAAACACATAATCTGAAATAACAAAATGTTCGAATTTTTTTATACATTTTCACATTGATAGAGTACTTTTGATAGAAATAAGTATACATATTATTTATTTATTTATGACAAAATCTTATTTTAGACCGACTAACTGTTAAATGAGGACATTTTATAATTAGTGAGACTAATAAGGTCATTTGATATTTACTTTTATTTATTGCAATGAGATACATATAAGTATGATAGAATTTTAAAATAAATCTCAACAAATAGATAATTAATTTTTAAATAGTTTGAATGAAATATTATAAAAATAATCAAATTTTAATGTATTCAATATTTAACTATTTCTAACGATCTCATATAGTTTTCCTTAGATGGCTAAACTTTAAAATTTTAAATAAAATTCTTTGTCTTCAATTTAAATGTAGGCAAAGTATAGGGAAAGATCGTCTTTCCACGGGCCTATGGAAAGACGGGTTTAATTAAAATAATGAAAAGGTGAAGTGTTTTGATTGCAATATTAAAAATTTATTCTACAACGTACTGTAGTTATAAAGTTTATGACCCAATTATTGCCACCCAAAATTTTATCTTCATTTTTTCTAATTTGCAGTTTAAACTCTTCAATTTACTAGTATCTATTAATGAAAATAAAATTAAAAAGTAAAACTAAAATATATCTAAGAACTAAGATAGAAACCAATCAAGTGAATCATTAATCAACCATGATTCAAATTATCTTTGTAATTAAAGAGCTAATTAAGGCTAATATTTTACAACAAACTTACAAAGAATTGGATGATTGAAAATATTAATTTAAAAATATTGCTAATCAAAATATTACTAGTATCTATTAATTGAAAATATTGATTTAAAAATATTGCTAAAATCAAGAGTAGAAACAGAAGACAACACCGTAGAGGATGGATGCCTAAAACGTTAATGCTATAAATGAAATGAAGATGCAGAAACTGAAGCAACTAAGTGACTGTGGATGATTAAAGACAACAAACTTACAAAGAATTGGATGATTGAAAATATTGATTTAAAATATTTTGCAAAATTTAATGAAAATAAATTTTCCGAAAGAAAATAATAATAACGAAAAGTTAATATTGTATGAAAATTTTTCTAATAATAAATAAAAGAACTAATCAATATTAATTTTAGTTTATAAAATAATTTTAAATTAATAATTTACAATGTTCTTTTATTTAATACATAAATTTTAAATATACTCTTAAAATAATTTCATCTAACTGTGCTATTAATACACATTTTAAATTTAATTTATTATATGATATTTTAATATTAAATAACATATCAACACTGTTTATAATCGTAATGTTATTTTCAACTAAATATGATCAAGTTAAAATTTTATACAATAACAATTGTAACACACTATTCAATCATATTCAGGTCTTGTTCGGTTTGAGTTAACATTAATCCAGATGTCTTCAAATTCGGGTTAGCATCAATTTGGTTCATTTCGAATCGAGTAGTAGTCGGGTATGATCAGGTTTCTTTCAGGTACGGGTCCTTTTCGTGTTCGGATTCAGGTTCGGTCCAAGTGCGGGTCCTTTTTGGGTTTCGGTTCAGGTTCGATTCGGGTTCAGGTGTTATTCGAGTTTGGGTCCCATTAGGTCTGGCAATTTAAGTTCGGGTACGGTTCAATCGGGTGATTTCGGTTTTCGATTATTGATTGAGTCTCACTATTTGGGTGTCGGTTCGATTCGGTTCGGTTATTTATTACCGAGTTTTCGGGTTCGGTTATATTTTTCCAGGTCACCACAGTCCTTCTCAAACTCTTCCATTGTTCTTCAGTCAACTCTATTTCGAACTTAAAATTTGTCTGCGATGGAAGATTTTACAAAATTAAATATCAAGGCCAGGAGGACAATGCATAATTATTGACAAGAAGGCATTGATGAAGTAAGTATTATAAAAATTATCATTACCGTTATGTCCTCCCACGCTTCCTCTTTAACATTCTTTGGCACATTTGGCGGTGTATCCACATACCAAATATAACGTGCCTTCTAAAACCATAATTGCAATTTGTGGTCCAGGCACTCCAATTCCTTACACAAACCAACATACCGTCAACTTCCTCAAATGCAACGGGGACACGACCCTTTTCCATGGCTAACATCACCAATTGGCACGTAGCTGTCCCCTGTTCCCTACACCAATTGGTTATCTCGAATTTGTCAAATGCCTTCCCATTATGCCTGCATGCCTTTGTAAGGTCATCATTCTTCGAATCACGATGGGGCTTGTCCTCATTGTCACCCTCGTTCCCTTCAGGAGCTTCCCCCTCGGGAGCACCTGTTGGATCCGTTGCATCTTTCTCAAATTGTATTTTGTGGGGAACCACGGGTGGAACCTCCTCTTTCTCGTCTTCAGAGGTAAATTGTTTATTTTCCACCGTGTTTTTTTTGGTGGAGGACCACCCCTCTCCCTCTTTCCAGCAAACTTTTTTGTTTTGTTTTAGGAGGCATTTACAAATGAAAATGCCGAATGGATAAGAAATTAGAAACATAACAACCTCACACCATCAACTATATTTCATACACCTTGACTAAATTTCATACCAATCACCATACCAATCAACATCTTACAAAAACAAACCAATCACCATAACATCGCATTACAACATACCAATCACCATAACATTGCACTACAACATACCAATCACCATACCAATCAAAATCGCACTACAACATACCAATCACATTTTATAACATAGCATTGAACACCACACATTCTAGCTATAGCTTAAGCATGTTACAAAAACACTTCAACATCACATGGACAACAAAATCATACTTAAACATTGCACAATAAACAACCCTACCCAAGTTAACATTATAAAAGATTCATTAAAACTTTTCATCGAACACATAGAATGTGATACTAATTTTAGTCAAAGTGATGAAAGTTATGGTTTTTTCCGAACAAAAATTGATGGAATCATGACGTACCTTTCAAGATTTTGGCTGGAAACCTAGTAAACGATACTTCACCGACGTCAAGTGGGAAAATTGGAGAATCCTATATGAGCGAATTCTAAATGTGGTTTTCTAGGGTTGGGTTCTTAAATGGTGGAGGAATAAATAGTGTTAAATGGTGGATTTTGGAGGAATGGAAGGTGGAGAACGTGGAGATCGTGGAGAATTTTTTTTGGAGAAAGTGGAAGAAAAAGAAAACAAGACCGTTATGTGAGGAAGACGATCGGTCCCCTTTTATATTAGCGTATTCAACACCGATACAATAACAGATATACCGGTTCTGATATTAAGAGAACTGGTGCCTATTTTTTAAAAAGTAGCTGCATAGGGCTGCGTTTGTAATTCATTCATCCAACCTGAGAGTAAACATGTAAAAAAGTTTCTAAGTACACAGCACCGGCACGAAAGCTGGTGCTGGTATAATCTAAAATTGGTACCATAATTATAAAAAGCAGTTGCTTCTGGCAGCCTTGTATGTTATATTTCCAAACCCAAGAGCATGAAAAGGAAAAATTTTCTAAGTACAGAGCACAGGTAAACAAACTGGTGTCGATCTACGAAATCCAGTGCTAAGACTTATATAAAATAGCTGCGTATGGCTGCTTAATCCCAACAATGGCCCAATTATCAGGTCCGAAACCAGTGCATACTTTTTAGAAATCGGTGCGTATTTAAAAACTTCTGGGCTGAAATATTTTTAGCCCAATCATTTTTTGTGTGTGAAATCGATTGTTGTCAGCACTGGTACAAAAACCAGTGCCAAATCCAAAAGCTCAAAATTTTTGAATTTCCCGCCTCGATATTGGTAAAACATTTTAAAATTTTAACCCCTACAAAACTGGGCACCGATTTTATTCCATGTTATACCGGTGCTGAGTTATTTTTCTACTATTTTCCAATAATTAATATAAGTACCTCAGTAGGGGGAAATTTTCTCTATTGTATTTTTAAATGCAATAGGATTACGAAATATTCAGTTATTCATTCAATAGATCCCGTGTTTTGATATTATATTGGCTGGGAACTCAAAACTGCTCCTGTCAAAACTTTGTTAAAATATCACTGTTGGCCAAAACTAAGTTACACCGTCTTTCTCGTATCCAATTTACTTCAAATTATGTATTCCTGGGTTAAAGTACGGTTTTTAAAAGAATTTCTTGTTATCATGGAATTTGGTAAAATGCTAGTACATGTCTGAGAGTATCCTACTTCAGATAACTTTGAAGTTAGGAAGTCCAAACGGGAAGGTATACTTGTGACTTTTTCCAACCAAATATTAGTCATTTTTTGAACCTGAACTTGGAATTGACACTAGGGTCTCATAATGTAGGATTCCATTTGATCAGATCTGAATGTGGACCCCTGAGTGAAGTTTTTGCCTTTTGCACTTAGGTCCCTCCAAGAATCCTAGAAATGGAAAAATTCAAAATTGTTGATTCAGTAGTGAAATTGAGTATTATATGATCATAAATATGTGATTAGAACTTGAATGTGTAAATGGAACATCCTCGGAAGTGAACATAGATTACTAGCTGTGGCGGAACCAGAAAAATTTCTAGGGGAGACTGATACCTAGTGGTGGCGGTGGCGGGATGACGACAGCTTCCAGTGGAGACCTGATGGTGGCGTGGTGGTGGGCTGCTCTGCTTGCTGCTTCCTCTCTTCAGCTTTCTGTTTTCCAAATTTGGGAAGAAATGGATTTCCTATTGGATTGAGATTTCAGTTTTGGCCCAATCCAATACATAAACCCATGATTAGTTTTTTTTCTCTTATTACAAATGAAACGATGTCGTTTCACTAACATGAAAATGATGTCATTTTACTACTTCGGTAGCATAAAAATAGAAGGCCGCGAAGTGGCATTCTTCTCCGAGCTTCTCGGCGGAAGACGCGCGGCACTGAGGCGGAAGATGCGCTGGAGGCCCGGACCAATTCCTTCTACCTGCGGCCGGTGATCTAGGTAGGGCTGGAGCCCTACCTCGCGTACCATTGGTTCCACCACTGATTACTAGTACAAAATATTTAGAAATTGCAGTGTTGCCCAAAACAAAGTATCCCCTTCACCATTCACTTGAAATACTTGATTCATGTTATTATAGTATAATTAAATGAATTTAATATAATTTAATTTTTATAGTATTACTTTTGAAGCGCTAATACCTGTTGTAGGCTAAGTTGGGTAATTTTGGTTTGGAATAAATTGTAGTACCGGCACGAAAGTTAAAACTGATGCCATATTTGAAGAAGCAGCTACTTGTGGCTGTCTTGGATGGAATTTTCAAGACTTTTTTCCAACCCAAGAGCAAAAATGAAAAAATAATTCTAAGTACGTAGCACCGACTCAAGAACCGGTGCTGAAACATGAAATACCGGTGCTTTTTCACTGATAGGCAGTTAGCTATGTTTTCACATCTTTTTTCCAACCAAGAGAAAAAAGGAAAAAATAATTCTAGATACGTAGCATCGCTTAAGAACCGATGCTGATTTGTAATATATCAGTGCGTTTTTGGCCAAAGGCCTGCCTGAAGCTGCCTTGTATTATTTTTTAAAATCTTTTATCCAACCCGAGAGCTAAAGGGCAAAAATTAATTCTAAGTACACATTATCGGTATGTGGACCGGTGCTATATGGACCAAAAACCAGTGCCTACCATGAAGGTGATCACATACTCTGTCTTTCAGCATTAGTATTATGACTTTTAACCGGTGCTGGTTTCTAATAAAATAGTACAAACGAATCTTTATAACAAAGTGAAAAACAGAGATGAGTAACAATACACTACAGACAAGGTAAACCCAAATTCATATATTAATATCATTGTGCCATACAGATGGGAACATTGGCGATTACACAAAAGTATAATGATATTTACATTTACGGTCATTATATGCACCTACCTTTTCCTTTTTAACACAACATCACCCCCAACAATTTAACCGCTCTCATCAACCCACAATCCATCACCATGTGACCGTCTTCCTGCCAAAGCTCCACCCACATTCTTCAAACTTGGAAATACAGATGGAAATTATGTACTTTCTCCTCGGATGGGCCAATCACTCTCCTCATCGAAGTAGAACTTCTTCCCATGTAGGACAACATGCCACTTCTTGTTGCTAGGATCCCAGACATAAAATGTTTTCCATGCCTGGTAGCTAAGATGAACTTGTTATCCTCGAACCCAACTCGGTTAAGGTCCTCCAATGTGAAACCCATGAGTTTCTCCGTACGAACCCACACCCCATTATCAACCCACCGGCACTTGAAAACTACAACTTTGAATTCAATATAGTCAAACTCACAAATTTCCTCAATCACCCCGTAAAGGTCATTACTGCAACGATAAGGTTTTTTTTTCTTGCTAGACTGCCACATCGATTCAAATTCAATGTAAACTTCACTATTTTGCATCATACTCTTGTTATCCTTATCAGTCATTGCAAAAGTAAAACCATTAATACCATACCCTAGGTACCTCCGAACAGCGCTGTTTGGCTTTCTGGCAAAGGCACAAAGTTTACTATGCATGCTTTCCACATTAAAAATGATTATAAAACCAATTAACAAATGTGGAAGAATGCTCTAGCTGTATTTTGTTCGAAGGCCAGTCCAGATATAGTGCTTGTAAATAAGACACGTGATCTTGAACATAGAATGCAGTCTCGCTACTGTTTCTTCAAATGTAAATGTGAGCTGTCATCAACTCAGCATAGAAGGGTGTATGAAGTGTACCTTTAGAACGTGCAACCCCATTCTTCCTACCAACGTGTGCTTGTTTTGGTAATCCAACCAAATTCTTACTGACTAAGTTTGAGGTACATTATTCAATGATCTCCTCGGTGATGTACCTTTGTATGATGCTCGAATCTGGTCGACAATGATTGTGAACGAAACCTTTGAAAACACCCATGAGCCGCTCGAAAGGGTACATCCAATGCATACCCACTGGACCGCATAGTTAAATTTCCCTAACCAAATGAATGACTAGATGAACTATGATGTCAAAAAATGACAGAGGAAAGTACTTCTCCAACTGACATAACACTAAAACCCCTTCCCACTCCAACACATCATGTTTTCACATGCTTATGTTCTTCTGACAAATGGAGTTGAAGAAGAAACACAGTCGCGTAACGATAAATTGCACATCCTCCTCCATAACGCCACTGATGACAACATGCAATAATTATTGCATGAGAATGTTGACAGTCATGCGATTTCAAGGCGTTCATATGCAAATCATCATTCACATATCGACTAACATTTGAAGAGTTTTCGGATGGTACCTTGATCCTTTAGATACACTCCCAAACTGATCTCCTCTCATCCACTAACAGATTGTACGGAGCAGGATGGAGGTATGTTCGCTTCCCTCTCACCTCCGGTGTCCGACTGAATTCCAAGCTCCACCAAATCCGTTCGCACATTCAAGCTATCTTTCATCTTCCCTGAAACGTTAAGTAAGATACCAATCATAATCTCGTACATATTTTTCTCAATGTAAATCACATCTAGACAGTGCCGAACCTCCAAATGCTCCCAGTAAGGTAGATCGAAGGTCCATCAGGCACCGTACCCACCTTCTTCACCTTATTCCCAAAAACATCATTCAATTTCTTCACCTTCTTGTGTTTGACAACCCCCTTTAATGGTATTTTCGCCTTCCTCACCTCATTCCCGCCAAAAAATTGAAATGCGTCCTCACGCAACTTGTGTTTCACAGGGAGGAATTTCCGGTGACCCAAATACACAGTCTTGCGACCATTCTTGAGTTGTTGGTAATTTGTGGACTCTTCACACACCAGGCACACTTTGTGCCCCTTCAACACATAATGCAAAATGTTTCCGTACGCGGGAAAATAATTTATGGTACAAAAAAGCATTTCTTTTTAATTGAACTCAAATCCCTTGAAAACATCAAACACATCACTGCCGTTGGACCATAGAACCTTCAAATTGTCTATCAAAGGTTCAAATACGTATCGATGTCATTTCCAGGCCATTTTGGCCCAAAAATAACAAAGGCATCAACACATATTTCCTCTTCATACACAAATACGGTGGGAGGTTTTATATAGCCAGCATTACCGGCCATGAATTGTACCTAGGGGACATCCTGCCAAACAGATTTATTCCATCGGTACACAAAACCATCCACAAGGTCCTTGGCTCACTTGCAAAATCCAGATACCTCTTATCAAATTACTTCCATTGATCAACATTAACTGGATGACGGATCACATCGTCCTGAACAAGACCCCTTCCCATGTACGTTCTTTGCATCATTGACATTCTTGAACAACCTCTTAAACCTTGGAATAATTGGAAGATACCACATGTATTTTGGGGAAATACGTTTCCTTAACTTCACGACAACATCTCCATCGACAACTGCATTTCTCTTTTTCTTGTAGCGTGACATGTGACATACTGGCCATTCCACCTCCTTCAATAAGTCACCCCTGTACAAAACACAGTCGTTGGGACAAGCATGTATTTTTTCATACTCCAGTCCCATCAAACATAGTATCCTCTTCGCTTCGTAGAGGTTTTCCGGTATCCCGTTATTGGCGGGAAGCTTCTCATTCAGGAACTTCAGCAACTTGTTCATGCTAGTGTCACTCCATGCACCAAGGCCTTTCAAATTAAACGGTTCCATTAAACATGACATGACCGTATCCTTCTTATTGCAATCGGAATACAACGACCTGTCATTCTCACCTAAGAAATTTGACAAAACCTCGGGTCTCCCCCTAAATTCATCGACAACCTCCTCACACATCTCATCTAAATTTAAGTCTCCAAAACACTCTTCTCTACTACCTACAACCACCTTCGGCGTTGCCTTCTTGCCATGAAAAATCCAAACCATCTTTTTCAAACCCTCTCCTAACCAAGTGAAGTTTCATCATGTCTCTATCACCACTACGGTTATGATTCTTGCAATCACAACAAGGACATAACACTCGCTTCTCACGACCTGAAGTGTGCTCTAAAAAATCCTCCACAAAATCAACATATTCTTTGCTCAAACAACTCACGTTGCAATAGACATGCTTACGCCTCTCCATTGCACGTTCCATCTCTACACATTCACGAAAGTAGGACAATTATAGTCCCACAAAATGACCATGGCCACACAAGCTTCTAAACATTAGAAATCCATTTGGCAAAGATTACGTACAACTCGCCTTGCAACATTCAAAACTACCCCAACATTGTCACATTCCTAAGAAAGGTATTAATCACATCAATAAATCTAGAAAACAATCAAATTTCTTCCGTGAATGGAAGTTTCATGAACATGATCAAACATACAAAATCATGATCAAACACACAAAATATATGCATACAAACCATATTTCACATATTAGATCATTAATAACATGCCAAAAAATTTAAAGCCTACCTTCGTGGGCCTTCATTGGAACATTAAATGTCAAAACCCTCCCAAAAACAACATAAATGACATTCTCTTCCCAGACATCCACTTTTTACCGCTCATTGAATAGTGGTAGGCGAGCATGAAATGCTATTTTAGCACTGGTTTTATGTCTACATACCGGTGCTAGAAAATTTCCCTCCAAAAAATTACTAGCCAAAGTGACCATTCATGCATTATCAACACTGGTTGTGGTGATTTTTCAGTGAACTAGTGCTAGTAATGTAAACACTACCTTAACTGTTCATATGGGTCCCATACTTTAGGCACTGGTGTAAAAAATTCCGGTGCTAAGTTTTATCAAAGGCACCAGAAGACAGTAACGTACCAGTGCTATTTTTTCTCTCTACTTTTTTTTGCACAAAAAAAGTATTTTGCATATGGGAATAATTGCCACCATTGGTACATTGCAAGTTTTATAATGTTTCTGGTGCTAGTTAGTATGTATAGCACCGGTTTTGGGCACTGGTTCCACATTTCCGGTGCTGATACACTTTTCCATCATTGATTTCGTAGAATTTATTCATAAAATTGGTGCCTTTGATTACGTCAGCACCGATTTTCAGTCCTCCCAGGATAGGTACCGGTGTCAATGTACCTATTTTTCAGTAGTGCATCTAGGTTGACTTTTATGTAATCAACGATAAACTCTTACCTAACTTTCTATAAAAAACTAATAACCAGGTTAACTTTATGTGATCAACGGTAAACTATTACTTAAGTTTCTATAAACACAAAATATTAGGTTTGACATTATGCAATCAAATATTAATCCTTAACTCACTATAAAATCTAATAGTTTGAATTTGCGCAACTAATTGTTAGCTCTTTCTTAGCATTTTAGAAACACGAATAACTAACATGACTTTACGTAATCAATGATCAACTCTTACCCAACTTTTAATAAGTTTTAATAACTAGTGTGACTCTATGTAATCAACGGTTAACACCTTACTCAACTTTATATAAAATAGGTTGATTTTACGTAATCAATGGTCAACCCTTACTTAACTTTCATACACACCAATAACTAGGTCAACTTTACGTAATCAACGGCCAACCCTTTCTTGTTTTTTCATAACACTAATAAGGTCAACTCTACCCAATGAGCGGTCAGGCCTTGTTAAATTTTCTGTAAGCACTAATAACTAGATAACTCTACGTAATCAATGATCAACTCTTATCTAACTTTCTATGAGCACTAATAACTAGGCTGACTCTACGTAGCCAATAATTAATATAAAAACCAATAACTAGATTGATTTTACGTAATTAACGGCCAACCTTACTTAACTTTCATACACACTAATAACCAGGTTGACTTTACGTAATCAACTGTTAGAGGGGGTCATTTTCTTACAATTAATATTACTAATAGGGCAATTTGACATTCATTTTTATTTATAGTAATGAGGTACCTATAATTACGTAATAGCCGCCATAATTCTAGGTTGACCGACTAATCATACACATGGTTATTAAATAATTATAGGTATGTCATTACAATTAATATAAAAAAATCAAATTGCCCTACTAGTCATATTAAATGTAAAATGACCTCTTCTAACCATTGCTTAATTATCCATAAACACTTATTGCTAGATTGCCTAAATGTACATAATCAACGGTCAACCCTTACTTAACTTTGAGATAAACACTAAGAACAAAGTGGAATACCTAGCTTGTTAAACTAAGAACCGATATCGTTATCAGTATCATTATTAAATTTATAAACCTTATCCATATACAATATTATGGTAATATAGTAAGCAAATGAGGGTTAAACCCAAGGGGTAATCATATTCCCTGTTTAGTACAAATTTTGGCCAACTCTATACTAGGGTTTGGGTAGTTTAGAAAAATTTATTTCTTCAAAACTAATTAAAAACAAGAAAATATAATAAAGTGTTTAAATAAGAGAATAAAAAAAGTTCATCCAACAATTTCCACACATTGGCTTCATACAATAATCACATGTTCTAGATTAAGAGAAAGTCTCAGGAAATGTGGTATTTCTATAACCTCATGGACAATCCACAATGGTTTTTACCTTAAATTTTGTAATTTTTAATAAAATTTAAATATTATATTTTATAAGTTAAAACAATTAATAATATGTATTTTAATGTGAAAATATAAAAATATACAATACAAAAAAATATTTTCAAAATTTTAGTATGTAATTTAACAAATGCAGCGTATAAGGTAAATAAGTGACATGTCCATAACCTTACGGATAAGCCGCCTGTCTGGAAACCCGCTCCTAGATTAATTCAATTCTGATTATTGTTCTCTTTCCTTTACTAGAAAAAATGTCATAATTCAAACACCCTATTGATGATACCATTAACCATGGTGACACACTTATTATTAATTAGATTATGTAAATCCAATCACGATTATCACTAATAATAGCATTACATCTAGGAAAAATGAGATACATGATACAATGAACTAATTTACAGTGTCAATGCAATCTGAACTACCAATCTTATCAGCTAAAAGATCAATATTCTTCAGACTCATAACTTACTCACTCACTTGCAGTATGATATATGCAATAGATCCAGGTGATCAATCTAAATAAATAAGATAATTCAATCAAATACATATACAAGATAATTAGTACAATATAAATGAGAATGAATAGAACCCAAATACTTCTTCTTGAACCTCACATTGTATTCATCAATGGCCTAAACAGTCAGATGAACCTAAGAAATTTAGTTCTCCATTGAACAAGAATTTTGAAAAAGATACATAGTAGGAAGATGAGATTTTCAAGTAAGAATAGCTATCCATGTCTCGTATGGACTCCTCTCCTTCGTTGAACATCCCTTGGGTATTTGTACCAAAAGAAATCCAACTGAAGAAGGAATAAAATTATTCTTCTAATCAAATTCTAATTATTCCAAGAATACCTAATCTAATATATTCTTGCAAAGACAAGAAGTATACCTTACATAGAAAAGTAAATTGAGATATCTTCTAATAAAAATTCTCCATAAATGAAACTAGGAAAATTATTCTATTAAGAATAGGAAACTAATTATATTCCAAATATAATATTAGAAATATAATTCTAACTAAAAAAGGAAATTAAATATTCTTCTCCAAAGAAAATAATTGTAATCTGATTAATGAAGGAAATCCCAACTAGACTCAAACATGACCAAATAGTAGAATTCAACACCCTAAAGTCAATGGTTAAATCCAAGTGAGATTAGGAAAATTCGGGAGCAACCTTTACCCAGCCCACGGGCCCAAACCTTCAACACGCACTGCCAATAGTCATTCCATGCATGACCACTTCTGCCTCATGAAATTGCAAATAACTTTAAGAGAATCTTACAAAAATAATATCATAAAATACCATAATGAAAGACGCTTCGATCTTTGCTTCACATAAACCTAAAAACTAACCCTCCTTAGCCAACATTACACCTTCATAGGCAAACAAACTCACAGCTTCGCTCCATTATAACCAATCTTGTCTACTTATGGGACAAAAGTAGGTAAATCAACATGAAATTCACATAATAACAAAATTACCCATACCTTGTAGCAAAAACAAGACGATCATCCATAGCTTCACACGCGACTAGAAAATCACTGGTCTGGCAACACAAACGGAACATCATCTTGCCTTTTTTTTGCAAACACCCAAAACCTAGAACCATTAATAACCACATTGCATCCTCCAAAACCAAGCAACCTACACAAAATAACACTTTACCCCTCTCAACAGGGATCAATATACACCCTTAGCAGCCACTAACTAGCCCACATACTCATAATGCAATATTGACAGACCTCACTGGTCTGGCAATATTCCATCCATACTCACTAGCCCACATACCATAATGCACCTCCATATCTACTACGCATTATTAATGGAAATATTTACCCAAACAAATTTACCTACATGTATAATAATTTATCCATCATAATAAAAATTAAACAATCAACATATACCTCTATGTATACTCATTTATTACATATACATATAGGTAAACAAAATTTTCTTCATGTAAATCATAATATAGGTAAACAAATATACATATGTAAATCATAATATAGGTAAACAAATTCACCTATATGTCTAATCAATTATCCATCATAATACTTACATTCGAAATAAAAATATACCATTTATCCATCATAATAATAATAAATGATAATAATATATCATTTATCCACTATAATAAAATTTAGAGAAAAGTGCATATATAACCCTATATAATTGATGAAAGTGCAGATATAACCCTGCAGCAATGAAAGTGCAGATATAACCCTGCAGCAATGAAAGTGCAGATATAACCCTGCGATAATTGAAAGTGCAAATAAAACCCTGGTCAGTCAATGCCGGAATTAATGGCTTTAGGGTTATATTTGCACATATGTATAATAGTTAGGGTTATATTTGCACATATGTATAATAGTTAGGGTTATATTTGCACTAAAAAATAACTCAGGGTTATATTTGCACTTTCTCCAACATATAGGGTTATATTTGCACATTACCCTAAAATTTAAACAACTAACATATTTACCACAACTTCGTCAAAATAATCCAATACCATGCCATTAAAATACTTACATTCGAAAGACAAGTTTATTATGAAAAATCATATTACACGCTTGATAAACAAAAAATATTTATCACTACACAAAATGCTAAACTAGCCCACAAACTAATACAATTGCAGGATCTGCTAGCCCTTTCAGAACCATATCGAGAAGGAAGCTCGAATACCAAAGCCTTCCCATGATCGTTACCCTCATCTTGTAAGAATTGTTGATTTTCTTTGTGTGTCTGCTATGCAGGGGGTAGCTCTGGCATGGGCTCTAACTTTTTTCTGGGACTATTAAAACTCCAAAAGAAAAATCAATCCCCACAGATGACCCCACTGATGCGGAAAATCCTTTTGAGTAATGATAGTACCCAAAATCATCTCACGGTGAGTCCCAAGTTCTTCAAGTACCTGCAAATCCCGGGGTGGTCCCCGGGGAGGAAGTTTTGACCCTGAAGTCAGTATCATTCTTGCGAATGCACTTCGAGAGTAAAAAGTCACTTACCTTGTATACTTTTTTCTATCTTTATTTATAGGGCTTTGATGGTGTAATTATGGCCTGTTTTTTGTGCTTCCTTATCTTGTATCTTTGTCCAATAGATATTTTTGTGGGAAATAGTGATTTACGTTATTTTTTTCTGTTGGTTGGCTCATGGGTGATGTAGCATTCTCAGCCTTTGTGGATTTAGAAAATCGGTCAATTCAATAAAGCTACTACTTAATTTGCATGCTCAAATTTGACTAATTAGGTCTGGGTAGGTCATGTATATACCAATTCCTGGCTAGTAGACCATGTAAATGTTCACGATCCACAATGCTTTGAAGAGCCTTTAGACCGAAGGTGAAGTCCGACTCACGGACAATGCATATGTGCATGGTATGTGATGCTTAGTTTGAAAAATGCATAAACTAAGAAGATACCTAGGTTGTAGACCAAGCAGATCTGCACGGTCTGTGATGGCCTTGTTGACTAGGGTTTTACCGTTGCTTTAAAATTCTCTCACTTTCCACCTATAAAAGCTTCTCTTTGTCCAATGAACAAAAGGTTGACCTTCTAGGTAAAATACCCTAGTTTTTACATTGAATGCTATTTATTTTCTTCTCTTTAAGCTTGTTTAATGTGTATTTTGCTCTGGATTTTTCAAAATTAGGCTAATTAGTGCTTGACAACATTTGTTAAGAATGTTTAGCTAATATATTGTGAGATTCCATGTTCCTTCTATCTGTTTGTTTGATAATCCTGATTTATCATGTTTAATTCTTATGATTATTTCATGATTAAGGTTAGGATGACAACTAACTGAGATTATGCCATGATTTAGTGCTAGACTCACGAATGAACCCAGAAAGATTTCATCTTTTTTGTCAGTTTGGTTATTATCAATGTTAATATTGTATTTAGGAGTGACAACTAAGCATGCTTATTGATTATTGGGGTGAATTAGGCTTGATTACGGAATTGAAAAAGTCATTGATTATCGGTGTGAGTATTGGACTATCGAGTCCGCAATTATCTTTTGACCGAATTGCATCGAGGTCATAGGTTAGTTCCAAAGGTCATATCTTGAGTTTGTAGCCACTAAGGTGGTAAGAGACCTTATAGAGCAGAGTGAGACACTAATATTCTAGAAGACATAGCTTATTCTAGAATAGGTGTTCAGGTTGGGTCTTGGAGTCTAATGCTATCCCCGTAGTTATTCTCCATGTCGGGTTTCCGAGTTGACTAAGTTTGTGGATAAGGGTTAGAAGGGTGGCACCAAGTATTCAACATTCCTAGCTAAATCAGATGGAGGTGATAGGTGATTGAGGGGCGGAACTTCCGTTGAGGCGGTAGTAGATTTCAATGATTCAAGCCCACCACAACGTGTGATCAAGCAAAGATTATAGGACATACTTCTAGGATTTGAACATAAATCGAGGGAGAATATGTCCTGAATGGTACCCACTTTGAATTGAAATTCACAGTTTGGTACCTATTTTTAAAATTGTCCTTAAAAGGTACCCACTTTTTCATTATTGTCCCAAAAAAGTGTTTTCAGTTAAAAGTGGGTACCATTATAGTACAATTTTGATCCAAAATGGTACTCATTGTTAGTTGGAAGGTACCATTTTAAGACATAAATGAAAAAGTGGGTACTTTTAGGACAAATTCAAAAAGTGGGTACCAAACTGTGAATTTCGATTAAATGCGGGTAAAATTTTGGATTTTCCTCTTAACCAAGGATCAATGAATAACTAAACATGTGAAGCAAATGCCTCCAATTATCCTTAATATTATCTTTATCTCTATAGTTAATTTGCATGCTAGTTGATAGTTTATTACTTTCAAACAAACTACTCCCATTTTCAGCACACACTTGGTGACACTTGTGTGTGTTGTGTACTACACAAGCTTTAATTAGACCCATTTTTCCTTGCAGACGACCCCGACTTACTATTGTCTACTTTCTAGTGTAACGATGCTAGCGTGGCCATCAAAATTTGGAGTACGTCAACATGGAAATCCCAAATATGGATTGTTGGCAATCATGGAGAAGAGAATGGCAAAGGAAGCATGGAGTGCATTGGAAATGATGCATCTTGGCAAAGACCGTGTCAAGAGTGCACAAGTACAGGCCCTCGAAAATAAATTCAAGTTACTCCAAATTAAACAATTAGAGTTTCTTGATGACTTGGTAATGAAGTTTTCAGCCTTTGTGAACCGAATTTGGATTCTAGGGGAGACAATAGTGAGGCATATTATCTCAATCATTGAACATGTTGGTGGCATTAAGACGGTGCCAGTTGTTGAAGCAATAGGTCGACTCAAAGCTCACGAGGAGCATGTACGTGTTAGTGGAGAAGGAGATGGTGAACCCTTCTTGTTAACCCATGTCGAATGGTCCATACACACAAAAAAGGATTAACAATTTTGCTTTCAAAATCGCAAGGGCAAAGCTTTGGGAGAGAGTATCATGGTCAAGGAACTCATGGAAGAGGTCATGGTAGTGTCATAGAAGCCGGGGAAGAAACACCTCGCACTACCAAGAGGTCAAAAGAGGGTGTGCAGATGGTGTTGGTCGTGAAAAGTTCTAGATTAAGTGCTTTAGTTGTGGAATTTTTGGTTACTATGCACTGGAGCGCCGCAGCAAGAAACATGATGAGGACGTGAACCTTGTATTTGCAAAAGATGAGGAGCCCTCACTAATGACGGAAATGATCCAAGAAAAAAGGACAAGACACTGTGATGCTCAGCGAGGAGAAAGTGGTGCCATCTCCGTACGCGGGAGATGAAGATCAAAGCCTGTGGTACTTGGACAGCAGTGCGAGCAACCATATCATAGGTGACTCAAAAACGTTTGGGAACTTGTGTGATAAAGAAGACATAAAATTTCACTTCACAACACCATATTCACCACAACAGAATGGCGTCGCGGAGAGACAAAATAGGAACATTCCTGATATGGCAAAGCCGTTGCTTAAAAGTATGCAGGTATCCAGGAGAATGTGGGGGAGAGGATGTAAGTCATGTTAATTCTCTCATCAATCTGCTTCCTACCAAAGGCTTAAGGGCTACCACTCAGCATCAAGTTCTGAAAGGTAAAAGACCAAGTCTTCTACACTTAAAAAAGTCCGGTCATAACACGTGTGAAAGTTGCAGGCCCAAAGTGTCAAAATGGTGTACCTCGGGATAGAACCTGAAAGTAAAGCTCACCAGCTCTTTGACCCATACAGGGTAGGATTCAAGTGAGTATAAATGTCATTTTTGAAGAAGAAAATCCGTGGGACTGGAACCAAGGAGGAGGAGACATTCCACTATAGTCTCCAGAGTTCAACGTGGGTGAAGATATGAAATCCCAAGCAGGAAGTTGCAGATGAAAGTAGCATACCAGCGACACCAAGTTCAGAGTTTGCTTCTCTGCCTATGACAACATAGATCCCTATGACCACAGAGAGTTCGATGCATACTTTACCCGGCGATCTACAAATCATTAGACGGAAAGCCAAGGAACCACCGCCTCCTACCGGATGTATGCGAGGCTAGTGAGGAGACTACACTGGGCATGCACGAGCTACCCTTGCTTGATACCGAGCAACCAACTCGTTTATTAGTATTGATTGATAGTAATATGGTACGCGGCCTCCCACTCTAAGAATTCCCCCGCATCACCACCATCACCAAAGGTACATCTTCTTACCATTTTGTCATATTCTATAATCTATAATCGTGGAATATTTTACACAAACATATCACTATTATAAATAGGGTTTTTTAATGCTTTATGAAGTTTGATAATTCTTTCCCTAAACAGTCAGCCTCAAACAGTAAGTGTATTTAGTTGTCTATGAGATTTAGTATATTTAATGTGCGCTTTATGTGTTTGTGCATGAGCTTAAACTATATTGTGCGATTACACTTTGTAAAACTTGGACCCGGATTCCAGCTTACATCATCGAGAGCATATGCCCTTTTGCAGAAGACAAACACGCAGCTTACAGCCTAAACCAACACATACCTCACTGCCGTGTTCAAAAACTCAGTTGTTGCTTAAATCCTCAAGAACACATACAAACAAGGTATTCAAAATTAAAACACACAAAAAAAAAAAAGACACAAGAGATAGCACACATACAACAATGAAGAAGAGCGGAGCAAAACCTTACATCTTTCCGAACAAATACAAAAATCCACCTTGGAAACTACAGAATCACAATCTACGTTGCATAAATGCTCAAGAACCCATACAAAAATAATATGCAAAAACAAAATCTCACAAGAAAAAAGGAAATAACATATAGCAAAAAGAACAAAACAAAAAACAAGAAAAACATGATGAACAAAAACAAGAGACGTCAATTAATCGATATACCTGTGCAGATTCAACAGATTGATAACAACAAAAGATTTATTCTCAGATAAATGGAACAATTTAAAGCAATTCTGCTGCTGCACTCTTTGTTTTGTTTCCACCTTTAACCAACTGCCGTGTTCAAAACCTCAGCTTGGAGCCTCAAACCAGCTTGTTATACCTTACCGCCGTGTCCATATCATTATTATCAATTAAACTAATTGGGTAGTTTGTGCCTATTTGATTCATGTTTGTGTGTTTTTAGGTGTGTTTGTTTGGTTTATGGACAAGTAAGTGTCGGACTAGTCTCGAGCTCTCCATCGAGTAATGGGTCAAAGCAATCTTTAAATCATGGGAGATTTCTTCTAATCATTGCATAAGCCAAGTTGCGCTTGTAGAAGAATGAATATAATTGGTCGAGACTTCATAAGAAGCATAAATGAATTGCACCACTCTTTCAGGTCCATCAAAAGGACAACAAAATCAAGATTTTCTTTATCTGTACATTCCTTGGAGCTGTCAAACCCAATGAGAAAGCATGTGAAGTGTAGTAACCAATCACAACTATTAAGGTGATATTCATCACTACATAAGATATTGTGTGATGTATATTTAGTATGAAGTTTGAGTGTGATTTTTATGCATGCATTAAAATATATTGATAAAGAGGAATTCAATGCAGATATTTTGATGGTGAATTTGACAGGTACAAAAGTGTTGAAGATAGAAGTCTTGAAAATCCTTAAAATCCACAATTTATTCGTTGTACTCATCCTCATCAAAATTTTCTCGAAACACTGACACGTAAAATGCACATTGAATCTATTAAATCACATTAAGTCTTCTAAAATTGTGATAAAAATTAACTAAATTTTTTGTTTCACTATCGACTTCAAAAGATAAACCATAGGTAGTATTGATAGATAATAATATTGTATGAGACCTCTCACTCTAAGAATTTTCCCCACTCAACCCATGCAAGTCGCCCTATCGCCTTCATCACCAAAGGTACATCTTTTTACCATTTCATCAAATTTTATAATCTATAACCATGGAATATTTTACATAAAAATATTATTATCATAACTAGGGGTTTTAAATGATTTATGAAATTTGACAAAATTTTCCCTAAACAGTCAGCATCAACACAATGCTACAGATAAGTGTACTTAGTTGTCTATGAGATTTAATATGTTTAATGTGCGCTTTATTTGTGATGTTTGTGCATGATTTTAATATAGATTGTGCGATTTAATTCTTTAAACTTGACTCGGATTCCAACTTACTGCTATGTTAAAAAAACTCGATCGTTGCTTCAATCTTCAAGAACACACACAAAGCTCAAAACCAAAACACATAAAAAAAAAAGACACACGAGATAACATATACTCCCCCTATCCCAGACCAAGCCGCACACTTACTATTTGACAGTCAAAAGAATCAAAATTTGATCACATATTTGAATATGTATATAAACAATAATACTATCGGATGTGATATTGTTGGATTTATCGTATTAAGTAGTTTCTAAATATCAATTTTTTATTTGTCGTTATTATATGTAGTTAAACATATTGACGGTCAAACATGTTTCTTGAAGACTGTGAAAAATATTCTGTGAAGTTTGGTCTGGGACGGAGGGAGTATATAAATAATAAAGAAGAACAAAGAAAAAACTTACATCTTTCTAAACAAAAAACAAAAACCCACATCGGAAACAACTGAATCACCATCTACGATGCATAAATGGTAAAGAACACATACAAAAACAAAATGCAAAACCAAATCTCACCAAAAACAATCTAGAAAAAGGACATAACATACATTAAAAAAAAAAAAAAAACAAGCATGATAAATCAGAACAACATACGTCGATTAATCGATATACATGTTCATAATCAACAGACTGGGAAAACCAAAAGATTTCTTCTCCAAGAAATGGAACATTTAAAAGCTATTCTGCTGCTGCACTTATTATTTTGTTTCCACCTCTAACCAGCTGCTGCATTCATAAAACTAGCTTGTTATACCCCACCATTGTGCTAAAAAACTACTTAAATTAGTTCTACGTTATATATGATATTTTGTGAGGTTTAATAGATTTACCGTGAGCTTTACGTGTAGTATTTGTGCATGAATTAAAATATATGGATACAGAGGAGTTCAATAGAGATATAAATGGTGAATTTTAAGGATAAAAGTGTAAAGAGAGGAAGAAATTGTGAAAGTAAATATAGTGTATCATCTTTGTATTGAACTCCTCCTTATCATACTATCTCAGTTTTCCCAAAACATTCAAACGAAAGTGCCCTTTAAATATATTAAAGCACATAAAATCTAAAAAACTGTAGAATATTTAATAACACCTATCACTATCGCTTTTGAAAAGCAAATTTTGGGTAGTATTGAATGATAGTCTTTGGTATGAGGTTTCCTATCCTCATAGGTTTTCCATCCCAAACCACCCATGTTGCCCCATATCCTTCATAAGGAAAGGGACATCCATTTTCCTTTTGTCCAATTTTTGTCATCTATAATAATGGAATAATATGCATAAAAATATTACTATGATAACCTTATTATCAATTAAACTAATTGGGTAGTTTATGCTTCTTTGATTCATCTTTGTGTGTGTTTTTACGTGTTTATTTGGTTTATGGACAAGTAAGTACCGACCTAGTCTCAAGCTCTCCATCGAGTAATGGGTCGAAGCAATCTTTCAATCATAGGCTATTGGAGAGAGTTTATCTAATAATTGCATAAGCCGAGTTGGGCTTGTAGTAGAGTGATTATAATTGGTTGCGACTTCAAAAGATGCATAAATAAATTGTACCCCCTTCTAGGTCAATCACGTGGAAAACAAAATCAAGATTTTCTTTATCTGCACATTCCTTGGAGCTGTCGAACAAAATGAGCAAGCATGAAAAGTGTAGCAACAAATAATAACTATTAAGGTGATATTCATCACTTCATATAATATTTGTCCATAATGCATAAGATATTGTGTGATGGTTATTTAGTACAAAGTTTAAGTGTGATTTTTGTTCTTGAATTTAAATATATTGATAAAGAGGAATTCGATATAGATATTTAAATGGTAAATTTGAAAGGTACAAAAGTGTTGAAGAGAGAATTCTTGAAAATCGTTAAATCCGCAATTTATTCCTTGAACTCCTCATCATCAAAATTTTCTCCAAACACTGACACGTAAAATGCACATTGAATTTGTTAAATCACATCAAATCTTATAAAAATTGTAATAAAAATAAATAAAATAAATCATTTCACTATTGCCTTCAAAGATTAAACCATGGGTAGTATTGATTAATACTAATATGGTACGAGACCTCTAACTCTAAGAATTTAACCCACCCAACCCATGCAAGTTGCCCCATCACCTTCATGACCAAAGGTACATCTTTTTACCATTTTGTTAGATTTCATAATCTATAGTAATGGAACATTTTACAAAAAAAATTTACTAGCATAACTAGGGGTTTTAAATGGTTTATGAAACTTGACAATTCAGTCAGCATCAAACACAATGCTTCAGATAAGTGTACTTAGTTGTCTATGAGATTTAATATGTTTAATGTGCACTTTATGTGTGAAGTTTGTGCATGATTTTAAACTAGATTGTGCGATTGCACTTTGTGCAACTTGAACTCGGATTCCAACTTACATCACTGATGTGTTCAAAAACTCAGCTGTTGCTTAAATCCTCAAGAACTTATGCAAAATTCAAAACCAAAAACATAAAAAAGACACATGAGATAACATATATATAAATCAATGAAGAAGAACAGAGCAAAAACTTAAATCTTTCCAAACAAAAACAAAAGCCCATACCGAAAACAACAGAATCACCATCCATGATGCATAAATGCTCAAGAACATATAACACTACCACAGAGACCCCCTCTGGCACCGGTTTTTTAACACCGATTTTGAAAACCGGTGCAAATAATCTATTAGCAATGGTTTTTTTGTTAGCACCGATTCTGAAACCAGTGTTAGTTTAGCACCGATTAGAAATATTTTAGCACCGATTATTTATATAAAAACCGCTGTTATTTTTACACCGGTCGGAAAACCGGTGCTAGAATTGATGAAAACCGGTGACAGATTAAAACCGGTCAAGAAATCGGTGCTAAAAATAACGATAACTGGTGTTATATCTGCACCGGTTTGAATACCGGTGCAAGAAATCCTAGAAAACCAGTGTGAGGTATGTATTTGGCACCAATTATAGAAACCGGTGTTATAAAAATGTAGAAACCGGTGCTAAATGAATTCGTGGAAAAAAAGCGGGAAAAATGGCACCGTTTGATTTTGTACCGGATAAAAACCGGTGCTAATAGGGAAAATGGCACCGGTTTTGCATACTATTCACAAAAATCGGTGCTAAATCAGCATTTAATGCTCCGAACTTACTCTCTTAAATTAGATTTGAACTTGAAGTTTCCTTCCCTTCATTGATGGTAGATTATTTGGGAAGGTGTGCAATAAATCAAAGAAATGAAGACCCATGGAAGTAAGTATTCATTAATTTTTTGAAATTTCAATGAAATAGAACCATAAATGCATGATTGGAGATAGTTTTTTCGTATTTATTAATGGTTTCTATATGCCTAGCTTATGTTGCTTGAGTATCATGTTGTGAGAGTGTAAATTAATGAGTGTTGATGTGAACCTGTTTGTGTTTGTTTTGGTAGATGGTATATATATTTATATGTATCTCGAGAACATGAAGTTGATCGATTCACATACATATACACGGACATGACACGTTTAGTATTGTGTAGCAAAAAGATCGTGTTCATTTTTTGTATGTTTGACCAATGAAAATTTGTGTAATTGTTTGTCATGTGTTGTTTAGATACAACGGACCGAGAATCAATGTTTGCGTGGAGGGAAAAATGGTTAGATGTCCAAGTGTAGCTAGAGGGAGTGGTGAACATATTGCATTTATTGATTTGTTTCTTGATTATGCCTTTGGTCGGGAGGAGAGGATACTTTGTCCATGCAAAAGATGCTTGTGTCGTGAATGGTTTGATGATCATGGGGTTGTTAGATTTCACTTGTTGAAGAATGGAATTGACGGAGGTTACATTGTATGGGCATTTCATGGGGAGGTTGAGCAAGGACATACCAGTGGTTTTGACAAGGTAGATGGAAACAAATGTACAGTTGATGGTATGTTCGATGACATTGTGAGAGATTTTGAGGGGAAGCCTACAATGTTGAGTGCTTTGCTCGACGAGAAAGAGAAGACATTGTATCCAGGATGTAAAAGTAAGGATACCATAATCTCTTTTTTTATGGAGGTTTTCAATTTGAAAGCTACAAGTTCTTTGAGTGATGCAAGTGTGAATTCACTCCTAAAGCTTCTGAAGGATAAGTTTCCGGAAGGGAATGAAATTCCGAAAAACTTTTACGAGGCCAAGAAAATATTGTGTCCACTTGGTTTGGAATACAAGAAAATACACTCATGTCCAAATGATTGTGTGTTGTATGACGGTGATTTGAAAGATGCGGTTGAATGTCCCGTGTGCAAACATGCAAGATATAAAGGTGTGACGAATGATAATGATGGGTGTTTGGCTAAGAAGAAGAAGAAAGTCCCATTGAAGTGTTTGTGGTATCTTCCTATAATTCCTAGGTTGAAGAGGTTATTCGCGAATTCAGAAGATGCAAAGAACTTGCGATGGCATGGAGAGCGGGAAAGACCAAGTGATGGCAAGATAAGACATCTGGCAGATGATGAACAATGGAGAAATTTTGACAAGCGATATCCTTCCTTTGGTTTGGAGGTTAGAAATCTACGCCTTGCATTGTGTACTGATGGGATGAATCCATTTGGTAATATGTCATTGAAGCATAGTTCGTGGCCTGTGATGTTGGTTATATATAATTTGCCCCCATATTTGTGCATGAAACGTAAATATGTTATGATGCCTATGTTAATCTCAGGTCCTAGACAACCTGGGAATGAGGTTGATGTGTATTTGAGACCATTGATCAATGATTTGAAGATATTGTGGGAAGAGAAAGAGGTGTTGGTATTTGATGGCCATATGACTGTGGAGTTTCAACTTCGTGCCATGCTTTTTTGCACGATCAATGATTTTCCAGCCTATGGAAATTTGTTGGGGTACGTTGTGAAGGGACACAAAACATGTCCCATTTGTGAGGAGAAGACTGAATTCAAACAGCTAAGACATGGAAGAAAGACAGTGTATCTTGGCCATAGAAAATGGCTCCAAGGAAACCATAAATATCGGGATGATGTGGTCAATTTTGTTGGTGGGAAAGAACGAAGGAAATCCTCTACACCACTAACTGGTGTGCAGATTCATAGTAAGGTTAAGAAATTGAGAGTGGTGTTGGGAAAGTACACAATACATTGTGATGGTCCATGGAAGAAAAGGTCAATATTTTTTGATCTACCATACTGAGAACATCTTGAGGTTAGGCATTGCCTATACGTGATGCATATTGAGAAAAATGTTTGTGAAAGTTTGATAGGCACCCTCTTGAATATTCCCTAGAAGACGAAAGATTGTTTGAATGCCCGGTTGGACTTGGTTGATTTGGGGATCAGAAATGACCTCGCCCCAGAAGTGAAGGGTAAGAGGACTTACTTGCCCCCTGTACCTTGTACCTTGTCTAAGGAGGCGAGAATCTCAGTTTGTGATAGTTTGAAATCAGTGAAGGTCCCCATTGGTTATTCATCGAACGTGAGTCGGGTAGTTACGAAGGATTGTTGGATGACGGGGTTGAAATCTCATGATTGTCATGTTTTGATGCAACAACTGTTACCTATTCCTATTCGTGGGGTAATGGAGGCCAACGTAAGGCACTCAATCACTAGACTTTGTATATTTTTTGCTTCTATATGCTGGAAGTTTATTGACCGGGACCATATGGATGTCCTACAAAAAGATGTTGTTGTTGTGCTGTGCAAGTTGGAAATGTATTTCCCTCCATCGTTTTTTGATATAATGGTTCACTTGGTTGTTCATCTGGTGCGGGAGGTAAAGATATGTGGTCCGGTTGGTATGCGTTTGATGTATCCTTTCGAGCGTCACATGAAAGTCTTTAAGGGGTACGTGAAATGTATGAGTCGACCGGATGCTAGTATTGTTGAGAGGTATATTACCGAAGAAGTGATTGAATTTTTCTCTAGCTATTTGCAGGGACATAGAAAATTTAGGGTGTCCCTGAATCGACATGTTGGTCGGAAGGGAGGCAAGCCGAGGTCGAGGGGAACGTTATTTACTCCATTGAATAGTGATCTGATGTCAGTTCATTTGTATGTGTTGAGGAATTGTTTGGAGACTACTGCTTATGTGACCGAGCACCTTAATTCGATCACAGAGTGTCATCCCACGTGGCCCCCTAATAAAGTTCAGTTGGAGCACAATGACAAGTTTGTGAATTGGTTATATGATTGATGCAATGTTAGTGATTACGACCCAAATATTAGGGCATTTGCAAGGAAGCCTAACTGCATGGTTTTGAGGTATTCCGGATATGACATGAACGGTTTTTGTTTCGCTACTAGGGATAAAGATTTAAAGAGCACGACACAAAATAGTGGGGTATACATTGAGTCGGAGACTATGTGGCAAGCAAGTAAGAAAGACAATAAACCAGTCCTAGCTGTGATGTCGTTCTATGGTGTTATTGATGAGATTTAGGAGCTTCACTGTGGAGAATTCAAGATTCCGGTATTCAAGTGCCAACGGTTTGATAACACAACTAGGGTTCAAACTGATGACCCAATGGGATTTACCCTTGTTGATGCGACTCGTGTGGCATATGAAAATGATCAGTTTATTTTGGCCGAACAAGCAAGACAAGTTTTCTACGTAAATGACCCGTGCAATGTAGGTTGATTTGTTGTGGTACAAGGTAGGAAATTCTCTTTCCGCGATGAAATTGATTTTGAAGTTACAAGTGAAAGGTTAGAGTTCCCCTTTATTTCCCTTCTACTTAGTGACAACGGGATTGAGGCGGGAGCAATTCGGAGGAAACACAGAGATGGCATTTGGATAGATGACGATGGCCGAGAACTTCGAGATGGTCAATCCAATAAGATGAAGTTGGTTGCAGACTAGCCGAGGTCAATCAATGAAGTCGAACATAAAATTTATTTACTTTTTGTACTTTGTTGTGTTTTGTACCCCTGGCAACTATTCTACAACTATCTTCCAATTTGTCGCCATTTTGAGTAGGTCTGTCCACTGCAGCGCATTGCAGCGGTTTTGGTAAAGCCTTGGAAAAAATTGGCTTCCTTTTCCTAAGGTAGGTTCTGCTAGCTGCAGTGCACTGTAGCTCTATTGGTTCAGCGCGCTGCAGCAGTTTCACACACACATGAACTTGGAACGAATTGCTCATGCAGTTCGTCTAAGACAACAGCACGAATACGTTATGTGACTTGAAAAGTCAAATTCCAAAATCACATCCAACTAGTAGCAACAAAGTAGCAATAAATGTTTTGCAAGCAAAAAATGTACGAGTCAAACATCCAAATTAAACTAGCAAATGAAACAACCTGATAAAATGAAGATGTGAGCTCAATGTAGGTAGTCATTTCCTGCGCGCCCTCTTCTCCACAGTGTTGGACCTTGGCGAATCTAAGGTAGGGATTGGACCCAATTCCTTGATTCTCTCGCCACACATGGCAGTGAGGATCTTCCCAACCTGCGATGTCCAGCGCACCAAATGATCCACGTTCAGTTGCAATGCTGCCATATCCCCATCCGAGTTCTCATTTGATAATTTACTTGTTGCCGCCCTAGATGAATCAACAACATTCTTCTTCTTCGAGAATATTAGAGGGTTTATGGGAAGCTTTGGCATCATTGGGACATCATCACCTTTGAATCTGCAACCTGCTTCCACGCATATTGCAGTGATGAGTGAGGACAAGCCTATGCAATTATGGGCATTGACAGAATCCCAGATGTACGCCATTATTGTACCCCCAACATCGATGCTCATGTTCTTCTTTATCTTGTAGAGCAGCAACATACGGGACCGATGAACCTCACTATTCATTTTCACAGGGAGTAGGCGGGCATCTATGAAACTGTACCACACGTTCATGTCTTCTGTCAAGTACTTTTTCTCAATGCTACACCATTCTTGTAGCATATTTCGGATTACTGCATCGCTGTCATCACAGATTTATGTTATGATGTCTTCCCATGAAGCTTGTTGAACAGCGGTGTCAGCGGATTCGTACAAACTAGAGGGCTTCGGTGGGATCTTATAGAACCTGTTGATCACATCCAATGCCAACTCAACCAAATGACGACGGAGGAAAACATTTGGAGAATTCTTGTACTTCATGAGCGACAAGTATTCACATGCCATAGTCTGGTTTGCACGAGGCGGTTGTGAGATGAAGCCTTCCCAGCCGTGCTCATTCACGTAGTCCTTGAAGGGCTTTTCCAGTCTCAACCCTCTCTCAAGTATGAGGCCCCTTGAAATGAATTCTTTGTACACATTTACATGCTCAGTATAGTCCGTCTCCGCGGCTGGTATTGGCTCATTCGACGGAACAATCTGAGACCCGTGCTCGACATCCTCCCTCTCGACCACTCTGCTTTTTTCCATGAGTTTTGGCTGTTGTTCTTCTGCTTGGCTGCACGTTTTTTGGGGGCCATGCTTGTTAAACTAAATGTGTTATGGTACGTAATGTGCCAGGAAAATGTAAACACAAGCCAGAAGATTAACGGGTGGTCAGAATATTAACGGGAACTAAGAAATCTGGGTGATCAAAATTTGAACGGAAGCAGGAAAGAATCATAAACTAGAATAACCTGACATGGAAAGTTCCTATCAAGAATACACAATCAGCTTTCAGAACATAATACAGAATAATGTTTATTCACATACGGAACATAATGTTTATCAGAGGCTGAATCCCAATTTCAGATAATATAAACAGAAGCAAAATAATTAAAATAGATGGACATTCTACAAATTCTAGGACGAATAAATACGCCATCCAGAATAACTGGACATGAACAATCAGGTTTGTACACAATTATTTACCAATGTCGAAAATAAGAGCACATTAAGGTTCATCACAATGAGGCATTATCATGAAGTCAGCCCTTGAGAACGAAACAATTGTGTACAAACCCCAGGAAAATAATCCGCTTACCTAATTCAGAGTACGGGTTGTTGGCGAATGGTGTTTGGTGTGCGGACGAAGATGGTCAGACAGAGCTTGGCCGATGGAGCTTCGCGGATGGAGAAGTGGACGGTGGAGGAAGCCGAAATGGTGGAGGGAGCAGGGTACGACGGAGGGAACAGGGGACGCAGGAGGGAGCAGGGGACGGTGCTGGGAGCAAGGGACGGCGGAGGGAGCAGGGGACGGCGGAGGGAGCAGGGGACGGCGGAGGGAGCAGGGGACGGTGGGGGGAGCAGGGGACGGTGAAAGGAGCAGGGAGCGGCGGAGGAAGGAGCTTGGGAATGATGGAGGAAGGAGCTTGGGAACGGTGGAGGAAAAGGAGCTTGGGAGAGTACAGGTTGTAAGGGTATTGACTAATTTCACAAACACATTATACCAATTGGGCTTCAGTTTACATCCCTTTGGGCTGAATTTTACACCAATTGAATAGTAAGTTTTAGACCCATTTGGGATGAATTTTACACCCAATTGGGCCGAATTGAACAAAGAAATGGGTTGAATAATGTTATCGATACGAAGAGGCACGCATTGAGGCTCGAGAGCTTATCTAGTGTGGGCTTGGAGGTGGCTGGGTCCGAGGGGTGGGGTGAAAATGAGGGTCACAAGAGCTTGATGGTGTTATAGTAAATCAGGATTGATTTTCACGCTCCTGAATGAGTCGATGTATTTTTCGTAAGTCAATATTGTAATGCTGATAGGAATGTGTAAGGCAAAATAAGGTGATAGAAATCGAGGGGAACTCTGGCTTAGTCAGTGATGGTCACGAAACAAGATCAGATATTGGTTGAATCTGGACAAGTCATGGTTACCAAGCTCGAGTTCTACGCATATTATGTTTCCTTATTGTACTTTATCGGGGGTTTACTATTACGGATTTGGATGCTCTCCATTACTTCCTAGGCTTAGTAGTGTCACCCACTTCCTCGGCTCTGGCTTCTCGGGCCACGGCTCGATACAGAAGGATATGCAGTATGTTTTGTTGAATTCTTGTTCGTTGAAGTCCCACGAAGCAACCTACCAACTCTCAATCCAGCACTGATTACGAGTGTCGAGCCCTTGCCAACAATGACTCGGAGATGGTCTGGTTGACCCATTCTCATTGCGACCTTAGTCTTCCGCTAGAGAGATCCACATTGTTGATATCTAACAACAGTAGTGCCAGTGTTATTCCATCACCTCATTCTACTATATATATTTATGTCAGCTACACAATAGTAGCTAACCCACCATACATCCTTTCATATGCAAATAACCTTTTCGCTATAAGCAGACTTTTTCTCCGTAAGTAGTTTCAAGATATTGAAGAATTTTTTGACTTACCAAATTAGATACTCCCTCCGTCCCAAATTAAAATTCACACTTCATAAAATGTCACTATTCACTGTCCAACTGTGACTACATATTTGAATAGATATATAAACAATAATATTATCATATGTTATATGGTTAGATTCTTCGTAACATGCAGTTTCTGAAAAGTAACTTTTTGTATGCCATAATTATACGTACTTAAACATATTAACGATTAGACAAGTTTCTTGATGAGCGCGAAATTCTCTCTCACACCATTTAATTTTGGATGGATGGAGTATAAGATTTTAAAGATTTTACGACCGTTTCCAGGTCCTGGGGAATCTAATACATATCCCTCCCATTTGTTTGGATTAATGTTTTTTAAATAAACCATTTGAAATTTGGTGACACCAAAATGTCCCAACAAAGCATCATTTTCCTTCCCTCCAAAAGTTTCCCTCTTCCCTCCATAACCTTAACCCTCGATTTTTGTACCCTTCCCTCCCCAACACATTGAACCGAGTTCGCTCTTCCCACCACGTCCCTAACCCCAAATTTCCCCTCTTTCCACCATAACCCCGTGTCGAATTCCCCCTAAAATATTGTCCCTCCCTCCACCATTTATGTCGGGCTTCAACCTCCCAGTCTTGGTCGCCAACCAAATACCCCAATTTGGTCGACATTGTGCTCCACAATTTTGGTCGCCAGGTCGGAATCGCTCCAGTGAAGGGGGTAACCAAGCCGGCCGGCTCTTGACAAAATAAGGTATTTCCGATTGGTAGTTTGCATCTTTCACGGGTTTAATGAATAGCTATATTTTGGTGGGTCTCTTTGCTTGTGAGTTTGTGTTGCCATTTCTTGGTATACTAGTGTGGGTGTTGTTTCATTCTCATAGATAATATGCTTGCTAGTAATGTCATAATTTTTGCCTACCCACATAGCCCCTATACGAATTTTGTTAAACCCTGTTTTTGCCCCCATACAATATGTTCTCGGTTGGATTTTCGTAAAAATCCGCAAAGGGCTGTGTTGGATTAAAATTTCCTTATGTTTCATTTACTCATAGAAGAGATTCAATGGCGAAGCCGAGGAAGAAATTGTTTGACTCCGGTGGTAGAAAAGCTGTTGACGATAATTGTGTTACCCCTCCAAAGGATGCCAACTGTGATGACAATAGCGAGGAAGGGGCTGATGCACAGAAATATTGCTCAGGATCAGAGAAGTCGGGTGAAGAAGAAGAAACTATGATAAAAGAAGACATAAGTGGGAGCTTCGACAAGTTTGAGATTGAAGAGTATTGCAAGCGCAGAGGCACAGCCACATGCAAGTCCGTGTTGCTTGCGAAACAAAAGAAGCCTCTTAAAATATTCTTTGATGATGACTTCGAACCCCTAGTTATGCGCAGCCGATGGTTGATGTATGTCGGCTATACCTTCCGATGAAGAATCCGCTTCAGGACATGGCATAATTGGAGATCAGTCCTAGATCATGTGAAGAATGATGCATGGGAAGACATTCTCGTAAGTGTGTCCTAATCCTCCATTGTTCATGTCAACTTTGTTACATTTCGCACTAACAACATGTCTCATTGTCCTCCAGATTAGCTGGGATGTACAAACCAAAATGACTTTCAATGAGATGAATAAGTTCCGAAATAAATGGACAATTTATGCAGGAGAAAAGTGGAGGAATTGGAAGACTAAGGTGGCGCACAAGTACATTGTGCAAAAAAAACTGGGTTCTTGTGCGTGGAGAGACTATCGCTAGATGGACAAAAATGAGTGGGAGCTATTTGTGAAACACAGATCAACCCCTGAATTCAAGGTAATTCCTTCAATATTATTAGTCTCTAGTCTTTACGATGTGAATAGTTTACAAACTGATGTCCAAATAGGCGGTAAGTGATGCAGCAAAATTGAGCGCCTCACAGAATGAGTATATCCATCACACGGGTAGTGGAGGGAGCCGTAGGGTTGCAATAGAACTCGTGAAGAGGAAAAGAAAGGCTAAAATTGACGAGCTTCTGGATGAAGGTCAGAGTGTGGAAGAAGCAGAGGCTTTAGTTCAAATTATGGATTTCAAACCAGACCGCTCGGAAGTGTTCCTTGCAGCTAACTGGGACAAGAAATTATCAACCTACACCAACGACTCTGTCCGAAGAGCAGCATAATTCATAATTGAATCTATCTCTATTGATATTCTTAGATGTTATCCCGATCATATGGCTAATATTTTCTTTGTTTCGTAGAAAAACCTTTTGGATAAGAAGCAAAAGGGAGATTTGGTTATACATGGAAAAGAAGATATTCTAGTTCAAGCAACGGGTAAGAAGGATCATGGGGTCATTGGAGAGGTTGCTCCACAACCTCTAAGGTGAACGAGGCCCTACCACATATGGCTGTCACCCGCTATGCATCTAGTCGTTGTGGGAGCACAAACACAAAACCATCTGAGGAAATTTCAAATTCAAACAAACTACCAACAGATGTCATCGAGCTCAAGGAAACATTTGTTGCTTTACTTGAGGCCCAAATAAATTGGCTAGCTGGACAATTGGGTAAAGCTATTCCCCCACACTTGGATGCCCGTAATTTCCTTGCTACATCCTCCACCCCCACGAATAAGGACAACCGGGTATTCATTCCTTCAGCATCGGGATGTAGTGACCTAGAAGGAACCGTAGCGGATGACAAGGTAGTCCATACCGTGAACTGCAATCGTTTTTGTTCCTTTCTTGCTATGTGATTTGTAGTATATGGTTTTCCATTTCCTGTCACATTGATGTTGTGGGAATACAGTGACTACTATCACGTTAATTTTGGATGTCGGTAGTTATATCTTCAACTTCGTATTTCCCCCGTAAACTGAGAAACTGTCTCTTCGCCAATGTAATTTTATTTCATAACAGTTCATTGCTGATGAACGCTGGAAGCTGCAGCGCGGTGTAGCTCTCAGTCTCAGCTGGACACTGAAAGCTGCAGTGCGCTGCAGCATTCAGCAGCTACATGTACAATGCATTACTTCTTATAATCTATCGCTTGCACTTCCGACATTATTTTCTTTCCTTCAATAGAGAATACTTAGTTATTGTCCAACCAATGTATTTACCCAATCTCTAAGTTCATCTCTCAGAAAGGAAGAAAAGTGCTGCCTATATGTTTTGAACCATAATGGAGAAAGGGACGTAGCTGCATTTGGTATCTTCTTTCCAAAGGATGCGGAAACTGACTTACCCATCAAGTGGGAGCGAGTAAATCTAAAAGGACCTGTGATCATTCCAAAGGCACCTTTGCCGATTGAACACGAAGAATTTGAGTTTGTCGCTCAGGCCATTGGATATAACATTCTATGGCCGGGAAAACTGATAAGTGCATTGAGCAACAGGATGATGAGGTGTGATAATTGTATTCTTCTTCTTATCAGTGCTCATATATATATTTCTAGATATTAAATAACATAATATGTTATTAATCTACTAACGTAGGAGAACGAGCAGCAACCGCGTCTGCAAGAATTGGTAGTTTACGAAATTGGAAGTCCTCAAACAAACCTCACACCAGTGGCTAAGGAAGATACTCCTCATGGAGAGGTGGCCGCTCGATCGGTAAAAGGAGAGGTACATACCCCCAGAGTATTTCATTTCGACTGATTTTTTTCCAATGCATCACTAACATTTTACCCATTAGCAACTTCCAAAAGAAAATACTACATCGGATTGGAATGGGCAACCAAATCCTCCCTCGTCGATTTCTCCACAATACATATTTGTGAGAACTCATTTCAGCCTTTACATTATCATCCACTACTGAATTATATATAAATACTGTTCAGCTAACATTATTAGATTCTCAATGTAATGATTAGGGAGCCATGAAAAACCAAGAATACATCGCTGCTGTTCAACAGATTAATGATGCTTTACGGCTATCTTCACAAATACGTGGACCAAACAAAGTCTTCCGCATCAATTTCAATGCAAAGGTGTTTGGATCAGAAGAAGTCTACACAGCTATATTTACTGACAAGATAAGACTGTTCATGAACAACTTGGACGCAGAGGATGAAATGGAGTGGATCAGTGGGTGCCAACTTGATATATGGGCATAGTAAGAAGTGCATGCTTTCATTATTCATAGATACAAGTATCATTATATTTGCTTCACTTACAATATTATTTTGCAAGATACCTTTGCGAGGGAGTGGTTCGTGGAGGCCATGTCCAGTTTATTCCTGCCTCTTCAAACTCAATGGCTCAGAAACCAAATCAAAGGGTGGAATTGACTGCGGACGAGGTTTCGACTGTCATGTTCCGCACTGAAGCGAGGATGTACATCTTCCCATACAATCGAGAGTAAGTTCCATTTGTTTTCCGAGTAGCTAGACACGCCCACATAGAAGCGAAAGCAACCATATGCTGTGATTTTATTTTCAGAATATATCTTAAGTACTTTTGGTTTTCCCTTTTTTCCATAGAGACCATTGGTTTTTGCTGGTCTTCGTACCAGAAATCGATCGAGTATATTGCATCGACTCAATGACTGGGGGAATTTCCAAACGAAATAGATCATGCCTTAAACTGATTCATTTGTAAGTGGAACACATTCATGTCATTCCTTCAACTTCAATGTTTTACAAAAATGGTTGTTCACGTAAATGTGTTCTTGTACGTTTCGCACTCTCTTGGCTCAATTATTTACAATTACTATTACTTAGTATATTATCATATATTGTGTGAACCCCAATTTTTGAAAATATTTTTCCACATGTTGACAAAAATATGTTTCCATCTATTGTAGGATTGCAACAAAATATCGACGGTCCAATTCCAAACAAAATAGGTCCTACCCTTCCAACTACACTTGGGATGTCATAAACATCAATGTACGTATTATCCCATACCTTCATATTTTACGTGTCATTTTCATCTTCGTAATCGGTTCAACAAATTCTCTTTTCCATCATCAGCACAAGATACAAAGTAGTACTTGGGAGTGCGGATACCATTGCATGTATTACATGGAAAAAATTGTTAGGCACGTACATGACATTGACATTATTCCAGTACGTTTTCCTACAATTCTTCTATGTATTTTTTATTCTCACATATACATCCTTCTCTTAACATGTGATTTAATGCATTGTTTCAGCAATTTCCGGAAGATTACACTCCACTGGGGAGCGATGAACTGCGGAGAATTGCTTTGAAATAGGTTTGTATTTTTGCAAAAAGTACTCTGCCAAAATGCATAGCTCAATTGAATGTCATACAGGGACTTGCACAAATCGTCGGATAGTGGTTAGTATTATCTCTTACGAGAAAGGTAATTGACCTTCACTTCTGATACTCATCAAATTCGATGATGAGGGGGGTTCCAGTATCTTAGGCCACTACGAAACATGCCATGCTCTTCTTTTGCTAGTCATAAATTATACTTCATCGGATTCAATGCTTTCTTGCCCCTACTTTCTTGTCTATGCATCATGGTGGCTCAAAATTTGTTCAATTTGTCTTCGTGCACTGTTCTGTTACTACGCACAACAAATAATGGGTACCATGCTTGAAAAAAAAGGAAGGACCTGGTTGTAAACCAAGCATAACAAAGGAACTGGCTGTGTGAAGATGAACTGAAAGAGCGGCAGCGCGCCGCAGCTTACAGTGACCACAATAGTTACTCACGCTTTTAACACCGGTTTCTTCCGATTACAAAAGCGGTGCTAATATTAAATGGTGCAAAATTAACGCTTTTAGCACCGCTTTCAAAACCGCTCCTAAAAAAGGTGCAATAATAACCGGTGATATATTTACATCATATCACCGGTTTTTAAACAGGAGCAAAATATAACCGGTGCAACAAATAAACAACCCTAGCACCATTTTTTTTACCGGTGCTAACAAATAACCGGTGCAATAAACACATTTTTATCACCGGTTCCCAAACCGTTGCTAAACTATAACCGGTGCAATTTATTTTTCTGGTCACCGGTTTAAAAACCGGTGCTACCTGCAAACCGGTGATAAATATACAGATTTAACACCGGTTCCATAACCGGTGCAAAACAACCGGTGCGAAAAAATTATATTTATTACCGGTGTAAGAATGACAAATTTTACACCGGTTTTTCATAGCACCGGTTACAAAAAACCGGTGCTAATATAGTACATTATAGCACCGGTAACTTAAACCGGTGCAAAATATAACCGGTGCTAATATAAGAAATTTAGCACCAGTTTTTCTTGAACCGGTGATAATGTAACATCGCTTACTTAGGCACCGGATTTTTAGCCAGCAAAAAACCGGTGCTAGGAACCAAAAAAACTGGTGCTACAGGTGTATTCGCATGGTAGTGTAAAATAAATCAAATGCAAAATCAAATCTCACAAAAAAAAAAGCTAGAAAAAGGACATAACATACATAAAAAATAAGAAAAACAAGCCTGATGAACAAGAATAGAAGACATCGGTTAATCAATATACCTGTGCATAATCAACAGATTGAGAAAAACAAAAGATTTTTTCTTTGAGAAATGGAACATTTAAAAGCTATTATGCTGCTGCACTCATTATTTTGTTCCCGCCTCCAACCAATTGTCGTATTCAAAAACTCAGCTCGGTGCCTCCAACCAGCTTGTAATACCTCACCGTTGTGTTCAAAAACTACATAAATTAGTTCTCCATTACATATGAGATTTTGTGAGGTTTAATACATTTATCGTGTGCTTTACGTGCGATATTTGTGCATGAAGTGAAATATATGGATACCGAGGTGTTCAATAGAGAGATATAAATGGTGAATTTTAATGATACACGTGTAAGGAGTGGAAGAAATTGTGAAAGTCAATATAGTTTATCATCTTTGTATCCTCTTTATCATACTATCTCAATTCTCCCAAATCATTCAAACAAAAGTGCACATTAAATATATTAAACCACATAAAATCTAAAAACTTGTAAAATATTTAATAACACATCACTATAGCTTTCAAAAAGCAAATTGTGGGTGGTATTGAATGTTAGTCTTTGGTATGAGGTTTCCTACTCTCATAGTTTTTCCCTCCCAACCCACGCACATTGCCCCATATCCTTCATCAAGAAAGAGACATCCATTTTCCTTTTTGTCCAATTTTTCTCATTTATAATATTGGAAAAATACACATAAAAGTATTACTATGATACACTTATTATAAATTAAACTAATTGGGTAGTTTATGCTTCTTTGACTCATCTTTGTGTGTTTTTTTTTTGAGTATTTTTTTGGTTTATGGACAAGTGCCGGACTAGTCTCGAGCTCTCCATCGAGTAATGGGTCGAAACAATCTTTTGCTCATGGGCTATTGGAGAGAGTTCTTCTAATCATTGCATAAGTCGAGTTGGGCTTGTAGAAGAATGAAGATAATTGGTTGAGACTTCAAAAGAAACATAAATGAATTGTCCCCCCTTCTAGGTCCATCACAAGGAAAATGAAATCGAGATTTTCTTTATCTGCACATTTCTTGGAGCTATCGAACCCAATGACAAAGCATGTAAAGTGTAGCAACCAATAAAAAATATTAATGTGTTATTCATCACTACATAAAATATTTTTCCATAATACATAAGATATTGTGTGATGTATATTTAGTGTGAAGTATAATTGTGATTTTTGTGCATGCATTTAAATACATTGATAAAGAGGAATTTAATGCAGATATTTAGATGGTGAATTTGAAAGGTACAAAAGTGTTGAAGAGAGAAGTTTTGAGAAAATCATTAAAATGCACAATTTAGTCATAACTCCTCCTCATCAAAATTTTCTCGAAATACTGACATGTAAAATGCACACTGAGTTCATTAAATCACATTAAATCATCTAAAATTTTGATAAAAATTAAATAAATAAATCCTTTCACTATCGCCTTCTAAAAGTACACCATGGGCAGTATTGATTACTACTATGGTACGAGTACTCTCACTCTAAGAATTTTCCCCTCCCAACCCATGCAAGCCAGCCCATAGCCTTTATCCATAAAGGTACATCTTTTTACCATTTCATCAAATTTTATAATCATGGAATATTTTAAATGAAAACATGACTATCCTAAATAGGGGTTTTAAATGGTTTGTGAAATATGACATTTCTTTCCCTAAATAGCTTGCCTTAAACACAATGCTACTGATAAGTGTACTTTGTTGTCTATGAGATTTAGTATATTTAATGTGTACTTTAAGTGTGAAGTTATGCATGATTTTAAAATAGTTTGTGTGATTGTACTTTGTGCAACTTGAACCCGGATTCCTGTTTACATCACTGTCGCGTTCAAAAACTCAGTTGTTGGTTACATCCTCAAGAACACATATAAAATTCAAAACCAAAATTCATAATAAAAAAGAAACATGAGATAACACACATACAACAATGAGGAAGAACAAAGCAAAAACTTACATCTTTGCAAATAAAAACCAATATCAAAAACAGCAGAATCACAATCTACTATGCATAAATGATCAAGAACACTCATACCTAGAAAGATGTCTGTGCTTCTTTGGAGAGCTCTAAATAGTATCCTACCTTTTGATAATATTTTATGTAGGATGGGTTTTTCTTTTGTTTCTATATGTCCACTATGCATGGACAGTTTAGATAATTTGGACCACTTCTTCAATTCATGCCCCTCTTCCTGTGCTGTCTGGCAAAGTGTGCACTCATTTTTTACATATACAACATAGAGGATTTAGGAATTTAAAAAACAGGGTGGAATTTTATTTATCTCATAGGGCTGATATTAAATTCATGCAAACTTGATAACTGCTGCTCTAATGGTTACAATTTGGACTCTCTGGACTAATAGAAACAAAATCATTTTTCATAATAGATCCTTCTCAACTGATGCTTGTGTTCATGAAATTAAAGAAACGATCTACCAAATATTTACAGCTCACAAACTGATAGGTAATAGAGAAAGGCATAAGCAATGGATTCAGGCTAAAATCATTCCACATATCTTTCAGAAGAAGAAAAAGGTTACTGCAGTCCATTGGGAAAAACCTCAATCTGGTTTCAAAATCAATACTGATGCATCATGGATATCTAGTGGTCTTTCCTCAGCTGCCGTTATAGTCAGGGATTGGAAAGGAAATGTGGTTAAAATGAGAGTTAAAATTTTTCAGAGTCCAACCCCCTTATATGCAGAACTGTTAGCTATTCAATGTGGATATGACATCTGTTCAGAACTAGCTTTAGATAATAGTGTTATTGAATATGATTGCTTAACTGCTGTTAGGGGTATTTAGAACCCATGGGGCTGCCCTTGGAGAGTTTTCTCCATTTGCAGTGCACTTAATGTAGATCATCTCTCAAACCCAATCCAGCATACACCTAGAGAAGCTAATTTGGCTGCTGATTTCTTGGCAAAATTTGCTAGGGATAACCTCTTACAAGGCGACTTAGATTACATGTCTATTCCTCTTTTCCTTAGGGGATTACTGTCACTTGATAGCATTGGTTATCCAGCTATTCGCATTGGATCTCCAATGGACACCTGTAGGAAATAGAAATGGACTATTCACTTAGCTGACATGGGGTTCTTATCTTGAATTTTCGTAGTGTGGATATCTGTAGTTATTTCAAATACTGCTAGTTTCTCTCCTCTTCTATTTTCAGGTTTCCCCGAATGCTGAACAGAAAGGATTCAGAAGTCAACCACTGGTCACAGGCAAAGGAGGCAGGGCGAGGTCCTAAGCACTCCTGATGCTGCTACCTTTTGACATTTCTCACCCTCTCATGCTGCCTGGTTTTTCAGAAGAATTTACTGCAAGGGATATTCCCATCTCACACAGGATCAATCTCTCGACTGGTATATCGTTGACAAATAGGAGTCTCAAATTTCTCGATTCTCCGACCTGTTCGCGGTATATTAGCTAGATCGATTTCTTCCCTAGTTTTCTTTTAGCTTTTAAGGTGGAAACACCGCTTTTGGAAGCAAGGGCTCTTGTGATTCATGAGCTTATTTTGGCTCTTGGATCATCAAAGAGATTGTAAACTGTGATGTTCCAAGACTTTTAGCGCTTAATATGGCTTACTCATTTCAGTTCGGGGAGCCAAATAAATTTCCCCCCATCCTCGGATTGTTTTAATTAAAAAAAAGATCAAGAACACATACAAAAATCAAATGTGAAACCAAATATCACAAATAAAGCTAGAAAAAGGACATAATATACATAAAAACCCCCAAAAAACAAGCATGATCAACTAGAAAAACACACACTGATTAATCAATATACCTAAGCATATTCAACAGATTGAGAAAAACAAAAGATTTCTTCTCCACAAAATGGAACGTTTCAAAGCTATTCTGCTGCCGCACTCTTTATTTTGTTTCAACTTCCAACGAACTACCGTATTAGAAAACTCAGCCCGATGCCTCCAACCAGCTTGTTATACCTCACCGTTGTGTTCAAAAACTATATAAATTAGTTTTCCATAATATATGAGATTTTGTGAGATTTAATAGATTTACCGTGTGCTTTACATGAGGATTTTGTGCATGATTTGAAATATATGGATACTGAGGAGTTCAATAGAGAGATATAAATGATGAATTTTAAGGGTTACATTGTAAAGAGAGGATGAAATACTGAAAGTCTATATAGTTCATCATCTCTGTATTAAACTCTATCTTATCACACTGTCTTAATTTCCCCAAACATTTAAACGAAATTGCACATTAAATATATTAAAGCACATTAACTCCAATAACTTGTAGAATATTAGATAACACCCATTACTATCGCTTTCGAAAAGCAAATTTGGGTAGTATTGAATGACAATCTATGGTATGTGGTGTTCTATTATCATAATTTCTCCCTCCCAACCTAGGCATGTTGCCCCATAACCTTCATCAGGAAAGGTACATCCTTTTCCCCTTTTTGTCCACGTTTTGTCATCTATAATAATGGAATAATATAATAAAAATATTATTGTGATGCCCTTATTATCAATTAAATTAACTGGGTAGTTTGTGCTTCTTTAATTCATCTTTGTATGTTTCTTTGCGTGTTTGTTTGGTTTATGGGCAAGTGAGTGCCGGACTAGTCTCTAGCTCTCTATTGAGTAATGGGTCGAAGCAATCTTTCAATCATAGGCTATTGAAGAGAATTATTCTAATAATTGCGTAAGCCGAGTTAGGCTTGTAGCAGAATGAATATAATCGGTTGAGATATCCAAAGAACTATAAATGAATTGTACCCCCTCTTCTAGGTACATCACAAGGAAAATGAAATCAAGATTTTTTATCTGCACATTCCATGGAGCTGTCGAACACAAAGAGCAAGCATGTAAAGTGTAGCAACCAATCAAAACTATTAAGGTGATATTCATCACTAGATAAAATATTTGTCCATAATACATAAGATATTGTGTGATGTATATTTAGTATGAAGTTTAAGTGTGATTTTTGTGCATGCATTTAAATATATTGATAAAGAGGAATTCAATGCAGATATTTAGATGGTGAATTTGAAAGGTACAAAAGTGTTAAAGAGAGAAGTCTTGAAAATCCTTAAAATCCACAATTTATTCATTGAACTCCATCTCATCAAAATTTTCTCGAAACACGGACACGTAAAAGGCACATTAAATTTATTTAATCGCATTAAATCTTCTAAAACTGTGATAAAAATAAATTAAATAAATCCTCTCACCATCGCCTTCCAAAAGTAAACCATGGGTAGTATTGATTTTCGTCTATTCATGATGTCTCTAAGTAGTTTAAAACAATGATCTTCTGTATGACCATGATAGGAGCAACAATTGCAACTCAGTGATTTGTGTTTTCGTGTTTTGGTCACTTTTCATGGCGTGAACCTCTGTCTTGAAATCTACAGTGCTGATAAATGGTTTGTCATAGCCTATACTTTTTCGATATTCGAAGTCATGCCACACAGTGAGCATATCATCTACCTTAGCCTTTCCAGTGTTCAACTTGTTAATAGCTGCCTCAACCACTTCAACTCTCTTTGTCGTTGAGCTCAAATTGTGTTTCAACTGTTCAATCTCTCTTCTGAGTTCTATAACTATAAACATCGACTCATTCTTCTTCTTAACAAGTTAATTTTTCTCTATTTTCAGAACTTTATTTGTGTCAACAACCTTCAACCACATCTCATACATTTTTTCAACCTTGCCTTCATCATCACTAGAGGAGTAGTCAAGACCTGACTTTTTTGTGTTGGAACATACAATTTTTCCTGTCAGTGCTATGTTAGAACATATATCATCAGTTTCAAATGCATCATGAATTTTTGTTCCAAATGCTACATAATTGCTAATCACGTTCCTCTTCATTTTCACTCCATGAGGCTACATATGACTTTCCCTGCATCTTTCGAGTACTAGGACATTCAGCCTGGATGTTTCCATATCCTTCACATTCTCTACATTGAATCCTTCCTAGCTGCTTTACTTCACCACTTTGATTTCTTGAGAACTGCTGATTGGGTTGTTCCATTTAATTTCCATGATTATTGCCAAGATCTTGAGCTCAAGGTCTATTACCACTAAATCTTTCTTGAGATTTATTATTCACCACTTTTTCAGCATTTTTGAGAAATTCTTTGTGATAAATTCAAGTTCTTCAATTCATCATCATTATCAACTTCTTGAGCGTTACTTGAAGATGAAGTCTTGAAAGCTAACTCCTTTTGAACTTTCTTTGTTGGATGTTCGTTGACAATGATCTCATTAGCTCATCTAGTGTCATAGTGGCCACATCTCTTGCTTCATCTATTGCTGCAACTTTGATAGCAAATATTTGAGGAAGTGATCTCACAAGTATTTTTCACCAGTTTGGATTCCTTGTAAATTTTTCCAAGTTGATGCACCATATTGGTGATATATCTCAGTTTCCCATTAACACAAAAATAGTTTCATCCTCCTCCATTTTCAATTCTTCAAACTTTGTGGTCAAGATTTGTAGTTTAGATTCAAGAACATGACTTATTCTTTCATGCATAGTTTGTGTAATATCACATGCTTTCTTTGCCCGAAAAAATGTAGAGATCGGTTTGAACTTATTTTCATCCACTCCGTGAAGATAATATTTAATACTCTAGAATTTTCCATTGAAGCCTTCATTTAATCTAGAGTCCATGATAACTTAGCTATAAGTTTAGGTTTCTTCGAACTCGTTTCTCTTTCTTTTGAAGATTCTCCTTCCACATTGTTCTTAATTGGTAGATTCCATTCTATTTCAACACAATGTCAGGACAGTTCATCCTGTGAAATTATGAACACTCTCATGCGTGCCATTGAGTAGTTGTAGTTTGTTCCTTCCAGCAGTGGTGGCCGAGATACAGAAGCTCCTTCTTTGGTCACCATTGGTAAAATAGGATCATACTTTCCTTGACACAACCAAGGTAACAATAATTGTATCATCTCTGATACCAAATGGAATTTGGTTTTACCTAATTATTTCAATTATTACTATTGTATTCCACCATAGCCTATCTAACCAAGTATGCAATAATGTAAAACATGAACACACAAGACTTGGTTGTGCAGTTTGGTGAAATTCACCTACATATGCAGGGCCTGGCCTAGTTCAAAATGAATTTACTAATCAGAAAGATACAGTACAAAGTACACCATACAACTATACTTATCTTATCTAATTATGACATGTGAATTTTACAAGCTCCCTTTGCTACCTATCTACCTTGATCAGACTCTCCCTGGCCTCAAAACTCTTCGATGCTATATCTCCTCCTCCCGAGGAATTAATGGATACAATTTTGAACTAATCAACATGCCATAATATGTTGGAACATATGTATTCTAGCTCTTGCAGTACTCTCGAAAAAAGAGAAAATATAGATGTAGATGTTTGCTATTAAGTTTGTTTGTAACACAGCCATGATGTCCTCTATTTATAGTCTTTGAGAAGATCAAAATTCTCCACCTCTGTCTCCACAACATTCCAATTCCATATCTGCTTCTGAAGCATATCACAATCCCTTGAATAAAGAGATTTTCCTTATCTCAACACATCTATAATATTCCATAAATCCAATTCCTGAAGAGCAGAGACTTTCCGTAAATCTAATATGCTTCAATACACGCCTAAATCAATTTTGCAAAATCTTCAATCTTCCATAAATCAATATCCATGTAATATTCTGCAATTGGTTAAATCCATTTAGGATTCATCTTTCTGTCTGTTCCAAATTAGTTCACAAATGCCAACTAAATAATCAATGCACACCACGTGACTTTACATGCACATTCCATGGAGTTGTTGAACCCAATGAGCAAGCATGGAAAGTGTAGCAATCAATCAAAACTATTAAGGTGATATTCATCACTACATAAAATATGTGTCCATACTACATAAGATATTGTGTGATGTACATTTAGTATGAAGTTTAAGTGTGATTTTTGTGCATTCATTTAAATATATTGATAAAGAAGAATTCAATGAAGATATTTAAATATATTTTTTGTGAAGCTCAGTTCCTCTAACATGCATGTTATACCTCACTAGTTGTGTTCAAAAACTACATAAATTAGCTTTCCATTATATATATATATATATATATATATATGAGATTTTATGAGATTGAATAGATCACCCGTGTGTTTTACACATGGTATTTGTGCATGAATTGAAATATATGGATACATAGGAGTTCAATAGAGAGATATAAATGATGAATTTTAAGGGTTAAAGTGTAAAGAGATGATGAAATTATGAAAGTATAAATAGTTCATCATATCTGTATTGAACTCCTCCTTATTATACTGTATGAATTTCCCAAAACATTCAAACAAAAGAGCACATTAAATATATTAAAGCACATTAATTCCAACAACTTGTATAATATTAGATAAAACCTATCACTATCGCTTTTGAAAAGCAAATTTTGGGCAGTATTGAACGATAGTCTATGGTATGAGGTGTCCTATTCTCATAGATTTTCCCTCCCAACCTATGCACATTTCCCCATGTTCTTCATCATGAAAGGTACATCCTTTTTTTCCTTTTTTGACTTTTTTTCACCTATATTAATGGAATAATATAATAAAAATATTATTATAATACCCTTATTATCAATTAAACTAATTGGGTAGTCTGCCCTTCATTGATTCATCTTTTGTGTATTTTTCTGAGTGTCTATTTGATTTATGGACAAGTAAGTGCCTGTTTTGTCTCAAACTCTCCATCAAATAATGGGTCAAAGCAATCTTTCAATCATGGGCTACTAAAGAGAGTTTTTATAATCATTGTGTGAGCTAAGTTGGGCTTGTACATAATGAATATAATCTGTTGAGACGTTAAAAAGAAGCAAAAAGGAATTGTACCCCCTATTCTAGGTTCATTACAAAGAAAACGAAACCAAGATTTTATTTATCTGCATGGTCTATGGAGTTGTCAAACCATACAAGCAAGCATGTAAAGCTAGCAACCAATCAATTCGGTTAAGATGATATTCATCACTACATAAATTATTTTTCTATAAAACATAAGATATTTTGTGATACATATTTTGTATGCAGTTTAAGTGTGATATTCGTGCATGCATTTAAATATATTGATAAAGATGAATTCAATGCAGATATTTAGATGGTAAAATTTGAACGGTATATGTGTTGAAATAAGAAAACTTTTAAATCCTTAAAGTCCTCCATCTATTCATTGAACACCTCCTCATCTAAATTTTCTCAAAACACTGACATGTACAATGCACATACATAGAATATATTAAATCACATTAACTCCTAAAATATTGTGGAAAAAAAATTAAATAACAACTTTCACTATCGCTCTATAAAAGGAAACCATGGGTAGTAATGATTGATACTACTATTGTATGAGGCCTCCCACTCTAAGCATTTCCCCTCCAAACCCATTCATGTTGCCCTATCGCCTTTATCAATAAATTTACACACTTTTTCCATTTCTTTAAATTTTATAATCCATAATCATGTAATAATTAACATAAAAATATTACTATCAGAACTAGGGGTTTTAAATGGTTTGTGAAATTTGACAATTCTTTCCCTAAACATCTAGCCTCAGGCACAATGCTACTAATAAGTGTATTTTGTTGTCTGTGAGATTCAATATGTTTAATGTCCATTTTTCGTGTGATTTTTGTGCATGAACTTATTTATAAAGAGAATTTTAAGGCAGAGATCTTAATGGTGGATTTAAAGAATTAAAGTGGAAAGAAGAAGAAATTTTAAAAATCCATAAAATTTAACATCTTTACATTGAAGTACTCCTCCTTGTCATATTGTGACTTTTGTTTTCAAAAATATTCACACATAAAGTGAACTTTACATATATTAAAACACATAAAATTCCGTAATTGGAAAAAATAAATAAAATAACACCTATTGCTATTGATGCATCTGGAAACCAGTCGAGTCGTAACGCCAAGTCCCTCGGTGATAATTTGCAAGCAAAAATCCCCAGGAGGTCCCAGGGGTACACTCTCCGATGCTTAAGTCAGTAAGTGTTTTTAGTAATTTTTCAAAAGTCCTCTATAGTAAGTACGTACCTTTCTATTTATACTGTATCAGGGAATAACGTATCTCTGGATTATATGCCTTGATGTACGCCTTACTATACACCTCTCTATTAAGGGAATTTATCGTGATGACGTGGGCCTAAGGTGCTCTAGGCCCAAGGTGCTCTCGACCCAAGGTACTCTTGGCCCAACTGCGGGTTTACCTATCATCAAGAGCCCCCAGAAAATTTTAGGGTAGCCTTGGGGTAAAGATCCTTAAGGAGTCTCTAGTCTATAACTTGTTAATGAGCCCTTAGGTTTATGTATTATCATAGAGGGTGTCGATGATCCCCACTTTTGTTTTTCTGGAAGAAGAGATCCATAGCCTCAATGCACCGTCTAATTTTCTTTATGGATATCATTTATTATTATCTTCATTTTAGTAGAATTCTAGGGGGTACACTCGCGTGCGTAAGTTGTACAGGGAAGCACGTGTCAGGGAACAGTTTATGAAAATGCACTCCAACTTTTCACGCCCTTTCAAATTTTCACTTCTCCCAAGTTAATCATTATTCTAGCTGCCTTTTTTGGGCTTCTTAATTTCCCATTTTCTCAACGTTCTCTTCACTGTAACTGTAGGTGACTTCAAAGGTTTTCTCAGCACTCCTCTCTTCGTTTGTTCCTCGCTTACATTTTCCCTCCTTCTACTCTCATCAGTAAGTTATCTTAACCTTCATCTTTTCTTCACTTCTTCTATTTTTTTATGCTCATGGCTGATTCTGGCAAGAAATCCATTGAGAGGGGGCATTCTGACAGAATTGAGTTTGAGAAATTTGAGGGGGAATCTCCCAAAAGGGGAGATTTCGAAGCTACGCTTAGAATTCCGGGGCATTCAAGTTCTAACCCTGGCGATGATGAGATTGGTAATTCAAGCTACATACTACTTTTGGATTTCAATGGGTGGGGGGGGGGGGTTTCCCCGAGTTTGGCCTCCCGGCCGAGGGGAAGGATATATTCAGAGGTTTTCACGTTTGGAGACATTGAGTTTGTCTCCCCTTCTCCTAAGGAGGGAGGCTCCTAAAGGATGTTAGAGGAGGATAGCTAGATGCTCCACTCCAAAGCCTCCTCCACCATTGAGCCTGGCCCCATGTCCCCCTGTGGAAGAAGAAACGTATGGGTCCCCAGCCCCGGATAAGTCTTGGACTATATTGGGGGTCTTACGATCACTACCCCCAGTTTAGAGGATTCCCACTGATGTGGAATTACATTGGTTAGGGGCAACGAAGTCTTACAAAGATCCCTCTGAGGGGAGGTCGGTCATTTTTTTAAAAGCATATCCGGTCAGGGTTGTGTTTTCCTTTTCCTCCGATATTCTCGAGGGTGCTCAGAGATTTTGATGTAAGCCCTTCCCAAGTCCATCCTAGCGCCATAACGACCCTCATGTTATTTCTCTATCAATGCTAAAACCTAGACATTGAACCCAAGAATAAGTTTTTCAATTCCCTTTTCACTGTGGCTTTCGCGGTAACTCCTTCGAGAAGATCATTACTTTTTCTCCCCGCCAAAGGAGACGTAAGGTTTTTACCTTCCCCGGGAAAGTGGGAAAGTGGAAGGATACTAAGAGGGTTGTCACATTTAACTGCCTTAGATATAAGGTTCTTCAATGGAATCCCGACGTTAAAGTCAAATCCCAACTCCCTGACAAGTTTGTTTGCCCATCCCGCCTTGAGAGTACTTAAGATTGTTTTCTATCATCACCCCTTTCATATGCCTCTTATACCAATTCCAACAACTTAGATGGGGGTCAACCCTGGCCTCTCGATATTTATAAAAAGTTTGTCTACAAACCTGTTAAGAAAAAAATAGTTAAGACAACCCCGCTTGGCTCTATCCGATGAGCCTCCAATAGGTCCAAAGAGAAGGAAACTAGTTAAGGGGTATAAGCCATGGCCTTCCCAAGACTTAGTAATCCAAGAGCCCCCTCTCAAGGATTCCATTTTCTGTCCTGACATTGAAGGTGTCATTCATGTATTTTGTGCTTTGCTTTGTTGCTTACTACCATATTTATACATATACTTTTTGTTGTATCTTGTCTAATATATTCTTTCTCTTTAGTGGGCCAAATTCTAGCAGGTTCTATAACTAAGAAAGAAGTAAACACCCTCTCCTCCAAGGAGAAAGTTACCCCCACTACCCCCCTTCAGACAGTTTCCCCCGCAGGCACATCGTTGAAGCGGAAACTTGAGGATGATTTTTCCATTAGGGAGGGTCGTCAAAAAATTTCTCATGAGAGGTTTGCTTCTGAGGCCTCTAATAAGGAACTCAACGTAGTCACCTATGGTTTGGAATCTTCCTCGAGCCTCTCAACCTTAGGGACAACTGCACTTGGTTCTTTTGTGAAAAACTTTGAGGTAAGTTATTTTATCAAAATTAATTTGGGAATGATTATGCGTGTTGTTTGTCTACTCATCCCTGCCACCTATTTTCAGGTTTTTAAAGGAGTTGGATGGTGTGAGGTCCACCATTACCGCTTCCCTGACCTCTTCCCTGTCTTCCTTCATTCGGAACTTAGGTTCTGAATTATCTTCCACCTATGAAGACAAGAATAGGGAGATAGCCTCGTTACAGATGGAGCTCGAAGCTTCCCAACAAAAAATTGCTGAACTCCAAAGCGCTCAAGTGCGCCTAATATTTGAAAGAAACTCAGCTCTCGAGGATGCTAAACAAGCCTGAGATCAGGAGGCTCAAATGGCCCCGTTGGAGGCATCCGAAGATAAATTCCTTTTAAATTCAGAGTTGTTCGACCTCTTTGTGGAACTTCTAAGTGTTACCCAGGGTGTTGGAAGATCCAGCTTATTGGATGAGGTGATCCTTCCTAAGATGGGATCTTCCCTATCCGAGGATGATGTTAAAGCATTAAAGGAAGAAGCTAAGTCCGAGAGGCTTGAGAAGATAAATCAAAAGTGGGAGAGTGCCATGAACCAGGGCCGACTAAGCTTATCCATGATGGGTCTTCTGACAGGGAAAGGGATATACATCACCCTAGATGATATCCACGCCTTGCCTGATCCAGATGAAGAAGACAAGGATGCAGAGGCAGAGGCTACATTGGCTCAGAAGGACCGTGTGGGGGATAATGTAGTAGGGACCGATGTATAATTTTTCTCCTTTGGGCCCCCATGTAATTGATTTTGGTCTTTTATATGAAAATTTTATTTCCCTTATTGATGTGTTTTTCCAAAATTTTCATTCTCGTAGTTTAACGCATTGCAACGGGAACTTCATTCCACCTACAAATATTTCCTTAAGGCCAAAGCTGAGCTCGAAATCGCTAGGAGAGACTTAGCCTATGTTGTGACGGCCTTGGAGAAAAACTCCGAAGAACTAGATTCGTGGCATTATAAGAACCACCCCTTTATAGTTGGCCTTCAAGACAGCATCTTCAGCTTGAACTCAGTCATGAGATCCTTCCAAAAGGAGCTTAATCTTGTTATGGCGGACTTGAAATCTTGGGAAAGTGGAAAACACCCAATTTTTTTAGCACGCTTGAAGGACCACGACTGTAAAAAGTTCAAGGGTGCATCCCTCTCAAGGTTGTCGACGATACCAACCCCTCAAAGTCCAACTGTGAAGATGACATTCACCGCATAATCCACAAGTTTTGTTCCCTCAAAAGTTGTCTTTCAGATGTTGAAAGGATGCATATAGTTGAGATTTGTCTCACAGCCACTTGGGAACAGGTTTACGGGCTTATGGCTCAATTAGGTGACATCGCACATCACTATGAGGTCGCACAAAATGAGATCTCGTGGCTAAATTAGGTGCTCACCAGATTTGGTGCTTCTATCAGCGATGAACCTTCGGTAGTGGAACCTCCTTTAGGTGAAAATTCAAGGTTGCTCTTAGAGAACCAGACACTGCAGAATGAGAATGTCAAGTTGGAGAAGAAAGCTCATTATTGCTATCAGAGCCTTCCCGCGCATAGCTTATTACACGGTGTGACTAATCCCAAAATTATCTCAGACAGGTTTTTACCCAAATTTCTTCTACAGGCTTCGTACCACTGACTTATAAAAAATGAAGTGGAAACGCATGGGACTTTTAAGTAGAAGGAAGCTTACACAACTATTCTCAAATGGATGAAGAAGTTACCCATTCCTCCCCCTAAGAACTGAAGCTCCTCGAGGTTAGAAGCAGAGGAAGTGGCTAGGGGTGGCAGTTCGTCGAAGCAGCAAGAGTGTTGATGACTATCCTGAGGAGGAATAATGAAAGAACCTTTAACGTGCCACTGGTATCAAGGCGGAAGAAATAATGAGGGTACAGGAGGAAGCAACAAGAGTATAAAAGGAATTAAAGAAACTATTGTAACTACGTTCTATATACTGCTAGTACTTTTTACTACTCTTTTTCCTTCTTGTATACTTTTTTCCTATTTTTGCCTTTATGAACTTGGCCTTCTGAGCCTTAATAACTTAGATTGTGATATACCAAACTTTCGACAAGCTAATTGCATGCACTTAATAATCAACTGGAAAGTTAAAAAGAACAACAATGATTTTACCTAGGTTCGATATTTCCCACGTAGATCCTGTAATAATTTTTCCACTAGATCTTCGAGCGACGTATACAACCAGCAGGGGCATCGAGGATATTACTTTCATACTCCTTCCCCTTTCTTTGACCTTAAGAGCTCATGGCTCTGGTCCTTAGCCTTAGTTGGAATACAATTTATAAGCCCGTGGCTCTGCTCTACAGACTTAGCTGGAATACAATTTGGTAGCTCGTGGCTCTATTCTACAGTCTTAGCTGGAATACAATTTGGGAGCTCATGGCTCTATTCTACAGTCTTAGCTGGAATGCAATTTGGTAGCTCGTGGCTCTATTCTACAGCCTTAGCTGGAATGCTTTGCATGAGCGTTTAAGCTCGAGCCTTCAATCTTAGCTGGATTTTTTTTACAAGAGTGTTTGAACTCGATCTTAGCGCTTAGCATAGGATTTATCGGCACTATTTTCCTTCATCATACATAGTGATATCTCCAGAGATTGGCGATGTTCTATCTCCTTGGGATTTGAGTTCCCCCTATGGTCTCGAGGGTGTAGCTTCCTCCGGGGTACTCTTATATCATTCGACATGGTCTTTCCCAATTAGCCGCAAGCTTTCCCTCCAGCTCCTACCTGCTTTTATCATTCTTTCTCATAACTAGATCGTCGAGTGCAAACTGTACTTTCTTAACCCTTCGATTATAATAATATTTCGCCTTTTATTTTACGTTAGCCTAATGTATTGAGGCTAACTCTCGCGCTCCATCAACCATATCAAGGTCCAGACGCTAATTTTTACTGTTAACATCTTCCCTGACCATAGCCATCATCCTTGGGCTTGGCAGCCCTATTTCAACTAGGATTACCGCCTCGGAACCATAGACTAGGCTGTAAGGTGTTTCCCCTGTGGCCGAAGATTCCGTAGTTCTGTATGCCCATAAGACACTGGAAAATCCCCATATCCAATTTCCGGCTGCCCTCTCGAGCCTATCTCTAATTCTGTTAACCAGGGTGTGGTTGGTAACTTCTACTTGGCCATTTGCCTGTGGATGATAAACAACCGTCAACTTTTGCTGGATATTATATTCTTTGCACCACCTTTTAAAGGGATTATTGGTGAACTGTTTCCCGTTGTCCGTTATGATCATCCTTGGGATCCCGAACCTGCACACAATGTTTTTCCAGCAGAAGGAAATAAATTTTCTTACCTTCGATATTGGTCAGTGGTTCAGCTTCCACCCATTTTGTGAAATAATCCACCGCCACGATCAAATATTTGAAATTTCTTGGGCCTTCAAGGAATGGCTCAACAAGGTCGATACCCCATTTGTCAAAGGGCCATGAACCGTGAATACTCATCATCTCCTCCAGGGGAATGTGTTTCAATGGCGCGTGTTTTTGACATTGGTGGCAAGTCTGTATATACTGGTTTGCATCTTTGAACATTATGGGCCAGTAATACCCAGCTCGGATAAGCTTCCTCGATACTGACATAGCTCCTTGATAACTCCCACATATACCCTCATGGGCCTCTCTTATCAAATAATCAGCCTCGAAGGGGATCACTAATATGAATCTCCTTGGGAAGACTCACGATTTGCGGAATTATATCTTTGATCTAGTGAAGGGATCTGCAAACCCGCACTATCTCGCACGAAATTCAGGAGTCTAGCCCTCAGGGTACGCCTAACTTCGACTTGCTCTCTAACTAGCCCTCAAGATCAGATTACAAGGTTTATTGATACTTAACTAGCCCTCGGGGTTAAGCAACAATGGAATAGCTCGCAAGCAAAGAGTATGAACTCAAAAGGTTGTATATTTGATTGATGAAAGGTTGTAAGGTAAAAATAATGTTGAATACCACCCCTATTTATAGTACATAGGTATGGTCTTCAAAAAATACAAATAAGAAACTGAAAAGGATTATGGCAGCTTTAAGAAGCTAAAACCATATTTAACTAGACTACCTAAAATAAATGACTATATTCTTCAAGATAAATCTTGAATGAATATTGCCTTATCTAATGTTACTAAATCTAATTCTAATCAAATCAAAACTGAATATTCTAAATACTAAAATAAATGCATGACCGAAACATTAATTCTTCTAAGGCCAACATGGCAGAATTAATGGGCCTTATTCTAAAATGATCACACTACCTCATTAAAAAAATCCAGTGGGAAAAAGAGTACAGTGTTATCTTCTAAAAATCCTATTAAATAAATATAAATAAATAAACCTAATTCGTATCATTCACACATCTGAGTAACAGTTGTAAATTCCCTCTTTTATACGGAATTCCCTCTTGCATCGCATATTTTGGCGCTTTCAGCCTGACTTTTCTGGCTTCAACAGGATTCTCTGGGAGTGACCCGTCTCAAAGATACTTAACAATGGGCGTCATCTAGCAAATTTCTTCCTCCACGGCCATTACCATATTCTCCTAAAAAATTTGATTATTAAGGGTCTCTATGAGCAACTGCCCTTGAGACTCCGCTCCTAAATTCGACGAAGCTAACTTTCTCAAGGAATCATCCTTATGGTTGTGTTCTCTTGGTACTTGCTCCAAGGTATAGCTTTTTAACTTCCTAAGTAGAGGCTTCACAAAATATCGATACTTTTGCAAGTTGTGCTCCATGGCCTCGTATTCCCCTTTTACCTGCTAATTTAGATCTATCAAGAATTCCTTATAACTCCTGCTCTTTATCACCATATCGTCCACATATCTTTCTACATTCCTACCAATATGCTTTCTGAACAACTTGTCCAATATCCTCTGGTATTTTTCCACTACATTTTTCAAGCCAAAAGGAATCTTCTTTTAACAATACGTTCCTACATCATCCATCAATATTTGGTGATAACCCTTGTGGGCATCGAAGAAAGCCAATGCTTGATACCCTGTAATTGCCCCCACCAACTTATCGATGAGGGGTAAGGGGTAACTATCCTTTGGGTAGCATTTATTCAAATCCGTAAAATCTATACACATCCACCAAATACCATCATGCTTTGGGACCATAACTGGATTACCTAGTCATTCCAGGTAGAATACTTCCTTGATTACATCAGCCTTGAACAATTTGTCAACCTTGACCTTGATAGCTTCTGCCCTTTCTGGCGCGAATACTATCCTTTTTTGCTTGATGGGCCTGACCCATGAATCAATGTTTAAACTATGGACTACTAATTCTCGGGGAAACCCTATAAGATATGAGGTATCCCATGAAAACACATCTTCATATTCCTACATTAACTTGCTCAGCTTTTCCTTCACATCCCCAGGGGTAAGCTTCCCTACAGTCACATCCAAGATTGGCATTTGTTCAGTTTTAGAAAGGCTAACTCCCCTATGTATTGAAGCTACATCTCTCACCTTCCTTGCTTCTCTTACCACTGTGAGGTTACAGCTTTTAGCCACGGCCTAATCCCCTTGGATGGAAGCTATCCCTCTACTCGTTGGAAATTTCATCATTAGATGATATGGGGACCACACTGCTCGAGCTTGGTACATCCAAGGCCTTCCCAAAATTACATTGTATAGAGAATAAGCATCAACCACTACGAAGGTGCACTCGATCGTTACCCCCTTATTCCCTTCAGATATCCATACTGGCAAGGTGACTTCTCCTATGGGATATATTGGTTTCCTGTAAATCCTGAGAGGGGTGGTAGCTGACTTCTTCAAATTATTCCTTACAATATCTAACTGATCGAAACATTCAGAAAACATTATCTCTACCCCACTTCCATCATCAATAAAGATCTTTTTCACTAAGGTCGTTCCAATTACCGTCATTACCACCATCAGATCTGCATGTGGGGTTTGGTTTGGGATAGCATCCGCTTTTGAAAATGTGATTGTCTCGTCCGGTCGGAATCTCTTGTTGTTTGGCTCTTCTATGGGAGCCTTTTGAGAATCAGCTTTCATGACTAAGTTTTATTCCACTTATCATGTTGATCATTCTCCGTATAGGCATATTTTCACCATTCCTACTGTTCTGGTTTCCAGTGGGTTGTTCTCGCAGACCCTTATCCCTTCTTTCCTGATCTATGCCTCGACGTTCTTGTCCTTGATGTCTTCTATCTCCTCTATCCCCATTATTATGAGGATATCTCATGTATGGCGGACGGTCCCCCGGGGGCTGAGGTAGTTCCCCTTGATTTCCTCTCTTTCATTCGTTTCTATCTCCATTTTCAAATTGATGTAATCATTCATATCATGGCCATAATCCTTGTGAAGGTTGCAGAATAAGTTCGTAGCCTTTCGTCCTGCTACTGAGTCAGGTGCGTTTGACAAGGGTTATGGTTGTCTGAATACCCCTCTGTAAATACTTAGGATATGTGCTGGAGGCCTACTAGCGGAAGTATACCTCTCGAAGTTAGGTCTGGGCGCCTTTGCTGTCTTCTTCCCACGATGATCACCATTTTTTTGGCATATCGATCAAACTCTCTTTCTTTCTCCCGGTGGCTTCTTCGACTTTCGAGTGCTACTCGACTATCTCCTGAAGCTTTTGTAGGGTTCGAGGAACATTTTTACTTAGTTTTTTGTTTAGCTCTATGTCTCTCATCCCAAGAAAGTATCCTTGGATCACTTCATTTTTCGTGGTCTCTACCACCCCTAAGCTTTCATCTACATAGTGATGGTAGATGGCTTTTATTGACTCTCGAAGGTTTTGTATCATCTGGTATAACTCCAGAAGGGTTTTGGCAAACTTCTTCTTTTGGGAATATTGACTCAATAATGCCACGCTAAAATCTATGTAGGAGTGCAAAGACCCTTTTGGCAACTTGTTGTACCACTATTGAGCCTTTAACTCCCCACCAATTTGAAAGTCATATTTTTGTTGAAATCTCTCGAGTTCATAAGACTAAGAAACATCTTAATTAACTCCCTGGGATCAAACTCTCCACTATACATCGGGAGCCCCTCTGGGGGTTCGGTATCTACTGGCCATCGCTCTGAGGTTATCAGCAATGAAAATGGGGATCCTGCCACCTGACCAAGTTACCCAATCAGCCTGTATAACTCTATCTTGAAGACGTCTCCAATATCTCACCTTTGCTCTCCTGGGTTTAATAATCCTCTATGGGGGTTACCATAAGCCATATGATGTCGAGGGGGTTGAATTAACTATATAGGATTTACCCAGGTCATCATGATCCCTGAACTACTATTGTATAACCCATAAGGGTCATACAGGCCATAACCTGCTGACTGGTTCGACATCCCTATACTTCCATATCCCTGGGACCCATACCCCATCTCAGCTCTGGGATATCCTCCTATCAAGGTTTCCAGAACTGCAGGGGGTCCAGAATGCGCTAGCCCTAGGGGTTCAAGGAATGGAAGCTGATCAGCTCTAGGATATCCTCCCATCAAGGTTGTCAGAACTGCAGGGGATCCAGGACGTGCCAACCCCAAGGATTCAGGGAATGAAGGTTGATATCGTGCCTAATACCCCTCTCAAGGATATCCAAAGTAGGGAAACACTATCATGGGTTGAGCGACGTTCCTTATCGGGGCTTCCATGCCATTAGAGGGCGCTACTGGGACTGAGGCAGGCGTGACCTGATATCCCACCCCCGCCAATATTCGAATTTCCTTGGCTAGTTCAGATTGCAAAGTATTCACACATGTTCCTCGATTTGCTCATTGGGATTGTTCGTAAGCTTCCATCTGTGACTCCCTAGAAACCTCCATGAAATTACCATCTCTTTCACTGTACTCTCTGGTGTATGCATCTGGTGTAGGATTTGCAAGCCATGTTCCTCTGCTCGCATTGCTCATAATGGGCCCCGAGGGTCCAGCTACATCTTGAGGGCCCTTGGGGATCACTGAAATATATCCAATGGAGCCTTACCCTCCTTCCAGCTGAGACTTGCGTCGCTTCTCTCTCTACTTCCTAGGATACTAGAGGGTTAACCATTCTGCTTCTTCTTCCTTGATAAGGTGATTGTACTTCCTTGGTAGCACCAGTTCCTTTCAACTTTAACCTCTCACTCCTCCGAGTATTTGTGGAGGTGGACATAAACATGACTTAAATCAGTCCAACTGCACATGCTAATTGATGCGTCTTGAAACCGGTCGAGTCTTAACATCGAGTCCCTCGGTGATAAGCTACAAGAAAAAAAACCCTAGGAGGTCCCAGGGGTAAACTCTCTGATGGTTAAGTTAGTAAGTGTTTTTTGGTAAATGTTCAAAAGTCATGTATTGTAAATATGTATCTATCTATTTATATTGTATCAGGGAATGACGTATCTCTAGATTATATGCCTTGATGTAATCCTTGATTTACACCTCTCTATTAAGGGGATTTATCGTGCTGATGTGGGCTTAAGTTGCTCTTTGCCCAAGGTGCTCTTGGCCCAGCTGTGAGTTTACCTATTATCAGCTATCAAATTCTAAAAGTTGATAATGGGTAGTATTGATTGATACTACTTTGGTATTAGGTGTCCCACTTCAACATTTTCCACCTCCCACCCATGCATGTTGCCCCATCGCCTCCATGAGGAAAGGTACACCATTTTCCATTTCTGTACACTTTTATTTATCTATAATCATGAAACAATATACTTCCTCTATCCCAGTTCAAACTTAACACTTCACTTTATGTCACTATTCACCATTTAACTTTGACTACCCGTTGGAATAGATATATACACAATAATATTATCATATATGGCGGGATTCGTTGTAACTAGTTTCTAAATATCAACTTTATATTTGCCATTATTATATATAGCTAAACATATTTATGGTCAAACATGTTTCTTGATAACCAGGAAAATAATTCTATGAAGTTTGAGATAGGATAGAGGGGGTACAAAAATATTACTATGATGCCCATACGATCGAATAAATTAATGGGGTAGTTTGTCATTCTTGGATTCATATGTGTTTTTTTTGCTTGGTTGGTTGTTAGTAGCATGCATGTGTCTGACTAGTCTCGAACTCCCTGGAGAAAGGGGTCGAAGTGATAATCTGCATCGTCCATAGAGTTATACAACCTGACAAGCAAGCGTGTTGAGGGTAGAAACCAATCAAAATAGCTATGGGGAGATTCTTTCATGATCACTACATAAATAAGTTGTCAATAATAAATGAGATTCTGTGAGATACTATATGAGATTCTGTGAGATTTAATATATTTACTATGTGCTTTACATGTGGTATTTGTACATACATTAAAATATATGGATACAAAGGAGTTCAATAGAGAGATATAAATGGTGAATTTTAAGGATTATAGTGTAAAGAGAGGGGTGTGAAAGTCCATATAGTTTATCATCTTTGTATTGAACTCCTCCTTATCATACAATCTTGATTTTCCCAAAACATCCAAATGAATAGTGCACATTAAATATATTAAAGCACATAAAATCAATTAAATTATGAAATATTAAATAGGGCAAACAAATTATGTGACCCCTAAACTACTGTCATTATTCACCCCTCCATTTATTATTTGAACACTCTTGACCCTTAAATTAGCATATGTGTTGAGTTGAGCCACTTTTGTTTATTCAATCTATCAAGTTTATGTCTTTTCCTATTCGATCCCAAAATTCATTTCAATTTAGAAGAATTTGTTCTCAATCTGTGTGTGCGGTGCGTCATAAATTTCAACTTGGATCTCATTGTCTACAAAAACATCTGAATGGATAGAGAAGACATCTCAACTCAGATCTCGCATAGCTCGATAAGACATTCTTCTGAATGGCAAAGAATTCAGGGGCTGAATAGGAAAAAATATATTTGCCCCTCAAAATGTCAACGAAAGTTGAACTTAACTATTTAACTAAAAGGAAGTGGCAAACCTTAAGACTATTGTTAGTTCTGGGGACAAGAGTGTTAAAAAATAAAATTAAGGACCAAGGTTGGATAATGACAATAGTTTAGGGGCCAATGAAGTCGTTGCCCTATTAAATAATACCTATCACTATTACTTTCAAAAACAAAATTGTGGCTAGTATTGAATGATAGAATTTAGTATGTGGTGTCCGATTATCATCGATTTTCCCTCCCAACCCACGCATGTTGCCCCATCACCCATCACCGGCAAAGATACATCCCTTTTCCTTTTTGTTCACTTTTGGTTTTCTATATTAGTGGAAAAATATACATAAAAATATTACTGCCATACCTACATTGTCGTGAAAATTACTTGGGTAGTTTGTGCTTCTTTGATTCATCTTTGTGAGTTTTTGTTGCGTGTTTGTTTGGTTTATGGACAAGTAAGTGTCAGACTAGTCTCGAGCTCTCCATCTAGTAATGGGTCGAAGCAATCTTTTTAACATGTGATATTACAGAGAGTTCTTTTGATCATTGCGTAAGCTGAGTTGGGCTTGCAACAGTATGAATATAATCCACTTAGACGTCAAAAGAGGCATAAAGGAATTGTACCTTCTATTCCAAGTCCATCACAAGGAAAGCAAAACAAAGATTTTCTTTATTTGCAAAGTCCATGGAGCTGCCAAACCCAACAAGCAAGCATGTAAAGGGTAGCAAGGAATCAAAACAGTTAAGGTGATATTCATGATTGGATAAAGTATTTATCCATAATACATAAGATATTGTGTGATGTATATTTGGTATACAGTTTAAGTATAAAATTTTTTGCATGCATTTAAATATATTGATAAAGAGGAATTCAATGTAGACATTTAGATGGTGAATTTGAAAGGAGTAAAAGGGCCGAAAAAAAGTCTTGAAAATCCTTAAAAACCACCATCTACTCATTGAACTCCTCCTCATCTTAATTTCTCGAAACACTGACACGTAAAATGCACATTGAATACACTAAATCACATTAAATCGTACAAAACTGTGAAAAATAGGCCAAATAACACCTTTCACTATCATCTTCTAAAAGTTAATCACGGGTAGTATTGATTGATATTACCACTGGCGGATCTAGGGGGCGAGGGGGTAATATCATACCAAGCACCTCCTACGATCTGCCGACCATTGAGTATTTTATCTCCCCCCACCCCCTGAAAGTTGAGTATTTATATGTTTTAAGTTGCAGGCACCAAGACTTTGCGGGCGAAGGAATGAGACAACTCAAATCTTTTTTAGGAGACAACTCAATTCTCCTTTATTGTTTTTATTATTTTATTAGTATCTATTATTAAGACGATGCCGTTTCATTAGGATATGCACTAAAGTAACTTAAAGATATTTCCAAAATTGGGACAATCAATTCTTTGCAATAATGGTGACCCACGTTTGCGTTGGTGGGTCACATATATTTTTTTTAAAATTTAATGATTTATTTGATTAATTGTTTGATATTTTATATTAACATCTCACCTTATTGATTTAGTACCTAATTTCTTTTTTAGAGTTTATTTTATTTTAGCTTTTGTGATTTATTTTTTAATTATCAAATAGTGCATTATACTAGTTATTGTAACTATTATGATTTCACAGTGAAATTTGGTTTTACCTAATTAATTCAATTATCACTACTGTGTTCCAACATACCTATCTAACCAAGTATGCAATAAAGTAAAGCATAAAAGACACAAGACTTGGTTACGCAGTTCGGTGAAATCCACCTACATCTGCGGGGCCTGGCCCAGTTCAGAATGAATCCACTAATCAGAAAGATACAGTACAAAGTACACCATACAATTATACTTATCTTATCTAACTATAACATGAATCCTGCAAGCTCCCCTTGCTACCGATCCGCCTTGATCAGACTCCCTCTGACCTCAAAACTTATCGACGCTGGATCTCCTCCTCCCGAGAAATTAAGGCATATGATTCTGAACTTTGTGCAGCAGGTTTGTGTGTTAGAACATAGAATTATGGCTCTTTGCAATTCTCAAAAGATAAAAAATCTGTCTGCAGATTTCTTTTCTATTAAGTCCGTAATAATGCAGCCGTGTTTGTCCTCTATATATAGTCCATGAGCAGATCTGAATTCTCCATGATTATCTCCATAATATTCCTATTCCAAAACTGTTTCTTGAAGCATATCCAAATCTCATAAATAAAGGGATTTTCCTTATATCAATGTCTCCATATATTCGATAATAACAACTCCATATTTATAGAGATTTTCCATAAATCAACTATGCTTCCATACGCCTAATATATAGAAGAATATTCAGATTTTCATAAATCACAAATACCATAATATTCTGTCTTCGTTTTCCGTAAACATCTTGGCGTAAATATGCTTATCCGTATATTCCAACATACGAATATTGCACACATGAATATTGCATCTCCAATTCTGATACGCTTGAAGTCCTGTAAGGAACTAGAATATCTCATCCAACTCAAATACAACTTGGACTAGATGTATCCTTCTCTGATTCAATCTTCAACCTTTCCTTATTGCACCAAAATTCCTTCTTTGATGTTGCAACTCAATAATACCATATTTGTATAATTTCCATAAATTGCCAACTAGATAAATCTAGACTTTACAATCTCCCCCTTTGGCATTTTGTGGACCAATCACCTTTTGGCATTTCATCACAAGAGCTTATGCAAATAAAGACATCAACCTTGAAAACTACTCTGGATGTTGAAACATAGAAACATAAAGTCTCCCCCTGAATTCCGCATTCCTTCTACATCTAGGAATAATAGGCATGTTGGAACATCAACCCAACGGAGCCATTAAAGTTATCCAAGAAATCCAAAACATCTCCCTCTTGGGACCATAAATATGCCAAACAAAATAGACACAAAAAACCAAAATCTCCATTAAATGCAGCTCCCCCTGAAGCAAATATCTGGCCTATGTTGGAACATAGCCATAACAGAACATTTAAACCTCTTTAGGAAATCATGGAATGTTCATATGAGCTATGAAATCCATTCCTATCACCTCCACATCTTGTGTTAGGAAAAGGAAGAGTCTGCCCTAGAATCCGGGGACTAAAACAGCCTCCCACTTTTTTGCCTCCACACCCCGTGTTGACAAAAATAGGTAACCTTCCATTTTAACCCCTTGCATATTATTTCCCCAGAATTAATATATTGTGGAAGAAGCTTTAAACAGCATGATGTTGCTTATCAACTTCCTTCTTAAATGTGTAAAACTTGCCCTGCAATAGCTGCTCAAGTTGCATCCATATCCTCCATATATCAGCGGCTGATGTCTTCTACCTGCCATAAAAACAGAAAGAGAGTAGTACCTTGCAAAATTTTTTTCCCTTTCATGTAATTCTAATGTATGGGAATTCTCTAGCATCAAGCGTAACCAATCCTCTAACACTTTATGGCTAATGTTCACGAGTAAAAGTTTCAGAGTTCTTTGTTGTACTTGCTAATTTTGCAAGTGCATCAACTACAGAGTTTTCCTCTCTGTGATTATGAGAAAAAGTGATAGAGAGTTCACCTGCAAGGCTCTATATGGTTATGAGAAATGGAATAAATCTCCATGGGATCTTATAATCCTTTCTGATCATGTTTAACAGCAGGAAAGAATCCACTTCAACTTGAATATCATTAAACTCATTAAAATAAGCCATTTGCAGCCCAATCTTTAAAGTTGTAATTTCAGCTTCCAAACTATCCATATCTTCCAAATATTGATCCCTGATACCACTCCAGCTCCAGCTACCTTTGATTTGAGTGAAGAAACATGTGTTAAGCTTGAAAGATTGCTGAGGAAGTTTCCAAAAAACTATGGTTTGCTCTTTAGATCTTGCGCCTGTATCAAATGGAGGAATATACAATAGAGATGGATATATTTGATCCTTATTTGAATTTTTCCATCTTAAACCATTAATATGAACTAAGGTCCTTATAGTGTCTATGACATTCTTAACTATGCAGAGCATATCAGGTGTGTGATTGCCATATATGTATTCGTTTCTTGCACACCAGATAAACCATGAAGTTATTGATGGAATAATTCTTACATAGATAGCCTATAGTTTAGATTTTATTTCCACATTCCAGTAAAAGTAAAACCTATCCGACAGATTTTGAAAAGAAATATGTATCTGGTTCCACACAGCTTTGGCCCGATAGCATTCATTAAAACAATGGTGAACTTCCTCATAATCTTTTCTACAAAATGGACAGATAGATTGCAAATAAAAGTTGAAGTCCTCCAATACATCTGAGAGTGGTATGAATCTATTTAAGAGCCTCAATATGAAAACTGGGAATTGTTTTTGTAAACACTTAGACCATAAGTGTTTGTAACATTCAATTTTAAGTGAAAAAATTCATTCTTCTCAGGTTTTCCCAATAAAAGGCTAGGATAATCATCAAACAAGGCAAATTCCTTAGATAACAATTGAATGTACTCAGTATATAAACCGTTTTGAAGTACAGGAATATATTCATGCTGATGAAAAAAGAAGTCTGCAATTGTCATTTTAGGATAAGGTAATGGATGTTGCATATCCCACACGCTAAATAGATTTGATCTGTTCATCCAATTTTTGTGTGAAGAAGATACCTCACCTCTCCCTACCTGAAGATAGTAGTTTTCATATGCTATCTCATCAACTTCCTTGATACTGCGCCAAGTTTTAGATATTTTTAAAGAATCAGATAAAGACCACATAAATTCAGACCAGCGGAATTTTCCTTTTTGTAATTTCCACCAAAGTTTTAATGAAAAACTTTTGACAATGATATGGAGGTTTTAAACATCAAGGCCATTTTCCATATATGGATAACATAAAATTTCCCAACTCCTCCAAGTTTTTTTCTGGCCATATTGAGAAGTTTCCCACGAGAACTTTGCAAAAAAGGATATGTAACTTGTCTATTACCCCCTTTGTAGGTTTAGAAACTGTTAATGTATTCAGGGGAATAGCAGAGAGAACATGTTTCAGCAAAATAAGTATATCAGTTTGATTTAACCATTTATTTTGCCACAAAAGTAGTTTTGTTGAAATTTTCTCAAAAATAGTTTGGAAATAGTTATGCTTTGTTCTCCCACAGTATACTAGACACCTTAAATATGTGAAAGGAAAAACTCCTGGTGTCATATAGGAAATTTGATATATCATGATTCTATAAGCAATGAGAGCATGCTTTGTTATGTAAAAAGCTGATTTCTAAAAACTAATTTTCTGCCCTATAGCTTTCTCATAAACTAGCAGAAAACCTTTTAAACTTTGAATACTTGTTCTATTAGCCTTAAGGAAAACCACTGTATCATCAGCAAAGCTGAGATGAGTGACTTTACGAACTGAATTTGGCAACTTAAAGTAATTAATCTTGTTTTGTTGATATAAACCTTTTAAGTTTCTTGAGAAAACTTCAGTATAAACAAAAAAAAGGGAGATAGTGGATCTCCTTATTTAATGCCTAGTGAAGCTCTAAAGAAACCAAATGGTTTGCCACTAACTGGGACTGAAAAATATGTTGCAGCAATATTGCCCATATGTTTTTAACTAGAAGACCATGAAAACCAATTTTTAAAAGAAGTGAGTTTAGAAAATACCAAGACACTCTATCAAATGCCTTCATCATATCAAGTTTAAAGCACACATTAAAATCCCCCCTTTTATCATTCAAAAGCTAAATAATTTCTTGCACTAGTAACACATTGTCAGCTAATTCCTTGTCCTAAACAAAAGCTAATTGTTCATATGAAATTAGCTGAGGCGCTATGGGCTTAAGTCTTTCTGTATAAACCTTTAAAAAAATATTTAGAAAATTTGAAAGGCTTATAGGTCTATAGTCATTAAATGAAGAGTTGGCCTATTTTTTAGGTATCAAAACAATGAAAGTGGCTGCAATGGCTTTTGGGATGGGAATTCCTAATAAATACTCATTGACAGCATCTAACAGATCATTTGAGATAATATCCCAACAAATAGTATAAAACGTACCTGGGAAGCCATCTAGTCCTGGTGCAAAATCACCATCCCTGTTAAAAACATATTCTTTAAGTTCCTCCATGGTGATTGCCCTCATAATGTCATCATTCACCTTATTAGAGATGAGCTTAGGGACATCATGTAACATTGAGACATCAGATGAACCATCTATGTCTGTATTGCTATCAGTGAATAGCTCAGAATAAAATCTCATAGCTTCAGCTCTAATATCATCTGGATTTTTAATTCACTTCTTCTGTGAGTTTTTAATTTCTGAGATCATTTGCCTAGCATGCTTGGATTTTACCTATGCATGAAAGAATTTAATATTAGAGTCTCCTAGTTTAAGCCATATAACCCTAGATTTTTTCTTCCAAACAATTTCTTCTCTTTTTAAAGTTAAGGTTAATTCATCTTGTGCTGTATGAAGTTCTGTCCTAGAGATGGCATTATTATTCAGCTGGTACATTAATTCTTTTTGTAAAACATCCTCTTCTACCTCCTTAACTCTATCATGGACATTGTCAAAAATATTTTTATTTCATTCCTTCAAAGTAGTTTTCAATCTTCTTAACTTTGTGGAAAATCTTATCATACCAAATTCAGTCAATAGAATATAACTTTTAATTTGCATGGTATTGGTATTTTATAAAATAAAATTAAAAGTTTAAATATCTTTTTTTATAAGAGATGGTGACGTGGTGCTAAAGAAGTGATTCTCAAATATCATTCCATTATTAGTAGTTGGTTCTTATCTAGTTTTTATCAAAATTGATGATGTGACACTTAAGAAGTACTCCTTAGAGCATGTGCAATGGGGTTTCTTTGTGGCTTCTTATAAGAGAAACCGTAAAACCCTACAATGAGGTTTCATAGTGGTTTCAAAACAAAGAAACCAGTCCACATTTTCAAATGGAAGCAACCGCCTCATCTGCAAATGCCCATGATGCGCGTCCCAATATTACTGGGCCATGTGTCCCATTAAAGCCCCAATATTTTTTAAATTCTCATTCTTTGGGACACGTGGCAAGCTCTCGTTGGGCTACCTGTCCAAATCTGTATTTTTTGGTTTTTTTTCTTTTTTAAAAAATAATATGTATTTTTTCTTTGAATTTTTTTTTAAAATTAAATTTTAAAATTTGAAATGTATTATTAAATTTAACATTTCAATTTATTTTGGTAGACAAATTTCTTTAAATTAAATATTAAAGGTAAAATTAGTGAGTGAGATAGAGAAAATCAAATGGGGTCCATGAAGCGGTTCCTTAGTGGTTTCTACCATTGTGGAGGTAAAAGTTGAGTAGTTTCTTTGTGGTTGCTTTTGATGAGGTGGAAGAGAGATTAGATATTCAATGGAAAGAAACCACACGAGTGGTTTCTTTGTGGTTTCACCATTGTACATGGTTTTAAGAGCATGTGCAGTGGGGGTTTCTTTGTCCACAATGGTGGTTACAAAAAAAATCACCCCATGGCTGCTCCAAATAGCAACCGCTCCAATTGCTTCTCATCCCATATGATCGGGCTCTCCCATGTGCAGCCTTTGTTTTGTCCTCCCTTTGCATAACACGTGTCACTCCATTATTGGGACACGTGTCCCGACAAGCTTCCTTTCCTTATTTTTAAAATTTCATTCTTAATCCTTTTTAGTGTTAATTTGTAATCCTTTTTTAGTAATAGTTATAGTCAATATTTTTAAATATTTGTAATCAAATTTTTTAAAAATAATTTGTAATCCTTTTTTTGTAATAATTGGGTCACTAATTTTTATTATTTGTAATTCATTTTGTGTATGTAACAATTGGTCAGAAAAAATCAGTATTCTGATTTTCAATTTGTAATAAGATAGGTTAGATTAACATTTTAGTATTTAATATTTATTGTAATTTTTCTAGTCAAATAATTGGTCTTTCAAATGTAATATTTTTAACTTCAATTTTTAAAATCAATTTCTCTTATTATTTAATTTTAGATCACAAAATATTTAATATTTTTTTGGAAAAACAAAATTAAAAATTAAAAATTAAAAATTAAAAACACATTTCAATTTATTTTAGCAGGCAAATTATTTTAATTAAATACTAAAGGTAATATTAATGAGTAGGATATAGAAAATCAAGTGTGGTCTATAAAGTGGTTTCTTAGTGGTTTCTAACACACTGGAGGTAAAAATAGAGTGGTTTATTTGTGTGTTACTTTTGATGAGGTGGAAGAGATAGATTGAGAGTTATATTGTATTTAATGGTGAGAAACCACTTTTGTGATTTCTTCCATTGTACATGGTCTAAGTCCACTACCATTATGGGTGCTCTTAGTTGTCTGTGAGATTCAATATGTTTAATGTGTGCTTTACGTGTGATGTTTGTGCATGAATTTAAATATATTTATAAAAAGTAGTTCAAGGTTGAGATCCATATGGTGGATTTGAAGGATTAAAGTGGAAAGAGGAAGAAATTTTGAAAATCCATAAAAGTCGCCATCTTTGCATTGAACTCCTCCTTATCATATTGTGAATATTTTTTTCCAAAAATATTCACACATAAATTGAATTTTTTTTCTTGCAATTTAGTATTCTCAATCGGCTACTGATTAATTGAATCAAACAGGCAAGTGCGAAAGTTAGTGTGTGCGAAAACGTGCGAAAGTGTGTGCGATTATATCTGTTTTCACTACTGTTCATCTACTCCTTCCTTTTCCTTTTCTTTTCTGACCGTTACTCGCCGGCAACGGTAACAGCCACTGGTAACGGTTTCTTTCTCCGCCACTTGGCGGGGTCTCCTCCCGACGATCGATGGCAGCTTCCACCTCCAACTCCAATCTGCCACCGCCCCCTAAAACGTTTGCGGCTGCTCTTCAGACAAAATCCCCTCCATTGTCATCACAACTCCCAAATAACCCCGAGCTAATCCCGAAATCCTCCCATCTAGGTGATCTTGCTTGTTTATACTCTGAGGAACAAATTGCCACATTATCAGCTCATTACTCCAATGCATTGGTCGGTAAATTTACCAAAGGTAGAATCTCAATGGATCAGATGGAGGTTGCCCTTAAAACTATTGGGTTCGAAGGTAAGTACCAATTGGGATCTCTTGATTACAAACATATACTAATTCGTTTTGAACAGGTTAACGACTACCAACGATGTTGGATGAAAGGCATATGGAATTTCAATGGCGTTTCACTGAAAATGCTTAAGTGGACTCCTGAGTTCTCTACACAGAGAGAATCTCCCATTGTCCCGATTTGGTGTACAATTAGGGAGGTACCACTCTACTACTATAACTCCTCATCTATTGAAGCTATTGGTAACAATATTGGTAACTTTATAAAGAATGATTATGCTACTGAGATGCTTACTAGGCCTTCGGCCATAAAATTCTGTGTTGAAATTGACCTACTGAAGCCTCTGCCACAATACATTAGGCTAGGTTCAATAACAAACAATAGGAAATATCCAATTGAATTTGAGGATATCCCTCTATACTGTGGACATTGTGCTAAACTGGGGCATTCTTCAGGCCAATGTAGGGTTAACCCTCAGAATAATAAGGAAAGAACTGAGGAAACTAATAGAATTCACACTCAACCTATCCCTCAGTGGCAGGCAACCGGGAAAAAATTCGATTTACCACCACTGCTCTCTGATTCACCTACCCATACTCATGTTTCTCCTATTGATAAGGTAGTTAGGAACCCTGATCCTCTACTGCAACCTGCTCAAACTCCCACAACCCCTGTTTCTAGTGGTCTTCTGACAATAGGGAGTCCAGATAACTCCACCACTAGGTTACTAAATGCCACTGCTAAATCTAAAACAGTTCTGAAAGCTTATGCAAGAGATGATCTCCACATTGGCTTACATCATTCTCTTATGATTGATGCTATTGCTAAACCTACACTTTCCTTAGGGGGAAAGATGTCGAATAGATTCTCTGTTTTGCAGGGAGAAGACACTTACTCTCAGGAACAAGAAGAAACCAGCTGCAGTAAACAGAAGAATCTGGAGCAACCTTTGGATTTGGACTCAGATGAACAACAAACTCTGGAAGAGGGATCTGAGCAGACAGGTAAGTTTGAACATCCAGGTAAATCTAAAAACAAAAAGGTGACCTATCTTAGTCAGCTGAACAAAATGTTATTAAGATCAGCTACAAAAGGTACAAAATCAGGTGAAATATGATAGGAACAGTTAATATTAATTTTCTGATCTGGAATCTTCGTGGAATGGAATCATCATTGCTTAGGCTATCTAATTTAATCAAAACTAAGAGAATTCAGTTGCTATGCATAATAGAACCTATGCATGATAACTCAAAAATACAGACCTATATGACATCATTACATTTTGCAAACTGTCTAGCCCTTCCTAATGGAAAATTTTGGTTAATGTGGACTCATCTCCTCACAGTTTCACTGATTACTTCTCATGACCAATTCCTTTTTGTTAGCATATCTCATTTTTCTCTGGCCCTTAATATGAATGCTGCCTTCATTTATGCTTCAAGGGATAGAGAGGGTAGGAAAGCTTTGTGGAAAGATTTAGAGCCTTTGTCTAACAGTGACACTATTTTTATAGGGGATTTTAACACTATTAGGAGTCTATATGAATACAGAGGACCCTCTAATCCAGCTCTAGGGAGCATTAGGGATTTCAATACATGGATTAATTCGAATGGGATTCAGGAAATAAGCACAGTAGGCAATTTATTCACCTGGTGTAACTCTAGGCTAAGGAATCCCACTTCCAAGAGGTTAGATAGGGGGCTCTGTACACTATCTTGGAGCTCCAAATTTCCATCTTCCTCCATCCAGATTCTCAATAGACACACTTCAGACCACTCACCTCTCATCCTTCAGTTATCTAATCTAACTTCCTCATATCCCAAACCTTTTAGATTCATCAATGCCTGGTTCCAAAGATCGGATTTCATAGGTTTAATGCAGGAATCTTGGGAAAAACCTATACAGGAAAGAGGAATGATTAAATTCTACCTGAAACTGATTAGGCTTAAAAGAGTCATCAAAACTTGGAACAGAGAATCTTTTGGTAATATTGATGCCAATGTTTCACAAGCTGAGGATGCCCTAAGAATACAGGAATCTATTTTTGATCATGATCCTAATTTAAATGAACTGGTTAAACTTAATCAGAAAAAAGCTAGTTTGCAGAAGGTCTTAAAAGAAAAAGAAAAGTTCTGGAAACAAAAGGCAGGACTTAAATGGCATAAATTAGGTGACAACAATACTGAATTTTTTCATAAGGTTGTCCAAGAAAAGAAATGTAGGATACAGATTAATAAAATAAAAAACTCGGCTGGCCAATGGCTAAACACAGAACCTGAAATTCAGAAAGAGGCAATCTCTTTTTACTCAGATCTACTAACTGAACCAGATCAAGGCACTGATGATACCTTCTCCTCTCATTTTCTGAGCCAAATTCCAGTGATTTTAACTGATTCTGATAATCATATCTTAGCTTCTCCTATTCTGGAACCTGAATTAAGATTAGTTGTTCAGAATTTAAGTAGCAATAGTAGCCCTGGCCCGGATGGCTTCACACCTAAGTTTTATAAGAAATGCTGGCCTTTTATTAAGAATGATCTTTTAGAGGCAGTTAATGACTTCATTGTAGGATCTAATATTCCTAATGGGATATCTAGCACATGGATTACACTTATTCCTAAGAAAACAGCCCCATGTCAGTTTGGGGACTTTAGACCTATTAGTTTATCTAATGTATCTAATAAAATCTGTTCCAAGGTTCTTATGGAAAGATTAAAACCTTATATGGACTCTCTGATATCTCCTAACCAATCCTCTTTTTTGAAGAAGAGAGACATTTCTGATAATATATTATATTTACAGGAAATGGTTAGATTCTTGGATAAGAAAAACAGAATTCCCAACTGTATAATGAAACTGGACCTAATGAAAGCCTTTGACAGGGTTAACTGGCAATTTCTTAGGCAGATTTTAGTTAAATTTGGTTTTCAAGGGATTTTTCTGAATGCAGTGATGAAGAATTTAGCACAGGCAAAATTTTCAATTCTAATTAATGGAAAACCTGTTGGTTTTTTTCCAGCTACTAGAGGTATTAAACAAGGTGATCCTCTCTCTCCTTTCCTCTTTAATATTTTTACTGAAGCCTTTTCAAGGAGTCTCTCATATGTTTTCTCTACTGGAAGGCTATCTCATTTCCAATTTCCTGCATCAATACCTGCCATATCTCATCTATTATATGCAGATGATACCATAATTTTCATGCAGGCATCAAAATTAAATCTCATAAGAATAAAGGCTTTTCTAGATGTCTTCGAGGTGACTTCAGGACAGAAGTTTAATTTTGAAAAGTCAGAATTCTACTTGAGTAAAAGAGCCTCTAACATTAAGATCTCTCAGGTTAAGTCCATTCTAAAAATGAAAAAAGGTGCACTCCCATTTACATACCTTGGTTGTCCAATATTTAGGGGAAGAACACTAAAAAGGTATTTCCAACCTTTAATGGCTAACCTGGATTCTAAACTTCAAAGTTGGAAGAATAGATGGCTAAGTGCGGGGGGGGGGGGGGGGGGGGAAACTGGTCTTAATAAAACACTGTCTCTACTCCCTCCCACAGCATATTTGGGCCGTTACAAAACCACCAAAGATGATAATTCGTACCTTTGAAAAAAGATTAGCCAGGTTTTTTTGGGGAGAATCACATGGAAAAAATAATAAAATCTGGAGAAAATGGAAAGATATTGCAGTTTCAACTGACTTGAATAGACTTGGTTTTAGATCAATCCAAGCTATAATTGACACCTGTTCAGCTAAACTTTGGTGGAAAAGTCAATTAGGTAACTCCCTTTGGTCAAAACTGATCTGGTCTCTCCCTATATCCTACAGGAAATCTGTAACATGGAAGAGAATTATCCACATTAATTCTTTTGCAGAGCAACACTCAGTAATTATTCATGGGGAGGGTACCTGTAATTTTTGGGTAGCTAACTGGAGTTTTAGGGGGCCTTTAGGTACTATTATCCCTGAGCACATAGTACATGGCATGCCATACTTAACTGTGGCAGATTTCATTCATAATAAGTCCATCATATTGCCTCAGATTATCTCTTTTTTGGACCTTGATACTGTGTCTTTTCTCCAGGAAGCAATCTTAGTCCCAGGCAGAAAAGATAGACTGGTCTGGAAGCCTGAAGCTTCAGGTAATTTCACTTCTAAGTCTACCTACAAAATGCTCACTCAGATGCCAGGTAATTTCCTTGCCTCTAAATTCATTTGGAATAATGCATTGCAAAAAAAGATATCCATATTTACTTGGAAAATGCTGCAATCATTTTTACCTTTTGATGAGGTGCTCATTAAATGTGGATTCAGCCTTGCTTCAAAATGTCCTGCCTGCTTAAATTCATATTCAATACAACATTTTTTCATTTCATGTCATATTGCTAAAGCTGTTTGGGGTAACATGGCTTCTATTGTAAATTTTCATCTTCAGGATACTCATTCTCTTCCTGAAAGATTTTTTACTTTTTGGAATACCAGAGATCTTGCTAATTGGAAACACTTCATCTGCAAAATAACACCTTCCATAACTTGTTGGTCACTTTGGAAAGCTAGGAATAGATTTTTACATGATAATGTGCCACTTTCCTCAGATCTGATATCTAAGGAGATTCTCAACTTAATAAAACTGGCTTTCCTAACTACTCCAAGGACATATTTCACTCATTCTTCTATCTCTTTACCTTTCCATCAGTGGATACCTTTCATTAGACCCCCACCTAAGCCTAATATATCAACTGTCCTGTGGGAGAAACCTCCAGTTGGGTTTTTTAAAATAAACACTGATGCTTCTTGGTATACTGATAAGGCTGCTGCTGGGATAGTAGTTAGGGACTACTGTGGTGATTTGATTAACTTATATTCAGTCTCCATCTCTGCTGATTCTCCGATCGAGGCTGAAATGAAAGCCATTTTACTTGCTATTCAATCTTTGCCTGGAATTCATATGAACTGCATTTTTGAAACGGATTGTAAGCAAGCAGTTAACATGATAAACTGCCCCTATTCAGCAAATTGGAACCTCTTTAACTTAGCTTTTAAAATTAATGTCCTGCTGTGTGGAGCAAAGTTGAATCATGTTTTTAGGGAAGGTAACTCGGTAGCAAATGCGATTGCAAGGTATCATACTTGTCATCTTCAAAGTATCCAGTCTCATAACATTCCTCAGCATATCAAGGGACTAATTGTGTTGGACAAAGATCATGTTCCACATGTTAGAGCTCACTAGTTTCTCACTTAGAGACGGATGCTGCTAATTAGTTTTTTTTCTGGTTCTTTGCAGATCATGATCCATCTCAACTGGCTTTCCAGCCGTTGTACCTCACACTTGCAACGATGCACTGTCCTTTCTCTTCATTGGAACAGGAGCATGTTTTCTGTCTTCGGATCAGCTGGGAAGATGCCCTCCTGTTCTTTCTCTTCATCTTCGGATCAGCTTCGGATCAGCATTGGATGCTCTCCCGGTAATTTTGGATGCTTTCCCGGCCTTCCGATGGAAAGAAGAAATATTACTGATCCACTTCTTCTCTAATCTAATTTGGGTATAGAGGTTGCCTGGCCGGAGGTGTAAATTAACACGAGGGGTGGAGATTTCCACCTCCGGATCGCAACTTCATCAATATCTTTTGTTAGGATAATATTGCTTATAATATAAGAACTCGATATAGGATTAGTAGGACTTTTGGAGGGCAATTTTGTTGCCTCATCGCAAACTTTGGTCTACATTTGTACAAATACTTCATACGAGGAATGGGGAACCTCTAATATAGTACCCCCACCTTCGGGTGATTTTATTTAAAAAAAAACATAAATTGAATTTTAAATATATTAAAGCATATAAAATCCTGTAAATTGGAAAAAGAAATCAAATAACACCTATCAATAACAAATCCTAAAAGCTAATATTGATTGATACTACTTTGGTATTAGGCGTCCTACACTACAAGAAACTGAATCTATTACTTCACCCTATTTATCTCGGTTTTTTGGCTTATCTCAAAAAACTGAGGTAAAAAGTTCTTTTACCTCGGTTTTTTGAAGTAAATAATATTATTAACCTCGTTTAAAAAAATTGAGATAAGCAATAGATTTTTTTACCGCGGTTCTACAACAATCAAAGTAAATTGGCTATGAAATCGAAGTAAAAGTTATTACCGACGTACATGCGGCATCGGCAGTAAGGGTACGACTTAGCAGTAATAGTCATTGTTGACAAGATCGACTCTACTCTATCACTCGATGTGACCGACTTACAACCGACGTAAACATCGACGTTGATTGTTTCACTTGGCGAAGTCACACATGCTCCTCGGACCAAACCTGTACCTAAAATCCTTTCAAATAAATTAATATATGCAATGTCGCACCTCAATCGGTGTTATGTCGGTTGGGGAAAATATTACTATGTGAATGGAGCGCAAGGTCTCATATAAACATCACACCTAATACATTAAGGATACTAACCAATGCAACTAGAACTTGGAATGTACCATCTAAAGGTTTCATTCCAAGTTCACCACAGCCAGTCTTAGATTTCATCAAGTTACATATGTAAGACTAAAGCTAGGTACGTATGTTCATATATATCCAAAACACAGAATGGTACATACCACATATAACATCCCTGCAAACTGAAAATGAAACAGAAAACATAGAATCTAATAGAGGTTGAGCCCAAGAAGGGCACTAGGTTGAAGATGTGGCGGCCCAATTAGGGTATTATTTAATACCCTAATATAATTACAGTATTCGTGGGTAATTAAAGACGATAATTAAGAAAGATGATATTTGGGGCACAGAGTATAAATACAAGGTACGCATTTATAATTCATTCTGTCTTAATCATATTGGACTCTTGGACTAACTTAAGCATCAGAGAACTGACCTCTGGAACCCCCATGGACAGTTTTATTGCAGGTTGGTTTGAGAGGAGCTCAAGCCCACGAACTGGTCGGTCATTCAAGACGCATCAAGTGGCACCGACTGTGGGGACAGCTATGCCAGATCAAGGGTTTTAAGGGTTTATGTCCACGGTTATTTGAAGGAGTGAAAGGTTAAGGTTGATGGGTACGGGGTCTGGGTCTCTACAAAGGTTAAGAACGGAGGATTCAGGGGTAGGAAACGAAGCCCGTGTCGAGGATATTGGCATGGCTAACCTATAAACGTTAGGAACGGAGTTGCGTGTGGATCCTGTTATGGTCGTAGACCATGAAGGGGGGCAAACTTAGCAGAATTCATTGCAAATACCCTGGCACCAATCCAGGATGATGCATCGGGGCCCTCAAGGAGATTGGAAGTGATGGGAGAGCAAGAAAAGAGAAACCCCAATTCCTTGCTTGAGGGGGTAGCCGATCCGAGGGATGAAAGGTTTACGGATGTTTTGGGAGATTCGTATATGAAAGCCTATGGTCAGCACAAGCAAGGAAATCAAAACATGGGGAGGGCGACCTTGAACCAAGATGTAGAATGGGCAGCTCAGGTCTATGCTGCGGCTGGCTATCGAGTTACCCCTCCTCCGAGGGATGACAGGGTCACGCACAGAGTACTACCACCCTCACCTGTAGGAATAACTATGGGGTGGGCCTCTCAGCCTGCAAAAACCTATCCTTATCACGCATATGTTGGAGAGCCATTGCGAGCTAGGCCTCAGCCTTCTATTCCTGGTTACTCACAGGGCCCAGTATGTTCATTACCTCCGTTAGCCTCATTCACTCCTACCCTCGACCTGGCCTTTCTAGGAACGGCATATCAGATGATGGCTTCTTCTTCCATGCAAGGATACGAAAGTATGGGAATTCAAGGAACGATGATTAGTCAGGGGCCTTATAATCTCTATGGCCACCACCACCACCAGGATACTCGAGTTTCAGACAACCTTGGATGAACCCTGGATATGGGGGCAACTCAACCTCCTTATCTGCCACTATAGGGGAGTCACGACAGGGGGATAAACCTGACAAGGGGTAACCGTATCCCCCATCGGATACAAGTGAGTCATTAAAAAGGGAGTTAGATAGGTTGATCGAACCCTTGGGCCAGGCTGCAAGGTCTCCTTTCAGCTCGGTGATTACCGGGGTTCGATGGCCAATAGAAGTGAAACCTCTAGAAGGACTTCCCACGTACAGTGGTGAGACTGATCCTCAAGAATTCATCCAGACATTCCTATGATTAATGAGTTTGAGGGATTTCAATGAGAAATTAACATGTAAGATGGTAGGAAGCTACCTATAGGGAAAAGCACAAGAGTGGTTCAATAAGTTGCTAAGAGGCTTGCTCCAATCATACCGAGACTTCAGCGGAGCATTGTTAATCCAGTACACATAGAAGAAGAAGTTTATCAAAACTCTGTTAGAACTCTACCAGACAAAGAACATGACATGGGAGAGCACGAAAGCCTTCTATTATCGGAATATGGACGAGAGCTTGGGAATGATATAAACAACAAAGAACGAGGTAATCCAGGGGTACCTGCTGGGGATGCAGGACTTGGAATTATACAAGAAGCTGAGTACTAATACCCCCAAGACCTTGCAAAAACTTTAGGAAGTTGCAGAGCAGTACTCGAGGTTAGAGGAAGTAACTAGAAAGAAAAGAGATGGCCTTACAGATAAAATAGGAAGAAATGTAGAACATAGAGGGAAAAAGCCAGTTGAACCAATAAGCACACCATTATTGGACGAGACGGTCACTTTCTCGGAAGTGGGTCCTTTGGTAATTTCAGCCATTATTGTAACATCTTTTATAAAAGGAATATTCATTGATGATGGAAGTGAGGTAGACGTGATGTTTTCTAAGTGCTTTGACAAGTTGGATATAGGGCGCGACAACTTGAAAATGTCAGCTTCCCCCTTTATCCAGATTCATGGGAAACCCGATATTCCCTCTAGGAGACATAACCCTGCATGTTCACGTACCGGATGGTGACAAATGGGTGACTATCAAGTGTAATTTCGGTATCTTGGATGCCCCTTACCCTTACAATGTGATTTTAGGAAGGCCATGGATGTGCCAGGCTTGAGCAGTCTGGTCACCCTATCACCTTATGATGAAGTTCCCAACTGGAAAAAGGGAGTTGCAACCATTCGAGGAGATCAAAATGTGGCTAAAAAATGTAACCTTACTATGGTACGAGAAGCGACAAAGTAAAGAGATGTAGCAACGGTGCACACAGATGTTGGATTGGTTATTACAATACAGATGCCTATTCGGGATATGGGATCAGTAGTTGTGGGGAAGCTAATTCATGAAGATGTCAAGGAGAGAATGAGAGACTTATTGGGAGAATGTGGGAACGTGTTCTCATAGGATACTTCTGACCTAACGGGAGTACCTTCGAGTCTTGCACTACACAGTTTGAACATTGCCCCCTCGATAAAGCCAGTGAGGCAAAAGAGAAAGGTGTTTGCTCCTGAAAGAGCTGAAGCAATTAAAGAAGAGGTGGAGAAGTTGTTGAGGGCAGATGTCATCGAGGAGGTGTTTTACCCCAAATGGATTGCAAACTCAATCATGGTTCCAAAGCATGATGGGGTCTGGAGAATGTGTATAGACTTCACCGATTTAAATAAATTATGCCTCAAAGATAGTTACCCGTTTCCACCAATCGACAAATTGGTGGAAGCCATCACTGGATATTAGATTTTGGCCTTTTTTAATGCGCAAAAGGGGTATCATCAAATACTTATGGCGGAGAAAGACAAGGAAAAAAATATCGTTTATTACAGATATGGGCACGTACTGTTATAAGAAGATGTCATTTCGCTTAAAAAATGCGGGGGCTACTTACTAGAGGCTAGTTGATAAGTTGTGCAGGGGGCAGATAGGGAAGAATATAGAGATTTATATGGAGGATATGGTCTTCAAAAGAAAAAGTCATAGAGAATTCTTAAAGGACCAGGAAGAAATATTTAGTAGGGTTTGAGGGGGTAATTTGAAGTTGAACCCATCTAAATTCGTTATCGGTGTAGGGGCGGGTAAGTTCCTCGGATTCATGGTCTCGGATTGGGATATTGATGTAAACCCAGAAAAGGTTGAAGCTTTGAAGACAATGAAAACCCCACAATCAATAAAAGATGTACAAAAGCTTACAGGGTCTCTAGCAGCATTAAACAGGTTACTATCGAAGGGGGCGAAGAAACACTTACCATTCTTCGATGTCTTTCGAAGGGCATTGTAATTTGAGTGGAATGGAAAATGTGATGAGATATTCAAACAGTTGAAGGAACACTTGGGGACAGTCCCTAACTTGATGAAACTAGATAAGAATGAGACGTTATACACGTATATCTCCGCATCGCTGTTGGTAATTAGTATGACATTAGTAAAAGAGAAAGAAAAGGTTCAGCATCCAATTTACTTTGTCAGTTGTGCCTTGCAAGGGCCAGAGACGAGGTAATATATCCTCGAGAGGTTGATTCTAGCCCTCGTATATGAAGCCAGAAGAATTAGACCCTACTTCCAGGGACACAAAATAGTGGTGCTCACGAACCACCCAATTTAACAGATCCTACTAAAGCCAGAGATTTTGGGAAGAATGATGAAGTGAGCAGTGGAATTGGGAGAGCACGATATCCAATATCAACCTCGAGTTGCAATTAAGGGTCAGGCACTGGTAAACTTCGTAGTGGAAACTACAGAGCCTCTCGAGTTGTGTTTGGATCCCATTTGAAAGGTGGAAGCGAGCTAAAAAGAGGTATTGAAGTTGTATGTGGATGGTTCATCACATTCAGAAGGAAGTGGAGCCGGGGTTTTATTAACCAGCCCCAATGGCAAAGATTTCCCTTACGCGTTGAACTTTGCATTCAAAGCAACTAACAATGAGGTTGAGTACGAAGCGCTGATCACTAGACTGCACCTGGCAAGGGAGCTGCAGGTGGAGGAATTGGAGGTTTTCAGTGACTCTCAATCATGTTTCAATAGGTGAACAGGGAATACGAGGCCAGCGAGCGTAACCTGCAAAGATACCTCGAGGTAGTGAAAACCTGTTGAAAACTTTTAAATTTTACACTTTAACGCAGATTCTGAGGGAAAGAAATCATAAAGTAGATGCTCTTAGAAAGATCACTTCTTCGGATTTGGGAACCTAATCCCAGAAGAAATTACTCATAGAAACTTTGAGCAAACAAAGTTTCGAAGAACTTGTAGTTATGGCAGTGAAAGCAGAAGATTCCTGGATGATGTCGTTTGTGGCATATCTTTGAGAGGGTGTCCTATCGGAAAATGAAGTGAATGTTAGAAGGATAAGGCTGAAAGCTCTAATGTATGTATTGCAGGAAGAAGTGTTATACAGAAGGGGTCATTTGCAGCCGTTGCTTTGGTGTGTTAACCCTCATGAGGTTGATTATCTCATAAGAGAAGTCCATGAGTGGGTATGCAGTAGCCACCAGGGAGCCAGATCCATGGCGAAGAGGCTTATTCGAGCAGGATTTTACTGGCCAACAATGTTCAAGGATGCAAATCAATACATTCAGGCTTGCCACCGGTGTTAAAGACATGCCCCTATAACACATGTTCCCTAGGAAGAGATAAGAAACATCTATAGTTTGTGTCCATTTGATAAGGGGGGATCGACCTGGTGGGCCATTTTCCAGAAGCGCCAGGAAAATTTAGATACCTAATAGTGGCTATTGACTATTTCACAAAGTGGGTAGAGGTCGAGCCCCTGATGTCCATTCTATATGTATAATTTAGTACTATTTAGGGTCACTTTTGTGCTCTTTTATTGTCGAGAGCTTGTGTTTCACCTTGAAATTCTCTTAGGAGGGGTAAGAGCAACTTTATGCTCTTTTACCTCTTCTAAGTGGATTTTGTGTGACAAGGGAAGAACACAGAGGAAATGAAGACCGGAGGCCATTGAAGACTACACTTTCGAAGACTTTTGAGGACTCGCTTCGAAGACATGAAGACCGGAGGCCATTGAAGACCATTTTTGGAGCCGTTGAAGACTTGGATATTAAGAGGGATGACTATGGAGGTGACTGCATGCCACAAGAAGAAGAAAAAGACACAATGCAAAATTCTGGCACCCGTCGCAAGTCGCGATGACCGTCGCGAGTCGCGACCAATGGGTGGCCAGAATTTCACCTTATCTTCTTTGTACTATAAATACCATTCTCTTTCCTCTCATTTAGACCTTACCTTCCAGCTGCGATTTTAGTACTGTTTAAAACCCTTTTCTTCCATTTTTCATCCTTGATTTCTCTTGTTTTTATGATTAATTGTTTAGCATTGATTAGCATGAACTCTTGTAGCTATTCTATCTCTTGGGAGCAATTGACTAAGGCTTCCAAACCCATGTCCTAAGAACTATTTGTAGCTTATTTATTGCTCTTACTATTGTGCATTTATGGGGCATTGAATGTGTTTGTTGATGTCATTAATATTGTTGAAAGCTTGAGTATATGAAATACTTGTATGAATTGCTTGCTAGGGTTTGGGGGAAGTGGGTTGATTTCCCCCATTTTCTTGTTAGAAATATATGAGTATGATTTAGAGCTTTTGATTGTGTTGATGGATTGATGATTGCTAGGTGGATATGATAATGTTGAACTCTTTGTCATGTTTGTCATTTGTAGCAAACAAGAGAAGTCTATGAACGTCGATCGTTCTTGACCAATCTCATGTAAATGCATAAATCGGTTAAATGCTTAGACGCGGTGTAGTGTTTATAAGTGTTGCCGAGCTTGTTGATTCTTCGTGCTAAATGCCATCAATGGGATACCTTGAGTCGTGTTTCGACTACGGGAGTCATTGGTGAGGTTTGACAAGAGATGTCGAATTCACTCTTGCAAACTACTATCTAAGAAGGATAGAAGTTTAGCCTTCACAACAAGTAGTGAAAGTAGTAAATAAGTTGCATGTTCAATGATGGATAAGAGGTTTGGAAGTGGAACTCAATTGCGCCCAAGGTTCCGTAACTTGTTATTTTCATCTTACTATTAGTTGTATTGCATGATTAGCATTGTTCTATTGCTTTGCTAGTTGTTGTACTTTAATTTGTTAACTTAGGAACAACTCTCAACCAAAACCCCCCCTTGTTTACATGCTTTTATAAATATCTATGTATGTATGCGCTTAGTATGTTTTCTCCTTTATATGTTTAAAACCCTTAAAAAGATCCCTCTTCTCGTGGACGACCCCGAGTTGCCATTATCTACTTAATTGTAGATAGGAAGCATTTAGGGCTTAAAAGTATTAACTTTGAGAGGTACGGCGACGACCTCCCACCTGACGAACATAAGGGGAAAAACCATCATTTCCTTTTCCTGGATGAACATTGTGTGTCGTTTTGGAATCCCAAGGATGATCATCACGGATAACAAAACATAGTTTGCTCAAGATCCCTTCAGTAAGTGATGCGAGGAATATCGGATTAAGCAAAAGGTGATGCCATTTTACCACCCCCGAGCTAATGGATAGGTGGAGGTGACCAATAGGACAATAATGAATAGTATACGAGCACGCCTCGAGGGTGCAGAAGTTAATTGGATGTGGGAATTACTTAATGTATTGTGGGCTTATTGGACAGTTGAGTCTTCCACAACTGGTGAAAAGCCTTATGGCCTAGTATATGGTTCATAGGCGGTAATCCCTGCAGAGATAGGTGTTCCTAGCCCAAGGATGATGGTTGCTGCAGATGAGATAAGCAATCAGCCAAACAAATTTCTGGATTTGAACATGGTGGAAGAAAAGAGAGAGTTAGCTTCTTTACATGAGGCTACAGTAAGAACGGGGCAGAAGATACCATGACAGAAGGGTAAAGAAGGTGTTGTTTAATTTTGGTGACTTGGTAATGAGAAAAAAATGAGAAAATAAAAAAGGAACCTGAATGGAAGTTAGCTGCAAATTGGGAAGGACACTATAGGGTGATTGAATCGTACCCAGGAGTAATTTATGTTCTCAAAGAGATGAATGAGGTTTAAGTACCAAGGAGGTGGAACATCACCAACCTCAGAAAGTACTACTAGCTATAATTAGTGGGCTGCTTTTAAGCGGCACTCTACTTGATATTCGAATGGGTTGCTCTTAAGCGGCGCTCTAGATGGCTGATGTTCAATTGGTTTGCTCTTAAGCGGTGCTTTAGATGATATTTCCAGCTATGACTAATGTTCAGATAGTTTGCTATTAAGCGGCACTACAGATGATGTTCGAGTGATTTTCTCTTAAGCGGCACTCTAGTTAATGTTCGAGCGGTTTGTTCTTAAGCAGTGCTCTAGATGATACTTCTAGCTATGGCTAAGGTTTGGGTGGTATTCTTTTAAGCGGCCCTCATGGGCCACTTTTGTAATCTTGAAATAATAAACTAGTGGACAAAATTAGCAGGATGTAGGTAGGAACACCAAACCTGGGTAAAACGCTTGTGTCTCTGAAATTTTTAATTCCTATTTATCGGAGATATTCATACTATATTTTCTTTAAGAATTTGCATGTGGCACTCATATTTGGGGCGTAAAATTTTTGAAGAAGTATAGGCACGAGCTACTCAAATCCTATTATAATTTTTAACCTCACTGACGTTAACAACAAGGGTTTGAGAAACCCGATTTTTGTTTTCTAAGAGTGAGAGTTAAACAGGCCTCAACTTCAACAATAAATAGAAGTAAAATTTTGGTGCCATAAAGTACATGAAACCCCCCCCCCCGAAACAAATCATCTTCAGTGGAAGGAGCTAGCCCTTTCACCTTTGCCTCTATTTCTTCAAGCTCTTCAAGCTTGATACCAATGGCTCTCCAAATATCCTTAATTTGTACTTCCATGGTATATTCAGAAGGTTCCAGGGGAGCAATGGTCTTACTTCACTTCTTCATGGAGGGTTTGAATGGGCCCTTCGAGGAGGACCCAACACTCTTAGGATGCTTTGTGGAAGATTCCTTGGTAGCTTTGCTTGAGGGTGCAAGATGTTTTTCACCTTCTTTAATAGAAGATTTTTGAGACCGAGGAGCAGAATAATAACTCGAGGGGGTAAATCCCTTTACCTTCAGTTCTGCCAACCAATCAAGAATAAGGTCTAATGCCTTTTTTCCTGGCGAGGAGTTCCATTCTCATGGACGTTAACTTCCTCCATCAGTATTGAGTGCCTTTGAGTAGAAATTTGGGGAGCTGATCATTTCCAATTAAATATGAGGAAGGAATTCCATGAGAAAGCATGTGGGCACATAGGCTTACTTCGTGGGCAGCAATTTTTTCTTCAAAATCGGCAATGCGCTCCTCGACTTCTTTGGCCTGTACATTCCACGCCTCAATCTCCTCCGTGAGTCGTGTGTTCTCGAATAAGAGAGATTCTACCAAATAACTATCCTCAACCGAGGTGTTCATTCGAGGGGTCGCATGGGGCTCGCTTGAAGAAAGGTGGTCTTGGCTAGCGAGGAATTTCTCTTCAAGGCTAGTTATTTTTCTCTGAGCCACTAGATGTTGCTTGGAAATAAACTCCCTTTGGGCTACAAACCCAAATTTTTTTCCCATGAAACCAATTAGGCACCCTTCCACTACTGGAAGCCTAGTTGCAGTAGCAACACATGACTTCAAAGAACCAAATTTTAGATATATTTAATGCATCAGCTCTTCAAAGTCTTTATCTGTGGGATCGCGATCTTCAACCACCTCTAAAGGATATTTTCCATTAAATTCTTTGCTCCAGAAATCCCATACAAACCCCTTAAAGGTTGGATGGTCTTTGGACTACCACAACTTCATCTCAGCTTTGAGCTAGTTAAGCTCGTTCTTCAAGAATTCCTTCTCTTGATTACAATTAGATAAATCATGTGTGGCTTTCAATAGTTATTTGTGTATTGCACTCAATTATTTTTTAGCACTCGAAAGCTCCTCACAAGTGCCTTCTAATACTTTCTTCAATGAGTTGAACTACAAAAACATAACAAAGGTAAAATTAATAAAAATGCCGAAAGATATTCTTATATTGAAGTTTCAAAAAAGTTACAACATGAGGCCTTAATTGGCAAAGTTACAATCGAGGAAAAACCTTAGAATTATCCTCCTTCCAGGTGGATGCGATCATTTCCTCCACTCGGGCATCAACTGAGTTTTTCTCGGGGGATGCATCTGTGGCCTTGGGTAGGGAGATCGCTCGAATCCCCTCAACAGTGAAGAACTGCCCTTTGGACATAATGAAATCTATCAGGGCAAAGCGAAGGCCATCATTCTTGATCACCTCATCCCATTTTGCATCTAGAGTAATCTCGAGCTCTAGCTTGACTAGATTCACCTTCTAAGTGAGTTCTTCGGATAGGGAGGCAGATACTTGAGGCTTCAGTAATTCCTCAGCAAAATCGTTGTAGCCAAGATGCTTGGCCACCTCTAGGAGGTCCACAAACAGTTGAAGCAACTCGGAGTTGTTCAATAGTTTTCTTTTAAATGCCTCGAGTAGTTGAACCGGCGAGGCTAGGTCATCAGCAGCCTAAACCTTGTTCTCGAGGGTATCCTTCTCCAGCATTCACTAACGCCTCTCGGCATATACATTAGCCATCTTCTGCCTCTCCACTTCCAAGGTTTTCTAGTTTTCCTCGAGCACTTTCTTCAACTCCAAAATTTCAGCATCCTTTTTGCCTAGCTTCTCTTCGAGAGAACCATGGCCAGAAGTACAAGCATAGGAAAAAGTAGCCATCTTCTGAGTAGCCTCACGAAAAATTTGGGAAACCTATCAAAATAGTTAAACTTAGACCAGTTATCGGAAAAGGCATACTAAAATGAATTTTTCAAAGGAGGAAATGAAAACCTTGGGGTTAGAGACCATGCTCGTGAGATGATGCTCAATGCTGGATATGGATACCGCATCACTCGAAGGGGATGCCAATTTTTATGGGCATTGTCATTGTTGTGTGCTTCTATTAACGGCGGTTGAGAGACATTACCAACATTGCAACCATCTACCCCTTGTGTTCTGGAAAACATTCCTAGTATGGGGGGCTGGTCATCAGTAACGGTTGAAGTAGGCCTTCCACCACCTACTAGGGGAGTGGAGGTCTAATTCGAGGGAGTAGGGATCCCTTTAGGAGGACCCTGACCCTACTTTAAGTGTGGCTACTTTTTCCTTAAGCTGCTAGCGAGACTCACTGAAAAAATGAACAACATCAGTAAAAGTAAATGCAATGACACAAAAGACAGGAGAAGTAGAATTATATTAAGGCACCTTTGAAGGCTTCCAAGTGCCTAAAATCAGAAATGAGGGTCTCGAGGGGAGGGCCTTCTTTGAGGCCCTCAAGTTCTTTTCTTATCTTCCTGATACTCTTCTGGAGTACTTTATACACATACTCCTCATAGATTTCAAGATCCTGGGGTTAGGATTTTTGAAGAAACTATAGTCAATGGAGCAGGACAACAACTTTTTCCTATCCCTCTCGAGGGCATCCAGATAAATATACTCCCCTGGTTTGGGAGATTCAACTAGCACATCCCAATTCCACGGGGGAACCCGATACCTCCTACTGTAAAATGAAATCCCCTTCTTCTAGCCTCTCCAGTCACCCAAATTAATAGGAACAACAAAAACCTTATGATGTGCCTCCCAGATGGTATATGTTGGTGGACCACCCACTACAAGACACGAAATACAATGAACGAAGCAGCTTATACCTTGGCTCGATATTGAACTCATCACATCGTGCCAAGAACATCATGATAATCACCAAGACATTAGGATAAACTTGTGCATGACTCATCTAGAATTGCTTAAGAAGTTTGGAAAAGAGAGGCAGAAAGGGAAAGGTGAGCCCACAACGAAGATGTCTTAGGGAAATAGATGACCTTTCCTCGGGGAGGTTATGGGGGGTATCTTTTTCTTGAAAGGATTGAAAATTAGCATCTGGGCTATTCATTGGCCAAGAGGGATGGAGTCCAAAACCTTTGAGATAAATTTCCCCACTGCTGCAGCCAGAGGCTCCTTCCTAGAAATCCGAGGTCTGAGAACTTTTGCTTAAATTGAGTGCTTGTGACCCCGAGGACCCAAGGTCTCGAGGGCTTGAAATGTTGGGCTCAGCTCGACTCGAGGGCTTGTAGCCTCGAGGACCCGAGGTTTCGAGGGCTTTACTGGCCTAGAGGGCTTCTACTCGAGTCGAAGGATTTTGGCCTCGAGGACCCAAGGTCTTCGAGGGCTTTCACTGTTGAGCTCAGCTCGACTCAAGCGCTTGTGGCCTCGAGGACCCAAGGTCTCGAGGTCTTCAGATCTAGTTGAGGAATTGCAGTATCGAGGACCCGAGGTCTCGAGGGAATGATGTCTCAAATGTTTCAGCTTGATTTGAGGGCCTGCGGCCTTGAGGACTGATGGCTTTTTGGGTTCGGCTCGACTCAAGGTCTCGAGTGGATGCTGTCTTGAGGACCTGTTGGTCGCGACTAGCGATGCCTCATCGTGACTCGTGGAAATTGGTGGCTGGGGGCTGATTTTTAGCACAAAACTTCTGATCACACGCGACTCGCGATGGTCCCTCGCGAGGTAATTGTGAGGTAGTCGCGACTCGCGATCACAAGCCGTCCCAGCACTTGGAAAGAATTCGATCTTTTCTCACAAACATTCAAAGATTTCTTCCCTTTTTCATGGATTTTATTCCTTCATCTCCTCCAATGCAATGCACTTCACTTTGCTACAACATCGCAGAAAAACACAGCGTAAAACGAACAAGACAAAATAACAAAAACTAAACAACAAAAACTAAAATAAAAGGCCGAGTTTATTTATGTAGTCGGCACGACAAAGCTCCGTATATTGTCGTCGACATGACCCTAATATTATCCATATGGTGAAGGCTTGAACCCCTTCACCATGAGTATCCATAAGTAGAGAGGTGGGGGTATAAAACTTTCAAGAGGAAGGTCTTGTTGAGGTGGAGATGGTTTAAAGGGAGTTGGGTGGTTAGGAGGCTTGGGGTAGTCTTTTGGCTCCTCTCTTATCTCCCTAAAAACTTTCAAAAATGGTGGAGTTGGTTCAATAGGTAGGGGTAGGGGTGACGATGCTAATGAATGTAGCACAATCACCTCTTTCTCCTTTTTATCATCCTCAATAACCAACTCCTTATCCCCTTCGAACTCAAGATCATTTCCCATGATGACCTCACTCACCGAATCCTCGAGTTCGATTTAGGATGGTGTATTTTTGGAATCATGAGCTTCCATTCAGGCCAACGCTTCTAATATACTTCTCGCATGCCCATCAATAGCTCCAACACTAGAGGAGAGCCGAGTGTCTGGTTCTTCACTAGTAAAGTTGTTCAAGTTTGCTATTGTATTCATGACTTCCCCAAGTGTCAAACTTGAACTTCCATGTTGGGCTCGGTTTTGGGGTATGGTATAAGGTAGTGATGGCTAACTATTTTGCTTGTATTGTTGGTTTTCTAGCTCATTCTCATACCACCAATCAGGATTACCACTAAGGATTGTGGTATGGATACCATTCTTGAGCTTCTTGCCCTTGAAAACCAACATGTCCTACCTCTTGGTAGCACACTTCATAATACCCTTGGTTTTGGAAACCAAGGGTTCTCCTCATAGTGCTCTTCCCACAATAAATAGAAAGACTCAGTAGGATGGTCAGAATGACACATCCTACAAAACCTTGCTTGTTGAGCCTCTCTTCTCATCATGAGTTCCCTCAAGGTGAGATGCTCCATAAGTTTATTATTTTATTTTTTAAAATTTTCAAAAGTCCGAAATCTTATTGCAAGGATTCTCGATAAAAATTTATCAAGAACTCAAGCAATACCTACTCCGAACAAAAACAACCACCAAGCAGTGGAAAATAAAAATAACTAGCTAATATGCAACTGAATACACCTAAACACCTAAAAATAAACTCCTCTTCCTCGGCAGTGGCGCCAAAATTTGGGAGGTCATTGCCATACATCTCAAAGTTAATATTTATAAGCCCTAAATGCTTACTATCTACAACTAAGTAGATAGCGGCATTTTCCAGAAGAGGGATTTTCTCAAGCGTTTAAACATAGAAGGTCGATATTATGCTAGAAGTAGATATATATACACATATAAAAGCAAGTAAAGTGGGGGGGATTGGTTATATGGTGTACCTAAGTTATGAAAGTTAAAAGACAAGACAACTAGGAAATTCAAGCGACTATGCTAAATCATCAAACAAAACTAAGAAAAAGTGTTTTAAAACTACAAAAGATAAATCCTTGGAGGTAATCGATATCCACTTTCAAACCTAATGTAGATCATTGAACCATTCACTCATCCCATCACAATTGTTACCAATGGGGAATGCCAATGGCAGATCAACATTCGTTCCTTCTGAAGAGTAGTTTGCAAAGACAAACAACGACCATTTGCAAACCTCATTGATGATCACCCTAGACAAACAGTGACCATAGGGGTACTTCATCAATGGCATTATACACGAAGGACCATAGATTTGACAACGATAAGCCTTCTACCAAAAACATGGCCGTTTAACCAAAGATAGCATTCGTTAGGCTAAACCTGGAACAAACCACATTCAAGGTTCAACCTTTCATTGCATCTATAGGATAAATATGAGAACAATCCAAACTAACATACTTATCTAGAAAGAATCACATCACATTATGCACAAGAAGTTCTAAGTTCATGTTCCTAGATATTCACGCAAAGGAGCTAAGGAATTCATCACTTTCCTAACACCCTAACACTTCAATCATACAAACACTTCCTATTCTCAAACAACACATGGCATAAATGAAGTGAATTATAGCATTAAGAACACATGAATGCTAAATAACAAAGACTTCAAGAACGAATGACAAAATCTATTCATTACTTCCACTACTCATGCATTTACACAAGATTAGTTAAGAATAATTAACAGTCATTGACTTCTCTCATTTGCTACCTACAACAAACATGAAAACGAATTCAACATCATCACATTCATCTAGCAATAATCAACACATCAACATCATTAAGAAGCTCTGACTCATACTCTTGGATTCCACATTAAAAGAGGGGGAGAATTAGCTACTTTCTCCCAACCCTAACAAGTAATCATACAAGCAATTCATATACTCAAGCTTTCAACAACATCAAGGCCATTAACAATTCACATTCAAAGCTCGATAAATGCACAATAGCAAAAGCACCAAATATATATATATATATATATATATATATATATATATATGGTTCTTACTACATAGACATGGAAGCTTCAATCCATTGCTCCCAAGATAAAACTAAGCTAGACAATTAAAAGACATGATTAACCTACAAAAACTAAGAAGAGAAAGAAAGAAAAACTAGGGTTTGAACCCAGAAAAATGCAGGAAGAAAAGGCTGGATTTGTGTCTTGAAGAGGAGAGGATAAGGTGAGTATTTATATTGCAAAAATCAAGAAGAGATTCTGACCCCTCGTCCATCGCGAGTCGCAACGTGCTCGTGATGGACTCCAAGTCCAACTTCATTTCTTCTTTCTCCTTTTTGTTTCATATCATCCTCTTCTCTTCACTTCTTCAATTCCTCAAATCTTCAAAAGCTTAATTACAAGTCTTCAAATCTTCAAAGGTATTCTTCAAAGTCTTCAAAAAAAATTATCTTGTCACACAAAATTCTCTAGAAAAGTAATAAAAGCGTAAAAGTCGCTTTTAACTCCACTTAGAGAACTTCAGGGCAGAATGTCACATTTAGAGCACAAAAGTGTACGAAAGTGAATCCTAAAAGTCCTAATATAGCCGTATAAAATGGGCACATTAAACCTCCCCGCACTTAAACCTTACTCGCCCTCCAGTAAGAAAAGATTTAAGTACACAAAGGAATTCATATGTCCATATCCTAAGCTAATATTCCCCCGATCAAAACCTCACAAAAATTCTCAACATCATGAATCCCAAAATCAAAGCTCATATGAGAATTTTTTCATACACACAACCCCGATTCCTAAATCTAACCAAACCTACCACATATCAATTCATTACCCATAAAAATGTTTCAAATGTCCGAATTGATAATCCCAAAGTCCAATGATATAAAATGAAGTTAAAACCATTAGGAGGTTCAAGCACATACTTCATTTCATACCAATATATAAACCAAAATCCAATGACATAAAATGAAGTCAAAACCATAGAGGAGGTTTAAACACATACTTCACCCAATGCCAATATATCAACCAAAACGAAGTTTAAAAGAATCAAGAATTTCATACCCATACTTCATTTTTCAACCCACTAAGTTATCCAATCTCAAGAGGTCTCTAGATGTTCAGCTACCCGATCCATACGTATGACAACCGCAACCTTATGACTCCAACGTCGGCAAATGAGTGAAATCATAGCATTTTTCTTTTCTCTCTTTTTCTCTCATTTTGCCTAGGAGCTCTTTTGGTTTTCGTCCTAGCCACACATCATGTTTCTTTGGCTCACATCTCACTTTTTTCCGTACATTTTGGCCTATCATTTTGCCTAGGCCTCCCTTTAGGGTTTTTGACCCATCCGGGCCCCCAATGTTGCCTAAGTTGTCCTCTCGGGTTTTCAACTTAGCGAGTTTTCTTTTCTTCCTATTTTTTTTCTTTTTTCATTTTCTATATTTTTCAAAATTTTCAATTTTTTCTTTCTTTTTCTCATGTTTTTCCAATCAAAAGTAGCAAAAAACATTCCAAATGAAGCTAGCATGCATGTGAGTCCTCTAACCCCTCCCTGTACTTAAAACATTACATTGCCCCCAATGTAAACATGTAAGGCAAGAATAATAAAACTCAAGGTAAGAGGTAAAGTGACACACATTTCTCCGCATAGTCGCCAGTGATATGGCGCAATCCAATTTGATTGTATAGGATCGGTCCCGAAATTGGTTTCAGAGCCGAAAGAGGGAGCAAAAGTGCCGTAGAAGAACTCACCCCTCGAGCAAAACGCTGTCTCCTTGGTGCCGTTTGATCAAGACTAACACCACAAAGAACAACATCACACTCACAAGTAAATAAGGATTTGTAATACTAGGTGTAGCATCAAGAGTTAATAACCATAGTATTATCAAAGAACAACCAATCCATTATGCAATCACAACTATAAGATTGTTCAATAAAAATACCCAACATATATTGACACATATCCAAGCATCATTATAGAACATAGCAATTAAAGACTCAATAATGTAATCGGCATACTACAATCAACAAAGATACTATAAAGATGTAAGAATTTTCATATGTCAATATATGCGAGATGGTGAAGGAATAAGTGGATGTGTGGGGGGTTCTTGGGAGTATTTGGTGGAGAAGAAGGAAGGTTTATGCAATGTTTAAGATCAGCTGAAAAGTTAGATTTTTCATCGTGACTCACGAAAGCACTGGTTGCGACTCGCAAAGCATCGTCTCGAGTCAAGGGTTTTTTTGGCCTCGAGGACCCAAGGATTCGAGGGTATGATGCACTTTTGGTTTCTGCTCGAATCAAGTGCTTGTGACTCAAGAACCCGAGGTCTCGAGTGCTTCAGCTTGAGTCAAGGGAATGCAGCCTCGAGGACCCAAGGTTTCGAGGGCTTCAACATGAGTTAGATTGCAGCCTTGAGGACACGAGGTCTCGAGGACTTGTGCTCGAATTGAGTGCTTATGAACTTGAGGACCTGAGGTCTCAAGGGCTTGCACTGTTGGGCTCAACTCGACTCAAGGGATTGCAGCCTCGAGGACCCAAGGTTTCGAGGGCTTCACTGGCCTCGAGGACTTTTACTCGAGTTGAAGGCTTTTGGCCTCAAGGACCCAAGGTCTTTGAGGACTTGCAATGTTGAGCTTAGCTCGACTCGAGGGCTTGTGGCCTCAAGGACCCGAGGTCTCGAGGACTTTAGCTCTAGTCGAGGGATTGCAGTCTCGAGAACCCGAGGTCTTGAGGGAATGATGTCTCAAAGGTTTCGGCTCGATTTGAGGGCTTGCGGCCTCGAGGACTGATGGTTTTTTGGGTTTGGCTTAACCCGAGGTCTCGAGTGGATGCTGTCTCGATAACCTGTTGGTCGCGACTCGCAATGCCTCGTCGTGACTCACGGAAAGTGGTTGCTGGGGGTGATTTTTAATACAAAATGTCTGATCACATCGCGACTCATGATGGTCCCTCGCGAGGTAGTCACGAGTCGTGATCACAAGCCCTCCAGCACTTGGAAAGAATTCGATCTTTTCTCACCAACATTTCAATATTTCTTCCCTTTGTCATGGATTTCATTCCTTCATCTCCTCCAATATAATGCATTTCACTTTGCAACAACATCACAGAAAAATGCACCGTAAAAAGAACAAGACAAAATAACAAAAACTAAAATAAAAGGCCGAGTTTATTTATGTCGTTGGCACAACAAAGCTCAGTATATCTAAGGTTATCGGTATGACCCTAATGTTATCCATATGGTGAAGGCTTGAACCCCTTTCACCATGAGTATCCAAAAGTAGAGAGGTGGGGGTACAAAACCTTCAAGAGTAAAGTCTTGTTGAGGTGGAGATGGTTTAAAGGGAGTTGGGTGGTTAGGAGGCTTGGGATAGTCTTTTAGCTCCTCTCTTATCTCCCTCAAAACTTCCAAAAATGGTGGAGTTGGTTCAATAGGTAGGGGTAGGGGTGACGATGCTAATGAATGTAGCACAATTGCCTCTTCCTCCTTTTTATCATCCTTAACAACCAACTCCTCATCCCCTTCGAACTCAAGATCATTTCCCATGGTGACCTCACTCACCGAATCCTCGAGTTCAATTTGGAATGGTGTAGTTTTAGAATCATGATCTTCCATTCAAGCCAACACTTCTAATATACTCCTCGCATGCCTCTCAATAGCCTCAACACTAGAGGAGGGCCAGGTGTCCGGTTCTTCACTAGTAAAGTTGTTCAAGTTTGCTATTGTATTCATGACTTCCTCGTGTGTCAAACTTGAACTTCCATGTTGGGCTCGGTTTTGGGGTATGGTATAAGGTGGGGATGGCCAACTATTTTGCTTGCATTGTTGGTTTTCCGGCTCATTCTCATACCACCAATCTGGATTACCACTCCATTCTGAATTGTAAGGATTGTGGTATGGATACCATTCTTGCGCTTCATGCCCTTGAAAACCAACATCTCCTACCTCTTGGTAGCACTCTTCATAATACCCTTGGTTTTGGAAACCAAGGGTTCTTTTCCCCTTATAGTTCTATTCCCACAACAAATAGCATGACTCAGTAGGATGGTCGGAATGACACATCCTACAAAACCTTGCTTGTTGAGTCTCTCTTCTCATCATGAGTTCTCACAAGGTGAGATGCTCCATTATTTTATTTATTTTTTAAAATTTTCAAAAGTTCGAAATCATATTGCAAGGATTCTCGATAAAAATTTACCAAGAACTCAAGCAATACCTGCTTCGAACAAAAACAACTACCAAGGAGTGGAAAATAAAAACAACTAGCTAATATTCAACCGAATACACCTAAACACCTAAAAATGAATGCCTCTTCCCCGACAGCGGTGCCAAAATTTGGGAGGCCGTCGACATACCTCTCAAAGTTAATATTTATAAGCACTAAATGCTTACTATCTACAACTAAGTAGATAACGGCAAGTCGGGGTCATCAATGAAGAAGAGGATTTTCTCAAGCATTTAAACATAGAAGGTCGATATTATGCTTGAAGTAGATATATATACACATATAAAAGCAAGTAAAATGGGGGGGGGTTTGGTTTTTTGGTGGTCCTAAGTTATGAAAGTTAAAAGATAAGACAACTAGGAAAGTCAAGCGACTATGCTAAATCATCAAACAAAACTAAGAAAAAGGGTTTTAAAACTACAAAAGATAAATCCTTTGGGGCAATCGATATCCACTTCTAAACCTAATGTAGATCATTGAACCATTCACTCATCCTATCACAATTATTACCTATGGGGAATGTCAATGGAAGATCAACATTCATTCCTTCTTAAGAGTAGTTTGCAAAGACAAACAACGACCATATGCAAACCTCATTGATGATCACCCTAGACAAACAATGACCATAGGGGTATTTCATCAATGGTATTATACATGAAGGACCATAGATTTGACAACGACAAGCCTTCTACCAAAGACATATCTGTTTAACCAAACATAGCATTCATTAGGCTAAACCAAGAACAAACCACATTCAAGGTTCAACCTTTCATTGCATCTATAGGATAAATATGAGAACAATCTACATTAACATACTTATCTAGCAAGAATCACAACACATTATGCACAAGAAGTTCTAAGTTCATGCTCCTAGATTTTCATGCAAAGGAGCTAAGGAATTCGTTACTTTCCTAAAACCCTAACACTTCAATCATACAAACACTTCATATTCTCAAACAACACATGGCATAAATGAGGTGAAACATGGCATTAAGAACACATGAATGCTAAATAACAAAGGCTTCAAGAACGAATGACAAAATTTATTCCCTACTTCTACTACTCATGCATTTACACAAGATTAGTCAAGAACAATCGGCATTCATTGACTTCTCTCATTTTCTACCTACAACAAACATGACAACGAATTCAACATCATCACATTCATCTAGTAATAATCAACACATCAACATCATTAAGAAGCTCTAACTCATGCTCTTGGATTCCACATTAAAAGAGGGGAGAATTAGCTATTTTCTCCCAACCATAACAAGTAATCATACAAGCAATTCATATACTCATGCTTTTAACAACATTAATGCCATTAACAATTCACATTCAAAGCTCAATAAATGCACAATAGAAAAAGCACCAAATAGATAGATAGATATATATATATATATATATATATATATATGGTTCTTACTACATATAAATGGAAGCTTCAATCCATTGCTCCCAAGATAAAACTAAGCTAGACAATTAAAATACATGATTAACCTACAAAAACTAAGAAAAGAAAGAAAGAAAAACTAGGGTTTGAATATATATATATATATATGGTTCTTACTACATATAAATGGAAGCTTCAATCCATTGCTCCCAAGATAAAAACTAAGCTAGACAATTAAAAGACATGATTAACCTACAAAAACTAAGAAAAGAAAGAAAGAAAAACTAGGGTTTGAACCCAGAAAAATGCAGGAAGAAGAGGCTGGATTCGTGTCTTGAAGAGGAGAGGATAAGGTGAGTATTTATAGTGCAAAAAGCAAGAAGGTATTCTTACTCCTCGTCTGTCGCGAGTCGCAACGTGCTCGCGACGGACTCCAAGTCCAACACAATTTTTTATTTCTCATTTTTGTTTCATATCCTCCTCTTCTTTTCGCTTCTTCAATTCCTCAAATCTTCAAAAGCTCAATTACAAGTCTTCGAATCTTCAAAGGTATTCTTCAAAGTCTTCAAAAAAAATTACCTTGTCACACAAAATTCTCTAGAAAAGTAATAAAAGTGGAAAATTCGCTTTTAACCCTCCTTAGAGAACTTCATGGAAAAATATTACATTTAGAGCACAAAAGTGTACAAACGTGAATCCTTAAAGTTCTAATATAACCGTATAAAATGGGCACATCAGGTACTTACTGATTTTCTGGGAAAGGCAATGAAATTAGATCGCTCGAGAGAGAAGGAGAGAAAGAGTGCTTGTGAGAAGTTCCTGCAAATGAGAAAAGTGAAAGAAAGAAGAGAGGTTAAGGGGTAATAATGGGGGCTGAAATGGCGGACAATTAATAACTGTCTTGGAAATGTAAAAAGTTATAGAAACATGCAAGTGCTTTCTGTCGTCTGACAACCCGCCATTTAGGGGGCAATGACACGCATGGTTATACGACACGCGCACGCCTTTTGAAATCCTAGCACTTAGAGTTGATTAGAAAACCAGATTCCCTCTCTCGAAGGCAAGAGCAAAAAACTTACAAGGTTCCTTTCGAGTCTTAAGAGTCCTCAAATGTCCCATGCATTCGAGACCTCGAAGAACCTTTGTACCATTCCATTCCTGCGAGGTTGAGAAATACAAGGTTCATTTTAAGTCTTAAGATTCCTCGAACTGTCCCATGAATTTGAGGCCTCGGAGAACCTTTGTACCATTCCAGTCCTCCGAGGTCGAGAATCTGCTTTTCTGGGGGCTGTTGATAGAGGTTGGGCCTAAGAAAGGTATTGGGCTGAAGATGTGGTAGTCCAATTATGGTATTATTTAATACCCTAATATAATTACCACATTCGTGGATAATTAAGGGAGATAATTAAGGAAGACGTTATTTAGGACGCGGAGTATAAATACAAGGTACCTATTTATTTATAATTCATTCTGTCTTTATCATATTGGACTCTTGGACTAACTTAGGCATCGGAGAACTGACACTTGGAACCCCTAGGGACAGTTTTATTGCAGGTTGGTTTGAGAGAAGCTCAAGCCCACAAACTGGTCGGTCATTCGAGACGCAACAGAATCCTAATAAAATCCAAGCAAACATTATTCATGTTCTAGGACAAAAAAACATATAATCTATGGCAATCAATAGGTGGTGACACGAGTGGGATAACATCGTCCACCGACGAACTACTTCCATTTTCTTGAGAATTAGTCTTCGAAACTTCGGTGGAAGACTTACTAGCATTGGTGCTTGACCCTTATTCATAATTTGTGGTATCCATCCCATCCTCGTCAACCCCAGGCCCCTCATCCCATCCTCGTCAACCCCAGGCCCCTCATCCCCAGGCTCCTCATCCCCCGCAGGTTCATTGATCGCATAGGTAATCATAGACTTCAGGACCCTCATTTCTTCCATAAGATTACTCACGATGTGTTCCATACGCAATGCCATGTCATTGGTCTCAGCCATGTCCTTCGAGAGGGTGGCCCAGACATTCTATTTAGGTCATGTGGGATAAGAAATTAATTACGTTAAATGAAAATGTTAAAATTTTAATTAATGATAATTTGTAAAAAAAAACTCAAAATTTTGTTACCCATTAGGGGCGCGGTAATAATGGCTAGGTGAATGTCTATAGCAGTGGAACATAAAATAGTTAGTGTTAAAGTGAAGAACTCAATGGTGTCAATTTATTTTAGCCGAGTTCGGATTCATTCCAAAAACATTTCATCTGGACCGACATGACGTATACAATTTCACATATTCATGTTCTTGAATATGCAACATCACAGTTCAATTGGCTAAGATGAAACATTATGCGACTACAACATGAATGGTCCTAAAACACCTACAATCTCAACTAAAACATCACAAAAAAAATAAATAACATGCCACGATTGAATAACCAAGAAATGGGCAACTAAAGAAGTATATGAAAACCGAAAACCCAACATCAAACTTCATCTGAAAAAACTTACCTTGTTAGGGTTTGTTGCTCTTCAAATTTGGAGAAATCCGCTAATGCAATGTGTCCAAAGTAATTGAAAGTTGGTTTTGGTGCTACTGTGATATGTGAGAAACCGATTCTGTTAGGATTAGAATGTTTTTCGAATGTTTTTTTTCAGGTGGTAGGTTCAAGTGCAATATTGTTGGTTGAGAATGCGGAGAGGTAGAGTGGTTGGATATTTATATACGTTGTGAAACACTTCCATTTTGTGTGACTTTGCAGGTGTGTCGCATAGGACAAATAAGAATGGACTGTAGTGCAAAGTCTCGAATCGTAGGTTTGGGCCCAACATAAGTGCCTGAACAATATACAGCGATATCGTGATAATAATTGCTCCATACGAGACAGAATTGAAACCATCTCAATATTGCACATAATAAACATTGAGTCGTGTTTGAGTATCGGCCTGGCCCAAAAATAACTATGGCCCTGGTCAATGGTGAATGTAAAACACAAAAGCCCGATATCGTTGCAATGCTATTGCCACCAAGTCCAAACCGACCCTATACCGACGTCACATTAATAGATTGTGGGCCGAAAAGCCCAAATTGCATAGTCTATGTTTTTCATGAAATATAGGAGTAATAAAATTATGTCCATCAAATTACGACCACCATGTTCGAATTTGGCCATGGACCCATCATTGAAATGGGCCAAAATTATTGACGGACGGGGCATTACAAAACTCTGGGGAAATTATACTGTAGCCCACACTTCAGTGGTTGTTGATGTGTGTTAAGAGACATTCACCCGAATGATGAGACGTCAAATGCATTTATTTTTTGAAGCATTTAACATCTCTTTTGTTATCTTTTTGTTGTAACATTGCTAGATTTAGGCAGGTTTACATCATACGGGGTTTAGATGACCATTTTCATATCTAAATCCTTAATTTTGTAACCTATGTTTAGTCTAATGGATTTTTGGTCCTTACGAGCATCTAAATTCCTTTTTGTAAGCTTAATTTGTATATTTCTTATGAGTACTTAGGAGTGGTTTAGTGAAGGCCATTTGCCAGGATGGTAGAAGATGGAAGGCCACTCACAAAGTGGTGGAAGATAAAGTGAAGAAGGAGAGCAAAGTAAAGGGTGAATAATTAATAATGTTTTGAAGCAGACTTCTGAGAATGATCTGAGAAGAACCATCCTCCAAGGGTGGTTCCATTGGATTATTCTTCTTAAGTGTTATAAAAACGACTACAAGAACTCTCAAAATGGATCGACGATTCACCCGGGGGAAGCAAAACAAAAATGGAATTTTTTGTATCGCGACTCGTAAAAAGGGTGTCGTAACTCGCAAAATGTTGGCCTGGGAGCTCACAACTCTCACTAAATTCCTGATCTGGTTGTGAGTTATGAAGGAGGCATTGTGACTTGCAAAAACTCCTCTGGAACTTGTTTTTTACTCCGCTTTTTCTTGTACTATAAATAGCATTTCATACACTCATTCCTTAGCTCTCTTAGCCCGACTCGGGGGCTCCAAAACCCTAGTTTTACATTCCTTTCTTCCTTTTCTTCTTCTTTCTTTGTATATTTTTTGTTCTATGTTATGGGTTTTGATTATCTAGGATAGTTTTAGTCTTGGGAGCAATTGATTAAGGCTTCCAAGCCCATGTCTTGAGAACCCTATTTATCTATTTAGTAATCTTGTCATTGTGCATTTATGGAGCTTTGAATGTAGGTAGTTGATATCATTAATGATGTTGGAAGTTTAAGTATATGAATTACTTGTTAGGGTTGGGAAAAAGTAGCTAAGCTTCCCCTCTTTTGATATGAAACCCAAGAGCATGAATTAGAACTTCTAATGGTGTTGATGTGTTAATAATGGCTAGATGAATGTGATAATGTTGAACTCTTTGTAAATGCATTAATTGGCTCAATGCTTGACACAGTGTAGTGTTTATAAGTGTTACCAAGCTTGTTGATTCTTTGTGCTCAATGCCATTAATGGAATACTTTTTAGCCGTTTATCAACTAAAGGAGTCATTAGTGAGGTTTGACAAGAGATGTCGAATTCACTCTTTCAAACTACTATCTAAGCAGGATAGAAGGTTTATCTTCACAACAAGTAGTGAAAGAGTTAGATAGGGTTTAAGTTCAAGGATAGATAAGAGGCTTTGAAGTGGATATCAATTTCCCCCAAGGCTTTGTAGTTTTTATCTCATTTTCTCATTTGTTACATGATTAGCATAGTTACTTAACTTTTCTAGTTAACTTGTCTTTAATTTCATAACTTAGGACAAAACCAACCCCCCCCCCCCCCCCCCCCGCGCGTTTACTTGCTTTTATATATCTATATATCTACTTCTACCGTAATATAACCTTATATGCTTAAACCCTTAGAAAAATCCCTCTTCTCCGTGGATGACCCTGACTTGCCATTATCTACTTAGTTGTAGATAGGAAGCATTTTGGGCTTATAAATATTAACTTTGAGAGGTACATCGAAGACCTCCCACCAAACAAAATGATAAATATTTCATTTGGAAATTATGCGTACTCTCTTACATGCACGTAAACCTGGGTAATCTTCCGGGGTTTTTTAATTGTAATCCAATAATACTATAGTGATAAGCGTTATGGGAATGAATATTTCCTCCAAATAAAAAGAATCAATGAAATTTCATATTCTATGTATTTTTTAAAATATAATAGTAATAAAATTCCATCCTTCAATATTTACAAAGCGTCAGTACGTGGTCTAGAGTAAATTGTAGTTGATTACTTATAAGTATAGTACTGTCGGTCGTAAGATCTTGTGGAAGTCTATGGGGAAATATAATATTACTATCCGTTATTATAGGTTCAACTATATATGGATGACACTGCTTCTTTTGGGACAATTTGAATCGAGTTCGGGACCACACGTTGTCTATTTTTTTTCACTTAGGTCCCTCCAAGAGACTGGGAGATGTCAAAATGAAAATGGGATGTACGCTTATGTAATTCACATTGTCACGACCACCATCTTCGAATTCAGCCATGAACTAGTCACCGGAACGGGCCCAGATTATTCACAAACAGTGCATTACGAAACTCTAGGGAAGTTACACTACGGCCAAAACTTCAATAGTTGTTGATGTGTGCTAAGAGACATTCACCCGAACAAAACAACAAATGTTTCATTTGGAAATTATGCGTACTCTCTTACAGGCACGCAAACCTGGGTAATCTTTTGGGTTTTTTAAATAATAATCCTATAATACTATAGCGATAAGCGTTATGGGAACGAGCATTTCCCCCAAATATAAAAGAATCACATGAAATTTCATATTCTAGGTATTTTCGAAAAAATAATAGTAATAAAATTCCGTCCTTCAATTTTTACAAAGTGCTAGTACGTGGTCTAGAGTAAATTGTAGATGATTACTTACAAGTATATGATTGTCGGTCGTATGATCTTGTGGAATTCTATGGGTAAATAATTTTATTATCGGTTATTATAAGTTTGATTGTATAAAACTAAAGCTGTTTATTTTCGGGACAATCGAAATCGAGTTTGGGACCACACATTTTTTTTGAAATTAGGTCCCTCTAAGAAACCGGGAGATGTCGAAATGTAAAATTGGATGTATCATTATTTTAATCAAATTTAGATGACAATGTTGTCCCGATGAGGGCATGAACGGGTCGACAGAAGGGCCCATAACCTTTAAACAGAGATTTTACTACAAATTTTGATTATTACACTAGAGCCACATGTGCGGTGTCGTACACACTTCGCATGGCTCGATATACATACATTATAGCTTGCAACATCGATCATTGTGAAATTTCTAGCGGGAACCAAATATTTCAGACAAAAAATTGAGTTAAAATCTCCCCCCAAACATATTTTTCATTTCAATAACTATCATTCCTAACACTCATTTCCATCTCCAATGCATATCCACAAACCCACCTTATCCATTCACACCATAATGAAAGGGCTCATGCACACGACCGGAGCAACCTGTCATTTAAGCTACTTTTCCATCTTTTACATGTTTTACCTTTACCAAATTTGTTACCATCTATACCTTCTATATGTTTTTTTTGGTCATTGATGGAAGATCCAAGAATTTCATGAAGGGTGAATCATTGTGTCACATGTTATATACTGTATGTTGTGTTTGTTACCAATAAGATGACATGTTTGTAAAAAGTGAGAAAAATGTCTTAGATTCGGATGAACACAATATGAATGTGTAAAGTCGATTATTAATCACTTAGTACAATATAATATTGAGTTAAACTCGACGTCGCAGCGGTGACAAATTATTAAGTTTAGCATTAATATCCATGAATATCCGAATTCGATTTTATATCGATCTTTGCAACCTTGGTCATTATAAGTCTGATGCCGCTTTGGTAGTGTTCACTTACTATTATCATATTCTGAATAATGTTGTCTACATATGAATATATTACGTGTAAATTTGGGTACAACCCAATTGTAACATAATTTTTATTTCATGTGTATTGGTTGTAATAGGATCACATGGAGTTATCAATGGATTCTAGCATATTAGATGGACTTAGTTGGCTTCTCACCGGTCGCCCTAGAAAACCTTATGTATTCTAATATATTGTTGCATTTGATTGTAATATATTAGTATGTAATAATCTTGTTGCTTTAAATGAACATTTCAGTTAATGATTCCCACAATAACTGAACAACAATTGAGTGTTGCATGATGTTCAACCATTACTCAATTTATCAAATTATTTATAACATGTAACGGCTATCAAAGACAAACTATTTGAGTCATTGAATATTTTTTATTATAATGTGATACGAGAAACGAGAGCTGGCCGACTACAACGCGACATTGCATTAACTAGCTATGACGCGACATATTAGCGACTTTGCATAGATCGGCGTCACTTTTTTTTGGTGAGCTCAGACAAACAAAATGATGTCATTTTCTCAGCGTTCCACGTCACCATGGAAACGATGTGGGTCCCTCACTATGTGCGATATCGCTTCTCAGCGACTCTGACATTGCTCGTACTATGAATGACATCATCGGATGTGACGTCAACACACTTCCTGTACCATCGGATGTTGTATTCCTTGCATCGATGTCACATGCATCATATGTTAAAGTCATTTGCAATGATGTCGCAGCCGGGGTATCATAACATCGGCCTCCCGCCATGGTGCGACATTGGTCTATTAATGTTGATGTCGGTCCCAAACCGATGTAAAAGGGACTATTTGCCTCGGTTTTGAACCACAGTAAAAAGTATGATTTTTACTACACCCACATTTACCTCAGTTTTTCAGAGGCTGAAAACTGAGGTAAAAAGCCCTGAAAACCCAAGGTAATGGGTTTTGTTTGTTGTAGTGCTACTTCAACCTTTTCCCCTCCCACCTATGCACATCGCCACATTGCCTTCATCAGGAAAGGTATACCTCTTTGCCTATTCCATCCACTTTTCATCATCTATAATCATGGGACAATATACAAAAAATATTACTATGATGCACATACGATTGAGTAAAATAATGGGGGGTAGTTTGTCTTTTTTTGACTTATATGTGTGTTATATTATTTGTTTGGTCATTGGTAGAAGAAAAGTTTTGGACTATTCTTGAGCTCTTTGGAGATGGGGGGGGCGAAGCGATACTCTACGTTGTCAATGAAATTATTGAACCCGACAAGCAAGCATGTTGACGATAGCAACTAATCAAATGGTTGAGAGGAGATTTTATCATTATCACTACATAAATAAGTTCTCCATAATATATGAGATTTTGTGACATTTAGTATATTTACTGCGTGCTTTACGTGCGGTATTTGTGCATGAATCAAAATATACGGATATAAAGGAGTTTAATAGAGAGATTTAAATGGTGAATTTCAATGATTTAAGTGTAAAGAGAGGAAGAAATTGTGAAAATCCATATAATTCATCATTTGTGTATTGATTTCCTCCTTATCATACTGTCTCAAATTTCCCAAAACATTCAAATGAAAAGTGCACATTTAACGTATTAAAGCACATGAAATCCAATAAACTATAGAATATTAAATAACACCTCTCACTATCGCTTTAAAAAAGTAACATGTGGGTAGTAGTGAATGATAGTTTCTAGTAAGAGGTGTGCGATTCTCATCGTTTTTCCCTCCCAACCCACGCACGTTGCTCTATCACCTTCATCAACAAAGGTACATTTTTTCCCTTTTTATCCACTTTTTGTCATCTATAATAATGAACTAATATACATAAATATATTACTGCCATACCCATATTATCAAGCAAACTGATTGGGTAGTTTGTGCTTCTATGATTAATCTTTGTGTGTGTGTTTTTTGCGTGTTTGTTTGGTTTATGGACAAGTAAATGCTAGACTAGTCTCGAGCACTCCATCGATTAATGTGTCGAAACAATATTTCAATCATGGGCTATTGAAGAGAGTTATTTTGATCATTGTGTAATCCAAGTTTGGCGTGTAGCAGAATGAATATAATATGTTGAAATGTTAAAAGAAGCATAAAGAAATTGTACCCCTCTTCCAAGTCCATCACAAAGAATATGAAACCAAGAGTTTCTTTATCTGTAGAGTCCATATAACTGTCAAACCCGAGAACAAGCATGTAAAGTGTAGCAACCAATCAAAGTGGTTAAGGTGATATTCATCACTACGTATAATAGTTTTCCATAATGCATAAGTTATTGTTGATTTTATATTTAGCATGAAGTATAAGTGTGATTTTTATGCATGCATACATATATATGTATATATATATATATGTATATATATGTTTATATATATATATGTATACATATATATTTGTGTGTGTATATGTGTGTATATATTGATAAAGAGGAATTCAATTCATATGTTTAGATGGTGAATTTGAAAGGTGTAAAAGTGTTGAAGAAAGAGGTCTTAAAAATCTTTAAAATTCACCATCTATTCATTGAACTCCTCCTCATATAAGTTTTCTTGAAACACTAACATATAAATTGCACACTGAATATATAAAATCACATTAAATCCTATAATATTATGGGAAAAAAACACCTTTCACTATCACCTTCTAAAGTTTAACCATGGGTAGTATTGATTGATACTAATAAGGTACGAGGCCTCCAACTCTAAGAATTTTCCCCTCCCAACCCATGCTTGTCACCCCATCGCCTTCATCAACAAAGGTACATCATTTTTCCATTTCGTCAACTTTTATAATCTATAATCATGGAATAATTTACATAAAAGTATTACTATCATAACAAAGGGTTTTAAATGGTTTAAGAAATTTGAAAATTCTTTACCTAAACAGTTAGTCTCAAACACAATGCTACTGATAAGTGTATTTAGTTTTTTATGAGATTTGATATATTTACTTGTGCGCTTTACGGTGATACTTGGGCATGAATTTATATATGTTGAGAGAAGTTCAATGTAGAGATCTAGATGATGAATTTGAAAAATTAAAGTGGAAAGGTGAAGAAATTATGAAAATCCTTAAAATTCACAATCTTTGCATTGAACTTCTCCTTGTCACAATGTCACCTTTTCCCCAAAATATTCAAACATGAAGTGAACATTAAACATATTAAAGCACATAAAATTCTGCAAATTGGAAAAAGTAATCAAATAACACCAATCACTATCAAATTCTAAAAGCTGATAATGGGTAGTATTTATCGATACTATTTTGGTATTAGGCGTTCTACTTCAACATTTTCCCCTCCCCACCCATTCACGTCGCCCCATCGCCTTTGCATTGAACTCCTCCTTGTCACAATGTCACCTTTTCCCCAAAATATTCAAACATGAAGTGAACATTAAACATATTAAAGCACATAAAATTCTGTAAATTGGAAAAAGTAATCAAATAACACCAATCACTATCAAATTCTAAAAGCTGATAATGGGTAGTATTTATCGATACTATTTTGGTATTAGGCGTCCTACTTCAACATTTTCCCCTCCCCACCCATTCACGTCGCCCCATCGCCTTCATCAAGAAAGGTATACCTTTGGACTTTTTCGTCCACTTTTCATTATCTATTTCCATGGAACAATATACAAAAAATATTACTATGATACCCATACAATCGAGTAAATTAATGGGGTAGTTTGTGCTTCTTTGATTCATGTATGCATTTTTGTTTGTTTGCTTGCTTTCTGGTAGCAGGCAAGTGTCAGACTAGTCTCTAGCTCTCCGTTGAGAAAGGGGGGGGGGGGGCGAAGCTGTAATCTATGTCGTCTATGGAGTTATTAAACCTGACAAGCAAGCGTGTTGTGGGTAGCAACCAATCAAAATGGTTGAGGGGAGATTCTTTCATGATCACTACATAAATTAGTTGTCCATAATATTTTAGATATTGTGAGATTTAATATATTTACCGTGTGCTTTATGTGCGATATTTGTGCATGAATTGAAATATATGGATACTGGTGAGCATCGTTTAACTCGCCAAATAACCTGCAACTTAGATTAATACCAATTAGTACAACAGTAAGCATGGTCGATCCCACAAGGAGCAAAAGCAATAAATTAATAATTATATTCTTACTAATTTAGGAAACCTTTTGGTGATGTCACCACGCCTTAATTTCAGTGATTTTACTAACACCTAAAACTGCAAATGATGACACTAAAAAATGAGGAATAATCTATAGAGGAATGATATCGGCTAAGAATAACTCATGCTAATTAATATCGATCATAGGCGCAATAATGAATCAATTCTTACACATCTATCAGTTATAGGGAAGTAGGTACGCTTACCCGATATAGAAATGGGCAAAGCAAATAGCAACGCACACTCAATTATTCCCTATTTTGGTATTACAGTCTTGGCTAGTTAGCTATTTTTCACAAGATGGTGTTACTTACTAATCCCATCAAATAATTATGTATTGGCGGAAATTAGATAGCAGTATTATAAAAACATTTAATTTGATTAGGCTTAAACATATTAGAAAGGAAATTCAACCAAGAACAATCAAGAACATGCAAGAATCAATTATAATGCAATTAGGCTGATGCGTCTTCGACCACCGGCCGGTTCTTGGGCCTGGGTTCTTCTCGAACTAACCTACAATCAAACTGTCCCTCGGGTTCCAGGGGTCAGCACTCCGATGCTTAAGTTAGTCCAAGCGTCCAAATATGATTAAGGCAGAATGAATCATAGGTAAATGTGTACCTTGTATTTATACTCTATGTCCTAAATAACGTTCTCCTTAATTATCGCCCTTAATTACCCACGAATGCAGTAATTAAGTTTGAGTATTAAATATTCCCCTAACTGGGCTACCATACCTTCGGCTCAATAGCTATCTTGGGCTTAACCTCTATAAAGAGCCCCCAGAAAAGCAGGTTCTCGACCTTAGAAAGCTGGAATGTCACGAAGGACTTCGAGGTCTCAAATGCATGGTTCATTTCGAGGATTTTGAAGACTCGAAATGAACCTTGCACTTCGTTGCTCCTGCCTTCGAGGGTGGGAACTTGGTTTTCTAATCAACTCCGTCGTTTAGTATTCCAAAAGGGTGTGCGAGTGTTGTACAACCATGTGTGTCACTGCTCCCCAAACAGCGCATTGTCAGAAAACAAAAAAGCAAATACGTCTCTCCATAACTTTTATATTTCCAAAGCAGTAATAATTACCCATCACTTCAGCCTCTATAATTACCTCTCATCCGCTCTTTCCTTATTCACTTTTCTTGTTTGCAGGCATCTTCTTACAAGCATTCTTCGTATTTCTCTTTTGAGCGATTCAATTCGCGAGGGACTTGATGCGTTTTCAACCACCGATCGGTTCTTGGGCCTGGGTTCTTCTCGAACTAACCTGCAATCAAACAGTCCCTGGGTTTCCAGGGGTCAGCACTCTGATGCTTAAGTTAGTCCAAGCATCCAAATATGATTAAGACATAATGAATCATAAGTAAATGTGTACCTTGTATTTATACTCAATGTCCTAAATAACGTTCTCCTTAATTATCGCCCTTAATTACTCACGAATGCGGTAATTAAGTTAGAGTATTAAATATTCCCCTAACTGGGCAGCCCTACCTTCGGTCCAATGGATATCTTGGGCTTAACCTCTATTATAGGTCTAACAATTTATAAACTAACATTTGTTATTCCTTGCTGATATATGAATTAGTTATTCATAATAATTTAATTAAATAAACATATAATATAAAAATACACGAACATGATCAGCAAATAATATGAAAAACAAACTAATTAATCCAAAGGAAGCTGATTGCATGCAACCAAGGAAATATTCAAGTCTGCGCACAAGCCAAAGAATGAAGCTTAAGAACAAAAACCGATGCAAGAAAGTCTGCTGACAAGCCCAAGAATGAAGCTTAAGAACAAAAACCGATGCAAGAAAGTCTGCTGTGAAAACAAAAACCAAAGAATACGAGTCTGCTCCTAACTACTTCCTCTATGAATTTAATGACCAAAAAACACAAACTAGTCTCCTTCTAATATAATAACGGTTTTTCTAACGAGTGCCCATGGACACTCGTTAACAACTTCAGATTCCATCAAAAACTGTGTTATTAAATGCAGATAGAGTTAATGATTAATGACATCCCTCAAAAACTTACACTCCCTACTTATAATCATTAACTCTATCTGCATTTAATAACACAGTTTTCGATGAATTTGCATTTAATAACACATTTTTCAATGGATGGACACTCGTTAGAAAAACCAATATAATAATAAGGACAGTCCGAGAATATGTGGAGCTCCAAATAATTACAAACTCCTTTTTAAGTATGCTTCTGTGTGCGAGGCGCAACCAAAGCAACTCCCTCCTAAATATCTTCCTTCCAAATTTGAATCTAATTTTAAGAGATAATTATCTCTTCAAATCAGCTTAAAAATTTCTTAAAATCACCTCCAAAATATTCTCTAAAAATAATCCACAATTGCTCACGTCCGAATTGATTCTGAGCAATATTTGACTGCTTCTTCTTGCCATAATTGTCATAATTTTCCTCATTTTCCTCCAAATTTTGCTGAAGCTCAAAAACTGTGATCTACAACAAATAAAACACCTAAAATCTGCATTAATCCCGTAAAATTATAATTTATCCCAATAAAATAAACAATATAATAATACACATAAGATACAAAGGAGTTCAATAGAGGGACATAAATGGTAAATTTTAAGGATTAAAGTGTAAAGAGAGAAAGAAATTGTGAAAGTCCAAATAATTCATCATCTTTGTATTCATTTCCTCCTTAACATATTGTCTCAATTTTCCCAAAACATTCAAACAAAAAGCACATTAAATATATTAAAGAACATAAAATACAATAAATTATAGAATATTAAATAATACCTATATCGCTTTCGAAAAGCAAAATGTGGGTGGTATTGAATGATTGCCTCTGGGAAATTGTTTTTCCCACCCAACCCACGCAAGTTGCCCTACATACTTTTATCCTTTTTGTCCACTTTTTGTCATCTATAATAATGGAATAATATACGTAAAAATATTACTCTCATACCAATATTATCAAGTAAATTAATTGGGTTGTTTGTGCTTCTTTAATTCATCTGTGTGTGTTTTTTTTAGTGTTTGTTTGGTTTATGGGAAAGTACATGTCAGACTACTCTCGAGCTCTCCATCGAGTAATGGGTCGAAGCAATCTTTCAATCATGGGTTATTGAAGAGAGTTATTCTTATCATTGCGTAAGTCTAGTTGGGATTGCAACAGAATGAATATAATCTGTTGATACATCAAATAAGCATAAAGGAATTGTACCCTCTCTTCTATGTCCATCATAAGGAAAATGAAACCAAGATTTTCTTTATCTACATAGTCTATGGAGCTTTCGAACTCAAAAGGCAAGCATGTAATGGGTAGCAACCAATCAAAACGGTTAAGGTGATATTCATCACTTCGTAAATTATCTGTTATTAACACATAAGATATTGTGTGATATATATTTAGTATGCAATTTAAGTGTGATTTTGGGGCATGCAATTAAATATATTGATAAAGAGGAATTCGATGAAGATATTTATATAATGAATTAGAAAGGTATAAAAGTGTTGAAGAAAGAAGTCTTGAAAATTCTTAAAATCCATCATCAATTCATTGAAAACCACCTCATCTAATTTTTCTCGAAACATTGACTGATGCATTTGGAACTCTCTTGGGCCACACCTTCAATTCCTTAGTGTGATCAGCAAGAAAGATCCCCCGGAGTATTCTGAGGAGAAATTCTCTGATGATAAAGTCATCCAACAATATATCAATCTCTGATGAATAGTGAATGACTAGTAAAATAAATCATACCTCAATATATATATATGCACACGATGGCTGCTTAGTATTTTCTTCTTTGGGGTTAGGATTCTACTTACTTGTGAGGAAAGTAGTAGAGTTTGACTAAGATTAGAAGACGTTTAAGACATTGGGCCGATGAAGCCCATCATTAGAAGGTCTGAATATTAATCAAGTGTCTTCAAGCTTGGTCCTCCAATTCGGCACGTTTGCCACCACTTTAACACAAATACGGCGTCTGCCACCACTTGGCCGTGATTTTTATCCAGACTTGCTCGGATTTTGCAAGCACGATGTAATTGGTCGTGTTTTTGATGGGATTCATTCTGCCCATGAAGATTTGATGCAACTGGGGTATTCAGCGTGTATTTCCAAAAATTTTGGAAGCACGGTGGCGGTCTGGGCATGATTTTTTGGCGGCTAGGGCTTGCTGAGAACCGAGTCCCGCGGCTTGTTTTTTTAACCCGAATGGAGGAAATGGAGAAAGGGAGTCGAAGAATGGATGATTTCAACGTTTGGAAGCCCAAATTATTTAAGGGAGTCGGAGAAAGGGAGAATTGATCTTCGTCGGAATTGAGTTGCAGCAGTGGCAAAGAAGATGAAAGAAGACGAAAAAAAAACCCAAATTATAATTGCTTCCTATTTATTAAATTCCAATTTTGAAGAGAAACGTTGTGCCTTAATGTAGCCCAATTGCTGAAAATCAAAACAAATAAAAATAAAAGTTTTGGTCCTTGATTAATTTTGGGGTTTGGTGGGACTAATGTTTTTAATTTTAAAAACAAATCAATTTTATTTTTATTTATTTTTTCAAGAAATAAATTATTCTTTATTCTTTATACTCTCCATCCAACTTTTAGTTAAATAAAAAATTATTATAGTTTTTAATATATGTTTTACGGCATATAAAATTATTACGTATAATAACGGCCTATAAAAATATGCTATTTAGAAAATACACGTAACAACAAATCAAATCATATTTCTCATCAATAATTTTGATTACATATGTAATGGTGTATAGAACAAAGGATATTATTGTATATACATATTAAGACGAATCTAAAAATATTTTACATGATCATTTTAATATTTAAATACTAATCAAATTTTGTGGTCAAATACATCATGTAAGAGTTGACCATAAATTAAGATGTTGTAAATGAGCAGGTAAACAATTTAGTTGAGTACTTATTCGTACATCAGTCAAACTGTTGATGACTATCACCATCTCGTATACATGAGTTGATTAGTGACTTTGAATTTCGAGGTAGGTGAGGCCTTTATATGACATATGAGTCGATAGATCGATAAAGAATGTGAATTTTGATAAATTTTGATTTTATGAATAGAATATTAAATATATAACAATGAATGTATAATGACAAAATTTGATTTAATTTAGGATTTTAAAAGTAAAATTATAATGCTTCATTCATATATTTTATTAAATCTTTTAATGTAATCAAATGATTTACGCCATCATTAGGTAATAGAGTCGTGATTTTTCATTCCACTCTCTATAAATAGATATACGTTATTTAAGTAATGCTATATTATTTTTTTAGTTGTACTTAAATGATGTCATTTAGGATTAGTGTTGTGATGTTTTTAAATTTTCACATTTTATTAATGAAAGAAATTTGGAGGCGACGAATCACAAATTTAAAGACCACAAAACCGATTAAATAAGATATGTTTGAAGTTCCAGCACATACAGGAAGGTATCGGTCAAGCTAGTTTTTCTCTTTTCGAACAGTGAAACAAAAAGCGATCTCCTTCATTTCTGTCATTTCATTATCGCCGGTAACGGCTAGTTCCCGCCGGTAACGGCTAGTTCCCACCGGTAACGGCTAGTTCCCGCTGTTAACAATTCGCGAGGGAGAAGGCAACCACTAAGCTGGCCGCTATGGCGGAAAGAAATGTCAATCAACCCCTACCCAAATCCTTCGTCGCTGCTCTCCAATACAAATCCCCCCTCTGTCGAAATCACTGCCTAGCAACCCAGAACTAATTCCCAAATTAGAACACCTAGGTGATCCTGCTTGTCTATATTCCGACGATCAAATTGCCAAACTTTCGGCACACTATGTAAATGCTCTGGTCGGAAAGTTCACAAAAGGAAGACTCTCAATGGAGCATCTGGAATTGGCTTTCAAAATGGTAGGTTTCGCCGGTAAATACCAGTTAGGTTCCTTAGATTATAAACATATTCTGATCAGGTTTGAGCAAGTCAATGATTATCAAAGATGATGGATGAAAGGAGTCTGGAACTTCAATGGAATCCTCCTTAAGATGCTCAAATGGACTCCTGAGTTCTCAACGCACAAAGAATCCCCAATTGTCCCCATCTGGTGCACAATCAGGGAAGTCCCTTTATACTATTACAATTCAGCATCTATTGAGGCAATTGGAAATAGCATAGGCAGTTTTATTAAGAATGATTTAGCCATTGATATGCTCACAAGGCCTTCTGCAATTAAATTCTGTGTTGAAATTGATCTTCAAAAGCCTTTGTGCCATTATATTCGACTGGGTTTAGTTTCTAACAATAGGAAATACCCAATTGAGTTTGAAGATGTCCCCCTTTATTGTGATCACTGTGCTAAATTAGGACACTCTTTAGGTCAATGTAGAGCTATCCCTTAAAATATCAATGTTAGATCAGTGGAAAATAACATAGTCCAGAGCCAAACTCATTCACAGTGGCAGACTACTGGAAACAAATTTAGCAAGCCTCCTCTGATCTCCCTAGGGAATCAGGATGATCCCTCCTTCCCTGAGAATGATAAGGTAACTAATCATAGAGCAATAACGATCCCCTCCCTTAACCTTGACTCAAACTCCTCCCCAGGGGTTAACAGAGTTCCTCGTAATGACAGGTCACAATTACATGAAAAATTACCCAGAACCCAATCTTAGGAAATTTCTGATAATTCCATCTCAAAGCTGCTAAATGATACAACTCTATCCAAACCTACTCCAATGGCCTATGCAAAAGATGACATCCAGATTGGATCACTTAAGTTAAGCCTGAAAAGCCTTAATCAATCCCCTACAAATAACCCACCACTTTCCCTACAAGGAAAGATGGAAAATAGGTTCTCTGTTTTGCGGGATCTAGATAATCTCCCCCAGGGACCGGATGAACTGGAAGAGCAAGATTCTGATGATTAGATTACTATTAGCCACCAGGACATTATAGCTTCACTCTCTATGAAGCCAAATGGTAAGAATCCCCAGCAGGTAAGTCTAAGGTTAAAAAAAATAATTACTTTAGTCAGCTGAATAAGATGATGCTTAGATCAGCTACAAAAAGTCATAAATCAAGTGAACAATGACACAATCTTTAACTGTTAATTTTTTAGTGTGGAATCTAAGAGGTATGGAATCTTCAATGCTTAGGCTAATAAACTTAGTTAAGCTTAAAAAAATCCAGCTGTTGTGCATAATCGAACCTATGCATGACAACACTCAATGTCAATCATATATGGAGAAGCTTAATTTATCTCATAATTTGACACTCCATAATGGAAAAATATGGCTTATGTGGACTAATCTAGTGTCTGTCACACTCATCTCTTTCCATGAGCAATTTATGCATGTTAATATATCACATCAGTCTCTACATTTACATATGGAAGCAGTCTTCATATATGCACTTAGGAATAAAGAAGGTAGAAAGTCTCTATGGAAAGATCTGATATCCATTACTAAAGGTGATACTATATTCATAGGAGATTTTAATACCATCACCTCTCTTTCAGAATATAGAGGCCCTAGCTCCCCCTCTCTAGGAAGTATTAGAGATTTTAATACCTGGATTAATTCCACTGGAGTTCAGGAAATTAACACAGTAGGGAATCTTTTCACCTGGTGCAATTCGAGACTTAGGAACCCTACCTCCAAAAGGTTAGATAGAGGTCTCTGTACAATTTCATGGAACTATAAATTCCCTTCATCCTCTACCCAAATCTTGAATAGGCATACTTCATATCACTCCCCTCTTCTCCTCCAGCTGTCCAATTTGACTATTTCCCACCCTAAACCCTTTAGATTCATAAATACTTAGTTCAATCGGCCAGATTTTACAACCTTAATTAGGGAAAACTGGGAAAAACCACTTGCTGAGACTGGAATGCTTGGATTTTATCTAAAATTGATTAGACTTAAGAAAGTGATAAAAATCTGGAATAGAGACTGCTTTGGAAACATTGATGCAAATGTTATTTCAGCAGAGGAGGCCTTAAGACTTCAGGAAGCTGTTTTTGATTCGACCCCCTCAGCTTCTGAACTTATCAAACTGAATAAGAAAACAAATTTATTGCTTAGAGCCCTAAAAGAGAAGGAAAAATTTTGGAAGCAGAAAGCTAGATCTAAATGGCATAAGCTAGGAGATAACAACACACAATTTTTCCATAAGATAGTGTAGGAGAAAAACTGTAAGTTACAGATTACCAAAATTAAAAATAGGGAAGGACAATGGCTAAACTCACACTTAGATATCCAAAAGGAAGCCATTGCCTATTTTTCTGATCTGTTAACTGAGCCTAACCAAATGGCTAATGACACCTATTATCCTCACTTTCTTAGTCAAATCCCCACCATTATCACAGACCAGGAGAATCAAGCTTTATCCATACCAGTCTCAGAAGTTGAATTGTAATAAGTGATTAAGGGTCTGAACAAGAACAGTAGTCCAGAACCAGATGGTTTTTAACCTAAGTTCTATAGTAAGTGCTAGACTATTATAAAAAACGATTTAACTGAGGCAATGAATGAATTTATTACAGGCTCTGATATGCCAAGGGGAATATCTAGTACCTGGATAACCCTAATACCAAAAAAACCTACACCTTGCTCTTTTGAGGATTTCAGGCCAATCAGTCTATCAAATGTCATAAATAAAATCTGCTCAAAGCTATTAATGGAAAGATTGAGACCTCATATGGATAAACTGATCTCCCCAAATCAATCTGCCTTCATGAAAGATAGAGATATTTCAGATATTATACTTTCTTTGCAGGAAATGATCAGATTTTTAGATAAAAAGAGCAGAGTTCCTAACTGCATACTTAAGTTGGATCTAAGAAAAGCTTTTGATAGAGTAAACTGGGAATTTCTTAGAAATGTTTTGACAAGGTTTGGTTTTAATGATAATTTTTTAAATGCTGTTATGAACAATCTTTCTCAAGCTCATTTCTCAGTACTTGTAAATGGCAATCCAGTTGGGTTTTTCAAAGCCACAAGAGGTATTAAACAAGGTGATCCCCTGTCTCCATTCCTCTTTAATTTATTCTCAGAAGCTTTTTCTCGGAGCTTTTCCTTTATATTTTGGAACAATAGCCTCTGTTATTATCAGCTACCTGCTTCAATCCCAGCTGTTTCTCACCTAATGTATGCTGATCATACAATCATTTTTATGCAAGCCTCTAGGTCTAACCTCATAAAAATCAAAGCTTTCTTAGAGATCTTTGAGTACACCTCAGGTCAAAAATTTAACTTTGACAAATCAGATTTTTACATAAGTAAAAGGGCCACAACTGCAAAATTAAATCAGGTAAAGAGGATCTTATAAATGAAAAAAGGCTCCTTTCCCTTCAAATACCTAGGTTGCCCTATTTTCAAAGGCAGAACCTTAAATAAATACTTCCAGCCGTTGATGGAAAATCTTGATAAAAAATTACAAAAATGGAAGAATAGGTGGCTGAGTTCAGGGGGTAAATTGATCCTAATCCAATCTTGCTTGTACTCTATGCCACAGCATTTATGGTCTGTAACCAAACCCCCAAAACACATAGTTAAAACATTTGAGAACAAACTGGCAAGATTTTTCTGGGGTGAATCAGAAGGTAGAAAAAACAAAGTTTGGATAAGATGGTCTAAATTAGCTATACCAATAGCCAAGAATGGCCTTGGTTTTAGATCAATCCAAGCTATAATTGATTCCTGCTCGCTCAAATTATGGTGGAAGAGCCAGTTACGTACTTCCTTGTGGTCTAAATTGTTATGGTCTTTGCCACACTCACATAGGAAATCAATGACTTGGAAAAGAATTTGTTCTATGAACTCCTTTGCAGAAAATAATTCTCTTATCATTCATGGCAAAGGTAGTTGTAATCTATGGACTGCTAACTGGTGCCCCAATGGCCCACTATTTAACTATATTCCCAGTCACATCTCTTCTGCATTGCCATATTGCTCTGTGGCAGATTTCATTACGAATAAAGATACTATTTTAGCCCAGATTTCACCCTTCCTGGAACATGATACTCTTTCTTTTCTTCGAGAAGCTGTAATTACACAGGACAGAGAGGATAGATTGATATGGAAACCAGAAGTATCCTGAGTTTTCTCCTTCAAATCAGCATATAAGGAACTTACACTCTCATTAGGCAATTTTCCTGCAAGTAAGTTTATATGGAACACTGCACTACAGAAAAAGGTCTCTATATTCACATGGAAACTGTTGCACTCCTTTCTTCCTTTTGATGATATGCTTATTAGATGTGGTTTTAGTATAGCCTCTAAATGTCCAGCATGTTGTCATTCAGATTCTATTCAACATATTTTCATGTCCTGTCCTCTTGCCCAATCAGTATGGAATAACATGGCATCTATAGTTCACTTTCACCTTAATGACCAACATTCCATCAGTGATAGATTTTTTCTTTTCTGGAATAGTCATGATCTTTCTAAGTGGCACCAACTGATCTGTAAAATTCTCCCCTCTCTAATATGTTGGTGTCTTTGGAAGGCACAGAATAGATTCTTATTTGACCAGAAGCTTCTCTCTTCAGACCTTATATGTAAAGAAGTTCAAGATCAAATTCAACTGGCTTTCTATGCTAAACCTTCACATCCGGTCTCCCTTACAGCTATTCCACCTACCCTTATGCATCTGATTCCATACCTTAGACCACCCCCAAAGCCTAATATATATACTATTTTCTGGGAAAGGCCTAAGACTGATTCCATAAAAATAAACATAAATGCATCCTGGTACCCAAACAAAGCTGCAGCAGGGCTAATTGCAAGGGATAATTCTAGAACACCCCTCCTGATTAAATCAGTTACAATTTTTGCTGCTTCTCCACTCCAAGCTGAAATCCAAGCCATATTATTTGCTTGTCAAAATTTTCCACAACTGGATCATACCTTCATAATTGAATCAGACTCTATGTTGGCAGTTAAAATGATTAATGATCCCTATACTGCACATTGGCCACTATTTGATCTGGCTTCTAAAGTGAAAACCCTCCTAAGTAGTGCTGAGCTCAAACATGTTTTTAGGGAATGCAATTAAGTGGCAAATGCAATTGCCAAACATCATTCTACTCATAATCAGAGTCTTAACCTTACTAATGTTCCAATACATATCAAAGGCCTTATTTCTTTAGACAAGGATCATACTTCCTATATAAGAATGCATAAAAATGGCTCTTCTAAGGATTGATACTGCTGACAAGTTTATTTTTATGCAGGCTCACTGGATGGCTTTCCAAGCAACTAAGTTCTCTCCAACACAGCTTTATATGGATTCTTACTGCTTCTGTTTTTTTCAGTGATTGTCCGATCCATCACTTCTCTTTGGAAATGTGATTCATATCTTTTAATTCAGAAGCAACATTGGGATTTTTTTTTTGGTTTAAAGTTGCATGGCCAAAGGAAGAATTCACACAAGGGGTGGAGATTCTTCTCTTTGGAATCGCAACTTTAACAACTAACCACAGCCACTTTGGTTAGTTTTTAGATTAGCCAACTAGTTTAGTCGTATTCACACATAGGTTTCTCTTTTCGAGGCAACTATGTTGCCTCAGTGTTCCTAGTGATCACTTGAACCCTTTGTATATTTTCTTGTTTTTTAAAGGTTTGGGGAACCTTATATATATAACCCCCACCTTCGGGTGTTTTCATTTAAAAAAAAAAAAGAAAAGATATGTTTGCATGTTCGAAATTTGGGCTACTATGGGTTAACGGAAGTGCCTCTAACATATTTATGAAAAATTATGCTATAGGCCCAAAATTTGCTACGACATTATCCTTCTCTCCAAAATACATGATTTTTTTTTATTTTTGCTTAAATATAGAATAAAAAATAAATGTTTTTTTGGTGAATTTTAGAAAAGCGTTAGTACATGTTCTAGAGTAACTTAGAGTTGATTACCTAGAAGTAAGAAAGTGAAATCCAAAAGGATTATGAATATGTTCTTGCGCCCGATTGTTGATAATTATTTCACTACGGACTTGAAAAATACAACAGAGGTGTATATGATAGCATCACGTTCGAGCGGATTTCAAATTGGAGTTACGAGTTAAGTTTTTTACTTTTAGCACTTTGGTCCCTTCAAGAAAATTGGAGTTGTCGGACTACAAAATTGATGACACCAAAATGCTACTCAATATTAAACAATTCCGAATTTGCAAATCGGGCATATATGGGTGAACAGAAGGGCCTTGAAATTCAGCATTGATTGCTCTACAAAATCTTGGAAAATTACATTATGGCCTAAAATATTGTTACCCTATTATACATGATTTTTGTTATTCCTTCCTAAATATGGAAATATTAAATAGATTGTTTTTTTGGTGAAATGTTAGAAAACACTAGTAGATGTTCTAAGGTAATTTATAGTTGATTACTTAGAAGTAAGAAAGGGAAATCAGAAAGGATTACAAGGGTCTTGAAAGCCAACATTGATTACTTCTATACAATCTTAGAAATTTATATAGTGGCCCAAAATTGCTTAACTCGATTATCCATTGCTCCAAAATACATGATTTTTGTTATTTTTGCATAAATAAAGAAATATTAAATAAGTGAAATTTTTGGTGAAATGTTGGAAAATGTGAATACATGTTATAGAGTAACTTAGAGTTGATTACTTTTAAGTAATAAGGAGAAATCATAAAGGATTGCGGATATGTTCTCGTGCCCGATTATTGATAAATATCTTGTTACGGTATTGGAAAATACAATGGGTTGTATAAGGAAGCATCACGTTCGAGCTACTTTCGATTGAAGTTGCGAGTAAAGTTTTTACTTTTCACATTTAGGTCCCTCCAAGAAAGTTGGAGTTGTCAAATCACGAAATTGGTTACACCAAAATGCAATTCAATATAATAGGCAAGTGTGAAGCTTGAAAGAATGTTTATAATTTTAGGGTATTGCTACTTGAAAGAATGTTTTAACCATTTTTTAAAGGTTTTGCTGCTTGAAAGAATGTTTATTAATCAATATATTATTTATAACTAATAGTAGATTTACAAAATTATTTGTAGCTTTATAAGTATTTTGTTTTCAAGAATACTAAACTCGTAGTAGTGGTAAAGTTCATAACCTGATTCATATAATTTTATCTTCATTTCTTCTAATTGGCACTTTAAAGCGTAGTCTTTCCATGCCTTATGGAATTACTGTCTTTCAAGAGACAGACTCTTTCCAAAATATCATAAGTATGAAATCTCCAGAAATATATTACTGAATTAAATTACAATCCTAAAAAATCTCCTAAAACAATTTCATACATAAAATTTTGGAAGTGAATAACGGTTAATTATTGTGATTGGTTATTGTTGTATGGTAAGTATGGTATAAGAATGGTAAACTTGAAGTTTTATCTTCAGGAACATAGCAGCATCGAAGAAAATATTTTTGGGTAACGAGGACGAGCTCCCAGTATTTTGAGTTTCCCATCGTATAGGCGGGAAAGGGATAAGAAAATGGCGCCCATTTTTATAGATGCCATCCTTTGGTGCAATTTTAACACTATGATAGAATCATTTTACGTTTTTTAATAAATATTTTTTATCGTAAATATGTGTAATTATGAATAATAATAATACATAAAAAATAAATATATAAAAACTACATTACGAATCTAATTATATCTCATAAGATAAAATTATTGTTCATACATGTATTTAAATACGTGGTCAAAATTTGACATCTTTGACTGAAAAAAATTTATGTTCAGATTTAGATGGGACGGAGAGAATAGTTTGTTATATTTTTCAATTGTTATGATTGTTTTTAAAATAATTCCTAATATTCAAAGTAATGATTTCTCCTTTCTCCCAAATTTTTTTTTATTCCTTACCCGTAGTTTTGTTTTAGGCGATCTAAACTTGAAATAGGGGTGCTCAAATTGCTCGACTTGTTCTGACCTGACCCGTTTTGATCCGGCCTATTTGGATCGGGTCGGATCAATGACATATTTGGATCAAGTGGGTCAATTCAATTTAGATCGGTTTGGGTATGGGTCTGATTGAACTTTGACCCAAATCGATCCGTTTTGATCCATTTGCATTTTTACCCTATTTTCTTGAGAAAAAATCATTCTTTAAAGAAAATCAAAAAATTAGTTCAATACAACATATTCACCATTAATTTACTTCATAAACAAGTTTAACATTCTTGAAAATAAAATATTTATAAAGCTACAAATAATTTTGTAAAATTATTAGTTATAAATAATATATTAATTAATAAACATTCTTTCAAGTAGCAAAACCTTCAAAAAATGGTTAAAACATTCTTTCAAGTAGCAAAACCCTAAAATTATAAACATTCTTTCAAGCTTCACCCTTGCATATTATATTGAATTGCATTTTGGTGTAACCAATTTCGTGATTTGACAATTCCAACTTTCTTAGAGGGACCTAAATGTAAAAGGTAATATCTTTACTCGTAACTTCAATTGAAATTCGAACGTGATGCTTCCCTATACACCCCCATTGTATTTTCCAATACCGTAACATGATATTTATTAATAATCGAGCACGAGAACATATACGCAATCCTTTCTGATTTCACCTTATTATTACTCTATAACATGTATTCGCATTTTCCAACATCTCACCAAAAGTTTCATTTATTTAATATTTCTTTATTTATGCAAGAATAACAAAAATCATGTATTTTGGAGTAATGAATAATCGGGTAAAGCAATTTTGGGCCACTGTATAAATTTCCAAGATTGTGTAGAAGTAATCAATGTTGGCTTTCGAGACCCTTCCGCACTCATACATGCCCAGATTGCAAAGTCGCAATCGTATATTATTGAATTACATTTTTGTGTCGCCAATATCATGATCCGACAACTCCAACTTTCTTTGAGGGACCTAAGTGCAAAATATAAAAAATCTATTCGTTACTCCAAATTAAAATCTGCTCAAACATGATGCGGACCTATATATCCCCATTGTTTTTTTTCAAGTCCGTAACAGATTATTTATCAACAATTGAGAACAAGAACATACTTGTAATCCTTTCTGATTTCCCTTTCTTACTTCTAAGTAATCAACTATAAATTACCTTAGAACATGTTACCTTAGAACATGTACTAGCGTTTTCCCACATTTCACCAAAAAAATAATATATTTAAGATTTCCATATTTAGGAAGGAATAACAAAAATCATATATTTTTTAGCAATGGATAATGGGGTAACACTATTTTGGGTCATAGTGTAATTTTCCAAGAGTTTGTAGAAGCAATCAATGTTGACTTTCGAGGCCCTTCTGTTCACCTATATATGCCCAATTCGCAAATTTGGAGAGAAGGATAATGTCGTAGCAAATTTTTGGATCATAGCGTAATTTTCCATAAATATGTTAGAGGCGATTCCGTTAACCCGTGGTAGCCCAATTTTGAACATCCAAACATATCTTATTTAATCGGTTTTGGGATCTTCAATTTTGTGATTCGCCGCCTCCAAATTTCTTTCATGGATAAAATAGTAAAAATTTAAAAACATCACAACACTAATCCTAAATGACATCATTTAAGGAGTGCGTCTCTTGAAAGACGGTCTTTCCATAAGTCATGGAAAGACCAAGGTTTAAAGTGTAAATTAGAAGAAATTAAGATAAAATTTTTGGGTTGCATGAACCGGGTTATAAATTTTATAACTACTACATGTTGCACACTAAATTTTTAATGTTGCAACTAAGACCTTTTATCTTTTATTATTCGAATTAAACCCTGTCTTTCCATAAGCCTATGGAAAGACCGTCTTTCCCAAGACTTTGCCTCATTTAAGTACAACTAAAAAAATAATATAGTATTACTTAAATAACGTATATCTATTTATAGAGAGAGAAATGAAAATTCATGACTATATTACCTAATGATGGCGTACATAATTTGAAAGATTTAATAAAATATATGAATGAAGCATTAGGATTTTACTTTTAAAATCCTAAATTAAATCAAAAATTTTCATTATACATTGATTGTTATATATTTAATCTTCTATTCATAAAATAAAAAAATATCAAAATTCACGTTCTTTATCGGTCTATCGACTCATATGTCGTATAAAGGCCTTCAATACCTCGAAATGCATAGTCACTAATTAACTCACGTTGTGCGAGATGGTGATAGCCATCAACAGTTTGACTGATGTACGAATAAGTACTCAACTAAATTCTTTACTCTGTCTCATGTATAACTTCTTAATTTATGGTCAACTCTTACATGATGTATTTGACCACAAAATTTAATTAGTATTTAAATATTAAAATGATCATGTAAAATATTTTTATATTCGTCGCAACATGTATATACAATAATATCCTTTGTTCTATACACCATTACATATGTAATCAAAATTATTGATGAGAAATATGATTAGATTTGTTGTAACGTGTATTTTCTAAATAGCATATTTTTATACGGCGTTATTATACGTAATAATTTTATATGTTGTAAAACATATATTGAAAACTATAATAATTTTTCATTTAACTACAAGTTTGATGGAGAGTATAAAGACTAAAGAATAATTTATTGCTTGAAAAATAAATATAAATAAAATATATTTTTTTAATTAAAAACATTAGTCCCACCAAAGCCCAAAATTAATCAAGGACCAAAAAATTTATTTTTAATTTGTTTTGATTTTAAGAAATTGGGCTACATTAAGGCCCAACGTTTCTCTTCAAAATTGGAATTGAATAACTAGTACGCAATTATAATTTGGGTTTTTTCATCGTCATCTTCTATCATCTTCTTTGCCACTGCTGCAACTCAATTCCGGCAAAGATCAACTCTCCCTTTCTCCGACTCCCTCAAATAATTTGGCTTCCAGACGCTGAAATCATCCATTCTCTGACTTCCTTTCTCCATTTCCTCCATTCGGGTAAATAAATCAAGCTGCGCGACCCGGTTCTCAGCAAGCCCTAGCCACTGGAAAATCGTGCCCAGACCGCCGACGTGCCTCTAAAATTGCTGAAAATTCACGTTGAATACCCCGGTTGCATCAAATCTTTGTGGGCAGAATGAAACCCATAAAAACACGACCAATTACATCGTGCTTGCAAAATCTGAGCAAGTCTGGACAAAAATCATGGCCAAGTGGTGGTAGACGTTGAATTTGCTTAAGTGGTGGCAGACGTGCCAGATTGGATGACCAAACTTGAAGGCGCATGAGGCAAGGGAGAAAGAAATTTCTCCTTGAAATGCATTGCTGTGTGAATAACACGAGTGCACATATTTCTAGAATAGCAGAGGAGTGGGCTCTCTCTAGCATGCCAAGAACAAATGGGAAGCGACCACGATAGGGGGTCGACAACCCTGGGGGTATCTTTATAAGGGCCCCTCTCTCAGCCCCCATAACTTCTCTTATTACGTTGCCTTTGCCCCTTCCCATTTATTCTGCAGCTACATTGGGTAAAGTTCAAGGTTTTTCTTAGTAGTTTTCACATTTACATCTTCTAGAGCTCCAGTATTTCTATTTTCACCACCATCCAACAAAAATTAAGTTCTCCCCAAAGATATATTATTCTTTTAGTATATTTTCCGTTAATGGAATCACCCCCCAATTCCCGTCAAAGCGTTCAAATATCGGTATCGAACCAACTTACCTTCTGCTTAGGTTTTTTTACCACTGTTAGAGTAAATCATGATTGATTGATTTGATTAATTCTGGATAAGTCTTGTTGACTAAGCTAGAGTCTTAGTAGGACTCTATTTCCTTTTTTATTCTATTTATTCCTGTCAGTAATAGATCATTTCTTCACGGAAAATACATCTTGTCATGGTATTAGAGCAGTGTTTTGATTCACCTTCCAAAACATAAAGACTTTTTTTTGTCGCCATTCTTTTTCTCTCTCCAACAGCTGAACCTCTCCTCCCCTTCTTCGTTCCGATTTTTTTTCCAACGCTACTCTCATCATAGCCAGTGAAAAATTATCGTTCAATACCCTTCTCCAAATGATTCAAATCAAGCTCGATAAGTCAAACTTTCTTCTCTAGAAATGTCAGATTGAATATGTCCTCAGAGCTCAAAAGCTTTTTGGTTATCTTGATGGGTCGACTCCATGCCCACCTTTCCCCACTTTGCCTTTGGCTGGCTCATCGTCTTCCTCTTTTTTCGCCGCCCTCCGCTCTCCTTCCGCCGGCTCCACGACTGACCATGCGGCAGCTCGGGCGGCTTAAAAATCAGCCAAGGAAGTCTATGACCTCTGGATTGATGAAGACTAGAGGGTCTGCAGTCTGATGTTCTCCTCTCTCTCTCTCCCCCAAGGCCCTTTCCGAACTCCCAACTTTATGTATAACTGCCAAGGACATCTGGGACAGCTTTTGTGCCACTTTTTAGAACAGCAGCACGTCTACTATCCAATGCCTTTGTGCAGATACCCACGGTATACGTAAGAGTGGTACAGTTCATAAATCCATCTGTAATTTAAAGATATTTTTGAGCAGTTATCCCTTATGGGTTCTCCCATTTCTAACAATGATCAAATAATTTGGTTTTTAACTGCTCTCGGATCTGAGTTCAAAGATTTTTCTGGCCCATTGATTAATTCTTCCCCTACACCCTTATATCCCGATGTATTATCTCGTGCCAAGAACCACAAGGCGTTCTTAAAATGTTTACAAGGGAATTTTTCACCGGCGTTCGAGCCAATTGCTTTCACGGCGGGAGAACATCCATCAGCCGGCCGCGTGTGGGTTCATGCTCCGCCAGGGGCGGTCGCTTCGGTGGATGTAGTGGTGGCCAATCCACTGGTTATGTATAGTCGGCTACCACGGGCTCATGTACTGGTCGTGGTCGGCCGCCCTGCACCTGGTGTGAACGGCTCGGTTATTTTACTGCTACCTGCTATAAGATGTTAGCTTATACACGTCGTACATACTTGACTCACCTGGCAGAAAACTTCCAGACGGCCATGTAGATTAATCCCGCTGCGAGCACTTCAAACTGGTATCTTGATTCAGGTGCAACCAGTCACATGGCAACTTCAGCCTCCGGCCTGGAAAGTGTTTCTCCCTATTCTGGTAATTCTCAGGTTTCTGTTGGTAATGGTGCTTCTATTCAGATTTTGCATGTTGGTGATTCTCATATTTATGAGCATTTGAAACGGTATGATGTTCTATTTGTTCCTGAGATTACTAAGAATTTACTGTCTATTAGTAAACTGACCAGAGATATAAATGTGTCTGTTACCTTTGATGATCGGACCTTTGTTATTCAGAACAAAGTATCCACAGTGGTGGAGGTCTGTACATGTTAGACAAAGGTGATGCAGCAGTGGTTTCCTTTTTGCAGCAGAATAAAGGACGGGCATCCTTCGAGCTTTGGCATGCTCGCTTAGGACATGTGCCAACTGCAGTTATTTCCGGGTTGTAGAAGTCTGGTTTCCTTTTATGTTTCTTCTTTATTACCTAAACTTCATACTTATACTCCTTGTGTTATGGCCAAGAGGAAGCGGCTATCTTTTGTTGAAAACACTAAACGTGCAGTGCGCGTACTGGATTTAGTACACGGTGATTTATGGCGTCCTTCCTCAGTTTTATCTAAGACTGGTTTTTCTTATTATGCCTTATTTGTGGATGATCACTCTCGTTTTACTTGGTTTTTCCCGCTTCATCACAAATCTGAATTTTTTTGAAACATATTTACAGTTTGAAGCTTTGGTTGAAAATCAATTTTCTTCCACCATTAAGGTTTTTCAGAGTGATGGAGGCACTGAGTTTTTGAACACGCACCTGCGGTCTCATTTTGCCTCAAAAGGCATTCACCATCAAGTCATGTCTGTATACTCCGCAATAAAATGGACGAGCATAGCGAAAACATCGGCATGTTACGGAAATAGGGCTTACAATGCTATTCCATTCAGATTTTCCGCTTTCTTATTGGGTTGACACTTTTGCTAATGTGGTTTATACCATTATTCAGTTACCTACTCCGGTTTTACAGGGTGCCTCACCCTATGGTATTCTCTATCAATAGGATCCTATTTACTCAAACTTCCATCCTTTCTGTTGTCGAGTATTCCCCTTTGTTCACCATATGGCCGATCACAAGCTATCTCCTCGGAGAGTTCCTAGTGTTTTCATCGGATACAATTTCCATTATAACGGTTTCCGTTGTCTTGACACTACCATGGGAAAAATATATGTCACCCGCCATGCGTGGTTTGACGAGAGTTGTTTTCCCTTCGCTTCCTCCACTTCGGCGTCCTTTCTCTCAACTTTGGATGTCTCTGCTTTTTTGGAAGATGATGGTGATTCCGACTCCTTATTGCCTCCAGTTGATGAATTGGTTTATGTGCCTAGTCTGGTTTCCTTATCCGATTTCGATGAGTTCACACCTGCACGATGGCTTCCTCTTCAGTCCCCACCGACTAGCTCACCATCCCCGGTCGTGCCTTCTCCTGCCACTTCCATCACTCCATCCCCAGCCTTTTTCTGACGCCTCCACCTTCTTGGTCTCGGCTAAATTCCCAGAGGATGGTTACTCGGGCAACCACTAGTGCTATTCAGCGATGAGATTACTCGGATATTGTTGCCCATGGTCTTCTTGCTACTATTCTTACTTAATCCGAGTCTTTCGATTATTGTTCGGCTCTTAAGGATCCTTATTGTATAGCTACTATGGATGAAAAGATCGTTGCCCTTAAAGGATAACACACTTGGGATTTGGTTCCTCGCCCATCGAATGTCAACATTGTTGGCTCCAAATGGGTCTATGGGTTGAAGTATCACCCAGATGGCACATTTGATCATCACAAGGCCCGACTTGTTGCTCAAGGGTTCTCGCAAATTCTAGGTTCTAACTTTGATCACACTTTCAATCATGTGGTTAAAGCTTCCACTATACACACTATTGCCATTGCTACGATACACTCCTGGCCCCTTCATTAGCTGGACGTCAAGAATGCTTTTTTGAACGATGTTTTTGATACTCCAGTTTACATGGCGCAACCTGTTGGCTATAAGGACCCACTTCATCCTGATTACGTCTGCTGTTTGAAAAAGGCCATTTACGGTCTTAAGCAGGCTCCTCGGGCCTGGTTTCAGAGGTTCAGTACTTATCTCTTGCAGCTTGGTTTTCAGTGCAGTTCGGCTGACACTTCCTTATTTGTTTTATCTAGATGGACGTCTTTGCTTTATCTCATGGTATATGCTGATGACATTATCCTCACTGGAAATGATTCCATGCTCCTCCACCAATTCATTGATAGGACACATCAGGAGTTCGCTATTAAGGATCTTGGCGCTCTGCATTACTTTCTTGGCCTAGAGGTTTCACCTACTTCGTCGGGATTACTTCTTGGACAAACTAAGTATGCTCGGGATATTCTTACTCGTGCCAGGATATCTGATGCTATTTCGGTCACTGCTCATTTTGTTCCTGGTTCGCAGTTACACAACTCTACCAGTTCTCATTTTCAGAATCTGACTCTTTACCGATCCCTGGTTGGTGCTCTCCAGTACTTGACGATCACTCGACCAGACTTGGCTTTTTTGGTTAACATTGTTAGTCAGTTTCTTCAGGACCCTCGTGATGATCACTTTGCTACGGTCACTCAGATTCTTTGATATGTTCGCGACACGCTACATTTTGGTCTTACTTTTCACTCTGCCAGCACTCCAGAGGTCTTAGGTTATTCAGATGCTTATTGGGCTCGCTATTTGGTAACTTGGCATTCCACGTATGGCTATGTAGTCTTTCTCGGCAGTAATTTGGTCTCCTGGAGTGCAAAGAAGCAATGCACTATCTCTCACTCTAGTACTAAATCAGCGTATCAAGCCCTTGCCAACACTCCTTCAGAGGTAGTTTGGCTGTCTCATTTGCTTCGCGATCTTCGTGTCCGACTTTCTAGTTCTCCACTGTTGTTATGTGACAACAACAGTGCCATTTTCTGGTGAAGAATCTGGTTGCACACAAGAGGGCGAAGCACATCGACATTGATTATCATTTTGTTCGTGAGTTGGTCTCCTTTGGCAAGCTTCGTATTGCCCATGTTTCCACTGGTCTTCAGATTGCTGGAATCTTCACCAAGGGACTTTCACATTCTCTGTTCGAATTCTTCTGGTCCAAGCTTTGCATCACCGAGCATCCAACGCTTTTCTTTAGGGGGGTGTTAGAGTGAATCAGGATTGATTAATTTGATTGATTCTGGATAAGTCTTGTTGGCTAAGCCAGAGTTCTAGTAGGACTCTATTTCCTTTTGTATTCTATGTATTCCTATCAATAATAGATTATTTCTTCACAGCAAATACATCTTGTCAACCACTTATCGAGTGGCAAAGCACTCTAAGATGTCCAAGGTTTAACCAATTACATGTTCACTTTCAGCAATTGGAACCCCATGTGGAAAGCGATCAATGCCCCTACTAGCACCAAGAGGTGAAGCCAGAATGCGTGTTCCTTTGACTGTCGAGATACCTATTGGGTTCCTCAATGGAATCCGGATTTGAAGGCTGAGAAGGCTAAGAATAATCCAATCCCTGAAGATTTTATAGATGATATGAATCAGCTATTGGAATAGACAGTGGAGGTTAATCCATTTTATGGCAAGACTGGGGGGTTTGTGTGGCCTGAGTGCGTGTATGGTAACTTCATATATAACTAACCTCCAACATCACTTAAGCTTCCAAAGAGAGAGTGTGATAGTGAGAGGGAAATAAGAAAGAAAGAGAAGAAGAGAAACAAGGAGAAGGAGGAGAGGAAAAAGAGAGTGAAGAGGTCCCTCGAGAGGTGAAGCCTCTCAGATTGTTAAGGTTCCAGTTTGAGGGGTCCAGATTGAGAGATTCGTCCCCTCGAACTTTTCCAATTATCCCTCTAGCTAGGATTTATTCAATCTATCATACTTTCTTCCCTAATTTCTCTTTATCTCATTCTAACCTTCTTTTTTTTGTTGCAGTGGGATTCGGCGATGTACTGCTCGCACCGTCTGCCTAAGGCCCAGCTGTTCAGTAACCCTATTCCAAGGCAACACCGAAGTCCTCTACCCTTGGGGTAAGATGGGTTGTCACGACTCTACTCCCTCAAATTCTGCTGCCAAAAAGAGCATGGTCAATCCTCCAGTGAACCTTGAGACACAGGTATCTTTGCAAAAGGGTCTTTCTAAGAAAAATGTCTATCTATGGCACCCCCAAGCTCTGCACCTACCATGCTGGACAAACATAGCTCTATGCTCTCAGTCACCTCTCTAACTTCTTTTTTAATTGCTCTATATTGTGGTAGTTCACGAGCCTTCTGGAGTCCACCACTAGCACAATTTTTTACTGGTGTTGAGAGGATTGAGCATCTCGAGGAACAAGTTCCAACCATCAAGGTGAAGACCGCTAAGGCCGAGCAAGAGCTTCAAATAGCTAAGTGCAAGTTCGAGGCCAAGAATGAAAAACTTTGGGGGACTAATCAGATGCTAAAGCATGACAATGAAAAGCTCGAGGAGAAAGTGAATGCCCTCAAGCTCGAGGCTAACACTCACATGGCTAACTCTCAGGTATCCTTACTCAAGACTTTCACCAACAAACTAGTGAAGATTAAGGCTTTATAAGGCTACTTCCATAACCTTCTTAAGGATAGCATGAACATAGCTGAAAGCTTATTGGCGTCTAGGCTAGCTGACATCATACCTCATGAGTGTAATGAGAAAAAGAAACCCCTTCGTAGAGCCCAGGGCTAAGAGGGCTAAGGGAGAGTTGGATTTATGAAAAAAATTAGGGTTTAGGTAAATATGGTTTCATATTGAAGAATAAAATCAAATGGTATGTTCTACTGCACAAAACAGAGAGTTGGTTCTGAGCGTATATATGCTCTGAGACCAAAGGCTGTACACTGTAAAGCCCAATCGTGTATCAACACGTGGGATAAGAAAATCAGAAAAGAAACAAAAACCAAAAGGAAAAGCAAAAGTATAAACACTAAATGGAACGCTGCCATTTTGTCTCTCCTGCTAAGACTTCTTCTTCTTCTTCATGATACCCTGCTGCAACTTGACTGCCATCAATGGCAGATTGAACCAAATTACTCTTCAGCCCCCCTCAAGCTGGATAGGAGAGAATAATCGGAAGTGTATATTGACAAGATTAAGATGAAACGCTGAAGCTGGGAGTAGTTTGGTAAAAATATTCGCAAGTTGCAAGCGAGATGACACCTTAGTGAAAAGTAGAAAACTAGCTAGATAGTATTCATAGACCAAGTGGTAGTCAATTTCCAAGTGCTTAGTACGTTCATGAAAAACTGGATTAGCTTAAATGTAGACGGCTGCATGATTATCACAGTACAATGGCAGGGGAAATTGATGAGAAATGTGAAGATCCGAGGCTAGGAAGCTGATCTATTTGAGTTCACAAGTCGTCATAGATATACTCCGATATTTGGACTCAGCGGAAGACTTTGAAACTGTGGACTATTTTTTGGACTTCCAAGAAATGAGAGAATTACCAAATAGAATGGAAAAACTGGTAACAGAATTTCTGGAATCCGTATACTTGCTCCAATCAATGTCACAATAAGCAGTGATGGTGGAAGGAGAAGTGGCCGGATAAAAAGGACCATGGGATAGACAAGATCGAAGGTACCAAACCACATGAAGAGCAACATGGAGATGATGAATAGTAGGGGACTAGACAAATTGAGACAGCTGATGAACAGAGTATGTAATATCCGATCGGGTGAAACTAAGGCAAAGAAGCCGGCCAATCAGTCGGTGAAATGCACCCGGATCAGAGAGGATTAGAGACGAATCATTATCTCTCCAAGTGAGAGGTAAAGGTGTAGCAAAAGATGGAGATTGTTGCAAGCCACAATCTTGTATGATGTCCAACATATACTTAGTCTGGCTGAGAGAAAAACCTTCGGGAGAGCGAGCCAATTCGATGCCAAGATAGAACCTTGCCTCCTGAAGATCCTTAATAGTGAATGCATCATGGTGAGAATGTTTAACCCTAGCAATGTCACCCAATGAGTCACCAACAAGAATTATGTCATCTACATATACTACAACAGCCAGAAAATGGTGAGAAGTAATCCTGTAGAAAAGACAGTAATCATGGGGTGATTGTGAGAAACCTAGGGAGAGAAGGTGATCTGTGAACCTCTTGTTCCATTGTCTAGAGGCTTGCTTAAGGCCATAATGATTTTTTTTTCAATTTTCAAACAAGGTCAGGTGAAGGCAATTAATAACCTGGTGGAGGGCTCATATACACAGTCTCATCAAGAGTGCAATGAAGAAAGGCATTGTTAATGTCGATTTGGTGTATGAACTAAGACCTGGATGCTCAAGGGCCAGTAGGAAATGAATAGTGATAGTTTTGGCCACCGGAGAAAACACCTCAAAGAAATCAATTCCCTCAAACTGACTAAAACCTTTAGCAACCAGTCTAGCTTTGTGTCTAGTAATAGATCCATCTATGTTACATTTGACTTTGTAAACCCATTTGGATCCGACCACCTTTTTCCCTGCAGGTAATGGGACAAGATCCCAGGTCTTGTTTTTTTCCAAAGCCTGGATTTCATCATGCATAGCTCGAACCCATTCAGGGCATTGATTAGCCTATGAGTATGAATATGGTTCACTTGTAATGGTGCTATGGAAGCTAGTATAAGCAGGAGTGAAGTGAGATATAGAAGTAGAATTAGTGATAGAGGAAAGAACAAAATCTTTGGTCCAAACTGGAGGTTTTCGAATTCTTTGAGGTAATGAGGGTTGTGTAGGTAAGGAAGGAGAAGTAGATGAAGAAGGCTGAGTGTCTTGGACTAGTGGTCAGAAGAGAGAACAGAGAAAGAGTTGGAGGTGGGAGAGAGGATATGAGATTGATGAGAAGTGGGAATCTGATGGATAAAAGGAGTAGAAGAAGAAGGATTAAGTACTGCAGGTTCAGATTTCTGAGATGAGGGAATGGAGATTGAAGAATCATGAACAAGATGTGGTAAAAAACTAGGAAGAGTATGAACAGGAATAGAAGTGGAAGGTGAAGAGGATGATGGAATCTGGAAAGGAAGAATAGAAGGCTTTTTGTAAGGAAATTTATCTTCATAGAAAATAACATCCCTGGAAATGATGATCTTTTTGTTGGTGAAGTCAAAAAGTTTGTACGCCTTTTGACCTGGAGGGTAACCTAAGAAAATACAAGGAAGGATATAGGGCCTAGATTGTCTTAGTGAGGGACAGTATTAGTGGCAAAAATAAGACATCCGAACACTCTTAATGATTAATAATCAGGTGGTTTATGAAACAAGCATTCATATGAAGATTTCCAGTGAAAAACTGAAGATGGCAACCTATTTATGAGATGTGTGGCAGTAAGAATAGCATCTCCCCAAAATTGATTAGGTAGGTGTGAGTGGAAAAGGAGGGATCAAGCAACCTCCGGCAAATGTTTGTGCTTACACTCAACAACACCGTTTTGTGGGGGAGTTTATGGACAGGTTTTATGGTGTATGATTCCATAAGTTGAGAACAGTTTTAGACACTCAGAATTAAGAAATTCCATGCCATTATCGGATCTAACTGTTTTGGCCAAAAGAATGAAGTGATTTTTAGTCATGTCCAAAAAGGATTGCAACAGAAAATGGCTTTGATCCTTTGTCTTTAGCAAACAAGTCCAAGTACTCCTACTATAGTCATCAACTATAGTGAGGAAATACTTTGAACCGTTGTGACTTGGAAATCTGTATGGACCCCGTAAATCAATGTGAATGAGGGAAAAGGGTTCAGTAGAACCATAGTACAAGACATGGGAAAAAATTCATCAATAGAACCAATATCAGTATTCAATTGTGACATTACATGTTTTGAGAGGTGCCATAATATATAGTTCCAATTAAAAATAGAATTTACTGAAGATTTTGACAATAAAACTGTAGGTTTCTTTGGAATGAAAAATTGAGAAAAAAATCTTGATGGTCTGATCTGTGACACTGAGATTGAATGACTTCTTCTTCAACAAATATAGTCCATGAAAATCCTCTGCAACTGCTAGACTTGACTAGTCCCGTGGTCTTGCAGTGTGCAGCAAGAAGCAAGAAAAATGACATCAATGTGGGAAGTTGTGGCTAATTTGTGGACAGAAATTAGATTACATTTGAAGTCAGGTATGCATAACACATTAGGCAGAATCAGATTAGGATGGATGGTGCTCAACCTACAAACTGAACTAGTTTGGTAGAGTGGTCAGGCATGTAAACTGGAGTGATAGAGGTTACTGGCTTGAAACTGGTCAGGTATTTGGATGGAGTACACATATGGCTAGTAGCACCACTATCAATTACCCATGAATCACATTCAAACAGGAAATAATTGCCACATGAATGAGTAAGAGTATTACCTGAAAAGTCATGGTAGTTGGTAAAGCTGAATGATTCTTGAACAGGTGTTGGCTGATCCATTTTCATCTTCCCTTTCATCAATTTGTCCACCTGAATATGTAAGTTTGCCATCATCTCTTGTTGACTTAATTTGTGGAGTCAAATGGTGTTTCTTGTTCTGACACTTTATGAGCCACCTGAGTACCCAGCATCTTGTTCTGACAGAAGAATCTCTGCTCCCTTCCCACCATTCCGGGTATCCATGGAGCTTAAAATAGGTATCCTTCAAGTGTCCAAGAGCTCCACAATGATCACATTTAAGATCTGGACGTTTAACTGTTCTTTTCACAGTGCCCTCTCTACTAGTGCCAACAGTCCTATAAAAAACCTCCCTCTGATGAGGATAAGTCCCTCTCACTGGTTTAAAAATTTTAACAACCAAAGCAGAATTTCTCTGAAAATCCTAGTGTTCATCATGAACACTGTTCTATTTTTCAACTTTAACAATCATTGAGTATGCTTTAGAAACAGATGGTAGCGGATCCATGACAAGAATTTGGTTGCAGACAAATGCATATTCAGAGCTTAACCCAATCACAAATTGATGTAGTTTATCCTCATCTTCTTGTTCTAGAATTTGGTTAACTACTCCACAGTTACAACAAGCACAAAATTTCCTGGGCCTTAAACATGCATATTCATCCAAAAGCCCTTTCAATTCCGTAAAATAAGAAGCCACAGAATTAGATCCTTGCCTAATATTCGTTAATTCTCTTTTCAATTGATTTAGCATCAGTCCATTACTTTCACCAAATCGTTCCTTCAAATCATCCCATCGACTCAAAGCATTTGTTGCAAACATAAAACCTCTAGCTATCTTCTTCGACATTGAATTCAACATCTAAGATATTAGCATAAAGTTTACCTTCCTCCACTGTTTATAGGTTGGATCATTCAGAACTGGATCCTTGATTTCTCCATTGATAAAACCCAGCTTGTCCCTGTTGTCTAAGGTAATTATCATGCTTCTGCTCCAGGTTATGTAATTCATCTCATTCAGCAACTAGCACCAAAGCCAAATGATCAAAATTATGTAAGAAAATGGGATCTGTTGACCCATGGCGATTCATCTCTTCATCGGTCCGATTGCTTCGACTGCAATTTTGCACAGCTGAGCTAGCTCCCTCTCCAGCTGAATTCGAATCCATCCTTTACAGTACCAAATCCTTTAGTGACACAAAAAAAGATTAAGAATCCAATGATATAAGCGATCTCCCGCTCTGATACCATGAACAATATAGGGTTTAGGTAAATATGGTTTCATATTGAAGAAGAAAATCAGATGGTATGTTATACGGCACAAAACAGAGAGTTGGTTCTGAGCATATACATGCTCTGAGACCAAAGGTCATCCATCGTAAAGCCCAATTGTGTATCAACATGTGGGATAAGAAAATCAGAAAAGAAACAAAAAACAAAAAACAAAAGCAAAAGTAAAAACACTAAATGGAACGCTGTCGTTTTGTCTCTCCTGCTAAGACTTCTTCTTCTTCATGATACCCTGCTTTAAGTTGATTGCCATCAATGGCAGATTGAACCAAATTACTCTTCAATTTCCTTGAGTGGAAGTCTATCCAAGATGGCTGTATGAAGCTCCCTTAGCTAGATCATCTAAGGAGTTGCGGCAAGGTATTCTCTGTCGATGAACTCCAGTACCTTGACCACAATGAAGATGATGCTTGGAAGGTTGCAGTTCCTGATCCCAACCTTCCCCTCCAGCCTTATGAAGCTAATGTTTCTAGTCCTGCCCTCGCGTTGATGCTCAGAGAATCCATGAGGAGGAAACCTTGTAGGATGGAGCTCAACAACCTAACGAGCCGGGCACTACCCACGAACATAATTTAGGGGTGTTCAAATTGTTCGACCCGACCCATTTTGACTCGGCCCATTTGGGTTAGTTCAGGTCGGGTCAATGATCCATATGGGTCAAAACGGGTCAGATTAAAATGGGTTGAGTCATATTTTGACCCATTTTGACCCGTTTGCAAGCCTCATTTTCTTGAAAAAAATCATAAAAAAGAATTAATTCAATACAATATATCCACCCTTAATTTACTTCATAAACAATTTTGACATTCTTGAAATTTTTTTTTATAAAGTTAAAAATATATTTTAAAAAACAAGTTTACTATTTTCATATGATTTTGGTCAATTTGGGTTGACTCGTTACCCTGTCCGACCCTAAACAATGAAAATTTTTACTCGACCCGACCCAACTCATTTGACCTTAAATTTATGGTCAATTTGGGCTGGGTCAGCTGACTCTCCCCGACCCATGAACACCCCTAAAATATATTATAAAAAATGATGTATGAGCTCTCTTTTAAAGAATAAAATTTTGTAATGCCTGCATTTTCTGCTATTCCAATGAAGATTTTTCTTTTCCCTCGACCTTACACTTTGTTTTTCCTTCTTTTTGCTTTATAGTATGGGGCTTTGAGGGAGGAATTGGAGAGTGCAAATCGAGATCTAAAAAATGGAAAAAAATTCTCCAAAGATTTAAAAAATGTTGCCATGGGCTGGGCGTAGCTGCGCGGCCGCTCTAAGCGAATTTTTTTTTAACTTTCAAAATCGTTCACTTATGTTGTTGACTTTAACTAATAATTAAGCTGACTTAAATTAATCAACGATTTACTTAATGTGCATAAATATGAATAAAAATGCTTGACATTAACTAATTAATAGTCAACTCTTAATTGACTTAGTATATATAAATACAAATAAAAATGTTTGACTTTCACTAATTAACGGTTAACCCTTATTTGAATTTCTAATGTAAACACTAATAACTAACGTTACTTTAACTAATCAACGGTCACCTCTTACTTAACTTAGTATGTATAAATAAGAATATAAATGTTTCATTTTAACTAATCAACGGTCAATCCTTACTTGACTTAGTATATATAAACATTAATAACTAAGTTAACTTTAACTAATCAAACGCAATCCTTATTTGAATGAGTATATATAAATACGAATAAAAATGTTAACTAATTAATGTTCAACCCTTAATTGACTTAGTATATATAAATACAAATAAAAATGTTTGACTTTCACTAATCAACGGTTAACCCTTGGTTAACACTTATTTGACTTTCTACATGTAAACACTAATAACTAAGGTTACTTTAACTAATCAACGGCCGCCTCTTACTTAACTTAGTATATGTATAAATAAGAATATAAATGTTTCACTTTAACTAATCAACGGTCAACCCTTACTTGACTTTGTATATATAAACATTAATAACTAAGTTAACCCTAACTAATCACGGTCAATCCTTATTTGAATTAGTATATATAAATACGAATAAAAGTGTTTGAATTTAACTAATCAATGCTCAACCTTATTTGACTTTCTATGTACAAATAGTAATAACAAAGTTGACTTTATAAACTGTCAATTCTTACTTAATTTAGTATATATTTGAACATTAATAACTAAGTTGACTTTAACCAACGATCAACTCTTGACTTCCTATATGTTAACAAACACTAAAAAATCTTACTTGACTTCTATATACAAACACTAAAAATCTGAGTTGAATTTAACTAATCAACGGTCAAATCTTACTTGACTTTCTACATATATACACTAATAACTAGGTTGACTTTCACTAATCAATGTTCAACCCCTTACTCGACTTTCTATATATAAAAACTAATAACTAGATTGACTTTCACTAATCAATTGTCAACTCTACTTGACTTTCTATATATAAATACTAATAGCTAAGTTGATTTTTATTAATCAACTACCAACTCTTACTTGACATTCTACATATAAACACCAATCATTAAGTTTAGTTTAATTAACAACCGGTCAACCCTTCCTTGACTTTCTATATGTAAACACTAATAACTAGTTTGAATTTAACTAATTAACGATCAACTCTTATTTGACTTTATATATATAAACACTGATAACTTAGTTTTACTGATTGTTGATTTGTTATAGTTAACTTAGTTATCATTATATATATAATGATAACTAAGTTAACTATAACAAATCAACCATCAGTACTTACTTGACTTTCCATACATAAACACTAATAAATCTTTCATATAACTAAGTTAACTATATTAAATCAATGGTAAACCCTTACTTGACTTTCCATATATGAGCACTGATAATTAAGTTTACTATAACTAATTAACAATCATCTCGTACTTGACTTTATCTATGTATATATATATATAAACACTAATAAATTGTTTGACTTTATTCAATTGACGGCCAACCCTTACTTGACTTTTTATGTATAAAAACCAGTGACTAAGTTGACTCTAACTAATCACGACCAACCCTTACTTGACTTTCTATACAGAAGCAATATTAAATAAGTTGACTTTAAATTATCGACGAACAACCCTTACTCAACTTTCTATATAGAAATACCAATAACTAAGTGGACTTTAATTGATCAACGACAACCCTTACTTGATAAAAGAATACAACAATAATATTTTTTATACCTATTATAATTTCAATAAAATCAATTATATAAATAGAATAATAAAATTTTTAAATTTTATTATTGACATAATTTTATCAAAATTTGAATTTATAAATGGAAAAGTCTTGGGAAAGACCGTCTTTCCATAAACCTATGGAAAGACAGAGTTTAATTAAAAAAAAAGTAATATGTCTTAGTTGCAATATTAATAATTTATTATACAACATGTAGTAGTTATAAAGTTTATAACCTTTTTTTTAATGAAACCATCCGGAGATGGAGGGGAATTTTATTTGGCCCCCCTAAACCATTAAAAAGAACATTCACAAAATTGCCCTAAGTTCTGCTTCTAGAGGAGTTTCAGCATTTGTATACTTCCTGTGTCCATCAATGAAACCACCTCTATTATCTCTGATGATCATACCAAGCCCACACTTTTTAGAAAGACCACATCATGCAGCATCAACATTAACTTTAAAACCTATGCACGGTTTAGACCAAGCAATTTAAATTTTTTTTGGCTTAGGTGCAGATTTGATTAGAGGAAGAAAGGAGTGATCTGCAATACCCAAGTCAAAAACAGAAGAAACTTAAACAGGTTTAGCACTGAAAGAATAGAAGATCTGATCCCTGATCTATGAAATAACAAAGTTGGTCAGTGGAGGCACATTGTCATACAGATATTTATTCCTGACCTTCCAGAGGTTCCAGCAAGTTATTGAAGGTGCTAATTTAATGATCAAGGAATGTAAAGAGCTGAGGCCAGAATATGTGAGGTAGCATGACAGTCTTTCCCATATGGATGGAAAACTTCTATCCCTAATACCCATAAACTCATGCACTGTCTTCCAAATGTGAATGGCAAAAGGACAGGAATTAAACAAATGATCTAGAGATTCCTCATGCTGATAGCACATACAACATCTTGAAGGCATGCAAAAACTCATCTTTTTCAAAACATTATCTAATAGGAGGAAAGAGTTAATCAATCTCCACATAAAAACTGAGACTTTCTTTTGAACCCTTGGATTCCAGAGGTGCTGAATTGAGGCAATATTACCTCTTTGTGATCTGAGCAATTGATATGTAGAGTGAAAGGAGAATCATCCCTTTTTGTCAGGTTTCCATATTAACCTATCCTGTCTGTGTGGAGAGAGTGTTGCACCCTGCAAAAGAGAGACAACATTAGGTGAGAGAAAAGGGGAGATTTTAGGAAGAAGCGTGTCCTTGTGAAAGATAAAATTAGCCACTGTACAGTCAGTTGGAATGTCAATAAGACTCTGGTCACACAGATCTATAACAGGACATAAGTCCAGCCAGTTGGATGACCAGAAATTACATGAACCTGTACCAACTATCACTCTAGAATGAGACTCAGCCCATGCATTAACATAGCAAATTCTTTTCCAATTTGATGAGGTTCTAAAGGAGGGTGGCAGAGAAGCAATAAAATGGGTCCATGGGGCATCAGCAATTTGATATTTCCACCACAATTTTACTGAGCAGGTGGTAATGATGGTGGGAATTGATCTGAAACCTAGGCCATTTTGGTTAATGGGATAGCAGAGAGCATCCCATTTCCTCCATGCCCTTTTAGGTTTCAGATCATACACCCCCCAGAAAAATCTACTCAGTTTTTTCTCCATGGTGTGAATAATCTCCTTTCAAGGTTTAAGAACAGACCAAATATGCTGTGGAGTAGAATAAATACATGGCTGAATGAGAGTGATTTTTCCCCCAGTTGAAAGCCACTTATTTTTCCAACTCAAAACTGATTCATGTAACTCATGTACCTCAAAAGTTTTCCAACTAAAGTTTATAACCTGATTCATGTAACTCAAAAATTTTATCTTTATTTATTCTAGTTTACACTTTAAATCTTGGTATTTTTGTGACCTATGAAGACCGTTCTCTTTATAAAAAATTTAAACTAACTTGTCATTTGGGTTTGATTTTCAACCCAATCAATAAAAGCACAAACCCTAGCTGATTAATCTATTCTTCTTCTACCCACCTTCGCATGTAGACCACTCGACCTCTTCTTCTTCAATACTTGCGCCACCCGACACCACCGGCTATGCCGCGTCACCCGACGCCACCAGCTACGCTGCGCCACCCGATGCCACCAGCTGCTCTGCGCGATGCCACCAGTCTCTCTTTCTCCATGAATATCTCTTTTCATTTTTACTACTTGGTCTGTTCTCTACCCATGCTGATTCTCCATTTTCGCAGAGGCTCAGGGGAAGACGACCAGTTGGGAATCGACAACAATGGGTTTGCTGCGTCAAAGCTCTCGTGCCCTACACCGTCCACTCCGTCGTCGCCAACGGACGCGACTCACTCGCCATCTGCGATAACGGCAAGGTGTTTGTTAAAATCACCCCTAAAATGAATTGTTTTCCTGATTTCTCACTGTACTTGTTGATTATGTTAGTTTTTGTTTTGTGTTGGGTTTTTCAATCGTTTTTTACTTAGGGGTGGAGCCAGAAGGGCACGCTTGGTCACCCGCCGGAGACGAAGACTGAGAGTGTTCCCAGTCTAGTGAAAGCTCTCAAGCATGTTAACATTGTACAAGTGATTTTTTATGCTTTTTGGATTTATGGGTTTTGTTTGATTTCACTAAAAGTTAAAAGTTTTTGTGAGGGTTTAATCTTTTCGTTGTTTTTTGTATCTCAGGCAGCTATTGGTGGCTGGCATTGCTTGGCTGTTAACGATAAAGATTGAGCTCATGCTTAGGGTACTCTTCATTTGTGCTTTTGACTAGCCCTTTTCCCATAGTTCACTAAGGATGTGAAGAATCTTATCACTTATTGACTGACATATTTGTTTGTTTGATATGTTTGTTGAATGAATAGTTTTGCATCTTCATAACCTTCATAGTTTATACTTTGGTGTGCTTCGGTTTATCGTTTAGGTGGTAATAAGTATGGATAGTGTGGAGATGAACCTGAGTGGAGACCTGACACTGATGTTACGGGGTGGGGCTCATCACCTGACCTCAACGCAACCCCATGCCTGCATCGGTGCCAAAACAATGCTATGGCCGTGCCGCTCAATGTGTCACAGTGACCGTGTTGCATACACCTTTGGGTTATCCAATGTCGACCGCCTAATCGCTCACGGCCCGTGATGTCCCTCCCTGCACCGGCGACGCACTGTGCTCAACGGCTGAGCCGTCTTTGCCCAACGCCCGTGCCCGCAGCGCCCGACCGCCCGTCGCCCAGCACCGTTAATGCTGCGCCCCAGCCCGAGAAGACATGTTCCAAGCTCCTTGTCCTAGAACTATTCGCTTTTACTTGTAAATACTTGTAATAGCTTAATTATTAGTTTAACGTAGCTATTTTGATCAAGGTCCAGGCCTACGTGCCGTTTTAGCCTTTGACCTTATTTTGTCTATGTAGCTGGCACTCGTGATAACGTTTGCATAGCATATGTGGAGTATTGAGCTACCCACATCCGGTTACCATTTTGTATTATACTGATTATGAGCGATTGCTCCCCTGTTGTTGGGTTTTACATTGCAATGTTGGCTTGTGTGTGTGAAGCTAGCCATCGGGTGTGTGTTATCGCTGCATACTCGATCACGTCCCTATAAAGGTTCGGTGTGCTGCGAGCAACTGAGCAGTGTGCGACGCACGTGGGATCTAGGCGGTAGTTGTGGCAAGGTAGTACACGGCTAGGCTACACGGTTCGCACCCTTAGCGGGCAACCCTTGACAGTTGGTATCAGAGCTCAAGCAGCACTTGGGCAACATCGTGAGTGGCAGTCGCTATGTCTATGATTCGGTTGGAGAACAGGCTTGTTAAGATGGGGAACCTTGGTTTACCGACCATATTATGGGGTACGTGTTGGCGTTCCAAGTTTATATGCTAGAGCCGACTGTATTATTGGGTACTTGCTGATGTTCCAAGTTTGCATCGACCGCCCATATTATGATGTGCCGGCGTCCCAAGTTTGTATGCTAGAGTTGCCCAACCATCCGAAGGAGTAAAAACTCCATGACTTCAGCCAGGGATTGAAGCTGTAGGCTAGGCTCTAGCTAAGGAGAGCTTGCTGCACAGACTATAACTCAGCGGTGGCATTCGTCAAAGTTGAGAGTACTGTAGTGGCGAGGGATCGCAAAGAGTTGATAGGGAAATGGGTGGTTCTACCGTTACCAAGGTGGGTGATGGTGCAGGTGCAAGAACTCCCAAGTTGGGGGGTAACTTTAGACCCAGTCTGAAGAGCGAAGGTAGCTTCACGCCCAATTCGGGTGTTGGAAGGAATGGGGTAAGCCCCAGTTTGAATGCGGCGAGTTCAAGTAGGTCTAAACCAAGATGGGATGGGCGAACCGAGAAGGCGCGACTGGTGTGCAAAATATGCAAAGGGAATCATGCCCTTGTTGATTGTCCAACAGAGTAGAGGATCACTGCTATGTCGCTTGAGGACTCGAGACAAATCGGGGAGGACTGAGCGAGGTAGTTCAGTTGAAGTTGACTGAGGAGTCTGAGCCCGAAGAGGAAGATCCATGCTCCATGGGGGCATTAAATCTGCGGTGTAATTCCATGGTGGAATCAAGAGAGCCATGGCAGTTGTATCCGTTAACTGAGTTTGAGATCGACTGGTGGTTGTTGCAGTCCGATCAAAGAGAGCCACAAATTGGTCAAGCAAAGCAGGGAAGGCCGCACTGAAGCTTGACGAACCTGAGATGGTTTAAACCTGCACTAAAATTCCTTAGTAGGATCAAGAGAGCCAGGGCGGTTGAATCCGTTAACTAAGTTTGAGATTGTCCGGGTGGTTGCTGCAGTCCCATCAAAGAGAGCTATAAATCGGTCAAGCAAAGCGGGGAAGGCCGCACCAAAACTTGATAAACCCGAGATCAATATTGGAGCTCAGGTCAGGGAAAGCTGTGGGTAGAATGAAGGTTGTTAATAGCGAAGCTCAATCAGTGCTAGGTATTCTAAGGCGATGCTCGGTCAAGTTTGACTCCATAGGCACCACGGTGGATTCCCATGTCGTTAAAATGGAAGACTTCGGTTTAGTCCTCAGCATGGAATTTCTGAGAGATGCATGGATTGTCGTATACCCATATGGAAATTGCCTTTACGTCTTAGGCACCAATCCGTGCACAATTAAAATGACTGCAAATAGTTCACCCGGGGGTAAATTCCCTGCCTTGCATATCGTCAAGTGCTTAAGACAAGGGGGGTTTACGCCAGCAGTGGGTTTGCTTGATGGATCCGAGAAGCTTTGTGAAGCAAGTCTGAAGACTGAGCAGGTTGTGGGTCGCTCCCCAGCTGTATGGAACGAAGATTTGTCGAGCAAAGAATGTAGGAAGCATTTGTCTGTTACCAAGAAGATCTGGATTCAAAAGATATATCTGCCGACTGGCGCGTCCCATCATGCTTCCCATTTCGAGTCGTTCAAGCAAGCTAAACCATGTAAAAATTAACGGGGAAAGATGAGTCATCATTCACATCAGCAACCCTTTGTTGTTCCACAATGCCGAGAGCAGAAACGTGAATGGATGATGATGCGTACCGGACAACATCCAGAGTTGGACATTCCTTTGGTTATTGATCAAGGAGTGGGTGCTATAAAATCAAGCCAGCTCAAATCGGAATGGAAGAGAAGCCGAGGACCATGGCTACATCAGAGTACACTAGCGCCAGCAATTAAATCAACCACTTTCTTAAGGCAGAAATGTACAAGGAAAATGTGGGAAATGAAGCACCTTGGAGAATTGATGGCTCCGAGAACGTTCACTGAATTGAGTGGGGAGGATGTTATGGGGTGGGGCTCATCACCTGACCTCAACGCAACCCCATGCCCGCATCGGTGCCAAAACGATGCTGTGGTCCCGTGCCGCTCAATGCGTCACTGCGAATCGGTTTCCACGCCCGCCTTTGGGTCATCCAGTGCCAACCACCTAACCGCTCACGGCCCGTGATGTCCCCCCTGCGCCGCGACGCGCTGTGCACAACGCCCGAGCCATCTGTGCCTTACGCCCGTGCATGCAGCACCCGACCACCGGCCGACCAGCACCTTTATGCCGCGCCTCGGCCCGAGAAGACACGTCCCAAGTTCATTGTCCTAGAAGTCTTCTCTTTTGCTTGTAAATACTTATAATAGCTTAGTTATTAGTTTAGCGTAGCTATTTTGATCAAGGTCCAGGCCTACGTACCATTTTAGCCTTTGACCTTATTTTGTCTATGTAGCTGGCACTCGGGATAACGTTTGCACAACATATATGTGGAGTACTGAGTTACCCACATCCGGTTACCATTTTGTAATATACTGATTATGAGCGATTGCTCCCCTGTTGTTGGGCTTTATATTGCAAAGTTGGCTTGTGTGTGTTAAGCCATGCTCCCTCGGGTGTGTATTTCTGCTACATACTCAACCACGTCCCTCTAAAGGATCAGTGTTCTGCGAGCAACCGAACGGTGTGCAACGCACGTGGGATCTAGGCGGTAGTTGTGGCAAGGTAGTACACAGCTAGATTGCACGGTTCGCACCCTTAGTGGCGACCCGTGACACACTGGCAAGCTTGTTACAACTTAAAATTAAACTTTGAACAGATATTTCAGTACAAGGTTGTATTTGGTGTGGTTTCTTTGATGAAAATTGATAGCTTGAATTGGTGTTTTACTCTATCAAGTAACTTTGCTTGTGATTTGTCAAAAGTTTGTATGGATAATTTCAGATTTCAGTTTCCGGCTTCAGATGTCTTGTATGCGGTTTCTACTATGTTCTAATCATTGTTGATAGAGGTAACATGGTTGAGCTAATTTGTTTAAGTTATTTTCCTGTTATTTGTGGTACATTGCTTATTAGTCTAGCTTTATTTTGAGTTCCCATTCTGGAATATGTAGAATTGTAGGTCTTGCGGTTCTAGGATACTTTTTAAAACTTTTTTTTGGGATTAGGGTTAAGATTGTGAATATAGCCAGTGCAGATTGCAGAACAAGTAATAGGAGGAAAACATAGTTTACGATCATTGTTGAGTTGGGATTTGTAGTTGTTATTTGCTGCTCCAGAAACGTCAGAATATGAATATTTTGTGAATTCATTTAGTGCCTGGGTTTTTAAAAAGTGTAAAGTGCAGCAAAGCACTCTCGGTAAAATTTACCGAAGCGCTGAGCGCAAACACTCGTATTTTGGAAAAAAACGCTCGCAAATAATGCACTAGGATTATTTCAATAAAGATACAACATAGAACTTAGAATAATAACATGTTCTAATAACATAATATCATAAAAGACAACTAAAAAATTCAACACAATACCAAATTCAAAGTTTTAAGGGTGGTAAGAAGTACTAAACGACTAAGATCGAAAGATTCTTAAAGTTATTATGAAATAATTGGCTATAATCTCTAGTCATCGGAAAAATCATCATCATCTTCACCAAAAGTATCCCTATGAACCTTATTTGTTGCCGTTGGTTTTTGAGAACGGGAGCAAGAGAGCTGAATGCGGCAAGACCGTGGTGAAGAATAGAGCAGCGGTTGCGAACAGAGCCACCTTCGTGAAGATGAGATATTCTGACCGATCCTTTCTTCTTTTTTTTTCTCTTTAATTTCCTAAGTTAAATTAATCCTAATACTATTCTAATTCAGCCCAAACCCCTTTCATTTAAAAAAAGAACAAAAAAAAGCCCAGTTCAGTAAAAAGACAGAAAGCGTGCTTTTTTCAGCGCTTCGCGCTTCAACAAAAGCGCTAAAAAGCTCTCGGAAGCGCTCGCTTCCAGTTTGTATTAGCGCTTCTTGGTACAAAGCACTTTAGATAGCGGCTTTTTAGCGCTTTAAGCGCACTTAAGCGTACTTTTTAAAACCGAGCTTAGTGCAGTTAACTTTATTTCCGTAATACAATATGCTAAATACTTCTGACTTGCTATTGAAGTGCAGGCAGAACAGGGGAAAACAATAGTTATGGAGATGGAGGCAGAGTGTTAGAATCAACTTGGTCGTAACTCCAAAAGCTCGGTAAGGATGTGGGTTGATAGGGTATGCTCAACTCTTTTCTTTTATTTTCTTTGGGGTTTTAAAAAGCGCGCTTAAAGCGCTAGGCACTACCTAAAGCACTTTGTATCAAGAAGTACTGATACAAACTCGAAGTGTGCGCTTCTGAGTGCTTTTGTTGGAGAGCGAAGCGCTGAAAAAAGCACGCTTTCTGTCTTTTTACTGAACTGGGCTTTTTTTTTTAATTTTTTAAATGAAAGGGGTTTGGGCTGAATTAGAATAGTATTAGGGTTAGTTTAACTTAGGAAATTAAACAAAAAAAGGAGAAAGGATCGGTCACAATATCTCATCTTCACGAAAGTGGCTCTGTTCTCAACCGCTGCTTTGTTCTTCACCGCGGTCTTGCCGCATTCAGCTCTCTTGCTCCCGTTCTAAAAAACCAACGGCAACAAATGAGGTTTATAGGTATACTTTTGGTGAAGATGATGATGATTTTTCCGATGACTAGAGATTAGAGCCAATGATTTCATAATAACTTTAAGAATATTTCGATCTTAGCCGTTTAGTACTTCTTACCACCCTTAAAACTTTGACTAGAGTATTGTGTTGAATGTTTTATTTGTCTTTTATTATAGGGATAAGTGTCAATCTAACCCTATCTACTTGAGTAAGTGCCAATATAACCCTATGATAATTTTTTTGTGCAAATATAACCCTAACTAGTTAATGAAAGTGTCAATATAACCCTCAGACCCCATTTCAGGCATTACCTCAATTTTCTGGCATTAAATCTATGTAAATTGACCAAAATACCCTTTGGGCTAATTCTGAAATTAGGTGGACAATTTTACCCTCATAGTTCACCGGACCACCGTCGGAACATGTAGGGTTATATCAGCACATTATGCAATCTTATTGGGTTATATCAGCACATTCCTAATGTTTGTAGGGTTATATGAGAACATTTCTAATGTTTGTAGGGTTACATCAACACATCCTTAAAACTTATAGGGTTATATTGGCACTTTCACTAACTAGATAGGGTTATATTGGCACTTTCGAATATTGAAAGGTTATATTGGCACTTAGGTCAACTAGATAGGGTTATAAAAGTACTTTTTTCTTTATGATATTATGTTCTTATTCTATGTTGTGTCTTTATTGAAATAATCCTAGTACATAATTTGCGAGTGCTTTTTTCAAAAAGCGAGCGCTTGCGCTTCGCGCTTTGGTAAATTTTACCGAGAGTGCTTCACTACACTTTGCGCTTTTTAAAACCCAGGTTCTCTTGCACTCAAAATTTAGAAGTTTTTTTAAAAAAGTCCAAATCTAATTCAACTTAACCAACGGAGCAAGCCTTGGGATAAAGTTCAGGATTCAAATCTCTAGAGACAAACAAAACCAACTAACATTTTACAGAAACAGCATCAGCATGCATGCATTTTCCATATGTTTCATCCTTCTAACTGGAAAATGAATGATTTATTCACTTACTCGAGCCTTGAACCATTAGGGATATGCACCTAGATAATCGTAAAGCCCTCATATACCCAGGTCTAAGATTTTTACCAGCACATATGATTTCATATATGATGGGGCAAGCCAATACAGAATTCCCCGCAAAAGAAACTGTAACCAATTTAGACATGACATGTTAAGAGTCAATGACACTTTCTTTCCATGGTTGAAACAAAAGAAGCAAAGGAGAGAATTAAGCAGCCCAGCTAATGGGCAGTGAAAGATGGCCTTAAGCAAGTTCTTTTGTTCTCTTGCATTCAAATTTTAGAAGTTATTGTGGATAATCTCTATTGTTTGCTAGAACTTATATGTCTCTTTGGTCTGTTAAGTACCATCCAATTTATCCTTCCAAGTGTGCCCTTTGTTGTTGATTACCAAGACATTTTCCTTTTGCCCTTGGCCTGTCCCCACGTAACTGTCGAATGCACGAGAAAGTTAGTTCATGGGACATTTACTTCGTTTAAGATGGGTGGAGGTTTTCATTGTCTTAACGCTTTGGTAGATGTTGCCTTTGTATCCTTTGACAAAATAGATAGATGGTGAATCAATATATTCTTTCATTCTCCGTGTTGATGATTCCAAGTATTTGATCTTGATATCTTACTATTGGCTCTTTTGTTTCTTGATGATGCTTTCAGATGTCATTTCGAAATGATATAATCGATTGTGATTGCTTTTAAAGGGCTTATTTTCTGATTGTGGTCATATCCATATGATATGGTAGGAGACATCTGAGTATTTCTAAGGACCATGGATTCAAGATTAGTTGCGATGGAGATGCCAAGATGACTACCACCATAAATGAAGACATTCCACGTCTAGATCAAACATTTAAATGTTATTTTCGGGATCCTCTAAGTGACATTGGGTGACCTATGACTAGGTCAAGAACTAAGCTTAGGGATGCTGCTTAAATGTTTTGATTGATTGCCTTTATGATGAAGAATTGAAGGAGTTATCATCGACATCTTGGATTCAATGTTCAAAACTGTCGAAGAACAGAAGACATTATGAAGAACACTATACTCTTTTTTCCCACTGGATTTTTAATGAGGTAGTATGATAACTGTAAAATAGTGTAAAATTATTTCATTTTGGAGCTTGACTATAGAGCTTGGTTATGTGGGCTTTAAAGAGCTAATTTTCAAACCAGTCTATTAGGGTTTTGAAAATATTAAGTATTATTTTGATTAGAATTAGTTTTGGAAAGATTAGATAAGGTGGCATTCATTCAAGTTGTAATCTGGATGAATTTTGGCCATAGATAGTTTATTTTAGATATTTTAGTTAAATATGGTTTTAGTTTCTTGAAGGTGCCATAATTATATTCAGTTTCTGACAGGAATTACTGAATCCATTCTTGATTAGGACTAGGGTTTTGGATGAAATTAAGCCCTAGGGGTTGAATTCTCGAGATTTGACCACTATCATTATTCAGAAATATAAACCTTTGAGTTCATACTCTTGTTGCTTGCGAGTGATGTGTCCATTTTATATGCTTTATTTAGTAGTATTTAGGATCACTTTTGTGCTCTTTTATTATTGAGAGCTTGTGTTTTACCTTGAAATTCTCTTAGGAGAGGTAAAAGCAACTTTATGCTCTTTTACCTCTTCTAAGTGGATTTTGTGTGACAAGGGAAGAACACGGAAGCAACGAAGACCGGAAGACATTGAAGACTATACTTTCGAAGACTTTTGGATACTCACTTCGAAGACATGAAGACCGGAGGCCGTTGAAGACCATTTTTGGAGCCGTTGAAGACTTGAAGATTGAGAGGGATGGCTATGAAGAAGACAAAGAAACAATGCAAAACTCTTGCTCCCGTCGCGACCCCGTCGCGACACCATCGCGACCATCGGGGCACCGTCGCGAGTCGCGACGAAACTCGTCGCGAGTCGCGACCAACGGGCGGCCAGAAATCAACTTTATCTTCTTTGCACTATAAATACTACTCTCTTTCCTCCTCTTCTCCAGTTTTTGCTCAGCCCGTTTTCTCTCTGGTTTTTGGGCGAAAACTCTAGGTCTTTCTCTTCTTTCTTTTCTTTGTTTTTTTTCTTAGTTTAATTATGTCTTTTGTTGTTCTAGAGTAGTTCTTGTACTTGGGAGCTATGGATTGAAGCTTCCACTTCTATGTATTGAGAACCATTTCTATCTATCTATTTGGTGTTTTTGCTATTGTGCATTTATTGTGCTTTGAATGTTAATTGTTGATTCCATTGATGTTGTTGGGAGCTTGAGGATATGAATGCTTGTATGAATTGCTAGCTAGGGTTTGGGGGATTTGGGTTAATTTCCCCCCTGTTCTTGTTAGGAATGTATGAGTGTGAATTAGAGCTTTTGATTGTGTTAGTGTGTTGACAATGTGCTAGACGAGTGTGATTGATGTCGAACTCTTCGTCACGTTCGTTATGTGTAGCAAACGAGAGAGTCATATGCTCGTGGGTGAATGTGCTTGCACGTTCATCCAATCTCGTGTAATTGTATGAATCGGTTAAATGCTTAGTCACGGTGTAGTGGGCATAGGCGTTGCCGAGCTTGTTGGTCCTTCGTGCTAAATGCCACCAATGGTACCTCGAGTCGTGGTCGCGACTCGGGAGTCATTGGTGAGGTTTGACAAGCGATGTCGAACTCACACTTGCAAACTACTAACTGAGAAGGATAGGAGTTTAGTCTCCACGACAAGTAGTTGAAGTATTGAATAGATGATTTAAATTCATTCTTGAAGCATTTGTTATTTGGCGTTTATGTATTCTTTACGGTGTGTTTTACTGCATGTGTGCCATGAGTGGTTTGAACATAGGTAGTGTTTGTGTGGTTGAATTGTTTAGGTGTAGGAATGTGACGAATTCCGTAGCGCCTTTGCATGAAGATCTATGAGCATGAACTTAGAACTCCTTGTGATGTGTGTGTTGTGGTACTTGCTAGATGGGTATGTGAGTGTTGGGTCCTGAATGCTATATGATGGAATGTGTGAATGATTCGATGAACTACATTAGATTTGGAAGTGGATATCTATTGCCCCCAAGGTTTTATCTTTGTAGTTTTAAAACCCCTTTTCTTTAGTTTCGTTTGATGACTAGCATAGTCACTTGACCTTGCTAGTTATCGTGTCTTTTTATCTTTGTTAATTTAGGAAACCAACCAACAAACCCCCCATTTACATGCTTTTATGTGTGTGTATATATAGTTACTCCTAGCCTAATATCAACCATTTGTGTGCTTAGACGCTTAGGAAGACCCCTCTTCTCCTTGGACGACCCCGATTTGCCACTATCTACCTAGTTGTAGAAAGTAAGCATTTAGGGCTTATAAATTATCTTTTGCACGGCGGGCGCGACGACCGCCCGCCTGTCAGCGAGCTGCTTCCATTGTTGCTTAACCCCGAGGGCTAATTAAGTATCAATAAAACTTGTAATCTGATCACGAGGGCTAGTTAGAGAGCAAGTCGAGATTAGGCGTACCATGAGGGCTAGACACCTGAATTTCGTGAGAGATAGTGAGGGTTTGCAGATCCCTTCACTAGATCAAAGATATTAATTCCACAATCGTGAGCATTCGCAAGAAGATTCATATCAAGTTGTGTGGCTTAGCCTTGTGATTTGATGTGTATACGTCACATGATTCAATTGCTAGTTCAAGCTAAAGTTATGTTTGGTCCCGTAGATAGTTATGTTTGGAACAATTATGTTTAGTCCCATAGATTATTAGTTTTGTATCATACATTTGTTTTGTTTTTTTTCTATAGTATCAATTTTGTGAAGGGGATTTAATTATTAAATTAATGACCTACTTAGTTTTAAATTTTGGGTAGTTTTAAATTTTGGGTCTTTTTCACTTCCTTTGGAAGCAGCTGCGCGTAGCTGCTTTCTGAGGAATGACTTTTTTTAATCGTTAAAATTTTAGCACTGGTTTTTAAAATCGGTGCCAAATAAAACCGGTGCTAACGGGCCACACAATTAACACTATTTTTTTAAAAAACCGGTGCCAAATAAAATTGGTGCTAACATGATACATATTAACACCGATTTTTTAAAACTGGTGCTAAATTAATACCGATTTTTTGAAAACCAATGAAATCATTTCATCAACTACCTAGGCATCGATATTTTTTATGTTATAACAAGAAAAATGTTGCTAGAGGGGGATTCCTGTGATAGTAGTTATGGCCTTGGAAGCACCGTGTGACCGTGAAGAGGTAGGCGCTCGTGTAAAAGAATAAATGTTGAACCCCCTTCCCAAGGCTCTGGATGAGGCCTAAGCCAAGGCAATGGTTCCGGTCCTGCAGTTCCCTCGTCTAAAGGTCCTTGGAGAAGATCGGGTAGAGGTTGGGCTTGAGGTCATGGCACTATTTCTATGGCGTATCCAGAAGACTTCGACAAACTCAAGATAGACCTTGAGCTTTTGCAGGCCGCGGGTATTAAATTCGAGCTGCAGGATTTGTATATACGCTAGTTTCAATTGTAATAGTTTGCACCATGTGTCTATTTGTATATTGGGCTTGCTCGAAATACTTGTAGTAAATATAATTATGATCTCTTTGACTGAATTTGCAGAGTCATACATTCGATGCAAGCAGAAATAATCAAATATATTATTAACGATTCACCCGTAGAATAGGTCATCATTTTTAATACTAATACGTAGCATTGAGCGCACGAATCACAAGATAACAAGAATCTCGCCCATTAATCTGAAAAAAAAAGCAAACCACAAAGCTTTGTGCCTCCAAGGGTTCATCTACTTTATTATATAAAAGGAATACTTTGAAACGGTACGCTTGTTCCAACCGTCGTCAGGGGCATAGTAATCATTTCCCAGCAAGGTCGAACGTGTGCCCTTCTATGTGCTCACAAGTGGCCGCCCAAAACGATGTTGTTTTGGGCACCACTTTTGTCCTCTTGTAAATCCCATTTGTCAAAAGTTGCGGCGCCTCCATGTGTGGCTGCATGTGCTACCAGGTGACCGACGAAAACGACGTAGTTTTGGGCACCCCATCGAGGGGTCCAGCTCTTAGCCCTCGAAGGGGTGGAGTCTTCAGTCCTCGAAGGGGTCCAGCTCTCAGCCCTCGAAGTGGTCCAACTCTCAGCCCTCGAAGGGGTGGAGTATTCAGTCCTCGAAGGGGTCTAACTCTCACCCCTAGAGGGGTCCAGCTCTCAGCCCTCGAGGGGGTCCAGCTCTATGTCGAAGGGGCCAGCTCTCAGCCCTCAAAGGGGTCCAACTCTCAGCCATCGAAGGGGTCTAACTCTCAGCCATCGAACGGGTCCAGCTCTCAGCCCCCGAAGGGGTCCAGCTCTCAGCCCTCGAAGGGGTCCAGCTCTCAGCCCTCGAGGGGTCCAGCTCTCAGCCCTCGAGGGGTCCAGCTCTCAGCCCTCGAAGGGGTCTAGCTCTCAGCCCTCGAGGGGTCCAGCTCTCAGCCCTCGAAGGGGTCTAGCTCTCAGCCCTCGAAGGAATCCAACTCTCAGCCTTGTGATCTCACAAAATGGATTGATCGAAGGGGTCAGCCTCTCAGCCCTCGAAGGGATGAAGTCTTTAGTCCTCGAAGGGGTTTAACTCTCAGCCCTCGAGGGGTCTAGCTCTCAGCCCTTCAGCTCTCAGCCCTCGAGGGGGTCCAGCTCTCAGCCCTCGAGGGGGTCCAGCTCTCAGCCCTCGAGGGGGTCCAGCTCTCAGCCCTCGAAGGAATCCAGCTCTCAGCCCTCGAGGGGTCCAGCTCTTAGTTCTCGAGGGGTCCAGCTCTTAGTTCTCAAAGGGGTCTGGCTCTCATCCCTAGAAGGGGTCTAGCTCTCAGCCCTCGAAGGGGTCTAGCTCTCAGCCCTCTAAGGGGTCTAGCTCTCAGCCCTCGAAGGGGTCTAGCTCTCAACCCTCGAAAGGGTCTAGCTCTCATCCCTCGAAGAGTCTAGCTCTCAGCCCTCGAGGAGCCAGCGCTCAGCCCTCGAGGGGTCCATCTCTCAGCCCTCGATGGGGTCTGGCTCTCAGCCCTCAAAGGGGTCTAGTTCTCAGCCCTCGAGGGGTCCAGCTCTCAGCCCTCAAAGGAATCCAGCTCTCAGCACTGTGATCTCATCAAATGGATTGATTGAAGGGGTCCAACTCTCATCCCTCGAAGGGATGGAGTCTTCAATCCTCGAAGAGGTCTAACTCTCAGCCCTCGAGGGGTCCAGCTCTCACCCCTCCAGCTCTCAGCTCTCGAGAGGGTCCAGCTGTCAACCCTCGAAGGGGACTAGCTCTAAGCCCTCGAAGAGGTCCAGCTCTCAGCCCTCGAAGGGGTCTAGCTCTCAGCCCTTGAAGGGGTCGAGCTCTTAGCCCTTGAAGGGATCCAGCTCTTAGCTCTCGAAGGGATCCAGCTCTTAGCCCTCGAAGGGTCTAGCTCTCAGCCCTCGAGGGGTCCAGCTCTCAGCCCTCGAGGGGTCCAGCTCTCAGCTCTCGAAGGGGTCCAGCTCTCAGCATTCAAAGGGGTCTAGCTCTCAGCCCTCGAAGGGATCTAGCTCTCAGCCCTCGAAGGGTTTAGCTCTCAGCCCTCGAGGGGTCCCGCTCTCAGCCCTCGAAGGGGTCTGGCTCTCAGCCCTCGAGAGGTCTAGCTCTCAGCCAAAGAAGGAATAAAGCTCTCAGCCCTGTGATCTCATGAAATGGATTGATTGAAGGGGTCCAACTCTTAGCTCTTGAAGGGATAGAGTCTTCAGTCCTCGAAGAAGTCTAACTCTAAGCCTTCGAGGGGTCCAGCTCTCAGCCCTCTAGCTCTCAGCTCTCAAGGGTGTCCAGTTGTCAGCCCTCGAAGGGGTCTAGCTCTCAACCCTCGAAGGGGTCCGGCTATCAGCCCTCGAAGGGGTCTAGATCTTAGCCCGCGAAGGGGTCTAGCTCTCATCCCTTGAAAGGTCCATCTCTCTTCCCACGAAGGGATGTACTCTAAGTCCTCAAAGGGGTCTAGCTCTCAGCCCTCAAGGGGTCCAGCTCTCAGCCCTCCAAGGGGTCTAGCTCTCAGCCCTCAAAGAAATCTAGCTCTCATCCCTTGAAGGGATGTACTCTTAGCCCTCGAAGGGGTCCAGCTCTAAGCCCTCGAAGGGATAGAGTCTTTAGTCCTCGAAGGGGTCAAACTCTCATCCCTCGAGGGGCCTGCTCTCAGCCCTTAAAGGGGTCTAGCTCTCAGGCCTCGAGGGGTCCAGCTCTCAGATCTCGAAGGGGTCTAGCTCTCAGCCCTCAAAGGGGTCTAGCTCTCAACCCTCGAGGGGTCCAACTCTCATCTTTTGAAGGGGGTCCCGCTCTCAGACCTTGAAGGGATAAACTCTTAGTCCTTGAAGGGGTCTAGCTCTCATCCCTCGAAGGGGTCCAGCTCTCAGCCCTCGAGGGGTCAAGCTCTCATCCCTCGAAGGGGTCCCGCTCTCATCCTTCGAAGGGGTCCAGCTCTCAGCCCAAGAAGGGATGGGCTCTTAGTCCTCAATGGTGTCAAACTCTCAGCCCTCGAGGGGTCTAACTCTCAGCCCTCAAAAGGGGTCCAGCTCTCTGTCCTCGAAGGGGTCTCAGCTTTCAGCTCTCGAAAGGGTCTAGCTCTCAGCCCTCGAAGGGGTCTAGCTCTCTACCCTCGAAGGGGTCTAGCTCTCAGCCCTCGAGCCCTCGAAGGGATTTAGCTCTCTTCCCTCAAAAGGATAGACTCTAATTCCTCGAAGGGGTCTAGCTCTCAGCCCTCGAAGGGGTCTAGCTCTCGGCCCTCAAAGGGATGAACTCTTTGCCCTCGAAGGGGTCCAGCTCTCAGCCCTCGAAGGGATGGACTCTTAGTCCTCGAAAGGGTCCAGCTCTCAGCCTTCAAAGGGGTCAATCTCTCAGCCCTCGAAGAGGTCAAGCTCCCAGCCCTCGAAGGGGTCTAGCTCTCTGCCCTCTAAGGGGTCAAGCTCTCAGCCCTTGAAGGGGTCCAGCTCTCAGCCCTCGAAGGGATGGACTTTTAGTCCTCGAAGGGTCTAGCTCTCAGCCCTCGAAGGGGTCCAGCTCTTAGCCCTCAAAGGGGTATACTCTTAGCCTTCAAAGGGGTTAAGCTCTCAGCACTTGAGGGGTCCAGCTCTCAGCCCTCGAAGGGGTCTAACTCTCGGCTCTCGAAGGGGTCTAGCTCTCAGCCCTCAAAGGGATGGACTCTTAGTCCTCAAAGGGGTCTAGCTCTCAGCCCTATGATCTTATCAAATGGATTGATCGAACATGTCCAGCTCTCAGCCCTCGAAGGAATAGACTCTTAGTCCTCGAAGGGGTCTAGCTCTTAGTCCTCGAAGGGGTCTAGCTCTCAGCCCTCAAAGGGGTTTAGCTCTCAGCCCTCGAAGGGGTCCAGCTCTTACCTCTCGAAGGGGTTTAGTTCTCAGCCCTCGAAGGGGTTCAGCTCTTAGCCCTCGAAGGGATGAACTCTTAGCCCTCAAAGGGGTCCATCTCTCAGCCCTCGAAGGGATGGACTCTTAGTCCTAGAAGGGGTTTAGCTCTCAGCCCTCGAGTGGTCTATCTCTCAGCCCTTAAAGGGATGGACTCTTAGTCCTCGAAAGGGTCTAGCTCTCAGCCCTTGAAGGGGTCCAGCTCTCGGCCTTCTAAGGGATGGACTCTCAGCCCTCAAAGGGGTCCAGCTCTCAGCCCTTAAAGGGATGGACTCTTAGTCCTCGAAGGGGTCAAGCTCTCAGCCCTCGAAGGGGTCTAGCTCTCAGCTCTCGAGGGTTCTACCTCTCTGCCCTCGAAGGGGTCTACCTCTCAGCCCTAGAAGGGGTACATCTCTCAGCCCTCGAAGGGATGAACTCTTAGTCCTCGAAGGAGTCTAGCTCTTAGCCCTCGAGGGGTCCAGCTCTCAGCCCTCGAAGGGGTCTAGCTCTTAGCCCTCAAAGGGGTCCAGCTCTCAGCCCTCAAATGGGTCTAGCTATCAGTCCTTGAAGGGGTCTAGCTCTCAGCCCTTGAGGGGTCCAGCTCTTAGCCCTCGGAGGGGTCTAGCTATCAGTCCTCGAAGGGGTCTAGTTCTCAGCCCTCGAGGGGTCCAGCTTTTAGCCCTCGAAGGGGTCCAACTTTTAGCCCTCGAAAGGGTCCAGCTTTCAGCCCTGAAGGGGTCTATCTCTCAGCCCTCGAAGGGGTACATTTATAGCTTCAATTACAAATTTTTTAACATTCCTATACAATTTCTATAATTTTTTATCAAGCTCACTGCACAACGTATAGTGTAGCCATACTAGTTTTACATCAAAGAAAGAAGAAACTTCCTTTGATTTACAACGACGCTTTTTCAAAGGGTGTGTTATTCCTCGATCAAAGGACACTAGTCATTACCTATAGCTATTTTAGGGTAATATACTCCATGGCTATAGTGAACTGAAAAAGCTATCAAAAACAAAGAAAAATACCTTAGAATGTAATGAATGCCATTCGATGATGTTACTAACCCTACTTAGAGCCGACGATACTTTCGAAGGTTAATTATGTTCCATCTTCAAAGGACTCGATCTTCTCTAGTGGTTTCCAGCATGTAGTTGTCTCTAGGGTGTGCTTCAAGACCTTATAAGCCCCCTCCCACTTTTCAACTAGCTTTCCATGAAGTTCCTTCTGGATTTTATCATTCTTCCTCATGACAAGGTCTCTTGGGGAAAACTGGATCTTTCGAACCCTTTTATCATGATAGAGCTTAACCCTATCTTTCACTTTGGTTTCATGAACGGATGTATTTTCCCTTTTTCGATCGAGGAGCTCGAGGTCCAGCTGGTGTTTGTCATCACTGGTTCCCTGGTCTTCATTATTGGCAGCTATTACCCTTGGGCTAGGTATCCCAATCTCCGTGGGAATCACAACCTCCAAACTATAGACCAAACTGTAAGGGGTTTCTCCTATGGAAAAAGATTTAGTTGTTCGATAGGACCATACAACATTAGGTAGATAATTTATCTAGTTACCTTCTGCTCCTTCAAACCTCGTACTGATGCCATTGATTATAGTTTGATTGGTGACTTCAACCTGGCCATTCTTCTGAGGGTGGTAAACTGTCGTTACGCTCGGCTAGATCTTGTACTCCTTTCACAAACTCTTTAAGGGACCATGGGAAAATTGTGTTCCATTATTAGTTATAATGATCTTAGGGATGCTGAAACGACACATTATGTTCTTCTAGCAGAAAGCAATCACCGTTTTCCCCATCATGTTGGTCAACACTTAAGCTTCGACCCACTTAGTGAAATAGTCTATGACTACAATATTGTACCAAAACTTTCCAAGAGCCTCAGGAAAAGGTCTAACCATATCGATCCCCAAATTTTGAACGACCAAGCCCGTGGAATGTGGGTGGTTGGCGCATGCCTCTGACACTAGTGACACAAGTTGATATGGTTGTTGTGTCACGGAACATTTTGTGCAATTAATACCCAGCTCAAAGGAGCCTTTTTTCCATTGATCAAGCACCTTGGTGAATTTCACACACCTCTTCGTGGGTTTTTTCTGATTAAGTAGTCAAGTTCATAGGTGATGGCACATTTAAGGAGCGGTTGAAGGTGACCTTGTCGGTGTAGTACATCATCCTGAATTACATACTTTGGAGCTTTCAGCCTTATCTTCCTTGCTTCAATGGCTCTTTCTAGCAAGATTATGTCTCGAGTGTATCTCATAATAGGTGTCATCTAGGTGTTTTCCTTATCAACCTCCATCACCATTTCTTTTTCTAAGCTCCACCTACTCAATGTTTCCATCAGCAGTTGCCTTTGAGACTAAATGTTGGGGTCAGAAGAAGCGAGTTTTCTTAAGGCGTTCTCCTTGTGGTTAATCTCTTAAGGTAACCGCTTCAAGGTATAGTTTTGAAATTTCTTTAGCATGGGTTTCACCACCTCCAAGTAGCGTTGAAGGCTCTGTTCTTTACCCTCGTACCCCCCTTGACTTGCTGGACCACGATCTGGGAGTCGCTAAATACTTCCAGATCTCTGACCTTGAGCTCCTTAGCTAGTTGAAGACCAGGAATTAAAGCTTCATATTCATCCTCGTTGTTTGTGGCAATGAATTTGAAATGCAGCACATAGGTATAGTCCATGCCATCAGGGCTAGTGAGAAACACACCTGCTCCACTCCTCCCTCGAGGGAGAGGACTCATGTATGTAAATCTTCAACGTCTTGTCAATTGGTATTTATTCTTCATTCTCCATGGGCTCAATTATCTCAACAATAAAATATACTTGTTCTTAACCCTTGATCGTTGTCCTTGGCTGAAACTGGATGTCATGCACTTCAAACTTGACCGCCAATTTCATTATTCACCCGGATGCCCCAGGTTTCAAAAGTATATGTCTAATGGGATGGTTGGTGAGCAAGAAGGCAGTATGGCCCTAGAAATATGGTCGAAGTCTCTATGCTACATGGACTAGGGCCAAAATCAACTTCTCAAGGTTCGTATATTGTATCTTTGGTCCCCACAAGGCTCTGCTAACGAAGTATATCAGATGTTAGTTCCACTTCTTCTCCTTCACTAGCATAACTAATTGCCAAAGGAGAAACCGGGATGTAAAGATACAAAGTTTCCCCCAACTAAAACATCATCAACGTGGTCAATACTCGAAGGTTTTCCTTTAGGGCCTGGAATGCTTCCTCAAATTTATCACTCTACTCAAACTTTTGTGCTTTCCTCAGCAAATCAAAGAAATGCAAATACTTTTCTGCACCCTTCGAGAGGAATCAGCTCAATGCAGCTAGAGACCCGATGAGCCTTTGAACCTCCTCCAAAGTTTGTGATGATGTCATCTTGATCATGGATTGGACCTTCTCAAGATTAACATAAATTACCCTTTCGCAGACTATGAAACCCAAGAACTAGCCAGCCCTCACTCCAATTACACACTTAGCAAGGTTCAACTTCAAATTTGAGCGTCGAAACTCATCAAAGGTCTCCTCCAAATTAATCAAGAACTGTTCATAATCCCTTCTTTTCACCACCATATCATCTACATATATTTCCATGTTCCTTCTGATCTGCTTCTCAAAAAGTTTTTCCACCAAAAGCTGGTAAGTCACGCCAAAATGTTTTAGACCGAATTGCATCTTTTAATAAAAGAAAGTCCCAACATTCGTGATGAACAATGACATCTTCTTATCATCTTCTTCCATCAAAATTTTTTGGTATCCTTTGTGAGCATCGAAAAAGGCTAGCACCCGATACTCTTTTATGGCCTCGACCATCTTCTCGATAGGTGGCAAGGGGGGTAGTAATCTTTAAGGCAACACTCATTTAGGTCTGTAAAGTCAATGCACATGCGCCAAGTGGCATCGGGCTTAAGGACCATAACTGGATTACCTAACCACTCCGGGTAGAGCATTGATGGGACCCCATGGGGTCGTCGAGTAAGTTACCCGCGAGAACCCGCGATCAAAGATTAGATTTATAAGTTGATCCTGTTATTACTCCTATATACTATAAAGTAGATAGTGCGAAGTTTAGGTGTCATCCGCGAGGATAAAGGGTTTTAAGAGATAATGTCACTATGTTTATCCTCGGGCGTCACCCTAAGTGTGTGTTAGGAATAACAAAGATAGGGGGGTGGGTTGAGACATGTAACAACTACTAGTATACAACTAAAACAATATTAAGATATAATTAAATAGTCTTGGGGTATTTGCATCACATGTTTGACATCAACAATTTGATCCTAGACTTCTATCGACATAAAGAACTATTAATCTATTTAGTGCTATATCACACTGTATGTTGATGTTAATTACTCAGGATCTCCTTTGGTTTGTCAAACTATGTCAGTTTTTCCCCCTTCTTAAAATCTCATCTCTTTCATGTATAGCTAGAGGTGCACTACTTATTACCACCTATAACCTTCACTATCGGGGTTAATAGGCCTGCACTTAAAGGTCAATGCCTTGCGTCGGTAGCATGTTAAACTCGGTAGTAGCATGGATCATCGAGACATCCACCGTGAATACCCATCCTAAGCCTATCTTGTTCCACTTAGGACATTAGTACCTCGTGATAACTCTAAGGTCTATAGCTACAAGGTCCAACACTTAGTTTCCACAAATTAGGAACTTAGCTCTCAGGTATTGATTGTGATACCCATGTTTAGGAACTTAATCATGATGATTTTGAATACCGGGTATGACTAATTCAATTACCATTATCACCCTATTACAACCTTGTCATCTCACAAGGTTCGTGTTACCCCCTGTGCTCAAGAGGCTACAAGCAAGTTTTATAATCCAACACTCCCAAGAAAAATTCAAAGCTAGCACTAAATCATGCAAGAATATAACAAGGTGTACATCCTAATCACATTCAATACATAAATTATGAAAAGAAGTTAAAGCAAAAATTTGGCATGATAATTTATAGCACATAAATAGAATGAATCTAGAAGTCTCACAAATGTGGTGTCAAATCATGCTTACAAATATCCCAAAGTCATAAGTTAAGCTACACTAACAAAGATCATGGATTCAAAATACACAAATGATATGAAATGAAGAAATACATAAGTGAAAAGTACCATAGTAAGAAATCCACCTCCTATTCATCAATCCAATCTTCTAAGCACAAATATAAGCTAGGTCCGAAAAACCATCATATATCTATAAGAACCCATGAAAAAGATGAAGAAACTAAGAAAATATAATGAAAAACTAGAGTTTATGGAGGACCAAGTCGAGCTCAAGAAAAAATGGGGGGAGAAGGAGCCTTTTTATAGGTGGAAAAGAGAGAAAAAGTGGAAAAGTGGTAATTACTAAAGAGCCGCACGTTTCTTTAGTGGAGGGAAAAGGCAATGTAGATTTGCACGGGTCATGCACCAACGAACAATCTGTTTCTATCATTCTTGTCCCATCAGTCACAACCCATTCTTATAGTCTCAGGGCACGAACTGTGTATTTTTTGCACTGACCGTTCTTCAATTTTGTCTCCAACTTGTTTGCCCCGCTACAGGTGAACCGTTGATCCATTTTGGGAGTTATTTTAGTCAATTTTATATTGCTCCCAAAACATAATCCAATGGTGCCACCTATGAATACTAATCTTCTCGGATCTTTCCCAAAAATTGGTTCCATTTCTCGGATCATTATTCATCCGCTACTTTGCCTTCCTTCTTTAATATATATCTTCTACCACTTTGGAAGTAGAATTCCTTCTTCTACCATTCTTTCAAATGGCCTTCCTTAATCTCCTACCATCCTTCCGAATGGCCTTCTCCTTTTTTAAAAAAAATTAAACCACCTGAGGTGGGGGAAATACATTGGCTTCCTAGACCAGATAAACACCATAAAAAATGGATCATGGTTTTACAAAACTTCAAGTAACACTTGAAATCTCCTAAGATCATGACAAACGATTAGCAACCTAGTTGCATGAAAACAAATATGCAGTCATAGACTTGTAATTGGACTTAGTAACAGTGGTTTGAAAGTGCACGATTCTTGGGAGAGATAGACTCCATCCCTGTGTTATCTGCTCTACAGGCCAGGTGTACATCGAAACTACTGCAAATCAAGAGCCTAGTTGTACGTTTCTATGGTGAGATACAGATACTTGGAAGACTCATCTTATCTGCTATAAGAGTGAGTCTGATTCTTTCTTTTTGCAGGAGCTGTGCAAAAAGAAATTAGGGGAGAAAGATTCATTGAAACTACCGAATAACATTCTCCATGATGGTCTCTATGAAATCTCACAAAAAAATAGAATAGACCAAATCATAGAGGTAAAACACAGTAGCTACTAAATCCTTAAAAAATAGGGAAATTAGGGGAGAAAACCACACAAGTTGATTTTAACTTCCCATTTGGTAAAATACATAATAATCTAGCTATCCACCAACAAAACAAGATAAAAGTGAGTGTTAATTGTGAAAAGAAAATGTACAAATATCCTCTCATTAAGCACCTCCTCGATAACCTCAGCTCGAAGCTTTTTCACTTCTTCTCTTACGGCTTCCAACCTCTCTGGGAAATTATTCTTCTCTTCTGCTTAATGGGCTTCAGGGAGGGGTTGATATTTTGCCTATGGACTGCCAATTTTTACGGTACTCTATTACGACCAGAGGTACTCAATGAGAGCACATCAGCATAACCATCGAGTAGGGTTTTCAGCCTCTCTTTTGTGTTCGCTAGAATCAACCTTCCCACAAATACTGTTCCCGAAGACCGAGCGAGAAGTTGTTCGATATCTACTGGGCTGACCTCTCCATGGACCGATGACACATCCTTCACCTTTAGAGCCTACTTCAAGGCTGTTGGCATACAACTTATGACCATGGTCTGATCATCCCTGATAGACGTTATCCTTTACTAGTGGGAAAGTTCATCATTAGGTGATAGGGAGACCAAGCAACTCGAGGCTGGCACATCCATGGTCTCCCCATGATTGCATTCTAGGGGAGGGGTAGGCATTTATCATCACAAAAATACATTCGATCATTACCCCCTATCTCCATAAACCACTCGAACATGTAGAGTAATTATCCTCAAGAGGAATACCTTTTTCCCTGCAAAGCTTGGCGGGGGCGAAGTAAACCCCTTCATGTCGTGACTCCCAAATGTCTAACTGGTCAAAATGACTAGCGAACATCACCTCAACTCCACTGCCATCATAAAAAAAACACCCTCTTCACATAGGAGTTTCCAATGGTTGCAGAGATGACCATGGGATCCGTATGAGGAGTCTGATTGGGAACTGCACTTGCTTTAGAAAAGGATATGGTCTCATCCAATTGAAAGCGATTATCTTATGGTTCATCTGAGGAATATATCAAGAGTTAGCCTTGATGATTTTATTCGAGGAATTCTCACTCACGATGCCATTAATGACATTGATCACTCGATGAGCAGCTCCTTGATTCCCCTTCACCACTGTTATCTGATTTTACTGCGGCCTGCTCTCGCCTCATTTTCTCTTAAATTCTCTTTTGTCCCTCTTTGCTCTTCCAGTATTAGCATTCTGATTAGGATTTTTCCTATATAGTCTCCAAGGTCGATGCTCGCCTATTCCTTTTGAACAATCCTCTTGAGCCCATGGCCGAGCCATGCAATCTCAAATGAGCCCCTCCCTTGAAAATCTTTCAATATCTGATTCAAGATGGTGACATTCTTTTGTATTATGTCCCTGATCCTTATGGTTGTCAAAATACTTGCTCGATGCCCTTCTCAAAGATGAATCCTTCATTAGAGGAAGAACCTTAAACAACCTTCGATGAATTTAGAGGATTTTCACTCGAGATTTGTCTAGAGGATCAAAAACCTCGAAGCTTGATCTCATAGCCTTAGGTTTCCTTGCCCTGTGATTAGTAGGAATCACATTCCTTTCTTTCAACTTATCTCCATCTCTTTTCCTCTAAGCTTCTTCTTTTGCCTTCGAGTACTGGCCAACAAGCTCTTGCAATTGCTGTACGGTCTCTAGGGTCTTGGTAATAAACTTTTTGTACACCTCCGCATTACTCATACCCTACATGTAACCTACAATTACTCCCATTTCAGTACGATCTATAACATTGATACTCTCATCAACATATTGGTGATAGAACGCCTCAGTAGACTCTCATAATCTTTGGCGACTTTGGTAAAAATCAAGCATAGTCTTATTCAACTATTTCTTCTAAAATAACAAGATAAGTATTGTCTTCCCAAAGTCCTTGTAAGACAGCAACAAACGTTTTCCCAACTTATTGAACCATTCTTGGGTCTTCCCTCGAAGGTAGCTTCCCACAAGCTTGCACGTCAATTTGTTGAAGTCTCAAAAGTTCATAAGACTGAGGTAAACTTCCTTGAGTCTATGTCTCCATTGTAAGTGTGGAGTCCCTCCGAGGGCTTAGTATCCATTGGCCATCCAGTAGACATGATCCATAGGCTGAAATGACAGCCAAAAACCTACCCCGAGTGACCAATCAACCTATCCAATTCCACTTTCAGGGCATCACCATTATCACTACTAGGCCATCCTAACTGCAAATCCATATGTTGGTACACAATTGAGAAGAAATGCCTGATGGAAATTAATACATTTGTTGCAGGGCCATATATCCAGAGTAAGGCAAGGATCCTACCATCGAGGAGTAAGGATATGATGGTTGTACTGGATACCCAGTGTAAGATATCGAGTCTTCCATCAAGGGACACAACTGACTCTGACCATCGTATCCCAAGAGCAGTCCTCCGGACTTGTCCAACATTTGAGAGGGATCAATATTCAAGAACAACAACATCGAGGCTGGCACCGAGTAAACCACCCCTTACCTATGATCCAGAAAGAAGGGTTGTGGTCGGGCTTGAATTTTTCCTCCTAGGCATCCTGGGTAAGGTACCTTGGCACTGACTAGGGTTGAGGCCTTGTTTGCACCACCAAGGGCATCAAAACTATAGCCTATTGATTTTTGAACCACCATATGTAGAGGCATCGATAGAGGGGTGATCTGTAATCCCGCGACTATGAGGATTTGGGCTATCTACACATAATCTCGTTGTGAGTGAAATGTGGTACTTCCTGTGATACGATTCGCCTGGAAAGCCATCTCATAGGTTTCTTTGTGACATTGTGTCGAGGCTTCTGCGAACTTAACATTGATCTCTACCCGTAAATTTGGTGAAGATTCTGTGAAGGATCCACCGCAGTAACACCTCTGATCTAGGGCTCGATACTGACCTCGGGCTGCCTAGAAAGTCTCGCCATACCAAACTGAGATCCATCAATAGTCCTAGCAGCCAGGGCTTGCCCAGTCGATATCACTACCAGATCGATTCTTGCATTTTTAGATCCAAGAGGATAAACCATCATCCTATTTATCCTCATCTATTTTCCTATAGGGAGATTGTACTTCTTCACTGGCGCATGCATTTGTGTTTCTCACCCATTCTCTTCTATGCAACGTATTAGCCGTAGAAGCAGACATAAACTAAGGAATTAACGACCTGACTTAATGGGTCTCACCGAGCGTGCCAATTGATGCGTCTGGAACTCATTTGGGCCACGTTGTCAATTTCTTAGTCGTGATCTGCAAGAAAGAGCCCCCAGAATATTCAGAAGGAAAGCTCTTCGATAAAAAAGTCAGCCAACAATATATCAATCTCTAATGAGTAGTGAATGACCAGTAAAACGAATCATACCCCAATATATATGTGTGTGTGTGTGCATATATAAGTATATATGTATATATATATACGTTGACTACTCAAGATGTTCTTTTCTAAGGTTTAGAATTCTACTTACTTGTGAGGCAAGTAATAGAGTTTGACTAAGATTAGATGGCATTTAAGAAATTGGTCCGAGGAGGCCCATCCATTAGAAGGTATGAATATTAATAGCACTCTGGGCCTCGACCCAATCTAATAGTGGACCCTCGAGACTGATTATCATCACTGACGTATAAAATGCACATTGAATATATTAAATCACATTAAATGCTATAAAAATTTGATAAAAATAAAATAAATAACACCTTTCACTAGTATTGATTGATACTACTATGGTACGAGGCCTCCCACTCCAAGCATTTTTCCCTCACAACTCATGTATGTCGCCCCATCTCCTTCATTAGTAAAGGTGCATACTTTTTCCATTTTTTCAACTTTCATAATCTATAAACATGGATTAATTTACATATGAATATTAATATCATAACTTTATTTTAAAATTAGCTAATGGGGTAGTTTGTGCTTCTTAGATTCAGCTGTGTGTGTTTTTTTTTGCATGTTTGTTTGGCTTTTGGTGGCGGGAAAGTGCTAGATTAGTCTCGAGCACTCTGTTGAGCAGTACATTGAAGCAGTTATCAATGTCGTCCATGGAGTTTTCAAGGCTGGCAAGTAGGTGTGTTGAGGTTGGGCATGTATGCAGCAGCGGAATATATTACTTAAATTGATTTCATGCCAAAACATATTGTAATCATAGTTTAATATATAATATAATTGATGAACAATTTGTTTGTATTACCTCGTAGAGAATCAACTTGATAATCGCAATCTATGGTGAATTGACCACAAGCCGCACATATGTCTGGTCTCTATCGGTATCCCCATGAACTTGAGAAAGATATAAATGGTGAATTTTATGGATTAAAGTGTAAAGAGAAGAAGAAATTGTAACAGTTCATATAATTAATCATCTTTGTATTGATTTCTTCCTTATCATACTGTCTCAACTTTCCCAAAACATTCAAATGAAAGTGCACATTAAATATATTAAGGCACATAAAGTCCAATAAATTATAGAATATTAAATAAAACATCACTATCGCTTTTGAAAAAGCAAATAGTCTCTGATACGAGGTGTTTGATTTCCATCATTTTCCCCTCCCAACTCACGCACGTTGCCCCTATAAACTTCATCAGCAAGGGCACATCATTTTTCCTTTTTAACAACTTTTTTTCATATATAATAATGGAATAGAATACATAAAATACTACTGTCATACCCATATTATCAAGTAAACTAATTGGGCAGTTTGTGCTTCTTTGATTCATATGTGTGTGTTTTTTGCGTGTTTTTTTGGTTTATAGACAAGTGCTGGGCTCATCTCGAGCTCTCCACCGAGTAATAGGTCCAGGAAATCTTTCAATCATAGGCTGCCGAAGAGAGTTTTTATATATGATCATCGTGTTAGCTGAGTTGGGCTTGCAGCACAATGAATATAATCAATGAGACGTAAAAAAAAGAAGCATAAAGGAATTGTACCTGCTCTTCCAAGTCTATCACAAGGGAAATGAAACTAAGATTTTCTTTATCTGCACAGTTAATGGAGTTGTCAAACCCGACAAGCAAGCATGTAAAGGGTAGCAACCAATCAAAACGGTTAAGGTAATATTCATCCTTACCTAAATTATTTGTCCATAATACATAATATATTGTGTGATATATATTTAGTATGCAATTTATTTGTGATTTTGTGCATGCATTTAAATATATTGATAGCTGGAATTCAATGTGGACATTTAGATGGTGAATTTGAAAGGTACAAAAGTGTTAAAGAAAGAAGTCTTGAAATCCACCATATATCATTGAACTCCTCCTCATCTAAACATTCCCGAAACACTGTCACATAAAATTCATATTGAATATATCAAATCACATTAAATCCTATAAAATTGTGATAAAAATAAATTAAATAACACATTTCACTATTGACTTTTAAAAGTAAACCATGGGTAGTATTTATTGATAATACTATGGTACGAGGCCTCCCACTCTAAGCATTTTCCCCTCCAAACCCATGCATATCGCCCCATCGCCTTCATCAGCAAAGGTACGTCCTTTTTCATTTTGTCTCATTTTATAATCTATAATCATGCAATAACTCACATAAAAATATTACTATGATAACTAGGGGTGATAAATGGTTTATAAAATTTGACAATTCTTTCCCTAAACAATCGGTCTGAAATACAATACGATTGATAAGTGAATTTAGTAGTTTATGAGATTTATTACATTTACGTGTGCGCTTTACGTGTGATGTTTGTGCATAAATTTAAATATATTGTTAAAGAGAAGTTTAATGCAGAGATCTAGATGGTGAATTCGAAGGATTAAAGTAGAGAGATGGAGAAATTTTGATAATCCTTAAAATTCACCATCTTTGCATTGAACTCCTCCTCGTCATAATGTCACTTTTTTTGTGCATGCATTTAAATATATTTATAAAGAGGAATTCAATGCAGATATATAGAAGGTAAATTTGAAAGTATAGAAGTGTTGAAGAAATGATTCTTGGAAATCCTTTAAATCCCGCCATCTATTCATTGAAAACCTCCTCATCTAAATTTTCTTGAAACACTCACTACTGGAAAACAGGTACACAGGCACCGGTACAAATGTGCCAAAATACCGGTGCTAAAAATGTCATAGCACTGGTATGTCAGTGATACCATTGCTAAAAAACCAAAATTCAGCACTGGTACACAAAAAACCAGTGCCTATGCACTGAATACTGGTGCTACAAAGCCAAAATTCAGCACCGGTACACAAAAACCGGTGCCTATGTATAAATTCAGTATTGGTACACAAAAACCGGTGCCTATGAATAAATTCAGCACCGGTACACAAAAAAATGGTGCCTATCAATAAATTCAGCACCAGTAACACAGTTTTGGGCCGTAGTGTAATTTTCCAAGAATTTATAGAAGCAATAATCTTAGACTTTCGAGACCTTTCCATTCACCCATGCATTCCCAAATTGCAAAGTTATAATCGTATATTATTGAATTGCATTTTTGTTCCACCAAATTTGTGATTCGACGACTCTAACTGTCTTGGAGAAACCTAAGTGCAAAAAGTAAAAACTTTACTCGTAACTCCAAATTGAAATCCGCTCGAACGTGATCCTACCATATACACCCCCATTGTATTTTCCATGCATGTATGGGAATATTTATAAAAAAATTGAGCACAAGAACATATCTATAATCCTTTCCGATTTCACTTTGTAACTTCCAAGTAATCAACCTTAAGTTACTTTATAACATATACTAGTGCTTTTCAATAATTCATCAAGAAAATCATTTATTTTATATATTTATATTTAGGAAATAATAACAAAATTCATGTATTTTGGAGTAATGGGTAATGGGGTAACACAATTTTGGGCCACAGTGTAATTTTCCTAAAGTTTATAGAAGTAATCAATGTTGACTTTCGAGACCATTCTGTTCACCCATACATACCCAAATTGTAGAGTTGCGATAATATAATATTGAATTGCATTTTGATTCCACCAATTTCATGATTCGGCGACTCCAACTTTCTTCGAGGGACCTAAGTGCAAAAAGTAAAAACTTTACTCGTAACTCCAAATTGAAATTCGCTCGGATGTGATGCCACCCTATACACCCTCATTGTATTTTCCAAGTTCGTAACGTAATATTTATCAACAATCGAGCACAAGAACATATCCATAATACTTTCCGATTTCCGTTTCTATCTTCTAAGTTATCAACTCTAGATTACTACAGAATATGTAGTAGCACTTTTCAAATTTTCATAAAAAAAATGATGGTAAAATACTGATATGACCCTATGTTTTGGAGATTTGTGCTAATATGACCCTGTGAAGTTGAAAAGTGCTATTGTAGAACTGTGTTTTGCATCAGATGTGCCAATATAACCTTTTGGCACTATTCTACCATTGACTTAGTAATTTTCGACATTGACCAAAATTTAAAAGACTAAACTACACATGCATTTAAATTACAAATATATAGACTAAAATACCCTAGCATTCATCTCCAAAAGCACTACCACCACCACGCCCTCGCCGCTCCACCACCACCACTGTCGTCGCCGCTCCACCACCGCACCACCACCACCACCTCCGCCGTTGCTCCACCACCACCACCACCACTACCACCATCGCTCCATCACCACAACCACCGCTCAACCCTAGCCCCACTACCACTGGTCCCAACCACCACCACCACTACCACCATCGCTCCATCACCACAACCACCGCTCAACCCTAGCCCCACTACAACTAGTCCCAACCACCACCACCACCACCGCTCATCCCTAGCGCCGCCACCACTCCCAACCACTAGCCCCACCACGCTCAACCCTAGCCTTGCCACCACTCGTCCCCACCACCACCACCACCACCGCTCAACCCTAGCCCTGCCACCCCTCGTCTCAACCACCGCCACCACTCATCCCAACCACTGCTACCACTCGTCCCAACCACCACTCGTCCCTAGCCCCGCCACCGCACCAAAAAGTGGAGAAATCGAACTGAGCTAAATCAAACAAACCAATCTCAAATAAACCCAAACCAACAAAGTTTTCTTGAGCTACGGTGAGTCGACCCAGAAACAAATAAACTCAAACTCAAGAGCCGACCCAGAAAAAATAAACCAAATCCATCTCAATCCGCCACCCAGAAACAAATAAACCCAAACTCAAGAGCTGACCCATAAAAGCAAGAAAATTGAGAAAAGGAACCTGATTGCGTACCATAAAAGAAGGAAACGATAACGAGTTGAGAAGTAGCGGATGGCGGCGGTGGTGGCGATGAGGAGTAGGTGAGTTAGAGAAGGAATTAGAACCAGGGCAGAGCGGAGGTGGCGGAAAGAATGAGGAAACCATTTCTCTTATTTGCATAAATGAAGCAAGAATGAAGAAATGAAGTTGGACGGAACCAGGGCGGAAAGAATTAGGGAAAAGGAAATAAATTAATGAGGGTATAATTGTCCTTTCACTTGTTCTAAAATTTTATTTTTTTAAACAGTGGTATAATAGTTATTTCATGTATTTCCGGCCAAATTCAGGCCTCTAGGGTTATATAAGCCCATTCAAGCAAAACACAGAGTTACAATAGCACTTTCCAACTTCACAGTGTCATATTAGCACAAACCACCAAAACATAGGATTATATGAGCACTTAACTAAAAAAATAATTTATTTTCTATTTCTATATTTATACAAGAATAACAAAATTCGTATATTTTGGATAAAAGGATAATTTCGTAACAAAATTTTGGGCCATAGCATAATTTTCCAAAAATATGTTAGAGGTGTTTTCGTCCACCCATTGTACCTCAAATTTTAAAGACGCAATCATGTCTTATTTAATTGCATTTTGGTGTCTTCAATTTTGTGATTTGCCGCCTCCGAATTTCTTCTATGGACCTAATAGTAAAAATTAAAAATTTAACTTAGAGAACAAATAATACTAGCACCGACATTGTTTTTCATTCATACCAGTGCTATGTTATGGCAGGATAGTGATTTTTTTTAATTTCATTCCAATTTTTGTAGAGATTTTTTAAAATTTTAAAATTTTGGAATGAGCACCAGTATTAGTTACTTAGGCACCAGTATGTGTACCAGATCTCAACACTTAGAAAATATTTCCCAGGTTTGCTCTCGGGTTCAATTTTTTTTAAAAAACCATTCAAAGTAGCCCTAAGCATCCGCGTTTCATATATTTAGGCACTGGTATGAGCATTTTGGGCAATGGTATTTGTATAGGTGCTCAACACTTTGAAAATTTTTCCAAGGTTTGCCCTTGGGTTAAAAAAAATTCAAAAAAAACCATTCAAAGCAGCCCTAAGCAGTTACGTTTCGATTTCTTAGGCATCGGTATGAGCATTTTGGGCTCTGGTACCGGTGCTCAACACTTAAAAAAACTCAACTTTGTTTCATCTGAACCATTGATTTCTTTTGTTGAATAATCTTAACCGTTAAAAATTTGCCTATATATATACTACCCCTGAAACCCTAAATCTACCGATCCTCATTTCCCTCTCATTATCTTCTCCTCTACCTCCTCTCCATATTCTCCCTCCTCTTTCACCACCTCTCCCTCTCTGCCGCCGCTGCCTCACTTCCTAGCGCTGACGATGCCGCTTCGACGCCTCTCCAACTCCATCTCCATCTCCCGGACTAGATCTGACTCCATCTCCCCGACTCCCCCACTTTGACACCGCTTCGATGCCTCCCCGATTCTATCTCCCGAACTATCTCCGGCTCCCTCCCCAAGGTGCTCTGGTTGATGGTCAGAGTTGCGAGCTCCACCAAAAATTCCGGTTCACCTCAGATCCGACCTCACTTTTGGTTCTTTGATGCTATCTAGGGTTTCTGAAAAAATAGGTTCTAGTTTTTATGATGATTGATTATATGTGATCAAGTGTTATGTATTGAGAAGTGTTATGTATGTTCAATTATATGTCATGAAGTTTTGGGTTGTGGTATGAAATTTTCAATTTTTTACATGAGCTTCAGTTTTTTTGTGTTTTGTTCATTTTGGGTTTCATATTCCGGCCGGTAAGTTCATTCTCACTGGCCGGATTTTTTTAAAATGATCGCCTATTTACTAGTATTGGTATTTCATTCTAGCACCGGTAGATTTTTTTTTTAAATGATCGCCTACCCTTTCTCTTATCTTTAGTTCTAAAAAACTCTCTAATATCACTAGATGCTAGGTATTCTTTTGGAGGCAACTATGTTGCCACAATGATCAATCTGTACAAATGTCTACTTTCATGTATTCGCTTTTACAAAGGCCTGGGGACCCTTATATATAATCCCCCACCCTAAGGTGTTTTCATTTTAAAAAAAACACCGGTATGGTACCATTTACCGGTGCCTATGACACTACAACTTTTGCACCACGTCACTTAGGCACCGATATGAAAATTCTCAAAATACTGGTGCCTATGGGGTAAAAATACCGGTGCCCATGGGGGTTCTCCCAGTCGTGACTGACACAATAAATGCACATTGAATATATTAAATCAGATTAAATCCTATAAGATTGTGATAACACATTAAATAACACCTTTCGGTATCATCTTCTAAAAGTAAACCATGAGTAGTATTGATTGATACTTTTATGGTACGAGGCCTCCCACTCTAAGCAATTTTCCCTCCCAACCCATTACCCATGAATGTCGCCCTATCACCTTCATCAGCAAAGGTGCATCGTTTTTCCATTTCATCAACTTATATAATCTATAATCATGAACTATATTTAAAATAAACTAATGAGGTAGTTTCTGCTTCCTAGAGTCAGTTGTATGTGTTTTTTTGCATGTGTGTTTGGCTTTTGGAAGCGAGAAAGTGCTGGATTAGTCTCGAGCACTCTGTTAAGCAGTGCGTTGAAGGAGTCATCAGCGTCGTCCCTGGAGCTTTTGAGGCTGGTAAGCAGGTGTGTTGAGTTTGGGCAAACAACAAAAATGGTTCAAGTGAGATTCTTGCACTTTTATCCTTCAATATATTTAATGTGAGCTTTTAGTGTAATTTTTGGGCATGAATTGAAATATGTTGACAAAAAGGAGTTTAATGCGAGATGAAGATGGTGAATTTGAAAGACAAAAATGCAGAGATTAAGAAATTCTAAAAATCCTTAAAATTCAACATCTTTGCGTTAACCTTCTCTTTATCCAAATATCTCGATTCCGAAAAATAATCACACCCACAGCCCATCAGATTGTTAAAACCATTAGATTTGAATCCTACCCTTTGTATAATCATCAGATTGTTAAAAAACAATCCTAATGAAAATATTATTTTACAACATGAGGCAAAATATATATTTATTACACAAAATTATGAAAGAAAATATAACATTTTTGTTTAGAAAATGTAGAAAATAAGGGTAATAATTGTGTGTCTGTATTAATGAATTCAGGATACATTATATAGTGGTACAGGATACCTATACAAGCTAGGAAAAGGTACTAGAATACAATTACAGTTACAAGTAATATTGCAAGAATATTCTAATTCCTTAACACCCCTCCTCAAGTTGGAGCATGGGGATCAGAAATGCCCAACTTGCCAAGTAAAGAATGAAACCGATTACGTCCGAGAGCCTTAGTGAACAAGTCTGCAGGTTGGTCCGCCGTACGAATATGGTGAGTAACAATAGCACCAGATTAAACAAGATCCCGGAGAAAATGAAAATCGACTTCAATGTGTTTGGTACATTCATGAAAAACTGGATTGGCCGCAATATGAAGAGCAGATTGACTGTCACAAAACAACCGCATAGGAGAGGATTGCGAAACCCCTAAATCTTTCAGTAAAGACCGAAGCCATAACAACTCACAGCAGGTAACAGCCATGGCACGATACTCCGCCTCAGCTGAAGAACGAGAAACAGTAGGTTGCTTCTTAGTCTTCCAAGAAACCAGAGAATCACCAATCATCACAAAATAACCAGAAAGAGAATGCCGAGTAATTGGACATGCAGCCCAATCAGAATCACAATAAGCAGTCAATTGTAACGTACTACGAGAAGAGAGAAATAAACCTTGACCAGGATGACTCTTCAGGTAGTGCAACACACGAACAGCAGCTTACCAGTGAGGAACACAAGGGGACTTCATGAATTGCGCAAGAGTGTGGACTGAATAACTCAGTTCAGGACGAGTAATAGTCAGGTAGATCAGGCGCCCAACCACGTATCGATACTTCTCCGGGTCATGGTAGGCTGGACCTTCAACACGTGCCAAATCATGTTGTTGCTCCATCGGAAAGTCAGTCGGCTTAGAGGAAGATAAACCGGTATCCGATAAAATGTCCAAAGCATATTTCCTTTGGGAAAGGAACATCCCCTCCGGTCTTCTAGCAATCTCTATGCCCAAAAAATACTTAAGCATACCAAGATCCTTCATATGGAAACAAGAACCTAAGTATTTCTTGAACTCAGAGATGAGCGAAGAAGAACTACCAGCAATAACCAAATCATCCGCGTAAACCAAAACATGTAAAGAAGCTGATCCACGAGAAAAAACAAACAAAGAGTAATCGGCCTTACTATGAACAAATCCAAATGCTCGTAAAGCCTGAGCCAGTTTAGCAAACCAATTTCTAGGAGCCTGTCGAATACCATAAAGAGATTTCTGTATGCGACAGGCCTGACCAGGCGGTACAGCGTAGCCAGGTGGAGAACGCATGAACACTTCCTCATGCAAATCACCATGCAGGAAGGCATTATGAACATCCATCTGATACAGTTCCCAACCATGAATAACTGCAACAGACAAAAACAAGCAAACAGAACTCATCTTCGCAACCGGAGCAAAAGTCTCAGTGTAATCAATTCCTTCAACCTGACGATTCCCAACCATCTGACCGAAACTTCGTCCGATAAACCCATTTGCATCAAATAGCCTTCTTGTGTGCAGGCAAAGGAGACAAAGTCCATGTCTGATTTCGCTCCAGTGCAGTAAGTTTCTCAACCATAGCATCTCGCCAATGAGAATGACGGGAAGCCTCAGAGTAAGTAGTGGGATCTGCACTAGAAGTTACAGCACCCAAAAATCTAGAATGCATACTAGAAAAATTATCACAATTTACATAATCAGTAAGAGGGTAGAGAACACCTGAGGAAAGTGATGAAGCATGAGGAAACGTAGTCGAAGGGAGGGGGGTCTTCAGTGGTAAGAGCACAAGCATAATCATCACAATCATAATCTGCCAAATACGATGGTGGATGACGAGAACGAACACCCCGTCTGGTAGAAGGTGGATTGACGGCAACTGGCGTAGAAGTACTGGACGATGTAGGTAGACCAACGACGGCCGGCAATGAGGAACCGACGTCGGGCAGTGAAGCACTGTCGATAGATACCGGCGTCGTGATATCGGAGATGACCACCGGGAGTTGGTCGGTGACTGTCATCGGTGAATCGATGGGGTTGACCGGTGTTGACCAGCCAGCATTGACCATCGTTGACTGGCGTTGACCGGCTGGGGTTGACCAGCATTGACCGACTGGGGTTGACTGGCATTGACCGGCCAGGGTTGACCGTCATTGACCGGCGTTGACCCACCGGGTTTGACCAATATTGATCCACCTGCGGTGGTCGGCGTCGATCGGCGGTGATCGGCAGAACAATAGCCGGCATTGAAAAGCCGACATTGACCGGTAGTGGTTGATCGGCTGCAGAAGGTGGATCGAAAAATCTGTGCGGCTCGGGTGAGAAGGAGGAGGAATCCGACGGTGTTGTGGTGGCGCCGCTAGGTTCATCGGATGAAGCAGAGTACGGGAATTGGTCTTCAAAGAAATCAGCATCCCGGGTATTAAAGATCACTCGAGATTCCAAGTCGAGAAGACGATAGCCTTTATTTCCAGCAGGATAACCAAGGAACAAACACCGCCGACTTCTTGGTGCAAACTTGTCATGGTATATGGGAACACGAGCAGCAAAACACAAGCAACCAAAAACCCATAGAGAAGAGTAATTGGGCGCCTGGCCATAGAGTAACTCAAAGGGAGCACAACCGTTGAGAAGCTGAGTCAGGGTTCGGTTGATCAGGTAGGCAGCAGTAAGAACACATTCTCCCCAAAATTGAATAGGAAGATTGGCTTGAAACCGTAAAGCACGCGCCACATTGAATAAATGACGATGCTTTCTTTCAACTCGACCATTCTGTTGCGGAGTTTCAACCATAGATGTCTCAAAAATTATCCCAGATGCTATAAAGTGAGATCGGAGAGGTAAAAATTCAGTGCCGTTATCAGCCCGAACTCGTTGAATTGTTCTTCCCCACTGGTTCTTGACTAAGGCACTAAATTCTAAAAATCTAAAAGCTACTTCAGATTTAGCTACTAACAAATAAACTCAAATAGCTCGGGAATAATAATCTACGATTGTTAAAAAATAAAATGCACCACTAGAGGATGGAGTTCGATAAGGTCCCCAAACATCACAATGTACTAATTGAAATAATGCAGTAGCATTTGTAGAACTCAGTGGAAAACTATGTCTAGTCTGTTTTGCTCTATAACATACAGAGCAAGGTATAGTAGTATTATTGGTGCTAAAATCAAGAGTAGGAATAGAAGACAACACCGTAGATGATGGATGACTAAAACGCTGATGCCATAAATCAGATGAAGAAACCGAAGCAACTGTCGGAATAGATTGTAGGATATGAGGATGAATGCGAGTATCCAACAGACGAAGCCAATAAACCCCCCCTTTCTGTTCACCCACGCCAATCACAATCCCCGTACTGATTTTCTGTAAAATGCAATAATTTTCAGTAAACAAAGCTAGACATTTTAAGGCAGATAACAATCTAGAGCATGATAATAAATTGCATCGTAAAGTAGGTATGTAGAGCACATGAGTAAGGGAGACATCACCAAAACAAATAGACCCATATTGTGTAGCAAACGACACAGAACCATCAGGCAGTATAACATTCACAGTAGTGGTAGCAGTAGTAATATCAGTAAGAGAACCTTTGTCACCAGTCATGTGATATGAGGCTCCCGAATCAAGAATCCAAGGTAAAGTAGACTTACCTGACCCATGGTCAGATAACGAATCAAACTAATTAAATAAATGTATGGTCGTACTCCATTGGTCGTCAGACAGAGCAGAATCAAAATCAGATCGTGTAGGTAAGCCAGAGGAGGCGGCCACTGCAAATCCTTGTGGCGACATCACTTTGCCAGCGAAAATAGCCATAACACAAATGGCAAGTGCAATTAAAGTAATAGAAGACACAAAATATGCTGAACCAAAGCCAAAAGAAGCAATTTGGCGTGTGCCTCCTGTGTAGTGCGTGCAAATCACGCGCCGGAAGAGATAACTGCGCGTCTGGTATACCCGCGCGTGGATTCACGCGCTTCTGGAAGGTCGCGCGCATGAATCTCACGGGCGTCTCACGACTGAGCTCACGGAGCGGACGATTCGGACGATTCGGATGGTGCCGATGAAACCCGACTGAGCTCGCCGGTCTGATTCGGACGGAGCAGTGCTCGCCTGTCGGATAGTGCCATCTATAGGGAGCTTCACCGGTCTGATTCGAGAGCTTCGCCGGTCGGAGCGGGAGCGGACGGAGTTGGTTCTTTTTGGGAGCAGATTAAGGCGAGTGGACGGAGCCGGGAGCTGGTTCAGGCCGGCGGATGGAGTTGGGAGCAGAAGATAAACGACGGAACTGGTGGCAGAAGACGAACGGCAGAACTGGTGGCGGCGTGGCGGAAACTGTGTTTTTTTGTAAAAGAAAGGTAGTCAGGATCGGCTGCGCATGGAAGTCACGCACGGACGACAACGGAAAATTTAGGATGGTGGAAAATTTAAGGTTTCAGGATTTTAGGCTCTGATACCATGTAGAAAATAAGGGTAATAATTGTGTGTCTGTATTAATGAATTCAGGATATATTATATAGTGGTACAGGATACCTATACAAGGTAGGAAAAGGTAATAGAATTAATTACAGTTACAAGTAATATTGCAAGAATATTCTAATTCCTTAACAGAAAATTTTGTAGTTATTTAAAAACCTACAGTTAAGTTAATTAGATAATTAAGTAATTAGATAGGTGCATGTAGCAAATTTGGCTTCTATTGCTCGCCCTACCCAAAATTGACCTGACTCGGAAGCCAATTAGATCCAAACTTAGGCCTAAATCATTCCAAACATATGACCCAATTTGTAGCAATAGCGGAAAAAAAGATCAATTCTCCCTCTTCTGGTAAGTTGTGTCACGTGTGACTCCCATAAAGAGTGAACCAAAAACTGTGTTGTAGAATGTTGGAAGAAAGAAATGACGATTTGGCTTTTGGGAGAAGTAGAAGTAAATTTATAAAATTGTATTCTCATAAATGGTGTAATGAAACTTGGATATTGATTTGAGTCGCGTTAACATACGCTTTCCTTAAAGAGTAATTCGACTCAGTTACTGCCTTGGGTTATACAAATTCCCCTTGAGGATAAAACAATCGAAATGCCCTCTTGATCTAGGCTTGAAACAAGAGAAATGTTTTGAGTGAAGTATTTTGGTTACTAAGTAAGTCTGAAAATTCTAAGATTTTCACTTATGTTACTGTGTATGCATACACATGTTTATATAGGAGATGTCCCAAAAAGATACTACCTATAGTGGAATTTTTGGATTATATATCACCGTGCTTACACTGCATCATTATGATATAATTGAAAATAAATACGGATGTAGTTAGAATGATGCATCTTTCCACAAATGATTATATTTTCCACATTCAATGTATCATAGTTGTCAGAAATGAATTCTGAAACAACACATCTTTTCACGTAAATGATTATATTTTCCACATCCAGTGTACCGTAGTTATCAGAATTTTAATAAACTCTGAATTATGCATTTTTCTACATGACAATGCAGTAAGTTGAGCATGCCGCCAACACTGCATTTCGTACACAATCTTTAGTCCATCCTCATCCTTTCAATCAAGGAGTCAGACACTATACACCATCACCATTATAATTACGTATAAATACGGATGTAGTTAGAATGATGCATCTTTCCACAAAAAGGATAATACATGTTAGTCTTACCAACACAATTTTAATACATATCCCATAACTGAAAGCTCGTAGATAGTTTATACAAGTGTGCACTCCACACCACCAAACTTGTTTTAATATTCCAACCTCACAACTACTCGAATCCAATGATACTTAAATAGTTTGTGTTTCTTAAAACACCAACAATCCTCCCCCATTCAAGTATTATCCTTGATTCGGAAAATCCAACAACCAAATCAAACAAGAACATAAATGAAAATATCTTGAAGATTGAATTTTGACCTTAGTAAACTACACATTCCAAATATTCGAGAATTGGGGTGTCTTTAAAGATTGAACCCTTCAACTCATTTGAACACTTGAAGATAATCCACACACAAGTTCAAGTACAAATCTCAAAAGCTAAAACTTAACACTATATAAGCCATGTGTCTCTATCCATTCATGAGAGCATAGAAAGCCAAACTCGAGCTTCTTGAAGTGGCTACACTTCACACTTCATATAGGTGAATTTCTTTAATCATACTCCTGCAAAAGTACTTTGTCAAAAGTTCCATTAAGAAGATAAACTTCAACCTAACTTACATGCAGGTCCAAACATATTACCCTTGGAATATGAAATCATATGTATCAATCTAAAATAATAGGCCTTCCACATTGAATTTTACTCCAATGTCGTATCAGAGCAAAATTGGGTATCCCATAATCAGAGATTTAAATAGGCTTTAAAACCATCCCGATCACCGACTTGTTTACCAAGTTCCTAGCTAGTCCCTTCGCCAAGTGATTTGCTAGATTGTGTTGAGATCTTACAAAATCAACTGAAATCACACCATGAGTTATTAACTCAAGTATCGCGCTATGCCTAACGCTCAAGTGTCTGGATTTTCCATTGTACACTTCACTATAAGCCTTAGATAGACTATTTGTACTATCACAATGAATAGAGATAGGTGAAATTGGCTTAGGCCACAACGGAATTTCATATACCAGATTCTGTAACCATTTCGCCTCCTTACCTGTTGCTGCAAGAGCTATAAATTCTGACTCCATAGTGGAGTTATTTATACAAGTTTGCTTTTTAAAAGCCCATGAAATGACACCACCACCAAGCAAGAATACCCAACCAGTTGTAGAAGAATGATCTTCTGTATTTGTTATCCAACTAGCATCTAAAAACCTTCGAAAACCGAAAGAAATCTAACATACAACAAACCATAATTCATGGTTTTCTTTAGATACTTAAGTACACGCCTAACCACTTGCCAATGATGTATGCTGGGGTTACTTGTGTACCTACTCAATTTGCTAACCGCAAAAGCGATGTCCGCCTTGTGCTTGTCATGGCATACATCAAGAAACCAATTACTTGTGACTACTCAAGTTGTGATACCTCTTTACCCTTATTAGGCATAAGCTTCATACTTGAATCCATTGGAGTGCTGGCCAGGGAACAATTCTCACAGTTGAATTTCTTAAGTATGTTCTCAATGTAATGAGACTGTGTCAAAAAAAATTCTTTATTCTCTCGTTTGATCTTAATACCAAGAATAACATCTGCCTCCCCCATGTCTTTCATGTTAAAAATTGATGACAAGAATGTCTTCGTAAGGTCAACTTGGATCTGTTTTGTGCCAAAAATTAGCATATCATCCACATATAGACAAATGATAACTCCATTTCTAGAACTATCGAATTTGCTATACAAACATTTGTTAGATTGGTTTAACTCATAGCCATTTGACAAAACCACCTCATCAAACTTATGATGCCATTGTTTAGGAGCTTGTTTTATCCCATACAATGATTTGACAATTTTACAAACCTTATGCTCATTTCCAAGCATGACAAACCCTTCAAGTTGTCATGTAAACCTCCTCTTCTAGATCTCCATTCAAAAATGCAGTTTTGACATCCATTTGATGGATCACTAGGTTGTTAATGGCCGCTAATGCAATTAACAACCTAATAGGGGAGATCCGAGCAACTGGGGCATATGTGTTGAGATAATCAATACCTTCCCTTTGCCTAAAGTCTTGGATAACCAATCTAGCTTTATACTTGTCAATAGAGCCATCGAGTTTCATCTTCCTTTTGAAGATCCACTTGCAACCCAATGGTTTACAACCACATAGGAGATCAGAAAGAACCCACATATTATTACCCATGATGGAATCCATCTCATTATTTATCGATTCTTTCCAGAAAGCAACATCTTGAGACTTCATAGCCTCACTAAATGTCTTAGGATCCTCTTCAATATGATAACAATACAAATATTGCTAACCTATCTCATCTCTTGATCCCTCAACCAAAGAAATTTGGAAGTCAGGACCAAAAAACTTCTCAATCCTACCTCTCTTGCTCCTTCGAAGCTCGGGTGACTTGACTTGATGAGACATTTCATGTTCTTCCATAGTTCTACTTGTGGGAACTAAATCCCTTGGCCTTGGTACTGATGTGAATCGATTTTCATCAAAGATAGCATCTGTGGATACAATTACGGTGTGAATTGAAATAAAATCATTAGGTTCTGTAATATATAACCTATAAGCCTTGGAATGCATAGAATATCCAATAAAGATGCAATCAATACCTCATTCCCCAATGTTTTTCTCTTTGGATTGGGAAGTCTAACAACTGCCCGACAACCCTAAACTCGAAGATAATTCAAGTTTGGTTTCTTTTTATACCAAAGCTCATATAGAGTGATCTTGTTCCATTTATTAGGAACCCTATTTAATAAATAGCAAGCCGTTAACATGGCTTCACCCCAAAATCTGTCACTCAATCCAGAATAGGATAACATGGAATTAACCATTTCTTTTAAAACCCTATTTTTCCTTTCTGTCACACCATTTTGTTGTGGTGTATATGGAGAGGTAACCTCATGAATGATACCCCAAGATTCAAAAATGAATGATCATAATATTCACCTCCTCTATTAGTGCGTACATTTTTAATCAAAGTTGATTTTTTCAATTCAACCTCATTTTTAAAAGTCTTAAATTTCTCAATTGCCTCATCTTTGGAATGCAACAAATAAATGTAATAAAATCTTGAATAGTCATCAATGAATATTATTAAGTACTTTTTACTCCCCAAAGAAGGTGTTACATGCAAATCACACAAGTCACTATGTATGAGTTCTAGCAATTTTGAAGTTTTTTCAACACTTTTAAATGGTTGCCTAACAATTTTGTTCAACATGCAAGTATTACATTTTTGCACATTTATATCAAAATCAGAAATCAAACTATTTTGAGACATATCAAGCATACGTTTGTAATGAAAATGTCCTAGTCTAGCATGCCATAAAGATGGTAAATCAACATTGGAGCAGATCATGTAAATATAACCACACATATTATTTATATTGAGCATAAACATTCCATTACAATAATATCTGAATCCTACAAACACACCAAACTTCGATAAGATAAATTTATCAGGTTCATACACTTGCTTATAGCCACACTTAGATAATATACTACCAGAAACTAAGTTCTTTCTAATTCCAGGTACATGTAGAACATCTTTTATACGAAGATTTTTCCTAGAACTAAATTCCAACACAACATCTCATTGACCAAGAATAGTGGTGGTTGATTCGTTTCCCATATGAAGAATGGAACCATCGTTAGAAGGTTCATATGACCTGAACCACCTACGGTCATTGGAAACATGTTTGGTTGCTCCAGAATCTATCCACCAAGCAATTTCATCACCATGTACATAAAATGTTTCAGAAATTAATGGTACATTATTCTTAACCGAATTTAAACCATAATTAACATTTTGACCTTGATGAGGAGTTTGACCTTGTTCCTTAGATCCTTGCCCAGAATGATTTGGTGTCACTCCTTTCTTGCTCTTCCTGACACGAAATCGCGTTTGAAGTGTCCTGCCTTGCCATAAATCCAACATGCACACTTAGGCTTCTTGTTGGACTCTTTGCTTGTGTTGTTAAATAGGCACTTCTTCCCCTTTTTCTTCTTAGAACTATCACCCTCTTCCAGAGTCCCATAGTCTCTTTATCTTTGGACTTGCCATTTTCCTGTGCCCTTAGAGTTTCCTCTATGCGCAAATGGCTTCCGAGTTGAACAAGAGACAATTATTCCTTTTTGTGCTTAAGCATGTGCTTGAAATCCTTCCATGAAGGTGGAAGCTTGTCGATTATACTTGACACAGAAATAGATTTATCCATTCTCAGTTTGCGTTGTGCAAATTATCCTAAAGTTCGAAGCAATTTATTGTACTGCTCCATAACGGGCCTAGAGTCTGAAATCTTGTAATTCATAAAATTACTGACAAGGAATTTCTTACAAGAAGCATCCTTATCCATGTATTTTGACTCTAAGGAATTCCACAACTCTTTTGCAGATTCAACAATTTTGATAAACATCAAAGAGTGAGTCAGACATACCATTCAAGATGTGACCACGACAGATGTAGTCATCATTTTCCCATTTATTCCTCCGACGAGTTTCTTCCAATGGTTCATCATCTGCTGGTTCTGTCATTGGAGTAGGAAAACATATGCCACTTTCAGAGTTGTAAGGAGGAAATGCATCTTCTTCTGCCATCTATGAAAATCAACACCTTCAAACTTCTCCAGTTTCTCAAACTTGGATGTCATATCACGTACGGTTTCCATGTCTCGTACGGTAAGTAATTACTCTTTGAGAATGTTGGAGAATGTTGGACGAAAGAAATGCGATTTGGCTTTTGGGAGAAGTAGAAGTAAATTTATAAAACTGTATTCTCGTAAATGTTGGTGTAATGAAACTTGGATATCGATTTGAGTCGCGTTAACATACGCTTTCCTTAAAGAGTAATTTGACCCAGTTATTGCCTTGGGTTACACAAATTCCCCTCGAGGATAAAATAATTGAAATGCCCTCTTGATCTAGGCTTGAAATAAGAAAAAGGTTTTGAGTGAAGTATTTTGGTTACTGAGTAAGTCTGAAAATTCTAAGATTTTCACTTATGTTTCTTGCATGCATACACATGTTTATATAGGAGATGTCCCAAAAAGATACTTCCTATAGTGGAATTTGTGGATTATATATCACCGCGCGTACACTGCATCATTATGATATAATTGAAAATAAATACGGATGTAGTTAGAATGATGCATCTTTTCCACAAATGAATATATTTTCCACAAATGATTATATTTTCCACATTCAATGTATCATAGTTGTCAGAAACGAATTCTGAAACAACACATCTTTTCACATAAATGATTACATTTTTCACATCCAGTGTACCGTAGTTATCAAAATTTTAATAAAGTCTGAATTATGCACAATGCAGTAAGTTGAGCATGCTGCCAACACTGCATCCAATACACAATCTTTAGTTCATCCTCATCCTTTCAATCAAGGGGTCAGACACTACACAACACCACCGTTATAATTATGTATAAATACGGATGTAGTTAGAATGATGCATCTTTCCACAAAAAGGACAATACATGTTAGTCTTACTAATACAATTTTAATACATATCCCATAACTGTAAGCTCGTAGATAGTTTATACAAGTGTGCATTCCGCACTAGCAAACTTGTTTTAACATCCCAACCTCACAACTACTGGAATTGAATCATACTTAAATAACTGTGTTTCTTTAAACACCAACAAACTAAACCTTAAATTGTGTCATGTCTACAATCATGGAATATAATTTAAAGTAAACTAAAGACGTAGATCTACTTCTTAGATTCAGTTGTGTATTTTTTTTGCATGTGTTGACTTTTGGTAGCGGGAAATTGTTGGATTAGTCTCGAGCACTCTGTTAAGCAGTGGATTGAAGGAGTCATCAGAGTCGTCCATGGAGCTTTTGAGGCTAGCAAGCAGGTGTGTTTAGGTGGCAAACAACCCAAATGGTTCATGTGTGATTCTTGCACTTTATCATTTAATATATTTAATGTGCACTTTTAGTGGTATTTTTGGGAATGAATAGAAATATGTTGACAAAGGGGAGTTTAATGCGAGATGAAGACGGTGAATTTGAAAGATAAAAGTGCTAATATTAAGAAATTATGAAAATCCTTAAAATTCAACATCTTTGCATTAACCACTTCTTTATGCAAATATATCAATTCCCAAAAATAATCACACCCAAAGCCCACATTAAATACATTAACACAACAAAAATAGAAAAAGCTATTAGGACACAAAAAAACGTCCCATTATGGATTTTGGGACACTTCCTGAAAAGGACGCATATAGAAAGTGGCCTATCACTAGTGGAGGGGACCTCATTAAAGATAAAATTGGAAGGCGGTTCCATGTATTTTTTTTGTAGAACCTCCTTTGATTGAGGTCAGAGGAGGTTTTGATATTGGAACTACTTTTGGATCCAATGGAAGGCGGTTCAAAAATGATCAAAGATGGTTCTTGAGGAACCGCCTTTGATTGACATCAATAGAAGATGGTTCTGACTTAAATGTTATTATCGTACATCATTAGAAGATGGTTCTAGATCTGTGTTTTTGTGATGTTATTGTTGTACTGTTTTTTTAGGTACCATATCTGGGTTTTATTCGCTGCTGCGGCTTTTTTTTTCCGGATATCGGAAACAAGTTCCAAATTCATAAATGCTTCTGACATCGATAGAAGGCGGTTTTTGGAAGTGACTTTGATCAAAATCGATCAAAATCAAGACCAGTGAAGTCAACTTCATAGTGACTTCTAACCACTAATGGGAGAACCCCCCATAGGCACTGATATTTTCACCCCATAGGCACCGGTATTTTAAAAATTTTCATAACGGTCCCTAAGTGACCCGGTGCAAAATGTGTAGTGTCATAGACACCGATAAGTCGTATCGGTACTAGAATCTATTCCATCACCGGTACCATTACCAGTGCCTATGTATGAAATACCGGTGCTAGTAAATAGGTGATCAATTAAAAAAATTGGCCAGTGAGAATAAACTCACTGGCCGGAATATTAAACCCAAAATGAACAAAAAAAATAAATAGAAGCTCATGTAAAAAAACTAGAAAATTCATACCACAACTTAGAGCTTCATTACATATAATTGAAAATACATCATAAAAACTAGAAAATAATTTCCAGAAACCCTAGATAAAATCAAAGAACCAAAACAGTGAAGGTGAGGTCAGATCTGAGCTGAACTGGCAATTTTGTGCGCTGCAGGGAGATGGAGTCGGAGTTGGTCCGACTGATGGAGTCAGGGATAGTCATCACCAGAGGCATCAAAGCGGCATTGGCAGCAGTGTCGAAGCAAAGAGCAAACCCAAGAAAAGTTTTTTTAATGGCGGCGTCGAAGCGGCCGAGAGGGAAAGCAAACAGGGGCATCAAAACGGCGTCATCGGCAGCGCTAGGCAGCGGCGGAGAGGGAAATGTGGTGAAGGAGGAAGAAGAATATGGAGAGGCAAGATAATAAGAGGGTGGGTAGTTTTAGGGTTTGAGATTTGTTTATATAGATAAAAGTTTTAACTATTGAGATTCAATCAACAAAAAGAAATCAACAGTTAAGATGAAACCAAGTTGGGCTTTTTTAAAAAAGTGTTGAGCGCCGGTACCGGTGCCTAAAATGCTCATACTGGTGCCTAAGAAATTGAAATGCAACTGCTTAGGGCTGCTTTGAATATTTGTTTTTTAAAAAATTGAACACGAGAGTAAATCCAAGAAATTTGTTTCTAAGTGTTGAGCACCGGTACAAATACCAGTGCCCAAAATGCTCATATCGGTTCCTAAATATATGAAAAGCAGCCGCTTAGGGCTGCTTTGAATGATTTGTTTTTTTAAAAAATATTGAACCCGAGAGCAAACCTAATAAATATTTTCTAAGTGTTTAGCACCGGTACACATACCGGTGCCTAAGTGCAAAAGGTAAAAAATTTACTTATAACTCCAAATTAAAATCTGCTAGAACGTGATGCTATCAATTTTGGGGTCATTGAATCCCAAAATTGGCGGAACCAAAATGCAATAAAAAATATACGATCGTAACTCTGCAATTTGGGAATGTATGGGTGAACAGAAGGGTCTCAAAAGTCAAGATTGATTACTTCTATAAATTCTTGGAAAATTACACTATGGTCCAAAATTGTGTTACCGGTACTGAATTTATTGATAGGCACCGGTTTTTGGTATACCGGTGCTGAATTTTTGTTTTGTAGCACCAGTACTCAGTGCATAGGCACCGGTTTTTTGTGTATCAGTGCTGAATTTATTCATAGGCACCAATTTTTTGTGTACCGGTGCTGAATTTTAGTTTTGTAGCAACGGTATTCAGTGCATAGGCACCAGGTTTTTGTTTGTACCTGTGCTAAATTTTGGTTTTTTAGGACCAGTATCACTAACATATTGTAACACCCCCAATCCCTGACCTACATGCTCAACGCAAGTATCGGGTCAGACCCGGGCGTGCTACCGAGAATCCAATGAGTCGGATGTAGTAACGAGCAATACAGATTATGCGGGAGCGATTTTAGAATTCAAAACATATCTTACTATTACAATGAAAGTCTTATTGTAAGAGTTTTACATGGTTTAACAACAAAAAATTTAAATTAGCTCCTAGATTCAAAAGCTCACCCAGGATTCTATCCCTAATGAAGTAAAGGCTTCAAGCACGAGCTCTCACTCTTTCTGCTTAACTACACTTGTTGGAGTTCATTAGACTAGAGTAAGCTCCTTGCTTAGTGAGGTTCCATCGCTAGTATTTAGCAAGTTGAGTTTTAGTAGTATTTACCAAGTTGAGTTTTAGTGATCACATAAAACAGATAGCCACATGAATTCTAGCACGTAGTAAAAGGATGCGGGTGGTTAATGCCAAGTTGCAGTCAACGGTTTATATGGCTACTCTAACTAATATACAAGGCATAACCTTTTCAGTAGTGCATGAGGCCTATCAATCAAGAATTCATTCTCGCCAACCACGCCTAATCATATGTTCAATTACGAGCTCGTATAAGATCCATATGGTTATGCTAGCATAACAGAAACTCCACGCGTAGCCGATCTAATCAGACGGTCCGGTCTATACCGTTTCCTGCTGACTTCAACCGAACTACAATCGTGTTGGGGACCCCGAAAATCACAGACAAGCAATCAGGTAGCAACTAATCCATGTTTGACACGGCAATACAAAGTACAAGCCAGCCATCCACATAAAATATCAGAGCAGTTAGTTCACTCAGTTTCACAATATTTAAACATAGTGTGATAAAGTACACACCGTGTTTAATTAGTATGAACCAAATTAATAGGCATGAATAGAACATAATATTTTTAAACATTTTATATAATATATAAAATTCTAAACTAACACATTTAAATTCAACATGCATAAAATAATGCATATAAAATTCTAAACTAACACATTTAAATTTAACATGCATAAAATAATGCATATAAAATTCTAAACTAGCACATTTAAGTTTAATAGGCATAATTATATATATATATATATATCTATATATATCTATATATATCTATATATATCTATATATATCTATATATATCTATATATATCTATATATATCTATATATATCTATATATATCTATATATATCTATATATATCTATATATATCTATATATATCTATATATATCTATATATATCTATATATATCTATATATATCTATATATATCTATATATATCTATATATATCTATATATATCTATATATATCTATATATATCTATATATATCTATATATATATATATATAACAATAATTTTAATTCATTTCGTGCGAACGTGATGACAACATTCACCACAACCAAAGGCAGATCGCAACTCCTTTACAACTAATCCGAACACCTATTATATTCGTCTGTAATTAGGATGGGTTTCCTTCCTCAAACTGATATGTCTACATAAGTATACAAAGCAACTTGCCTTATCTACAGTCTTCAAGAATAATTATGTGTATATACCCTTTATAGGGGGAGACAGCTTGCATTTTCTACATTCTTTGAGAAGAATTCGCCTATATATATAGGCCATACAGGAGAGACAACTTGCATTTATCCTTATCCTTTTTAGACATAGTACTATCCTTACTATTCATGTTTCTCTTTGCAATTATTATCCCAGCGATATTGATGCCATGGTTTTGAAGAGATTAGGGGTTGTTTTCATGCCTCGTGGGCTTGGCCACCTCTTAGGAATTGATACCCACGATCATGAAGGTTATTTAAAGGTAGTTGTGATTGTATTTTTCATTTATATGTTTGTTTTCAATTTCCCGAGGAAGAAAATCTATTCTTGCTAATTAATTACTTCTCCATTGCTGATTAATCTATAGGTTAGAGTATAGGTTTTAAAAGTTAGTCTGAATGTGTGTTTTTTATTGCAGAAATCTAACAAGTCAACCACTGTGGATGTTTAGCCCCAGCTTTGCTTTTGAATTTTTGAAGGTAGTTTCTTCATCTTTTGCTTTAGATGTTGTATAGACCTAATCTAAAGGATGGATTTGTGGGATTGAATGATAAGGAGTTTTGATCCTAACCTTGTTCTTGTAAGCAGACAAATTTGGAGGATTGGTGTTTGGTGTGCAAAGAGGACGGAGAGGTTTGAATTTGCGATTATAGGTGAGTTTGTTTGAAGGAATCTGAGCTTTTTCTGTCCTTTTTGCTGATTTTGTGTTTTTGTACTCATGTTGACAAGTATTTGAATGAACCGGAACTGTCCAAGTTATTAGGTGATGATACCTGTTAATGTGGCATGAGAAAATTCTGATGAGTTCTTAAACATTTTTTAAAACATTCTCTTGGGTTGAATGTCTGTATGTGTGTGATTCCATGTTAGGTATGTTATGCTAACGGTGCTAGAATCTTTGCAGTTTTATGTTCTTACTTATTGTTGCTTTCCTGTTACTTTGTTACAAGGAGGTTTCAGTGGAAGGATTAAGGAATTAATCAATCAGAATAGAGCATTTTCTTTTCTGTGCTGATTCTTCATACATGTTCTCACATATGAATTCGGAGTAAAGTTGGTGTTTGTACAAGCTGTTCTATGTAGGTTTGGTTTGACTATGGTTGGAGGACTTGACTTCTAGCTGTTGTTAGGTTTTACTTGATTTGGTATACATCATTTAATGAAATGCAGAGCATGATATCAGGACGGTAATAAGCCTGGAAAATAACATTGAAATGATGCATTGGGCTTCGATTGTGGAGTGGATGTTGTGGAAGATTTTTGTGTTTTGATTTTGGAGCGGATGTTTTTCCTATAGTTTTACTCGATCTGTATGTTCCAAATAAAGTCACATTTAAACTGAATTTGAAACAATTTTTACAAGTTCTGATCCGAGTTTGATTAACTAAATTTATACTTCCACTAAACCTCCTTGTAACAAATTCTGATTGATTTTACTTTCCTGTTACCTTGACAAAATGGTTGTTGTAATCTTAAAGGCTACTGAACTGTACATTCTTTTCATGTTAGTTGATGTTTTAATCTTCTCAATTCTTTTTATTTTCAGGGTAAACTTAAAGTGCTTCAAGTCTTGAATAACCCGAACCGAATAAACTGAAAAACCGAATAAACCGAACCGACGCCCACCCCTAGTTAGAATGAGGGAGGGTGAGGAGAGTTCATCGCCAACTCTAATGGCCTCCCCAAGGAGATGAAACTGTCGAGCATGAAAAATCTAGTAGAGGGAATTTTAAGAAGAGAAAAGTTAAGAGCGGTTTTTTTAAATTTAACCCATATTAATGGGGGGGATATGTATTAGGTTCCCCAAACCTGAAAAGATATTAAACATTTACAGAAGTTTATCTTCAAAATAATTTTGAAGACTTTGTACAAAAAGCTACAACTTGGTTGTCAGAATATCTGAGCAAAAAATTCTACTTAGGACATTTTTGGTGATGATTCCATTTTTCATGTCTCCACCCCTCGTGTTAACATGGTGAAATGGCCAGATCTCCAAAAAGACTCTAAGTAGGGCTGTTATGAATGCTCGAGTGCTCAAGTGTTGAAGTGCTCAATGTTCTAGAATTTGAATCTCGACTGCTCAATGGGTCGAGGTCTCGGGGTTGAGTGCATGGCGGTTCGAGGTGTCGATGGATCGAAGACTTGAATTCCACCCAGGTTCCATCTTATGTCTCTTCATCTTTGCTGCTGCCACTTGATTCGAGTGCTCACGGTTGGTGCAGTCGAGGCTCAAGTCCTTGATGGTTTGTAGACTCGAGGGGTTGATGGTCAAGTGCTTGTTGGCTCGAGGTCTCGAGGGGTCGAGGCTCGATGGTTCGAGGGCTCAAGTGCTTGAGTACTCGATGGTTCGAGTGCCTGATGGCTCGAGGGCGGTAGGGCTTGAGAGCTTGAGTGCTCGAGGGATCCAGGGCTCGAGGCCTCCCAGGCTTGAGGGCTCGAGGTATCCAGTGCTCGAGGGCTCCAAGGCTTGATGGTTCGAGGGCTCGAGTGCTTGAGTGCTCGAGGGCTCCAAGGTATCCAGTGTTTGAGGCTCGATGGTTCGAGGGCTCGAGTGCTTGAGTGTTCGATGGTTCGAGTGCCTGATGGCTTGAGGGCGGCAGGGCTCGAGAGCTTGAGTAGTCGAGGGATCCAGGGCTCGAGGGCTCGAGGGATCCAGAGCTCAAGGCCTCCTAGGCTCGAGTGCTTGAGAGCTTGAGTGTTCGAGGTATCCAGTGCTCGAGGGCTCCAGTGCTCGAGGGATCCAAGGCTCGAGGGCTCCAAGGCTTGAGTGCTCGAGGACTCCAGGGCTCGAGGGCTCCAGGCTCGAGTGCTCGATGGTTTCAACGCATCACATGGGAAAACTTGAAACGATTCCAAAGATCAGTAGCCAAAACTGGACTTATGCTTCCATAGGTAGAAACTGGGAATCCGCCATGTGAAAGTGCAAATGAGACTGTGAAAAACGGTAGCTATCGCGAAAGGGCAGAAATAAAAATCCAAAGCCATGAAGGGAAGTAGTCCATAACCTGAGACAGAAGAGAGGAAAGATCAGCAGTATCAAGCTTATTTAAAGGCTTGCCTATGGATTCTAATATAAGGTGTATGAATACTATCTATATAGATTAAGCCTTTAATATGCGCCGGAATGTTGGTCACATGCAAAGGAGAAACCATCGCAGAGGATGCTTGATATTTCACAATGGCATCCGCTACTGAGTTATATTCTCTATGTGTGTGCTTGAGGGTAGAATGGGATAAAAGAGTGTGAACTCGGAAAAATAGAGGGAATAGGGTCCATTTGGAAACTAAAGGATCATTAATTATATTTACTGCCTGTAGCGAGTCAGATTCAATAATGAGGTTGGGATATCTATCCAGACAGATCTGACAGGCCATAAGAATTGCCTTAACTTCAGCTTCCAGTGGAGATATGGCTGTTATGGTCTCTGATCTAATAAGGATTGGTAAACCTTGGTGATACCGAGCAATTAAGCCAATTGAAACAGAGGAATTAAACCAAGATGAATCCACGTTAACCTTGATGAATTTGTGATCTGGAGATTCCCAGTATACAGTGGAAATAGTTGGCTTTGGTGGTGGTCTGGGGGGAAACATCAGAGAAGGGAACTGAAAACTTAGGTTAGGAAATATTGTTAGGAAGCAGGGAGAGGAGGTAATGGAAAGGTAGAGAGTATCTGTAACTTCCTTGCTAATATGGGAGATAGAAAGAGGTGTGTCATCAAAAAAATAAGCATTCCTAGCCTTCCATAAAGCCCAATAGATCAGAGAAGGAATCAGATGACATAGCATTCTCTGCACTCCAGTAAGGTCACTACAGTTCCAGAAAATGAAAAAAATATCCACTATATTATGCACATTCTGCAAATTGAAATTCACTATAGCAGCAATATGAATCCAAATGGATTTAGCAAGATAACAATTTATAAAGAAATGTTCCATGGAGTCAGATTGATTGCACAGAGGATATTGAGAGGCCAAGTTATAACCACATTTTATGAGGATATCATCAAATGGTAAGAAGGAGTTAAGCAGTTTCCAGGTAAAAATTGAAATCTTCTTAGGTAACCTTGGATTCCATATGAGCTTAGTAACAGGGAAATTACCTGATTTATATGTTAGCATTTTGTAAGTAGATTTGAAAGAGAATCTACCAGTCATTTCAGGTTTCCAAATCAGTTTATCCTCTTTACCATGCTCAATTTCAGCATCCTGCAAGAAAAGAAAAGTATCATTTTCCAAGAAGGGAGCTATCCGAGATAGAATTGATACTTTGTTGTTTATAAATTCAGCAATTGAACAGGGGTAGAACATAGAAATGATGTAAGATGGAGTACAATTAATCAGAGGACCATTTGGACACCAGTTAGCAGACCAGAAATCACACTTACCCTGTCCATGAATAATTAGAGAATTCCTTTCAGCCAGTAAGATTAATATTACAGATTCTCTTCCATGTTTTTGAATTCTTGTGAGATTGGGGAAGGGACCATTGTAATTTGGCCCACATAGTGTTACCTAATTGGCTTTTCCACCATAATTTAAGTGAACAGACTTTAACAACTGACTGGATGGATCTAAAACCTAAACCATAATGGGATTTAGGAATAGCAATGTCAGCCCATTTTCTCCAGACCCTGTGCTTTCTATCCTCAGTTTCTCCCCAAAAGAATCTAGACATTCTTTTTTCCATGGATTGAACAATAGAAGTAGGGGGTTTAAGAACAGTCCAAATGTGTTGAGGGATAGAATATAAACATGATTGGATCAGTATCATTTTCCCTCCAGGGCTTAACCATCTGTTCTTCCAATTTTTCAATCTTTTATCCATGATTTCAAGGATGGGGTGGAAGTATCTAGATAGAGTTCTACCTTTAAAAATAGGGAAGCCCAGGTACTTGAAGGGGAAAGTGCCCTTTTCATACCTAGGATAGCTCTAATATGATGATTCTTTGTAACTGTAGCTCTCTTACTGATGTAGAACTCAGATTTTTCATAATTAATTTTCTGGCCTGATGTTAACTCAAAAAAATGCAGGAAAGCTTTAATCCTAATCAGACCAGGTTTAAAAGCTTGCACGAAAATAATGGTATCATCCGCATAGCTTAAGTGAGTAACTGGGGTAATATTAGAAGGCATTGAGAAATATGGCAAACTGTTATTTTGAAAAATGAATGAAAGGCTCCTAGAAAAAGATTCAGTGAAGATATTAAAAAGGAAGGGAGAGAGTGGATCACCTTGTTTGATTCCTCTGCTTGATTTAAAAAAACCAACAGGATTACCATTAATAAGCACTGAGAAATAAGCATGTGCAAGGTTGTTCATGACAGCCTTGAGGAATTTACCTGAGAAACCAAATTTACACAGTATATTTTACAGAAACCCCCATCTAACCCTATCGAAGGCTTTTTTTAAGTCCAATTTAAGCATACAATTAGGGGGGTTCTTTTTTTTTGTCTAGGAATCTAACCATCTCCTGCAGTATAGTATATTGCCAGAGATATCTCTGTTCTTCATAAAGGTTGTTTGATTATTTGAAATTAGTTTCTCCACATGAGGTTTCAATCTTTCCATCAGGACCTTAGAGCAGATTTTGTTAGCTACATTAGAAAGACTAATAGGTCTGAAATCATCAAAAGAAGATGGAGTAGATTTTTTAGGAATCAGAGTTATCCAAGTGCTAGTAATACCTCTTGGCATGTTAGCTCCAGAAAGGAAATTATTTACTGCAATAATGAGGTTATCTTTTATGAAATCCCAGCATTTAATGTAAAATTTTCTTGAAAACCCATCAGGTCCTGGGCTGCTATTCTTATTTAGACTCATAACCACAAGTTTGAGCTTAGTTTCAGTTACAGGCTGGGATAGTCTAAGATTATCTTGTTCAGTAATGATGGCAGGAATCTGACTGATGAAATGTGGGTAGTAGGTAGAATCCACTGAATTCCTGGGCTCGGTCAGCAGGTCGGAGAAGTAGGAAACAACTTCCTTTTGGATGTCTACAGGGTTATCAAGCCATTGCCCAAGAGAATTTTTTATCTTGGATATATGCAATTTACAATTTTTCTCCTGAACAGTCTGGTGAAAAAATTGGGTGTTGTTATCTCCACACTTAAACCAGTTCAACCTAGATTTATGTTTCTAGAACTTTTCTTTCTCTTTTAAAGCTCTAAGAAGTAATGCCTTTTTTTCATTAAGGTTGATACAATCAGTTTCTGAGTGTGTTAAATCATACACAGCTTCTTGTCTCCTCAGATTTTCTTCAGCATTAATTACATTAGCATCAATGTCACCAAAACTTTCTTTGTTCCAGATCTTAATCACTTTCTTAACTCTAATAAGCTTGAGGTATAGTCCCATCATTCCTGTTTGGGGCACATGAATGGTCCAATTATGTTTGATCAAGTCTAGGAATTCTGGTCTATTAAACTAGCAGTTGAGAAACCTAAATGGTTTAGGGTGTGATGGGATCTGGGATACAATTTGTAAGAGGAGAGGTGAATGATCTGATTATTGCCTATTAAGGATCTAAATAGAAGAGGCTGAGAATTTATTACTCCATTGAACAGTACACAAACCTCTATCTAACCTTTTAGAAGTAGGATTTCTAAGCCTAGAATTAGTCCATGTAAACAAATTCCCTACTGTATTAATCTCCTGAAGTCCCTGGTTATTAATCCAATTATGAAAATCCCTAATACTGCCTAGATTAGGAAAACTAGGGCCTCTATATTCATCAGGTGTGATAATTGTATTGAAATCCCCTATGAAATCAGTTTCATTTGGTGGGAGAAGGCTTAGGTCATGCCATAGTTTCTTCCTACCTTCTCTATTCCTAAGTGCATATACAAAGACCATTTCCATTTGAGAGTTAGATCCTAAATGGGTGATTTTTACATTTAAGAATTGCTCATGGTGGCATACGAGATTAACAGTCATTGAGTCATTCCACATAAGCCAAATTTTGCCATTATGAAGAGGGAGATTATGTGAGTAATGCAGCTTCTCCATATATGTTTGGCATTGAGAATTATCATGCATAGGTTCTATAATACAGAGAAGTTGTATTTTCTTATGAACAGTCAAATGTTTCAGCCTTAGCATTGAGGTATCAATTCCTCTCAGATTCCATATCAGGAAATTAAACTTGAGACTGTGCATCATTGTTCACCCGATTTATGGCTTTTAGTGGCAGATCTGAGCATCATCTTATTTAATTGACTAATGTAATAGTTTTTTTTAATCTTAGCCTTACCTTGGCCATTAGTCTTACCTGATAGTTTGCTTGAACCTTCCTGAGGATCAGGCTGTGGGTGAGAGTCCTCAGCAGGATCTTTACTAACTTCAAAAGGGTCCCGGGGGTCCTGAGCCACACATTCGTCAGTGCTAGAATGATCATCCATTTCCTACAAAACAGAAAATCTATTTTCCATCTTTCCTTGGTGTGAAAGTGAGGGGTTATTAGGAGAGAGTTGGAGGAGTGTCAAACTATGGGAACCAATCACAATATCATCCTTAGCATAAAATCTAGGGGCTCTAATAGGAGTAGTGACCTCAGTTTGATTTATTAGTTCCCTAAGAGATGATTGAGACTTATCTAATTCTTGTATTACAGGGGTTTGGTGTGGGGAGGAGGGGTGAGGTAACTGAGATATGCTGATGTTAGGGATTGCTTCTGTTATCTTAGGGCCATATGAAAGGGGATTAGAGCCAGGATTAGTATTAGCTAACTGATGGGGAATGGTTACTAAGTTGGGCATCTTAGAGGGAGGCTGATTGTTAGCAACCTCACAGGAGCTCTATCAAACTTTTGCCCTGTAGCATACCATTTTGGTATTGGATCAGCATTGTTATGAGGGATGGCTTTACATTGACTAAGTGAATGTCCCAGTTTGGCACAGTGGTCACAGTACAGGGGAACATCTTCATACTCAATGTTATACTTCCTGTTGTTACTTTCTGATCCTAATCTAATAGAGGTGTGAAGTGGTTTCTGTAAGTGTACTTCAACAAACAATTTGATGGCAGAAGGCCTGGTTAACATCTCAATAGCCAAATCTTTTTTGATGAAATTACCTATACTATTACCAATGGCCTCAATTGATGAAGTATTATAATAATGCAGGGGAACTTCCCTGTTCGTGCATCAGACAGGAACGATTGGGGATTCCTTATGCGTTGAGAAATCTGGCGACCATTTAAGTATTTTAATCAGGACACCATTGAAGCTCCAGCTCCCTTTGATCCAACATCGCTGATAGTCATTAATGTGGTCAAACCTGATGAGGAAATGCTTGAAATCCAGAGATCCCAATTGATATTTGCCGGCAAACCCCACTGTTTTGAAAGATGACTCCAGCTGTTCCATTGTGAGTCTGCCTTTGGTAAATTTGCCTACGAGCGTGTTAGCGTAGTGAGCTGAGAGTTTTGTGATTTCATCCTCAGAGTATAAGCATGCGGGTTCCAAGGTGCTCCAATTTTGGGATCAATTCAGGGTTGTCCGGGGGCGATTGGTGAAGGGGTGGTGATTTTCATTGAAGGGCAGAGAGGAAGGATTTATGGTTGTGGATGGTGTTGCTATTCTCTGCCATGGTGGCCGGCCGCAGGGGAACCGAAGCCAGCGCCGTCGCTTGTCGGCCAAGAGGGAGCCGTTAGCGGCGGAAGAAGCCGTTACCGGCATGGAGAAAAACCGTTGGATTCAGAATCGGATGAGAGAGAACAGTGAACAGTTCATTCACTCAGAAACCAATGGCTCAGAAACCAGTTAAGTTAAGAGCGGTTGAAAATAAAAGAAAGTCTATAAAATTGTATGCATTCAATAAAGTCAAAGTTTTGGGAAATACTGTATTTCCATAAGATTATGGAAAGATGAGGTTTAATTAGAATAATAAAAGGTAAAAACTCTTATTTGCAATATTAAAAATTTATTATGCAACACTATAAAGTTTATAACCCGATTCATACAATTCAAAAATTTTATCTTCATTTCTTCTAATTTGCCCTTTAACCTTGGTCTTTCCATAACTTATGGAAAGACCGTCTTTCAAGAGACGAACTCTTGAATAAATTATAAATTAATCTTTCATTTCCCCTTAAATTATAATTGAAATAAATAATTAAAAACAATGTGTTCTCTATTCACATACAAATTTGCCTCATCCCAAGCACCATATAATAAATATTGTTTGCTTTATGTCTGTCAATCGGGGATATTTGAGTCATTTCGACTACCCTAAACTCAAAAAATTATCTAAAAATAACATATATACCAATATTATAATAAGTAACGGGTTTTAATTCTCTACTATGTATAATCTATTTTAACTTATTAACCTGCAAATATTATAATATGTTACTGATTTTAATTCTTTACTATACATAATCAATCATAACTTGTTAAAATATATAACTTCTAAAGATATATTTAAAACCATAAATATCTCATTATAATATATATATATATATATAATTTGCTTTCTGTCTGTCAACCGGGGGTATTTGAATCATTTTCAATTCCCTAAGCTCAAAAAAATGTCTAAAAATAACATATATACCAATATTATAATATGTTAATAGTTTTAGTTCTCTACTATGTATAATCAATCATAACTTATTAACATGTAAATGTTATAATATGTTAGTGATTTTAATTCTTTACTATATATAATCAATCATAACTTGTTATAATATATAACTTCTAAAGATATATTTAAAACCATAAATATCTCATTATAATATATATATATATATATATATATATATATATATATTGAAGAAAATTCAAAAAAATACATAATCTGAAATAATAAAATGTTCAAAGTTTTTAATACAATTCTAGAGTACTTTTGATAGAAATATGTATACATATATTTATTTATTTATATACGACAAAGTCTTATTTTAGACTGACTAACTGTTAAATGAAGATATTTTATAATTAGCGTGACTAATAAGGTCATTTGATATTTATTTTTATTCATTGCAATGAGATATATACATATAATTATGATAACCTTTTAAAATGCATGTCAACATATAAATAATTAATTTTTAAATAATTTGATTGAAATATCATAAATTAATCAATTTTTATTGTATTCAATATTTAATGTTTTCCAACTAAATTAATTATTTCACTTCATAACTCATATTATTTTCTTTAAATGACTCAACTTTAAAATTTTAAATAAAACTTAATTTCAATTTTTTAATTAATGATATCGCACAAGGTACGATGATACTCCACCAGTACTATATTCAATGAATTTCATACGCGTAGGAGATACTCAGAATAATTTATGTTAGGGTTTAATGTGAAAGTTCAAATTTTCCATAAAAATAGTTTTTTGTGTCTATAGAAATCTTCAAGATGGATTGTATACAACTCTAAATCTTTGAAAAAGAAACCATTTTGAAAAATTCCGTTTACATTCGTTGTTGAACATATCATAAAAAGTATATGTGATAAATCTACAATAACAGACAAAAAATACGTGAATCGGGGTTTCCCAATTCATTTATTAAATTAGGGTTTTAGGATGATAATACTATGAGTGCGTCTCTTGAAAGACGGTCTTTTCATAAATCATGGAAAGACCAAGGTTTAAAGTATAAATTAGAAGAAATGAAGATAAAATTTTCGGGTTGCATGAACCGGGTTATAAATTTTATAACCACTACATGTTGCATACTAAATTTTTAATGTTGCAACTAAGACCTTTTACCTTTTATTATTCGAATTAAACCCCGTCTTTCCATAAGCCTATGGAAAGACCGTCTTTCCCAAGACTTTGTCTAATACTATACTCTCTTTTTTACTGGATTTTTTTAATGATGCAGTATGATCATTTGTAATTTATTTTATTTTAGAATAAGACCATTAACTCAACCATATTGGCTTAGAAGAGTTTTGGTTATATTTTAATTAGAGTTTAGAATATTTAGTTCTGATTTGATTAGAATTAGATTTGGTAAGATTAGATAAGGAAATATTCATTCAAGATTTATCTTGAAGAATATAGCCATTTATTTTAATTATTCTAGTTAGATATGGTTTTAGCTTCTTAAATCTGCCATAAGTCATACCAGTTTCTATTCGTACTAGCCGAATAATACCCTATAAATATGGGAGGCCATTCACGATTTTATTAAACCACTATCATCATTCAGAAATATAAACTTTTGAGTTCATACCCTAGTTGCTTAACCCTGAAGGCTAGTTAAATACCAATAAACCTTGTAATCTGATCCCGAGGGCTAATTAGAGAGCAAGTCGAAATTGAGTGTACCTCGAGGGCTAGACTTTGAATTTCGTGTGAGATAGTGAGGGTTTGCAGATCCCTTCACTAGATCAAAGATGTTAATTCCACAATCGTGAGTCTTTGCCAAGAGATTCATATCAGTTGGTATCAGAGCAAAGCGAAAGAATCCCGGTGGCCGAAAATTCAACAGGAATTTCGATTTTTGTTTGAATTTATTTTCAAAAAAAATTCATCAGGTAACTGCCACCTCCAAACATCTCGCACCGTCGCCGCCATTCAGCTCGGACATCTTCAACAACCCCGCAGCCACACTGCCAATCACCATTGTACCGCTCGTCTCCGGCAAGCTCTACCGTGTTTTCACCTTCCGCTTAGCCCCGATCGCCGCCGTATAGTCTCAGCTTCTTGCCACCGATCGTTATAGTTTTTCGACGCCGAGCTCGTCTTCTCCGGGACTGGTTCAATGCAAGAAAAACTCCATCTCTGATTTACTAATCACTGTTTGGCACTACAAGCTACGCACAATTCTGACAAAGAGAATTTATAGCAGTGGTATTCAAGTGAAGAAGAAGCTCGCGCGTGACCGACCACCAGGGCGCGTGCATCTCACGCGCAGTGGGCTCGTGCTTCACACGCGCGAGTCACCAGATCCATATCTTCATATCGTGAGACAACTAATATATCGCGAGTTGATCCATTTTCTTGCGTTACGTTGCATTTGCTCGCCAACTCTCTTCTTGTCGCAAATTAAAGGAGTTTTTGCCACATCAGCATTCCAGTCATTGCCTTGGCGTCCAGTCAACGCTAATTAGCAAGACTTTGCAGAGATGGCTTGGAACGTTTTTCTCCATTTATTTTTTAAGATCGTTCATTTTTCGAGGATGAAAATTTTTGACCTCAAAGGGAATTATACGAATCAGGGTTTCTAAATTCATTTATTAAATTAGGGTTTTTACGATGATAACACTAGATCAAAGATATTAATTTCACAACCATGAGTTTTCGCAAGGAGATTTATATCAATAAGTTAAATAATATCAATTAAAAATTTACTCTACAATTCAAAATAATATCAGTATAGTATTTAAAACTAGTAATATCAATCAATTCAAAATTTACTCTACAATCAAAATATATATCAATGATACCATAAAAAAACACTATCAATTCAAAATAGTATCCATTCAAAATAAGCCAAACTCTAATCCAAATGTAGAGTCTCATACAGTTTGAAACTAACTGTGTGCTTTCACATGTGAAATTAACTGTGTGCGATACTAGGCGTTCTACGGTGCGATTTGACAAAAACGACTACACTACCGGTCGTTTCAGCTTTCCTTTCCCCCTCTCTCTTGTCCATTCTCTGATACTCAATTGATAACGGTCACTGACCGCGTTTCCCTCGCCGCCATGGCGGCTCCTCCGCCCAGCCGTGGTCCATACGGTGGTGGAAAATCCTTCCTTCAAGCTCTAGCAAATCGTCCCCCTCCACTATCTGACTCCCTTCCTTCGAACCCAGAGATCATTCCCAAAACTCAATACAAAGGGGATATAGCCTGTATTGTCAGTCGCAAAGATGCCGACACCCTAGCCTCTCACTACAACAATGCTCTCGTCGGAAAGTTCGCTAGGGGCAAGCCATCCATGAATCAGCTAAACGAATCTTTCCTCTCCGTGGGCTTCAAAGGAAAATTCCAGCTCGGATCAATCGATTCCAGGCATGTGCTGATAAGATTTGAAGAGAAAGAGGATTACCATAGATTTTGGCTAAAGGGTCAATGGAGTTTTTACAATGCTCAGATGAAGGTACTTAAATGGACCTCAAATTTCTCCCCTATGGCTGAATCATCGATTGTTCCGGTATGGGTTTCTATTCCTCATGTCCCAATATGCTTTTATAATACTGCTATGCTCCAAATCATGGGAAATCAAATTGGCAATTTTATAAAAGTAGACGCTGCTACTGCTGTCCTCTCTAGGCCTTCTTGTGTTAAGATGTGCGTTGAGGTTGATTTGACAAAAAAACTTCCTTCATTTATAAGGGTCGGTATTGAGGAAGATGGGAATGAATATAATGTGATCAAATTACCACTTGAATTTGAAAATATCCCTCCTTACTGTCACCATTGTAAATGTATAGGACATAATGAAAACTGCTGTATCTATCTACACCCTGAGCTCAAAAGAATCAAATCCCAGAAAAATGATAAAACAGCAGTTAATCTAGGGGATCTTTCTGATGATACACAAATTGCCAAACAGGATGGAAATGTGATTGCTAATCATAACCAGACTGTTAATACTATTGCTGGGAGTTCAGGCTTTTCTGTGTTGGAAAAACAAAAAACATTCTATGGACAAAAATTCCAATATGTTCCTAAAAAACAGAATGATACAGTGACAATGAATGACCAAGACATCAATAAGACCATATTACTTGAGGAAGATCCTCAAACTGATCATGTGACCCAGGATGGTACCCCTGATGATCATACCCCTGACCTGATTGTTGTCCAAGATCATGTTGAATCAAACAAGGATGATCATCCTAACTCGGGCATAAATAATAATCCCTCTCCCTCTGTCCCCCTTACCCCTAAGGATAGTCACAAGGAACAGGTAGCCCACCCTCATCCTCAGCCTCTGGAATCTGAACAAAACCAGCATAATGCTATGGGCTCTCATTCTCCTTCTCCTAATCTCGATGGTTCAATAAGATTAAATAGACATTCACTGTCTTCTCCTCCACTCTTTGCTAAAGATGATTTACCTAGCAAAAAGGGCAGGTCCTTCTCACCTTTTCACTCTATTATTTTTGCAAAAAATTACATCTTTTCTCAGCAGAAACACAAAGGAAATCATTTTCTAGCTCTGGTTGATGAAGAATTTTCAAGTGAGGGAACCTCCCAGGATAATCGTACAGGATTCCAAGCTCCTTCTGATGCACAGGACATCTCTGCTACCCAGGAATCTGCTGCTAAAGGAGATGCTCAGGTAAGTAAGGTTAGTTCTCCAATATCAGCTTCTAACCCTAGCAACCAGAAAAATGACAAGGAGTTAAGGATTAAGTCCAAATTAAAAAATGAGTCTTTTTTCTCCCAGAAAAACACAATCATGACCAGATCAAAAAGCTCTAGCAATGTTTCCTTATGAATAACACAACAATTAAGATTAACATGCTAGTTTGGAACATTAGGGGTATGGACACCTCCATGTTAAGACTCTGTGATTTGATCAAAAGACATAACTTTGAGCTTGTATGTTTAATTGAACCTAAACATGACAACTCCCAGTGTGACTCATATAGGAAATTGCTGAAATATGAAAATTGCATCTCAGCTAATAATGGACAAATTTGGCTTTTTTTGGAATTCAAATTTAATCCTAACTGTTAACCATGATAATCTTCAGTTCCTGGGAATCCACCTAAACAGTATTAACCTCCTTAAGACTATGGATATTTTCTTTGTTTATGGCCTCAGGAATAGAGCTGGCAGGAAATCTCTGTGGTATGATCTTAGCTCTTTTACTCACTCTGAATCCCTTTTCATAGGAGACTTTAATTGCATCACATCTATAAATGAATATAGGGGTCCTGCTTCCCCAAATCTGGGAAGTATCAAAGATTTTAATGATTTCATTCACCTAATGGCCTTAGAGGAACTAAACACTGTTGGCAACCTTTTCACATGGACTAATAACAGATTAAGATCCCCAACACTAAAAAGATTAGATAGGGGCTTATGCACTCCCTCTTGGTCCCAATCTTTCCCTAATTCTTCAATCCAGATTTTAAATAGGACAAGTTCTGATCATAATCCCTTGTTGTTAACTGTTGGTAGTGCTATCCCAACTAACCCTAGGCCATTCAGATTCCTAAATACATGGTACAAGAGGAAAGATTTCAATGACATAATCAAACAGAATTGGGAAGTTCCTCTAAATAAGTCTGGTATGTTAGCTTTTTACCTTAAACTTGTCAGGCTCAAGAAAGAATTAAAAATTTGGAATAGGGATAAGTTTGGCAACATACATGACAATGTAGTGCAAGCTGAGTTGGCTCTACAGGCACAGGAACTAATTTCTGATCAGAATGATTCTCACACTGAAGTGGTTAAACTCAAACTTGCTAAATCTAGGCTAGTTAGGGCTTTGGCTGAACAAAAGCATTTCTGGAAACATAAGGCAAAATTGAAATGGATAAGAGAAGGGGATAACAACACAAAGTTCTTTCATAACTCTGTTATAGAAAGAACAAATAGACTGAAGATAACAAAGATTAAAAATGGGAATGGTCAATGGCTAGATGATATAAATGATATTGAAAGGGATGCTATTCAGTACTACCATAATCTGCTAACTGATGACAGTTCCACAAATAGCTCCTTCTTTCAATCTCACTTTTTAAATCACATTCCCAAACTGGTTAATCAGGATGATAATGATAAACTTCTCCAAACTGTTACATTAACTGAGCTAAAAAACATTGTTTTCAGTCTAAATAAATCAAGCACTCCAGGCCCAGATGGTTTCACAGCTAAGTTCTATATTAAGTCATGGGATATCATTGCTAATGATCTTCTTTTAGCTGTTCATGACTTCCTTTCTGCTAATGTAATGCCTAGAGGAATTGGTAGTACTTGGATCACAATAATCCCAAAAAAGAAGACTCCTACCTCCTTTGATGATTACAGACCTATAAGCCTCTCAAATGTGATTAACAAGATATGTTCTAAAGTGCTTATGGAGAGGTTGAAATCTGTAATGCCTAGGATCATTTCCCAGAATCAAACAGCCTTCCTAAGGGGTAGAGACATCTCGGACAATGTAATTTATTTACAGGAAATGATCAGGTTTCTGAACAAAAAAAATAGGGCTTCTAATTGTATTGTGAAACTGGACCTTCAAAAGGCTTTTGATCGTGTTAGATGGTCTTTTTTATATAGTGTCTTAGCCAAATTTGGCTTCCATGCTAGATTCATATATTACATCATGAAAAATCTGTCCCAATCCTGGTTCTCTGTTTTGATTAATGGTAAGCCGGTTGGCTTCTTTCAAGCCACTCGAGGTATTAAGCAGGGAGACCCTTTATCTCCTTTCTTGTTCAATATTTTTTCTGAGGCCTTCTCTAGGAGCTTGGTTTTCATTTTTCAGAATGGTAAACTGTCGTACTTTGATCTTCCAGGTAATCCTCCTCAAATTTCCCATTTATCATATGCTGATGATACAATTGTTTTTTTCAAGGCAACTAGACTTACTTTGATCAGATTGAAAGCCTTTTTGTCTACTTTTGAAGAAGTCTCTGGCCAGAAAATTAATTATAATAAAAGTGATTTCTTCATAAGTAAACATGCTTCAGCCCAAAAAGTTAACTCTATTAAGAGGATATTGGGGATGAAACTGGGTAAATTTCCTTTCACATACCTGGGGGTGCCAATTTTCACTGGGAAAGCAAAGAAAGTCTACTTTCAACCCCTCCTTGAACAAATTGATAACAGATTAGGAAATTGGAAAAACAGATGGATTTCCAAAGGTGGTAAAATGATATTAATTGAGTCCTGTATCTATTCTCTTCCACATCACATATGGGCAGTTATTAAACCCACAAAATTGATCATTAAAACCATTGAAAGGAGATTAAGTAATTTCTTTTGGGGTGACTCTGATCTGAATCCCAAAAGAAGCTGGAGAAAATGGTCAGCCCTCTGCATTCCAACTGGCCAAAATGGGTTAGGATTTAGATCTATTGCCACTATTATTGACACTTGCTCTGTTAAATTATGGTGGAAGTACCAGATAGCTGTGGCTTTGTGGACACATTTACTAGCTAGCCTCCCACCTTCATATAGAACTTCACCTAACTGGAAAAGAATTTGCAATATCAACTCCTGGGCTGAAGTAAACTCCAGAGTTATCATAGGAAGAGGAAATTGTAACTTCTGGAGATCTAATTGGCTAGATATAGGTTGTCTTGATAACCTGTGTGATCAGAACCTGGTGGAGATAGATGGTGACTGTACAGTTTCTGATTTCATATCCAATAGATCCACTCTTCTCCCCAAAATTTCTCCCTTCCTGTCAACTGAAACTATTTATCTTCTACAGGTGGCCAAGCTGGCTATACATAGGGAAGATAGGTTAATTTGGAAACCAGGTATATCAGGTGATTTCTCCTTCAAATCTACATACCTTGCACTTAGCAGAAACATAGGTTCCATTGCATCCTTACAACATTTTTGGAACTCTAGAATAGAGAAGAAAATGTCTGTCTTCATGTGGAGGATGACTAACTCTCTCCTGCCCTTTGATAATATACTTAGAAATATGAGATACTGTTTAGCTTCCAAATGCTGCATGTGCAATGTACAGGAAGACTCCATTGATCATTTTTTTAACTCCTGTGAATTTGCTATTAAGGTCTGGAAGTCTATTCATCAGTTCATGGGAATTAGGGATAGGGCATTCCCATCTATTTGGGAAAGATTATCAGTTTATACTACTTTTCCTGCCCTAAGCACTTTACATGCCACTATAATCCGAACTGCTTTTATTATCACTTGTTGGAACCTATGGAAAATGAGAAACAAATTCTTATTTGACTCTATCAAACCTTCCATAGTTCTAATCTTAAAGCATATCAGAGATCAGATTTTTCAGTCTTTCTGTGCCAATCCCGTTTACATAGTTTCTGCTATTGATTTCAGTATTGCGGATCACTCCTTCTTACCTCTGATAAAAACTCCACCTAAGCCTAAAATTTTTAGAATTGCATGGCAAAGACCTCTTTCAGGGCTTAAGTTTAATATGGATGCTTCTTGGTGCAGCAATACAAATATGTGTGGTATTGGTTTGATTATTAGAGACTGTAGGGGAGGTTTCAGGGGGGCACATACTCTATATACCTATGCATATTCCCCTCTTGAAGCTGAATTAAAGGCAATTCAGTTCGCAATTAAACATGCTACTGTCCTACCATCTCCTATTTTTCTTGAATCAGATTGCCTGAATGCAGTTAATTTTTCCAAGGATCCATTAAGAGCTCACTGGCAACTGTACAATCTCTCGGATGACATCCATCAATCCCTGAGTTTATTTAATCTAGCTCACATCTTCAGGCAGGCTAATTTGGTGGCTCACACCTTGTCTAAGGAATGTTTGCAATCTAAGGATCATGTTTCCTTCCATAGATTCTCGGAGCTTCCTAATCCGGTCCAGGGGCTTATTAGGCTGGACCAAATTGGTACTCCTTCCCTACGGATATCCTAAACTAGCTCGGATGCTACTAAATTTCAATTTTTTGGTTGCAGGTTCTAGGATGGTTCTGCTGTTACTGCGGTTACTGGGGATTACTTGGGACTAAAATCACTATGGATGGATCAATCCTCCTTCAACTCAAGCTCACCTGAATGGGATCCGATGAGATGGCTCACCTGAATGGAATGGCTCATCACACAAGTCTCATGGAATTCCAAGTGTATCAAGAACAGTTTTTGAAGACTAGCAAATCCTTTGAAGACACAAGTTTTGATGGAGCTAGCAACGATCATTCTTCACCGTTGGAGTCACATTGAATTAGGGCATAACGAAAGCTCACAACACTGAGACCATTCATTTTCTAACTGCTCGTCTCTGTTCCAAAATTTAGATGATATGCTCATGGTTATCCTCTCTCTGACTGACTTGTGTTTCGTTTTTTCGATTCACTAAGAAGTTCGAGAGATCATCCTATAGCATCTCACATACTCTAGCTCATTCTTTTGGAAGCAATTTATGGTTGCTTCAAGAGCAATATGCTCAGTCTGTACAGTAACTTAGCCTTGGCTTCTTTTATTTTGTTTATTACGACCCGGGAAGGCCAATATAATTTCCCCCATCTATGGATGGTTTATTCAAAAAAAAAAAATACAGTTTGAAACAATAGCCCTATCAATTAAGTTCATTGTCAAACCTAAACCATAAATCCTGCATTCATCCTACCATTTAATGAGTGAATCTCTGTGTTTGCGGCCAAACAATAAACTCATCCTGAAATTGGATCACGTACTTCTGCTACGGGTGAAGCCCTTCTCACAAACACATAGATCCGCCTCTAGCATCAATTTTTAACAATTTTTAAAATCGGTGTTAAAAATTTCATAGTATCAATTTTTAAAATTTTTAACACCGATTTTTAAAATCGGTGTTAATTTAATACCAATTTCTAAATTTTAACACCGATTTTTTAAAATCGGTGCTAAATTTTACAATAGCACCGGTTTTGGAAATATTAGCACCGATTTTTAAAAACCGGTGCTAAAAATGAGAAAATTTCATTTTCCCGCCAAAGAAATAGCCAAAAATTTTAACATAGCACTAGTTTCGGAAATATTAGCACCTGTTTTTAAAAACTGGTGCTAAATATTTGTAAAATTCTATCTTCCCTCCAAAAAATTCAAAATAGCACCGGTTTTAGTAAAAAAAATAGCACCGGTTTTAAAAATCGGTGCTAAAAATAAAAAAAATAGCACCGATTTTTGTAAACAATAGCACCGGTTTTAAAAATCGGTGCTAAAAATTAAAACTTAGCACCGTTTTTTTTGTAAACAATAGCACCGGTTTTGTAAAACCGGTGCTAAAAATATTCAAAATTCATTTTCCCGCCAATGAAAGAGCCAAAAATTAGCACCATTTTTGTAAACAATTGCACCATTTTTGTAAACAATAGCACCGTTTTTTGTAAACAATAGCACCATTTTTGGAAAAATTAGCACCGGTTTTTTCAACCGGTGCTAAAAATTAAAAAATTAGCACCGGTTTTGGAAGAAAATAGCACCAGTTTAAACCGGTCCTAAAAATTTTAAAATTTTAAAATTATTCCCGCCAAAGAAATTGCCAAAAAAAATTCCTGCCACAGAAATCGCCAAAATATTTAAAATTTAGCACCGATTTTATAAAACCGGTGCTAAAAATTTTCAAATTTCTTATTCCCACCAAATAAATAGCCAAAATTTTTTAAATAGCACCGGTTTTGAAAAAATTAGCACCGGTTTTTTCCAATCGGTGCTAAAAATTTAAAAATAGCACCGGTTTTGGAAGAAAATAGCACCGTTTAAACCGGTGCTAAATATTTTTAAATTTTTCCTGCCAAAGAAATTGCCAAAAAAAAATTTCTTGTTGAGAGCTCGAGGGGCTTGAGGTTCGAGGTGCGCAATGGCTTGAGGGTTTGAGGTTCGAGGTGTGCGATGGCTTGAGGGCTTGAGGTTCGAGGTGAGCGATGGCTTGAGGGGTTAAGGGCTTGAGGTTCAAGGGCTCGAGTGGGTCGAGGTTCGAGGTGCTCGATGGTTGCGATTCCCTAGGCTCGAGGGCTTGATGGCTCAAGGGGCTCGATGGTTCGAGGGCTCGAGGGGCCCAAGGGGCCAAGGTGAACGAGTTTGAGGGCTCTAGGTGAATGAGGTTCTAAGGGCTCGAGGTTCTAGGGGCTCGAGGTTTAAGGGCTATAGGGCTCGAGGGGATTGAGATTCGAGGTGCACAATAGTTTGAGGGCTTGAGGTTCAAGAGCTCGAGTGGGTCGAGGTTCAAGGGCTCGAGTGGGTCGAGGTTCAAGGGCTCGAGTGGGTCGAGGTTCAAGGTGTTCGATGGTCGTGATTCCCTAGGCTCGAGGGGCTCGATGGTTTGAGAGCTTGAGAGGCTCAATGGTTCGAGGGGTTCGATGGCTCAACGGGTTCGAGGGGCTCGATGGCTCGACGGGCTTGAGGGGCTTGATGGTTCGAGGGCTCGAGGGGCTCGAGGGACCAAGGTGGACGAGGTTCAAGGGCTCTAGGTGAATGAGGTTTGAGGGCTCAGAGGGTTCAAGCGTGAACTTGTCGAAAATCACCACATTTGGGATCGAGGGCTCAGGTTGAATTTGTTAAAAATCTGAGGGCTGATTTCCAAAAATTATATTATTGTTAGAGGAAATCATGTTTCTGATTAGATCTTGATTGATTCTGGATAAGTCTGTTGACTAAGCCAGAGTTCTACTTATATTATGTTTCCTTATTGTACTCTACATATTCTTGTCAGCAATATAATAATCGATTACGGAAAATACATCTTGTCATGGTATCAGAGCACTTCTGGATAAATCATGTTGACTAAGCCAGAGTTCTACTTGACAACCCATACGGTTGTCTACAAGTCGCCCGTAGTCAGTGCCAGTTCCATGTTCACTGGTTAATCGACTATAACCTAATTGGAGATCCGTATACACTAGTTATATGCAATCCATAAACTTTACTTGACTCTCTTTCTCTCTATAGAAATACTAGTGACTAAACTGAGAGGGAAGCTGAGCTCTGAGAGCTCTGAGGTGAAAATAGGGCGCAGCCCTGCACTGTTCATCGTGTTAGGTTTTTATCGGGTTCCTTTTCCACAGCTCTTTTTCTCCGGCGAGGAGCCCGACATTAATGTTGGGCTCCTCGCCGGGAATCTCTGAATGTATAATAGGTCCTCCAATTTGAAGTATTTCTCATTCTCGGAAGTCATAAAAACTGGATCTGGGTTTCTCGCTAAAGTTTGTAGCTCGTAATTTTGGGTTGAAGACTTTGGGAAAAGAGTAGTTTGTAATTTTGGGAAAGAGTTGGTTTTTACCCTTGATGGCTCTAAAACAAGGCGCATCCCAGAAAAGACGGTGATGGTTCCGGCGTACTCTGGAGGAGGTCGTGCTTCTTCGAACTTGGACGAAGATGACTTCCGACTGGGAAGATGACTTCCGACTGGGAACCCGACCAGAACCAAACCCGCCGCCAACTTGGGTTGAAGACTCTGGTCCTCAATCTGGGTCACTGGAGACGAGAGCTTGGCGAACCTCATGTAAGTCCTGCTCCCTAAATCTGGTGTGGATTTGTATGATGAATTTTGTGCGGATTTTATTGTGCAAATTTCAGCGAACTTTATTGGATGAACTTCTTGTGCGGATTTTCTGCGGATTTGTTTTGCGAATTTGTGAGGAGGAATTCTGTGGACGAACTTGAGAGGGAGACTGTCTTCGATTTCATTTAATGCAATTTGTACAAAAATCTATTTGTGGTGAGACTCCTGTGGAAAGTAGTTCGTACGCTAAACCCGTGTGGATTGCTGTGGTACTCTGTTTTGAGAAGTTTTACTGGGAACAGGAGAAGCTTTGCATATTTAATTTTGTAGAGTGTGTGGATTGTCGTCGCATGCTGGGATGGTTTTAGTAGGAAGAATTGAGCTATTTATGAGAATCTGTGTGGGTTAGTGGCCTGTAAATATGATGTTCATAGGAGATTAATATTAATGAAGGGTCTCAGGCATGGAATTGTTAGCACTTGGGTTAGTTCTAATGATTTGGGTAAACTTGTTCTCAAACCTCGAGCCCGACTGGCTTAGCTTGTGTCCCGGCCTTGTCCCCCGGCCTTGCTAGTGCCCAAATCCCGGTCACCTTTCGGCCTTGCTTGTGTTCAAAACCTGGGAAACCTCCGCCTTGCAAGTGATCAAAACCTGGCCTACACGCCCGGCCTTGCTCCCGGTAATCCACCCAACCTTGCTCGTGCTCAGAACCCGGAAAATGCTCGACCTTGTTTACTCGAATTTAAATTGGAGCTTATACCAACAGGCTACCCTAACTGATTTAGGTGAACTTGTGTTCAAACCCTGGGCACCCGACCGGCCTAGCTCGTGTTCATATCCCAAACTGGCCATCCGGCCTTGCTAGTGCTCAGAACCCGGCCACCTTCCGGCCAAGCGTGTGTTCAAATCCTGGGAAACCTCCGGCCTCGCAAGTGAACAGAACCTGGTACCTTTCTTGGCCTTGCTTGTGCTCAGAACCCGGTAACTCTCAGCCTCGCTTGTGTTCACAACCCGGACTCCGCCCGGCCTTATTTTACCTAAACTAGTTGGTACTTAGATGCTCTATGCCGAAAACACGGATTTAAAATTTTTCTCGCTCATGAACATTCATACGGTGATCTTCATTCTGGGTGCACTGGAAAGCTATGGGTGGAGGAGGCACATACTTTGGGGCTATTCGGATTCATCATAGATGTTATGAGTTGTTTCACTGTGTGATGGTTGGACCTAGCCATTTGGCTGCCACGGTGGATCGTTTTAATCGGAATCATCAAGAGTGGTATTCCCAATTTGTTGGCCTTGCTCCTCAGTTTCATAAGAATCCCCGAAAAAAGAGGAATGGAAGTGCAGATTCTCGTAATTAGTGGTTCTCTCAATTTTTCCTAGTTTCCGGTGACTCAACAGTACCAAAAAATACGGTCCAGTAATGTTGGATATTCGAGTGCTCAAGGCGTACAAAGTGCTGGTGGTAATCGAGTACTTGAGGGGGCCATTCGAGTGTTAGAAGATTTTGAGTGCTCATTGGGGGCATTCAAGGGCTGAAGGTGTTCTATGCTCTGTCCTCAAGGTGGTGCTGGTGGTGATGGTGGTGCTCGAGTTCTTGAGGGGGAAATTCGAGTGTTGGAAGCTTTCGAGTGCACCGGGGGGGGCATTCGAGGCTGAAGGTGTTCGAGTGCTTTGTCCTCGAGGTGATGCTGGTGGTGCTCGAGTACTCGAGGTGGCCATTCGAGTGTTGTAAGCTTCCGAGTGCTCGTGGGGGGGCATTTGAGGGCTGAAGGTGTTCGAGTTCTTTGTCCTCGAGGGGGGACTCGTAAAATACCCTCGAGGGATGGCCACTGCACCAAAAAAAATCATCGCAGCAGTTTCTCTCCATATGGCTGAAAAGATTTCCCACGGTAGCAGCATGGCCATGTAGGTCAGGTATGGGGTAAATTAATTCTGCGTACGCATATTAATTAACCCCTTGCTAGGTATCACTTGGAATTAACGGTTGCGCTATTTGCCTGCACTGCACTGAAAAGTGTAAAATGGCATCAGGCTGTCCATTTGCCTAAAATGGAAAGAACGGTTACAAAACCGTTACGTGGGGCGTGCACGGTAGAAGTCATGCCCGGTCTCTTATGCCTATGAGGTCTATCCGCGGGGAACACTTGGGAGCACAACGGACTACGATCAAACTACTCCTAACCCCACAGAGAAAGCCTCGGCCCTCATCCAAAGACCATTATCGAAGGCCAATAACACCTCTTTATCTTCATCTTAGAGGTGTACATGGTAGAAGCGGTGTGCAAGCCATTTTAGGAGAACAGATCATACTACTTCATTCATTGGAAGACTGAGACCACTCTCGGAGTTGAAGACACCCGTGGGGAGCAAACCACGGCGAAAGAGCCGGTTCACATCACCGGTAGCATGGAAGTAACATGGAGTGAGGAGGCTAGTGAGTTTGTTCTCCTACCCCTCTATTTTTTCACGGATGGCTTATACAGGCCCCGGTCACCACGACGGGCCTCTGTTGAAGGGATGGCTCATACAGGCCCCGGTCACCACGATGGGTTGTAATGTTTTCCGTGGATGGTTTCCACAGGCCCTGGTCATCACGACGGGACTAGTTTTCTTTTGGTCACCTGGTTGTAACATTTAGATTAGGGGTAGTATTTTAGGTAACATGTATTAAGGGAGTGGGCTAATGTCCCCACTCCCGTACACTCCCACGGCATTTCTTTGGGCCACCTGATTGTACCGTCTAGATCAGGGGTAGTTCAGTAGGTTTCACTATATCACGGGAGTGGGACAATGTTCCCACTCCCGTAGACTCTCACGATTTCTTTTTTACCATTACCTTCGACTAGTGACTAAGCTGAAGTGACTAAGCTGAAAGCTGAGAGGCGAAAATAGGGCGTATCCCCGCTACTGTTCACCGTAGTCCATTTTCACCGGTATCTCTTCTGGAGCTCTTCTCCTCTGGCGAGAGACCCGACACTAATGTTGGGTTTCTCGTTGGGAGTCTTTTCATGTATGGTACATCATTGTTCTTCAAGAATTGAAACCCGAATCTAGGTTTCTCACAAAATTTCTCCATTTAAAATTTCGCTTGGATTTTGGAGTTAGATCGGCTCTCCGATATCGGATTTTGAATACCCATAATAAGGCACATCTCAGAGAAGGACGATCTCACAGATCTGTTACTCAAGCTTGAAATTGCATTTTTTACTTTTCGGATGAACACCCGCGAACACCAAGGAAGAGAACGGTGAAGGTCTCGGCGACCTACGGAGGAGACCGTTCTTCTTCAAACATGGAGGAAGATGTCTTCTGGTGGGAACCCAACCCAGTTTCAATTCTGACGCAATCTACAGTTGAAGACTCCGGTCCTCTATCTGGGTTACTGAGGAAGATGAACAAGCGAATACCAACACCGCCACAAGTAAGTTCTAATCTCTGAACTTGTGGTCCTATGTGCGGATTGGTGCAAATGGTGTGTATTTATTTGAGAAATTTAGGTGGTTTTTGTGGAATATCCATTCGGATTTTGTGCGAATTTGTTGTGCAGATATGTGCGGATTGATGTTGTTTTGGTATGGAAGTATATGCCACTTACTTCACATATGAATTGTGTGGATTTGCTGTGCACAATAGGTGGAATAATTTGCAAGGAACTCTATTTGTCTAAATCAAAGGATGGAAGACGGTTCTCTCATCTTCTGGTGAGATTTATATAGATTCATATTTTGTGGGAACTCTGTTTTCATAAGGAATTCTGTATGGAACAGAGTATGGAAGTATGTTTCTTTGTTTTTTATGTAGAATTGATGGGAAAAGGAGTAGATGCCTAAATTTTGTGGAACGTATGGATTGTCACGGTCTGCTCTAGAACTCAGCTTAGTGTGTTTAAAGTCAGTATGGCAGTGATCATTTGGAAGCAAAACAGTGAAGAATTTTAGACATAAAAATCCATAGCATTTGGGTGCTCTCATTCTAGCAAAGTTATTTTGCTGCTTTGATTGCTACCTTTGACCAAATGCTATGTTTTCTCATGACAAAATTCCGATCTATTTGGCTTATGAACACTTATATACGCTTCCTTATGGAGTTCTTCGTGGAAAATCTGGGCTACTCTAATAGGAAGAGATGGGCTGTTTATGAGAATCTGTGCTATTGAAAGTGGATTGTCAACATGATGTTCATAGGGGATAAATATTATTGAAGGGTCTCACGCATAGAAATTGTTAGCACCTGTGTGAGTTTCGATCTGATTTGGGTAAACTTGTGTTCAAATCTCGAGCCCGACCGGACTAGCTTGTGTCCAAACCTCGGCCTTGTCACCTGGCCTTGCTAGTGCCCAGAACCCGGTCACCCTCCGCCCTTGCTTGTATAAAAAACCTGGGCAACTTCCGGCCTTGCAAGTGTTCAAATCCCGGTCTTCCTGCCCGGCCTTGCTCCCGGTAACCCACCCAGCCTTGCTTGTGCTCAGAACCTGGACAATGCTCGACTTTGTTTACCCAATTTAATTGGAACTTACACTAGTAGGCTACCTTAACTAGATTTAGGTGAACTTGTGTTCAAACCCCGGACACTCGACCGGCCTAGCTTGTGTTCAAATCCCGGACTGGTCATCCGGCCTCGCTAGTGCTCAGAACCCGGCCACCTTCCGACCAAGCGTGTGTTCAAAACCTGAGAAACCTCCGGCCTTGCTAGTGAACAGAACCCGGTACCTCTCCCGGCCTTGCTTGTGCTCAAAACTTGATAAACTCTCAGCCTTGCTTGTGCTCAGAACCCGGACACAGCCTGGCCTTGTTTCACATGAACTAGTTGGTTCTTAAACGCTCTATGCCGAGTACGTGGATTTAAATTTTTTATCACTCAAGAACATTCATACGGTAATCTTCATTCTGGGTGTACTGGAATGCTATGAGGGGGAATAGGCACATACTTTGGGGCTATCATCATAGATGTTATGAGATGTTTCACTGTGTGTTGGTTGGATCTAGCCGTTTGGCAACCGGCCATGGTGGATTGTTTTAATCGGAATCACCAAGAATGGTATTCCCAATTTTTGGCCTTGTTCCTCAGTTTCATAAGAATCACCAAAAGAAGAGGAACGGAAGAGCAGATTCTCATAATTGGTGGTTTTCTCAATTTTCGCCCAAATTCTGGTGACTCAACAACGCCGTTAAAATATGGTCCGGCAACTAGCTGGCAGTGGCAACTCGAATGGTATGCTAGAGAGTATCCCCTCGAGGGGTGTGGATGTACGAGTACTCGAAAGGAAGTTGAGGGATGGTTCGAGGATGGAAGGATGGTCCGAGGGCTGAAAGAGATCTCGAGGGGTTTAGCTGGATTGAGGTATTCGAGTGCTGAAGGCATTCGAATGCTCGAAAAGGGCATTCGAGTGTTGGAAGTGCTCAAGTACTCGAGGGGGGCATTCGAGTGTTGGAAGTGCTTGAGTACTTGGGGGGGCATTCGAGTTTTGGAAATGCTTGAGAGATCGAGAAAGGCATTCGAGTGCTCAAAGGTGTTTGACTCCTGGAGGATTTGAGAACTCAAGGGTGGTTCGAGGATAGACGGATTGAGGTATTCAAGTGCTGGAGGTGCTCGAGTACTCGAGGGGGCCACTCGAGTGTTGGAAGCTCTCGAGTGCTCGGTGGGGGGCATTCGAGGGTTGAAGGTGTTCGAGTGCTTTAACCTCGAGGGGGGAATAGTGGAGTACCCTCGAGGGATGGCTACTGCTAAAAAAACTCCTCTCCCAGGCAGAAAATTTTAGCCTTACCCTTTGGGCTGAAATTGTACTCGGTTCTCAGTGAGTCTCAGCCTTCCCTTTTGGGCTGAAATTGTATTTCGTGGAATGCAACCTCTTTTCATCTGGCCGAAAGAATTTCCTATGGTAGTTGCATGGCCATGCAGGTTGGGTAGGGGTTAATTAATTATGTGTAGGCAAATTAATTAACCCCTTGCTAGGTATCACTTCGATTTAACGGTTGCATTTTTTGCATGCGTTGCACTGAAAAGTGTAAAATGGCACCAGGCTATCCATTTGCCTCAAATGGAAAGGAAGGTTACAAAAACGTTACGTGGGGCGTGCGCGGTAGAATTCATGCTTGGTCTCTTATCACTAGGAGGGCTATCCGCGGGGAACAACTGGGAGCACAACAGATTACGGTCAATCTGCTCCCAGCCCCAAGGAAAAACCTCGGCCCGCATCCAGAGACCGTTATCGAAGGCCAATAACACCTCTTTATCTTTATCTTAGAGGTGTACATGGTAGAAGCGGTGTGCCAGCTTTACCTGGAGGAGAGGACATACTACTTCATTTGAAGGCCGATCCCACTCTCGGTTTGGAAGACACCTGTGGGGAGCAAACCACAGCGCAAGAGCCGGTTCACACTACCGGTTGCATGGATGTTGTACGGAGCGAAGGGGCTAGTGAGTTTGTTCTCATGCCCCTCTCATTTCAGGGATTGAGGGAGCTACTGAGTTTGTTCCCATGCCCCTCTGTTTTCAGGGATGATTGTCACAGGCTCCGGTCACCACGATAGGGTCAGCATCTTTTGGCCACCTGGTTGTAACATCTAGATCAGGGGTAGTCTTATTAGGTTTCATGCATTAAGGGAGTGGGACAGTGTTCCCACTCCCGTAAACTATCATGGTTTTCCCATGATAGTGTTTTTTTCACAGGCCCCGATCACCACGACAGGGTTAGCATCTTTTTGGCCACCTGGTTGTAACATCTAGATCAGGGGTAGTTTTATTAGGTTTCATGTATTAAAGGAGTGGGAATATGTTGCCCACTCCCATAAACTCTCACAGTTTCTTTTTATTTACCATTACCTTCGACTAGTGACTAAGTTGACTTTAACTAATCAACAGTCAAATTTTACTCGACTTTCAATTTATAAACACTAATAACTAGGTTGACTTTGTCTAAACAATGGTCAAACTATACTTGACTTTCAATATATAAACACTAATAATAAAGTTGACTTTAACTAATTAACGGTCAAACTTTATTTGAATTAGTATAAGATAAATACTAATAAAAAATGTTTGACTTTGTCTAATCAACAGTCAAACCTTAGTTGACTTTCTATATATAAATACTAGTGACTAAGTTGACTTTAACTAATCAACGGTCAAACTTTACTCAACTCTCAATTTATAAACACTAATAACTATGTTGACTTTGTCTAAACAACGGTCAAACTTTACTTGAGTTTCAATAAATAAACACTAATAACAAAGTTGACTTTAACTAATTAACGGTAAGAATTTTTTTGACTTAGTATATAATAAATACTAATAAAAATGTTTGACTTTGACTAATCAACAGTCAACCCTTACTTGACTTTCAATATATAAACATTAATAACTAAGTTGACTTTAACTAATTAACGGTCAAACTTAATTTGATTTTAGCTAATGAAAACTATAATGGGCTCAAACCCATAATTTTTTCCCAAACCCCATGTCCTAATTTCATATACTTAGCCTTCCTTCTCCCTTGCCCCAATTTCATTCGATAAAACCCTAGATGCAACTCTCTCACACCCACCGTCTCTCCGCCTCCTCTGGTTTTCTCCGCCAATCAGCCATCGGCCACGCATCATGTAAAGAAGTTGAAGGAAGGTGAGATGGCACCGGCACCGGCACTGACGAGGGAGGTAATCTTTCCGCTCGTCTTCCCGGTGAAGGACCCCTTCATCCTCGCCTGAACTTCACCACCACCCGCGCTTGGAATCCTCCTTCCTCCACCACCATCTCCCCATTACAAAGACTCCACCACCATGAAGGAAGGGGAGATGGCACCAGTGCCGGCGCCAATGAGGGAGGCGATCTTCCCGCTCGTCTTCCCAGTGAGAGACCCTTTCGCCTGCGCCTGGACTCCACCACTGCCCACGCTTGGAATCCTCCTTTGTCTACCACCATCTTCCCGCTACTGAGAATCCACCACCATGAAATGTTCAAGCAGCACCGACATTGCTCATGGTTAGTACTTTTGTTGAATCTGTTTTTTTAGCCGAAGAGATTCTAGAAAAACTATGGTTAGTATATTGACACTGGTTCTTTGATTATGATTTGCGCCCTAGGATTTGCTTGCATGTTCATCTTCAGACATATGTTTTAGTTATGGGTTCATTTGTATATTTGTCTCATGACTTAGCTCTTAGGTGTGTAGGAAATGGTAAAGCTAGAGCCAAATGTTTAAATTGCTAAGATGATGTTCCTCTGGATGTCACTTATGTTTCTAACCATGATCATAACATTCCAGTTAACCCTTTATTCACTACTCACTCATCGGGTATTCTAAAGATTGCTGATCAAGGGTATTCTAACGATTGCTGATCTTGGACTTGGCAGGGCTTTCACTGCCCCCCTCAAGAGCTACACCCATGTGGTTGCTTTCTTTACCTTAATTGTAACTGCCTATCAGCCATTACATTCAAAACCTGATTTTGTAATGCCTATCTAGACTAGGTCGTCACACTTTGGTACAGAGCTCCTGAGGTTCTCCTGGGATCTACCCATTACTCTACAGTTGTTGATATGTGGTCTGTCAGATGCATTTTCGGTAGGGTTCCCCGTTCCCTTCCTCTGCTTCCAACTTCTGTAATGTTGTATATGCGAATGCACATTGTTTTGGAATTTCTTTTCATCTCAGTGCCATTACAAAACATTCATCTTGGTCTCGTTTTACTACTCTGGTGATTTATTTTTCTCTTGGTAGCTGAGATGGCAAAAAGACAGACTTTATTTCTAGGAGATTCTGAGTTCCAGCAACTGCTCCATATATTTAAGTATATATATGTGTGTGTGTGTGTTCTTTCAGCTTTAGTACTTTAAGTTTATAAACCTCATTTTTCTGGAGTGTTTTATTATAACCCTTACCTGTGAAATTTACTCTCTTCTTTGATGCACCGTTGAAAATACATTGGACTATATCCGACTATCTGAGCCTCTACATGCATGATGTCTTCGTATCTGAAGAGCTAGAGAAGATTTTAATGTGTTTTTGAAATAAATAAAGCATCTACCATCATTTAGTACTGCTCTGTGATTGTTGTGATAGTACCGAACTAGCTCATGATCACCTTTCATAAACTAACTCTATAAATGGTTTGTTTGTTATGAAAGGTTGCTGGGAACACCGGGTGAGAACCAATAACCTGGAGTATTGTCGTTGAGAGATTGGCATGTATATCCTCAATGGGAGGCACAAGACTTGGCACGAATCGTTCTATCACTAGAACCAGATAGTGTAGACCTTTTGTCTGTGAGTTATGGGGCTACGTTTATCTCCCCGCCTTCTTCCCTTTCTTGTTTGTCACTAGTTATATCATATTCACTGTTTTTGGTTCTTTTCCTTGGTGCTATATTAACTCTACGTGCAAAGTTTCACTGTTGCTTCCTTACTGATGATGGCCTTTTGTGGGCGGGTTTTGCAGAAGATTAAGTTTTGCTGTTATTTTATTTCTTACTGGACATCCTTTATTATTCTTGGTTAAATATTTGAGTGTGAAAAATAAAATAAAATAACTTTCTGTGATAAGAGTTTTTTGTGCCATTTGACGACGTGCTTGCTAAGTTATGTGATTGCTAGGGTCCATTTATGAACTTCGGGGCTCACTTGCATCTTTTTCTATCTTTTCTTCTGGTCGTAGGTGCATTTTTTGTTCCAGGGAGGAGCAAAATGTTGTACTGTGTGCTTGCCCTTTTTGGGGGGCTTGCATTTTTTTTAAAGGGCCCTCATTCCATGGGTCAATTTCTGTGAAGGCTCTCATTGCAAGTGTCGGTGGTGGGGAGATTGATTCCTATCCAAGGTCTCCGCCGCAATGTTTAGTCTCATAAATTATTAATTGTGTATCAAAATTTTTTTGGTTTTATTTCTATATTACCAATTTTGTAAAGTTAATTTTATTAAATTGATGTCCAACTAAATTATTAGTTTCGGGTCTTTTTCCCTTCCTCTGAAAGTTTTTCCCTTCCTCTGAAAGCTGCAGCGCCAACTAAATTGTTAGTTTTGGGTCTTTTTCCCATCCTCTGCGCTGCCGCTTTCAGAGGAAGGGATTTTTTTATTCGTCGTAAATAATTTAGCCTTTAACCGGTGCTAACAAAAAACCGGTGCTAAATTGAAAAACTAGTGCTAACGAAAAAACCTAGCACCGGTTTAAAAATTGGTGCCAACAAAAAACACCGGTGCTATTGTGGTACATATTAGCACCGATTTAAAAAAAAAGTGCTAACTAAAAAATCGGTGCTAAAAGTAGGGATTTAGCACCAGTTTTTTTCCAACCGGTGCAACCGTTTCACCGGTTACTTAGGCACCGGTTTTATTTTCAAAAATAACCGGTGGTACAACATAAAAAAATCGATGCTAGAGGGTGGTGTATGTGGTAGTGTCTAGTTCTAAATCTAGCCAACTGTTTCAATATGCGAATCTCTAAGTGACTCATCATCATCTATAAGAGGCAGTATCACCATTTTCTCCAAGCTCGGCGACCTTTCCAGTACAAACCTAATGAACTTCATCTCAACCCGGGTTCCATGTATGTGATGCAGCTTCACTTTCTGAAGCTTATCCAATGTTATGTCCGAGCACATGCAGGTTGGCAGTTATGTCAGAGATTTCTTCATCTTCATCATAGACCTACGGAGCATTTACTCTTTAATTACAACCTTAAGATCATGAGTATGCTCCATCCCATTTCCTCAGGTTTTAGACAAAATATATATATATATATATATATATATATATATATATATATATATATGAATCCGAGTTCATGCACAATGATTTATAGAGCCTCAGTTCAGCAACATCAACATCCAGGTGTTCTTGATTTTTGGGTGCAAAATACCAGAATTTCGGATGCAATTGTGCATGGCTTGGAATTTGGAAACAAAGGTGGAGGTGCGTCCTCAGTCTTTTAATTATATTTTTTGTAAATCCTTTTAGAGGACGCATTCATAGAATCTGTCCTCAGCTTTTTAATATTTTTTTAAAAAAATCTGTTTAGAGGACGCATTCTATGAATGCGTCCTCAGGTTTTTAAATTTTTTTAAAAAAAATCCGTTTAGAGGACACATTCAAAAAATGCGTCCTCATGTTGAATTTGTATTTTTTTCGCAGATTTTTTAGAAGACGCATTCATCGAACACGTCCTCATGTTGTAATAAAAAATGGCAGATTTATTAGAGGATGCATTCTTTGAATGCATCCTCATTGTTGATATTTTTTTAAATACTGTTGAAATTTAACTTTTTCTTCAATATATGAAATAAATTTTGACTTGCGTGTTATTAAAAATAGGCACTGAATTTAACATATATATATATATATATATATATATATATATATTTTTTTTTTTTTTAATTCCACATTTTATGAATGCGTCCTCAATATAAAATATGGAATTTTAATCAGTAAATTATATAATTTATAAATTATTTTTTATATTTTTGTTTTGGGTGAATATAGCGCATAAGTAGACTTGTGTTTGTTTTATGTTATTTTAAAAATTGCAGTAATATATAGTAGGAATGAATATAATTAAATAGAAATGTATAATATCCAGAGAAGACGTGTCAAACGTAATGAAATGAGTGCTCAATATCATGTAATGTACTAATTACGGCCTCTGCATAGCTTTTCACCTGCTCCATATGGTGGAGGACTTATGGTGCGGGATGTGCGTCGTGGAACGACCATCTTAGTAGAAAAATGTACGGCGTCATCTAGCGCTCCCTCTGTAAAATCCTCTTCCATGTCCTCTCATTTGTCCTGGTATGAACCATGATGGGCATGTGGAACACCACCAGTATCTAATCAAGCCGTATGCGACATGTATACATGACTCGCAGTGGGAGTAACATATGCCGTGATATCGGTTGTGGTTGTGTCAAACTGTAAGGATCCACCATGTGACGGTCCGACATGACTAGCAATGTGAGTATGATGTGCAGTGAAATCAGCCGTAGTAGTGTCATACTGTAATGGTCCACCATGTGATGCTCCAGGGTCTGTCGGACACGTATTTGAGGTTCCAACTTGTGATGAACCAATGTGGTCTGTATGGGCCCAAGCACGCGGTCGTCGATGACCCTGTCGACGAGGTGAAGCTGGATGGTGGCTTCTAATGTCATTGTATCTCACACCAGGCGGAGGTTCCTCACAGTGCACAAATGGCTGATGAAACTGCAGTCTGGAGGGCTCATGTGCATACTGTAGAGTACGTGTGGCAACATCGTGTACCTCCCTGATCATGTTTGCAACACGTGGGGGGACAATCGTCCAAATTTTTATCCAACATGATTCTCATCTGAGACATTGCCTGCAACTACACGAATGAGGTAAATATGTTAGTTACATAATATTGAGGAAACGTATAGTATTAATTGTGAAAACTATTAGACATTTAGGAAATACCATATACTCCATAGTAGCCCCATTTCCATGAAAACCTTCCGTAATTGTTTCGGCCCGGCCTGGATGATCAATCAGGGTCACTGTTCTCCGAAAATACCACTAAATGTATTCTCGACTGGGTGTGTACGGATCTGCTGACCCTCGCACATAAACTTGTTTCTCTCCACGATGTTCCCAAGCATCGAGATATCTTCTCAGTTCCACATGCTAATCCATTCCTGATCTCACACGACGGTCTCTAATATGAAGCATTTTATGTTCATCCTTAGTGACCAACTGGATGGGTATTGGCTAGATGAGGCCAAACTGCCTGAGAACATGATGTATGTGATGGTACTCCGACATGCCAGCTAATGAGTTCAACAGAAAAAGCCAGTTGTTGCTACCAGCCGTACAGTAATATGGTAGTTGTTGCACGACATCCTCCGTGTACGGCTGCCAAATAAACTGCAATAGCAGGTAGGTGTTGTGGTTAGTTCCAAAAAACCTTTATATCAATTAGTTCCATGAAAGGAAATCCGAATTTCAATATACTTGTCTATCATGGAGAGATGTGAGCTCATCACAGTACACTTTCAATACATGCATAGGTGATTGTGATAAATCGTACAGTGTTCTCCACCTGTCATGAACAAAATGAATATTATTAGCCACAAAATGAATATTATTAGCCATTCCTAGTAATTGCCTTGCAATTGAAAAATTAACTTTCGACTAATTCAATACGTACCTGGATCCAACAGCACTCATCGTGATGATCATTGGTAGTCGTCTGGCTGGAAGGATAGGTGGGATTCGCTCCCAGGCCCACAGCTAACAAAAAATTAAACAAAGATTAAAATATTATAAGAGGTCACTATCGACAGTATGTACAAGTGATAAGATTAACCAACAATGTTACTTGTAGCAAGACAAGTGGTCCAGATATGGATTTCACTTGTGGGATGGCAGCGTCACATAAGCACCTATACAAGTGTGCCAAAATGGCACTACCCCAACTGTACTTATGTGCTACGGACAAATAAAGCAAAGGGATAAGGTGTCCGGATGTGTCTGACAGTAACATTCCACTGACCAGCAGTAGAATGAAAACCCTAGCCTGTTGCTGATAATCTACCTCAGTAGCATCAACAGGGAATGGACTGTGTAACAAGTCGCCCAACCAGCTGGCCCTTATGCAACCTCCTCTGATAACACTCGCGTTCGGTGTAGCCCCTAGGTAGTCTCTGCATAATCTCTGTCAGTCCTCTGTGAGTTAGCTAGTGTCCACACCAGTAATTGGCATGCCATCGATAGGTAGACCCCATTGCATGCCGACATCCTACAAAGTTATCGTAGCCTCCCCAATTGTCAGGTGAAACGTGTGAGTCTCAGGTCCTTATCACAACCCTATAAGCATGTGATGCATGCCCAAAAATTGTGACAATATGTCCCTGTGCCCGAGTGTCTTGCTTTTGAAATTTTTTCCAAATCCTAGAAGGGAACGCATACCTAAACATTTCAAGATCTATTTAGAGTTAAGAAACTAGGTCATGAATCCATAAAGCACTGTAATGAATCAGGAAAGTACCTCAAATTCGTGGCATCCAATACCCTTTTAGCAAACATTTCAACTGTTCGCTCAAAGGTCGCTTTGACACACGCAGTTATCGGGAGATGTCGTGCGCGCCTTAAACAGTTGTTGTAACTCTCTGATAAATTGGTTGTTAGAATTCCCCAACGTCAATCACCCTCATCAAAGGAAAAGCACCACTTACTGGTATCATGTTTTCCCAACCATTCTCACACAGATGGTTCGATGCTCTCCAACTCCTCCTTGTACTCCCTCCACCTGCTCTCTCGTCTGGCACTACCAAGCTGCCAAACTAGAGTCTTCAAGAGCGTATTCTTGAACTTCCCACTGTCAATACTAAAGAAGTTCGATTGAAAATAATGCAAGCAAAATCGGTGGTATTCCGCTGGCTCCATCCATTCTCCCGTACGTCTCATTGCATTTAAAATTCCATCATGGCGATCAGATATAATACAGATTGGCCTATTCTCACCACCAACCACATGGATACGCAGTCTCTGCATGAACCAGTTCAAACTCTCATTAGTTTCACCGTCAACAATGGCATAAGCAATGGGGAGTATGTAGTCGTTCGCGCCATGCAGCATAGCAAGTAGCATTGTGGCCTTGTATGTACCTCTCAAATTAGTGCCATCCACACTAATCACTGGCCTGTTGTGGCGACATGCAGCGATAGCCTGACCAAATGCCCAGAAAACGAACTTGAATTCCCTACACCCATGCCTATGTATTCTATCGGGTACATCTGCCCACTCAACGACGGTGCTCGAATTTGCCTTGACTAGCTAATCTATATATGTAGGCAACTATTGAAAGAATTCCTCCCAAGTTCCGAACACCAAGTCAATTCCCTTTTGTCGAGCATACCACACCTTCGTATAGGAAATGGTCACATTTAACTCCGTCTTCACATGTGCTTGTACATCTTTAACCATGTAAGAAGGGTTAACATCAATGTGGTGGTGAATTGCACGTGCGATCATCAACGATATCAGGTTAGTGTTACCCGTCGATCGACCACACCAACACAAGCATGACTACTTGCCCATTTGGTGATCTCCCACATGCCATGCAAAAGCTTTTTGCTGCCAATGACAATTGCCAGTTCCTTCAACAACGTCCTTGCATTTTGCATACCATGTGCGTGACCTACTCTCCATGACCCAGTGTTCCCTATTGACTGTGGAACTCCCCATTGAAATAGCTTCTACCAATTCTGGCTTCATCCGGAACCGCATACCCAATGCCACTTCACTAGTCGCTTGATCATAACAAGTAACTCCATCACCTAAATTCATTGGGTCATAGCCATCCTCATCAGGGCCCCCATTATCCCTAAAGTAGACCTCCGTATCAAGATTCACCAAATTACGGAACGACGTGGTTACACTATTCGTGCACACCACAACTTCATCTTCGTCCCTTGGATTCGAATCAGTTGATAACGAACGATCATCTTCACTTTCTTCACCAAGTTCCCTTTCCTCACCATCCTCATCGTACCCAACATGACCAATAATATACTGACCAATCTCACCCACATAATCATCATCGAACTCATTCAGGTCATCACGATGCCCACCATTATGCCCACCATATATACCACCACTTGTGGATGGCTCAATCGACGTGAACATATGCACTGGGTTGGCTGGATTCACCAACGACAAAACCTTGGCAATCAACAAGGGGTGGTAAGGTTGGCAAAGGTGTACAATTATGCATATTCCTCAACAACGACACGAACATGCCCGAACTAATATCCCCTGCACGGACAATGGTGCTTGAAATCTTCTTCACAATAATGTACAAATATGCTGAGGACAAGGACATTCGATCAACAATGTCGAAGAATGTCACGGTAGACTCGTCATCTTCCACATTATAACACCGATAGTATACGGCTGAACTAATCAGCTCAGGACAATGGTAGTATATTTTTAAATGAAACCCCACACTTGCAATACCAAGCCTTCTGAAAGTTAAATGAACTAACTAGGAGTGGCTTAACCTCCTTTCGAGAGTCATGTTCCTCTCCGGTATGGGAGGGTCATAACACACACCCACAATCAAATCAAACTTAATTTGACCCCCTTTGTACAGGTACACAGTTAAAAATATCGAACTACTGCATTATACAAATACGTAAAATTTAATTCGATATTCAGAATGACAGTACACTATTATGCTTTTATCAATTTTCAAACTATTACACTATTATCGATTTTCAAACTATTACACTATCCTAAGATGTGTGATCACATACCCCACGCTAATTAAACTATTACTACAGCTTTAATGCAAACCATAGTAAACAAATCACACATAATCAATTCACACATATTCACGCATCCTCTCATTCAACCATTTCAAAGAATCAAGAAACATAATCACTCAAACTACACACAATCTTTAAACACATGCTTATCAACAAGATCTTTTCAAGTACTTCAGAAATAACAATGTTACGCCTAATTCAATGAAAAAATTATTAGAGAACAAATTGCACATAATAAATCAACACATTCGTATAATAATGAATTCTTTAAATACCTTTAGAAAATTCAAAAATTCACAATAGCGGTCAGCGGTGGTAAATGGCAGCGGCACGCGGCGGTCTCCGAGGGCAAGAGAAGGCTCCGCTTGCGAGGTTGGGATACATTTCAACAAAAATATAAAACAAAGAACCAAAGCAACAATCAGAGAGCAAGAAAAATCACCGGGCAACTTTGGGAACGACAACCGGCGATGACAATCGGCCGAGGACGGAGCAAGATGAAAAAATGGGAAGCAGGGAACAATCGGCCGAGGACAGAGCAAGATGAAGAAATGGGGTTTCGATGGTAGATGAAGAAATGAGAATAAACTAATCAGCAGATTGGAGAACACATTTCACAACCGGCGATGACAATCGGCCGAGGACGTGGCAGCACAGGTGGATAGGAATCCTTGAGGATTAGAGGATGCATTTCACGAATGCGTCCTCGAGGACATGGCAGCACTGGTGGATAGCCTCGAGGGTTGGAGGACACATTTCACGAATGCGTCCTCAAGAACATGGCTACACGAGTGGATAGCCTCGAGAATTGGAGGATGCATTTCACGAATGCATCATCGAGGACGTGGTAGCACGGGTAACTCGAGGGTGTGAAATGCATCCTCGAGGACGTGGCACACTCGGGGGTTGGAGGATGCATTTCAAGAATGCGTCATCGATGACGTGGCAGCACGGGTGGCTCGAGGGTTGGAGGACGCATTTCACGAATGCGTCCTCGAGGACTCGAGGGTTGGAGGATGCATTTCACGAATGTGTTCTCAAGAATGTAGCTGCACGGGTGGATAGCCTCAAGGATTGGAGGACGCAATTCACAAATGCATCCTCGAGGACGTGGTAACACGGGTAGCTCGAGAGTGTGAAATGCGTCCTCGAGGGCGTGGTACACTCGAGGGTTGGAGGATGCATTTCAAAAATGCGTCCTAGAGGACGTGGCAGCACGGGTGGCTCCAGGGTTGGATGACGCATTTCACGAATGCGTCCTCGAGGACTCGAGGATTGGAGGATGCATTTCATGAATGCGTCCTCAAGAACGTGGCTGCACGGGTGAATAGTCTCGAGGATTGGAGAACGCATTTCACGAATGCTTCCTCGAGGATGTGGCAACACGGGTAGCTCGAGGGTGTGAAATGCGTCCTCGAGGACGCGGCACACTCGAGGGTTGGAGGACGCATTTCACGAACGCGTAGTAAAGTAGACGACAAAAAAATGGAAAACCGATGACACATTCCTCAAATGCGTCCTCTTCAATCCCAAACGGAAAAAAACAAAAATTTAACGAGGACACATTTGCCAAATGCATCTTCACAAAATCAGAACAAAAAAATTTTGCGAAATCTGAGAACGCATTCCTTGAATGCGTCCTCTTCAATACCAGATGAAAAAAAACAAAAATTCTACGGGCAAATGCATCCTCACAAAATCAGAACAAAACAAATTGCAAAATTACAAAAAAATTTACTGTAGCCACATTTATAAAATTTTCTCCAACATCAGATGAGTCCCAAAAAAATGAATGGCAGAAATGAAAGTTGATTTGTAATGCATCCAAAACTCAAGCTAAACGACTCACTTGAAGCTCTAGGTTGACCAAGTTGGGGGCGCTTTGCTTCCGAGTAAGTAAATAATAAGAAGCTTAAGGTCCAAAGATACAATGGCCAAAGTGAGATATTTAAGGTGGGTTAGAGCAGTTGTAACTTTTTCCGGGAATCCACCTGCACCTAAAGACTTCAAAGCAAGCAAAATCATAGTAAGTCCAAAGTACCCTTTATTAATTACCTCATATCATGAAGTGAAAGAATAACGCAACTTTTACCTTGATGAAATAATAGTTCATCTTCAGATACTCAAGACTTGGAAGACAGCGGACGGGACCTTTTACTTTGTTGCCAAAACATTCTTCTGCTCCATTATCATCCAAAGACGATTTCAAAAGAAGTGGAGTGTTTCTAAAAAAGACACACCTCACAGAGCTATGGAGGAGGAATGACTTTAACCTCGGCGCAACAATCTAAAGATAGTTCAAGTTATATGAGAGTTTCAGCATCAGTGTCTCCAGCAATGGGCACTTGGCCGCCAAACTTTCAAGAGCTTTAGGTAACTTCACACAAACACATGCTAACCAGTTGGCAAAAACCGATGAAATCAGGGGAAGGGGCAATATGACAAACCCATGGGTTCAAATTCCGTACAGATGTACAAGAGAACAGTGATGACGGCATTCTGTAATGTTCTCCCAGCAGGCTGAGTTTGATGGTTAATTCCTGAACCCCACTCCGAGACAGAAGCAGTATCCTTCAACACCAGGTGTGGTCAGCTCAAACTTCCCTCGTGAAGTGACAATTTGAAACAGAATTCCTACCATTTTTGCCTATGTAAAACTTGACGATCGCAAATCGTATCATCCAATACAATTTGTGGGATCCTACACCAAAATGCTGGTTCTTGCAGCATCTCGTGTTAGCAAGCACATTAAGATGTTTTCTTTGATACTGTTAGGAAGCTCGCTAATACTGTTGGACAATGATTGTAAAACAAGTTGAATTTCGTCAACTTTTTGGCTTCGTTTTGAGTTGGGCTTAAACTGAATTCGAGTTAGTGGGCATCGTTTTTGGATTCTCCTCTGCGAGTACTATAAAATTGACTGTTTAAACTCTCAAAACGGATAAAGGGTGAATGAGATATGGATGCTCAAAGAGTCACTCTGAGAATGGAAACTTAGGCGAAAATTCATTTGCACGTACTAAGTTTTCTGTAATTTTTTACTGTCTAAAATGCGTTGGGATCGTGTGGAAGTCTCTAAAAAGCCCAAAACGCGTAAGAAATATTCTAAGAATCATGTGTGGAATATATGAGATTTGATACGCGGTTAATCATGATAAGGATATAATATTCTTATCTTTCCAGAATCTATTCAAATATTTGTAAAATATTTGGTGGTTAGATAATATTTTCTCTGATTACGGGAATCAGATCTTGCACGTATCTTTCCATAGGGTTTCTTAGACATCTATAAATAGAGCCTCTATGACAGACAAAAACCCCGCATCATTCTCAAGTTCCTCCCTACTTCTAAACTTGAGTCTTATCTTCATTCTCTGTCTTTGTCGGTGATATTCCTTCTGGTTTTGTGTGACTCCGAGGTAATTTTTACTTGTTAAAATTACCTTCGATGATTTTATCCTAGGGAACGATATCCATGACGGGACTCATTCGTTTCAAGGACAGCGAGTATACTCGTGACACCATCAATGTGTGATATATGTGATTGGTTGAAACATGCTTATTAATTGTACGCGTGAATAATTAATACTATATCATTATTGATACTTATGTTAAATTGTTCGTGTAATTTCGTTATTTAATTTCCATATGCTTTATCAATATACATTCACCAGTCTTGAAACGAATGATTTTTTGTTGAGTTATATTGATTAAATTTAGTCAAAAAATTACACGATGAAACCGTATGCAATACATGTCGTAGTCGAATTATATTCCTATTAACAATATGAAATGCATACACGATGAAATCTTATGCCATACATGTCGGAGTCGAATTATATTCCTATTAACAATATGGAATGCATGTCTTATATGCCGCAATATGTCATACATGTTGTAGCCAATGTGGAATGCATGTCTTATATGCAATATGCCATACATGTCGTAGTCGAATTATATTCCTATTAACAATATTGCATACGGACTGCATGCATGATTAAGGTTCCAAAATAAAAAATAAATAAAAAATATGCATATTTTGTGATAGCATGCTTAATTTGCGTATGCATAATTATTTACACCCTATGCATCGAAAATTGCATGTCTGCGCATGGAAATTGCATGTCTGTTGATGTAGTGTTTATTCACTAAATATTAATATAATGTAAGTGATGGATTGCATGCTCGGATGCATGCTTATGTGATTATATGATTAATCTTCATATGGTAACCAAATTTTTCATGCCATATTTATTTATAATCGGATTTGGATGTCATCTATACCGTGCATGCCACTATATGGAAATTGTGCATTTGGAAAAATACGCATGCTAATGGTTTTGATTATTTACAACAAAATCATATTGAGCAATTTGTTATGTATAATTATTTAAAATATTATACTATGATATTTGATGTTTACTTATATTTAATGATGAATATTTTTGTATGTACACATTGATGAATCCCAAAACCATGTCGAGCGATGAGACTATCTATGGGGCGACGCCTCTTGAGGCTGTTCAGGCTCAGAATACCCCTAGGTCGACACTGTTTGTGACTGTTCAGGCTAAGACTACCCCAGGGGTGATGCCTCTTATGGCTGTTCCTCATGCTGAGAAACCCGAGAAGTTCAATAATGGTATGAACTCCAAGATGTGACAACAGAATATGCCCTTCTACTTGTCCACTATGGGTTTAGAGCGCTATGTTCGTGAACATCGTCCAGTTGCGGATGAGACTAGCAATGTGGAAGTCCAAAATGCTGCGATGGAATGGAACTCTAAGGAGTATATATGTCGCAACCTCATTTTGAATAGTCTTCACGAAGCCATTTGAAGTGTGTATCAAGTGAAAGAGCCTTCTAAGGTGTTGTGGGAAACTCTTGACCAAGAGTACAGGGGTGAGGAGGTTGGATCCAAGAAGTGGGTCGTTGGCAAGTTCCTCGACTACAAGATGGTTGATGCCAAATTTGTAGTCAGTCAAGCTCAAGAACTGTAAATGATGATCAATGAGCTGATAGCCGAGAAGATGATGATAGGCGAGACTTTCCAAGTCTATAGTATCATTGAGAAGTTGCCTCCAAGCTGGAAGGACTTCAAGAGTTACCTAAAACACAAGCGAAAGGCGATGACCCTGAGAGATCTAATTCAAAAGCTTCGTGTTGAGGAGGATAACCGCAACCCTGAAAAGAGGATCAATGTGTCCGTGCCTATGGCAAGAGCCAATCTTGTGGAAATGGGTGGAAGCTCAAAGTCGAAGAAATTCAAGGCAAAGAAAGGATCCAAGTTGGGAGCTAAGGGTGGAGTTTCTAAGAAGTCTGAGTTCAATGGCAAGTGCTACAACTGCAACATCATTGGCCACAAGTCCTCCGACTGTAGGAAGCCAAGGAATGCCAAGAACGAGGCCAATATGGTTGACGATCTTGCACGTGATGTGGAGGATATCGATCTTTGTGCTGTGATTTCTGAAGTCAACATGGTGGACTCCAATCCTAAAGAATGGTGGATTGACACTGGTGCTACCAAGCACATCTGCTCAGTCAAGGAAGTGTTCTCAAACTTCAAGACAATTGAAGATGGTGAAACCATCTACATGGGCAACTCTACAACTTCCAAGGTGAAAGGCCGTGGCACTGTGGTGCCGAAGATGACGTCTGGGAAGGAATTGACTTTGAAGAATATTCTGTATGTGCCAGATATTCGTATGAACCTTGTGTCCAGTTCTGTGTTGATCAAGCATGGCTTTAAGCTAGTGTTTGAGTCTGATAATTTAGTTTTGTCTAAGCAAGGTATGTTTGTAGGCAAAGTTTATGAGCTAGATGGTGTGTTCAAGTTAAACACCATGGTTGTACCTCCTAAGAAAGATGAAATGAATGCTTCTTCTTCTGCCTATATGATTGAGTCTTCCAATTTGTGGCATGGTAGACTAGGACACATTAATTATGATTCGATAAGAAGATTAATTAACATGGAGAACATACCTAACATGAAAATTGATACAAATCATAAATGTGAAACTTGTGTTGAAGCCAAGATGACTCGAACATCTTTCAAACAAGTCAAACGAAATATGAAACCTCTTGAGTTGATACATACAAATATTTTTGATCTCAAGTTCACCCAAACAAGAGGAGGTAACAAGTATTTCATCACCTTCGTAGATGATTGCACGAAATACTGCTACGTGTACTTGCTGAAAAGAAAAGATGAGGCAATTGAGAAATTCGTACTCTACAAAACAGAAGTTGAAAATCAACTTGATAAGAAGATCAAGGTGATTAGGAGTGACCGTGGAGGATAATATGTAGAGTCATTCAAGGACTATTGTTCTGAACATGGTATCATTCACGAGGTCACTGCCCCCTACTTGCCACAATCAAATGGTGTGGCTGATCGTAAAAATTGCACTCTTAAGGAGATGATGAATGCAATGTTGATAAGTTCTAGGCTACCACAAAGCATGTGGGGGGAGGCCATTTTGACGGCCAACTATCTTTAAAATAAGATACCACATAAGGATGAGAAGGCAACTCCCCATGAGTTATAGAAAGACACAAAGCCGTCCTTTACGTACTTGCGAATGTGGGGGTGCCTTGCAAAGGTGTTGATACCAACACCTAAGAAGCTAAAGATAGGACCTAAAATGGTTGATTGTATCTTTATGGGGCATGCACATGAAAGTAGTGCTTATCGCTTTCTTGTACACGAATCTCATCATCCCGAGATTCACAAGAACACAATCATGGAATCAAGAAATTCGAATTTCTTTGAAGATATGTTCCCTGCGAAGGAAAGGGTTGGATCCTTGAAAAGGACCATTGAGTTTGTAGACAAAGATGTAGGAATTCCTGATGATCTCGAGGATCAAGAGGAAGGGGATGAACCTAGACGAAGCAAACAGATTAGGACTGAGAAGTTATTGGTCCTGATTATCTAACGTATATGCTTGAAAGTGAGCCACAAAGCTATAAAGAAGCTGTGAATTCGTCTGAGGGTCCTATGTGGAAAGAAGCGATTAAGAGTGAAATCGAATCGATTTTACAAAATCATACTTGGGAGCTAGTGGACTTACCACCTAGGTGTAAACCACTATGCTACAAGTGGATCTTCAAAAGGAAGATGAGAGCCGATGGTTCGATTGACAAGTACAAAACAAGGTTTGTAATCAAAGGTTATAGACAAAAGGAAGGTCTTGACTACTTTGATACTTATTCTCCTGTCAGGAGAACAAGCTCCATTAGAATGATACTAGTTATCGTCGTGTTACGTAAGCTTGAGGTTCATCAAATGGATGTGAATACTGCCTTCTTGAATGGAGATTTAAAGGAAGAAATCTACATGGAGCAACCTGGGGGGGGTTTAGCGCTCCAGGTTAAGGAGGGAAGGTCTATAAGTTGGTGAAATCATTGTATGGTCTCAAACAAGCTCCAAAGCAATGGCATGAGAAGTTTGACCATGATGTTCTAGCCAATAGTTTCAAAATAAATGAGTGTGATAAGTGCGTCTACGTGAAACACACAAAAAATGGATATGTAATCCTATGTCTATATGTAGATGACTTGCTCATTGTGGGTAGTAATGGAAAAATGATCAAATCTACCAAGGACATGTTGAATTCTCGTTTTGACATGAAGGATATGGGACTGGCGGATGTGATCTTAGGGATAACGATCATCCAAAGCTCTGATGGTATCACCTTAACCCAGTCTCATTATGTTGACAAAATAGTTGAGAAATTCAACAAGAATAACTCAGAGGTGGCGATGACTCCAATAGATCCCAATTTGCATCTACGAAAGAATAAATTGGAGGCTATTAATCAAGTGGAGTACTCGAGAGTCACTGGAAGTTTGATGTACCTAATGAGTTGTACTAGACCATACATTGCTTACACTGTAAGTAGGTTGAGTACATACACAAGTAACCCCAGTATGACACACTGGAAGGCTATAACTAGAGTATTGAGATATCTACATTTTACTCGTGATTATGGTCTACATTATGCGAGTTATCCAGCTGTAATTGAAGGATACAGTGATGCAAACTGGATACACGATATAAAGGATCTGAAATCCACTAGTGGTTGTATTTACACTAGGTGGGGGAGCAATCTCATGGAAATCCTCTAAACAAACTGTTATTACTCGGTCCACAATGGAATCCGAGTTTGTTGCCCTAGACAAGGCGGGTGAGAAGGCCGAATGGCTCCTCCAATTTGTAGAGGACATTCCTAGATGGCCAAAGCTTGTGCCAGCCATATGTATACATTTTGATAGTGTGTCAGCTATTGGCAATGCTAAGAATATGTTGTATAATGGGAAGTCTCGTCATATTCGACGAAGAAATGGTTCCATTAGACAACTTCTCTCAATTGGAGTGATCACAATTGACTATGTAGGGTCGAAAGACAACATAGCTGATCCCTTGACAAAAGGGTTGAATCGAGAGATAGTTGAAACATCATCAAGAGGAATGGGACTAGAGTCCATTAAATGATGGGTTACATATGTGGACACCCAACTTATGTGACTGGAGATCCCAAGATCTAGGTTCAAAGGGACAACTAAACTGCAAAGACCCATCGAGATCACTGTGGGGGGTTCATAACTCATGTCTTATTTCCTATGATGAAGAAACAGTGAAGTGAGTGGAGGTTAAGCATTAAATTGCTTTTAATGATTCACGGCATCGAGTGTATGATACTTGAAAGAGCGCATAGTTTATGGAACTTCTCTTACGCTAAGAATCACCTATGTAAGCGAGAAGTGTGGCCGCTTCGAAAGGGAATTGTTGGGACGCAATTCCTTAGAAACCTTACAGAACTATGGGGTGTGCCATGGCCTGATTAATGGACACAACCGGGGAAAGCACAAAGGCTAGGAAAAATGTCTATGGGAAGTGCATTGTCGTTCACGCAAGCAGTTGGGGAAGTTCAAGGACATCGCATCTACTTCCTAACCAGTGGGCTAAGTGTACTTTCTCAAGGGAAAGTTCAAAGGGTGACACCTACTTATCCTATGCAGCATCTATGCCGTCGAAATGAATCTATCACCAAGTCAAACTCCATTTCTGCGTGTGATTGTTCTGATTCCACATCAATATCTATTCATGTGGGGGATTGTTGGAAAATGATTGTAAAACAAGTTGAATTCCTTCAACTTTTGGGCTTCGTTTTGAGTTGGGCTCAAACTGAATTAGAGTCAGTGGGCATCGTTTTTGGATTCTCATCTGCGAGTACTATAAAATTGACTGTTTAAACTCTCAAAACGGATAAAGGGTGAATGAGATATGGATGCTCAAAGAGTCACTCTAAGAATGGAAACTTAGGCGGAAATTCATTCGCACGTACTAAGTTTTCTGTAATTTTTTACTGTCTAAAATGCGTTGGGATCGTGTGGAAGTCTCTAGAAAGCCCAAACCGCGTAAGAAATATTCTAAGAATCACGTGTGGAAAATATGAGATTTGATACGCGGTTAATCATGATAAGGAATATGATATTCTTATCTTTCCAGAATCTATTCAAATATTTGTAAAATATTTGGTGGTTAGAGAATATTTTCTCTGATTACGGGAATCAGATCTTGCACATATCTTTCCATAGGGTTTCTTAGACATCTATAAATAGAGCCTCTATGTCAGACAGAAACCCCGCACCATTCTCAAGTTCCTCCCTACTTCTAAACTTGAGTCATATCTTCTTTCTCTGTCTTTGTCGGTGATAGTCCTTCGGGCTTTGTGTGACTCTGAGGTAATTTTTACTTGTTAAAATTACCTTCGATGGTTTTATCCTAGGGAACGATGTCCACGACGGGACTCATTCGTTTCAAGGACAGTGAGTGTACTCGTGACTCCATCAGTATGTGATATATGTGATTGCTTGAAACATGCTTATTAATTGTACGCAATAATAATTAATACTATTTCATTATTGTTACTTATGTTAAATTGTTCATGTAATTTCGTTATTTAATTTCCACATGCTTTATCAATTTACATCCAACAAAAATATGATAGGGTCAAAGCTCAAGAACACTAACCAAAGGAAGCTGAACAGAAATCAAACCAACCCACAGGTGTACCCAGTTGGTTGGGACGCATGTACTCCAGGGGGGAACCCCGGGTTCGAGGCTCGCAAGCCGCGGTGTGGGATGACCTTATTCAAAGTGTGGCCTTCACGGGCCACGTGGCAGGTGGGCTCCTCGTGGGCGGTGAGTACGGGCCCGCATGTGGGTCCTGGTGGCTGGTTACCGTGACTTACCCCCTGACCGGGCCTGTGGTGTCAGGTGGTCGGGGCGGCCCAGGGCTTGGGCTAGCCGTAATAGCCTGAACAAAAATCAAACCAAATCACCTAGCAGACTCATCTTTCATCCGGACAAACAATGAGAAAATATCAGGGTACTTGACAAGACAGTATGGCAAAAGCATTAGATTAACCTAGGGCCCACGGGTCAGGGTGGGTCATAACCTGAAAAAAAATTGAATGTATTTTGAATATGTTAATACTTAAATAATAAATAAAATAATAATTTATTTTCATATAATTTAAAATAAGAATTGTGTTTTATTTAATATTAAATTACTCACTTAATAAAGATAAATACAATTATTTTCATTCTACTTAGTTGGAAGGCAAAGTCTTGGGAAAGACGGTCTTTCCATATACTTATGGAAAGACGGAGTTTAATTCAAATAATAAAAGGTAAAAGGTCTTAGTTGCAACATTAAAAATTTAGTATGCAACATGTAGTAGTTATAAAATTTATAACCCGGTTCATGCAACCCGAAAATTTTATCTTAATTTCTTCTAATTTACACTTTAAACCTTGGTCTTTCCATGACTTATGGAAAGACCGTCTTTCAAGAGACGCACTCTAGTTGGAATACTTTTAATATTTCAATTAAAATATAATCTCTTTGTTCCATAATTATTGGTCTACTTACTTTTTCACGGTCTTCAATGATCGTGTTTAACCGTTAATATCTCTAGCTACGTATAATATTTTCTCATATAAAATTATTATTAAGAAAATAGTTGTTAAGATTAATCTAACAACATCTCACATGATATATTTATTATACATATATTAACTTGTATTTAACGTCAAAATTTACCTAGTTTGACTTTGAAAAGTAAATAGGCCAAAAACCTTGGGATGAAGGGAGCATACTATAATTTTACTGAAAATTATTTATATAATTGCGAATATATATTTCATATTTTAATCAATATATTATTTATAATTAATATTAATTTTAAAAATTATATTTAGTTTTATAAATATATTTTTTTCAAGAATTTAAACTTGTTTGTTTACTAAATAAATTTCATTGACCACCAAACTGATTCTGTTCTTTCCCGAAGAAGAATTTATGTTTAAAAAAAATTGAAGTAAATTAATGTAGGATAAATTTTAGGCAAAGTCTTGGGAAAGACTATCTTTCTATAGACTTATCATAAGATAGGGTTTAACTAGAATAATAAAAAGGTAAAAGGTTTTTGTTACAATATCAAAAATTTATTATGCAACGTGCAGTAGTTATAAAGTTTATGATTCGATTAATGCAATCCAAAAATTTTATCTTCATTTTAACAGTATAAACCTTGTATTTTCCATGATTTATGAAAATACCACCTTTGAAGAGATACACATTAAATTTTATTAAACTGAATCTTATTTATAATATTTTTGTTCAAGAAAATGGGGCAAAATTGTAAATGGATTAAAATGGACGAATTTGGGTCAAAATTTGACCCAATCCACTTGATCAAAATAGGACATTGACCCAACCCAGACCATTATGAATCACATCAGGTCGAACAATTTGAACACCCCTAGATTAACCTGCAAGCAAGCAAGAAAAGATGATGTTAAAAAGACTTTCAAAGAAGTGAAAGACATTTTCCATATGCTCATAAATAATGTTAGCATTGAAGCAATTATCATTTTACATAGGTTTACAAATTACAGAGAGCTAAGTTATTGGACAACATTTAGTTCCCCCTCAACATCTTTCAAGATTTATTCTTATAAGCTTTCCTAGATATGTTTCGATCAACTTCCTCTTCCTCATCCTCAACATACAAGGCAGTGTTAGGAAAACAAGGTTTAGGCTTATGTACCAAGGGCTTGATCCTATGTTTACAATCCATAGTTTTTATCCATTTTCCCTAATCTTTCTCCCACCTGAAATTTCATTTCTCGTCCACTCAACTATGCTATATTACTCGAACCAGCTGTCAATCACTGTCCCAAATTTTTGACCTGACACGAACCGATTCGACTGAACTCAACCCGAACTCGATCCTGACCTACAACATATTGACCCAAACCGAACTCAACCCAAAACCCAATTCTGACCTGATAAACTAGACTCAAACCTGAACCCGACTCGACTCGAGCTCAACCTGAAACCCAATTCTTACCTTATAATTGGGACCCAACCCCAAACCCAACCCGACTCAAATTCAACTCGAAACCCAATTATGAACTAGTAAAGCATTTCTTAATTTATTTTAAAATTAAATGCATTCCTTGCACCGGTATATTATAACCTATACCATGAATAGCTATTTTCCCACCACAATTTTATCTGTCAGAATTACTATTCTGGGCATAGGCACTAGTCTTAGCACTGGTAGATGTTATTCAGCCAAAACCGGTGCTGAAAATCATTAAATTAAAATATTTTTTTCTCCAAAGGCACCGGTATCTAGCACTGGTATTCAGTGAACCAGTGTTGGATTTATTCATGGGCACCATTTTTTGGTTCATTTGCCAGATTGTTGGTGCCTATGAAATTCCTAGCACCGGTATTGCTCTTCTAGCATTAACATAGCGATGCCTATATAATTATTTTCTAGTAGTGTAACCCAACCCGACCTGACCCGAGGAACATTACAGACCTGTCAAAATCTGACTTGACATTTATCCGGTTCGACCCAACAAACAAACTTCGACATTTTTCCCCGAACGTGTTTCGACCCAACCCGATCCGACCTAACCTGACCTGACTAACAGACTTCGACCTGTTTCAACTCAAACCTATTTCGACCCGACCTGAGCCAAACGGACAAACATATTTTGACCCACTTAAACCCGACCTGTTTCAATCTGAATCTGTTTGACCCGAACCTGAATCCAACCCGAATAACCAAGTTGACAGCTCTATTCGAACCTAACAACTTGTCATCGTGAACTAAATCTTCATTTAAATAAATAAGAACATCATTTACTATTTATTTCCTAGGATCGATGTATTTACTCAATTCATCATCTCACACTCGTGAATCCTAATAGCAAAGCCATTTAATTTCTTCCACTTTAAAGAAACCATCCCATATTAAACAAAGAAGCATTTACAAGATTTCAAAAGAAATTCGGCACATTGGGGTGAAACAAAATAATTTATCAAACAATGCAAGAAGGTAAAGATGAAGATAGAACTACGAGAATCGTGCATAAGACCTACCATTTTTCCACACAAGCTTGATTATCTCGAAGAAGATTGAAAACTCATAGGAACTTAATTTATTACTTAAATTAAGGTTCTATACTGAAATATTTTGCTCATGGTGAAGACAAAGCCAGCTCATAATCCTTTTATAAGCCAAAGCCAGCTCATAATCCTTTTATAAGCCAAAGCCAGCTCATAATCCTTTTATAAGCCAAATGATCGATTGTGGCAAATTTTCAAAGATAATCAAAATAAATAATTGGAAGAAAATCCTTTTCATTTATTAAAGTTAAAACCATTGGATTGATGAGGTTTTGTGAATTCAACCCTTTATATAATTCTCAAATTGGTAAGAATCAATTCTAGTGAAAGATCAACAGTATAACATTACAAATGAGAAAATTGTGTGGTTATTTTAAAAACTAAACTTGAATTTAGTAGGTATATCGACTTTTATTTTTATGTTTTGGACCATCCAAGATTGACCTATCTCAGAAGCCGATGTAATTAAAATTTAAGCCAAATGATGAGTCCAAATTTGACCAATTTATAGCAACAGTAGAAAGAGGAGATTTGTTCTCCTTTTTCCGGCGAGTTGCGTGATTCCCTGGATTAGCATCGAGACCAATACAGAAACTTAAGAGGAAAAAATAGGGGGTGTCAAACTTTGGGTGGCTTCGTCATATATTTTTTTAATGTGTGAAACTAAAAGATACCAAACCCAAAAAAACTAAAAATGTTGAAAAAACAAAAATAAAACCCTCAACTCGGATACCCCTGAACACTTAGGACACCACCTTGAAGTCTAAGCGCGTCGACTCGTGAAGCTGACCGCATCACTAGGTCATTGTGACTAAAACTGGGATCGAGTGTGGCTCATGAAGTCAGACCCAAAACTGGAGACTACCTAGCATGTTGTAACATTCATTGCGGCCACCACGTTGGCTGTCGTGGCAACAGCCTACCGCGATGGAGTCATTGCCTAGGTAAATGCAATGCTGAAACCATATCAACCATGGGATCAAATTAAGCAGAAGGTTGATGCGTTTGACTGCAGGTGGTTTGGGAGAGGAGAAGGTGGAAGGGCGAGTTCGAGTTGAGGAAGTGGTAGGGGAAGTCCGCCGCCTACTCTGGCGGCCTCCCCAAGAGATGAGACTGCCGAGCGTGAGGAGATTGTTAGAGAAAGAAAAGTTAGAGCAACTGGTATTTAAAGAAAATATTTAAAATGTTATGCGTTAGGTAGATTATAAACTCACAAATTATCATTGAATATATTCATAAAAACTATAGAAAACTAAAAAGGGGGGAAAATAAAATCAAACTCTCAACTTTGACCTCCCTAAGCCTTTGATGACACTGCCCCAAAGTCTGAGTGCACCGTCTCGTGAAGCTGAGCGCGTCGCAAGATATTTGTGACTAAGACTGGGATGGAGCGTTGTGTGCATCGTGGGAAAAGTCAGATATGGAAGGTAGCAACTACCTAGCTTGCTGTGACCTTTATGGCCACCACCTTGGCTACCGTTGCAAGAGCCGACCACGCTGGAGCCCTGGGTAAATGCAACATCAGAACATATTCAGCCACGATATTTATTTGAGTGGAAGGCTGAAGTGTTCGAATGCAGGTAGTTTGGGGAGGAGACGGGGGTGAGTTTGAGCTGGGAGAGGGTGAGTGGAGGCCATCGTCAACTAGGGCATCTTTCCCCAAAGATATGATACTGTAGAGCGTAAATCCCAGCCGAGAAGGTTTTTGGAGAGAGTTAAGTTAGAGTAACTGGAATTTAAAGAAAATCTTTAAAATTTCATACATTTGATAGATATTAAATTAATCTTTTATTCCCAATAAAATTTAAACTAATATTTTTATATCAAATTTGTATAAAAGATTATTATAGTTAGAATAAAAGTTACATTTGATGTTAAAGTGTTGTTTTCAGACCGACCAATTGTGAGATGGGGTCATTTTGTAATTAATATGACTAATGGGATGATTTATATTTATTTTAATTTATCTTAATGAGATACCTATAATTATGAAAATCTTTTACATGAATATTAACATATAAATTATTATAATACGACCAATTATATATTTTTATAATTGGTCTAATCGTTAATCGGTCAAACAGGAGAACTTGTCTTACTTTTAATGTTATTAAGCAAAAAAAAATAAAAGTGCTTTTATAACTCTACATAATTGGCATAAGTGCCAATATAACCTTCTAGTGTTCGAAAATGTCAACATAACCTTAGATAATTAGTGAAAGTCTAGAAACTACCCATTCCAGTCAATTTTGGTCGGAATTCTATGAGATTACTATTTTACCCCTCTGGCCCAAAAAATTGTGAAATGATTGTAATGCCCCTTAACCATAATTTTCTCTCATTCCTTTCTCCTTCTCTTTCTATTCTCCTTTTCTTTTGTTCTCCCCGCCGTCGTTTCTCCTTCTCCGATTTGGTCCCGGTGTCTTCTCTAGTGCTATTGTCAAATTCAAATCTGATGTGTGATGGAGTGGTGGTGACTGGTGGGGTAAGGTGATGGGGCACAGGCTTGGGTACTAGGGTGGTGGTTTGGCTGCGCTGGTAGGTGGTGCGGGGGAGGTGAGGTGGTGGTGGGAGAGACGAGGTGGCACTAGGGTTTTGATGGTGGGGGTTGAGCATCGAACGATGGGGCTGGTGGCATTAGGGTTTCAGTTGCGGGGGGCTAGTGGCATTAGGGTTTCAGTTGTGGGGGCTGGGCATCGAGCGGCCGGAGTGATAGCACTAGGGTTTCAGTGGTGGGGGGTTTTGTGTCCAGCGATGGGGTCAGGCATCGAGTGGTAGGAGTAATGATGCTAGGGTTTTGGTGGCAAGGGATGGGTGTCGAGCGATGGGAGTGGTGGCACTAGGGTTTCATTGATGGGGCTGGGCGTCAAGTGATGCGGTTGGGCGTTGAGCGGCGGGAGTTGTGGCACTAGGGTTTTAATGGCAAGGGCTGGGCATCTAGCAGAGAGAGTGGTGTCACTAGGTTTTTGGTGGTAAGGGCTGGGGGTCGAGCAGTGGGAGTTGTTGCGCTAGGGTTTCAGTGGCAGGGGATGCATTGGGCTTCGAGCGGCGGGAGTGGTGGTGCTAGGTTTTTGGTGGCAGGGGCTGGACGTTGAGCATCGTGAGTGTTGGTGGAGCAAAGTAAAGTTGCGGTGGTGCTGGAAGGGTGATGATGGTATTGGAAGGTGGTGGAGCTCCCCATCAAGTAATAGGTCCAAGAAATATTTCAATCATGGGCTATTGAAGAGAGTTATTTTGATCATTGCGTAAGCCGATTTGGGCTAGCAACACAATAAATATAATCAATGAGACATCAAAAGAAGTATAAATGAGGATCACTGTAGGTGATATTCACACAGCGAGCGTGTTTTGGTGAATTGCGACCATGGGGCGAGGGCGGGGCCGACCAAGGAAAGTGGTAGCCATGCCATCGATGATGTGGTTAAGTACAGTACCAGCAAAGAGAAAGGGTACGGGTACTAGTAGTAATCTGACCACACCGGAGATGGGAGTAAGTAAGGACGATGGATTTAAAATGAAGAGCAATAGTATTGAAGCAATTGCAAAATAGGAGGCAAATCAACAGGCAACTCAGGTAAACACATCTGATACCTCTAACCTACTGAGGTAGTTGGTGAGAAGAAACTTTGGGTAGATATCATTAGGGGTAATCGATTGCAATCAAATGGAATTCCTATAGATTTTAATCCCCCAAATATAGTGGATGGTGTTGTTGAAATCGAAATAGAGGAGGAGGATGTGGAATCAGAGATGAAATTATGGAAATGTGCTCTGATTATATATGTGATGGGGGGTGATTTGTCAATGAACGTTGTGAAGAGTTTTATGTCTAGATATTGGACTTTTGTAACCTTACCAAATTTATATTACAATGAATAAGGGTATTTTTTATTGAGATTTAAATATAAGGTTGATAAAGATGCAGTTATGAGTAAGGGGCCCTATACGATCTATAATATGTCCATGTTTCTTCATAACTAGAAGCCTAATTTCAATTTGAAACAAGATATGGTTAGGAGACTCCCTATTTGGGTGACAATCCTAAAGCCACCCCCTTCATCCCTGGGGAGCTAAGAGCCTAGGTAAGATAGGTAGCGCACTGGGAAGGCCGATTGTAATTGATGAATGTACTGCAGGGAAATTGAGAGTATCATTTGCCAGGATTTTGGTAGAAACATATATCACTCAGAAGATGCCAGAGGAAATTCCAATCAAAGATCTAAAGGGTGGCAGATTTAACCAAAAAGTGGAGTATGGGTGGAAGCCGAAATATTGTGATAAGTGTCTGATTGGAGGCCATCAATGTAAGGACACAGAGGTAAAGATGAAGGCTACACAGAAATGGATTGTAAAGGAGAAAGTAGTTGAGGCAGTGAGTGCACTAACAGGAGAGGCAGAACAGAGAAATATGGGAGATCAAAATGTGGAATAGATTGGCAGTGGCACAACTGAGATAGCATAGAATGTGGTAAGAGCAAAGAATAAAGGCAAACATAAATTCACAGAGGCAGAAACACTGGATAAGAAGAAGGAAATGGAGAAAACATGAGAGGATGACATTGATCTTCAGGTTTGGCATGACCAGGCAATGATAATTTCATGGAACGTGTGGAGGATTAATAAAACAACAAAGAAGAGAGAGATTGGCTCCTGTCTCCGAGGACTGAAATTCGATGTTGATGTACTTATAGAGATCAGAGTGAAAAAAGATAAAGCAAAAGCAGTTAGGAGGAAGCTTGGAAGTAACTGGAGTTATATGGATAATTATAAATATCATCAGAATGGTGGGATTTGGTTAGTTTGGGATCCGATCATCAGAATGGTGGGATTTGGATAGTTTGAGATCCAAATGAAATAGAGGTGAACAGGATAAAAGCTCAGACCAAATGATTCATTGTGAAGTGCTGAAACATGGGAAAAATGTTGTACCATTTGACTGCAGTATATGCTGCAAATCAGCTGACACAGAGAGGAAAAAACTATGGAAGGAGATGGAAACTAGTAAGGAGATTAGCCTAGGTATGCAAGCTTGGATGGCGGTAGGTGATTTTAACAATGTTCTCACTACACTAGACAGATTGGGGGGAAATGATGTGCAGGAAAGTGAGTTATGGATTTGGTCAGTATGATGGAAACTACTAAGTTATTTGAATGTGAAACATTTGGGGACTTCTTTACCTAGTCAAATAAGCAGATTAATGGCATGATATACTCCAGGATAGACAGAATGATTGGCAATGTGGAGTTATTCCAGGATTACCCAAACATCAAGATGGAAATTGCAGAACCAGGTCTCTCTGATCATGCAATGCTTAAAGTCCACATGAATGAGGAACTAGTGAGGAGGACAAGGATGTTCAAGTGCATGAATTGTATATAGGATAAAGAAGATGTGAAAGGCAGTATCATTAAGAACTGGAATAAGAAATTAGAGGGTTCAGTAATGTACTTGGTTTGGAGAAAGCTGATTAGGCTACAACCTGTGATCAAAAGGCACATGAGGGAAGTACTGGGTATCAAAAAGAAGCTTGAACAAGCTAGAGAAATCCTTGCTACTGCACAGAAAGAACTAATGGAGGATAGCATGAGCAAAGAAAGGATACAGGTAATAGCAGACTGGAGTACAGAGGTGATCAGGTGTACAGAACTGGATGAGAAATTGGCTATACAAATAGCCAAGGTGAACTGGATAAGGCTGGGAGATGGAAATAATGCCTGCTTCCATGCTACGGTCAAGTCAAAAAACCAACAAACAGGGATCAAATATCTGTAGTAGGAGGATGGTACAAAGAATAATGAGCCACCAGGGAATCATGGAGGAAGTAGTGAGTTTCTACACACAGCTCATTGGCAGGAAAGCTGAGAGAATTGAGGGGGTGGATCTGAATGCTATCAGGCAGGGTAATACTGTAAGCAGAGTAGGATGTGAAAGTTTAATAGCCCTAGTGACAGATACTGAAGTATGGACAACTATAAAAGGAATTCAGAAAAACAAGGCCCCCTGGCATGATGGCTTTACTTCAAAACTCTTTAAATAGAACTGGTGTGTAATGAAGTATGATGTCATGAATGCAGTGAATGAATTATTTGCAAAGAAGAAAATGTACAGGGCTGTAAGCAGCACAATTATTACTCTGATCCCTAAAAGTCTAGAAGCTAACACAGTTAAGGACTTCATACCAATCTCATGCAGCACGACATTTTACAAGATTATATCCAAGATACTAACAAGGAGACTAAATGGGGTGATAAGGGAGATTTTAAATGAAAGTCAGGAAACTTTTATCCCTGAATGAAACATCCATGACCATATCTTATTGGCCTATGAACTTATCAGAGAATACACCAGAAAGGAGGAGGAGCCAAATGTATAGTACAAATGGATCTAAAGAAAGCCTATGACATGGTGGATTGGAAAGCATTAGAGTGAATCATCAAAGAACTGGGCATACCAAGATTATTTATGGAATGGGTGATGACATGTGTTACTACTGTTTCCTACAGGTATATTATGAATGGGGAGGCATCTGGACTGATGGAAGCAAAACGAGGACTCAGGTAGGGTGATCCATTGTCACCACTGCTCTTTGTCATGATCATGAAGTATCTCAATAGGTGTTTATAGGGTTTGAAAGGCAATGGTAAGTTCCAGTACCATGAGAAGTGTGGGAAGTTGAAAATTGCCAACCTCAGTTTTGCAGTTGACCTACTCCTCTTCTCAAAAGGGGAAACTGAGTCAGCCAAGGTGATGATGGAAGCTTTCAACAAATTTTCAAGATCTACAGGCCTAACAGTCGATCCCAGAAAATGTAAAATGTACTATGGAGGAGTCTCAGCTGAATAAAAGATGGAGACAGGAGGAATCACAGGTTTTGCGGAAGGACAAATCCCCTTCAAGTACCTGGGAGTCCCCATGTGTAGTAAACGCTTGACAGTCAACATGTGCCTACCCCTGATCGATAGAATTCTAGTGAGAATCAAGCACTGGATTGCTAAGCTTCTCAGCTACGCAGGGAGAACTCAGCTGATCAAAAGTGTACTTTTTGCAATCACGAACTACTGGATGCAATGTTTCCCATTGCCAAAGAAGGTATTGAAATACGTAGAGGCTCTTTGCTAATCGTTTTTATGGAGTGGAGGTGAGACAATCACAAAAGAGGCTCCGATGGCATGGGAAAAAGTATGCAAGCAGAGGAAGGATGGAGGCCTTAGTATCATCTCCCTACATGAATGGAATGAAACTAGTTTGATCAAAATGCTCTGGAACTTGAGCCAGGAATTTGATAGGTTGTAGGTACGCTGGATACACTCCTACTATATAAAAGGAGGAGACCTGATGGAGATTGTGTTCCCGGCTGATTGTTCATAGGTAATCAAGCAAATTGCTAAATGCATGGATAAAATCAAGGGAAGCCAGGTTTGGTTGCATATGTGTGGAACGGGAAAGTTTAAAATGCAGCAGATGTACAAATAAATACGAGGAGAACAACTGAGTGCGGACTGGAGCTACTTGATCTGGAACAATCAAGCACGACCTAGAGTCATCTTTACATTGTGGCTGGGATGTCAGAAGCGTCTTGCAACAAAAGACAGACTCTTGAAGATGGGAATTGACAAAGGTAAACAATGCCCTTTCTATGTAAATAAGGAAACTATCAGTTAATTGTTTTTTGAATGCCCGAAAACAAAGAAATTTAGGGAGCAGTACTGAAGTGGCTGAAGTGGGATAGACAACCAGGAAACTGGGAATAAGAGTTATAGTGGTTGAAAGCCTTCTAAAAAAGAAAAAGATGGCGGAGCAGGCTTACAAAGATGGCGATTGCAGAAACAATGTATAGCATTTTGAGCTGCAGAAATGATATTTGTTTTGGATGAATGCAGCAGCAAGATGAGTACATTATAGATAAAATTTTAGAAACCATTGTATATAAGGCATGGTTAGATACAAAGTTGAAAAGCAAATGTGCTAAATTGATGTTAGAATCCGACAGGGGATAGTAAATAGGGAGAAAGCATAGCTAGATCGATGGATCGCTTGTACTTCACTCCAGGTCCATCACAAGGAAAATAAAACTAAGATTTTTCTTATCTGCGCAGTCCATGGAGTTGTCAAACTCGACAAACAAGCATGTAAAGGGTTGCAATCAATCAAAACGGTTTAGGTATTATTCATCACTACATAAATTATTAGTCCATAATACTTACGATATTGTGTAATACATATTTAGTGTGCAGTTTCACTACAACAAACTGAACCTATTAATTCGCCTATTTTACTTCAATTTTTTTTATTAAGGGCAAATAACCGAGGTAAAATGTTCTTTTACCTCGGTTTTATTTTTTTGAAGTAATTATTTTTTACCTCGGTTTTTCTTAAAAGTGAGTTTAAAGTCTGCCATTACCAATGTCGCACGCATGTCTGGCTTACCAACGTCGATTGTTTTTGTGACCAATATTGCACATTACACTCGCAGACATGAAAGACCGGCGTCACACGCATGTCTGGCTTACCAACATCGGTTGTTTGTGAGACTGATGTTGCACGTACCACTCTCAGACATGAAATGATTGAGATCACATGCATTTCTGGCTTACCGATGCCGATTATAATTGTGACCAGCATTGCAAGTACCTCTCGTAGATATGAAATGACCAACATCGCACACATGTCTAACTTACCGATGTCGATTATTATTGCTATCGATATCACATGTAACCTCGCAGACATGAAATTACCGACGTCGCAAGTATGTCTGGCTTGACGATGTCCTATGTACTTCTTGCAGACACCATTGCGATGCATGATTTAAAATAATTGAATATATATATATATATTCATAACGTAATTTTTTTTATTAAAAAAATATAATATTTAAAAAAAATATGCAACTCCGTTTCTTATTAATTTTAAAAGGTTTTATGATTATACTTTTAAATATGATTTTATGTTTATATTTTCAAATGAAGTAAATTAAATGTAGAATACGAGTAACACATGATCGAGATTTTAGTAATAAAATTTAATGTTAAAAAAACTAAAATATAATTTTGTAAATTTTTTATGCTACTCCATTTCCTTTTAACTTTTAAAAGATTTTATAACTATACTTTTAACTAAGACTTTGTGTTTATATTTTTCAAATGAAATAAATTAAATGTAGAGTTCGAGTAACACGTGATCAAAGTTGAATATCAATAAATAAAATTTAATTTTTCACCGAAAAAAATTTTACATACTTCTTATTAAGCAGTATAAAATTTGGTTGCATAAAGAAACCAGTATGAGTTACTCAAGAACATGTATTAGCGCTTTCCAACATTTCACCAAAAAAAATGTCATTTTATATTTCTATATTTAGGTAAGAATAAAAAAAATTATGTATTTTGGAGCAATAGATAATGGGGATAACACAATTTTGGGAAATAGTGTAATTTTTTAAGATAGTAATCAATATTAACATTTGAGGCCCTTTCGTTCACCCATACATGCCCAAATTGGAAAAAAAAACACAACTGTACATTATTGAATTGCATTTTGGTATCGTCAATTTCGAGATTTGACAACTCCAACTTTCTTGGAGGGACTAAACTAAACTGCAAAAAGTAAAGACTTTACTCGTAACTCTGCTTAAACGTGATGGTACCCTATATACCCCGTTGTATTTTTCAAGACCGTAACATAGTATTTATCAATAACATGCACATGAATATATTCGTAATCTTTTCCGTTTTACCTTTCTTATTTCTAAGTATTCAACTCTAAGTTACTCTAGAACATGTACACGTGTTTTCCAACATTTCATCAAAACAATAATTTAATTTATATTTCTATATTTAGGCAAGAATAACAAAAATCATGTATTTTGGAGCAATGGATAATAGGGTTACATAACTTTGGGCCATAGTGTAATTTTTCAAGATTATGTAAAAGTAATCAATGTTGACTTTTGAGGCCCTTCCGTCCACCCATACATGCCCAAATTGCAAATTCACAATCTTATATTATTGAATTTCATTTTGGTGTTGCCAATATCGTGATTCAACAACTCCAACTTTCTTGGAGGGACCTAAGTGCAAAAAGTAAAAAACTTCACTCGTAACTCCAAATTGAAATTCACATTGTATTTTCCAAGTTCGTAACATAGTAGATATCAATAAACATTCACAAGAATGTATTTGTAATCTTTTTCGATCTACCTCTCTTACTTCTATGTAACCAACTCTAAGTTACTCTAGTACATGTCTAGCATTTTCCAACATTTCACCAAAAACTTCATCTATTTTCTCTTTCTATATTTATGCAAGAATAACAAAAATTGTGTGTTTTGGAGAGAAGGACAATGTCGTAACTAAATTTTAGGCCATAGAGTAATTTTTGATAAATATGTTGGAGGCATTTCCGTTCACCCATTGTAACCCAATTGACTTTTCATACATAAACAATAATGAGATGGCTATAACTTAACTAATCAATGGTCAACCCTTACTTGACTTTCCATATATAAACACTAATGAAGATGTTTGACCTTAACTAATAAGCGGTCAACTCTTAATTAACTTTCATAACATAAACACTAATAAAATGGTTAGAACTTAACTAATCAACGATCAACCCTTGACTATCAATACAGAAACACTAATGAAATGGTTATAACTTAACTAATTAATGGTCAACTCTTAATTGACTTTTCATACATAAACACTGATGAGATGGTTATAGCTTTATCAGGTTTGAAAGAGGAATCAGCATATCCAGAGTTCAAAGAGGCATCAGGATCATCATGAGATTTGTAGATATCAGTACTACCAGAATTGTTAAAGGCAACAGCATTCACAGAGTTTAAAGAGGGGTCAGCATAACCAGAGATGGCAGAAATATCATGAGGCTTAGTGGAAACCTGGGAACCCTGTCTAAGGTTCAAATCTTCAGTACTTTCATTTTTGTTCATTTGTGGAGCACCTTGTGTGGGGTTGCCAACCTGTGAACCTTGTCTAAGGCTCTGAACTTCAGAACTTGCGATTGTGCCCGAATTTGAGTTTCCTTTCGCAGCATCAGTGACCGGAGAAGTCTGCTTGACAGAAGTATCTGCCTTATTCTTATAAACAAAGTGAGTCTTAGTCATAGAGGGGCCAGATGGAGGAATACCATGCCCTTTACCTTTATTCCTTCCCTGTTCATCATTGGGAACGGCTTTTTTACCTTCTTTAGTGGTGTTTCCTTGGGGTTTCCAGGGAATGAATTTGGAAGAGTTCTTCTCAAATCTGCAAACTGAGTCCGGATAATAATAAGTCTCATGTTAACGATGTTCTCTCTTTAAACTCTGGTTATGATGATATCTCTTTAAAGTCTGGGATGGCTGATAACTCTTTCAAATCTGATAACATTGATACATATAAGTCCCAGGAAAATGTAGTTGCATTTCTAAACTCCGGAAATAATGTTGTCCCTTTTAAATCTGGTCATACTGATATCCATAAAACTCATCATAATGCTGTAGTCCCTTTAAACTCTGGACCTGTTGATATCTTTTTAAACTCTGGGAATGCTAATGCCTCATTCATTTCTGATAATGCTGGTTATGACAGCACTCAAATTGAGAAGGTCAATGGTAAACACCATGATAGCAATCCTACAGCTACAGTCATTTCAACTCAGATTGCAGAAACCAGCAAGCTTTCAAGCACAACATACAAGATCCAACAAATTGACCCCCCAAAAAACATTATCCCGGCTGAGTCACCATTCCCTTTCGAAACAACTGTAATCAGACTCCCCCTTTTACCTCGTAAGGGATTTACATTCAAACCACTAGACTGGATTAACTCTGACACCTACCCGACGCAGCAGAAAATACTCGAGTCACAAATGAATCTACCTTTAGAAGTAATAAAAGCTAACCTATATCTCGAACATGACAGACTATCCAAATTCCTTAATCCCAACCAAACGGTGACCAAAAATAAACAGAGGAAATACACTAAAAAGGATTATACCTCCACACCAAAAACGGTTTTCACCCGTTCCTCTTTGACCCTATCCAAGAATATCCATGATTAGAGGAATCCTCCTAAAACTGTGCCACTGCCAACAGAAGCTCCTCCCAAATCTTTAAATATGGCCGAAGACTACTTACCAAGAGAATTTAAGGCGACTGATAGTTTTCTTTTTGGAATTGATAACTCAACTTCAATGATGCACTGTTTTTCACCTTGAATATATGCATGCCGTCAATTAGAATGGAGACTACTGTTTTTCTCTGTACTTGCCCTCAGGTCCATTTACAAGAAATCGGCATATACTCAGGCGCTCTCCTCAGCTTCATCTCGGATGGCGTACTCCTCAGCTTCATCTCTACACATTCGGATTCTGACTCAATGCACATTGGAACATCACCTCACGAGGAACCTAAGAAGCTCAGAGCAATTCTTCCTCTGTTGCTTAAGCTTAGGTTTACAATTTGTCTAGTTAATCTTGCCTGGCCAACGAAAGAATTAACACAGGGGGTGGAGATTCTTTGCGTTGGAATCGCAATTTTAACTTTGCATCGACCTTCTCAAGGCAGGTCACTAGTTTCCTTAAAGACACTACATTTTGCTGTATCTACCATTAACACTCATCTTCTACTCTTTTTATGGTTTGGGGAGCCAATATATTCCCCCTCACTTAGGTGAGTCTTCAATTAAAAAAAAAAAAGAGATGGTTATAACTTAACTAATTAACAGTTAAACCTTACTTGACTTTCCATATATAAACACTAATAAAAATGTTTGACCTTAACTAATAAATGGTCAACCCTTAATTGACTTTCATAACATAAACACTAATGAGATAATTATAACTTAACTAATCAACGACCAACCCTTACTTGACTTTCCATACATAAACACTATTGAAAATTAAGCACGGTCAACCCTTAATTACTTGACTTTCCATACATAAACACTAATGAAATGGTCAGAGTTTAACTAAAGAAATGGTTAGGGCTTAACTAATCCATATATAAATACTAGTAGAATGATTTAATTTTAACCAATCAATAATTAACAATTACTAGTAGAATGATTTTATATTAACTAATCAACGATTAACCATATCAAAAATAAATATACAAAGTTAGCGAAAAGAAATTTTGTTCTCTATTTCCGAATTCTCTACGTTTGAATATTATTTCATTAATTTTCCTCATTTATGAATTTTATTTCATAATTATTTAATTTAATATTTAATTTAAAATGACATGATGAATTTTAAAAATAAAATAGATTAATTATCAAAGAACACAATTAATGAATTTAGCCTTATATAAATTAGCTAATGAGCAATTTAGATTAAAGGCTTAGTCTATTTTCAGCCCAATATCAATTCAGCCTAATCACTAAACCTAAACCTTAACTCTATAAATAATCCATTTGACCCAAACCCTAGTCTATTTTCCATCGACGATGCCTCTTTTTCCTTTTTGACCAACGACACCTCTTTTGTCATTACCACCGCCTCCTCCTCCTCTTCCACTTCACCACCGACGCCACCCCCTTCTTCTTCTGTTCAACCCAGCGCCATCCTATTCTCCATCGAATCCATTAGCCCACGATCACGCTAGAGCTCATAGTGCTACTCCTCGCCGAAGCTCATGCTCACCACGTCGTTCCTTCTCACCGCACTGCTCCACCAGATGCACTCCTCCTTGCCTCATCGATGTTTAACTCCGGCTACGACTGTCGATTACTCTGCCCGCTAGTTGTGCATCCTCTGAGACCACTGATGCTTGGCCTTGCTCCGCCCATTTTCTCCGTTGTGCTTAGCCCCTGCTCCACCCCTGAAACGCCCTGCTCAACCCTTGGTCATCCCCTGCTCTACCTCGCTCTGACACTTCGAAATGAGTACTTATATGATTGAAATCTATTTCTATTTGTTTTGTAGAAATATGTGTTGTAGAACTAATCTCTTCCGTGTAATCTTGGTTCTGTATAATCTCTTTGGATAATATGTTTGTTGAAAATCACATCTCGGTTCTGTTTTTTATGAAATGTTTGTAGAAATTTCTTCTCAGTTCAGTATCTTTCACAACTGAAATCCCATTGTTGGCTATGAACTACCAAAAGCATATCGACGTCAACTCTGCTTCCGGTAGTTTTTTTAATTCCTGAAATACAATGTGCGATGTCGCACAAGCATCATTCCAATATTTTTTACTGCAGTTATTATGCGCGACCTCACATCTTCGTCACTAGATATTTTATTTACTCATGTCTCAAAATTTTTGTGCAACATCACACCCATGTCGATTGTTTTCACTTTTTACCTCAGTTATTTTCTGAAAAACTGAGGTAAAAAATATTTTTTACCTCGGTTATGAACCAAGGTAAACAACAAGGTAAAAACCCCTAAATTTACCTTGGTTTTTTCATGGATGAAAACCAAGGTAAAAACCCCCTACATAACCGAGGTCATAGGTGATGTTTCTTGTAGTGTTTGTTTGTCATTTTTGGGCATGTATTTAACTATATTGATAAATAGGAATTTAATGAAGGTATTTAGATATTGGTTGACATGGATCTCCTTGCGAAGACTTACGATTGCGGAATTAATATCTTTGATCTAGTGAAGGGATCTCACAATCTCGCACGAAATTCACATGTTTAGCCCTCGGGGTACGCCTAATCTTGACTCTCTCTCCAACTAGCCCTCAGGATCAGATTATAGGGTTTATTGATTCTTAACTAGCCCTCGGGTTAAGCAACAATGGAAGAAGCTTGCAAGCAAAAAGTATGAACTCAAAAGGTTGTATATTTGATTGATAAAAGTGTGATAAATTCGTCCATAAGGCCTCCCTATCAATATTGATAGGGTTACAATCTCGCCCCAAACCCTAATCACAAATGGAAACTGAATTGACTTATGGCTGCTGTAAGAAGCTAAAACCATATCCAACTGAAATATCTAAAATAAATGGTAGTCAAAGGTAATCTGGTCAAATTCTTCAAGAAGCAACATTGAAGAACGATACCTTATCTAATCTTACCAAATCTAAGTCTAATCAGAATAAAACCTAATATTTTCGAAACCCTAATGGACTGGTCTGGAAATCAGCTCTTCAAAGCCCACACAGCCGAGCTCTACAGTCTAAAAAACCCAAAATGGAATAATTTTATAATATTTTACAGTGATCACACTACCTCATTAAAAACATCCAGTGGGAAAAAGAGTATAGTGTTCTTCATGATGTCTTCAGTTCTTCGACAGTCTTGAACAATAAATCCAAAATGTAGATGATGATTCCTTCTTCAATTCTTCATCATAAAGGCGATCAATCAAAGCATTTAAAGCAGCATCCCTAAGCTTAGTCATTGACCTAGTCATAGGTCTCTTCATGTCACTTAGAGAATCCCAAACATATCCTTTAAATGTTTGATCAAGTCGTGGAATATTTTCATTTATGGTGGTAGTCATCTTGGCATCTCCATCATTCCCTCCGTGGTCGTCTGAACTTCCAGAACCATTGAATTGACAGACATATTTCTTTGTTTCTTCCCTCTTGATCGATGATGTAGGTGTAGGCGGTGCCATGCTATCAACTTTTCTCGCCAACCTTTGCACCTCACTCATAACTGCATTTATTACGACAGCAAACCGATCAGGATCATTGGCTTTATTTAGATTAATTCAATGTTGCTCCCAACTATCTGGAGTCTATTCACATGTATGTTTACCATTCCCACCATTAGAGGTTTTCGTCAATGGCAAATTGTTAGGATTTCTAACAAAAGGCGTAACGAATGGATTTTTGTCCCCTATCTTTGCTAAACTGCTAAGAAAATCAAACGGTTAGTTAAAAGAAATAGACCCCCTCCCTTTGTTTAGTAAGATTACTCATCAAGTGTACAACACTCACAACTAAAAAGGCGACGGCTAATGCAAGGGCAATTGATCAATTCAACGCAATTCAAAGCAGACTAGGGAAATGAGTACTGCAGAACATATTTCAAAATTTAAAAATATATAAACTTAAAATTGGGCTCTACAATCTATAATTCCAAATTCTAAAAATAATAAGGAACAAAACACAATTTGAATGGCACGAATCAGAGCTGTATTGAATGAATTATGATCAAAACAAGAAGGCTTTATATGGGCAATAAATAGGTTCCAAAAATTCAAGAAACTTTTCCGAAAACAAATTGGATTAGGAACTCAAATCCAAATCCCTTGTGGTAAAGGATTTTAATGGTTTTTATTTCCTTTTCCTCTTCCGATTAGGATTTTGACTTTTCTTTACCTTTTTCAAATCGGATTTCCTTTTTCTTTCCTTCTTTTTCAACCAAAATTTGTTTTTTGTACTATAAAACACTTACAACCAGAAACTTTTCGGTCACAATTCCCAAATTTTTTGGAAATTGCAAATCTACCCTCAAACTTTTGAAAATTGTAAATCTGCCCCAAATTTCAGATTTCAAATCCTAAATTCCAATTTTGATAAAAATCTGCTACATTTTGTTTTTTGATTTTCAAAAGGTTGTGGGACAAAAATCGCCTATACAAAACTTGGAATAAGTAAACGGCGACAACTTCCTCTTGATTCAAATGAACTTCGAGGTATTCAAGGTCATAAGGATCAAGAATATGACACTTTATATAAGGAAAATGACACAAGACTATTTTTTTTAAATAAGGTGTAATCAAGAATCAAAGACATTTCAAGATCACGGAATCAAGGAACGATAAAGAAAATAAATAGGATGAGCATGCAATAATTTTCAGAAGAGTTGACGAAAAATATCACAAGCACATAAACTGTTTAAGCTACCTAAAACTACAAAACTGGCCTGGAGGTGAAGGCGGATAATACTTGTTAATGCTCAGACCCATCGACGTTCGCCTGACTCGATTGATGAAGGTGAAGGCGGATAGTAATACCGAAGTATACAAACTCTAAGACCCTTCGACGTCCTTCAACTCTAGATTCAATCCTCCTAGTAAGAAAGATCAAACAAACACAGCACGAAAGAGTATATATACATAAGAAAAAATTGAAAATAAATTAATGCAAAACTCAAATTTTTTTCCCAGCCTCAGTAGATCGTTTGCTTTGCTCTGATACCAACTAATATGGATCTCCTTGCGAAGACTCACGATTGCGGAATTAATATCTTTGATTTATTGAAGAGATCTTGCAAACCCTCACTATCTCGCACGAAATTCTGGTGTCTAGCCCACGGGGTACGTCCGATCTTGACTTGTTCTCTAACTAGCCCTCAGGATCAGATTACAAGGTTTATTGATACTTAACTAGCCCTCAGGGTTAAGCAACAATCGAAGAAGCTCGCTAGTAAAGAGTATGAACTTAAAAGGTTGTATATTTAATTGATAAAAGTGTGATAAATTCGTCCATAAGGCCTCCCTATTTATAGGGTTACAATCTCACCCCAAACCTAATCACAATGGAAACTGAATCGACTTATGGAGTATAAGTACAATACTAAGGAGTCTTGGGGCATTTGTGTCACGTGTTTCGTATTATAATTTGATCCTTGATTTTTATTCACATAATGCAAGTATTTCTAAATCTATGCTCGATTACACAATGTGGAAAGCTTGATTAAATGGGAACTCCCATTCGACTATCACTCCATGGTTCTTCCTTCTCGTCATCTCTCACCTCCTCTGGATATAGCTAGTGATACTCTCTATACTGCCACTACTAGCCCTCACTCCCTGGGTTAGTAAACTAGACAACTCATGGTAAATTAAACTCGGGAGTAACATGGCTCATCGGAAACCACCATGGAAATTCACTCTTAGGATGCGTAATGTACACCCCAGAGCATCAGTTCCTCACGATTACCCTCTGAGGGACTCAACCTACCTAGTTTGCCACAAACACAGAATATGGCCGTTGGGATTAACCTTTTACCCCAAAGTAATAAGAGATTAACAACTCGATTACCCGTAACTCACCCATTGTCTATATACTAGCCCAATAATGCGTTAAAACCTAATCCAACCAAAGAACCAACAATCATGCATAGTTGTCACTCGTAGACACGACCTTCACATTAACCTTTGACCAAATCGACAAAAAGATGAAATTATCCCTGGTTTATTCCTGAGCCTAGCACTAAACCATGCAATGATATCACTTAGTCTTATTCCCTAACCTTAAGAATGCATAATCATAAGCATTAAACACAAGTAATAAAAATAATCAAGCAATAGATAGGAAGAATCTTGGAATCTCATAAATTAATAACTAAATCATGTTTATCAAATGCTCTCAAGTACTAATCTAGCCTAATATACAATAACCTACTAAAAATGAATAAATGAAGAGGGAATGAAAAAAGTAATGAAAAACCCAAAAGTCCGCCTCGTTATCCTTTGGGTAAAGGTGTGCTTTTATAAGTGGGGGGGAGAGAGAGGGGGGGAGAAAACCCAGCTCATTAAACCCTTGTCAACTCGATGGCACGGATAGTGCAGATTTGTATGATCCGTTCCTTGGGTTTTGGTTTTTACTTTGAAGATCCGTAAATTTACACGGTCTGCTCTCGGGGACCTCTTTCTCGAGCTTCATGCATTTGTGAGTGCACAAACCATGTAATTTGCACGGTCTATTCCTTAGGACTTTTTTGGCCATTTTCAACTTCTGAGTGGCACGGTTCATGCCATATGCATGTGTTTCCCTTGATGCTTCAAAACTTTATCCTTTCTTCTCCTTTTCTCTTCTAAACCAAGAAACTTTCTACCACATCGATATGTCGCCTTTAATCCACTACCACCCTTACACATGGCTTTCAATCTACTATCATTCTAGTGAAGCTAGCACCTTCTCCAATGAAGATCTCCAATTAAGCACACAAAACATTTACAAATTGACCAATTCTTAGAGGCGAAACACATTAAAATTAAATTCTTACAAAATAAGGAAATTAGGGCGAATGGCCACACAAAATGATTCTAACCCCCTATTTGGTACAACACCTAATATTCTAGCTAACCACTAACAAAACCTGATAAAAATGGGCATTAATTGTGTTTAAAATATATCAAATTACCATCTCATTGATAGTGTGCTATTAATAGTTGGCCTAAGTGCCCCTTTGTCAGCCCAGTAGCTAGGATATATCTTAGGGTTAATACCTCTTCGACAATACCTATTGGGTCGGCCAATTGGGAAACCCCAGTACTTGCTCCACCAAAAAACAAAACATTAGGCCTACCTAATTTCACATGCTTCAGGTAGACCGACATATATAAGGAAAAAAGTAACACTATTCACATAAATTATTCCTGATTATGTGAAGTAATATGATTTTACCATCGGAGCCTTTTCCTCCCAGACACCTCCAAGGGGCTTTTTGTTGCAGACTCTGGCTAAGAAAGCTCACGAATTGTCAATAGTGGTTTCAAGGTGCATTAATTTGGCACACTCGGTGAGACCGTCAAATCTGATTGTGAGCTCTGTTGTTCATGTCCACTTCTACAACAAGCACATTATGTAGAAGTGAACGAATGAAAGGAAGGAATTCTGATGCTTGTGAAGAAGTACAATCCCTATATCGGGGAAAAATATCAAGAAAATGAAGAAAATGCAAAAAGCTGGTGTCTGACCTCCTACGACGACAACTGACCAGATCCCGTTAACCGCAGTGGTGGGGGAATCTCATGTCGAGCCAACAAAACCCTCCAGAAAAATGGAGATCAGTGTTAAACCTTGGGTAGGAGGAATTGGGGGCCTACCTTACTAAGTCCAGCGCACCAGCAAAGAGATGATCCATAGTTCACAGCAGTTTCAGTGGATTTGCAAGTCAAAGTGGCCGCTGGAGCCGCCCGAGCAATCCATGGTACAGGGGTTACCCTGCCCTTACCCTAGCAAAATCTAGCGCAGCTGGCACGGACCCTCATGTTCATAGGGTTTCATATGGACCCCTTGATGCTCTACCAAAGTATGATCCAGCAGCCAATGATTCCCTCACCTTCGATGCCTGATGATGCAGCTGAGACTCCTGCTGCAAGTTAACCCAAGGATGTCTTACCTTTCAAACCTAGGCTGGGGCACCCAGGAGCAACCAAAACCCACGTTTCCAAGCTTAGGCACGGTCCTGGCTTATTCAGTACCTTTCGCAAACGTCCTACTGCTAAACTTAGAGGTCCCTCATTCGATGGCCTGATCGGTATGGAAATACATGGGTCACAAGAGCCAAACTCATTTTTGGGCTCAGGGGGAGAACCCTCTCCATGACCCATACAGATGTACAAAAACCCTGTGGAAAGAGGGTTAAGGACGAGATAGATGGCTTTGAACTAGATGTACCAAATCCTTACCATGGGGGGTTCCCAAATGTTCAGCCCATATCATAACTCACGATTGGGCTGGCAAGGAGGCGACATGGGCGATGCCCTAACAAGGGAGCTGGAAAAATTAATTGGCCCCTCGGGATAGGTCGCGGCCTCCACTTTTAGCTCTTCGATCGTGGAAATTTAGGGACCCACAAATCTGAAACAACATGAAGAACTCCTGACCTACAACGAAGATACAAATCCTCGTGAATTCATACAGACCTTTCTTAGTCTTATGAATTAGAGGGACTTTAGCGAGCAGTTAACATTCAAGATGATAGGGAGTTACCTTCAAGGAAAAGCTCAGGAGTAGTTCAACAAACTAGGAAAGGGGACCTTGCACTCATATAGAGACTTTAGAATAGCACAGTGAGTCAATTCTTCCTGAAGAAGCAATTTACCAAGACCTTGATCAAATTCTACCAGAGCAAGCAGAGGCCGGGGGAGTTCACTAAAGCGTTCTACCACCGATACATGGATTAAAGTCTTAGTATGGTAAACCAAACAAGGGAAGGAGTAATCCTAAGCTAGATGAACAGGATGACTAACTTGCATTTGTACAAGAAGCTGGTCTCAAAGATTCCAGAAACCTTGCAGCAGCTGCAAGAAGTGGTCAAACAATACTCAAAGATCGAGGAGGCTAGGAAAAGGAAATGAGATGGTGAAAAATTAACGAATGGGCAGTTTAACCCCTCGGAACAAAGATCTAAGAGGCCTAAAGCTATAAGGTCTGGTTTTGTAGGGTATATCCCCTTACTAAGTCATGAGCGGAAATACACTCCATCCATAAAGAACAGTTAAGGACTCCTCCCTCTATCAAGGACACACCTTAGAAGAGAGCCTTGAAATTTTTTTTGCAATCATCACAAGGACTACGGCCATGATATAGATGTTTCTCAGCATCTGAAGTCTTAGATCAAAAGATGTGTAAGAGAGGGCCTCTTCCGAGATTGTGTGGCTAGGCTAAAAGGGGGAGATAGCTCCTCAAAAGGAAAAGGAGGGCATCAACCCTAGAAGCCTTACAAGCAAGCCTCCGACCGAGGCAGCCGTGATCAACAAGGGAAAAATAGGGAATGAGCCGAGGCTCATCCAAGGGAGCACAATGGGGCCGATCTGGAGGTTCAAATAGATGTAAACCAAGGGGAGCCAATAGGGTGATCAACTTTATCAACGGATTTGTGAATGTTAGGTCTTCAAACATGGTCATCAAGGCCCAGTCCCAATACATTCCCCCTATTGAGCCTCGACAGAAGAGGCTTTGGCCCGATGAGGCTATAGCCTTCTCAGAGGTAGACCCGGTCCCTAGTCAGACCCCCCCCCCATGATGATCCCATGGTAATTCATGCAATGATCTGATATTCCTACGTGAAAATGGTCTTTGTAGATGATGGAAGCGGGGTGGAAGTTATGTTTGCCAATTGCTTTGGCCAACTTAATTTGGGGCGTCATAGCTTGAAAAGAACCACCTCGCTGTTGTCAGGCTTTACCGAGAATATGGTGCTACCTTTAGGCGGGATAACCCTTCCCGTTTGAGATGCAGATGGAGATAAAAAAGTGATAATTGAATGTAGCTTCACTGTTATCGATGCCATATTCCCATATAATGTGATCTTAGGAAGGCCATGGATGTGCCAGGCACGAGCCCTTTGGTCCCTATACTATCTGGCGAATGAAGTTCCCCACTAGGAAAGGGATAGCAGTTATCAAGGTGGACCATTTGGCAGCTCAAAGCTGCTTGGTAGTAGCCCTAAAAGAGTTAAAGAATGGGGATAATATCACCTCAGTCCAAGGAGAATTCAATCCATGGACACCGAAACTCTCCCCATTCGAACTTCGGGGACGGTGCCTATGGGAAAGCGGATGTCGGCTGCAATAAAAGAAATGCTAAAGGCCTTGCTCGATAGGTACGTGGATGTGTTCTCATGAAGCACCTCTAATTTGACAGGAGTACCGCAGCAGTTGATGGTCCATAAGTTGAATGTTTACCCATCTCAGAATCCCATTAAGAAGAAAAGAAGAATGTTTGCCCTCGAGAGGGCCGAGGCCATAAAAGAAGAAGTTAGAAAACTTCTTCAATCCGACGTCATCAAAGAAGTGATCTACCCATAGTAGTTAGCCAACACATTCATGGTCCCCAAGCATGGCAGTGCTTGGCGAATGTGCATTGACTTCACGGATCTCAACAAGTGTTGCCCCAAGGACAGCTACCCCATACCATCCATCGATATGCTGGTCGAAGCAGTTGCAGAGTACCAAGTGCTCACCTTCTTCGATGCCAATAAGGGTTACAACCAGATACTCATGGTCGAGGAAGATAATTAGAAAAATGCCATTCATTACGGACGTTGGGCCATTTTGTTACAAAAAGATGTCGCTCGGCTTTAAAAAATGCAAGAGCAACTTACCAAAGATTAGTGGACAAGCTCTTTAAAGGTCAGATTGGGAGAAACAAGGAGATATACATAGATGATAGCAAGAGCTATGACCAGTTCTATCTGATCTAGAGGAAATTTTTAAGAAGCTCCGAGAATCCAACCTTAAGTTAAATCTGTCTAAGTGTGTGATCGAAGTGAGGGCTGGAAATTTTCTGGGCTTTATAGTGTCCGAGAGGGGGTATCGATGTCAACTTAGAAAAAGTGAAGGTCTTGATAAACATGAAGCCCCCCCTCGAATGGTTAAGCATGCTCAAAGGCTCACTGGATCGCAAGCTACACTAACTGTTTCCTCTCCAAAGGTGCCTAGAAGTACATCCCCTTCTTCGATATGCTTCAAAAGGCAAAGAAGTTGGGCAGAGGAGTGTGAGCAAGCCTTTCAAGATCTTAAAGAACACCTCTGCAGCCTACCAACCTTGATGAAGTCAGAGAATGGGGAAGATTTGTATTTATACATCTCAGCCTCCCCCTTGGAAGTCAATGCAATCTTGGTGAAAGAGGAGGGAAGGACACAACACCCCATCTACTTTGTAAGTATGGCCTTGCAAGGGCTAGAAACTCTGTACACATCCCTCTAAAGGTTAATATTAGCTCTCATTCATGCAGCCAGATGGATTTGACCATACTTACAAAGTCACAAAATTATTTTACTGACCAGTTATCCCATCAGACAAGTGCTCCTCAAGCACGAGGGTGAATGATGAAAAGGGAGATCGAGCTGGGGGAACACGACAATCATTTTCGCCCAAGGACAGCTATTAAAGGCCAAGCATTGGCAGATTTATTGCGAAAACTACAGAGGTCATCGAGGTCGATGAAGAGAAGGGGCTCGAGGGGACGTGGATTTATGTGGACGGAGCGTCACACTCGGGGGGAAGTGGAGCAGGCATACTAGCCCCAATGGAAAAGACCATTCTTACGCACTAAACTTTGACTTTAAGGCTAAAAATAATGAAGCCGGATATGAAGCGCTGATCACAGGACTTTGATTTAGAAAAAGAGCTAAATGTTTTAAATCTGGAGAGTTTCAGTGATTCTCATATTGAGGTCCAGTAAGTCAAGGAGGAATACGAGGCTAGGGGAAGGAGCTTGCAACGCTACCTGGAGGTGGTAAAGCCCCACCTTGGTAATTTCCATCACTACATCCAGACACAAGTCCCCCGAGAAAGGAATCACAAGGCTGATGCCTTGAGCAAGCTAGCCTCTTCGAACCTCAACTTATAATCTCAAAGGCACCTAATGGTAGAAAAGTTGAGCAAGTGTAGATTTGAAGAGGAAATAGTGATGATGGTAAAGGAGGAGAACTCGTGGATAACGCCAATCATGAACTACCTTCGAGACGGTACCTTTCCCGAAGGTACTATCAAAGCGAGGAAAGTTAGGCTGAAAGCTCCTAAGTATGTGATCCATGCAAATGTGCTTTATCAATGGGGTTACCTATAACCGCTTCTTCAATGCCTAGCCCCCCATGAAACTAATTATCTGATTTGCGAGACTCACAAGGAAGTATGTGGAAGCCATCATGGGGCTCGATCAATAGCAAAGAAGGTTTTTATGGCCTAAGATATTCGATGACGTCAATAGGCATATCCAAGCCTGCCACAAATGCCAAAGACATGCGCCGATCACCCACGTTCCTCAAGAGAGAGAAGAGAAAACATCTTCAAATGAAAAGTAATTCCCCAAAAAACTTAAGAGTAAAAAAAGGCAAGGGTAGTGGTTCTTCGAGGGTTTCTATGCCAACCCGTGGCGTGGAGGCTACTAACATAGTTCCCTCGACCACGAATATTGTTGGGGGTCCGAGGTCCCTTCTAAGGATGCCTCCCCCGTCCACGAAGGTGTTTTCAACATAGTTTTGACTCTCTTATTTTTGAGTTGCAAGCTTTTACTTTCAATGTTCACATTCTATCTTATTGCCTGACCTCTATCTCTTTTTTATTTCAGAGGGCTTCAGCAGCAATTTCACCTTTGAAGAGGTGGAGGAGGTCTTTGAAGTCTTACCGAGGGACCAGACCAGGGTCTCCCCCTCATCCTCCAGCCGCAACAGACCTTGGACGGCCTTAATCAAACCATCATCCAAATCGAAGCTGAGGATTACGTCCACATCAAAAATGGGGCTCGAGATCAAGCTAAGAGAGACATCGAGGAATCTCAGTCCCCTATTCATTCCCCTCGAAAATAGAAGGTTGTTGAGAAAAACACTCCCCACTCTCTCCTCCGAGCTGATGGCAAGGCTACCTCCTTTATTGCCCTAGGTCCCTCCAAATCCCAGCTCGTCAAGGACCCCGGGGTGGCCTTGATGGTGGGATCCGTGGATGCTCTCCTTCAAGGTTTCTTGGCTAAGGCGCATGAAATGAAGGTACTCTAGGTTGCGGCTGACCGCGCTAAGGGGCTCGAGCCCAAGGTAGTGGTTGTTGACGCTACCAACGACCATAAGCTGAAGGTCGAAGAGCTCGAAAAGAAGTTTTCCACCCTCGAGGATAGACAGTCTGAGGCCGCAGAGAAGTTGGCCAATGTTTGTAAGTCCATCAAGGACCTCTTCGATGAGAATGCCACCCTCAAAGGTCTTTGCTCCACTAAGTAGCGAGTCGTCGTACTCGAAGCCTACACCAATATGGTGATGAAGAAATTGGAGTTTCGGCAGTTCTTTGGGTCTCTCTCAGAGCTATGCATCGGGGTTGCTCAGAATGACCTCGCCACTACCATCAGTAAAGAGTTTCCGGTCAAATATGCTATGACGGTTGACGTGCACCAGAACAACAGCCTCCGATCCCACTTGAACTACCTCTGGTGGAAGTCCATCCAAGACGAGGTTGTTAAATTTCCACTCCTGAGCATCTGAAAGCCCCGTGCAAGTTCTTCACCGCCAAGAAACTTTGCAGCCTCAAAGTGGATGGGGATGGCAAGTGGAAGGAGAGCTTGGTGGACCCTAGAGCTTGAGTTACTTCCAAGTCTGAAGCAAGCTCATTAAATGCCTTTGGGGCTACTCCTAGCTAGGGCACTATATATGAAGTCTCTCTTTTAGAATTTACCTTGATATTTTTTGTAGCCCTAATTTTTCTATGAATGGAAATTTCTTTTTACTTATGTATTTTCTTCTATCTTTCTTTGCCTTGTAGACTTTAGCTTTGGTACCTTACTGCCCTCCTCAAACACAAAGGGGAACGATCCTTGATTTATTTTTCCAAGTGATGAAGAAATGGTATCATGAGATCGAAGATTGGGCGTGGGACCATCGCGTAACTGCTGGGCGATATTGGTGTAGAGCACTCTGCCTCAAAGACGAACTTAAAACTACATGCAATGAGCTTGACTTATGGCGAAGTGGCCATCATGATAGGTAGAAAGAACTCCTTGACGAACTCAGCCATATGAGGGAGGAACATGACTCTATGGCTGCTTCACTGGATATCATGTTCAACGATCACCAGCTCATTTTCTGTTGACACAACCAACTTCTCAAGAATATTACCACCGGATCGGAGTTCAACTTGATACAAGAGTGCATATCAGCGGCTAAAGCTTTCAAGGCCTCCGAGAGGGCATCTTCTTCTCACTCGCAGGAGGTGGCCAAGCATTATCGTCGCGAGGCTAAAAAACCCTTGGATAACTGCAACCTGCTCTGTGAGTGCATCTTCCTAGCTGCGGCCGAGCTAGCTGAATGGAAAAGCCAGAATCAAGAGCTTCGATCTTGTGTGGTGCACTTAGAGCAAACCGCTAAGGAGAATGGGCAACTCTGCTTGAGTGCTTGTAAGGAAAAGGATAAGCTCGAGAATGAATTATGCAAGTAGGATAGCACACTCAAGGCTTACGAGGAAAGCCTTTGACCTTACAGTCTTTGACTTGGAATGGTAGATCTGAGGTTTGTCACGGATTTTGGGGGATATCTTGAAGAGACTGTTAGGATTATGTTTTTCTTGCTCTTCGTCTTCGAGGGAACTCCTCCCTCAGCGTTCAAAGATAGTTTTCTATTCTCTTTCTTGGATTTGCCACCCTTATCCCCCTTCGTTCTCTTCTTAGATGCCCCACAATGGAAGGGTCGGTGGTGGAGGCAGTTTTATCAGCACAGGGGACTGACCATACACGTACTGCTCATATACCTCAAAAGGCCAAGTGTAGCCAGTCCCCTGCTTCCCATAAGTATCTCAGACGTCCAATGACTCGGCCGACAGTTTTGGGCACTTGGTACTTACTGGAATTCTCAAACATTGGCCTCGGGTTCCACTTAGGGACCCAGTAGCATTCCGCCTTGCACTGGAAGGTGTAAATGGGGGGTTCGTTCCATCCTTTACAGTTGGAGGATATCTTGATAGGATGGTTGGAGGACCTATTACTAAGGGTAAAAATACCCTCGACCTCCCCCTTCTTGTTGAAGACAGACTTACTCTGAGATATGTAGTAAAGAGATTGGAAGAGATCGTACGAGGGCACGATCTGTAGTTTGGGGCACTGCATTATAAAACACGTGATATGAGTGATGACGTTCGAATGGACCTGGGTTCGGTTTATTGGGTGCTCTTCGAGGAGTTGAGAGAACAGTAGAGGAAATGGGAAGCAAAGCCCAAACTTCAGATGTCGTTCGTAAATGGAACATCTCCCGAGTCAAGGGCTATTCGGAGTACCATCATCTCAAATGAGCTTCAACTTAAGGTCTGCAAGAACCTAAACTGCAACAGGGTGGGTAGCAAGCATCCTAGAAATCTCCTTGGGAATTCGGTAGGAGATCTCGATAACAGGGGTAAGAAATTCCCAGTAGAACAACCTCCCCTCATCATCAACCTTCACGGACGCATCCATCAGAGCCCTCTCCTTCGTAACTATCCACTTCCTCTTAAGACCTTGTTGCGGTGGAGGGCACCGAGCTGAGGTACCTCTCGCTCCTCCACCAGAAAGTTTTGACCCGGTGGCAGAAGCTGGAATGGCGTCGAAATCCTGCATACGAGATCTGGAGGAGTCATATTCTCTGCTGGTGGAGGACCCGGAGATGGCCCAAAACTTGGTCAAAATTCCCCCCTGGTCCTCGAGGGTGTTTACAACATTCTTAAAATGCAAAACTAAGGGCGAAGTAAAGGGGAAAAGGGACTTACTGGCGGCCAGACCAAAGTTCTGTGAAAACATGAGGACAAGCCGGCGGTGAGAAGTGAACTATAAGAGAGAGAAAAAGAGTTTACAGAAGCACCTCGGAGAAGATTGGGAAAAAGTTACTCCCTCTGGTCCTCTTATATTGGCCTACTTTTCATTTTGGGATGGTTTTTTATTTATGTCTCCTTCCCCTTTTGGTAAATTCTAGAATGTTTTCATCCACTCATTTTACTTTTTACACTTCCAATACAATCTCTACCATTCATTTATCTTTTTGAAAAAATTTGTGCCCAAAAGTTGAGGCCAATATAAGAGGACCAGAGGGAGTATTAATGTTCTTCAAAGGCGGCTTATATAGATAGCAAGGAGAAGGGTAATGATTACCTTGGGCCGCAAAAAAATTAAGAGGCGTAAGAACGTGAGATAGCGCACCCACATGATGAAAATATTATCCTCATTTATGAGAGAGGACGCGCGCGCGGAATCCATGGTGGGCGCCATTTTCCCCAGGAAGCAAGTATGCAACACGCGCCTAGTGTCCTTTCCACTTCCCCTATTCAAGGTCTCCATGTGCCATAACATCGAGGCCTCCCGCTTCAAGCAAAATAAAGCCAAAGGTCGAACCCTTACCCAATAAAAGACTCGAAGGTCGAACCTTCAGCTTTCTAGGGGCTTATTGATAGTGTGCTATTAATAGTGGGCCTGAGTGCCCTTTTGCCAGAGGAATTATCTTGGGGTTAATACCTCTTGGATAATACCCATTGGGTTGGCCCAATGGAAAACCCTAGTACTTGCTCCGTCGGAATATAAACACTAGCCCTATCTAATATCACATGTCGTAGGTAGGCTAACATGTATAAGGTAAAGGTAACACTATTCACATTAGCTATTCCTGATTCTGTTAAGTAATTTGACTTTACCATCGGAGCCTTTTTCCCCCGGACACCTCCGAGGGTTTTCTCTTGCAGACTACGGCTAGGAAAGCTCTTAGATGAATGTAGCTTTGAGAGTCTTAGTTTAGATGTTGTTAGCTGACCCCATGTATATTTTTGTACCTCTTCTTGGAAACCCATTGACCAAACTGAACTCCTAGTTCACATTTGGTTCTAATGTTGCTTTTGCTATGAGTTCTTGTGCAATACCATCCCCTTCATAACTTATTTCTATCTACTCACTACAGTGATGAGATGTTAACACCCGACCCCGAGCTTACCATGATCATGCCTTTTGTTATCACTGATAGCGGGCGGGCATCGCACCCCTATTCAAAGATAATTTATAAGCCCTTTTTGCTTACTTTCTACAACTAGGTAGATAGCGGCAAATCGGGGCATCCAAGAAGAAGAGGGATCTTCCTAAGCGCTTAAGCACAAATGGTTGATATTATGCTAGGAGTAGATATATATACATACACATAAAAGCATGTAAATAGGGGGGTTTTGGTTGGTTGGTTGTCCTAAGTTATGAGAATAAATAAAAAGACAAGATAACTAGCAAGGTCAAGTGACTATGCTAATCATCAAACAAAACTAAGAAAAGGGGTTTTAAAACTACAAAGATAAAGCCTTGGGGGCAATGGATATCCACTTCCAAACCTAATGTAGATCATTGAACCATTCACTCATCCTATCGCATTCGTCACTTGGCTTAACATTAACATACCTCTCTAGCAAGAATCGCAACTCATTATGCACAAGAAGTTCTAAGTTCACATTCATAGATTTTCATGCAAAGGAGCTACGGAATTCATCACGTTCCTAACACCTAACCAATTCAATCATACAAACACTCTCTATTCTCAAACAACTCATGGCACAAATGAAGTGAAACACACCATCAAGAATACATAAATGCTAAATAACAAATGCTTCAAGGATGAATTAAAATCATCTATTCAATACTTCAACTACTTGTTGTGAAGATAAATCTTTCATCCTTCTTAGTTCGTAGTTTGCAAGAGTGAATTCGACATCTCTTGTCAAACCTCACCAATGACTCCCGTTGTCGAGACCACGACTCAAGGTATCCCATTGATGGCATTTAGCATGAAGAACCAACAAGCTTGGCAATGCTTATGACCACTACACCGTGACTAAGCATTTAACCAATTCATGCAATTACACGAGATTGGATGAACGTGCAACGCACATTCATCCAAGAGCATATAACTCTCTCGTTTGCTACACAAACGAACATGACGAAGAGTTCAACATCAATCACATTCATCTAGCACATTATCAATCCATCAACACAATCAAAAGCTCTAAATCATACTCATACATTCCTAACAAGAACAAGGGGGAAATCAACCCAAATCCCCCAAACCCTAGCTAGCAATTCATACAAGTATTTCATATGCTCAAGCTCTCAACAACATCAATGAAATCAACAATTAACATTCAAAGCACAATAAATGCACAATAGCAAAAATACCAAATAGATAGATATAAATGGTTCTCAATACATAGATACGGAAGCTTCAATCTTTTTCTCCCAAGGTAAAAACTAAGCTAGAACAACAAAAAACATAATTAAACTACAAAAACTAAGGAAAGAAAGAGAAGAAAATCAAGGGTTTTCAAGCCCTAAAACCAGAGAAAAATGGGCTGGGCAAAGCTGCAGAAGGGGAGGAAAGAGAGTGGTATTTATAGTGCAAAGAAGATAAAGTGAATTTCTGGCCGCCCGTTGGTCGCGACTCGCGACGGGTTTCGTCGCGACTCGCGACGGGTGCCAGAATTTTGCATGTTGTCTTCTCCTTCTTCATAGTCATCCCTCTCAATCTTCAAGTCTTCAACGGCTCCAAAAATGGTCTTCAACGGCCTCCGGTCTTCATGTCTTCGAAGTGAGTATTCAAAAGTCTTCGAAAGTGTAGTCTTCAATGTCCTCCAGTCTTCGTTGCTTCCATGTTCTTCCCTCGTCACACAAAGTCCACTTAGAAGAGGTAAAAGAGCATAAAGTTGCTCTTACCTCTCCTAAGAGAATTTCAAGGTAAAACACAAGCTCTCGATAATAAAAGAGCACAAAAGTGATCCTAAATACTACTAAATAATGCATATAAAATGAACACATCAAACCTCCCCGCACTTAAACCTTACTCGCCCTCGAGTAAGAAAAGATCCAAGCACACGGAGGAAATGATATATCTATATCCTAACTACTAATCCCCCAATCAAGGCTTCACAAAAACTCTCAATATCATAAATCCCAAAATAAAAGCTCACATGAGAATTTTTTCACACACACATCCCCAATCCCAAATCTAACCAAACCTAACACTTATCAATTCACTACCTATAAAAATATTTCAAAGCCCCGAATTGATATTCCCAAAGTCCAATGACACAAGATGAAGTTAAAACCATTTAATAGGTTTAAGCACATACTTCACCTAATGCCAATATATCCACAAAAATCCAATGACATAAAATGAAGCTAAAGCCATATAAGTGGTTCAAACACATGCTTCCCTAATGCCAATATATCAACCAAAAACGAAGTAGAAAAGGATCAAGAATTTCATAACCATACTTCGTTTTCCTAACCCACTAAGCTACCCAATCCCAAGAGGTCTATAGATGTTGAGCTACCCGACCCATCCATGTGACAACCGCAACCTTATGACTCCAACGCCGGCAAATGAGTGAAATCATAGCATTTTTCAATTTCTCTCATTTTCTCTCATTTTGCCTAGGAGCTCTTTCGAGTTTTCATCCTAGCCACACATCATATTTCTTTAGCTCACATCTCACCTTTTTCCGCACATTTTAGCTTCTCATTTTTGCCTAGGCCGCCCTTTCAGGTTTTTGACCTATCCGGGCCCCCAATGTTGCCTAAGTTGCCCTCTCGGGTTTTCAACTTAGCGGGTTTTCTTTTCTCTTTTTTTTCTTCTTCTTTTTTTTATTTTTTTTTCTTTTTCTCATGTTTTTCCAATGAAAAGTAGCAAAAAGCATTCCAAAACAATCTAGCATGCATGTGATTCCTCTAACCCCTCCCCACACTTAAAACATTACATTGCCCTCAATGTAAACATGTAAGGCAAGAACAATAAAAATCAAGGCAAGGGGGTAGAGTGACACCCGTTTCTCCGCATAGTCGCCGGTGATATGGCGCAATCCAATGTAATTGTATGGTCCCAAAATCAATTTTGGAACCGGAAGGGGGAGCAAAGATGCCGCAGAAGAACTCACCCCTCGAGAAAAGCATTATCTCCGTGGCGTCGTTTGATCAAGACTAACACCACAAAGAACAACATTAAACTCACAAGTACATAAGGATTTGGAATACTAGGTTTAGCATAGAGCATTAATAACCATAGTATTCTCAAAGAACAACCAATCCACCCATAACCACCACTATAAGATTATGCATTAAAAATATCCAGCATATATTGACATATATACAAGCATCATTATAGGATATGCACTCACGGTCACAATGATGTAGTCGGCATACTACAATCAACAAAGGTACTATAAAGATGCAAGAATGTTCATATGTCAATATATGTAGGATGGTGGAGGAATGAGTGGGTATGTGGTGGTTCTTGGGAGTGTTGGGTGGAGAAGAAGGAAGAATCATGCAATGTTTAAGATCAAATGAAAACTTGGATTTTTCATCGCGACTCGCGATGGAACTGGTCGCGACACGCGATAAGTTCTTCGCGGCTCGCGATCGGTTTGTCGCGACTCGCAAAAAGTCGAGGCCGGGAGCTGATCTTTAGCAAAAATTTTCTGATCTCGTCGCGACTCGCGATGGCCCATCGCGAGGCTGTCGCGACTCGCCGAAAGTTGGTTCCGAAAGCCCAAAAATTTCTGAGCTCGTCGCGACTCGCGACGAAACCTCGCGATGTCATCGCGACTCGCGAAAAGTTGGTGCTGGGAGTGGATTTTTCTCCCCTGTTCGTCGCGACTCGCGACGACCTCATCGCGACTCGCGACGGCAGGGTATCCCAGGCTTGAAAATTTTTTTCTTTTGCTTACCAATTGTCCAAGCTTTCTTCCCTTGTTCGTTGATCTCGTTCCTTCATCTCCTCCATTGCAATGCACTTCACTTTGCTACAAAATCACAAAAAAAACACGCCATAAAAAGAACAAAACAACAACAAAAACAAACTAAGAAACACAAACTAAGAAACAAAAACTAAAAGAAATGCCGAATTTATTTTACGTCGTTGGCACGACGAAGCTCCGTATTTTTAAGGTCATCGGCACGACCCTAATGTTATCCGTATGGTGAAGGCTTGAAGCTCTTCACCATGAGCATCCAAAATAAGAGAGGTGGGGGCAAAAACTTTCAAGAGGAAAGTCTTGTGGAGGTGGAGATGGTTCAAAGGGAATTGAGTGGTTAGGGAGCTTGGGATAATCTTTCGGCTCCTCTCTTGTTTCCCTCAAAACTTCCGAAAATATTAGAGTTGGTTCATTAGGTGGGAGAAGGGGTAACGATGCTAATGGATGTAGCACTATCACCTCTTCCTCCATTTTTCTATCCTCAATAACCAACTCCTCATCCCTTTCAAACTCAAAATCATTCTTATTGGTGACCTCATTCACCGAGTCATCGAATTCAAGTTGAGATGGTGTATTTTCGGAATCACGAGCTTCCACGTGGGCCAATACCTCTAATATGTTCCTCACATGCCCCTCAATGGCCTCAACACTAGAGGAGAGCTGGGTATCCGGCTCCTCACTAGTAAAGGAGTTCAAGTTTGCTATGGTATTTAAGACATCCTCACGTGTCAAACTTGAACTTCCTTGTTGGGCTTGGTTTTGGGGTATGGTATTATAGGGTGGTGATGGCCAACTAGGTTGCTCGTATGGTTGGTTTTCCGGCTCATTCTCATACCACCAATCCAGATTACCACTCCATTCCGGATTGTAAGAGTTGTGGTATGGATAGCATTCATGAGCTTCTTGCCCTTGAAAACCAACATCTCCTACCTCTTGGTAGCACTCTTCATAGTACCCATGGTTTTGAAAACCAAGGGTTCTTTCTCGGTCATAGTGCTCATCCCACAACAAAGGGAAAGATTCGGTAGGATGATCGGAATGACACACCCTACAAAACCTTGCTTGTTGAGCCTCTCTTCTCATCATGAGTTCCCTCAAGGTGAGACGCTCCATTAAAAAAAATCAAAAGTTCGGAATCATAGTGCAAGGATTCTCGATAAAATAAATTACCAAGAACTCAAGCAATACCTACTCCGAACAAAAACAACCACCAAGTAGTGGAAAATAAAAACAACTAGCTAATACACAACCAAATACACCTAAATACTTAAGAATAAACGCCTCTTCCCCGGCAGCGGCGCCATTTTAATAGCGGGCGGTCGTCACACCCCTATTCAAAGATAATTTATAAGCCCTTTTTGGTTACTTTCTACAACTAGGTAGATAGCGGCAAATCGGGGTCGTTCAAGGAGAAGAGGGGTCTTCCTAAGCGCTTAAGCACAAATGGTTGATATTATGCTAGGAGTAGATATATATACATACACATAAAAGCATGTAAAAATGGGGGTTTTGGTTGGTTGGTTGTCCTAAGTTATGAGAATAAATAAAAGACAAGACAACTAGCAAGGTCAAGTGACTATGCTAATCATCAAACAAAACTAAGAAAAGGGGTTTTAAAACTACAAAGATAAAGCCTTGGGGGCAATGGATATCCACTTCCAAACCTAATGTAGATCATTGAACCATTCACTCATCCTATCGCATTCGTTACTTGGCTTAACATTAACATACCTCTCTAGCAAGAATCACAACACATTATGCACAAGAAGTTCTAAGTTCACATTCATATATTTTCATGCAAAGGAGCTACAGAATTCGTCACGTTCCTAACACCTAACCAATTCAATCATACAAACACTCCCTATTCTCAAACAACTCATGGCACAAATGAAGTGAAACACACCATCAAGAATACATAAATGCTAAATAACAAATGCTTCAAGGATGAATTAAAATCATCTATTCAATACTTCAACTACTTGTTGTGAAGATAAATCTTCCATCCTTCTTAGTTCGTAGTTTGCAAGAGTGAATTCGACATCTCTTATCAAACCTCACCAATGACTCCCGTTGTCGAGACCACGACTCAAGGTATCCCATTGATGGCATTTAGCACGAAGAACCAACAAGCTTGGCAATGCTTATGACCACTACACCGTGACTAAGCATTTAACCAATTCATGCAATTACACGAGATTGGATGAATGTGCAGCGTACATTCATCCAAGAGCATATAACTCTCTCGTTTGCTACACAAACGAACATGACGAAGAGTTCAACATCAATCACATTCATCTAGCACATTATCAATCCATCAACACAATCAAAAGCTCTAAATCATACTCATACATTCCTAACAAGAACAAGGGGGAAATCAACCCAAATCCCCCAAACCCTAGCTAGCAATTCATACAAGTATTTCATATGCTCAAGCTCTCAACAACATCAATGAAATCAACAATTAACATTCAAAGCACAATAAATGCACAATAGCAAAAACACCAAATAGATAGATATAAATGGTTCTCAATACATTGATATGGAAGCTTCAATCCTTTGCTCCCAAGGTAAAAACTAAGCTAGAACAACAAAAGACATAATTAAACTACAAAAACTAAGGAAAGAAAGAGAAGAAAACCAAGGGTTTTCAAGCCCTAAAACCAGAGAAAAACGGGCTGGGCAAAGCTGCAGAAGAGGAGGAAAGAGAGTGGCATTTATAGTGCAAAGAAGATAAAGTGGATTTCTGGCCGCCCGTTGGTCGTGACTCGCGACGAGTTTCATCGCGACTCGCGACGGTGTTGCAACGGGTTTCATCGCGACTCACGACGGGTGCCAGAATTTTGCATGTTGTCTTCTTCTTCTTCATAGTCATCCCTCTCAATCTTCAAGTCTTCAACGGCTCCAAAAATGGTCTTCAACGGCCTCCGGTCTTCATGTCTTCAAAGTGAGTATTCAAAAGTCTTCGAAAGTGTAGTATTCAATGTCCTCCGGTCTTCGTTGCTTCCGTGTTCTTCCCTCATCACACAAAGTCCACTTAGAAGAGGTAAAAGAGCATAAAGTTGCTGTTACCTCTCCTAAGAGAATTTCAAGGTAAAACACAAGCTCTCGATAATAAAAGAGCACAAAAGTGATCCTAAATACTACTAAATAATGCATATAAAATGGACACATCAAGTGCCCCTTTGCCAACCCAATAGAGAGGAATTATCTTGGGGTTAATACCTCTTGGATAATACCCATTGGGTTGGCCCAATGGGAAACCCTAGTACTTGCTCCGTCGGAATATAAACACTAGCCCTTTGTAATATCACATGTCGTAGGTAGGCTAACATGTATAAGGTAAAGGTAACACTATTCACATTAGTTATTCCTAATTCTGTTAAGTAATTTGACTTTACCATCGGAGCCTTTTTCCCCCGGACACCTCCGAGGGTTTTCTCTTGCAGACTACGGCTAAGAAAGCTCTTAGATGAATGTAGCTTTGAGAGTCTTAGTTTAGATGTTGTTAGCTGACCCCATGTATATTTTTGTACCTCTTCTTAGAAACCCATTGACCAAACTGAACTCCTAGTTCACATTTGGTTCTAATGTTGCTTTTGCTATGAGTTCTTGTGCAATACCATCCCCTTCATAACTTATTTCTATCTACTCACTACAGTGATGAGATGTTAACACCTGACCCCGAGCTTACCATGATCATGCCTTTTGTTATCACTGATCATGAGAGAAATATCAATATTCTAATCCTGAGTAACTTCATCGGACTGAATAATAGCATCAGTGTTTTTAGGAAAGAAATTCAAATTGCTAAACATCATAACCAATTCATAACATTTTATGATCAAAGCAAGAATAAAGTTCAAAATCCTTTTTCTGATCAAAATTATCATTGATCACATTGTGATCTTTAGTTGTCACCAATGTCATACTGCCCTTTTTTCATCTTGATTTACAGTCACATGAGCAATGTTCATGATCCAAGTGTGAAACTCGTGAAGAACTATATAAGCATTCCCTTCCTGTAAAAATTTAGTTGTGCCTGCAATCTAATCATCCCATAATACACCATCAGAAGACTTCTCTTTAATAGTGGTAAAAGCAACCTTAGTAGTAGAAGTAGAGGCCTCGGGTTCTTCCACTAACTGGGGATCAGGCAACTCAAAAGTAAAAAAAGATTGGTTCCTTGATAGAGTATCAGCTTCTCTATTTTTATATTTTTTTTGTAATGTTTTTCAAAGCTTAACCCTAGTAACTCTGAAATCCACTTGTGTTGTAGTGCCTTTTTCAACCTCTGTTCAATGAAATATTTAAGGCTCTTTTTATCAAAATAACATCCAACTATGCAGTGCTTCCATCTATCCACTGTCATCACCAAAGCAAGGAGTTCTCTCTCATATGATATCAGCCCTTTATTTTTCAAACATAAGGCATTATTCAAAAATTCTATAGCCTATTATCCTGCACTAATACTACCCGCATCCCTAACTTACAAGCATTTGTTTCAATAACAAATGATTTATAAAATTCAGGCATCTTGAGTACTAGAGCATGGGTAATTAAAACCTTAAGCTAAAAGCATCAGGTGCCTTAGAAGTCCATAGAAAATTGTCTTTTTTGAGGAGATCATGTACTGGTCTACATGTAGTACCAATTTTATGCAATAAACCTTCAATATTACCCTGTAAGACCCAAGAAACCTCTCAATTCTTTCAAATTTGATGGAATAGGTGAGTCAAGTATAATAGAAACCTTGTTTGACATTCGTACCAACTCCTTGCTCCGAGAAGGTAAGCCTTAGATATTCTATTGTATTATAAGAAAAAGTGTATTTGGAGAGCTTAGCAAACAATTGGGGATTTCTAATTTCAGTCAAAACTGCTTTCTCATGTTGTATATAATTAGAAAGGTTATTATTATATATGAGAATGTCATCAAAGAAAACAAGGACAAAATTGTTGATCTGTTTATGAAAAACAATGTTGATAAGAGACTGAAACACAGCAAGGGCATTAGTTAATCCAAATGGCGTGACCAAAAAATCAAATTGGCCATGATTTGTTTGAATGGATGTCTTATGTACATCAGCAAGATTAATCCTTATTTGATGATACCCTGGCCTATTATCCAATTTATAAATAGCTTTGCACCATACAACTCATCCAATAACTCATTTATCGTGGGAATAGGAAATACATCCTTCACAATAATTTAATATAGTTTCCTATGATCTATACACATTCTCTAATTACCATTTTTCTCTTAACCACCAAAACAGGGGAAGAAAAGGGATTGTTGCTAACTTGAATAGTCTCACTGCTCAATACTTCTTCCACTTTCTCCTCTCTCTCATCTTTGTGGGCATTGGGGTATCTGTGCGGCTTGAACTTAAAGGTTTAAGCATATGCTTTCAAGGGAAAGTTATCAATTGTGGATGGGGGTAAATTAGCAGCCATTTGGAATATATATGAAAAATTAGTAAGAATCTATGGTAACTCCTGGGAATCAGTAAATTTCTAAAATTGATTAAATTGGTCTTGTGTTATGTTAAATTATATCTTCTTTCTCAGGCTGAATTAACAACTAAATCAGAACGTATATTTTATTCTCATCAATCCCTTTAATTAAGGGATTTTCCATTATCTTGTAAACTGTATATATTTGATCTTTAGGCAATGGAAAGTAACAATACCTTTCATCATATTTTAGTTCTTACATGGTATCAGGCTAACTATCGATCCAAACATGAACTCCGACTCCGACTCCTCCACTATTGGCTTCACCACCGTCCTAAACGCCACCTCAACTGATTCAAACTCTTGCAATCAGAACTTTTCCTTCCCAAATATAGCCATTCATCTTGATCATTCCAATTACTCCCTTTAGCGTAGCACCGTTTGCTTGTCATTCGAAGCATGGCCTGGACTCTTTTCTCGTCGATGGCTCTCCACCTCTGGCCACCATCCAGGTTGAAGCAGTTCCCCCTACTAATCCAGCAGATGAATCCACCAGTTCTCCCACCAAAATTGTTCCAAATTCGGCCTTGGCTGTTTGAACTAGAAGGGACCACCTTGTTCTATTTTGAATCTATTCCAATCTCACCACGCCGCTCCTCGGCATTGTTTCTTGCACTTCCACCACAGCAGAGTGATGAGACGTCAAATGCATGTATTTTGACCCACCTCCACCCGGGTCGTTAATTGTAGCTAATTAACCCGAGTGGAGGCTTTGAGAGGTCAAAGATAAAATTTATATTCTGCACCCATTCTCACTACTAGGCTACTGATAGGGTAGTTAGAGGTAAACCTTGGGTATGTCCACAGAGATGCTAAGGCCTAAGAGTCAATGAAAACACAACCTCGTACAAGTCATCAATCCGTACGAGTGAAAGGAATAGCTAGTGAATAAAACAAAAAGGGTGGGTTTAATTTTTCAGCTAACAACTACAAAACATGAAAGTAAAAAGCAAGTAATCTGATTAGCTAAGCACTTGGGAAGTCATTGCGCAATAGGGTTAATTTAATGTTTCGATCCTCGATTCATTCACATAGAGATTTAGACAAACATAATAGAGCGTTCATAACACGTGGTGTGGCCGATGCATACACTTCCATGTACCTGCCATGTCGGGTGCGCTTGCAACCCTCCATCGACACTGCCATCGTAATTAGGGGAGTACAACAAGGTCCGACCATTGTTGTAGATCTATTTCTCCCCCATTCGATTAAGTCCCAGGCTTCCACCACAAATGCGCTACTTCCCAAATGGTCCTATCAATTAGGCCAAGGGTCGTAGGCACCTTATCTATGACACTATGGTCTCTTACAATCCTATGACACTATGGTCTCCCGTGCACACACCTACGCAGATCCGTACTCCCTTACCCATTCAAACATCCAAGTTTCTCTTTCCAAGGGGGCATCAATATTTGCACCAACATGAATATAGACTAAAGTGTATGCTTATATGGAGTGTACTATTCATGCAATTCAAACATTCAAGAACAAGTCACAATAATATCATGAACACAAATTAGGATGAACTAGTGAATCTCACAAAACATAAAATACTATGCGCCTATAATTTATCCCCAAGCTATAATTCTACTCCATAGATATGGAATTCAAATATAGATTTGAATTCCACATCATAGGATCAAAACAAAAATAAAAGGAAATAAAATAAAATGAGAGAGTGTTTCTCTATCTAGAGTTGTTCTCCTAATACAAGATGAATTCTAAAAAACTATCTAACTTTCTTAACCTAGTAGACTAAGGCTATATTTATTGTAGTAGGGGATTGGGCCTAAAAATAGACCCAAAATAAGCAAAAAAATGAGTAAAGCCTAGCTCAGTCGCTGCTTGGTGCGGGCCGTCGTGGATGGCACAGCACGACACGTAACACATACAGTTGTCCTGGCTGGCGCAGACCACAAGATCTAGCATGGGGTGTCTCTTCATCCAGCGCGGGATGCTAGATCTGGTGCGGGCCTCATCGCATCATTTGGCATTGACTGTGGCCTTTAACGCAGGCCACCGTCAACGTGCTTGATTTGGAACTTTTGATATGTGGGGCACAGCCTTTGGAGCAGGCTATCGTTAGAAGGGTTGGTATGTTCAGAAACTTGGAACGGGATGCAACCTTTGGCGCAGGCTATCGGCTGGTCTTGGCATCTTGGACTTGGAACAGCGTGGGCCGTAAAAAATGGGATGGTCCATGCCCATACTTAGCCAATTTTGAGTGGAGTTGAGACTTGTGCTTGTTGCCCCTTGCATTTGGCGCGAGCTGCACCATGCCTTTGTGTTAATCCCTTTGGCGCGGGACGACTCCTTTGGCGCGGGCCATTGGTGCCATGCAAAAGCGGTCTGTGCAGACCCGTTTGTGCCTTGGCCGGCTAAACTTCTTTCCTTCAGGTAAGGATGAACCGTTAGTCCGATTTGTGAGTTCTAGTAGTAATTTTGTAGTGCTCAAGAAGATGAGTCCAATGGAATCAGTCATAAAGGCTAATTCATCTTGGATTGTTCTTAGACTTTAGCACAACTCATTAGACCACGATTCACTATTTCTTTACTGGCTGCCTTGAACTCCAATGCTGCCTATATTTGGCTCCAATCTTCTTCTACCATGCTTTGATGTTCGTAGCCTTCATCTACTACCATTCTAGAGGTGAATGCCTTCGATCTTTTCTATCATTCTTGTGAACAGACATCAATATCTTATACCGCCCTTACGAATGGCCTTCACATAGAATGTAACCAAAAAGTACCCACGGGAAACCTACTAAAAATGATCACAAGGAAGATCAAGGAGCCCGTGGATACAAGATGTCCATTAGTATTAATTAAGTCTACAAAATGCGGGTTTTAGACAAGAAAATGAAACATGGCCTTCTAATACTAGCAATCCACCAAGTAAAACAAGCTAGAAACTATGTCGAATGCAATGGTTAACACACACATAATGAAGCACATCATATTTTCCGAAGCATTTAGCATCTCTTTTATTATATTTTTGTTGGAAGATTGCTAGATTTAGATAGGTTTACATCATAGGGGGTTTAGATGGTCATTTTCGATTTTCATATCTAAATCCTTCATTTTGTAACCTATTTTTAGTCTAATGGATTTTTGGTCCTTACGAGTATCTAGATTCCTTTTTGTGAGCTTAATTTGTAGATTTCTCTTAAGCACTTCGAAGTGGTTAAGTGAATTCCATTCGCAATGATGGTAGAATATTAAAGGCCACAAGTCAAAATGTGGTAGAAGATAGAAGGGTTGAAGAAGGAAGACATGGAAGTGGGTGAATTGTGACCCAAAAGTTTGGACCAAGTTCTTAGAATGATCCGAGAAGAACCAGCCTCTAAGGGTGGTGCCATTGGATTCATCTTCTTGAGCACTATAAAACCAACTATAAGAACTCCCAAATTGGATCATCATTTCACCTGTATCAACACAAAGAAGTTGAAGAAAATAGGGACCGATGGGCGCTCAGCCAGTGCACTTAGGCACACGCATGCGCACCCAAAACAAGGGCCTAAATCAGCCCTCGAAAGAAAAAAAAAAGGGAAGCCAGTGCGCCCGAGTGCGCGGCCGCACACCTATGCTACACGTTTTAACTTTCTTGACCAAATTAGACTATAAATAGCCCCCATCTTCCCCCATTTGTATAAGCCCAACTTGGAGCCTCAAAACCCTAATTTTTCTTCATCTTTTCTTAGTTTATGTACTTCTTCCATGAATTCTTGTAGATTCGTTATGGTTCTCATTATCTAGGTTAGTTTTCTACTTGGGAGCAATTGATTGAGCCTTCCTTGCCGATGTCTTGAAAATCATTTCTATCCATCTATTGCTTCATTTGTTGTGCATTTATGAAGCTTTGATGTTGTTTGTGAATGTCATTAATGTGATTGGAAGTTTGATAATATGCAATGCTTGTATAATAACTTGTTAGGAATGGGTAAAAGTATCTAATTTTCCCTCTTTTGACATGGAATGAGCATGAGTTAGAGCTTCCAATTGGGTTTATGATTTGATAATAGATATAAGAATATGATGATGTTGATGTTGATTTCTTTGTCATGTTTGTTCTAAGGTAGCAAGTAGGAGAAGTCATTGAATGTTAAACCTTTCTTGATTAATCTCAGTAAATGCATAAATTGGTTCAATGTTTAGACATGGTTTAGTGTTTATAAGTGTTACCAAGCTTGTTGATTCTTTGTACTTGATGTTATCAATGGGATATCTTTAGTCGTTTCTCGACTAAAGAGGTCATTAGTGGGGTTTACAAGAGATTTCGAATTCACTCTTGTAAACTACTATCAAAGAAGGATAGACAATTTATTTTCACAAGAAGTAGTTAAAGTAGTGAATAGGTCGTGGATTCGAGGATGGATAAGAGGCTCGGAAGTGAAAATCAATTTCTCCCAAGGTCCCGTAATTTGTGTTTTATTCACTCTTTTTAGTTTTTTTTTGTTAGCTTAGTATCTTGTTTATGGTAGCATCTTTGTCATTTAATTTCGTAACTTAGAAAAACTAACCAACCCCCCCCCCCCAAAATGGTTTTAGATATCTACATCTAAATATATCTATATCTATGCTTTTATCCACCTTATATGCATGAACCCTTAGGAAAATCCCTCTTCTTCGTGGACAACCTCGATTTGCCACCGTATACTTAGTTGTATTTGGGAAGCAATTAGGGCTTATCAATTATAACTTTGAGAGGTATGGTGATGGTCTCCCACGGAGGCATGGGGTATTCTTGCATGTACGTTTCAGGCGCAATCCAATGCTTGTCAAATGCACTTTCGTCAACAGCTTCAGACCCTGACTAAGGGCTCCCTTTCGGTTCTTGAGTATTTTGAGAAGAAATGTGCCCTCGTTAACTCTTTTTCTGGCTCCCTTTGCATTGTCTCTGATGCGGACTTTGTCGGATATCTCCTCTACTGCTTGGGCTCTCAGTTTGTTGTTCTCCGATCAACTCTATCCCTGCGTGTTGATCCCTTTGTGTCACCTCTGATCCTCTTTCTCATGTTGAATTAACAACCAAATAGAATGTATATTTCATTCTTATCAATCCCTTTAATTAAGGGATTTGCCTTTATCTTTGTAAACTGTATATATTCGATCTCTACGCAATGGAAAGCAAGAATACCTTTCATCATCATATTTCAATGAAAAATGTGCCTTAATAACCCTACCCACTTCACGTAAGTGCCAATATAACCTTTCAGTGTTTGAAAGTGCCAATATAACCCTACCTAGTTAACATAAGTGTAAAACTACCCATTCCGATCAATTATAACCGAAATTCAGTGAAATTACTATTTTAACCCTTTAAAAAATTGAAAAAAATGAAATTACATTTATGCCCTATTTTTTTTCCATTTCCCCTATTTTCTCCGTTTTCTCCTCTATTCTCCTCTTTCTTCCCTGACTTTACCTCCGCCCTTCTTCTCCTCTGTTCTCACCGACGCCGTTCGGTGGTCATTCAATCGTGTTGCATCATCCGTTCAATCGCATGAGGGAGAGGGCGTGCTGGTGCCGGTGGCTTGAGGGAGAGGGATTGGTCATGGTGGTGGCGGGGCCTGGGCTTAGATCTAGAGTTTCAAGGCGGTGGTGAGGGTTTCACGGTGAGGCTAGGGGTGGGGTTAAGGGATTGGATTTCACAGCGGGAAGAAGAGGTGGTGGCGGCAGGGCTAGGGATGGTGACGATATTGTCCGAAGAGGAGGTAGCAATGGGGCTGGTGACAGGGCTTTAACGGTGGGGCTATGATGGTGGTGGGATTGGCCAGAGAGGAGGTGGAAACGGGGCTGGTGACGAGGGTATAACGATGGGGCTATGATGGTGGCAGTATTGGTCGGAGAGGAAGTAGCGACTGGGCTGGGATAGGGCTGGTGGTGGGAATAAGGATAGTGTTTCACGGTCGGAGGAAAAGGTGGTGACGATGGGTTTAACAGTGGTGCTAGGTGGTGGTGATGGTTTGCTGGAAGAGGTTGTGGTGGTGGCCAGGCTAGAGGTGGTGGTGATGGTGGAGGTTTGGCGGGAAATGGTGGTGGTAGGGGCTAGCTGGTGGTTGTGGTAGTGATGGCCAGGCGGGAGATGTTAGTGATGGCTGGCTGGCGGTATTAGTAGAGGCATGGTGGGAAATAGGTGGTGGTGGTGATAGGGGTTGGCTAGTAGTGGTGGTGCCCTGTGGGTGGAAGTGGTGGTGGCTGGCTGGTGGTGGTGGAGCCCTACCGGTAGAAGTGGTGGTGGTGGTTTGCTGGAGGAGGTGATAGTGGTGGTGGTGGTAGCAGTGGCCAGGTGGGAGGTGTGGTGATGGCTGGCTACCGGTGGAAGTGGTGGTGGTGAAGGCCTGGCGAGAAATGGTGGTGGTGGCAGGATGGAGGTGGTGGTGGTGGTAGCCTGGTGGTGGAGGTGGAGGGGGTGGCCTGAGGTCAAAAATGTCTAATCACTTATAGGGTTTAAGTTAAAGGGCATTTTAGTTATATTATATGTGGTCAACACCGGTCAACGCCAAAAATAGTGTATTAGGATTATATTGGCACTTATGTCAACTAGTTAGGGTTATATTTGCACTAAAAATTATTTGAGGGTTATATTGACATTTACTCAAGTAGATATTGTTATATTGGCAGTTATCTCTATTTCAATTCTTGCATGTTACCTTGCCAGTCAGTGTACTTAGTTGATCCAACTGATTGTATAAGCCTTGCTCTGCAATGTTTATTCTCAATATTTCCTGCTGAATGAAAGGGTTTTGTTCCACATCAGTATTAACTTCCACGATTTGGCCATCTTGACCATACTGATGAAATAGATCATTTTGATCTTGGACCGATTTGCCCCTCTTTAATCCTTTTTGAAGAAATATATGTCTCCATAAACATGAAATCTCAATTTTTCACACTTCAAACATCACTGTCTTTGTTTTTCTATATTCAGACAATCTCCTAGCCTTATTTCCCCTCATCATATTAAAGCTACAGTCAGCACCACTTCCTTTGATATACCACTGAGCTCCTAAACTGCAAAATGCCACATCCTGTGTGTTACAATAAATATACACAGTTGCTAAAAAATTTCATCCAATCCACTCCTAAAATAATATACATGTCTCCGGAAATACACCACCTCAAGATCAAAAGAGATTTTAACTTTTTTGAACCCTCTACTGCACTTTGGGGCAGATAGTGGATCCTTCACTTGACTTCTGTTAATGCCAAATTTTGTATGGATAACTGGTCTCTGATCCTTTCCCTAAGCCCGTTACAAGACCTACAAGAAACCAACAGATGGTCAGGTAGCTAGACCTTCACCCGTAATTGCTCCGACGATCAAATTAGATCGAAGTTTCTTGTTCAAACGGAACCAAACGGTTGGAATCAGTTGTGTAAACAGAAGGAAGTTGGGAGCTAGAATTGAGCTGATGAATTGCTTCAGAGCTGTGGTTCTTCTTCAGTGGACGACCGTTGGTGGAGTAAAAATACTTGTAAGCCCTTTGCATCATGACATCATCATACACATAAAAGGGTTCTCTTAGCCTTCAAAGTTTTCTTGATAGTCTAGCACAGAATAAGATCATTGCACTTTGATGCCATCCATATCACTGCGGACACTGTTATCCCTAAATCGTTTTGTGCAGATAATAATACTGATATTACAAAGAGAATACACTTTCTAGACATTAGGAGAATTTCGACAATGACAAGTTTTCTTATTCAAAATGAAAAGGTTACTATTGGGTCGAATGTGAACAAGGCCGAGTAGTTTTGGAGAGACTGAAAGCAGCAATGGTGCAGAATGCAGATGGCTTTACCTCAGCAGCACAAAATGCAGAATACAATCTCTTCTCTAGTCTTTCATGAGCTCACGGCCGATGATCATTCTTCTGATCTCACTAGTGCCTGCACCGATCTCATACAGTTTGGCATCTCGAAGTAGACGTCCTGTTGAGTATTCATTTATATACCCATTCCCGCCTAAACACTGAATAGCCTGCAAGATGAATGCACCAATTTCCTTTTGAGTCAAATTCTGAACTATCTGAAACCGCCAGCGCGCAATAGAAAATGTGTTCACCTGAAGAGCAACTTGAGTAGCTCTTTCGGCCGAACAGAGTATAACTCCAGCACAATCCTGATAATTGACAAATGAAACATAAAGAGAAGCAAATTTAAAGTATCATTTGGAGAATTTAAGAAAATGATTATGCATTGAGACTGAAGCAAGTAAGAGCCACAAATGAAACTGAACGGAAATTATCACAACCTTCGAGTCAACCTTCCCATTGTCACAGTCCATTGCAACAGAATACGCATATGACCTGTAATGAAGTCAATTATTCACATTGCAGCATAAAAGGTAATCATTCCAGAGAGCTAAATGCCTTCACATATCTATAACCTGGAAGATTGTAATGATGTGTACATATCAGCAACTTTTCCCTGCATATTTGCATGTAAAAAACATAGCCTCATAAGATAAAGGAGGATTTTAAAATTAAAGGTAAATGAACGATATTCTAGTGATAAAAGGCCAGCTTAGAACCTGTATAAATTGAAATTCTCCAATTGGTCGGCCAAACTGCTCTCTCTGTCGGATATATGGAAGTACAGCATCAAGACATGCCTGCATGAGACCAAGAGGTCCACCTGCCAAGACTAATCTTTCCAAATCTAACCCTGACATCATAACATATACTCCTGGAGCAGAAATAATTTCATGTTATTAATGCATTCTGGAATTTAGCTATGAGTAATATGTGAGTTGGCTTGGATAACAACAGACAATATAAGCTACAACGACCAAAATTGACTTTTACATCCCTCCTCATAACACAGACTAATGTATCATGCTCATCTTGTAAAGACTTACTCTCTGCCTTCTATGAACTCGTGATTTAAGGTTGTCACATTTTGACATGTTTAAATGAAACCTAGCAGGCAAACACTTCACAACCCAATAATCTATCCTGCAGTCATCTGTACGACAGTACCTTTTCCTTCCTGTCCAAGAACATTTTCATCTGGTACAAAGCAATTTTCAAAAACCAGCTCACATCTGCAAGTCCAAAGACAATCCATTATGAGAGCATAACTGCTGCAATATAAGAATATTTAACTGGAAAATATATCATAGTTAGTGCTAACATACGTATCACTCCCTCGCATTCCAAGTTTATCTAATTTCTGGGCTGTGCTGAACCTGCATAATTGGCATGGTCAAAACAGTTGCAAGAGAATAAAAGTGAATAGCTTAGCAATAGATATCAGCACCAGCATTTTCTTCAACATGGCTAATTGTAAGGAAAAGCAATTCAGCCACCTCTTTTACACTCTGCCCTTTAATGAGCCAATGATCCTTGAAAAAGTATTCATTAAACTGTTGTTGAATTATCTAAACTCATTGCCAAAAAGAATTCAGAGAACCCATTCTCCTATGCATACATTGAAGTGAAAAAGAAGTTCTTGGTCACTCTTGTTAATATTATTAAAAGATTGACAACTTAGATGATCCCAAAATCTATTTGGTCCACTGGAACTACGATAATCAGCTTAAGATTTAAGCAAAGCTGATGTTTGTGGCACTAGGCCATCTACTTGATTATTCCGGTAGTAGATCATTAGAACTAAAACATTTCTAGAGGAATTGAGGCATGCTTTTCTTTTAAAATCTTGAAAACAATATTCCAGGAAACAGCTCAGGTTGTTAGGCATGTTAGAACAAAGTACTTGGACTAAAAGACCATCAATTCTTTTCTGAAATAGTATCAACAAGAGAGGTCCATACCCAGGCATTCCCTTCTCAATTATAAATGCCGTGATTCCTTTTGAGCGAGCAGCCATATCTGTTTTTGCATATACAACCTAATGCAGTAGATTTAATATTACCTTCTAAGCAGGGAAAGATTTTATGCCATAAAAAACAAGACCTTTTACAAGAAGAAAGATACCAGTGTCTCAGCAACTGGACCATTGGTGCACCACATCTTATTTCCATTCAAAACATAACCTCCATCTCCCCGGTCAGCTTTACACTTCATACTAACAACATCCGAACCAGCTAAACAAGGCAAAAGGTAATTAGTCTCCATTAATAAAAATCATTTTCATGGAAAGGTAAGACCTGGTATTATATAAGTTACCATTTGGCTCACTCATTGCCAGAGCTCCTACGTGCTCCCCGCTGATTAGCTTCAAGATATCAATAAAAATCTTATATTCAAGAGGTATACTCTTTTAACAATTGGCGATCAGATTTTCAAACGGGTAAAATTTCAACTGTTTTTTTACTGACTGAATCTATTAGGTGCCACTTGTTTAATTATCATAATAAAATTAAGACTATCACATGAACATGATGTGAAAGCAGGAAAAAGTCTCAGAGAAATGAGAGAACTGAAGGAAAGAAAACCTTTGGCAAATATTTTTCCTTCTGAGCAGGGGTTCCGTTCCTAACCTACAAGAAGTCGCTACCTTCAGTAAATTGGGAATAAAATAACATGTAAGTTGGATAGAGCTGAGATTTAAAGAAGAATTACCAACTGATTTATACAAAGGTTGGAGTGGGCACCATAGGAAAGGGCAACTGAACCTGATGCACGACTAATCTCTTCCATAGCTATACAGTGTTCCAGATAACCAAGGCCAAGTCCTCCGTATTCCTCTACAGTTGAAGAGGAGCTTTAAATTTCAGAAATATTTTTCAATGGTTTATGATAGTATCCAAATGCAACAGTGCATAAAATCATAATACCCTATAATGCTGATAAAGGTCAAGTTAGAAAAATATATTTAGCATACAAAGAGTGTGTTTTTTACGCCGTTACAAGCAATACTGCAAATCTGGACCAGAAGGTCAGAAATTTTAACATTGGACAAGTTAAGTAAATCTTGAAGTGATAAATGCAACAAAGAAAATTGAAAAACTAGTCCAGCTCCTGATATTGCCCCAGGGAAGTAGTCAGTGTTATGCATCTAATTTACCAAGAGAAAAAACTGCAATATAAGGATAATGAGCATAACGAGTTAGGCCATATCAAGTTATGCATTGGGCTGTACTAGAGCTTAAGCTCAAGCTTCCACCTCTCTAAAAGATCACATTTTATGTTATGGAGCTGTATAGAATCTGTAGTGATGTACACTTTTCAAATCTACCAAAATTTAAAGACATAGTATTTCTCGAGTATATCATTGGTTCCTTTTTCCTTAATACGATTTTCTCTTTCCAGCATTAGTTATGCAAGAATGAGGCATAAGGGATTACTGGCCATGGCATTCCATGATGATTCATTTTATTTGTTTAAGAATTTTTTAACAAGCTGACCAGAATTGTGAATAGAGACGTGTACCTGGGACAGTGATTCCATGAAGACCAAAATCTCCCATTAGTTTCCATAAGTTAACCTCCTAAAACAAAACCAAAAAAAGAACAAACATGAAACTCAAGAAATTTTCTGATATGCCAAAAATAATAATAGGATAGTCAACTCATACAACCTTTGGGAAATAATTAGTTTCGTCTATCTTTGACGCATGAGGAGCAATGTTTTCTTGAGCAAAACGTGCCACACCCTCTTTGAACTGTCAAAAACAAGCCACAAATACAAATGAAAACAGAAAATCGTACTACATGGTAAGCATGCCAACAGCAAAAGAGATGAGGATGATGCAATCATGAGTTTGTTTTTTCATCTCTCTTTCGCTATGACGAGACAAGGAATTATCTCATTTCACCGCACAACCCTCTATAAGGAAGGACTCGTAGCCATAGTATCCTGCAGAAATGTTAACATCTGAATTCTAAAATGCCTCGTCAGAAATAGGAAATGGATATCTATGCATAACCAAACCAGAAAGTAATGACATTAAACGCAGCAAAAGCACTCAATCACACACACAATATCCTATCACAACACCAATCCCACAAATATGAAATTCAATACCAGTGTGGTGCCATGTAAAGGAACTGACAGTAATTAAAAGTAATCAAACATAACAAGAATTGAACTCGAACACACATCCTCTCCCAACTCCGGTCCACAAATGGTTCCTGATAGTGGAATTTAGCATTGCAAGAATCTGGTAAATAGAAACTATGGAATTTAAAACTCGTACTCTGTCTATTTCTTGACTCAATTTCTAATTTGGGAGGTTTTTTATGTTGTCGCTTTCTAATTATGGCAAATTTAAGATTATTATTTTCACTCATTTTAGTTTTCATTCTTTCAATTCAATTCCAACCACTCATTTAGCATTTCTAATCAAAGGACCAAATTCTAACATCAGAAAGTAATGGGACAATACTAGAGAAACGGAGGTAGTACCTGGTAAGTCAAATAAAAACTTTATGTGGATTTCAGATAGAAACACAAAACCATAGATAAGAACTTGAAGCTACCTGATTGCGAGTATCATCAAAAAATGGAGAAGTAGAGAAGGCAGCAAAAACACTCCCTCTCTGCTTCTTGAGAAAACTACACGCCGGAGACCTGAATCCAAACGCTTTCTGCATCTTCCCTGTCTACAAGACTACAACGTTGTTTCAAAATTAAATTTGTTGGAACAATTGCTCCCCAGATTACGAAGAATTTGAAGAATGCACGTATTGCTATGGCTAGCTCAGGAATGTTGTCAATGTGGCCTAATGCAGTTAAAGAAAGAACGTGTTAGACTTGCAAACAAACAAAAAGATGGAAACTTGCGATTATATTGGAAATGGTGTTTTTAAAAGCAAAATAGAGGGTATGCCATATCCTTAATTTCCATCTTTATCCATATCCTAGTCCAAATTAATCAATATCCTAATCCAACCTAATTTAATATACTCCGTATGAATAGATAACTATTCTCTCTCATTCACGATACAATTTCCTTTACAATTAACTTATTTAGGCTATGTCCACACTTCAATTCAATTCATTTCATTTCAAATCATTTCAATTTATTTTATTTCAATTTAAATCAGTGTAAATTTAATTTGGTGAAATTTAAGTAATTTTTTCATACATTAGTATTTTTCAACACACTCATTTTAGTTCAGTATTTTCTATTCGGATCAAATCAGGTCAGATCAAATCAAATCAATCCAGAAAACAAGGCCTTTATTTCAACACTTTATCAACAACTCAATCCAATCCTACTTCATTAACTTATTTATTATTGATTTTGATTATATATCTTTTACATTATAACATATATTATTATAACTTACTTGCTAAAATGTTATTAATATTTTAAAATAACCCTATGTTTTGGTCGAAAATGTCAATCTAACCTATAAAATCTGAAAGTGCAATTTCAACCATATTATTTGGTCAAAAATGCATATCTAACCTGGGAACCTGAATTTGGCTGAAATTCTACGAATTGACTATTATACCCCTATTTTTAAAAATTAAAATTCTAAAAATAAGAAAAGACTATATTACCCTTAGTATTTATTAACAAAAGCCTTTTCATTTTCCCTTAATTTTTCTGCACCATTGCTCTTCTTTTTACACCAGTGGTGCGACGAAGGGTTTTCCGGCTGCTTCTGCTTCTTCTTCTTCTTCCCAGCGGCACCATTTTTTTCCTTCTTTTCTGCCACTCCCTTTCTTTTTCCCTGCAGTTTAGGGTTGGGTGATAGGTCGACTCAAAAGAGGAGCGATTTGAAGCGCTTGGAAACGGCGTGGCAACGGAGGAGGGTTTTGATGCTTGATTTGAGGGGTGGATGAGGGGATGTGGTGGTGGGAATTGATGGTGGTGGTGGGGGTGGAAGGAAGGCTGTGGTGGTGGGGGTAGACGGGGGGGTTGTGAAAGGAGTGAACGACGGGAATTGTTAGATGTGAGGTGGAGCAGCAGCGGCGGGAGAAGAGGTGAGGTGGAGCAACGACGGCTGGTGGTGGCGGAGGTGAGGTGGTGTTGGGGGAGGGGCCAGAGGTGGTCTTAGAGGTACGGTGAGGCGGTGAAGTAGTGAAGGCGGTGGTGATAAGAGTCAGGGCGAGGCTGGGGCTAGTGATGGTGGCTGGGGCGGTGAGCAGATTCCGACGGAATAAACTTCAAAATTTTCTAGCTGGTGTGGAATGAAACCAGATACTGGTTGGGGTGGTGAGCAAAAAATTTAGGAATTTTGGGTTGGGGTGAACTTTAGGAGTTGAAACTCCAGATTCTGGCAGAGGAGATGCGGTGGTGGCGGAGCAGACGGAGATGGTGCTGGAGGTGGTTTTGAAGATGATGAAGAAGAAGAACCCTAGGGGAATTGTTGTCATTTAATTTTTAGTCTTAATACTAGGGGTATTTTTATCTTTACATATTAGGTCAATGCCTGAATTTGCTTAATAGTGCAAAAATGTTATATCGGCACATTTGATGAAAAACTTAGGGTTAAAATTGCACTTTCAAATTTTACAGGGTTAGATTAGTACATTTAGAAAATAATACGGCTAGTTTTATATTTTGCCCTAACATAATTTATCAAGAGACTCAAAACTATGAGTTCGTCTCTTGAAAAATGGTCTTCCTATAAACTATGGAAAGACCAGGGACTCTAGTGCAGTTTTACCACAAAAAGACGAAAAATTACAGGACCAAAGTAAATGAAATCTGGGTCAAATTTGAGTTATAACCAATTTAAGTAAAATTACACGCCTACTTAAGGTAAAACCTCAGCTTTCTTTCCTTTTCCCCAAACCTTCCATTAGCTCAAATTACACTGTTTTATAATTTATTGCCAATATTTCAACCTAAATTTATAACGTTTTATACTGAACTATTTCAAAATATATTTAAGAATTTCATATCAGACAAGAAGAATCACAAAAAAAGTTAACTAAAAACACAAATAAGTAACTTATAGAGTAAAGTGCTCATATAACCCTATGTTTGAAGGGTTTGTGCTAATATGACCTTGTGAAGTTGGAAAGTACTATTGTAACCCTGTGTTTTACTAGAATGTGCTAATATAACCCTGGAGGCCTTAATTTGGCTGGAAATACATGAAATGACTATTACACCCTTGTTTTAAAAAAATCAAAAAAAATGTAAAAGGACAATTATGCCCTCAATTTTCTTCTCTTTCCACGATTTTCTTCTTTCTCCTTCTCCTTCCCAGATTCCATTTTCTTCTCCTCTCCTTCCCCTTCCTCTATTTTCTTCTCCTTCCTCGATTTTCTTCTCCTTCCCCAATTCCATTTTCTTCTCATTCTCCTTCCCCGATTCCATTTTCTTCTTCTCTTTTCTTCTCCGTCCTCGATTCCTTTGGCGGGGTAGGTCTGGCTCGGATATTTTTGCGATGGGGTTTGGGTTGGGCTGGGCGCCGGTGCTCGTTGCCCGATTAGGACGAGTGATGTGCGGCAGTGGGATGGGCTCGTTGCTCGGTGGGGCTAGGGTTTAATCGGTGGTTGGGGAAGAGCTGTGGGCTAGGGTTTCCATCGATTGGTAGTAGTGGTGGTGGAGCGGCGGTGGTTGTGGTGGTGGAGCAATGATGGAGTCTCCGTCCGATATGCCCTTAGTTTTTCAATTTGTGTTTATGAGTTTTTCAATTTGGGTTTCTTTGTCTGATTTTCTGTGTTTGTTTGAGTTTTTATTTGTGATTCATTATTGATCGGTGGGCCATGTTGATGATCGATGATTTCTAATTTTTTTGTGTTTCTGGCGGGGGTGGTGGTGGAGTGGTGGTGGAGGAGCGGCGGCGGTGGTGGTGGTGGTGGAGGAGCGGCAGTGGTGGTGGTGGTTGTGGAGCGGCGGTGGTGTGGTGGTGGCAGCTCGGTGGTGATGGTGGTGATGGTGAAGAGGAAGAAGAAACCTAGGGTATTTTAGTCCATCTCTTTGTAATTTTAATACTAGGGGTAGTTTAGTCTTTAATTTAGGTCAACGCCAAAAATTACTAAGTCAACCCCAGAATAGTGCCAAAAGGTTATATCGGCACTTCTTATGCAAAATACATGGCTACAATAACACTTCTGATGCAAAACACAAGACTACAATAGCACTTTTCAACTTCACATGGTCATATTAGCACAAACCTCCAAAACAAGGGTCATATCAATATTTTCCCCTAACTTATAACTTATACTCCCTCTATTCCTTAATAAAGTTTTTGAATTACTTTTTGCACAGAAATTTAGGACAGAGTATTCTATTCTCCTTTCTAAAAAGTCTAAAATACCCTCATCCCCCACCAAAGGCTGATTCTGGTATTCAGAGGTTTGAATAATTGCATCTTCAAGTTTAAGCTCCGACGGATGAAGGTGCACCGGAGCAAGGGCTCTGGTGGGCTCGTACTACCAGTACACCTTGGATTGAGGTACCCCAAATGCTAAAGGTGTTGAAACTCGTTAAGGATAGTGGTTGCAACTGCAACGATGACTCAAACGTGACTGCAACGATGATGACAATGGCAAGATGCGGCCGAAGTTGCAGATATGATAAGGGCGAGGTGGAATAAGCGATTAAGAGTAGTGAAGAGTATGAGAAGGGCGATGTGGGTGAAAGAGAGGTGGTGTGCCGCTAAGTTTTTTGGTGGAGGAGAAGTGGTACTGAGTGGATAGATGAGAGATTGTGGTTTTGTGCGCAGGTGGTTCTGTGAGGAAGGACAACACCTATGGCAGGAGGGAGATTAACTGGGAAAGGGAGATTAAGTTATGGGGTGGGGTTTTAGATTAATTAGGCTTATAAACTCAAGTTTTGGCTGACTAAATTTAGAGTAAACAACTTCTATGGCCCTCAAACTATCACCAATGTCCACCTTTGGCCCTCTAATTTTTTTCAACACTTTTGGCCCCTGAACTTTCTATACAGTCAACTTATGATACTTCCGTCGCTTCAGACCGTTAAATCCTGCTAACGACTCAACACGTGCATATTGCGTAACTTTTTTAGGACAAAAAAATCATTTTAATTTTAATCCCTCTGAAATAAGCAACTCTTAATTTAATCCTACTTTTAATCAAATTTCTCTCTTCCTTCTTCATAACCCCTAACACACACACATCCCCCCGGGCACCGACCACCACCTGAAACCGCCGGCCACCCCTTCCAATAGTGACATGGTTTCCCAGATTCAACAAGCCCCACTTGCCTGGTCGTTGGCAATTACTGCCACGACGTGCTCGCCCTCATCGTATTGGTCGAGTTCCTCGACGGCGTTGTCTCCGCCTACCTAGTTGCCCACCCTTCGACGACGATTCAGAACGTGATTGTGCAGAGGTACGAGTTCCTCGGTGATGCCGTCTCCGCCTACTTGATCGCTCCTCATCGTATTGGCCGAATTCTTGGTCCGGGGAAGCAAACAGCGGTAGTGGCACAGAGCCGACATAAGCTAGAAGATCTAGAATGTGATTGCACAAGAAGGTCTACATCGGGTGGAGAGATTGGAGCCAAAGAACAAGTGGGCCCAGAGGATGAGGAATTTTGGGTCCAAAGGCGTTGGATTCAACGAAGATGGGTTTGCAGAGTTAAGAGTATGCTTGATGAACATGCTGCGGGTGGGCGACCGGGCCAATCTTGAATTCGGCATGGCGCTAACTTTTCTAATCAGAAACGCACCTTGCTTGAATTGGCAAGGAGTTGGTTTTTGGAAAAGGAAACTGTTAGAACTTCTCGAATTGAATGAAGAAGATGAGGAGCAGTAGCCCACCCTGCTTGAATTGGCAAGGAGTTGGTTTTGGAAAAGGAGCAGTAGCCCGGTGAGAGGCAGATGTGGAGAGTTGACATTTTCTCTGTCTTCTCAAAATTTGAAGCTGACTGTACAGTCTGCTCAACAACCAATTGAAGAAGGGGGCGAGATTGAGGTTCCGGGTGAGGGAGAAGGAGATGAGATGTGGATGGTCGGTTTGGGGAGGCTGAAGAGTGGCGGCGGCTTGGGAATACGGGTTTCAGGGGAAGGGGAAGGAAAATTAAAAGCAAAAGGAAAGGAAAGAAAAATTAAAAGAAAGGGAAAGGAAAATTAAGAAAAAGGAAAGGAGAGAGTAATTAAAATAAAAAGGAAATGGGAAATGTCAATTTTGCCCCTTAAAATCAACGTTTTGATCAAGTTTAACAATTTGACCTGACGGAAGGGCTACAATTCACCAGTTTTGTAAGTTCAAGGACCAAAAAGTGTTAGAAAATTACTAAAAGGCCAAAGGTGGATAGTGATGATAGTTCGAGGATCATAGAAGTCGTTTGCTCTAAATTTTCTTACTGGGCTAAATACTGATTAGAATTTTTAGTTTAATAAATAATAATTGTAATTATAGAATCTTTTAAAGGGTGGTTAAGTCATTTTCAATCATTTATGTTTGCTATAAAAGAAAAGAAACAAAATAGGAAGTTTATTGTGGGACGTTCCAAGAAAAAAGTAGAAAGTTTATTGTGGGACAAAGGGAGAATGTTTTACTCTAAATACATAGTGTTTCTAATCAAAATAAAAATGTTTCACTTGCAATTAATGCATAGCATGAACAACTAACAAACTCAAATATTTCTAACCTGCTCTTTCTGTCTATGGAAAAGACGGTTTTTACCATGACTTTATCCAAAATGGTTACACAGATGACAATTTGGAATAAAAAGTGTAAATAAATAAAGCACAATAATTAAAATTGAATTCAAAATGATTTTTTAAAATTAAATTATAAATACACACTTTGTATACATTGCAACAAATTAAATAAAACTGACCGGTTATGAAGCAAGATAATAGTTTTGTTAAGAAATAAAATTTTAATATTGTGCATTAACATATGATAAAACTTATAATATAATTATAAAAAATAAACTATGAACATTTCAAAATATATGTTTTACAAAAATTAAATAAATTTATCAATTTAGTTATTAAAAAAACAAATATTAAAATCAACAAACAAGGCGTGACATGTGTCACACCTTATCACTAAACCAACAAGCTCCCTAAAAAGTCGAGGATGTCGTGAAATTTTACTAAGGGCAAAACACTGATATGACCCTATGTTTTGAAGGTTTGTGCTAATATGACCCTGTAAAGTTGAAAAGTGCTATTGTAACCCTGCGTTTTGCATCAGAAGTGCTAATATAACCTTTTGGCACTATTCCAGCGATGACCGAGTGTTTTCCGGCATTGACCAAACCTAAAATGACTAAAATATCCCTAATCTTAAACCTCATAATATAATGACAAATATACCCCTAAATTCTTCTTCTTCGTCATCTCCATGACCACAACCATCGATGTTCCGCCACCACCTCTGCCGCACCACCACCTCCGCCACCCACCACCGTCGAAATCTGGATTTCTGCATGTCGGGAGTTTCACGATGGACACACAGGCAGCACTCAGCACATCTGACCTTATTGAGTCAAACTTCAACCTTTGCATTTCCCACAAATGACAAAAATTATGCACAGAAATTTAAGAATGAAAGGATTCCCAGATTCAGGTTTCACCGCAAAATGATTCTTAACCCAGTTTCACCACAAATTTGTCGCAGCATATTAGGAATTCCTTCAAAAACTAACAAAATTTTCCAATTTCAGCACTGATTCGGAATATGTGAAAAGTTTCCTTTTCATTAAACTCTGAAACAAAGTAGAAGTAGAATCGGAAAATGGGAAAAGTTTTCCGATTGAAAGACTGATTCGGGAAAGTTACATCTGTCACCACCGGCCGCTGCTCCTCCACCTCAACTCCGCTGCCGCTGCTGCTCCTTCACCTCATAGACCGATTTTAGAAAGTCCATCGCTTGGTCTGCCTGCGGACCACCATCTGTTTGGTCCCTCGTCCACCCCCACCACCACCATCGATTTCCACACCACAGTAGCTCTGCCTGCCACCGCCCGCTGCACCCTAAACCCTAGCATCACTGGTGGTGCCACCCACCCACAGTCACCCACCCAAGCCCGTGTCATCACCTCCACCTCACCTTGCTGCCTCTGTGCCACCATAGACCACCCTATTATGGAAAAACCCTAGACCATCCCACTAGGGTGAAGATCGACTCCACCCCGATAGAACCACGCTGAAGCTTTACTCCGCCCGACGCCACCCGCTGAAGCTCGACGCCGCCCAATGCCTCTTCGGAGAAGCTCAAGAAGAAGAAGATATGAGATTGGGTTAGCAACAAAAATTGGGTCAGCAAAAAAGTTAGGTCAGTAAAATAATCGTGAAATTGGGTTAGCTTATATAAAGGGTGAAGAAAAAAAGAGGAGAAGAAAAGAGGAGAAGCAAAGAGGAAGAAGAAAGAGAAGAAGAAAAGAGCAGAAGAAAAGAGGAGGAAGAAAGAGAAGAAGAAAAGAGGAACGGAGAAGAAAAGAGAAGAAAGTTTCTGTGGTTAATAAACAATGAGGGCATAATTATCTTTTAACATTTTTTATTTTTTTAAATAGGGGTATAATAGTTATTTCATGTATTTCCAGCCAAATTCAGACCTCTAGGGTTATATTGGCACATTTTAGCAAAACACAGGGTTATAATAGCACTTTTCAAATTCACAGGGTCATATTAGCACAAACACTCAAACCATAGGGTCATATGAGCACTATACTTTTTTACTAACTTTGCACTAATTTATTGAAAAATTAGCAAAAAGACTTGATGTGGGAAGTAAGGAGGGTAGAATGAAGAAGAATATAAGATGGAGAAAAAGATAATATGGAGAAGAAGTAAGAAATGAGATAATGAGAGGTGTATTTTTCTTCATCCTCTAAGGGGGTATTTATAGTGGAATTTGGGGGTAATGGCATAGTATTCCCCCTTGGTAAATAAATAGTGAAATCTAGCTTATTGCTAATGAGCATTTCATTATTCCTAACACTCCCCTGGAATGCTCATTTCAATAATTACGTGTTTATGCTGCCTCATTAAAAACCTTACTTGGAAAAGCCCAGTGGGATAAAAGAGAGTATAGCCACGTATAGCTCCCCCCATGTTGGCATTGGTGATTTCTTCATAAATTTCGTAGTTTTCGCATTCCGATGTCATGAACATGTTTTATGAACACTGAAGTGGGGAGAGCCTTTGTGAGGCGATCTGTTGCATTTTCACATGAACGAATATATTGGATGTTGATAATATCACTCTCTTCCAGCTCTTGAGTAAATGAAAAGAACTTTGGAGGAATGTGCTTTATTCTGTCGCTTTTGATGTACCATTCCTTCATTTGATTAATACACGCGGCAGTATCTTCATAAAGTGTGATGGGATTATCATATGATAGGAGACCACTTGTGGTTCTGATATGTCGCATCATTGATCTCAACCACACACACTCGACTTGCTTTGTGCAATGCGATAACCTCAGCATGATTTGATAATGTTGTGGTGAGTGTTTGTTTCTGGGAACCAAGAAATCGCAGTCTCTCTGCAAGTAAACACATACCCAGTTTGAGATCTCCCTTTGTGTGAATCTGACTGGTAAACTGCATCTGCATAGCCAACCAAAATTGGTTCCGTAATGTTGGAATAAAATAATCCCAAATCAATTATCCCTTGAAGGTAACGAAACACATGTTTGATTATGTTCCAGTGTCTTTTAGTAGGAGATTAACTGAACCTCGCTAATATATTAACAACAAAAGCTATATCAAGTCGAGTACAATTAGCGAGATACATAAGTGCACCAATTGCTCTAAAATATGGTACTTATGGACCAAGAACCTGTTCAGATTTCTCACATGGACAAAATGGATCCTTTTCCAAATTAAGGGATCTTACGACCATTGGGGTACTCAATGGTTTTGATTTATCCATATTGAATCTCTTTTATACCTTTTTCAAGTAATTTTATTGATGCACAAGTATCCCACTTTGCAAGTGCTCAATCTGCAGACCAAGACAATATTTTATTTTTCCAAGGTCTTTCGTTTCGAACTCCTTCTTTAAGTAAGAGATTACTTCCAGAATTGCTTCATTGGTCCCAATGATATTCAAATCATCAACATAGACAGCGATTGTCACACACTCGGATGTTTTTTTATTGATGAAAACACATGGACAAAGAGGGTCGTTAACATACCCCTTTTGTAACAGATATTTGCTTAATTGGTTGTACCACATGCATCCAGATTGCTTTAACCCATATAAAGATCTTTGTAATTTGATTGAATATCTTTATCTGGGTTTTGAACTTAATGCTTCATGCATTTTGAATCCTTTGGGGATCCATATGTAAATTTCAGCATCAAGCGATCCTTATAAGTATGTGGTAACAACATCAATAAGGTGCATATTAAGCTTCTCATGAACTGCTAGACTGATAAGGAATCTGAATGTAATTCCATCAATGACTGGGGAATATGTTTCCTCAAAATCAATTACGGGCCTCTGATAAAAACCTTGTGCAACGAGTCTAGCCTTGTATCTCACAATCTCGTATTTCTCATTTCTTTTTCTCACAAATACCCATTTGTATCCAACGAGTCTCACATATTCAGGGGTGAGTACTATATGCCCAAAACATTTGCGTCAATTAAGCGAGAACTCAGGTTCAATGGCCTTTTTCCATTCAGTCCAATTGTGTTTATTTTTACACTCGGTAACAGATCATGGTTCGGGATCTCCATTATTATTCTCCATAACATCGCATGCCAAATTGTAAGAGAATGCATCATCGATTTCCTCATTTTGGTTCCACTTTATACCCATATTTTTATAATTAATCAAAAAAAATTTTATTTTCCTCGTTTCGTATTTCTACAGGAATGTGTTCCTCCATTTTAAGGTCATCTTGTTTCTCTGATCATTTTCTTTTACGAGGATTTTTATCTTTGGAACCGAGTGGTCTTCCACGCTTCAAGTGTGTCGTGATTTCATGAGTGACTTTGTTTTCAATTTTCCCTTTCGGGATTTCAATTTGAGCAGGAGCATTCTCAGCTGGGATGTGAGATTTAGTCACTCTATTTGTGTATGTAAATGCATCAGGAAGTTGATTTGCTGTATCTTGCATATGCAAAATCCTTTGGACTTTTCCATCACACTCTTTTGTATAAGAATCAAGATGCAATAATGTTGGTACAGACCAGGTAATATTCCTTTCCAACTGTTTTCTTTCTCCCCCTAATGCTAGAAAATTTTCATCATCAAAATGGCAATCAGCAAAACGAGTTGTACAACTATTCCCGGTTAGGGGTTTAAGGTATCTAACAATAGATGTGATTTCAAAGCCTACATAAATGCCAAGACTTCTCCGTGGTCTCATCTTTGTTATTTGCGGTGGTGCAATAGGCACATAAACATCGCAACCAAAAATCCTTAGATGAGATATATTTGGTTCTTGGCCTGATGTAAGTTGTAGTGGGGAGTATTTATGATATGCTCTTGGCCTGATGTGAATCAATGTTGCAGCATGTAATATTTCATAACCACATACTAAAGTAGGGAGCATTGTTCTCATTATTAATGGTCTAGCAATGAGTTGGAGATGTTTGATCAGTGATTCAGCCAGACCATTTGTGTGTGCACATGAGCAACATGATGCTCAACAACAATCCCAACTGATATGTAATAATCATCGAAAGTTTGGGATGTGAATTCACCGACATTATCAAGTTTGATTTTCTTAATCGTATGATCAGGAATTTGAGCTCGCAATTTTATTATCTTAGCGAGTAATTTAGAAAATGCCATATTTCGAGTTGATAACATGCATACTTAAGACCATTTGCTAGAAGCATCTATCAATACCATGAAGTAACGAAATGGTCCATATGGTTGATGGATAGGCCCACATATATCACCTTGAATACGTTCAAGAAACGTTGGTGATTTGAAGGCCTTATGATTAGCTTTCCAATGGAACAAGCCTTACATTGAAAGGATTTTCCATTTGGGATCTTCTGGTCCTTCAATGGATGCTCGTGTGAGCTTTCAATAATTCTTCGCATCATAGTTGAACCTGGATGGCCTAGCCGATCATGCCATAAGGTAAATATTGAAGGTTTAATCACTACCGTATTTGATTCTACTACATTTATATGTGTGTAATGCAATCCAGTATGGAGCATTGGTAGTTTCTCAAGTATACATTTCCTTCTAGATTTATACACAATGAGAAGCATATATTTCATGGTACTTTCAGTTACAAACTGAGTATCAGATCCATGAGAATATATATCATTGAAACTCAATAAGTTCCTTTTGGTCTTTGGAAAAAATAAGGCATTATTTATTGTAAATATTGTGCCATTTGGCAATGTAAAGTTTGCCTCGCCAACTCCTTCAATCAGATCTACAGGACCCGGTATTGTATTCACAATGGTCTACGTTGGTTTTACCTTTGAGAAAAACCTTTTATCCTTTAATATAGCGTACATTGTTCTACAATCGAGTATGCAAATTTCTTCATTTTTAATCATTTGGTTAGCTTCACGATTAGCTTTATCCATTTCACCTCTTTAATTAAAAACAAAACAAATTTGATAAGAAAGATAATAAATTTAAAAGTAGCAGACTTTAAATAAAACCGCATATATATAAGAGATACAAACAGACATCGGACCACCTAGCTTCATTCCCAATAATAGTTATACATTTGTCCTTCTTTTAGTTTCCATCACTTGGCTAATCAGTGAAACCACCAAATATGTCTATGAAATCATCATTAAAATCAAAAGCTTCGAGTGAGTGGATTCATTGAAGTTTGTCCCTTTCCCCTTTCCTTTTATGGACTCTTGGTAGAGTTTGCATAAGTGCTTTGGGACTCTACAGACTCTTGACCAGTGTCCGTTGCCACCATATCTGAAACAAGAGGTTCCATATCCCTTTGATGAACTGGCGTCTTTTCCTTTTTTATGGGTACTTTCATGGTTCCTCTCTTCTTGATGCTTTTTGTGGTACTAGTTACCAGACTTATAGGACAAATTGTAACTACCTCGGCCACGTTTGTAACCATGACCATGACTACAACCTTGGCCTCGTTCACGACTTCGACCTTGAAAATAATTTTGCGGTCATGTTCGTCGAAGTTAACATTGTTTGCTTCAGGAAATGCTCTTGAGCCAGTCGGGCGAGATTGATGATTCTTCATCAGCAACTCGTATTCTTTTCCACAATGAGTAGGCAAGCAATTAGTTCAGAATATTTTAAAACCCCGCACACGATATTGTTGTTGCAAAGTCACATTTGATGCGTGGAAAGTAGAAAGAGTCTTTTCTGGCATTTCATTTTCAGTTATTGTAACCCCACATTATGTCAAGTGGGTTACTATTGTGTACATTGCAGAATTATAGTTGCAGACTCTCTTATAGTCATGAAACCGTAGATTGGTCCAGTCATCGCAGTATATGGGGAGCATTACATCTCTTGTGTGATCGTATCTTTCTTTCAATTTTTCCACAGCTCAAGTGGGTCTTTCATAGTGAGATATTCATTTTTGAGACTCCCATCAAGGTGTCGATGAAGGAAGATTAAAGATCTTTCCTTGTCCATCCTTGATGAGTTATTCCCTTCTTGGACTGTCTCAAGGAGGTTCATTGATTCCAAGTGCATCTCAACGTCTATCATCCACGGCATATAGTTGTTCCACTAATTTCGAGTGGACTGAATTCAAGCTTCACAAGGTTTGACATGATGATAACTAATAGGGAAAGTAAAATAGTTCATTAGCTTTAATTCAAAATACAGAAGTCTATAATGATTGCAAAGAATAAAGAGTAACACATGATTTCGATCATCAATGAAGAAAAATGAAAATCTTCTGGTGAAACTTCTATGGTGAGAATGGTAATATGTAATACTAAAATAATTACAGCAACAAAGATGAATATTAGTCTAGACATTTTATCGGCAAAATTTAGAAAAAATATGAGGTTTAGGAGAGGATGTGGTTTTGTATCATTTGATGTTTTGTAATTATAGTGTAAAATATAGTTGTTTATAGTCGTTATATTGCCGTTGAAAATATAGTCGTTTATAACTGTTATATTAATTAATTGTAGTTAAAATGTTAAGAGTAGATTGACAATGTAACATCATCAGATAAATCGACAAATATATGAGAGACACAATTAATCGTAGAAATATTAAAATAAAGAAGTTAAAGATTAGTTAGATGTAGATCACACCATTTTACTATAAGGTGGCAGAGCCTCCAGTGTATAGAAATATGTTGTTATGCATTTAGAAAGTTAATAAATCACATCACATTACCATAAGGCAGCAAAGTCTCCTGTGTATAGTAATATGGTGTTATGTATTTAGAAAGTCAATAAATCACATCACATTACCATAAGGCGGCAAAGCCTCATGTGTATATTAATATGGTGTTATGTAGTTAGAAAGTTAGTAGTGTTATGTAATTAGAAGGTTAATGGTGTTATGAAGTTAGAAAGTTAATTATTATACATCACATCATTTCTACTGTGATTGATTCATTGATTGATTGATTATTATTATTATTATTATTATTAGACATCCTAGTATGTTGAGATTTATTTAAAAATTGAACCAATCAAAAGGGTCCTGATTAAAAGTGTCATGGATGAGGAAACAACTTTAGGTTATAGTTGCTGGACACTTATGAGAAGTTGATATGTTCAGTAGAATATAATCAAGTTTTAACACATGAGGTTCTAAACATCTACAAATTTATAGAAAAGTTTGGACTAGTATCCTTAATACCAACTACTTTGATTCATTATCACCACATTCTTACAACTTTTAGAAATGACTTACTCAATGAAGATAGAGAGTGATCGTGCTGATAACATGTTGTGAATTTTACTAACTTTGCACTAATTTATTGAGAAATTAGCAAAAGGACTTAATGTGGGAAGTAAGAAGGAGAGAATGGAGAAGGAGAGAATGGAGAAGGAGAGAATGGAGAAGGAGAGAATGGAGAAGGAGATAATGGAGAATAAGATAAGATGAGAATAAATAAGAAATGAGATAACGAGAGGTGCATTTTTCTTCATCCTCTAAGGGGGTATTTATAGTGAAATTTGGGGGTAATGTCATAGTATTCCCCCTTGGTAAATAAATAGTGATATAATTAATTATCACAAATCTAGCTTATTTCTAATGAGCATTTCATTATTCCTAACATAGGGGCGTATTTTAGTCCAACTTTTACTAGTTGTGAGCTTATTTGTCTTCCTCCAATATTTTATTCATTCCACGTCAACAGCCCCATGACATGAGTGGTTGATAAATATGGCCTAAGAGCATGTGCATCGGTAAAAATCGCTTTGGAATCGCTCTTGTGGTTTCAATTTATTAAATATTCAATCTCTCTCCTTCATCTCAGCAATTGAAACCATAAAGGAATCGCTCCATTTTTCTCTCTATAGTGGTTGGAACCACTTGCAACCATTCCATGGACCCCACTTAATTTTCTCTATCCTACTTATTAATTATACCTTTAATATTTCATTTAAATAAACTTTCCAACCCAAATAAATTGAAATGTGAAATTCAATAATACATTTATAATTTTTTAATTGAATTTCATTTTTTACAATTTTATATTTAAAATCAGTTTCAAATTTTATTTTATTAACAAGAATTAAAAATAATCAGATTTGCGATTTTGAAAAATGACCAGAATTTGATTTTCAATTTTAAAAATTAAAAATCAGATTTTATTTTTGATTTTCAAAAATTGCATAATTTAATTTGTTAATTTACAAAAAAATCATTTTAAATTTTTTTTAAAGTTGGGACACATGGCACCACGTGATTGAGCCATGTGTCCAATTAGCTCAAATAAATTTTTTTTTTTAAAAAAAAGGCAGGACTGTTGTCACCATGTGACTGTCTGGGTCAAATAAAATGGTCTGTGCTGACGCACAGGCCTAGAGCATCACATGCGCCTGACAAGAACCAATTCAAGACCGGTTTTAGCTATTGGGAAAGGAAGCCCGGTTCCACATTTGGGGAGACCTTTTGGATCCCCCATTGTGAGATTCTAAAGTTGCAAATGAGTTTCAAAGCTGTTCCCGTTCGAAACTGGAACCGTTTTGGAACCCTCATTGCACATGCTCTAAGAGCATATCTAATGCAGATCTCTCTTTGAAAAATATCAATAGAGATGTAGGACTCATGGTCTGAGAAATTAAAATTTATCTCCAATGCTAGGGTCAATTTAGGAGGTCAATCTGATGTGTATAACAAGAGAATGCCATAATGAGGTCGTCACTTTATCAACTCATTAAAGTTTCCATACATATAAATTCCAATCAATTTAAATTTTCAATCAAGTTTTCATACATACAAAATTCCAATCAATTTAAAATTTTAATCATATTCGTATTAGTTCAACTATATTATTTTTCTAATAAATAATATTTGAAAGTTTATACACTACTACATTTTAAAATATATAATAGGAGATATTTTTTTATAATTACTATATAATATAAAAAAATAGGGCGAACGAATTGTCAGACCCTCAAACTCTTCCCATCTTACCATTTTGACCCCTCATTTTTTTTCCAATCACTTTCGTCCCTGAACTAAAAAAATTGCTAAATAGTAGTCATTTCATCCAGTCAAAGCGTTAACCTCAGTTAAAAGCATCAATTTTGATGGCAAGTTAGTAATTTCACATTTCACATTTTTCTTTTTCTTTTCTCATGTTTCCCTTTTTCTTTTCTCATTTTCTTTCCTTTTCTTTTCTCATTTTTTTTGTTTTCTCCTTTTTCTCCTTTTCACCTTCTCGAGCAATGTCCTGCTCCATTTTTCTCCGCTGCCTGATTTTTTCTCTAATTTGAGTGCCCAGATATACGCCGCCTGGTTCTTTTCCAAAGCTTCGCCTAGTTCTATATTTCTCCCGCCAATTCGATTTCTTTGAGCCACTCAAGTACAAGCGACACCACCGTGATACTCTCTTTCGCCGGATTCCATTAGGGTTTCTTCAAGGTGGTGGCGGGCTGGGATGGGTGGTAGAGAGGGCTGGGATGGTGGTGTAGAGGGCTTGGATAGATGGTGGCGAACTGTGGTGGCAGGTGACCGAATCTGTATTGAACGGGCTTTAGAAATGGGGATTTTGAGAATTTGAGAACACAAAGGGGCTTACCCACACTTTGTTTGCTCCCACCAACACGCTTACCACCTACTGGAGCCAAAAGTTCAGCTTCATGGTTCAAAATGACTGCGCGATTGTGACGCTGAAGACCTCCGTCGTCACGGTGAAGGTGTCGAATAATCTACTCAAGCAAGACCCATTTTCCATCTTTACTATGAATAAGGTTTTGATAATGATGGAGCTTTTGAAGGCGGAGCTTTCTTTGACACCGGCACCTGCTCTAGTGCTAGAGAAGTCTCCGAAACAAGTCGCCGCTGGCTCCCCGCGAGTCTAGGGATGAAAGTGATCGAAAAATAGGGGGCAAGGGTAAGATGGGAAGAGTTGGAGGGTCTGGCAAGTCGTTCGCCCTAAAAAATAATGTGATTTATTATGAAAATTTAAGTTTGAATTAAATATATACATATATATAGTATATATGTGTGTGTCTGTGTTTCATTTTTAACATGTATCTATATGGTTGTGAAATTGATAATAAATTATAAAGGAAATATGTGTATAAATTTGGATTTGTTTTACAGTGAATAAAAATAATACAATATCTTTTACCTTTTTATTGTGATAAACATGATGCGCTAACATTGAAGTTTCATTTACGCTACTTGTATTGGAGACCAAAACTTAATAAATCCATATTTATAAGACTCTTTTATCCACTTTATAGTGAAACCCAATGACAATCCATTACGTGGCCTCGGAATCTATGGATGACACTCGTTACATTGGATATGCTTTAATCCAACACTAATAATTGCATACACTAAGATTTCTTTTGAAAGTTATATAAATTTATGAAGCAAATGCTACTTTCCCATTTCAACTTGGAATCTCTATATTAATTTAGTTGTTCAAGTTAATGTCATGAGTGTGTGCATAAACAATGATATTATAAGATTTCTTAAAATTTTGTTAGCCTCTCTTTATTTATTTCAATTGTAGATTATAGCAATAAAGTCTGTTGTACTCCCTCCGTTCCATTTATATTGGCACACCTGCCAAAAATAGATGTTTTTTTTGTGGCACCTCTGAACTTTATGCCAAATAAGGGGGGGACAGCTTGTATATTTTCCCATTTTGCCCTCATTTTTTTTTCAAAATTTACCCATTCTTTCTCATTTAATCATCCAGCTTTAGGAAATTAGGCCAATCACTAAACCAAAATCCACTAACCTTTCCCTCCATATGAATTGGGTTGAGCCCAGCTTATGACCCAATTTCGAAATTGCTGGGTCAAATCACTTGCTAACCTATTCTGCCTCAAAGTCATCTTGGTACTCTTCTTCCCCTTCAAACATTTCATTCCCTTCAAACTCTAAACCCTAGCAGAGTTCTACATCCTCCAATCGCCACTTCGCACCCCACCAACTCATTACCGGTGACCACCAAAGGCCCGCCCGTACGAAGCTCGCCACATACCGCCTATATCCCGCCACTATACACTTCGACCGTTCCTTTAGCCCGCTGTATCTTAGCACAAATCATTCGATCTGCCACCGGATGGATACATCTCCCATCCCGCCGATGAGCGACCCAAGCCCCGCTATGTTCGAAAATAACCACCCTGTTCCAGTGATTCTGAACGCCAATTCCCATACGAGTCCCAGATCGGCGATACCTTCGTCGACGAAATGCAATGTTTCACGGCCACCCTAGCCGAGAAGACCGTATCACAGGTAGAGATTGTGTGGATACCTTCATCACCAACCAAACGCCCGTAATTTCAACACTGGAGGACAAGATCTCTGGCACCAAGGTGGGTCAGGTCAGGCTGTTGGAAGTTTGTGGATGCTCAGGGGTCACCTGGCATCACGGACACGTACGAATCTGACGAGGAGGATGCGCTCAATTTATTGGAGGATGATGCAATGTTTTCAACTCCACAGCCGAGTAGGGAGATTCAGGCGACAACATCATCTTCAGAATTGTTTGTGTACGAGTTGAACGGGGTGCCAATCAACTTGTCGGAGGTAAACGTTTTCCCAGATCGATATGTGTTTATTGACAGATAGTGAATTCAATGTTAATACTCTGTGTTTAGGGTTCCTAATACTCTGTGTTAGTATGTGATAGTGACCCTGTGTTTGCATCCTAATACTCTGTGTTTGCATCCGTAAATTACCTTGATAGTGAATTCAATGTTAATGCTCTGTGTTTGCATCCTAACACTCTGTGTTAGTATGTGATAGTGACCTGTGTTTGCATCCTAATACTCTTAGGTAAACTGCCTTGATAGTGAATTCAATAGTAATGCCCTGTGTTTGAATCCTAATACTCTCTGTTAGTCTGTGATAGTGACCCTGTGTTTGCATCCTTATACTCTGTGTTTGCATCCTAATACTATGAGGTAAACAGCCTTGATAGTGAATTCAATGTTAATACTCTGTGAATAGTATGTGAGATTGCCTGTAAAGAGTGACAGATTGGTTGTCAACTATTCACAGGTATATCCTTCCGTGCACAAGTTATTATTGAGTCAATATCAGAGTGACGAATATAGAAAATTGCCACCCAAAGCATTAATGGAAATGTGGAAGGTCATCTTCCATATGTAGGTATTATATTCAAGATCAACTGTGTTGATTGAAGAGCATTATTTGATATTTTACATGCTCTAACTTTGTATTATTCTGTGTGGATGTGTATAATTTTTTGGACTGGTTGTGGCTGCCATGTTCACCTTGTAACTGTGCTTATCTTTTTGGAATTTAGTTTAGGGTTTAGGCTAGCGGGAACTGCCTCATTTTAGATTGGGAAATTTCTTTAAAACTGTCGTAACCAATTAAGTTAACACTTGAGGCGGGCTGGAATTCTTTTCTTATGATTGCCTTTTCATCTTTCTGTTGGTCTTTCCCTAGTAGGTTGGCTTGTATTGATATGTGAATGCATTTCAATTTCCAAAAATTAGATTTTTTACTGTAAAATAGGTTCTTACACTGTTTCAACAAAGTTTCAACAATATGTAAAACAGGTTCTTAAACTGGAGTACACACAAGAGCATCACATTTTTCATTCTAAAAAAGTTGACTTCCAAAGTTTTTCAACACATACATGGTTGGATTGCAAACACACTAACAAAACCTAGCATTGTGTTTGCAACCTTTAGGCATGCCTAGCCCAATCCAACCACAACAAAATACCCAAAGGCATTTGAAACCTACTTGCTAACCAATTATTTGATGCACAATATATTCAAGTCCCTTTGCTTTGTTAGCTGCTATCAAGTTTTGTAAGCCCTCCCTAACCAATTCTGTGTCCACCTCTATGTCACTTGGTAATAATCCTTGTAGTTGGAGTGCATCTTTCCCCATATGTGGTAGCTTGTAACGGTTTGATCCTTTGCATTTCATAATCTCCACCATAACACACTATAGCATTAGAAACACTTTGTTCAGTTTTTCTGGTTGTAACTGTTCGAATGCTGTTTCTGTGGCTGAAATAAGTTCATCCAATGTGCGTGTCATTGATTGGTGCTGCAAACTTTGGATCGAGTTAAAAAAACCCAAATCTAGAACATTTAAATCAGGGCTGTTTGGGGGCTAAAAACCTAATCTTATGTTGAAGCTGTCCGAACTAGCTGCCATTCTAAATTCAGCATCATCATCACATATGTGGGGTCTTGCATTGTCTTGCCAAATTGTTATGTTTGTGCTAGCTAGTAATGGTCATTTCCTTTTGATTGCTGGGACCAACTTTGTCAACATGAACTCTTTGGTAACTTCATGGTCAATTGATGGTATTGGTTTAGTTTCCAAAGTACCGACTGGTCTATTTTTGCTTATCTTTTTTGCAGCTTCTTCATGTGAGAATGGCCGTATCCCTATTTTTCCATCAAACAAGACCTTCCTCTCATTGTTGATGATTGGCCGACATACGGCACATAGGAACATTATTTTCTTTATAAACCTCTTGTTTTGAACCATACGGTGAGGATCTTCCTCATCCGGAAGAAGATAGTACTTTTCCGCGACTCTAGTAATGTAAAATCATTTCTCTTCTATGTGTATAATGTGATGCATATCCATAAAAGTTGTTTTTCCTAGACTTGTATTATGTTCAAGTGAGATATGGAGTAGTATAACATGTGTAGCTGGTTAGTTGTTGAAATCAGAGGTTTTATTGCATTTGAATGTCTCCGAATTTGACCCTTCTTGATCCAGCGATGCATAGTAGTAGTGCTTGCTCCAATTGCTGCTGCAAATCCTCTTTGTGATGTGCGTAATTGGAGGGGGACTACCATAGCTAACTCCTTGTTTATTTCAACCTTTTTCCTTCCTTCTTTTCCTTTGCCCTTGCTACTCCAATCTGTACATAACCCCAGCTGATCTTGTCTTTTATGCAGGTTGGCCATGCGGCTTATAGTGCGAACCGAAGTGTTCCATCGTTAGGCTGCTTCCTTACGGCGATGGGTGACAATCTTTCCTTCACTCAAATTTTGGAGGGTGACTCTCCTATTTGACACTGCTGAGAATCATTCAATTGTTGCCATTCCGGCATTCCTTTGTGGCTGTGAAAAACCAGTGGAAGAAAAATTCTAGAAAAGAAGAAGAGAATGAGAAGTTTTAGAAGACCTGGCACACTCTGGTCTCCTTTTTAATCTAAGTTATGTGTGGTGAATATTTTCACTGCCTTATAATACAGTTATTATGCTGTGAGTTTAAATTAAAGTGTCAATATTTCCCCCCTTTTATCCTAAATCACGTGGGGTTTGTAGAGTACATTTTGGAGGGAAAAATTATGCTAATATTGTGGAGGCTTTTCATGATCAAGGTATAGTAATTATGTACTCTTTCATACCAAATCAACCTTTTCAATCAACTTTATGTTCAATCCTATGTCTAGCAATAATCCAAGAGCCTTCAAAGGGTATGCCAATATAAATGGAACGGAGAGAGATTAATGATTAATTCTTTGTAGATAATTAATAACAAAGTCTTGTATAAAACCGTCTCATGGTGAAATCAGAGATTAATGTGAAAAATAGTGAAGTTTAATTGTGGATGAGGTCTTAATTAGTATTTCTAAAACATTTAGGCAATAAGGAGGAATTAGAGGGTGCAAATATCACATTTTTGGGGTACTAGATGCAATTAACTATTGGATTTATTATTTTTGGACTCAAAAATCTTGCGGGTCAAAAATATTTCCTTTATAATTTCGCATTGCGTGCATTCTTTGCCAAAATGTGATGTTTCATTTCCAACACTTGATGTTTTAATCAAACTTTGTGATACATTTTAGAAATATTTTTTTCATTAAAATCATATGTTTTAAAAGTTAAAATTTGACGTTTTGATGTAAAATCTGTGTTTATATGTTAAAATTTTGGCATTTGATTCATTTTGACATTATTTTGTGATATTTTACTATCTTAGTTTTCAATTTTTTAGATTATATTTTCATTTTTATTGATGTGTTAGTTTTTCAGCGTGTCATTTTAAACATTTTTTTTGGAACGAAATAACTTTTCATTACCTCTTCAAAGTATGTACATCACCTCATTTACATCAACTACAATCTATCCATCATGCTCAACCATAAGCTTAGCACAAAGTCTTTTTAAATTTGGTTTTAGCCAAGCCCTATACACCATACTTGCTATGATATTGTTTACATTATTGCTATTGGTTTTACCTTGGAAGCACAATTCATTCCTTTTCCTCCATATCCAATACACCACTTCAGCAATAGCCATCAGTTGCGCCTTCCCCCATTTTCTTCTACATTTCATCATCAGCCGCTCCAATTATTCCTCCCATTGTCTTGGTTCCCTATCAATCATCAACCACTTCAAAATTTCAACCTAGAGTTCCCGACCTGTGCATTCAAAGAATGGATGTTGAATTGTCTCTACTCCCACCCAAAAAACACAATTGTCATCGACACAACTCCAAACCTCCTGAGCCTATCTTTCGTCGCCAGTATCTTGAAACAACACAACCACAATAAGAACTTTTCCCTTGGTCTAGAAAAGTTCTCATAGAACATTTTCCTCCATGGCATCCTCGGCTGCTCCTCCTTAAGCTCATTATACACTTTCCTAATACTGTACTTTTGCAGTCTACTTTGCTCCTTCCAGCTCTGCATATTCCGAATCTTCTCCTTGCATTTTTTCAGACTTTTAAAAATCCACGACACAGTACCTGGAAGGTGTACATCCATGACCTTCCTACCCTTTATATAATATGCAGGAATCCGACAAATCCAAGGTCTGTCCGCCTTTTTGCACAGGTTCCAAATTGTCTTGATTTCACTCGCGATACTCCATTCAATAAGTGAAATAACTCCCAGACCACCATTTTTCTTTTGACCACGTATTCTTTCCCAAGCCACTGGTGCCTTTCTCGACACTATCTCACTACCACACTATATAAAAGATCTACGAATCGATTCAATATGTTTCATCATCGCCTTAGGAAGAAGGAAGGCCCGGAGCCAATAATTCACAACAAAGAATTTAACACTCCTAATCAATTGAATTTTGCACGCATAGCTAAGGAGTTTAGTACTCCAATGCTTAACTCTCTCAACAATTTTATCAATTAGCAGTTGGCACATAAACACAGTTAATTTTCTACTAGCCAATGGAATGCCAGAATTGGAGCTCTCCTCCTTCAAAGTCCGTTAGTTTCATTTTTAATATTAACATTGATGTTTCTTTATTTCCGTGAATAGTGGATTTTTATTTAATATATGCATTGATGTTTCAATACTAGTGTAAATTAAATTTAAAATTTTACCTTAAAATTTTGTTTTTTTATATGTGTAATATTTTGGTGTGCACTTTGTAGTTTTATTAGTTGAAATTGATGTTTATCTTTTAAAATTTTAAAATAACCATTCAAAGATTATATTAAAAAATGCTAACGACGATTAAAATAAGTGGAATTGACATCCAACTAAACTAGTCTCTAGCACTAACTAATTTACTGCAAGGATATTTAAATTACGTATCAACCAAACTAATTGTCTGTACTACTACATACTAGAGATCCAATAAAACTATAATATAGCCCTCGAGGATTTTAACTTGCTTCCCGCAAAAGCCATGACCACTTGGCAGAGAGAAGCGCATCACGCATTAATATGACTATGTTGTCCAAACTGTAAACATCTTCAATAACACAAATTGACCCATCCAAATAAATGGAACTCCTAATAAAAAAACACAAAATAAACACGACACATGATTAGTACATCCAGATTGAGAAAATTACATCGACGTGAAAACTAAACTGAGTGATCAAAATGAACACACCAATCTAATATATCAGGTCAAAACACAATACTAATGTATGGAGATAAATCCACACTAATTCAAAAACCTTAACAATATCAGTTGAAAAAGTTACTATTTCCCCCATCTCCCCGTGATAATAATATGGGGAAAAGAAAACTGAAGAAAAAAAGTAGGGTTTTTTTTTTGAGAGAGAGAGAGTGGAGTTGCATTACACATAGTTTGGAGATAGATCATGGGGAGATGGGGAAAAACTGAAGAAAAAAAGTACTGATTTTTCGAGAATGGGAGGGAAGTTGCAGCACACGGGGTTTGGAGATAGATTATAAGTATTTTGAAGTTAATAATTTATCTTCATTTATTAATGTTTAGCATTTTTTACATTATATTCTCATTTGATGTATGTTTTGATGTACCGATATTGTGAGTTGGACCTTTAAATGTTTACATTAATGATTTATTCTTTCCAACATCGATGTTTTATTTTGGTATGCATACTGACATTTTACCATTTCAAATTAATATTTTTCATATATGTTTATTGATTTTTAAAATTTAAAAATATAAAACTTATATTTAATTTTTGTTTGACGTTTCACTGGTTTAACTAAATTTTCAAGAAATAGTTAGATTTCTAGATTAAAAAAATACTTTATTCCTAACTGTATTATCAAAATAGATCTTATAAAAGCCTTAGATAGAGTCACTTTGTCCTTTCTTAAAAGTATATTACTTAAGTTTGATTTTCATGGTAAGTCTGTGTATTCTAATATGAAGAATATCTCTCAGGCAATGTTCTAAGTTTTAATTAAATGGAAAGTCTGTTGGCTTTTTCAATGCAACAAGATGCATAAAGCAAAGTGATCATTTATCCCCTTTTTTTATTCAATTTGTTTTCCAAATCCTTCACAAGAAGCATGGCTTTTGTTTATGCTAACAATAAAATTAAGTACGATCAACTTTCTGTACATTCTATCCCTGTTTCTCATTTAAGTTATGCTGACAATACTGTGATTTTTATTGAGGCATAAAAAACTAACATGATTAGAGTTAAAGCCTTTTTAGAGAAATTTGAAGAAACATCAGGTCAAAAAATAAATTACGACAAATCTGATTTTTACATTAGTAAAGATGCTTCTAGGCAGAAAATTAGGAAAATAAATATTACCCTAGGAATGAAGCATGACCAAATGCCTTTTAAATACATAGGTTGTCATATCTTCAATGTCAGGATAAAAATATCTATTTTCAACCACTGATTGAGAACACTGAGAGTAAACTAATGAATTGGAAGAACAAGTAGCCAAGTCTAGGTGGGAAAATGGTACTGATCAACGCCTGTATATATGCAATCCCTCAACACATTTGGGCAGTCTTAATACCTACCTCCCAGGTTATCAAAGTCATAGAACAAAAAATAGATAATATTTCTGGGGAGAAACTAACAATAAAAAGAAGCAGCATTGAAATTTATGGTCCCAGTTATGTTTCCCTATAATGCAATATGGAATAGGTTTTAGGAGCATAAAATTAATAATCCTTGCTTGCTCATATAAGCTCTGGTGAAAATTTCAGATGGGCAATACACTTTGGGCAAAATTTATATGGTCATTAGCCACCTCTAACAGGTGATCCCACAATTGGAAAAGGATTGTGCAGTAAACTTTAAAGCTAAAAACCTGACAAAGGTCATTGTAGGTGATGGAAAAGACCCATTTTGGACAACAAACTGGACAGGCAAAGGGCTACTCATTGATTTAATTGGGAACAATACTGTGAATATCCCTCCTGATATTTCAATTGAATGACATGCAAAATTATCTCCCATTGATAGATCCCTTTATTAACTCCGATATTTTGATTTCTCTTCAGGTAGAACAAACATATACATAGAGGGAGGACAGACTCAAATAGAAGCCCAGCAAAACAGGTAATTTTACCTATCATTCAGTGTATCTCAGCTCAGTTACTCCAAGAGGTAATCTCCAATCCTTGTAAATGATCTGGAACTTTAGGATTCCCAAAAAAAACAATTTCATGTGGAAATTACTTAATGCATTGCTGCCATTTGATGATGTTTTGAACATAATCAGTTTTAACCTACCCTTAAAGTGCATTTTATGTAATAACTGTGATTCTCTTGACCATTTCTTCAAATCGTGTACTGTATCAACTACAGTTTGGGTGGAAACTAATAAGCTAAATGGATTACCAGACATTTCATATATCAGTCTCTGGGATGGATTGAACGCAACATGGTCTCATATATGTTTCTCATCTGTCCATAGAAACATAAAATCCATTATTCCTTCTATCACTTGTTGGTACCTCTGGAAGGCTGGGAATAGTTTACTCTATGATAGCATTCATGTGCTTCCTAATCATATCATCAAGAGTATTAGAGATGAAGTAATCTGCATTTTTCATGCCAAACTCATTAATTCTTCATCTAGTACTGATCAGGAGCTAGTTGCGTATGGCACCCTCCCAGGCCTATCATACATACTGTTTTATGGGAAAAACCTGAGTCTGGAACCTTAAAAACCAATGTAGATGCAGCTTGGGGCTCGAAATCAGGAAACACAAGGATATGAATAGTAATTAAATCACATATTGGTTCCTTAGTTTGTGCAAAAACCTACTCCCTCAGTCCCGGCTCAAACTGCACACTTACTATTTGGCACTATTCTCTATCAAACTTTGACCGCATATTTGAGTAGATATATAAGCAACAATGTTGGTATGCCTTGAATACTGTAATAAGCCGCTTCTGCGACACTGGCCTGGGGGTCCGGGGGAAAATAACGGGGGTCTCGCTGCCCGGTCATAATAGGAATCATATTCCTATTAGGAATGGTAGTTCCTATTCCTATTAGGAATGGTAGTTCCTATTCCTATTAGGAATGGTAGTTATTTTCCTATTCCCAGTTTGTTAGGGTTTAGTAGAGACAATATATAAAGGGTCTCTCTTCTCTCTGTAAATTATGAATTCATGAATTCTGTTCCGCATTTAGATAGGTAGAAATCTGGCCAATTTCTTGGCGTCTGTAACCTGCTACCTATTATAGTGAATCCGTCTCCCGTGGAGGTAGCCAATCTTGGTGAACCACGTAAATCTTGTGTCTTGTTATTTTCGTTCATACTTTCTGTTCTTTCTCCATTCCGCACAACAAACTGGTATCAGAGCGGTTTCTTTTTCCGGCGATATCCGTAGTGTGTATATCGGATTCTGGGCTCATCAGATCGGGGCTGATCGGGGAGAAAGATGTCTGGGTTGAACGTAAAGATCGACAAGTTTACCGGGAGAAACAGAGCTGATTAGGTGCTCTATGGGCAGTCCCGGGAGTGGAGGGATAAGTCTACTCATCTGGCACTGTAATGGTGCATCTAGAGTTTTCTACTTTGAGGATTCAAGTCAAGGTGGAGATTTGTTGGTATGCCTTGAATACTGTAATAAGCCGCTTCTGCGACACTGGCCTGGGAGTCCCGGGAGTGGAGGGAAAAATCTACTCATCTGGCACTGTAATAGTGCATCTGGAGTTTTCTACTTTGAGGATTCAAGTCAAGGTGGAGATTTGTTGGTATGCCTTGAATACTGTAATAAGTCGCTTCTGCGACACTGGTCTGGGGGTCCGGGGGAAAATAACGGGGGTCTCGCTGCCCGGTCAGAATAGGAATCCTATTCCTATTAGGAATGGTAGTTCCTATTCCTATTAGGAATGGTAGTTCTTATTCCTATTAGGAACGGTAGTTATTTTCCTATTCCCAGTTTGTTAGGGTTTAGTAGAGACAATATATAAAGGGTCTCTCTTCTCTCTGTAAATTATGAATTCATGAATTCTGTTCCGCACTTAGATAGGTAGAAATCTGGCCAATTTCTTGCCGTCTGTAACCTGCTACCTATTATAGTGAATCCGTCTCCCGTGGAGGTAGCCAATCTTGGTGAACCACGTAAATCTTGTGTCTTGTTATTTTCGTTCATACTTTCTGTTCTTTCTCCATTCCGCATAACAAACTGGTATCAGAGCAGTTTTTTTTTTCCGGCGATACAGTTTGTTGTGCGGAATGGAGAAAGAACAGAAAGTATGAACGAAAATAACAAGACACAAGATTTACGTGGTTCACCAAGATTGGCTACCTCCACGGGAGACGGATTCACTATAATAGGTAGCAGGTTACAGACGCCAAGAAATTGGCCAGATTTCTACCTATCTAAGTGCGGAACAGAATTCATGAATTCATAATTTACAGAGAGAAGAGAGACCCATTATATATTGTCTCTACTAAACCCTAACAAACTGGGAATAGGAAAATAACTACCGTTCCTAATAGGAATAGGAACTACCACTCCTAATAGGAATAGGATTCCTATTCTGACCGGGCAGCGAGACCCCCGTTATTTTCCCCCGGACCCCCAGACCAGTGTCGCAGAAGCGACTTATTACAGTATTCAAGGCATACCAACAAATCTCCACCTTGACTTGAATCCTCAAAGTAGAAAACTCCAGATGCACTATTACAGTGCCAGATGAGTAGATTTTGCCCTCCACTCCCGGGACTCCCAGGCCAGTGTCGCAGAAGCGGCTTATTACAGTATTCAAGGCATACCGACAAACAATATTATCGTATGTGATATTGTTGGATTCGTCATAACAAGTAGTTTCTCAAAAGTAAATTTTTATTTGCCGTTATTATATGTAGTTAAACATATGAATGATTAGACAAGTTTCTTGATGAGCGTGAAAAAGATTCTGTGCAATTTGACCTGGGACAGAGGGAGTATTACATATGCACGAACTGTCCTTTACAAGTGGAGATTACTGCAGCAAAGTTTGGGGATTTCTTTGATTCAGGAACTAAATTGTACCTCAGTTTTAGAATCTGATTGTGTTAATGCTGTAAATAAGATTATTGATCCCCTCAAATCTCCTTGGCACGTGTATGAAATGGTAGATGCTATTAATAGAAGTTTAGGGAACATACCATTTATGCACACTCTGGGAGAAGGGAATAAAAGTAGCTCACAAGAATGGCTCTCACCGAAAATTCTGATAGAGTCTTGCTGCTTCATGAGTTACCACAGAGAATTAGAGGCCTTATCTCACTTGACAAAGAACAAATCCCAAACATCAGACTGCATGCTAACACGATGGTGAGTGGATACTGCTAATAAAATAATATTCTAATGCATGTCTTTCAAGCTAAGGCTCCATATTAGAAAAGGATGATATTTTACTCAACAATGGAGAAAGGAAGTAGTACTGTTTATCACTCTCACAAGAGTATGTTTCATCGACTACAAAGAAGTGATCGATACACCACCACAGTCACTGCCTCTGAGCTCTGCTCAAACTTACCGTTTGGAATCTCACCCAATTCATCATGAATTTTGATTTACTACAACTATACAACCTTCAGGATAATGATTACCTTTATAAACAATTTGTTTGTGTAAAGTCCTCCGGAGTTGGACTTATGTATGGCATATTGTGAATACTGGTAATCTGGTGTTTGAACACCACCGAGTGATTTCTGGTGATATGGTGTTTTAACACCACTGCTGTCCAGATGTTTTACAGCAGCTAATTGTTGATGTCCACGATTTATGGAGTATATTATGGGATATAATTGTGCGATCTGATCAGAATATTGTGAAGATAATTGATTGATTTCGTGGTCATCTAATTCTGGTAAAAGAATATTCCTGTAATAGTTAGGAATTGATTAAGTAGTTAATTATGGAACAAGTCCTATTGTTAACAGGATTGTTCATTTAAATACCAGATTAGAATCAGAGTTTTCCTAAGTCTAGAAGTCTATTTATGGTAGAGTTAGACAAGGAAGGAAGTTGATTCAAGGCAGGATTGCGATGGAATAAATAGAAGATCAATACAACGCAATCGTTTGAGCGTCCAGTGCTATTCTCTACGTTGAGAACTTTGGAGCGATCTGCCGTGTCTGTTTTGGAGGTTCGTATATCAACCGACCAAGTTCTTAAAGATCAGAAACAAGGAAGTCTTAATTCCTCGGGAGGAGGAGATCCAGGGAGACGTGTTGATCGTGAGGGTTCAACGGCGTAGGATCGACAGTGAGGGGAGCTCACAACATTCACTCTATAGGTTAGCAATGGATTAGTATTTAAGTTAAGCTTCTTGTACTAAAGACTGCTTTCTAGTGAATGGTTTCTGATCTGGGCAAGGCCCCGCAGACGTAGGTGTATTTGCACCGAACTGCGTAAACAAGTTGTGTGTGCACTGCGTGTTTAGTTTTGCGTTTAACACCAAACTAATCTTGGTGTTCCAACACCAAACTGTTAAACAACTTGGCATAAAGGTTCAGAATTTAGGTGAAACTGAAATTCAATTGGTATCAGAGCAAGGCACTTGCTGACCCCTATACAGGGAGAGTGAGATCAGGTTTCACCATGGCACCAAAGGAGGGGGCATCAGTCACGCGACCACCATTGCTGGAACAAGGAAATTATGCTTACTGGAAGGCCCGTATGAAAGTATTCATTGGAGCTCTAGATGATCAAGCTTGGAACTATGTCATAAATCAATACACTCCACCTGCTAGTGACACAACTGAAGGATCAAGCTCCACTGCCACTAAACCATTCTCTAGGTATTCCACCGAGGAGCATAAAGCGCACGTGTCCAACTCAAAAGCATTGAATGCCATCTTTACGGCTGTGGACGAAGATCAGTTTAAAATGATTTCGAACTGTGAGACTGCAAAGGAAGCATGGGATGTGTTACAAATTTACCATGAGGGAACAAGCTCTGTAAGAGAATCAAAGCTGCAGTATTACACGACCAAATTTGAAGAATTGAAGATGCGTGAAGATGAAACTATCTCAGAGTTTAATGGACGAGTCCGAGATATTGCAAACAAGGCTTTTCAGTTTGGCAAAAAGTACAAAGATCAAAAACTTGTAAGGAAAGTGTTGAGGGCATTACCTCCACGGTTCAACATGAAGGTCACGGCAATAAATGAAAATGGAAGGATAGGAACAATGACACTTGATGAACTTATGGGATCTCTGGAATCGTATGAAATGGAGATGTTGCAAACTAAAACGGGGAAGAAAGAAATGGCGTTTTCAAGCACAAACACTGGAAAGGTTGATTATTCTACAGATAATGAAGAGACGGATGAAATTGTAAACATAACCAGGAATTTCTCCAGATTTATGAAGAAGATGAGCAGGAAACCACAAGAAAAGTCAAGTGGGAGCAAAAATCCGAATGCAAACTCCACTCCACGATTTGGTCAATCTACTGGTGTTGAAACACCAAAATTCAAATCGGTAAATCCGAACCTGAATAGGAGAATCCAGTGCAGAGAGTGTGAAGGTTTTGGACACATACAAGCTGAGTGTGCCAATACACTCAAAAGACAAGGAAAGTCATATGCCACAACCTGGAGTGATGATGATGGAGGAGATGATGTTAAGTATGAAGATGAGTATACAAATCATGTTGCTTTCGGCGTGTCAATGGTGGAGGTAGACGACTTCTGTAAGGAAAGTCTCAGTGTGCTGAACGAAGAAGAGATCTGTAGCTCAGATGAAGAAAGTAGAAGCGTTAGTGATGAAGACATTCGCAAAGAAAGCATGGAGATGTACAAAATGTGGTTAAAAGTGGCAGATGAAAACAAAGAACTCAAGGCTGAAAACAAGAAGCTAAGTGAGAATGCTAAAGTATATGCATGCGAAAAGGAAGAGGCGACTCGAGATCTGGAAAAACTCAAGAAGGAATTTGCTGTAGTGGTGCAACGAGCAGAGGAGGCAGAACAATCCATTAGACGCCTCAATACTGGGAAAGCTAAACTCGAAGAATGTCTAAGGATGAGACAGACGAGCAAATTTGGCATTGGCTATGAAAGGACAGTGAAAGAAGGAAATCATCAGACAGATCAAAATGCATCAGCTCCGAGAATAATTGAGAAGCATGGTTCCACAAAAAGAGTCAGACGATGCGGATACTGTGGAGTTCAAGGTCATGTGACAAACAGATGTTTTAGACTGATGAGAACCCTGTCTGCCAACACAGAATATCGAGGCATGCACACCAACCCATATCGATGTTTCAACACCAGTCCAGTTCGAGGTTTCAACACCAACTTTGAACATAAAACGCACAAATTCAACACTGGAGGATACGAAACTGGATCTCTCAATGCACGGGTTAATCTGAATCCGCAACAAGTCATTCGACCAGTACGCCAGGTATGGGTTCCAAAATCTCGAAATGTTTGTTTTTCTAGTTTTGTATGTTTTGGAGCACATACAGGAACCTCGTGGTATTTTGATAGTGCGTGCTCAAGGCACATGACTGGAGTTCCTGAATTCTTGCAAAAATTCAAACCTGGATTTGGTGGACATGTTAAATTTGGTGATGGAAAACGGAGCAGAATAATTGGCAAGGGTGAGTTGGCGATTAAAGGACTCCCTGTGTTTCAAGATGTATTGCTTGTGGAAGGTCTGAAGGCTAATCTATTGAGCATCAGCCATCTATGTGACGATGACATGACAGTTAACTTTGACAAAGGAAAATGTATTGTTAACCATGGGACTGGAGTATTCACTGGAACAAGGTCAATAGATAATTGTTATTTGCTCGATCAAGATGTCACATGCTTGAGCTCGAAGAAGGAAGTCAACACTCTATGGCACAGAAAATTGGGACATATAAATTACAAATCTCTGGCACGTATTTCCAGACTGAATGCAGTCAGAGGTATTCCTGAAATCGGTGAAAGCAAGGAGGTTGTGTGTGGCTCATGTAAAGAAGGAAAGCAAATGCGGATCCCACATCACGCTGTTCATGATGTTTCAACGTCAAGACTTTTGGAGCTTCTACATATGGACTTAATGGGGCCGATCAATACACCCAGTGTTGCAGGGAAGAAGTACATTTTTGTGTGTGTGGACGACTTCTCGAGATATACTTGGGTATCTTTTCTCAAAGAGAAGTCAGAGGCAGCTGAAGTTTTCGAGACCTTGGTGTACAAATTACACGTAGAAAAGGGATCTACTCAGGCAAGAATTGCCCGTATCAGAAGTGATCATGGAAAGGAGTTTGAAAACTCTAGGTTTAATGACATCTGTAAGACACTCGGTATACACCACGAGTTCTCTGCTCCCATCACACCGCAACAAAATGGTATAGTTGAAAGGAAGAATCGAACACTGCAGGAAATGGCCAGAGCAATGTTAGCCGAAAAGAAAATTCATTCTAAATACTGGGCTGAGGCGCTTCATACAGCATGCTACACCATCAACAGAGTATATTTGCGTCCATTTACTGAGAAGACACCGTATGAGATTTGGAAAGGGAAGAAACCTGATGTGTCGTATTTTCATGTTTTTGGCAGTAAGTGTTATATTCTAAAAGATCGTGAGCCGTTAGCTAAGTTTGAATCTAGAAGTGATGTCGGGATATTCTTGGGATATTCTCCCACCAGTCGAGCATACCGAGTGCTTAATCAACGTACTGGAACGGTCATGGAATCTATTAATGTGGTGGTAGATGATTCTGAGGATGACAGAGTTGGAGAAGGTGAAGTGCTGGAACCAGTGTTCCCTACCGGTGTTGAAACACCAACATCGTCAATTGGTGTTGAAACACCAGAAACCGAGACACCTGAATCTGAACAGCGTCCGTCCAGACAAATGCAACTTCGGGATCAACCTCGTGTAAATTACAGGGAATTGGCAGGATTATCTTGTTTCATATCACTCACGGAGCCGAAGAATTATAAAGAGGCTTTGCTCGATGAATATTGGATTTCTGCTATGCAAGAAGAATTACAGCAATTCGAAAGAAACAATGTTTGGGTTCTTACCCAACGACCTGCAAATGTCAATGTGATCGGTACCAAGTGGATTTTCAAGAATAAATCTGATGCAGATGGTAATATCACAAGGAATAAAGCACGCCTAGTTGCTCAAGGATACACGCAAGTCGAAGGAATAGATTTTGATGAGACTTTTGCACCTGTAGCCAGATTGGAGTCAATCAGACTGTTGTTGGCTGTGTCGTGCATTCTGGACTTTACTCTTTTCCAGATGGATGTCAAGAGTGCATTCTTGAATGGGGTCGTGAAGGAGGAGGTGTATGTGGAGCAACCTAAAGGGTTTGAAGATCCACAGTTTCCTGATTTTGTCTATCGGTTGAATAAGGCACTATATGGCCTCAAGCAGGCCCCCCGAGCATGGTATGAGCGACTGACAACCTTTCTAATTAAAAAGGGCTATCGTCGAGGGGGAGTAGATCGGACTCTGTTCGTACTACACAGAGGTTCAAATATTCTGATTGCACAGATTTATGTAGATGATATTGTGTTTGGATCCACCTCTTCAGTCTTGTTAAAGGAGTTTGTTGACTTAATGACTAATGAATTCGAAATGAGCATGGTAGGGAAACTGTCATATTTTCTGGGATTGCAAGTTATTCAGGAGAAGAATGGTCTCTTCATCAATCAACAGAAGTATGCTGAAAACTTGATCAAGCGATTTGGACTTACAAGCGCAAAAGCAATACGCACTCCAATGGCTACTACTGATAAACTGACAAAAGATGAGCATGGACAAAGTGTTGATCAGAAAATGTACAGGAGTATGATTGGGAGCCTGTTGTACTTAACAGCAAGTAGACCAGACATTTGTTTGAGTGTTGGTATTTGTGCTCGCTATCAAGCAGATCCAAAGGAATCACATATGTCGGCAGTGAAGAGGATTATTCGGTATATAAGTGGAACAGTGGAGTATGGAGTATGGTTTTCTCGAAACAAGGATTCACAGTTAGTAGGATTCAGTGATTCAGACTGGGCTGGGAATGCTGATGATCGTAAGAGTACTACAGGTGGATGTTTCTTTGCTGGATCGAATCTAGTCAGCTGGTATAGCAAAAAGCAGAACTCCATATCTTTGTCTACGGCTGAAGCAGAGTATTTAGCTGCTGGGAGTTGTTGTGCACAACTATTGTGGATGAAGCAGATGATGAGAGATTATGGGTTTGATGATGTGAGTCTGACAGTGCTGTGTGATAATAAAAGCGCTATTGATATTTCCAGGAATCCTGTGCAACATTCGAGGACGAAGCACATTGATATTCGTCATCATTTTATTAGGGACTTGGTTGAAAAAGAAGAAGTTACAGTCCAGTATGTGCCAACAGCTGAACAACTGGCCGATATCTTTACAAAACCTCTGGATGGTGAGACGTTTGAAGTACTCAGACAACACTTGGGTGTCTGTCGAATGTGAGGTACTCTGATCTGTACTTTCTATTGTATTATTTACTGTTGCTTTGTTTCTTAGTTAATATGGTGAAAAAGAAAAAAAAATATGAAAAACCGAAAATACCAAAAATTTGTGAAGTGGTGTTTAAACACCGAGGACTTCAGAGGGAGAAAAATCAGCTGGGCCGAAAGAAAAACTTATTGGGCCTAGGCTTGGATTCAGAAGGAAAGGAAAAGAGAAGGTCTTTTGGGTTTCGGAAAAAAGGGGGGAAAAAGGAGAAAGTGACAAATTGATTCCCACACAAACTCAAACACTCGACTGTTCATCTTCCTCATAGCTCACAGCTCCCTGTTCATCAGAAACAGTTGCCAAACCCTCAATTTTTGTAACCCACTCAAAACCCTGTAACAATGGCGAGCTCCAAGTTCAAGAAGATGGTCCGAGAATTTGTCAAGGTGCGGGTGCCGGAGAATCCGCGATTTGAAGAGCTCGATTTGGATGCGAATGTGGACGAGCTGTGTGGAGATCGAGTGCAGACACTAGCCAAGTGGGGTGGAAAAGTTCAGAGACGGAAAGCTAGGTTTGATCATTCTTTCGTCTATGATGGAATGTATTTTAGCTCTGTTCTTGATTTCATAGAGTGGATGGTGCAGAACAGGGGTTATGTAGACCTTAGAAAGTATGAAAATTTGCGTGGCAAGATTAACAAATTTAAACTTGAGGAATTGTTGACTGGTGGCATAGGAGAAATTAAGGAGATTAGTGACTATAATGCCAAACTAGTTGGAGTAGATTTCGGTGAACATTATAAAGTTGGAGATGAATTAGGCCAATATTTTACTATCTATACACGGATAGGGTCCCTGCACAGGCCTATTCTCAGACAATTGGGTGATGATGCTGTGATTCAGCCCTGGATAAAAGTGGTGAAATCCACCGATGTTGCTATGGAGATGGTTTGTGTTGATGAGTCCCTGAATCAGACTCAAGAGTCACTCAGAAATTTGCCTGTTCCGGTTTTGGAGATTAGTGACAGTGAAGAAGAAGAAGGGTGTGCTGAGAGAGTTGATACAGAGGAAACACCGATGAATGAACCAGGAGATGCTTCTTCGCTGGATGAGGCTCTGGCAACATTTATGAGATCCGAGGAGGCTCTGGCAGCATTTCTTGGATCAGGTTCTGAGAAAGAAGGTGATGAAGATGTGGCTGAGGACAAAAGAGAAGATGCAGATATGCCAGAAAGTGAAAAATTAAACTCTGCAACTGACAATGCAGAGTGTCTGGCTGTGGAAGAAGATACTGTAATGCAGGATACTGGTATTCCAACACCAGGAGAGGATCTGACTGAGGAGCAGAAAATTGCTGAGATGTTTGGGAGTGATGTTGAAACACCACTGAAGAAAAGTCCAGCTCAGGGACTTAAGAGGAGAAGGCAGCAAGATGGTGTTGAAACACCGTTTGCATCTGAAGACAGATCTTTGCCTCAGATGCCTGAGGTTGTTGAAGAGAGTGTGGTCTCGGCAAGTAAGAAAATTCGGAGATCAAAACGATGCAGAGACAGGGGTACAGCTGAAAGTTATGATAGTGACGAACCTATTGGACAGAAGCTGAAGAGATTGAGGGCAGAACGGAAGAAGAACTCTGCGGAGAAAATAAAGCCCAAAGTATTACCTGCACCTGAGGTCAGTAAGGCCATCAGCAATGAACTATACGATAATGAGAGCCAAGAAAAGTTGGACTTCATCAGTGGGAGACGAATTCTAGCAGAGAGACCGGCTGATACTGAGAAGTATGAAGAGTGTGGATTTACTGATTTTCTCAGATACCTCAAGGTGATTAAAGCTGCTACATGCTTTGCTGAATATAATAAACAAATGGTGGTGGAATTTTATTTGAACCTGAAAGAAGACTGTGAAGATGAAGACTCTCAGTGGTTTCACAGAGTCTATGTGAGAGGGAAAGTAGTTGTATTCTCCCCTGAGGTAGTGAATAGATGCTTGCAGCATGGCAATCTCAAGAATACTCAATCGGTGTTCCAACACCAAATCCCAGAAAATTTTGATGAGGTGGCAATTGAGTTAACAGGAGGAGTGGAAAGCACTTGGCCACTGGCTGGGAGACAACAAATACCAGCATCCAATCTGACTTCCAGGTATTACTGTCTGTATACAGTAGCTGTTCATAATTGGATCCCTTCGGTAAACAACACGATTGTTACCAAGGAAATGGCAACTCTGCTTTATAGTCTGGGTGCGAGGCATCGAGTCAATCTGGGTAAGTTGATATTCAATGACATTATGGACTGTGCTCGTAAGACCCGGAAGGAAGCTTTGGTTCATCCTTGTATCATATCGATGGTACTGCTGAAAGGGGGAGTGGTTGCAAGGGAGAATGATGAAGTTGTAACTACCCAAGCTTTAAGGCCAACCCTCAGGACTTTGAGTGGTCGTATAGTGAAGGATCTTCCCTGGACACCTCCAGCAATGGGTTGCTCGAATGAAGGTGAAGCTCGGCTGAAAGCCATTGAGGCGAGAGCTATAGTTTGTCAAGAAATCCTTGGGCGTTATCAGGCAGCGATAGTCAAGATTCAGGGGGAGCTTGCAGATTTGGAGGCTGAGAGAGAAGCACTGCTGGCAGAAATTCCGAATGAAAATGGATCAGATGATGAAGATTCGGACAGTGATGAATCCGGGAGCACTGATAGTTTGGCCTGATTGAATTTTTTCTTGGTGTTCTTGTCATATTAATGAATTCAGGGGGAGAATATTTTGGATTTTTTGGATTTTTGAATGGCTCTGGTTTTATATTATTCGGTCTGGATTTTGGATATTTGTGCTAGCTGATTTTATGGTAATTTATGCTGTTTGTGCTAGTTGGTATTCTGGTATTCTACATTTATTATGCTGCTTGGTTTTCTGGTGTTCTATGGTGTTTGTGCTAATGTGGTATGAATTCACCAATATGCCAAGGGGGAGATTGTAAAGTCCTCCGGAGTTGGACTTATGTATGGCATATTGTGAATACTGGTAATCTGGTGTTTGAACACCACCGAGTGATTTCTGGTGATATGGTGTTTTAACACCACTGCTGTCCAGATGTTTTACAGCAGCTAATTGTTGATGTCCACGATTTATGGAGTATATTATGGGATATAATTGTGCGATCTGATCAGAATATTGTGAAGATAATTGATTGATTTCGTGGTCATCTAATTCTGGTAAAAGAATATTCCTGTAATAGTTAGGAATTGATTAAGTAGTTAATTATGGAACAAGTCCTATTGTTAACAGGATTGTTCATTTAAATACCAGATTAGAATCAGAGTTTTCCTAAGTCTAGAAGTCTATTTATGGTAGAGTTAGACAAGGAAGGAAGTTGATTCAAGGCAGGATTGCGATGGAATAAATAGAAGATCAATACAACGCAATCGTTTGAGCGTCCAGTGCTATTCTCTACGTTGAGAACTTTGGAGCGATCTGCCGTGTCTGTTTTGGAGGTTCGTATATCAACCGACCAAGTTCTTAAAGATCAGAAACAAGGAAGTCTTAATTCCTCGGGAGGAGGAGATCCAGGGAGACGTGTTGATCGTGAGGGTTCAACGGCGTAGGATCGACAGTGAGGGGAGCTCACAACATTCACTCTATAGGTTAGCAATGGATTAGTATTTAAGTTAAGCTTCTTGTACTAAAGACTGCTTTCTAGTGAATGGTTTCTGATCTGGGCAAGGCCCCGCAGACGTAGGTGTATTTGCACCGAACTGCGTAAACAAGTTGTGTGTGCACTGCGTGTTTAGTTTTGCGTTTAACACCAAACTAATCTTGGTGTTCCAACACCAAACTGTTAAACAACTTGGCATAAAGGTTCAGAATTTAGGTGAAACTGAAATTCAGTTTGTATTGGTAATCATTCCAATATTCCATGTAATTATAGTATTCTCATATCTTTTTATCTTGAATTTAAAGTCTGGCCATCAATTGTCAACATAGGGGTGGAGGCATATTAGATAGAACGCTTTGAATTCCAATTTACGATACAAAATACATCATATAAAGTCATCTACGTTGAAAGACACTTTTTTTTCCCCCAGGTATGGGGTGCCTATTAATGTCCCGCATCTTTAGGAGATGGGTTAATCTTTAAAAAAATCATAAAAATTCTTGCAAGCAAAGAAACTAGTGATGTTAAATTAGATAAACACTATCAGTTAGCAACAAAATCTCAGTGAGTAAAATAATAGGTCTACCCAGCGGAGTAAATATATCAGACTCTACAAGGAATTAGATGAAAACTCAATACAACAAATTTAATCCATCTTTGATTTTAATGAGTAATTATATTAATGAAGTGTGATCATGGATGATCATGGGTGGGGTATGGGTCGGGTCTTATAAGAACCGCACCCGACCCTAAAAATTATAATAAGTTTCGGACCCGACTTAAAACTGACTCATACCCAAATTTGACAGGTCTTATAGGTTTTGAATATAAAATATGTCCTAAATGGGTCTAACTTTATCTGGTTTTTTTACTAAACAAACATACATTGTCATTGTTAAAGGTTTCTAATTTCACACTGACAGTTCCCAAGTCTTTGGCCCGGTTTGTGCCAGTCTGTTGACTAGGGTTTTGACCAGTGGGTAAAATCATTCTCTCTCCTACCACTGTGTAAATGAACCTTATCCATTGGACAAAAAGAAGGGAGAGGATCTCAACTCATTCCTCACTCATTTTGCTCTCTTCCTTCATTGAAGCATTTGCGTCTTGGAACCCAAAGTTGTATGGATTATTTTAGGGTAGAGTAGTTTATGAACTAGGAGCATTTGTGAACATATTTAACCATTGACTTGAGAGATTCTTAGATACATTTATCCTATGCTCTTATTATTATTATTGTTGCTTGATTTTAATGACTACGATTATACATGCTTGATGTAAGGATGTACAACTGATGTGGTTGCTCCGCTAAGTAGAACACCGTCGTTCACCTCGTGTGTTCTTCTTCCTACAAAATAGCTCCCGGAAATTATTTTGGGGAAAAGACTCTAACGATCCCTCCTTCAAGATTTGGAATTTCTTGGTTTAGTCACGCTTACCTTCTTCGGTGCTGCTTTTGTTTTTATAAGAGGTCGTCATCGTGGCTCGGTATTTCTTTCCTCTAAGAACGTGGGTTGCACTACAATCTCTATAAATCCAATTTGTGGCCAAACCTCCGATTGTGATTTGATCATATCTCTGAATTTATCGGTTTGTGATCGCATAGCTCATATCAGGCTCCGCTTTTACCTCTTCATTGTCTTCTGCGTTTGTCCTTTGAGCTGGGCTTACGGCCCAATGAAGCCAACTAAGGGCTAGGTATACACCATAAGCCCCCTAGCCATGAAGCCTAAAAGGAAGGAAGAAATGGCACTACGTATACAATAAATGTGAACTGGTGTTGTATGTGAATTACATGTTCGTCTTTTAGTACTACTGTTATTAGCATTGCGAAGTGGCGTTAGCTTTTTGGCTAAAACTACGCACTAGTTAACTCTTCTGATTTTAAATTTTGAATTTTCCTTATCGGTGACATCTCCGCGATAAGGGTGACTATTGAGATTTTGTTTCTATGGGCCAAGAGATTCGTTCCTCTTTCTTCGCTGCCTTATTCTGATTTTTCTGCTTGTTGTTATCGTCCCATCTCTTAAATAAGGAATTATAAATGGATAATTTAATTTAGTTGTTTAGTTGTTACTTAGTGTGTTGTCCTCTCATCTTCCACCGTCGTTTCGATACCTATGAAAGGTAACCTATTTTTGTGTTGGGCAATCATTGTGATTGTTTTCCTCATTCTTGCAATTTATTCCTTGTTATTTAACTAGAGAAACTTATTTTAGTTGATCTCTCCTATCATCAGAATATTGGTCTTCTCTGACTATTCCTTTTTCTTTTGCAAATTAGCACTCCTCCTCCCATATAATCGTAAGTTTGCCTCTATATATACCTCTAATTTCCTTATTGCATGCGGTAGTTTTAATAAGGTATATATTTTTTCAATTTCTGGTAATTTTACCTTCTGTGGTTTTATTCTATCCTTCTCCGGTAATCTTCTCTGGTGAACCTCTAATTGATTTACCAGGGCTCTGCCTTGAAAAAAATTTACCTTCAAGGTTCACAACCCTCATTAAAGCTTTTTCTTATAACTAGTTATTTTGCTTTCTACTAGCAGCTTTAACGATAACTTCAGCTCTATTTATTGGGTTGAGCAAAATACGACTTATTTAAAATTACTATTTGAAATGAGCAATTCATAAAACAAAATCCTTCTGTGATATTTTGCTTATTCAATAATTATGTCTCGTCCCAATTATGAATTGGTGATCACTGATATTTATATCCATTCGTATTAATATTTAGGTATATATATATATATATATATTTTAAATGATTGAAAATTTTCTAACGCTATGGTCACTGTCAATCTGAATGTCTTCCTCCAACCACTCTGAATCTCCCGTAGAAGATGCTCATTCCGACAGGGACTCCGGTCATGCCATCGAATCTTCTGCTATAGACACTATGCTGACTGGTCCATATTTAGAAAATAAAAAAAAAAACTATTTTCCATTTTTTTGTTTGAGCTTCGTGCTCCTGTGAACTCTGAATGTGTATGTAATCCCCCCTGGTTATATCTCATGCTATTTGAGTTATTTGAAATTTGGTCTCTACTTTCCACTTCTCAACCATGTCACTCTTCTGAATTCGTACAAAATTTCCTCATACCAATTTCATCCCAAGAGCATCGCTATCATAATGGGGTTTCTTCATGTGTGTAAAAAGTCAAACGTTCCTTTCACCCTTAATTTGTTTTGTAACTTTAATCACCTTCAAAAAGTAAAGAATACCATAGACGAATTCACCTTTTATCCTATGATAGCTAGGGTTGAACTAGCGAGTGGTTTTCCTAGCAATGTTGGTCCATAGAGGACAAAATACTTTTTTTGGCAAACTGAACCAAAGTTCTGAAGTGGCCCTTCCTTCTTGGAACTACAAAGTTCCTAAATCTAAGCTTCCTGGTTTAAGTGTTTGTTTTACTGCTGAAACTGAGATCATGGTTATACTTTGTGCTTATACACAACATCTCCACCATGCTGATTATGATGCTGAAGGTGTTATGAACTGTCATCATTTTGATACATTGGATTTATATTTTGTTCTATTTTTTATGAACCTTTACTATCATTGTTCGTTTCTTTGATCTATTGTGTCTATTTTCTTGCAGACATGGACCTAGCTGGGAATGCTATTGATCGGTCATTTTTTGATGATAAGGAGGTGATTGGGAACAACTCCCAACTTAATAATATTGCTAGTGACAAGATCGTTTAACAAGTATTACCAAAATGAGTACTAGTATTGCGCTTGTGAAGGGAAAGTCTACTGTCACTAGAGATATAGGTGGTGAACGCCTAGGTGGTAAGTTGAAGGAGAATAAAAATAATAGGGATGAGACTGATGGATCGGTGGTCATTCATTGCCTCCTGTGAAAAAAGGGGTATAGCAACCAGTCTCGTTCTGAGGGCCATGCGCAAACTGATAGTCTGCAAGTGGGGGGCAATTCCTGACACTCTCTCCAAGCTTTCTCTTTCCGATACTTTGGCCATGGTAAGTTCACTGGTTAATTTGAGTAACCTTCGCTACAAATTGATACCCCGTGCTTTAGAATGTTGACCGTTCTTTTCCTATGTCTTTTTCTCTATAAGGTCGGTGAGAGTCTTCAGCTTGTGAGTGAGCGGCTTTTGAAGTTCTCTTCTGTTGATGAGTTTCTCGTGGAAAAGTATAAGGCAAAGGAGAAGAAATGTGTGGTTCTGGAGACTTCTCTTAAAACCGCCTACGATCGGGCAAATACTGCTGAAGAGTGTGCTAAGGTTATGGAGGAAGAGATCAAGAAGCTTTGTTTTGAGCTTGAGAAGATGTGCGCCAATGGTCCTACTTCTCATAAATATCCTTAAATACTGGTAGATTATCATTTCAAAACAAAATTTTTCTTCAATATATTTGAGGATGGCTCCAGCAATGCTCGGACTATTGACTATTGTGAAGCTATGAAAGACATGAGCGAGTGGAACCCTACTTCAATGATGAAGAGTCTGACCTCTTTGAAGAGATGCACTAAAGCATTGGAAAAATAGAAGTCAATAATTAACGATGGTTTCATTGAAAAGATTGCTGATGGTTGACACCCCTTCTTCTTTCTATCGCATCTTGCTACTCTCCCTTGTTTTTCTCCTGCATATGAGTTAAAGGGATGCGAGGTCGATTGTCTAGAGGACTTTTCGTGTGGCTCTCACGCTATTGTGCCACCTCCTCACTCTGCTTTGGTCAAGGATACCACTGAAGTCCCTGCTTAGCAAGCAAGCCAGGAAGATGTTGCTATTGTTGTCCAGCCTCTGCCAACCTCCACCTCTGATGTTAGTTAATTCTTATTCTATCAGGTTTTTGGATTTGTGATTGTAATTCAAGACAATATTTTTTTGTATGTCTGTAGTGTTTGTTTAATAGTGGTTATTAATTTTTTGTTTCCTCTTTGTTTTTACATTCTCTCATCGCACTTACTTATATGCAGGGCTTATTTTGTTGACCTTAAATTTTTTAAAAGACTTGATTTTTTTAGATATTCTGATCATTTTTCTGATTGCTATAGATTTTTGCAATCCGACATTCACTGCCCTCTTGGATTTATTCAAGCTGCGTACCCAATCTTTAACCTGGGAATATGATGACTTTGTTTCTTCTAATCACTTTTCTTGTATTGAGTCGTATCCCTTGTTCATTGAATGGGCGGTTCCTATTTTCAATCCACCTCCTAATTCTTCCATGACATGTCCTTGCAACAAGTTTATTCCCAATGGTTATAGTGTTGAATCGCTTGGCTAGATATTGTTTGTGGTTCAATAGATTTTGAATCCGCTGGTTTATACATTCATTCGCTTAACCTTCCCGTTCGTGTCCAAGACAGTGAATTGATGATTTACTAGGTTGAAGAAAAGGCAGGATGAATGTGATCGCTTTTCAACTTCTGCCCTCAGCTAGCAAAGCAAGTTTGACGAACAGTTTTCTATAAACACGCGGCTACAAAGAAAAAACGAGCAGCTCCATGCTGAGTGTAACCTTCTTGATTCGTCTGTTCATCAACTTAAGCAAGCTTGCGTTGAGTATAAAGATAAACTTCAAGCTTTTCCTTCCTTGTCTCGCGGGGCTATTGGTCGTGAAGACCTTACTATGGAGATTAATGGGAAAAGAGTTAATTTGTCAGAGGTTGTTTGATTGCATATCTGCTTCTTAGAAGAGAAAGTGCAAAATTTGACGGCTGAGGTGAAGAGATATGAGGCGACCGTTGATGTTATGAGTATGCAGCTGGATTGGAAGAGTTTTGCCCTATAACTGACTTCAATGCCTATTATGCTAGATATCTTGGTCATATGGAGCGAAGGGGTCTAATACGCCATCCTGCTTATTTACACATGAAATGGCGGTACAACCATTCAGTTAGTGAAAAACGCATGGTTGGAGAAAACCAAAGTAGGGTTGAGCACTTCCATAGCGAAGTTGAGCATGGTCGCCGTTGTGGTGGTTCGTCTCTTCTAGATCATCGTGAGCATCTAGGTGTAGATAAATCTCTTGATGTAATCTTACTTTGTAATGCTTCAAATTATTTTGTTGTGCTTTTACACACTTCCGTTCTCGCTTTCACTTGATAAGCTCTATTTCATGAACATTTATGCTGATATCTCCTTTATTGGTTGTACGAGTTATGTTGTTGAAATTTGGTAAGTTGTAAGATTAATAGCTTGCATAGTAGTGAAGCTGCAAGATCTATTGCTTGCTCGTGTCCTTGTTATGGGCAAATCTGCCTTTGTGCAAGATCTATAGCTTGCGATCATAAGATTTGCAAAGTTGCAAGATCTAAAGCTTGCAATCATCGGTAATTGTGCAAGATCTATAGCTTGTGAGTTTAGGGATTTTGAAGTTGCAAGATCTATAGCTTGCAGTTCGATGTTTGTTACAATACACGCACTTAAGCTACGACCTTTGACAATTGCGGGGCCTTGATGCATTGATTGCGATGTGATATCAGTGTGTTATTGTATAAAATATCTAAGTACAGAGCTAAAGATGTAATCATAGCCCAAAAAGACTGTTTTTGTGATTAATAATGCACGACTACGATAATGTCGCCTTGAAATCAAAGGAACGAACGCAAACAATGATAATAACATGGTTTCTGTACAAGTAGATGCTTCATTTCTTTTCCCGAATCTAGATATAGAATCTTTTCACATTGATCACCTTTCATTTGTTGGGAATGGTACTGCCGTTCCAACCTCTCTAGCTCTTAACAGATGGGTTTGTGAGCCTTGCAACCTGGTAAGGCCTTTCCCATGTTGGGCATGACTGTCATCTTTCTTCTGTCAAGCTTGGCTTATTTTTTCTTATCACCAGATTGCCAATCTGAAATCGCTTTTCTTATCCTTTTGATTGTAAGCTCTAGCCATTCTTTCCTTATACCTAGTCTCTGTGATCATTGGCAGTTCCCTTTTTTTCTCCCAACTTGTCTAGATCCAACTTCATCACATTCAAATTTCTGGTTGGCTTTCGAACGGTCGTTCTAAATATCATTAGGGTGTTGGGTATCTCATCCACCCAGCTGGTTGCTTTCCCTCCCATTGTTCCTGAATTCTTTGAACAATTGTTCTGTTTGTCACTTCTACTTGTTAGTTAGCTTGGGGGCGTGCTACAGATGTGGACTCTTGGAGGATCCCCAGCTTTAAGCACCACTTAGTAGAGGTACCACTCGTGGACTGTTTAACATTTTTTGCACCAATAGTGTGTGGCACCCCTAAACGACACATAATATTCTGCCAAATGAATTTTCTCACTACACCAGCTGTGATTCATTCTAATGGCTTCGCTTCCCCCTATTTCGTGAAGTAGACGATTGTCACTACTAGAAATTTTGCGTTGCTCTCATCTTTTTCAAAGGTTCCAGTAGATCAATCCCTCATTTATCAGATGGATAAGCCCCGTATATCCCTCTCAAACTAGCTGTGTTTCGGACTTGGACAACCTTTATAACTACCTCTTTATTTTGGCTCAAAGTTTCAAATTCGGTCGTTGTTGGCTTGCTTAGTGTCTCCACCTTTGCATCTTTGCTTCTTCATACATGCTGGATATCGAAGTATTCAAGCTGGGCTAATAGTTCATGGACTTGTTTTAAGTGTTTCACCACTTGTCCCACTCGTATTTCGTAGTCCCTTCTCTCCTGCTTATTCAAATCTCTGAAGTTAACGCACTTTCTCCTTTCCACGTCTGATTTTTTTCACTCTGACTAGGTTCGCTAGCCACTTCGGGTGTATGGCCTCCTTCAATATGTTGGCTTGAAGTAACGCTACAATTTCTTCTTCGAGTGCTTTTTGTCTGTCACTAGTGAAGCAGCGTTGTTCTTGTTCAATTAGCTTGATCGGGTCACTGATATTCAAAGAATGTGCAACAATGCTTGGGTTTATTCCTCCTATGTTCTGGATGTTCCATGAAAAAGTATCTTTATAGCTTGGTAAGGCTTCGGCTATCCTTTTCTTTTCCATGCATGGCAGATTTTCTCTACACTTTGAATCATCTTCTTCATCTAAGCTAACTAGCTCTATTTTTTTCACCAAATCTACTACTGATTCTGGTTGCTCTAGTAACCTACCCTCTGAAACACTACTGACCATCTTCGCCTTTTCCACAATCTTCCCCACCTTCATCGCGATCGTCATACACTATCTCACTGTTTGTTGGTTTTCTCTTATAGTTGCAATTCCAGCTGAAGTAGGGAATTTCATTACCAGGTGGTAAGGGGACCATATCGCTTTTGTTGCATTCATCTAAGGTCTTTCGATGATGGCGTTAAATGTGCTTGGAGCATTCATGACTACGAAGTTACACATGACTGTGTAACTTCTTCCACTTTCTCTGATTCTTACTGGAAGTTGTATATTTCCCAAAGATGTTTCTGCTTACTCTATGAATCCTATAAGTGGGGACGTGGATTTTTTTTAGATCATTTTGTTTGAAACCTAACCTATCAAAGCAATCCACAAATAATATCTCGACCACACTTCCATCGTCCACGAACTCTCTGTGAACTGTTGCATTTCCTATTTTAGCGACAATGACCATAGGATCATTGTGAGGCAAAGCGTTAGGTACTGCATCCTCTTTGCTAAAAGTTATCGCTTCATTTGGGCAAAGTCTTTTGTCTACAGGCTCTTGCGGGGGATAATAATACATTGCCTTTGCCTTCTAAGCATTGTTTGACAATGACTCTGTGGATCCATGTATAGACAGGATAACATTTTATGGTATATCATCCCTTGTGTCCTCATTGTAATTTACCGCCGCAGTCATTTTTTGATTCTTTGGTAGTGTGGTTGCCATCCCTTAGTTCTTTGCCGATGGATTCCCAGATTTGTTAGCTTTGTCATACTGGCCTCCCCCTTTCTTTCTGTAATGGCTTAAGTGGCTATTCCTTAAATTTTCTTCTATTTGTCTTCTCAGGTCTTTACAATACTCAATGTCATGACCATGATCTTTGTGGAAGACACAATAATATTCTCTAAATCTTTTATCTGGTGGTGCTAAAATAGGCACTAGCTCGCGAAACAATGCTTTGTTTGCTTGATATATCTCTTTCCTTGATTTTGTCAGAGGCGTATCTTCGAATGGTATGCCTTATAACCCTGGTTCTCTTCCCTTGAAAGGGATGTTTCCCTTTCCCTACTTCATGAACCCCTTTTGCGAATCCCCCATTGTTCAATTTTTGCCTTGTTCCTGCTCTATCTTGTACTTATTCGCCTTTTCTATTCGCACATGCTGCTCGATCATTTTCTGTAACTCCATTGGGTTTTTGGGCATGTTCTTTGTTAGTTATTCGTAGAATTCTCCTGATCGTATGCCTCTTGTGAATGCCCCAAATGAAGATTGGAATGACAGATCGCGAACCTGCAAACTCTCTGTGACAAATCTATTATGATACGCTGTCGGGCTTTCATCACTTTACTAGGCTATGTTGTTCAAATATGCGATCATTTTTGTGAATTTTTTTCTTTCGATAGAAGTGACCTGAAAACAGATCCGATAATTGTGCCCAAGACTTGATACTTCCATTTGGCAGGTCTTCATACCATGTGATCGTTATTCCTGACAAGAAAACAGGGAATGCTTTGCAAAAAAGTTTGATGTTTGCGTCTCTAAATCTCATGCTATTTATGTAAGAGTGTAGGAATTCTTTTGGATCTGTGGTCCCATCACAAATTTTAACATGGAGAGGGAGCTTGAAGTTCTTGGCCATTTTGTAATCTCAAAGATGCGGTGACAGGGGTGACTTGTCCTCGTTGTTATCTGCCACTATGTCACTTAAATCCTCCTCGTATTTGAGACTTTCGTGTTGTTGACATATTTTCTTATCCATTCCCTACGATTTGGGCTTGAGTGTTTTCAAAAACTTATTATAGAGGCTCTCTCTATTCGCTTCCAAGAATACCGCCAACGCCCCCTTTCTTTCTCCTAGTTTGTGTTAGGAGATTCTGCTTCTTCTTCATCCTCTGTGTCTTCCCTGTTCGGTTCCCTCTCTTTACTAGGTGTATATTCTTGGTTTTGTATGTTCCTGTCATGCCCAACTGTTTGTTTTTTAGTCTAATGGTTATGGCTTTTCTCCCTTCTGGTGAACACCATTGTCTACCTGAAGGATCTCGCAGACGGAGCCGAATAATGTGGTTGCTCCACCAAGTAGAACACCTATGTTCACCTTGTATGTTCTTCTTCATGCAAAATAACTCCCAGAAATAATTTCGGGGAAAAGACTCCGACGATCAAGTCAGTACCTTTCTTTGAGAATTTGAATTCTCAGTTTAGTCACACTTACCTTCTTCGGTAGTGCTTTTGTTGTATTTATAAGAGGTCGCTATCGTGGCTCCGTATTTCTCTTCTCTGAGAACATAGGTTTCACCACAATATCTATAACTCCGGTTCGTGGCTAAACCTCCTGATCGTGATTTAATCGTGTCTCCGCATTTATCGGTTCATGATCACATAGCTCAGACCAGGCTCCGCTTTTACTGCTTCATTGTCTTTTTCTACGTTTGTCCTTTGGGCTGGGTTTACAACCCAATGAAGCCAACTAAGGGCTAGGTATACACCAACAACTAATTGATTTCATTGCATGATTTTGCACTAGGCTAGAGAATGAACCCATGAGAAATTTGTCTTTTTGTCAGGTTTTTCAAAGGTTAATGTGAAGGTCGTGTTTAGGAGTGACAACTATGCATCATTGTTATTTTTTGGTTGAATTAGACTAGATGACTTAATTGAATTAGGCTATGAACGATACGGGAGTGACTCGACCACATACTGTCGAATAACACAGACTGTGATCAGTGAAGATCACGCTGATTACACTAGCTTTAGATATAGATTCTGTGCAATGGGACAAGTAATGACAGTTTGCTAGAGATACTCTGATATTCATTAAACACTGACTTAAACATCATAGGAGGATCATGAGACTTCCCAAGAACCCTATTTTACAGATCTGTCATACCAACATGAAGCATTACTTTGATCCCTGTTATTATATTAGTCTGCAAGGAGTCCCCCATATCAATGTCTCTATCTATAGGGGACCAATTCCTTTTAGGCCTTTAAATACTAGAGGAGGCCAAGCTTCATGCCACACAAAAAAGAGGTATGCTCAGAAGTAGCACCTGAATGATCTAAAGGAGGATTAGAGAAACAGGATTGGTTTGAGAACTGGAAATAATTAACCAAAGATAGAACAGAGCTTATTTAATGGAACAAAACAGGTTGAATAACTGAGAAAATGCGGGAAGTTCTTCCATCATTACCATATCTTTGATCCACAATGAATCGAAGCTATCAAAATTTATTTGGAGGGACAAGCTGAAGTCTGATATCAAAATGAGAAAAGCATCAGAAGGATAACAACTTGAAGTGAATTTTCTGAAGATGTTAAGGAGGTTTTCGGAGATTGAAGGTCAGGACATGGTTGAAGAATTCAATAAACTCTATCAAACAGGATCCATGTGTGAATATTAAGGGGTCATCGAGAAATTACGATCCCAAGTCATTGGTAAACTGAGTAATACTTTATGCCAAGTTTTGTGAGTGGTCTTAGGGAGGATTTGAAACCCATGATTAGACTCTTTAAACCTGATTCTTTGCATGCGTAGAAATAACATGTTTGCAAGAATTGAACGTAGAAGTACAAAATAGGAGATATGAGACATAAGGGGATAATATCTTCAGGCCAATGAGGCAGTCAGATTAAAATTGAAGCTGATAAGCTTAAATGGAATTAGAATGGGAGTGATAACAAACATACGTTGGATAAAGTAGCATGGAGAAGTAATGCAGTAGCCAAGAGAGCTATGAATGATAGATTTAAAAGAGCTTCAGTGTAGAAAAGATCATCACCTCTGTTTTAAATGTTGTAAAGTTGTGTGGATTTAATTGATTAATTTATTGGCATTTGTGAACTGATTTGGAAAAGAAAAATGTTCCATGTTGGAACATACGGAAAGCTGGAGCCTTAAAGGCTTTTACCGGTGATAGAATATTGCAATGCTTGTAATTTATAGAAGATTGAATATTCTGCAATATGTTATTTTAGGCATTGTTAGAAGCATATTGGGTTTATGAAAAATCCCTACAAATATGGAATTGGATTTATGGGATATTATGAGAGATTTGAAATAAGGAGAATCCCTTTATTTATGGGATTTGGATATGCTTAAGAAGCAGATAAGAAATATGAATATTATGGAGATAATCATGGAGAGTTCCAATTTGATCAATGGACTATATAAAGAGGACATCACGGATGCATTGACACATGAACTTAATTGCGAAAATCTGCACACAATTTTTATATCTTTCCGAGAGTACTGCGAGAGCCAGCATACATATGTTCCAACATACATAACCTGCTGTTCAAAGTTCATGATTATATACCTTAATTCCCGGGGAGGAGAAGATCCAACGTCAACGTGTTTTGAAGTCAGAGGGAGTCTGATCAAGGCGGATTAGTAGCAAGGGGAGCTTGCAGAATTCACATGTCATAATTAGATAGATAAGTATAATTGTATGGTGTACTTTGTATTGTATCTTTTTTATTAGTGGATTCATTTTGAATTGGGCCAGACCACATAGATGTAGGTGGTTTTCACCGAACTGCGTAACCAAGTCTTGTGTCTTTATACTTTACATTATTGCATCTTGGTTAAATGGGTTATGTTGGAACATAGTAGTAATAATTAAGGGTAATTCGGTAAAACCAAATTTCAAATGCAGTGAAAAATTCAACCCTGGACATAAATGTAAATATAAGCATGTGCATCAGATTGTTCGTTATGAATCTTTAGCCCAGGGTGAATTTTTAGTTGAAAAACTGGAAGATCGGGAAGAAGAGTTGGTTAACGAAGAGCCTGGAATGCAATCATTTAACACAATCGGTAGGGACAAAAACTTAGGAATTAATACTTTGACAATGTATGAACTGATCATAGGTGTGAGTGTCAACATTCTGTTAGATGCGGGGCCAACTGATAGTTTTACTATAACCCAAGCTTTGAATCTTGAGATGATCAGCATTCGATCCTTCTTAATTACTGTGGATGATGGTAGCAAAGTGTATGGGATGAGCCTATGTTCAAAGGTAGTCTTGGAGATCAGAAACTGTGAGTTTACTTTTGATCTTAATGGAACTAGGTGGTGGGGATATTATTTACGCTGTTGACTAGATGAAGCATTTTAGCCTGATTGCATTTAATTTTGGGGCGCAACAATGTAACTATCTTCAGTTAGGGTTACCATTGTATGCTACAGGGATCTACTGAGCATGTGGATATTGATTTGGTGAAGTAAATTAAGAAACATAGATACAATAAACACAAGGTATTCACGGTTCAGTTGAATCAGGATGAGTCAGATATGATTGTACTAGAAAAAAGACATGGCAATAAGACTAGTCAGGCAAAGGATTAGAACAAATGGAAATAGGGGGGGGTTAGAATTAGAAAATGATGCAGGATTTTTTTTCATGATGAGATTAAGTGATGAGGAAGATACTGACAAAGCTGGTCATGAATAGTGTAGAAACAGGTTGTGTGACACGAATTAGGTTTGTTTATTTACTTTTATTTATTAGGATTTTTAGAAGATAACACTATGCTCTTTTTCCCATTGGGTTTTCTAATGAGGTAGTTTGATCATTTATTTTATTTTAGAATAAGGCTCATTAATTCAGCCATGTTGGCCTTGGAAGAATTAATGTTTCGGTCATGCATTTATTTTAGATGTTAGAATATTCAGTTCTAATTTGATTAGAATTAGATTTGGTAAGATTAGATAAAGTAATATTCATTCAAGATTTATCTTGAAGAATATAGTCATTTATTTTAGGTAGTTTAGTTAAATATGGTTTTAGCTTCTTAAAGCTGTCATAATCCTTTTCAGTTTCTTATTTGTATTTTTTGAAGACCATACCTATGTACTATAAATAGGGGTGGTATTCAACATTATTTTTACCTAGCACTTTTCATCAATCAAATATACAACCTTTTGAGTTCATACTCTTTGCTTGCGAGCTATTCCATTGTTGCTTAACCCCGAGGGCTAGTTAAGTGTCAATAAACCTTGTAATCTGATCCTGAGGGCTAGTTAGAGAGCGAGTCAGAATTGAGTGTACCCCGAGGGCTAGACCTTGAATTCGTGCGGCATTGAAGGGTTTGCAAGTTCCCTTGTTTTGTCAAAGATCTTAATTCCGCAATCCAGATTCTTCGCAAGGGGATTCATATCAGTTGGTATCAGAGCAAAGCGAAAAATCCTTGTTGGCCGAAAATTCAACAGGGATTTAAAGTTTTGTTTGAATTTATTTTTGATAAAAAAGAAAATAAAAAAATCATTGGAATACTTCCGCCGCCAGACAACTCGCCGCAGCCACCGTTCAACTCCGGGGACTCCATCCATCTTCTCCGATCAGCATCTCCAACGATTTCACCGCCGCTCAGCTCCATCTTCGACTGGTCCATGCCATCCGCTACTACCACCTCCGCTCAGCATCTCCGAATGAACCGCCACTGCACCACTGATTTCTTCTCTGTCTCCGACCAACCGCCTTCAGCCACCAAGTCTGCTCTTCGACCTCCACAGATCTGACCTACCATCGTTCTTTTCGTGGTTAATTGCAGCTCCAATCGCATCGTTGCTCCGATCGAATTTCCATCGCCGTTCGGCTCTCCGTCAGCCTCAGATCCGTCACCGTCGTCTTCTTCATGCTTCGTCTCCGCAGGCGATATTCCTAGCATTTTCAGATATTTTTGTTCGCTGCTACAGGATCAGCACAACTCCGGCCAAAGAGAAATCTGCGCAGAGAATTTCTAGCGAAGAAGACGAACAGCTTGGCACGTGGAACACACGTGCGAGCAGCAACAGGGGCGCATGAGCTTAATACGCGCATCCCATCGAAAGAGCATGTGTGACACACATGAAACAACTAGCCATATCTTCTTCTCGCAATCTGATCATTATATGGTGAGATTTTCAATTTCTCGTGGGTTGATTGGTTTTCTCGGTAGCAGCTTTTTTATCGCAATTTGAAGCCACATCAGCATCCAGTCACTGCCTAGTCAGCATTTTGTCACCGCTTTATTAGCAGTTCTTCACAGGAATGTCTTGGGATGTTGATCTACAATTATTTTTAAAAATCGTTCATGTTTCGAGGACGAAACTTTTCGACCTCAGAGGGAATGATACGAATTAGGTTTGTTCATTTACTTTTATTTATTAGGATTTTTAGAAGATAACACTATACTCTTTTTCCCATTGGGTTTTTTAATAAGGTAGTTTGATCATTTATTTTATTTTAGAATAAGGCCCATTAATTCAGCCATGTTGGCCTTGGAAGAATTAATGTTTCGGTCATGCATTTATGTTAGATGTTAGAATATTCAGTTGTGATTTGATTAGAATTAGATTTGGTGAGATTAGATAAGGTAATAATCATTCAAGATTTATCTTGAAGAATATAGTTATTTATTTTAGGTAGTTTAGTTAAATATGGTTTTAGCTTCTTAAAGCTGTCATAATCCTTTTCAGTTTCTTATTTGTATTTTTTGAAGACCATACCTATGTACTATAAATAGGGGTGGTATTCAACATTATTTTTACCTAATACTTTTCATCAAACAAATATACAACCTTTTGAATTCATACTCTTTGCTTGCGAGCTATTCCATTGTTGCTAACCCCGAGGGCTAGTTAAGTGTCAATAAACCTTGTAATCTGATCCTGAGGGCTAGTTAGAGAGTGAGTTGAAATTGAGTGTACCCCGAGGGCTAGACCTTGAATTTCGTGCGGCATTGAAGGGTTTGCGAGTTCCTTTGTTTTGTCAAGGATCTTAATTCCGCAATCCAGATTCTTCGCAAGGGGATTCATATCATTGTGATCATGCCGCAACCTCAGAAACTGCACAATTGTGATGGTAACAAGGAGATGATAAGATTGATAGAACCATCAAGGGCTTAAAAATACCAACAAATACCAAGCAACGTCTGTTATATTTCCAAAATGTCTTTTCTATTCCTACAGAGTTACCACCCCAAAGAACCATTGATTGCCAAATTGTTTTTAAGCCTAACTCTTAGCCTTTTAAAATAAAACCTTATAGGTGTATGCATGCTTACAAGGTTGAAATAAAGAAGCGAGTGAAATAAATGTTGGATAACAAGGTGATCCGGTTAAGTAACAACCCTTATGCATCTTTGGTGTGAATAAAAAAGATTCGACATGGAGAATGTACATAGACTACGAGAGATTAAATGATTTGACTGTAAAGGATTATTTCCATATCCTAATCATTAATGAACTCTTGGATGAGTTAGATGGAGCTAGATAATTTTCTAAGCTTGATTTAAGGGCATGATATCACCATATTCAAGTCAAAAGAGATGATATAATTAAGTATGCTTTCCAAACTCATCACGGCCATTTTGAGTTCATTGTGATGCCTTTCAGTTTGGCAAATGCTTCGGCCACATTTTAAAGGTTGATGAACCAAATCTTTAGTGATTATCTATGAAAATATATATTAATGTTTTTTGACGATATCCTTATTTCATCAAAACTTTGGAGGAATATAATGAGGACTTGAAATCAGTTTTACTGATTCTTCAGCAACCCAAATTGTAAAATGTTTTTTTGCCAAGAGCCAAGTAGAATACTTGGGCCATATGATCTTAGAGGGAGCGGTTGGAGTGGATAGAGCAAGATTTAAAGTATAATGAAATGTTTTGTGCCTAAAACTGTGGATAAATAGAGACGAATTCACGCGATGAGGGAATGGGCGTCGTTTTTATGACAGGCCCATTGCTTTCTTGAGTAAGCCATTTTTTCATAATAATAAGGGACTCCCTACTTATGAGAATGAATTATTGATAGTGATAATGGCAGTCGATAAATAGAGACATTATCTTGTAGGAAACCACTTCATCATTCGTACGGATAAAATGAGTATTAAGTATTTAATTGAGCAAAAACTAACTCATGCGTTACAGCTTAAATGGGTAAAAAAACTCATGGGAATGAGTTTCGAGATTCATCATAAGCCAGAGTGTACTAATCGGGCCACAGATGCTCTATCTCAAATGCCACATGAGGACATAAATCATGAGAGCTGCGAGATAAACATTAGTCCTGGAACTGAGAAAGACACTGATGCAGCTCCCTGGGTTTCTAATTTTTTTTTTGGAATGATTTGGTCTCCAATACTCAAAGCTTGGCTAATTCGAGCAATAAAAACATTGAACGGGATGAATCCAACACCTGCCTAATCAAAAGTGAGAATAAAGCCAAGCAAAATTCAGTGAACAAAGGAATCAGTTTCGCTCGTATGAAAGGGATAGAAATGGTAAGAGTGGTGATTTTCTTAAGGAGCCATAACCAGTGGTCAGGGAAGCTCAGAAAAGATCAAATCAGAGCTCCAAACCAGGTACCATTAATAGCCAGTTTCAAACTAATCAAGCCAAATCAGTTTCAGTTCTGGAAATAGCTCAAACTAACCAGTGCCAAACTGATGATCAGATGGATTTAGTTCCAATCAGTTTTGAAACTCCAGCTGCTAAAACAGAATCTCATAACGGGGATGGATATTCTTGCATAGTTATAGCCATAACAACGATGTTGCCTACGTTAGTTAATCAAATTGAAAGCTGCTATGAGGGAAAACTTTTTAGTTTGGAACTAACTGTTGCAGGAATTTTATTAGGATGAAGCAACATGACTTTGTCCGCGTAATACTCCTATTTGAAGGGGATCCTGAGAAAATTCAATATGATTTACGTGAGAGCATCAAATAATATTAAAGGTGAGATTGTGCAGGCAATGCATGCATCAGTTGTAGATGGACACTTAGGTCAATTTGTAACACTCAGAAGGATCTTATCTTTGTTTCATGGGCAGAAAATGAAAGAGGAGGTGGTGGCTTCGATAAGGAGTTGTGAAGTGGCAAGGCAGAGCGTTGCTTAACATCTGGACTTTTACAACCTATTCCTATACCCACACATCCCTGGACTTAAATCAGTGTGGATTTTGTGGAAAACCTCCCAGATCCCAAGGGAAAGAATCCAATGTTAGTGGTGATTGATAGGATCACAAAGTATGGACATTTTATAGCTCTCCCACACCCTTTCGCCGCTCCTCACATAGCTAAGGTGTTTCATAGTGAAATCTGTCGGTTACATGGAATCTTGGAGTCGATTATATCGGACAGAGACAAGTTGTTCACTAGTTATTTTTGGAGAGAGACGATGGAATTCATAGGAGTTCAATTGAAGTTCATCTCGGGCGGCGTACCATCCCAAGATTGACTGACAAATAGAAAGGCTAAATCAGGTATTGAAAAATTATTTATGTTGTTTTTGTGGTGACAAATCAGATACCTGGAGCAGTTGGCTAGCATCGACAGAGTGGTTGTACAATACCTCTTGTTATTTTGGCATAAAAATGACATACTATGAAGCATTATATGGAGTAAAGCGATTATATGTACCCTTGGGAACATTCAGGAAAATTTTTTTTCCAGCAGATGCTAATATAATGCACCAAAGAGATCATGTAAACCAACTTCCCAAACAACATTTACAGGAAGCACGGATATAGATGAAATTCTTTGCCAACAACAGAAGATCGAAAAGAGTGGTGGATGTGGGGGATTGAGTGCTTTTATGACTGCAAAAGTAAAGGCAAATTTTCGTTGTTCAAAGGGATTCGATGAAACTAGCTCCTAAATTTTATGGACCATATCAAGTAGTTTAGAAGATAAGGGAGGTCGCATGCCAGTTGAACTTTCCTAGTACTTGTTGTATATGCCCAATGTTTCATATGTTACTTTTAAGAAGTACATAGGGAATCTACATCATCAAAGAATAAACATTCCTAATCAAGATCTAGATGAAGTAATAATGATGGAACCAGAGAGAATAGTATAAAGATAATCTCAACAAAATAATTCAATGGAAAAGTTCGCATGTTGAAGAGAATTCATAGGAAGATGCACAAACCATCAAAACACAATTTTCATAATTTCGAGCTTGAGGACAAGCTCAATTTAAGAGAAGAGGTTTGTCATGGATGCAGAGGGTATACAAGTCTTTTCGACAGAGAACCAAAACATCAAACAACTTTAACAGACTTAAGCTGAAGAACAAGGTGAGAAGTTGGAAACTTCAGCTTAACTACTAGACCGTTAGGAGATGGTTATCATACGGTTGTTTATGTATTAGAGGAAGAGAGATTAGGGATATGAAACATATAAATAGAAGGAAGATCCATAGCATAGGCATCAATTGTGTAATCATGATCTTGAATTGTTGAAACAAGCTATCATTGCAAGGTCTATCTTCTCATCTTTCTTTTTGATTTTGTAGTCGATTTCTCTTTTACATCTTTAATCGTAACATTCCTTAATCGGTTGCTTGTGCTTGAAACCAATGGCTGGATTCTTAATTAAGAAACCACATTAAAAAAAATCCCTTTCTTAGTGATTTCCCATCCATGAAGAAACCACTAATAAACCCCAATTGCCCTCACCTAAATAAGTAAACATTATTTCTAGCTGTCTAGATACAGGAGTTTTATAAATTTCGCAAAGGCAAGTCTAATTGTAACAAATGTATGAACGCCTTTGTCAAGCGTCCCATCAAAGAAGTCTGGACGTTATCCAAGATCCTGAAATGAAACTATATTTAAAAAAAACAAATCAAGTAAAGAGTGAAATTGGAAAAATTACATAAAACCCAAACCCCCCAATTCTAGTCTACAGCGTGACCGCAACTAAAATACTTTCATCTTTCTCGGCGTTCAACATTCGCAGCCCCGCCGCTGACCAGTGACCACCACCACCACCACCACCACAGGAACCCATCTCCACCGTCTCTCCGTGATAGAGGTCTCCTTTGAGGTATGTCTACCTTTAAGGTTTTTCCCGGGTACCAGCTTCCGCACAATTTTGTCACATTCCGTTATTATGCACAAACGAATTAGTCATTTTATTCGATCCCAAATAGTTAATTCACCAGTGCAGTAAATGCCCGATAGAATGCTGGTAAATCCCACTGCTCTGTGCGGTGTTTCAGTTTGCAAAACTACTGGAAATATCTGAAAGGATTTTTGATCATTTTATGTTTAGTCAGCTGGAGAAAAGCTTATTGTGCATTGATGTTTTATGTTGTAGGTAGGAGAAACTTAAGATGCAAAGAGGGTTTAATGTTGAAGGTGGAACATTCAATAGGGGTGAGGAAGAAGAGGAGGATGAAGATGAGGGAGACGATAGAGGCCGCGATGAGTGGGAGAAACTATACAATGATGAAAGATCTTGGGAGTCTTTGCAAGAGGATGAGCATGGCCGTCTTCGGCATATAGACAACAAGGCCCTCCACCATGCTCAGTACCGCAGACGCCTTCGTAGTGCTTCCACCACGAGAATACAGAAAGGCCTCATTCGCTATCTCTACATAGTCATTGATCTTTCCCGGGTATGGTGATGACGTAACCTGATTAGCTGTTTTTTTTTTTTTTACTTTACAATGGAAATGGGGTAGAGCGTGGTAGTTATGTTTTCCGGGATCGTCTCGTTGCACTTGTGTTTCCCGGTTACTGCATATGGTCCTTAAAAGTACCTGTAATTTTTTTCAGATAAAAGGTTTTTCATGATATTATTTGAGTGCATCTTGATTCATAAGGGCCATGTCTTAAGACTTCAATTAAAGGATGTTTGATGTCTTCTACTCATACTTTTAATGGAAGTCTTATAATTATTGAATTCCCTTACCAGTGAATGCATTCTGATTGAAATATACATTGAAAAGGGAAGGGAGGCTAGCAGTTAATGGCTGTTAAGTGCAGCAACTGTTGAAATAAGCTTATTGGGTTCCATACATAATGGTTTCGAGAGTCATGGATCAGTTGATATTAAAAAGATATTGGGTTGAAAGTATTTTAAACTGGAAGAGATACTGCTTTTGCGTTTTGGATAATCTAATTGGTCTTGCGGTGTTAGTATCTCTGGTTGAAGACGTAATACGTGTATATTATAATCTATGTGCACCATCTATCTTTTCGGTCACAGACGCACGGATATAGTTAAGGAGCAAACACTTGGTTAAGAGATTAAAGATAAACACTGCCTCTTTGCTTAAAAGAGATAAAATTGTCCTTCAATTTTAATGATTGCCTGATGTATATCAGAGAGTTCGTTATGGTTCCAGGGATATGAGTATCGGCACTATCTTTTAAGTTAAACCTACAATTTGCACGATGCTGATTTAAGGCCATGCTTATGTAACTATCCAAATTTTGGTGAAATACCAAATGATTCACTAGTTTTGTTTTCTTTCCTTACATTCGGTTTGTTTACAAATGATCTGGTCAAATTCTGATTTCTAGGCAGCGAGTGATATGGATTACAAACCAAGTCGAATGATTGTGATGGCAAGACAAGTGGAGGCTTTCATCAGGGAGTTCTTTGATCAGAATCCTTTGAGCCAAGTTGGCCTAATAATGTTGAAAGACGGGGTGGCTCAATGTTTAACAGATCTCGGTGGCAGCCCAGAGTCCCATATCAAAGCTTTATTGGGAAAATTGGGATGCTCGGGTGATGCCTCTCTCCAGAATGGCCTTGATCTTGTGCATGATCTTCTAAACCAAATTCCAACCTATGGACATCGTGAAGTTCTCATCTTGTATTCTGCTCTTTCTTCTTGTGACCCTGGGGATATCATGGAAACCATCCAGAAATGCAAAAAGAGTAAAATAAGGTGTTCGATAATTGGTTTATCAGCTGAAGTGTATATATGCAAGTATCTTTGCCAAGAAACGGGTGGAGTATACTCAGTTGCGTTAGATGAGGTGAGTTTGTATTTCGATTGATGTGCCATTATCTATTATGAGTGTTGGATCACTGAAACTCAATATATTCATAGGCTAAACAAGACAAGGTCAAATAATTTTATATACTTTTGTGTAGTAGCAGTTACAATCAAGCAACACTGCAGTCTTTCGATTGGAATTCTAAATTATTATGTTGAGTATCATTCTGGAAGTTTTCTAATAATATATATGCTTTTGTACTAGTCACACTTGAAAGAGTTAGTGTTGGATCATGCGCCTCCACCTCCAGCAATAGCAGAATTTGCAGTTGCCAATTTAATCAAGATGGGCTTCCCTCAAAGAGCTGCAGATGGTGTCATCTCAATATGTTCATGTCACAAAGAAATTAAGGTGGGTGGTGGATATACTTGTCCAAGATGCAAAGCCCGTGTATGTGAGCTTCCTACCGAGTGCTGCATATGTGGGCTAACCCTTGTGTCATCTCCTCATCTGGCAAGATCATATCATCACCTATTTCCTATAACACCTTTTAAAGACGTACCACCATCAGTCATCAACAACCCACGAAAGCTTCCGAAGAATTGTTTTGGTTGCCAGCAAAGTCTCCTAGTGCCAGGTAAGGACATACGCTTACATTGGTGCACTTTTCTATTGCCTAGATGATGTTTGTGGTTGAAGATAGAATATTGACTAGAAGGTTTTGGCTTTTACAACTTTTATAGGTTGTGATAATTGGATATTTTGCTGTTGAAATGAATGAACGTTATGTGATATTCGGGATGGTATACCTTTCGTTCTTGCTAAAGAGATAGCAAACCAAATGAGAACAATCATCAATAACCCTTTCCTTCTAATGCAAACAAGTCAAGAAGTCAATGATGAACTTCCAGCGAAACTTTAATTTTCTTATGGGCATGTAGAATTTTTTTGACATTGGATAGCAAAAGAATCTGTTGACTGTATGGCTTAACAGAGGCTATTCAGTTTCTCTCAGAGATGAAGTGGGGACTTGGATATAATCTGGAGATTACAATGGGTTTCTCTGATATCATTTGGTACTTTATTTGATAGTTTAGCCTCCTGTTGTGATTTTGTTTATACCTGATGCTTGCTGTATGCATGAAATATATATTTTGTAGTAAATATTGAAAATGGAAGGGACCATCTTTGCATCTTTTGTTTGACTTTTTTAGAACATGAAGGTCAACATTTGTGATGATGATCACTGTAACGATGATAATAATGCCTCTTCAACAGCACCTTATGAGATAAAGTGATAAATATTTCTTTTGCATCTTTTTTTCTTCATCTGTAATGTTATAATAATGCTCAAGGGTGTGATAAAGTTTTGTTGGTCACAATGTTATATGTTGTAGTTTTGCAGAGACTGTTTGAATGTGTTGTACGACCCTAGAGAAAAACGTAACGAGCAAAGTAAAAATTTTACTAGATGTGTAGTCCTCTTGATGATTGGCCTTAACTTTAATTTGACTCTTGGATTTCCATGCCACAGGAAGTATATCAGGAACTTGTGTTGCTTGTCCTAAATGTAAACAGTACTTCTGCCTTGACTGCGACATCTATATTCATGAGAGCTTGCACAATTGCCCTGGCTGTGAGGGCTTCAAGCAATCTAAACCAGGCACAGACATGGACGAATGAAGCTCATTGACGTTTACCTATCTGGATCGGTTCTCTCTACCTGAGAGAGCTGTTGATGTTTTCGCAGTGACGAGAAGGTGGCACATCTCCTGAGAGTGTAGAGGTTGGATCCAGATCCAGGAGTCACGCAGAAAACTCTGTGGAGTAAAAGGAAGAGACAGAGACTGATCAGAGAAATAGGTGAATCTGTGCACTTTTGCTTTGATGGCAGTGCGGGAAGGAAGAAATATGCTCTTAAACTTGCCGAGATGTGCATTAAGAAATTACTGGGCCTGGCAATTTTTTCCTGATACTCATTATAGAACACCATAGGCCAGAAACTAACCCGCAAAAGGTGGTAGTTCTTAATACCTAGCTCTCTTATTTGTCATGGAGATTGTGTTTGGTGGATAGTTTAAATGAGAACTAATGCATTTCCACAGCACAGTAGAATCGATGATTTGTGTTCTTTGCCTGCCAGTTAGGGGTGTTCATTGGTCGGGGCGGGTCAGTTGACCTGGCCCAAATTGACCCTAAATTTAGGGTCAAGTGGGTTGGGTTGGGTCAAAATTCTCATAGTTTAGGGTCGAGTTGGACCGAGTTATGGGTCAATCCTAAACTATCCAAATTGATTAAGATCATATAAATATAGTAATCATATATTTTTTAAAATATTCCTTCGGTCCCAGTCATTTCTGCACACTTTCCTTTTTATGATGTCCTAGCAAAATCTGCACACTTTGAAAATTTTCTTTATTTGACAAAATTTTACCACCCAAAATTCCATTTGTCCCCTTAATGAAAATTTTCACTCAACTTACCCATTTTAAAATACAGACAATCTCAATATTCACAATCTTCAATAAATATTCACACAATCTTCATTTAGCATTACCTTTTCTTTTTTTTTAACACATAATTTCCTTTTTGAATCATAATTTATTGAACGCACAATTCCCATCATTTTGTAAAACATATATGGAGTAATTTCCATCACCAGTTCACCTTCTTAATTCATCACCACACATTCTCCGCTCTCCGCTCTCCACTCTCCACTCTCCACTCTCCACTGTAACCTTTTTAAAGGTCATTTCCAGATCTAACAAAAATCTCCCATCTCACTTTCTCGACTTAACACTCCGGAGCCTCCTCTGCTACAACCAACAACCACACTTCGTCTTTGTCCACCCGCCACCTCCTCGGACTAAATTCATCGACATCTCCATCCCAGCGAAGTTCCTGGGCTTTGTGGTTCCTCTCCTCTCCGCCACCTTCTTCGCCTGATTTCGCCGATATCTTCGCCCCGGCGAAGGCCTGAAAGGAGCGTCGATGCGCCTCCCTAATTTTGTAACTCGTTTTCTGGATTTTGTTCGATTTACCGACGAAAGATTGAGACTGTATTTTGATTTTGTTTTCGAAGATGGTTGCAGTGGTTTTTGTTTATGGTGGAGAAGGTTGCGAGGTGGTGGTTGCTGGAGATGGTGGTTGGTGGAGGTGGTGGTGGTTGGAGGTGTAGAAGGGCAAAAGAGAAATTTCACCTAAATGAAAATTTTTGTTCCAGATTCTCTTTCTGCAGATATCGTTGGGATAGTGGAGTATATTTTTAGCTTTATAAATATATATATTTTTTCAAGAATATTAAAATTATTTATAGGAAAAGTCTTGGAAAAAGACAGTTTTTCTATAACCTTATGAAAATGTGGGGTTTAATTAGAATAATAAAAGGTAAAAAGTCCTAGTTGAAATATTAAAAATTTATTATATAACTCAACTCATACAATCCAAAAATTTTATTTTCATTTCTTTCTTCTAATTTGCACCTTAAACGTTGGTCTTTCCATGGCATATGAAAATATCGTCTTTCAAGAGAGGAACTCTTATTTATAAAGTAAATTAATAGTGAATATATTGTATTAAATGAATTCTTTTTTATAATTTTTTTTAAAATGAGGCAAAATTAAAATTGGGTTTAAATGGATAAAAATCTGACCCAACCCATTTAACTCAACCCATTTTAACACATGTGGATCATTGACCCAATTCAACCCAAATGAACCAGATCAAAACGGATCAAATTGAGCAATTTGACCACCCCTACAGTGCCAGTTGTACGTGATTACCAGTCAATAGTGTCTTCAGTAAGTTTGGCAACTTCAATTTACGAGGGTTTCTTTTTTGTAAAACATTATAAAATAGTAAAAAGGTAAAATGTTTTGATTGAAATAATAAAAATTTATTATGCAACTTGATAAAGTTATAAAGTTGAGATAGTTTCTTGTGAGACAGCCTAAACTTTAAGCAGAGAGGTCTTTATGCAATTCTAACAATATTCTAATTCCAGAGACATATCTCTAATAATTTTATAGAAACATATCTATAATTATTTTATAGGGACCTATCGCTAATAACTTTTCAGGGGCTTTTTTGTCCATTTTTTCCATCTATTTTCTGCCACCTGCAATCTGCAAAATAAAATCAAAAAAATATTTTAAAATGTTAAAAGAATGCAAAAAATCAATGTTATCATTGAACTGAAAATTATAAGTATCAACAAAAAATAGTAGAGCATCAACAAAAATTAATAAAACATCAACTAAAAAATTACAGCAAAAAATACATAAAAAATCAAATAAAATAACAAAAAATATATAAAATTTCAAATAAAAATAAAAAAAATTGAAAAAATTGTCGACTACAACTAATAAAAAAATCATAAAAAAATCAACAAAGCTTGAATTATCAATTTTTTTTTTAAAAAAACTACAAGCATCAAAATATATCACCCAAAAGCTAAAAACAACAATTATTATCATCTAAACTTCACCAAAAAATGAAAAACGTCAACATAAGGAAAAAACACTACAAAAAATCAACCGTATCATCAAAAAAGTTACGAACATCAACCTCTATCACCTAAAACTCATCTGGAAAATGAAAAACATCAACATGAGAGAAAAAACTTAAAACATCAACAAAAAAGCCACGACACCTCAAGAGTATAAATTATTCACTTTGAAGATCATAAAACATCAACGATTTTTATAATTTTTTTTACAAATATCAACCTACATCACCCAAAAACTACAAACATCTACTCCTAACACCTCAACCTCATCCGAAAAATGAAAAACATCAACATAAGAAAAGACACTACAAACATCAACTCCTATTACCAAAATCTCATCCGGAAAATGAACAACATCAATATGAGAAAATAAAATTTAAAAACTACAAATATCAATCCATATCACCGAAAAAAAACTACTTCCTCCATCCCAACTCAAACTGCACACTTCACTTTATATCAATATTCACTGTCCAACTTTGGCCACATATTCGAATATATATATATATATATATATAAAGAATAATATTATCATATGTCATATGGTCGGATTCTTCGTAACAAGTAATTTCCCAGAAGTAACTTTTTGTTTGCCGTTATTTTACGTAGTTAAACATATTAACACTTAGACAAGTTTCTTGATGAGTATGAAAAAGATTCTATGCAATTTGAACTGGGACAGAGGGAGTGCAAAACATCAACTCATATCAATTAAACCTCATCCGAATAGTAAAAAACATCAACATATGAGAAAAAAAGCTAGAAACATCAACAAAAAGTTACAGTACCTCAAAAATAAAAATTCTTTAAAAAAAGGACCTAATGGGATTTGAACCTTGGTCTTTAACCTCAAAGCCCAAGGCCATGACCACTACACCAAAGGCTCTTATTGAACATAGGCTCAGTCAAATAATATTGAAGCTCAACATGTACATCAAAAACATAAATTCTTCAAAATAAAGGTCATAGTGAGACTCGAACCCCCGTCCTCTAACCTCATCAACATGAGTCCTAACCACTGGACCAAAGAACATTTATTGATCACAAATTCATCCAAGTAATAATTAAACCTCAGTATATCTCTTTGAAAAAAAGAGATATAGTATTCCTCTTTGGTAAATAAATAGTGATATAATTAATTATCACAAATCTAGCTTATTGCTAATGAGCATTTCATTATTCCTAATACTCCCCTTGGAATGCTCATTTCAATAATTACGTGTTCATGATGACTCATTAAAAACCTTACTTGAAAAAATCCAGTGGGATAAAAACCATAGTAAGGACACGTAGAGCTTCCCCCATGTTGGCATTGGTGATTTCTTCATAAATTTCGTAGTCTTCACATTCCGATGTCATGAACATGTTTTCTGAACACTAAAATGAGGAGAGCCGGCTCTTGAGTAAAGGAAAAGAACTTCGGAGGAATGTGCTTTGTTCTGTCACTTTTAATGTACCCTTCCTTCATTTGATTAACACACACGTCATTATCTTTATAAAGTGTGATGGGATTATCATTTGATAAGAGACCACTTGTGGTTCTAATATGCCGCGTCATGGATCTCAACCACACATACTCTTGACTTGCTTCGTACAATGCGATAACCTCAGCATGATTCAATGATGTTGTGGTGAGTGTTTGTTTCTGTGAACGCTAAGAAATTGCAGTCCCTCCGCAAGTAAACACATACCTAGTTTGAGATCTCCCTTTGTGTGGATCTGACTGGTAACCTGCATCTACATAGCCAACCAAAACTGGTTCTGTAGTGTTAGAATAATAATCTCAAACTAATTGTCCCTTGAAGGTAACGAAAAACATGTTTGATTCCGTTCCAGTGTCTTCTAGTAGGAGATGAACCGAACCTCGCTAATAAATTAATAGCAAAAGCTATATTAGGTTTAGTACAATTAGCGAGATACATAAGTGCACCAATTGCACTGAAATATGGTACTTCTTGACCAAGAACCTTTTCAGATTCCTCACATGGACGAAATGGATCCTTTTCCAAATTAAGGGATCTTACGACCATTGAGGTACTCAATGGATTTGATTTATCCATATTGAATCTCTTTAATATAGTTTTTGTGTAATTTTAATTATGCACAAGTATCCAACTTTGCAAGTACTCAATCTGCAAACCAAGAAAATATTTTGTTTTCCCAAGGTCTTTCATTTCGAACTCCTTCTTTAAGTAATAGATTACTTCCAGAATCTCTTCATTGGTCCCAATGATATTTAAATCATCAACATAGATAGCGATAATCACGCACCCGGATGTTGTTTTCTTGACGAAAACACATGGACAAAGAGGGTCGTTGACATACCCGTTTTGTAACAAATATTCGCTTAATCGGTTGTACCACATGCGTCCAGATTTCTCTAACCCATATAAAGATCTTTGTAATTTGATTGAATATCTTTCTCTGGGTTTTGAACTTAATGCTTCATTCATTTTGAATCCTTCAGGAATCCTCATGTAAATTTCGACATCAAACGATTCGTATAAGTATGTGGTAACAACATCCATAAGGTGCATATTAAGTTTCTCACGAACTGCTAGACTGATAAGGAATCTTAATGTAATTCCATCCATGACTAGGGAATATGTTTCCTCAAAATCAATTCCGGGCCTCTGAGAAAAACCTTGTGCAACGAGTCTAGCCTTATATCTCAAAATCTCATTTTCTCATTTCTTTTTCGCACAAATACCCATTTGTATCCAACGGGTCACATTTTCAGGGGTGAGTACTATATGCCCAAAAAGTTTGTGCCGGTTAAGCGAGTCTAACTCATCTTCAATGGCATTTTTCCATTCAGTACAATTGTGTCTATTTTTACACTCGGTAATAGACCGTGGTTCAAGATGTCCATTATTTTCATCCATAACATCACATGCCAAATTGTAAGAGAATGCATCATTGATTTCCTCATTTTAGTTCCACCTTATACCTGCATTGGCATAATTAATCAAATTTCTTGATTTTCCTCATTTCGTATTTCTACAGGAATACATTCTTCCATTTTGGGGTCATCTTGTTTCTCTGATCCTTTTCTTTTACAAGGATTTTTATCTTTGGAATCATGTGGTCTTCCATGCTTTAGGCGTGTCGTGATTTCATGAGTGACTTTGTTTTCAGAGCATTCTCAGCTGGGATGTGAAATTTAGTCACTCTCTTTGTGTATGTAAATGCATCAGGAAGTTGATTTGCTATATCTTGCATATGGACTTTTCCATCACACTATTTTGTATAAGGATCAAGATGCAATAATGTTGGTACAGATAAGGTAATATTCCTTTCCAGCTGTTTTCTTTCTCCCCCTAATGCCAGAAATTTTCTTTATCAAAATGACAATCAGCAAAACGAGCTGTACAACTATTCCCAGTTAGGGGTTCAAGGTATCTAATAATAGATGGACTTTCAAAGCCTATATAAATGTCAAGACTTCTCTGTGGTCTCATCTTTGTTCTTTGCGGTGGTGCAATAGGTACATTAACAGCGCAACCAAAAATCCTTAGATGGGATATATTTGGTTCTTGGTCTGATGCAAGTTGTAGTGGGGAGTATTTATGATATGCACTTGGTCTGATGTGAATCAATGCTGCAATATGTAATATTGCATAACCCCATACTGAAGTATGGAGCATTGTTCTCATTATTAATGGTCTAGCAATGAGTTAGAGACGTTTGATCAGTGATTCAGCCAGGCCATTTTGTGTGTGCACAAGAGCAACGAGATGCTCAACAACAATCCCAATAGACATACAATAATCACCGTAAGTTTGGGATATGAATTCACTGGAATTATCAAGTTTGATTTTCTTGATCGCATGATCTAGAAATTGAGCTCGCAATTTGATTATCTCAGCGAGTAATTTAGCAAATGCCATATTTTGAGTTGATAACAGGCATACTTGTGACCATTTGCTAGAAGCATCTATCAATACCATGAAGTAACAAAATGGTCCACATGCTGGAGGGATAGGTCCACATGGTGGATGGATAGGTCCACATATATCACCTTGAATACTTTCAAGAAACACTGGTGATTCTGTTTTAACCTTTCCCTGTGAAGGCCTTATGATTAGCTTTCCAAGGGGATAAACCTTACATTGAAAAGATTTTCCATGAGGGATCTTCTGGTCCTTCATGGATACCCATGTGAGCTTTCAATAATTTTTTGCATCATAATTAAACCTAGATGGCCCTGCCGATCATGCCCTATGGTAAATATTGAAGGTTTGATCACTGCCATATTTGATTCTACTACATTTATATGTGTGTAATGCAATCCAGTATGAAGCATTGGTAGTTTCTCAAGTATGCATTTCCTTCCAGATTTATACACAATGAGAAGCATATATTTTATGGTACCTTCGATTATAGGCTAAGTATCAAATCCATGAGAATATATATCATTGTAACTCAATATGTTCCTTTTGGATTTTGGAGAAAATAAGACATTATTTATTGTAAACATTGTGCCATATGGAAATGTAAAGTTTACCTCGCCAACTCCTTCAATCAGATCTACAGGACCCGATATTGTATTCACAATGGTATGCGTTGGTTTTACCTTTGAGAAAAATCTTTTATCCTTTAATATAGTGTGCATTGTTCCATAATCAAGTATGCAAATTTGTTCATTTTTAATCCTTTGGTTGGCTTCAATATTAGTTTTATCCATTTCATCTCTTTAATTAAAAACAAAACAAATTTGATAATAAAGATAATAAATTTGAAAGCAGCAGGCTTTAAATAAAACCATTTATATATATATATAAGAGATACAAACAGACATCAGACCATCTAGCTTAATTCCCAATAATAGTTATACAATTGTCCTTCTTTTAGTTTCCACCACTTGGTTGCTCAATGAAATCACCAACTATGTCCATGAAATCATCATTGAAATCAGAAGCTTTGAGAAGAGTGGATTCATTGAAGTTTGCCTCCTTCCCCTTTTATTTAATGGACTCTTGTTAGAGTTCGCATAAGTGCTTCGGGACTCTGCAGACTCTTAACCAATGTCCTTTGCCACCACATTTGAAACAAGAGGTTCCAAATCCCTTTGATAAACTAGCGTCTTTTCCCCTTTTATGGGTACTTCCATTGTTTCTCTCATATTGATGCTTCTTATGGTCGTAGTTACTGGACTTATAGGACATATTGTAACCACCTCAACCGCGTCCATAACCACGGCCTCGACCTCGTCCATGACCTTGACCTCTCACTCGACCCTGAAAATAATTTTTGCGTTCAGGTTCGTCGTAGTTAACAGCGTTTTCTTCAGGAAATGCTCTTGAGTCAGCCGGGCAAGATTGATGATTCTTCATAAGCAACTCATTATTCTTTTCCGCAATGAGGAGACAAGCAATTAGTTCAGAATATCTTTTAAAACCCTACACGCGATATTGTTGTTGCAATGTCACATTTGATGCTTTGAAAGTAGAAAGAGTCTTTTCCAGCATTTCATTATCAGTTATTGTAACCCCACAGTATGTCAAGTGGGTTATTGTTGTGTACATTGCAGAATTATAGCCACAGACTTTCTATAGTCTTGGAACCATAAATTGTTCAAGTCATCGTGGCATATGAGGAACATTAAATCTCTTGTGTGATCGTACCTTTCTTTCAACTTTTTCCATAGCTCAAGTAGATCTTTCATAGTGAGATATTCATTTTTGAGACTCCCATCAGGGTGTCGACAGAGGAAGATTAAATACCTTTCCTTGTCCATCCTTGATGAGTTATTCCCCTCCTGGATTGTCTCAAAGAGGTTCATTGATTCCAAGTGCATCTCAACGTCTATCATCCATGGCATATAGTTGTTTCCACTGATGTCGAGTGGACTGAATTCAAGCTTCACAAGGTTTGACATGATGATAACTAATAGGGACAGTAAAATAGTTCATTAGATTTAATTCAAAATACATAATTCTATAATGATTGCAAAAAATAAAGAACAATACATGATTCTGATCATCAATGAAGAACAATGAAAATCTTCCGGTGAAACTTCTACGGTGAGAATAGTAATATGTAATACTAAAATAATTACAGCAACAAAGATAAATATTAGTGTAGACATTTTATCGGCAAAATTTAGCAAAAATATGAGGTAGAAGAGAGGATGTGGTTTTGTATCGTTTGATGTTTTGTATTAATAGTGTAAAATATAGCCGTTTATAACCGTTATATTACCGCTGAAAATATAGTCGTTTATAACTGTTATATTAATTAGTTGTAGTTAAAATGTTAAGAGTGGATTAGCAATGTAAGGTCATCAGATAATAGAAAAATATATTAGAGACATAATTAATCATAGAAATATTAAAATAAAGAAATTAAAGATTAGTTAGATGTAGATCACACCGTTTATAGCCGTTATATTATCGCTGAAAATATAGTTGTTTATAACCGTTATATTAATTAATTGTAGTTAAAATGTTAAGAGTAGATTAGCAATGTAAGGTCATCAGAGCCTCCAGTGTATCGAAATATGGTGTTATGCATTTAGAAAGTTAATAACTCACATCACATTACCACAAGGCGGAAAAGCCTCCTGTGTATAGTAATATGGTGTTAAGTAGTTAGAAAGTTAATAAATCACACCACATTACCGTAAGGCGGCAAAGCCTCCTGTGTATAGTAATATGGTGTTATGTAGTTAGAAAAGTAGTAGTGTTATGTAGTTAGAAGGTTAATGATTATTATACACCACATCATTTCTACCGTGGCTGATTATTATTATTATTATTATTATTATTATTATTATTATTATTATTATTTAGACATTCTAGTATGTTGAGATTTATTGAGTCAATCAAAAGGGTCCTGATTAAGAGTGTCCTGGATGAGGAAAAAACTTTAGGTCGTAGTTGCTGGACACTTATATGAAATTGATATGTGCGGTCAAATATAATCAAGTTTTAACACATCTCTTTCCAAGCATATCATACTTTACACTTTAGTGTGATTTTCTTTTACACGTAATTACATTTTCTTTTACAATGATAATAATCTCGTTAGCATAAGTTAACAGATGTTCGAGTTAACAAAAACCTAAACTCAATATCAGAGGGAGACATTGAGACTATTAGTTAATCAACACTTTCCATGGAATTCACCTTGAATTGTAACTTTTCTACTGCAACTTTTTCTCTCTTCTCTCACTTCTCAATCACTGAGAATCCGACATCCTTTCATGCCGGTAACGGTTCTCTTTCGCTGCTAACGGCTCTTCCCTGTCAACAAGCAACGGTGCTGACCACACCTCTGCCGCGGCCGGCCACCATGGCAGAGAACGGCAACCATATAACCATACAAAAAACTTTCCTCTCTGCCCTCCAAACAAAATCCCCCCTCTCCGACAATCCCTACCGGACAATCCCAAATTGATCCCAAAATCGGAACATTTGGGTGAGCCAGCATGTCTATACACTGAGGAAGAGATCTCAACACTCTCTGCCCACTACGCCAATGCCCTGGTAGGCAAATTTACTAAAGGCATGCTCTCAATGGAGCAACTGGAGTCAGCTTTCAAAACGGCAAGGTTTTCTGGAAAATATCAACCGGGGTCACTGGACTTCAAGCACGTCCTCATCAGATTTGACCAAATTAACGATTATCAGAGATGCTGGATCAAAGGAAGCTGGGTTTTCAACGGAGTCCAGATGAAAATCCTCAAATGGTCTGCGGATTTTTCAACACACAAGGAATCCCCAATCGTTCCGGTATGGTGCACAATCAGGGAAGTACCTTTGTACTATTATAATGTTTCTTCTATCAAATCTATTGGAAATAGCATAGGTAATTTCATCAAGAAATACTTAGCCACTGAAATGCTAACCAGGCCTTCTGCCATTAAGTTGTGTGTTGAGATAGATCTTCAGAAACCTCTAAACACCTCCATCAGATTAGGATCAACAAATAACAATCGGAAATATAATATTGAGTACGAGGACATCCCCCTGTACTGTGATCATTGTGCTAAACTGGGACATTCGCTTGGTCAGTGTAAAACTGTCTCCCATAATAATGCTGAACCAATGCCTAGATGGTATGCTACTGGGCATAAATTTGCAAAATCCCCTGCCATGTTTACTAACAATCAGCCCTCCTCAATTAAACCCAACTCAGAAATCATATCTCATCAGCTAGCTAATACTAACCCTGCCTCTGATCCTTTGGCATATGGCACTGAGATAACAGGGGCAATCGCTCAAATTACCACACCTCAGTTACCTCAACCACCTCCCCCAGACCACCCATCAGCAACACAAGCCTTAGATAAATCTCATACAGCCCTTAGGGAACTAATAAACCTAACAGAGGTTACTATCCCTATAAATAAACCTAAAATATATGCTAAGGATGACATAGGGATTGGATCTCACAACTTGACTCGTTTCCAGTGCTCCCCCGTTAACCCCCCCACTTTCACACCAAGGAAAGATGGAAAACAGATTTTCTGTTTTGCAGGATATGGAGGATTTGTCTGACGAAGGCCTAATTCTAGACTCTCTGGAATCCTTTGATGATGGGTGTGTAGCTGACTCGGATAATCACTCTCAGGCCACCCCTGTGGTAGTTTCAAATAATCGACCGGGTAAGAATGATGACCAAGGTAAGATTAAGACCAAAAAAAATTACCTTGTCCAACTGAATAAGATGATGCTAAGATCTGCCACTAAAAGCCATAAATCAGTTGATCAATGATGCACACTGTCAAAAATAACTTTCTGGTTTGGAATTTGAGGGGAATTTAAACTTCTATGCTTAGGCTGAAACATTTGATTTTGAAAAAGAAAATTCAACTTTTATGTATTATAGAACCTATGCATGATAACTCTCAATGTCAATCCTACATGCAGAAACTGAATTTTTCTAATAACCTTCCTCTCCATAATGGTAAGATCTGGCTAATGTGGAATGACGCACTGAATGTTAATCTCATATGTCACCACGAGCAATTCCTGAATGTTAAAATCTTTCACTCTGGCTCTAATTCTCAAATTGAAATAGTTTTTATTTATGCCCTTAGGAACAGAGAAGGTAGGAAGTTACTATGGCATGACCTAGGTCTTCTACCACTAAACGAAACTGTTTTCATAGGTGATTTCAACACAATTGTCACTCCCAATGAATATAGAGGTCCTAGCTCTCCTAATCTAGGAAGTATTCGGGATTTTCATAATTGGATTAACAGCAACGGAATACAAGAGATTAATACTGTAGGGAACATTTTCACATGGACCAATGGCAGACTAAGAAACCCCACTTCTAAAAGATTGGATAGAGGTTTGTGTACACTCCAATGGAGAAATAAATTCCCAGCTTCCTCCATACAGATCCTCAATAGGCAATCCTCGGATCATTCACCCCTCTTGTTCCAAATTGCTACTCAAACTCCCTCATACCCAAAACCTTTTAGATTTCTCAACGTTTGGTTCAATAGGCCGGATTTCTTGGATTTAATCAGAACGAACTGGGTCTCTCCTATTCACCAAACAGGTATGATGGGTCTATATCTTAAGCTAATTAGAGTTAAGAAAGTAATTAAAATATGGAACAAAGAAAGCTTTGGTAATATTGACTCTAATGTAACGATGGCTGAGGATAATCTCAAAAGACAGGAAGTTATCTACGATTTATCACATTCAGAAACTGATTTTATCATTCTTAATGAAAAAAGGGCACTTCTTCTCAGAGCTTTAAAAGAGAGAGAAATTCTGGAAACATAAGTCAAGATTGAATTGGTTTAAATGTGGGGATAATAATACCCAATTTTTCCATAAATCTGTTCAGGAGAAGAACTGTAGATAGAATGTATCTAAAATCAAAAACTCATCTGGCCAATGGCTGGACAATTTTTCAGATATTCAGAATGAAGCTGTCAAATATTTCTCAGACCTGCTAACGGAATCTAGGAACCCTGGGGATTCCACCTACTATCCACATTTCCTTAGTCAGATTCCTTCCACTATCACCGAGCAAGATAACGCCAGTTTATCTAGGGCTGTAACAGAAACTGAACTCAAATCTATGGTCATGGGGCTGAATAGGAATAGTAGCCCAGGGCCTGATGGCTTCTCCAGTAAATTTTACATCAAATGCTGGGATTTCATAAAAGATGACCTTCTATATGCAATAAATGATTTTCTTCTAGGAGCTAACATACCGAGAGGTATCTATAGCACTTGGATAACTCTTATTCCTAAAAAACCTACCCCATCATCTTTTGATGATTTCAGACCTATTTGCCTTTCTAATGTTGCTAATAAAATTTTCTCTAAGGTTTTCATGGAAATACTGAAACCACATATGGACAAACTAATCTCTCAAAACCAGACTGCTTTTATGAAAAATGGAGATATTTCAGAAAATATCCTATATCTCCAGGAGATAGTTAGATTCCTTGACAAAAAAAATAGGGTGCCAAATTGTATGCTCAAACTGGACCTGAAAAAGGCTTTTGATAAGGTTAGCTGGGGTTTTTTGCAGAATATTTTGCATAAATTTGGTTTCTCAGGTAAATTTCTTAAGGCGGTCATGAACAACCTTTCCCAGGCTTACTTCTCTGTGCTCATTAATGGTAATCCTGTTGGTTTTTTAAAATCAACTAGAGGTATCAAACAAGGTGATCCCCTCTCTCCTTTACTGTTCAATATCTTCACAGAATCCTTCTCCAGGAGCCTTTCCTTCATCTTTCAAAATAACAGCTTGCAGTATTTCTCCCTCCCTCTACTATTCTACCAGTCACCCACTTAAGCTATGCTGATGACACCATAATTTTTATGCCAGCTTCAAAATCTGGCCTAACTAAGATTAAAGCTTTCCTGGAGATATTTGAGTTAACATCAGGACAGGAAATCAGCTATGAAAAGTCGGAGTTTTACATTAGCAAGAGAGCTACAGTCACTAAGAAAAATCAGATTAGGTCTATCCTAGGAATGAAGAAAGATATTATCCCGTTTAAGTACCTAGGCTGCCCTATTTTCAAAGGAAGAACCTTAGCTAGATATTTTCATCCCTTTCTTGAAATTATGGATAAGAGATTTAAAAACTAGAAGAATAGATGGCTAAGTGCAGGAGGGAAGATGACACTCATCCAATCATGCATATACTGCCTCCCTCATCATATTTGGACTGTTTGTAAACCACCGAAGTCTATTATAAAATCCATGGAAAAAAGAATGGCTAGTTTCTTCTGGGGAGAGACTGATGAAAGAAAAAATAGGGTGTGGAAAAAGTGGAATGACATTGCTATCCCTAAAACTCATTATGGTTTGGGCTTTAGATCTATTAGGTCAATTATTGAAGCTTGCTCCCTGAAACTATGGTGGAAGAGCCAATTAGGGGTCACCTTGTGGGCCAAATTACTGTGGTCCTTTCCACAGTCCCACAAGAACTCCAAAACATGGAAAAGAATCTGTGAGGTTAACCTTGTTGCTGAGAAAAATTCACTGATTATTCATGGTCAAGGAAAATGTGATTTCTGGGCTGCTAAATGGTGCCCAAATGGCCCATTGATAAACTGTGTCCCATCCCACATCACTTCCATGTTTTCCCCCTGCTCAGTAGCCGAATTCATAAATAACAAAGTGCCAATTTTACCTAAGATCGTTCCTTTCCTGGAAAACGATACTTTTCTATTTTTGCAGGATGCAGAAATTATACATGATAGAGGGGACAGGATGATCTGGAAACCTGAAGAAACTGGTAGATTCTCTTTCAAGTCAGCTTATAAAATTCTAACATTTATACCAGGTAACTTCCCAGTTTCTAAGCTCATATGGAACACCAGGTTACCTAAGAAGATCTCCATCTTTACATGGAAATTTCTCAACTCATTCTTACCTTTTGATGATATCCTCATTAAATGTGGTTTTAGCTTGGCTTCAAAATCCCCACTCGGACCAAGACAGAACTCTTCCTTGTTCAAATAACAATTAAGATGAAGCCGTAGAGTACATTAAATGTACAGAAATGGCTAGAACAGAGTTATTAAGAATTATGTACAAAAGAATACGAAAATCTCCTTTAGTAGAGGGATAATCAATTATTGGAACAGGTCCTTTTGTTCGTATGTTACACCACTCCATTCAGGGAAATCGAATAGGGTTCAAATAGTTCTTATTGATTCCTGGAGGAATTGGAAGAAAGGGTCCATATCTTTTTCTTTTTTTTTATTCAAATTTTTTTATGTTATTTCGTACGGTACAATTCTTTTCTTGTGCAGGATCTTTTTCTTGTGAGGCGGATAATTTAGAATCGGAATAGGTCCAGTTCGGGGGACAAATCAATAGGAAATGCTACTTGCTTTTTAAGAATAAGAATTTACTTCTATGAAATGACTATGATCTCCATCTTTACGTGGAAATTGCTCAACTCATTCTTACCTTTTGATGATATCCTCATTAAATGTGGTTTTAGCTTGGCTTCAAAATTCCCTGTGTGCAATCAATCTGACTCTCTGGAACATTTTTTCATTAACTGCCTGCTTGCTAAATCTGTTTGGATTCAAAGTGCTCGTTTAGTTCATTTCAACCTGCAAAATGTCCACAGTGTTATAGACACTTTCTTCATCTTCTGGAATTGTAGTGACCTTTCTGGGTTTCAGAAAATAATATGTCGTATGTTTCCCCCTTTGATCTGCTGGGCTTTATGGAAGGCTAGAAATGCCTACCTTTTCGAGGACAAACCCTTTTCGTTTACCCATATAAGTAAGGAAGTTATAGATACTCTGAAACTTTCCATTTCAGCCTCATCCTGCCTCCCTGATATACACCATAACTCATGCAATCAATTTCATTATCTGATATCCTTACCCAGACCACCACCAAAGCCCGCCATCTCCACAGTATACTGGGAATTTCCAGGTCCCAAGCCATCAAGGTCAATGTGGATGCCTCATGGTCTGCTACATCTGTTTCAATTGGACTAATTGCTCGTGATAACCAGGGTTTCCCACTCCTAATCAAGTCAGAGTCCATATCAGCCACTTCCCCACTGGAAGCTGAAATAAAGGCGGTCCTTCTGGCTTGTGAAATCCGTATTCCTAGATATCCAGACTTAATTCTCGAATCCGATTCTCTACAGGCAATTCATATAATCAATGACCCATCACGCTCCAAATGGACTGTATATCCATTGGTTTTCCAAGTTCACACACTACTATCCCAGGTTCCTCTTAAGCACATATACGGAGAAGGTAATGCAGTGGCTGATGCTATTGTTAAACACCACTCAACCTCCCGGATGGATTCTTCACTGAATTTGAACAACATTCCGGCGCATATTAAAGGGCTAATTTATATGGATAGCATTAATACACCGTATGTTAGAATCCATAGGCAAGCCTCTAAAGATGATTGATACTGCTGATTCCTCTTTCCTGTTTGCCACAGGTGTGCTCGAGGGGACTTTCGTGTGCTCGAGGGGACTTTCGTTCGCTCGAAGGGACATCAGTGTGCTCGAGGGGACATCCGACTGCTCGAAGGGATTTTCGACTGGTCGAGAAAACTTTCCAATGCTCGAGGGAGCATCCGTGTGCTCGAGGGGGCACCCATGTGCTCGAGGGGAATCTCGTGTGCTCGAGGGGATAGTGGTGTGCTCGAGGGGACTTTTTTCTCCTCGAGAGGTCACCCGTCTACTCGAGGGGATAATTATATGCACGAGGGGACAAATATATGCACGAGGGAACAATATATGTACGATGGGACAATTTTGTGCTCGAGGGGACATCCTGTGCTTGTGGGAATTTTTGTGTGCATGAGAGGACTACCGACTGTTAGAGGGGACTTTCGTGTGCTCGATGAGACACTCGTATGCTCGAGGGGACTCTCGAATGCTCGAGGGGACTCCCGACTGTTCGGACGGCATCCGTGTGCTCGAGGGGACTATGGTGTGCTCGAAGGGACTTTCGACTGTACAAAGGGACTTTCGTGTGCTCGAGGGGACTTTCGTATCCACGAGGAGACTCCAGAATGCTCGACGGGACATTTGTGTGCTCAACAAGACATCTGAGTGCCCGAGGGGACTTTCAACTGCTCCAAGGGACTTCCGATTGATCGAATGGACTTCCGGCTACTCGACGGGACATTCGTGTGCTCGAGAGGACATCCGTGTGCTCGAGGGGGCATTCGTTTGCTGGAGGGAAGTTTCGACTACTCAACGGGTCTTTCACATACCGAAGGGACATTCGTGTGCTCGAGAGGACATCCGTGTATTCGAGGGGACTTACAATTGCTCGAAAGGACATTCGTGTGCTCGAATGGACTTCCAACTACTCGACGGGACATTCGTGTGCTCGAGAGGACATCCGTGTACTCGAGGGGGCATTAGTGTGCTGGACGGAAGTCTCGACTACTCGAATGGGTCGTTCGTACACTCGATGGCACATCTGTGTACTTCAGGGGACTTTCAACTGCTCGAAGGGACATTCGTGTGCTCGAATGGACTACCGACTGCTCGACGAGATATTCGAGTTCTCGAGAGGGCATCCGTGTGCTCGAGGAGACATCTGTGTTTTCCCGGGGGTCTCTCGAATGTTCGAGGGGCACTTCCAGTACTCGATGGGACATTCGTGTACTCAACTACTGCGCAACAGGACTTTCGTGTGCTCGATGGGACATGTGCTAGAGGGGATTACCATGTTCCGAGGCAACCACCGTCAGCTCACGGGGACTTTCATGTGCTCAAGAGACTCCCGACCGCTCAAAGACTGACTAACTCAATCCTCCCTCCATCCATTTTACTTACTGACTTCCTGAATGGTAGTTGCTTGGCCAAAGTAAAGAATTAACACTGGGTGTGGAGGTTCATTACTTTGTAATCGCAACTACTTTTCCCCTAGTTCTTGCATATATATAGACTCATAAATAATACTTGCTGACCATTCTTTTTGGAGGCAATGATGTTGCCTTTTGTACAAACTACTATGATGACTCTAGCTCGCTCTTTTAATGGTTTGGGGTACCAATATATCAACCCCCACCTTCGGGTGTTTTCAATTAAAAAAAAGAGACTATTAGTTAATCTAATTAATGGTACGCGTATATTAATATTACATGTAATTGGTTTGTCATTCGGCTAACAGTTGTTCGGACAAAAGAATTGGGATGATTAAAAATGAAAGCCAATTACTTACTGAGAAATTAGCAAAGCCAATTACTTACTCAATGAAGATGGAGAGTGATCATGCTGATAACGTGTTGTGAATTTTACTAACTTTGCACTAATTTATTGAGAAATTAGCAAAGGGGCTTGATGTGGAAAGTAAGAAGGAGAAAATGGAGAAGAAAATATGACGGGCGGGCGGTCGTCGCGCCCGCCGTGCAAAAGATAATTTATAAGCCCTTTCTGCTTACTTTCTACAACTAGGTAGATAGTGGCAAATCGGGGTCGTCCAATGAGAAGAGGGATCTTCCTAAGCGTCTAAGCACACAAATGGTTGATACTAGGCTAGGAGTAACTATATTTACACACACTTAAAAGCAAGTAAAGGGGGGGGGGGTTGGTTGGTTGGTTTCCTAAATTAACAAAGATAAAAAGACACGATAACTAGCAAGGTCAAGTGACTATGCTAATCATCAAACAAAACTAAGGAAAAGGGGTTTTAAACTACAAAGATAAAATGCCTTGGGGGCAACGGATATCCACTTTCACATCTAATGTAGTTCATCGAATCATTCACACATTCCATCATATAGCATTCATGACTCAACATTCACATACCCATCTAGCAAGTACCACAACACACACATCACAAGGAGTTCTAAGTTCATGCTAATAGATCTTCATGCAAAGGCGCTACGGAATTCGTCACGTTCCTACACCTGAACAATTCAACCACACAAGCACTACCTATGCTCAAACAACTCATGGCACACATGCAGTGAAACACACCGTCAAGAATACATAAACGCCAAATAACAAATGCTTCAAGAATGAATTTAAATCATCTATTCAATACTTCAACAACTTGTCGTGGAGACTAAACTCCTATCCTTCTTAGTTCGTAGTTTGCGAGAGTGAGTTCGACATCTCTCGTCAAACCTCACCAATGACTCCCGAGTTGCGACCACGACTCAAGGTGTCATTGGTGGCATTTAGCACGAAGGACCAACAAGCTTGGCAATGCCTATGACCACTACACCGTGACTAAGCATTAAACCAATTCATGCAATTACATGAGATTGGATGAACGTGCAACGCACATTCATCCACGAGCATATGACTCTCTCGTTTGCTACACAAAACAAATATGACGAAGAGTTCAACATCAATCACATTCGTCTAGCACATTGTCAACACACCAACACAATCAAAAGCTCTAATTCACACTCATACATTCCTAACAAGAACAGGGGGGGAATTAACCCAAATCCCCCAAACCCTAGCTAGCAATTCATACAAGCATTCATATCCTCAAGCTCCCAACAACATCAATGGAATCAACAATTAACATTCAAAGCACAATAAATGCACAATAGCAAAAACACCAAATAGATAGATAGAAATGGTTCTCAATACATAGAAGTGGAAGCTTCAATCCATAGCTCCCAAGTACAAGAACTACTCTAGAACAACAAAAGACATAATTAAACTAAGAAAAAGCTAAGAAAAGAAAGAAGAGAAAAACCTAGAGTTGGAGCCCTAAAACCAGAGAGAAAAACGGGCTGAAAAAGCTGGAGAAGAAGAAGAAAGAGAGTAGTATTTATAGTGCAAAGAAGATAAAGTTGATTTCTGGCCGCCCGTTGGTCGCGACTCGCGACGAGTTCGTCGCGACTCGCGACGGTCTTGGTCGCGACTCGCGATGGTGTCGCGACGGGGTCGCGACGGGAGCCAGAGTTTTGCATTGTTTCTTTGTCTTCTTCATAGCCATCCCTCTCAATCTTCAAGTCTTCAACGGCTCCAAAAATGGTCTTCAATGGCCTCCGGTCCTCATGTCTTCGAAGTGAGTATCCAAAAGTCTTCGAAAGTATAGTCTTCAATGTCTTCCGGTCTTCGTTGCTTCCGTGTTCTTCCCTTGTCACACAAAATCCACTTAGAAGAGGTAAAAGAGTACAAAGTTGCTTTTGCCTCTCCTAAGTGAATTTCAAGGTAAAACACAAGCTCTTGATAATAAAAGAGCACAAAAGTGATCCTAAATACTACTAAATAATGCATCTAAAATGGACACATCAAACCTCCCCACACTTAAACCTTACTCGCCCTCGAGTAAGAAAAGATTCAAGCATACGGAGGGAATGGCATATCCACATCCTAAAACCCCTAAAATAACCACACAAAATGGACATATCAAACCTCCCCACACTTAGACCTTACTCGCCCTCGAGTAAGAAAAGAACCAAGCACACGGAGTAAATGATATATCCAAAACCTAAACTAATCCCCCAATCAAAGCCTCACAAAAACTCTCAATATCATAAATCCCAAAATTAAAGCTCACATGAGAATTTTGCACACACACATCCCCAATCCTAAATCTAACCAAACCTACCACTTATCAATTCACTACCCATAAAGATATTTCACAGCCCAGAATTGATATTCCCATAATCCAATGACACAAAATGAAGCTAAAACCATAGAGGAAGTTTTAAACACATGCTTCACCTAATGCCAATATATCAACCAAAATCCAATGACATAAAATGAAGCTAAAACCATATAAGAGTTTCAAACACATGCTTCACTAAATGCCAATATATCAACCAAAAACGAAGTATAAAGAGATCAAGAATTTCATAACCATACTTCGTTTCCTAACCCACTAAGCTACCCAAACCCAAGAGGTCTATAAATGTTGAGCTACCCGATCCATCCGTGTGACAACCGCAACCTTATGACTCCAACGCCGGCAAATGAGTGAAATCATATCATTTTTCAATTTCTCTCAATTTCTCTCATTTTGCCTAGGAGCTCTTTCGAGTTTTCATCCTAGCCACACATCATGTTTCTTTAGCTCATATCTCACCTTTTTCCGCACATTTTAGCCTCTCATTTTTGCCTAGGCCGCCCTTTAAGGGTTTTCGACCTATCCGGGCCCCCAATGTTGCCTAAGTTGCCCTCTCGGGTTTTCAACTTAGCGGGTTTTCTTTTTCTTTTTTTTTATTTTTCTATTTTTTTTCTTTTTCTCATGTTTTTCCAATGAAAAGTAGCAAAAAGCATTCCAAAACAATCTAGCATGCATATGAGTCCTCTAACCCCTCCCCACACTTAAAACAGTACATTGCCCTCAATGTAAACACGTAAGGCAAGAACAATAAAAATCAAGGTAAGGGAGTTAGAGTGACACCCATTTCTCCGCAAATTCGCCGGTGATATGGCGATATCCAAGTACTTGGATGGTCCCGAGATGGGTTTCGGAACCGGAAGGGTGAGCAAAGATGCCGTAGAAGAACTCACCCCTCGAGAAAAGCATTGTCTCCATGGCGCCGTTTGATCAAGACTACACCACGAAGGACACATTAAACTCACAAGTACATAAGGATATGTAATACTAGGTTTAGCATCAAGAGTTAATAACCATAGTATTTTCAAAGAACAACCAAATCACACCCAACCAACACTATAAGAATAATCATGAAAAATATCCAACATATATTGACATGTATACAAGCATCATTATAGGATATGCACTTACGATCACAATGATGTAGTCGGCATACTACAATCAACAAATGTACTATAAAGATGCAAGAATGTTCATATGTCAACATATGTAGGATGGTGGAGGAATGAGTGGGTATATGGTGGTTCTTGGGATTGTTGGGTGGATAAGAAGGTAGGATCATGCAATGTTTAAAATCAATTGGAAACTTGGAAGCTTGGAAATTTGAAATCCGGGATCAAAAAAAAATTTTCAACAGTTACTGAGCACGTCGCGACTCGCGACGAGCCTCGTGAAGTCATCACGACTCGCGGAAAGTTGAGTCCGGGAGCTCAAAATTTTCTGAGCTCGTCGCGACTCGCGACGAGCCTCGCGAAGTCATCGCGACTCGCGGAAAGTTAAGTCCGAGAGCTCAAAATTTTCTGAGCTCGTCGCGACTCGCGACGAAGTGTGTCGCGACTCGCGACGAGCCTCACGAAGTCATCGCGACTCGCGGAAAGGTGAGTCCGAGAGCTCAAAATTTTCTGAGCTCGTCGCGACTCGCGACGAGCCTCGCGAAGTCATCGCGACTCGCGGAAAGTTGGCGCTGGGAGTGAATTTTGCTCCCCTGTTCGTCGCGACTCGCGACGAAGCCCATCGCGACTCGCGACGGCAGGGTATCCCAGGCTTAAAATTTTTTTCGTTTTCTTACCAACTGTCCAACTTTCGTCCCTCGTTCATTGATCTCGTTCCTTCATCTCCTTCATTGCAATGCATTTCATGTTGCTACAAAATCATAGAAAAACATGCCATAAAAAGAACAAAACAAAACAACAAAAACTAAGAAACAAAAACTAAAAGAAACGCCGAATTTATTTAACGTCGTCGGCACGACGAAGCTATAAATGTTTCACCAAAGACCCTATGTAAATATAAATGAATAATCATCACATTTCATTAGATATATATATATATATATATTAAAAAAAATCAATCAACAATGTTCATACAATAAGTCATTCTTTTACAAAAAAAAAGGAGTCTATAGTTTTTTGCTTTTTTTTCCACCAAAATTCATCTCATCCTTGATTTTTCCTAGCGCAAACAAAACTTTAGGAGTATTCTGCTCGTGTTATAGAAAGTAGTTACGTAAGGTGATTACTGCTTGATATGCTTATTTTGTTGACACATTTGGTGTGACACTACTATCATCTGGTTCTGGATCATTCTCATCATTCAGTACAGACTCAATAATTTCATCGTCGGTAGGCAATTCCATAACGACATCATTCTCGTTAATTCTTTTGAATATCTTGCCTTGAAACGTTCCAACCATCCACTTGAAAAGCTAAACTCTTGATTTGTTTCACCATACATTTTTTTAAATAATTCTTTTGCTTTACCTTGAATCATTTCTCCTGACATATTCACCTTGTCTTGTCTTTGAAGAAACCATTCATACAAAACTTTCTCCAAATCGGGGTACTTTGCTGATTTGTGCCTTTTAGCATCGATAATTTTCATCTCCTCCGATAAATACTCTGCTGATCTTTTGAGAGTATTTGATATTGTGGTTTGGCTAAAATCCAAACCAAACTTTTCCTTCACCCATGCTTGCATATCCTTTTGCGTAAGTGTTGGATGTTCCTTCTTATGCTCACATATGGCCCTCCTTATCTTATCAGTCAAAGATATTTTTGTTGATGGCTTTGACTTTTGATTGGAAGCCATCAAATTGAATGTTAAGAAAGATATGGTACTGTAGAATGAATTACTTACCAAACCAAGACTTTAGAACTATATATAGTTTGTAGTGTAGGTTAGATACATTTTCTAAGACTCTAGATATTCCATACAGTACATACTATCTTATTAGTAGTCTCAAATGCAATGTACATATGTACATTTTTGTACTTAGTCCACATACATACTGTAGTTTGTAGTGTAGGTTAGATACATTTTCTAAGACTCTAGATATTCCATACAGTACATACTATCTTATTAGTAGTCTCAAATACAATGTACATATGTACATTTTTGTACTTAGTCCACATACGTACAGTTCATGTATTACTAATATAATTTCTTCAATACTATTTAAATGAATAAAAATTCATTTATCGATAAATGAATAATATATTCATTTATCGATAAATAAATAATCTCGCTAAATGAATATTTTTTCCTGGTTCCAAGAGTATTCATTTATAGAGGTTTAACTGTAATTGGAGTGTGGTGATATAACAGGGTAGCTAGTTATTGGTGTGTATTAATTTCGAACCTCCAACCTAGGGCTTTCTTTCGCTTGATTCCAACAATAAATCCACCATATTTGGGTGACTTGTTCCAAAAATATGTATCAAATACTTAACAAATAACTCTTATAAATGACTTAATTTTTAAGTTTCCTTTATTTTATATTTTGTAAAATTTTAGAATTCATATTCATAATTTTAATGTCTTACATTAATATTTTAGATTATATTTTCATATTTATTTAATAATTAACAAAATATAATAGTTCATGTGCTTAGAATGTTTGTTAATAATTTTATAATTTTAGTTCAAACTTTTATTTGTTACATGACTTATTGAATTAGCTCATGTGTTTGGAATGCTTAACCAAATTACAATTTCAGTTCAAACTTTTCTTCTTTTTTCCCCCAAAACTTACGACTAATAAAGTAATATTACTTCATGTGTTTAGATGGTTTGTTAATCATTTAAAAGATTTAGTTCAAACTTTCATTTTTCATCCAAACTTACAATCAGTAGAGACATATTAGTTCATGTGTTTATAGTGTTTGTTAATAGTTTTAAAGACATAGTTTAAACTTTTATTTTGTACAAGACTTATAGCTAGCATTTGTATACTGATTAGTTCAAATGTCTTGATAGTTTTTTAATCATTTTAAAGACTTTCAAATTTCATTTTTCTACGAAATTTACAATTATTAAAGATATATTAGTTCGTGTGTTTCGAATGTTTGCTAATAGTTTTAGAGACTTAGTTCAAACTTTCATTTTCTACGAAACTTACATCTAGCATTGTATACTAATTAGTTCATGTATTTAGAATGTTTGTTAGTCGTTTTATAGATTTGGTTCAAAAATTTTCCTTTTCTACAAAACTTACTAACTTTTAAAGATTAATTCACATCTCTAAAGTGTTTGTTAATAGTTTTAAAGATTTAGTTCAAACTTTCATTTTCTACAAAACTTACAGCTAGCATCGTATACTAAGTAGTTCATGTATTTAGAATGTTTGTTAGTCGTTTTATAGATTTAGTTCAAAAAATTTCTTTTTCTGCAAAACTTACTAACTTTTAAAGATTAATTCATATGTCTAAAGTGTTTGTTAATAGTTTTAAAGACTTAGTTCAAACTTTAATTTTCTACAAAACTTACAGCTAGCATTATATACTAATTAGTTCATGTATTTAGAATGTTTGTTAGTCTTTTTATAGATTTAGTTCAAAAATTTTCCTTTTCTGCAAAACTTACTAACTTTTAAAGATTAATTCATATGTCTAAAGTGTTAATAGTTTTAAAGACTTAGTTCAACCTTTCGTTTTCTCAAAACTTACAGCTAGCATCGTATATTAATTAGTTCATGTATTTAGAATGTTTGTTAGTCGTTTTATAGATTTAGTTCAAAATTTTTCCTTTTCTGCAAAACTTACTAACTTTTAAAGATTAATTCATATGTCTAAAGTGTTTGTTAATAGTTTTAAAGATTCAGTTCAAAATTTCATTTTCTGAAAAACTTACACCTAGCATCGTATACTAATTAGTTCATGTATTTAGATGTTTGTTAGTTGTTTTATGGACTTAGTTCAAAATTTCCCTTTTCCACAAAACTTACTAACTTTTAAAGATGAGTTCGTCTCTTAAAAGACGGTCTTTCCATAAGTTATGGAAAAACCAAGGTTTAAAGTATAAATTAGAAGAAATGAAGATAAAATTTTCGGGTTGCATGAACCGGGTTATAAATTTTATAACTACAACATGTTGCATACTAAAATTTTAATATTACAAATAAGACCTTTTACCTTTTATAATTTTAATTATACCCCGTCTTTCCATAAGGTTATGAAAAGACCGTCTTTCCCAAGACTTTGCCTTTAAAGATATATTAGTTTATATGTTTAGAGTGTATGTTATATAGTTTTAATGACCTAGTTCAAACTTTCATTTTCTACAAGCCTTAAACTACCATCGATATACTAATTAGTTCATGTATTTAGAATGTTTGTTAGTCGTTTTAAGGATTTAATTAGTTCAATTTTTCCTTTAATTTTCTGCAAAACTTACAGTTATTAAAAATATATTAGTTCATGTGTCTAGATTCTTTATTAATCATTTTAAGAACTTAGTTCAAACATTCTTTTTTTTTGTTGCAAAAACTTACAACTGGTAAAGATTTATTAGTTCACATGTTTAAAGTGTTTTTTAATTTAATGAGTAGGAACCAGGCCAGCACCATTCCTCAAAATCCTTACTAGTAACATCCTTGACATAATAACCATTATCCCGCTTAATATGAGGGTCTACAATGGTGAACATATGCCTCCAATTTGCAGCAACTTGTTCTGTATATCAGCTAGGTTAGAAAATAAATTTTCTGCACATCTATCATAGATGGTCTTAAACAGATGATGTGCATATCAACTTGTTAATTATCAATTTAAAGAAGTATTTCTGCACATCTCTCGTCGGATATGTTCTGTATATCAGCTAGTTAACCATCCTCTCGCTTTCTGTTTGTTTGTTGCTTCCTTTGAAATACTTGTTCCCATATGTGTGCTAAACATCAAGCCACAGAAACTCATAGGGAATGTTCTGTAGCAACCTCGGCATAAATGCACAATCCCTATTTGTTACTTGAAGAGTGTACTTAAAACTTCATCTGGCATAAACTATAGTATGCTAAAGAGCAATAGCAATAACAATAAAAAATACTCACAATGATTGCCTGCAGATTAATGGACCTAGAGAGTACAAAACAAACAGATTATATATCACGTTCTTAAACAGATGGTCTCTGGCTTACCCTCTTCTCCCGCTGCCTATCGCTATGTGCCGTCAGTTGCACCGCCGGAAAAGTGTCTCAGCCCTCTGCAAACCCACCAGCTTCCCCACAATCCTGCCGCCCATCATCCTTATCACTGCCTCCTCTGGCCCATAGTACACGATCTCCATGAGATAGTCCATCGCAGTAAGCCTGGTCCCTATTCCAAGGTGTGATTGAGAGGGTTTCAGGCGTTCAGTTCATCGGGAAGAAAGGAGGATGGAGGCGCGTGAAGGACGTGGGGATAGAAGAAATAGAAAGAAAAGGTGCAACGAGGGATTTCGACCCAAATTTTGTTTATGATCCGAACTTTACCTGTTTCAACCCACGGATTATACTCTTCACTCCTTATAAATTGCATTTTAGTCCCCCGTCTCACCATAATCTATGGTGAGACGGTCTCATAGGAGACTTTCTCGGGGGAATAACATGTGCAGCATAGAAACTCTCTCATGCTCGCACCCAGGGGCAGTAAAAAGATTGCCAAATCACTCTAATAATCTCACCCGAAGCCAGTTAATTCTAAACAGCAAAAAAAAAAAGTAAAGACAAAGGGAGTTTGAAGGGCAGAAAAGACATACCAATCCATCTAGGGCATTCCCCTTAAGTGTGTTCCCTTTATTTAGCACCTCCTCTAGGGTACCGGCTGATTTTCCAACACCAGCCGCCGGTCATCGTGAGGAAGATGGCTGCTGGGAGTGGTGAGATTGCTCGCAGAAACAAAGAGGAATACAGGGGATTCAACTAAACTGAAGAAGCTGTAGCTGAAGATCCAATTTTCTTCCAACCCGAACAATTACCCGAGAAGAGACCCGCCTGTTTTTACAATTGAATAATAATTATTTTCTTGCATTAAATCTCAATCGTTAATTTATACCTTTTAATGGCTCAGATTTGTTCTCACATAAATTGTAGTTCTCACATAACATGGGTGTTCCTACCTGATCCCAATTCATATATACAATAAGATATTTATGACTTTAAATATATCTTTAGAAGTTATATATTTAATATAGTAAATAATTAAAATCAGTAACAAATTATAATGTTAGTATGTTAACAAGTTAGAATTGATTATATATAGTAAAGAATTAAAATCGGTAACATAGAATTTTTTTTAAATGGTGCTATAGTAATGCACCCTGGATGCAAATAGGGATGACGCATTTAGCAAATGCGTCCTCTGCCTAATGCTCCTTTTGTCCCAATTCAATCTGCAATTTAACTTCATTTAGTTAAAACTTCCTTACTTTAACCCTAAAACTAAATCGGTATATAAGTATAAATACTAGTGTGTCATACATTTTGTTAGATTCGCTATAACATATATTTTTAAAATATTAAATTTCACGGCATTTAATTACCCTTAAATTACCCTTTAATTACCCTGAAGGATCAAATAATTTTCAAGTTAACCATTAAAAGTTAAAACCTGAAGCTTGAATTGGGATGTAGGGAGTATATATATTTTTTACTATTTTGCGGCCAATATGTTTTGGAAGAGGGAAAAAAAATAGAGGATGAAATGCGTCCTCATCATAATATTTTTTTTATATTTTACAGCAGTCAATTATGTTTTGAAAAAAAAATAAATTTAAAAAATAGACGCACTAGAATAAAAGGAAAATAAATCTACACACAAAATATTTCATCATCACTATTAATTTTAAACGCATCATACATTTACAAATGATAAAACTCATTAACTTATTATTTGTAAACTCCTGTTTGCAATACAAATAATCGTAAGGATAAAATTTCTCATCCATATATTATAAAATATATAGACTAAAACAACAACAAAATATTAAGGAAATATTATTTAGCTTAAGAAATTGATAGTTGGATGGATGCATGTCATGTAATATAAATATATCATATTGTGTGTTAGTTAATTTTCTTCGAATATTTAAAATTTTAAAATAAAAATATTGAAGATAGAGATTTACATTGAAGTAAATTATGATTTTAAACATAAACTCGAATTACATAATAATATATTATTCTAGGTATTAATTTAAAAAAATATATATGATTATGAACTTAATATATATATATATATATATATATATATTAGAAATGGAATCGATCTCTTAATCACTCAAATTTTGTCTAATATAATTTTAATAATAGAGAAAGTCTCAGGAAAGCGGCATTTTCATAATATTATGGATAGTCCACATTGGCTTTTACCTTAAATATTTTTATTTTTTTGAAAAAAATATAATATGTATTTGAATATGAAAATATATGATATAAAAATATTTTTTAAAGACTAAATTAATTTTTTAGTCCCTTATATATGCACCAATACCTTCTCTTGGTCCCCGAGACCAAAACCCCGTTTAATTGGCCATTAACATTCTAAAATTGAATCTTTTGGTCCTCAAAGGTGGTTTTTAGGTAAAGTCAATGGTAACATTGGTCAAAATATGTAAAATGACCATTATACCCCTGGGTTTAAAAAAAAGCAAAAAGAAAATCAGAACCCTCGCTGCCTCCTCTGTCTCCCACCACAGGCGATGCTGCTTACCTCAATGTTTCCTCCGTCTCCCACCACCGGCAACGCCAAAACCAAAACACTCGTCCTCTCCTCTGTCTCCCACTACCGTCGACGCCAAAACCAAAACCCTCGTCGTCTCCTCTGTCTCCCACCACCGATGATGCCAAAACCAAAACCCTCGCCGTCTTTTACTGACCAACAAAACCCGACAATAAAGGAGATCTGTGACGGCAGCGCCTCCATCGAACCCGTTGTGAAGCTCAACAACAGCAAGACCAGATTGCGCGCCACTCACGTCATTCGAATGGAATGAGAAGAAGCCCCATTGTGTCGGAAAACCCTCTTCATCCTCTTCGGTGCTAAACCCTCGATGGAGACGTCTCGATGGCGGCACTAGAGAAGACGACTCGATGGAGAAGACGGAGAAGACGACTTGATGGAGAAAACGGAGAAGATGAATCGATGGTGTTTCGCGACGGAGAAGATTGAGAAAGATGGTGATTCACGATGGAGAAGATGAATCGGTGGCGGCACTAGAGAAACTATTGCTAAGGCAGGAGGAAGACGGCGCATGGGCTTCACGCGCTCGTTTTTTTCATTTGTGATTATTTATTTATTTTGAGGTTTTTAATTAGTGAAATTATGAAAGTACCCTTGTCTATATCGAAAAACCATTGTTTCCTACCTAAAAACCGCCTATAGGGATCAAAATATTCAATTTTAGAATGTTATTGGCCGATTAAACACGATTTTGGTCTCGGGGACCAAAAGAAGGTATTGGTGAATATGTAGAAGACTAAAAAAATAATTTAGTTTTTCTAAATTTCTAAATTTAGTGTGTAATTTAACAAACGCAATGTAAAAGGTAAAAAATAAGTGGCATGTTCATAAGCTTATGGACAGGGCGCCTGTCAGAGGACCCACTCTTAGTAATAAAATAGTCAAATATTGTTTTAATAATATATATTGTCAAATATTATAAAACTAATAATTGTCACATCATGTACAGATATGTTTAACTAGTTAACATTGGTGACCAAAACTCCACATAGTGTCACCATTAAACAAATTGTATCTACGTCATATCAAAATTCCATTTAAAATTTCACTCATCTAAATTATATTATATAAAATTCTTTGAATGTGTCCTCTCCATTTTTTTGTTTTCTTTTATTCTAGTATACGTGAAGTTCAAAATAAAAAAGAAAAAGAAATTAGATGTGTCCTCTTCATTCACGCTAAATAAGTAAATACAAAAAGGACGCATTCCCTGAATGCGTCCTCCCCAAATGCTTCCGGGTTTACTTTCCACCCTAATTGCATCCGGGGCGAATTTATTACACCCATACAAAGAAAGCACTCTTACAATATTCCTATGTTATTTTTAGGCAGCTTGGCTTTAGGTTAGTCAAATGACTTCAACATCCCCGGTTGACAACAACATCCAATCAAACCAGAAAGCAAACAAATTATATTATATGGTGTTTGGAATAAACTTTCGTACGTACAAAGGCAACTCAAGTTTTACCTTCTTTATCTGATTAAGAATTTAAAATAATGTTATTTCCAGTTAATACTTATAACTGAAATCAAATTTAAGATGCTGTTATTTCCGATTAATACTTATAATTGGAATCAAAAAATTTTATTTATTTTACATTTGGCTGTAATATTACAAATTGAATAGGACAAAAACTTGCGTATAATTAGATAAAAATCAAATATAACTTGGATGAATATTAAAGGTAAATTAGATTTTAAAAAGGAATTATATTTCTTGTTGAACTCTAATTTTATTTATTTTTAAGTACACCACCTTTTTCTTCACGTATATCTTGTGGTAAGGTATAATTTTGGGGGGCACATCCTTCTTTTTACCATACAAAAACAAAATAAACACAAGAAAAATACAAAATGTAGTAAAAAAATTGACTGGGATCAGACATCCCTAATCTCCCTATGTTTATGAGGTACACCCACGGGTGTACCCAGTGGTTGGGACATGGGTGGGTAAGCCAATGATCCCAGGTTCGATCCTCGGCAGCGGCAGTGTGGGGAGTTCTTGCTTTGCAAGGCTCCCTTGTGCGCACCGAGGCAATGTCGAGCCTATGGGTCCTGGTGCTGGGCTACCATGATTTACCTCTCATATAATGGCCTGGGTGTGGGATGGTATGGGCCGCTGAGTGCGAGCGGATGATCGCCTTTTGCCTATGTTTATGAGGGTTTTGATGAGTCATAATTTATTGCATTGTTCATAGTTTAAGAGTATCTCCAATCATAGTTGATAAGTTTTTAGCAATTTATAGACATAAGTGACTGAAAATTATTTTAGCTAATAATTTTTAAACTTAGCACTTCAATTATTTTAACAGTTTAATTAGTGGATGATTAATTTAAAATTATGTTTAGTGGATTATATTAGGATATTGAGTTAACGTTTAAAACCGATGAGTACAATCTCTCACTAATTATTAAAACAGTACTACTATTATTTTTGTCTAGCTAAATTTAACTAGTCAAATTGCTAAAAACTAATCCCTCAGTTTAGTATTGGTTAGCACACTTTTCAGCCAATTTTCTCAAGGTAAGTTTGACACTAATAACTTTTGTTACGTATCTTAACAACATATAAAATTTTGATATTTTAAAAGTAGATGTTACGAATGATCTAACGATACTTTCACTAGTAGAGAGCCTTCTGCTAAAGGCACCAATGGAAGGCAGTTTTAAAAATTTTGCCTAAACCCGCCTTCAATTGAAGTTTCCGAACTCAGAATCTTTGATTCGTACTCCCTAACTATTTAAAGACGGTTAAATTTCAATGAAAGACGGTTTTCAAAAATCACCTTTAATGGCAATCGATTAAAGGTGGTTTTGCCTTCAAAACCGCCTTTAATTCAGGTCTGGATGAATTTCCGAGTTCGAAAATGTGATTTCCAAGTTCGAAAATGCTTTCTTAGGTCACATTTTCATTTTAAAGGGGGTCCTAAAGGCAGAACCGCCTTTAATTAGTTATTTTGGCCCAAACATTTTTCTTTCCCCCTAGCCTATTTATGCCCAAACCCTTTTCTTCTTCCTTGATTTTTTCTTCCGCCTTCTATATCCCCACCCTTCACCACACCACACCTCTGCCCAGTTTCAGCCCACGCCACCCGACCCTTTGCCCAGCTTCAGCCCACGCCACCCCGCCCTCCAGCTTCCATCTCCACCGCCCTCCGCCTGGAGTTGTCGTCGCCGCCGCTAGCCCCACTGCGGCCTCCAAGCTCCGAAGCTTGCCACACGACGCTCGCCTAAGGTTCTCTCCATCGCCGTTAGCCCCGCCTCCACCTCCAGGCTCCGGCGCTCGCCACACGACCCTGATGCACAACACCGGTGCTCCTCGCTCGACTTTCCTCGCTCGAGATTGCCTCCGATGCATTGCGGCCGAAGGCCACCACCGGAGATGGAAGCCTTGTTGGTTTTTTGTTCTTTTTAAATATCTATTAATTAGTGTTTGTGTTTGTTTTTTTTATAGTTCTTTTTAATTTCTATTTGCTAGAGTGGGATTTGAATAATCATATTTGAACAGTCAACATGATCTGTTTAGAGTGCTTTGTGTGAATAGAATGCTCTGTTTTGCTGTTAATGTAGAGATTCACAATGTTTTTTTGCTCTGTCGATCTGTTACTCGTTTGGCTGCCGGAAACCAATCGGTCTCCGGAAGCTTTTTTTGGAAGGTCAGAATGAGTTTTCGAACTCTGAAACTATTTAAAGGCAATTTTTTATTATCTTTTTAAAGGAGGTTTTTAATAGCCTTCATTTTTCATTTTTTAAAGGTGGTTCTTGGAACCGTCTTCTATTGATGGACATTGGAAGGCAGGGCCAGAAAAGGCACAATGCTGGTCCGATATAACCGCCTTTAGTAGAAGCCTTTCCAATGGTGTTTTCATGATAATATTACTACTTATATTATGTGAAGAGAAAGTCTCCCGTGAGACTGCCTCATCATTGTATCTTGCAAACTAAACGAATTTCAACATGCACTTAACCAAAAACCCGAGCCTTCTTTCGTTGGCAGATGTACTATTTTATTATATGTATTTATCTTTTCTTTCATTTTTGTTTTATTAAATTGTTTTTACAATTAACAAAGGTATATTAGTTCATGTGCTTCTAATGTTTATTAGTTATTTTTAAAGATGTAGTTTAAAATTTAAATTTTTGTGAGAGTTACAACTAGCACATATATTTAAATCAGCTCATATATTTAGGATGTTTACTAATCAGCTCATATATTTAGGATGTTTACTAATCAGTTTAATGACTTTGTTTATACTTTTATTTTTCGCAGTATAATTGAAGAACTTACAGAAAAACTATCAACAAAATTTTATTATAGCTATATTTAATAGTTATAACTTTATAACTATCAACAAACATTCTAAACACACAAACCAATATATATTTAATAGTTATAATTTTTCAAAAAAATAAAAGTTTGAACTAAGTCCTTAAACAGTTAACAAACTATCTAGACTCATGAACTAATTAGTATACCAATGATAGCTATTAAGTCTTGTAGGAAATAAAAGTTTAAACTAAGTCTTTAAACTATTAACAAACATTCTAAACATGTGAACTAATATATCTTTACTGACTGTAAATTTTGCAGAAGAATGAAAGTTGGAACTAAGTCTTTGAAACAATTAACAAACTATCTAGACACATGAAGTAATATATATTTAATAAGTCGTAAGATTTGCCAAAAAAAAGAAAAGTTTGAACTAAATCCTTAAAACGGTTTACAAACATTCTAAACATATGAACTAATTAGTATACTAATACTAGCTTTAAGTTTCATAGAAGATGAAAGTTTAAACTCAGCCTCTAAAACTACCAACAAACATTTTAACTACACATCCTAATATATCTTTAATAGTTATGAATTTGCAAAAAAAAATAAATTTTGAACAAAGTCCTTTAAATAGTTTACAAACAATATACACATATGAACTAATTAGTGTATCAATGCTAGCTCAAGTGGCCAGGGCTTTGTGCCCGCCCTGATGCAATCAGGGTTCAATCCCTCTCCCCCCCCCGGGTTGCATTATTATGGGTAATTTTAAAAAAATAGTATACCAATGCTAGCTATAAGAATTAAAGTTTAACTAAGTCTTTAAAAATTATCAAGCATTCTATAAGCATGAACTAGTATATCTTTACTCACTTTGAGTTTTGCTAAAAAAAGAAAATTTGAACTAAGTCCTTAAACGATTAACAAATTATCTAGGCACATAAAGTAATATATCTTTAATAGTTGTAATTCTTGAGGAAAAATGAAAGTTTGAATTAAATCCTTAAAACGGTTAACAATAATTCTAAACATACGAACTAATTAGTATACCGATGCTAGTTATAAGTCTTGTGGAAAAGGAAAGTTTGAACTAAACTTCTAAAACTATTGAAAGACATTCTAAACACATGAATTAATATTTTTTTAGTAATTGTAAAATAAACGTGAAAATATAGTCTAAAGCACTAATATAAGATATACAAATTATGAACTATATATGTGAATTTTAAAAAATATTTTCAGTTAAAATTAATACCATTAATTTCTAAATAAAAAAATTAAGGAAACATAAGAAAATAGACATTTATAAGAGTAGTATTTAAAATATAATTGTAGAGTCTTGACACATCCAAAGTGATGAGTTTATGGTTTTAATTGGTTGGTTTGGTGGAAGAGGTGTTATGTTCGAAACCCGCAACTACAATTTTGATTATAATTTCACCAATCTTATATCTCCAAGTGGCTCCACTTTATTATACCACAGTGATGCAAGTGGACTTGATCTTTAGTTGGGGACTTCATTTATTTCATTTTGGTTACCATAAGTATTTGATTAAAGGTGTTGTTGGCTCATTTTGGATGTGTATCTTGCAATACTTCACTGTGTTTGTTTCTGATGATAGCCTTGGGTCGATTTATTGTGGTTGCACTATGGCAACGTGATGGAAACCACTTACCTTACACGTGCCCTTATCATTGTCACATAGACTTTTGCTCACTATTGTAATAGCGACTAGGGCCTATGTGTATAATTTAGTTGATTTGCATTCCAATTTGTCACAGGGTCTAGTTTTAATGTTTTTTTTGCAATCCTGTGTGAAAGATTCTAGTGATCTTCAAGTGTTCTAATGTAAGCCTACGAGCACTGTATCATGTAAGCATTCGGGCAATATTTGGCCTTTAATAGACAAGAGTCAGGAACCCTATAAATCTGATTAACTTAAAAAAACAAGTGACTCCACCAATTTCACCAATCTTATATCTTCAAGTGGCTCCGCGCGTGAACTCATTGTCCAGCCTCCACACGGGCGCATATGAGTAAAGCCTCCAAGTGATTGTTATGCATTATTATATTTGCAACTTAATCCCCCATCTCACAAAAGTCTTTGTATTATGTGAAATTTATGGTCAAACTTGATTTGAGGAGATTGACTAAAAAGTGGGCCAAACAAAACTAAATGGGAAAAGTACTTTAGCTTGATTAAAGTTGTACTTGATTACTTTGGAGGAGTTGTGTTTGTTGCTTTCTACCAACATAATTTAAAAGGATTATGTAACACCCACGGGTGTACCCCAGCGGTTGGGACAAGTTGATTTAGGGGGGAACCCCGAGTTCGAGGCTCGCAAGCGACCGTGTGGGATGTCCTTGCTCAAAGCTTGGCCTTCTGGGCTATGTGGCGGGTGGGCTCCTGGTGCGCGGTGAGTACAGACTCCGGCTTGGGTCCTGGCGTTGGGCTACCGTGACTTACCTCTCACATGATGGATGTGATGTCGGCTGGTGTGGGCGGCCCAGGGCTAGCCGAAATAGCCTTTTAAAAGGATTATGTAATAATTTATATATATATATTACTAATTCTTTAAAAATGATCTATGCATTATTTAGGGTAAACTACAATCTCGTATATAGTGCAATAGGCAAAACTTTTAACTTTATTATTTAAATTTATTTTTTTTATTTAGTAAGAATTTTCAAATATTTTTATTTGAAATTGATAAAGTCTTGGAAAAGTTCATCTTGTTCATATTCACCGAAAGAATCTCTGCTAGGCCCTTGCTTGCCTTACCTTCAAGGCTTCAATGGCATAAGCGAGGAAATCATGGTAGTCTTTGAATTTTTTTTAATGGGTTGGGGGTATATTGAAGGCTCCCTAGGCCCAAAACTAGAGATTCATTACATAGATCTAACACTAAAAGCACAAATTGCTCATCGGGATTACATGTACAGACTACATGTACATACTACATGTACAAAAGGAGATATCAAAAAGAACATGAATTACTTCAAATCTACCATGTGATTCCATTTCATAAACCTCCACCCCCTGTGTTAGTTTATGGATGGCCATACATGGTAGAAATGAGTGGTCTTCTAAGTAATAAAGAAGGAAAACCAAAGAGAAAGGAAGCTGGATGCAAAACCAAATTCCTTCCTAGTTTGGTTTGGGAACCAATGTGTGGTCTCTCGTATGAACAACCTCTATTAGTGAGGTTTGTTCTTCGTGTGAGCTACAAAGGGGCCTGAATAAAGATGCAACATCGTAGTAGCAGCAAAGAGAATTTGTATATGCCAAAAAGGAAACACCAGAAGAAGCGGCAGTAGGATTTCCATAGGAGTTCTTCATCGAGCAGTCTGACGATCGGTGGCCAGATAGATAACGCCGAGGCAACAGAAGCGTGCCTGCAAGATAGACAAAAACACCCAACAGAAACCACAGAGACAAGAACTAAAGCATGAAATACCACAGATGACAAGAACTGAAACTGGTGTAGTGCAAAGTATGGCTCAAAATAAATCATTCATGTCATAGAGGATCAAAATTCACAGTTCTTAAGCTTGGCATCTGCTTCTCAGCCATAAGAATCAATCCTTTAGTTCTAGAATCCAAATTTATCCATTCAATATTGTTAGTTAACTGATTAGGATTCAAATGGGTACCCATTTTAGCAATAGAATCAGCTACTAAATTTCCTTGCATATGTATGTGTACTAACTCAGCCCTACCTAGCATTTCCTTAATGTTTCTACATATGTTATAAAGGTCATAAGGTGATTTCATGGGGAAAAGAATACATCGTACCGTATTTAAGCAATCAGATTCCACCATGGTCAAGTTAAAATTCTCTCTTGCTGCAATGTGTAGAGCTAATTCAATACTAGTAAGTTCAGCATCAAGAGCAGAGTCAGCTTGTTTACTAAAGAAGAATATAGCAACCATCTTCTCCCTTACATCTTTGAAAATGATACCTTGAGATGACAAATCACCCAGTTTAAAACTAGCATCTACATTGCATTTTAGATCAACTGAGGGTGGTTTCCAAGTACACAGAGCAACATTTTTAAGACCTTTAACCTGCAAAAAAGGTATCAAACCAGAACATATCCTCTTGGGCATTACTTTGTAAAGGGGAAGCAGAAAATATGGAAAATACCAAATGCTTGACATCCGAAATGATAGAGTTAGAAGATGAGAGTGCATTGTCATAAATGAATTCATTTTTTGCTTTCCAAAGTTCCCAGAAGGCGGCAATTCCAAGGATTAGTACAATTTTACTTTGAGTCTTGGATAAAGCAGGATTATTAATATAGAAAGATAGCCTATTCCATATAGAACTAAAGGACTGAGGATTAATTGCCATAATAGTGTGAATATGATTCTATATATCCATAGTGAAAGGACACTGATTATAAAATTGTTCTAAAGAATTAACGTTATTGAATTCCCAACACATAGAAGGGAGATTAAAGGCAAACTTAAGTAGAATATCATCAAATGGTAATGATTTTTCATAAGTCTCCAAATGAAAAAAGAGACTTTACCTGGTATGTAATTTTTCCAAATCTTTAGTAACATGAGCTCCTATTTCTTAGCTCCCTCAATTTGTTGTATTCAGACTTTATGGTAAAGTTTCCATCTATTCAACAGTCCACACCAATGGATCCTTGAAATTCTGATTGAGCTTGATTTCCTGCAAAAGAGAGATTGTGGTGGTAGCAAATATGGCTCTAATATGGGGATTAGTTGTGGCTTGTTTATAGTATAGAGCTCCATCCCCAACCCAGTTCCCATTCCAAAAACTACATTCCCCATTCCCAGGAATAATTTTGGAGTTGTTATTACAGAATTCTATAATAGAACAAATCCTATATTCCAGACATGGGAGGGCTTAGATGAATCTTGAATTGACCAAAGGAAGTTAGTCCATGTTGTGTCATTTATTTGCATTTTCCACCATAATTTACATGAGAAAGCTCTTATAAATTAATGGATATTTCTTATTCCCAGTCCATTTTCATAATTGGGAAAAGTAATCTTACTCCAATCTCTCCACACTTTTTTGTTTCCCAGTTCAATGGATCCCCACAGAAATTTAGAAGATTTTTTCTATCAATTTAATAATTGTTTTAGGAGGCTTAACAATAGCAAAATTATGTACGGGGAGTGACAAGATGCAAGCTTTTATAATCACAAGCTTACCTGACTGGGAGAGCCAATTATTCTTCCAGTTATTGAGCTTGGAATCAATGATTTCCAGTAGCTCATTATAGTTAGAGGTTCTGTTCCTACCATTAAATATAGGAAATCCTAAGTATTTAAAAGGAAGTGCACATTTTTTCATACATAGGATAGCTCTAACCATTCTATGTTGTGCAGGATTTTCTCTATTACCAAGGAGATATTCACTCTTGTGGTAATTTATCAACTGGCCTGAGGCAGCTTGATATGCATCCAAAAACTTTCTAATACCTTTCAGGTTTTTCTCTCCTTCCCTAAGAAAAATTGAGGTATCATCTGCATACAACATATGAGTGATCTTAATAGCATTTGTCGTACAATAATAGTACTGCAAATTTCCATTTAGGAAATATGATTTGAGGGATCTTAAGGACTCTGTAAGGATATTATGTAGGAAGGGGACAAAGATCCCCCTTGATTAATACCTCTAGAGGTTTTGAAAAAATCTTATGGTACTCCATTGAACAATAGTATGAAGGAAGTTGAAGAGATGTTGGTTAAGATAATCTTGACTAGTTGACCTGAGAATCAAAATCATAGTAGAACTGAGTTTAGGAAACCCCAAGCAACCATATCAAATGCTTTATGCATGTCCAACTTCAAGATTAGGTTGTGGTTGTCACACTTGGTGTTTAGAAGCCTGGCCATTTGTTGCATTTGAATGATATTATTAGCTATATCTCTATTTTGCATGAAAGCGGTTTGTTCTTTTGAGATAATATCATTCATAAAGGGTCTAAGCCTTTCCATTAGGAGTTTTGAAAAGATTTTATTTATAAAATTTGAAAGACTGATCGGCCTATAATTTGCAGAGGATTCAGGTATTGGTTTTTAAGATTAAGGTAATCCATGCTGCTGAAATGGACTGTGGGATAGGAGAACCAGTAATTAACTGGTTAACTGCCACCAGGAGATCCTGTTTGATTATATCCCACGCAAAAGTATAAAACTATGCTGGGAAGCCACCTGGAGCACTGTCCTAATTAGATTGAAACACTACTTTTTAAATCTCTTCTAAGGTTGATGGTTGAAGTAAGATTCTATTGGTTTCAGGAGATATGAGGCTGGGAATAAGGTGGAGGAAAGAGTTAAGGTAAGAGGCTGAGGGGTCTAACTGAGATTGGGTTAAGAGATTATGGAAAAAGGAAAAACCTTCCTGTGCAATCTGAGTTTGGTCAGTCAACCAGTCCCCAGATTCACTTTTAATCTTGGTGATCATGGTTTTGGAGTTTTTTTTTCTTTGTTAGCCATATGGAAGAACTTGGTGTTGTCGTCACCAAGTTTAAGCCATTTAACTTTTGACTTTTGGTGCCAAAAAATTGACTCCTCTTTTAAGGCTCTTAGTAATAGGGTCTTGGCGCTATTAAGATTAATGTGATTTTGCTCACAATTGGAATTTATAAGTCCAGCTTCAGCTTTGTTAACCAGTTGTTCATCTTTTGAGATATTTTCATTAATATTTCCAAAGAATTCTTTGTTCCAAATTTTCAGTAGTTTTTTCATTCTCTTAAGTTTGAAACTGAAAAGCTCCTCCTAGGTCATATACATGTTAGGGCTGAGGATCGTAGGCACCTTGTCTGTGATACTAGTGTTTCAACACAACACCTAGCTTGCTACTATTAGCTATTTCTACCTACAACCTCTCGGACAATAGTTATGAAGTCATCTAAGACTGGTGTAATAGCAAACAGGTCAGAGCATTCTCGAATCCCCCATGCACACACCCACGCGAACACATTCTCCCCTACCCATTCTAACATCTAGGTTTCTCTTCCCAATGGGGCATCAATAATTTCACCATACATAAATATAACCCAAATTGTGTGCTTATATGTGGTGTAGTATTCATGCATTTATAACATTCAAGAACAATCACAATAATATCATAAACACAAAGATATGATGAATATAATGAATCTCAATAAGCATTTAGACATACCAAGTGCCAAAATAAAATCCAAGCTAAAAAACTACTCTACAAAAGTTATATCCATGGAAAATATTAGGTTAAATGCCATGGATCTAGAAAATAAGATGAAAAAAAGAAATGAAAAGAAGAAGGAAGGAGAAGAAGAACTTTCCTCTTCCTTCTCTCTATACTAGAGAGAGAATCTACTCTACATATGCTTAGGTTAGGGTTTAGTAGAAGACTAAGGCTCCTATATACTAGGATATTAGGCTTATAAATAGGTCCAAAATAGGCTAAATATACCAAAACCCTAGGTCAGCCACCAAGGCTTCACGGATCGGCACTGATGCCACGGTCTGTGAAACATGCATAGTCGTGGGATGCCAGATCTGGCATGGTTCGTGAATGTTCATAGCTGTGGCCCGTGGCATCTGGCGTGGTCTGTGAAGCAGGTCTCGTGCCACTGTTCATGAATATTGCTATGGAATACGAACAGTACACGATTTTTGCTCAGAGTTTTTCCACGGTTTGTGAAGGCTTTCATGAACCGTGAGCAGCCTGTGGTCTTCGCTCAAAATATTTCTCACAGTTCGTGAAGGTTTTCACGGGTCCTCACCATACTTATCCAAGTATTAATTCTTCATCCCCTTGCTTCACATCCCAATGCTTTTGTCACGGCCCGGCACCTTGCCTCGTGAAGGTCTCATGCTGGTCTCGTGCAGGTCTTCACAGAACCTTTGGATTCTTGTGTATTGCAGGCCGTGAAGATTGTCACGGGCCACTGGTGCTTAACTATGCATGGTCCTTGACCGGCCGCTGGTGCTTCGTTAGCTGAACATTGTTTGTTTGTCACGGGGGTGAACCGTTAGTCCAAATCAAGATTTCTAGTAGTCGATAGTCCAAATCAAGATTTCTAGTAGTCGATAGTCCAAATCAAGATTTCTAGTAGTCGATCTTGCAGTACTCGAGAATAAAAATCCAATCAAACCAGTCTTGAAGGCTAATTCTTCCTAGATCTTTCTCAGACTAAGACAACACTCCTCAGACCACAATTCACCATTTTCTCCTTTGATCGTCTTAAACCCCGAAGCTGCCTATCTTTGGCTTCAATCTCTTTCTACCACACTTTGATGTTTGTGGCCTTCATCTTCTACCATTCTAATGTGAGTGGCCTTCGCCTCTTCTACCATCCTCGCGAATGGCCTTCAATTTTCTATCGCCCTTGCGAACGACCTTCACATAGAATGTAACCAAAAAGTACCCACAGGCAACCTACTAAAGATGATCACAGGGAAGATCAAGGAGCCCGTGGATACAAGATGTCCATTAGCACCAATTAAGTTTACAAAATGTGGGCTTTAGACAAGAAAATAAAACATGGCTGTCTAAACCCCTTGTCACGTAAACACAACTAATACTAGCAATCTACCAACTAAAAACTATGTCAAATGCATTGGTTAAAGCATGCGTAATGGTGCAGATCATACTCCCCACATATAAACATTTACTCCTCCTTAAGTAAATAAAATCAAAGAAAAAGATTCAAGTGGAATGAAGCATGCAAAAATAGCCAATGCATTCAACTTATTCCCAAGCTACCCTAATTCCCCCAAGAAGGTGAACATCCTCACAACTCTCACACTCCCCAAAGTTCCTAAAGCAACCGAACCACCCAAAACAAGTAAATGTTTATGGAAAAAGATAAGTGACAAAATATCATAATAAAACCAAGCTTACTTTCCCCAAATTAGTCCCAAAAGCAATCAAAGAGTAATCCCCAAGAAAAAAATCCACCAAAGAAATCCAAAAGCCATTGACTTGGTTGCAACATAAGGATAACTCAAGATTCTCAACCTAGTTGCAAGCAAGGAGTTTGATGTATCGTCAACCTAGTTGCAAGAAAGGAGTTTGATGCATCGTCAACCTAGTTTCTTGTTTCATTTTTTCCTTTTTCTCTCTCAATTTCTCTCATTTTTCCTAGGACCCCTTTCGGGTTTTCATCCTAGCTTTATCCCACAAAACGTGCTCACCTCTCACCTTTTTCTACACGACCTCCACTTTTGCCTAAACTCGTAAGTCTAGCCGGGCCAAGCCTCTCACTTTTTCTTAGATTTTTTGACCTATCCGGGCTTATCCTAATGTTACCCTAGTCGTCCTTTCAGGTTTTCGACTTGTCCAAGTTTTTGTCATTTCATTTTTTCATTTTTTTTCAAAATGTGCATAAAAGAGCTATTAGCTACATAGAAAGAACTAAAAATAATAAGTGATATCTAATAACCTTCCCCACACTTAAAGCTTGCATTGTCTTCCATGCATATACAAAATCAAAGAACACGTGACAAGGGAATGAAATAGGAAAGCATTTATAATGAAAAAAGCACTAAAATCTACCCTTGATGGCACGATAATGGAATGTGAAGAACAAACTACCATCACCCTCAATATACTACCCATAACCTCTAATCATGAAAGATCAATCCAACCACTATCATGCATCACAAATCGAATAAGGAATTGAATCTCAATGGAGAATTACCTCTTAGGTCTCGATGTTTATGTCTCAAGGGTTTTGAGGGTAGGTGAGTTTTGGGTGGTATTTTGGTGGTGGTTGGGTGGTGGTAGGGAAGAAATGATGATTGGTAGGTGTAGGAAATTATGTGAGCTTCATGGGTCGTGCACGTCTACACTCCCCATGAATATAGGGTTTGGTTCTCCTCCTTGTCCACCATTTTGAGCATCATGAACCATGTACATCAACATGGTCCATGAGTTGGACTCCTCATTTTCTCACCTTCCTCCAAAGACCATATACTTCCTACAAAACAAACATGAACACCAAGTGTAATAGTGTCCCAAAAATAAAAATAAGCTACGAATAGGATAACACACCAAAAATGTTAAACTAATCTAAAAACATTTTTATCTTGGGTTACCTCTTGAGAAGCTCTATATTTTTAAGTTGGCACGACCCTAATGTTATCCATAGAGTGCGGGTTTGTACCCCATTACCTTAGACAACCAAAAATGAAGAGCATGGGGTAAGAATATTTCAATAGGAAGATATAGTAGAGGAGGAGTCAACCTTAGAGGGAATAGGTGGTATGGAAGCTTAGCATATTCAATTGGCTTCCCTATGGTTTCCTAAAATGTGGGAATTGGTTCAATAGGTGGAGGTAGGGGTGAAAATAGGTAATATGTAAAATTAAGTACAATCACCCCTTCCTTGACTTCTTCACTCTCTACCAACCATTCCCCATCCCCTTTAGATTCATCTATCAAAACTTCACATTCAACTAGGGATGGTTCATTTTTGGAATATTGGATTTCTAGTTGGCTCCTATTTTCATCAAATCAAGCACTTCCCCCTTTAACTTTCTCAATACTTGAGAATAGTTGAGTACCCAAATCACTAATCTCGCTAAGCATTTGTGATTGGACTAAATCACTACTCTTGGTTACCTTAGCTATAGCTTGCAAAATTTCTACACAATTCGATTTGGAAACCCATCCTAGGGATTGGTTTTGGGGCATTAGGTAAGTTGGTGAAGTCCAACTATCTAACCCAAAGTGTTGGTTTCCCAATGCATTTCCATATCACGAATTTGAGTTACCACTAAACCTCGAATTTAGAGAGTCGTAGTATGGGTAGCAATCTTGATTCCATCAGCATTGGGATACAACAACTCCTACCTCTCTCTCATTTTTGCTCATCAAAGATCAAGACTCCGTAGGGTGGTTGTAGTGACATATCCTACAAAATCTCACTCGTTGAGCCTCTCTTCTCCCATACTCACTCAACCTTGGACAACACTCTATAAGATTATCACAATGATACACCCTACAAAGTGGCCTCCATTGAGTGCTTTCCCACTTTTTTTCTTTTATATTAAACCCCAATAAAGAAAACACATAAAATTCATAATTGTAGTGCAAGGGTCCTCGGTTTGCACCTAGAACTCAAACAATACCTACTCTAGAAAAAAAACAACAAACAAAAAAAAATAATACTAGCTACTCTACTAACACATTATGCGTAACTAATACTTGAACTAAAGAGCATCCCCAACAATGGCACCAAAATTTGACCTGCCCCGACCTATTTGTTGTTAAAACATGAGCTAAGGGGCTTACAAGTCAAAGATAGAAACTTATATTCTGCACCCGTTCTTACTGCTAAGCTACTAAGGGGTAGTAAGCGGCAAGCCCTGGGTTTGTCCACAAGGATGCTAGGGCTCAAGAAATTAAAACAAAACCTCATGCAGGTCATCAATCCTCACGAGTGAAAGGAACAAATAGTAGTGTAGACATGCAACCGGGGGGTGATGTTTTCAACTAACAACTACAAGCATGTATTTGACAAAATTATTTATAATAGGAACTTGGGAATCCTTTAACAACATGGTACTTCTAATGCTTCAATCCTCGATTCATTCACATAAAAACTTACAAAAGATCTATCAATGTGTTCACAACACGTGATGTGGCTGATGGCATACACTTCCCCAACCCTGTCGCGGTGGGTGCGCTCGCAACCCTCCATCAGCTCCATCATCATAATTAGGGAGGTACAACGAGGTCCATCTATTGTTGTAGGTTTATTTCTCCCACATGCTATTACATCACGGGCTTCCACCACGAATGCAACTACTCATCACGGGTCCTATATACACTAGGCTCGAGAATCATAGGCACCTTATCTGTGATACTAGGGTTTCAACACATCACCTAGCTAGCTACTATTAGTATCTCTACTCACAACCTCTTGGAAAATAGTTACAAATTCAGCTAAGATTGGTGCGACAGAAAATATATCAGGGTATTCTCAAATCCCCCGTGCATACACCCACGCTGATGCGTTTTCCTCTACCCATTCTAACATCCAGGTTTCTCTTCCCAATTGGGCATCAATAATTGCACCATACATGAATATAGCTCAAAGTGTGTGCTTATATGTGGTGTAGTATCCATGCATTTATGACATTCAAGAAAAATCACAATAATATCATAAACACAAAGATAGGATGAATCTAATGAATCTCAATAAGCCTTTAGAACATACCAAGTGCCAAAATGAAACCCAAGCTAAAAAATACTCTACAAAGGTTAGATCCATGGAAATTGTTAGGTTAGATGCCATGGTTCTAGAAAATAAGATGAAAGAAAAAAAGAAAGGAAAAGAAGAAAGAAAGAGAAGAAGAACTCTCCTCTTCCTTCTCTCTAAACTAGAGAGAGAATCTACTCTACATTATGCTTAGGTTAGGGTTTAGTCAAAGACTAAAGCTCCTATTTGTAGTAGTATGATATTGAGCCTAAAAATAGGCCCAAAATAGGTCAAAAATAGCAAAACCCAAGGTCAGCTGCCAAGGCTTCATGGGCCGGCACAGATGCCATGGTCTGTGAAGCATACATAACCACAGGACGCAAGATCTGGCATGTTCCGTGAATGTTCATAGCCGCAGCCCATGGGATCTGGCACAGTTTACGAAGTAGGTCTCGTGCCACATTTCATGAATATTGTCACGAAATGCAAACAGTACACAATTTTTTCTTAGAGTTTTCCCACAATCCATGAAGGTTTTCACGGACAGCGAGCAGCCTGTGGTCTTCGCTCAAAACATTTCTCACGATCCGTGAAGGTTTTCACGGGCCATCACCATACTTAGCTAAATATTCAATTCTTCATCCCGTTGCTTCATGACCCGGTGCTTTTGTCACAGCCCGGCGCCTTGCCTCGTAAAGGTCACGTGCTGGTCTCATTATAGTCTTCACAGAACCCCTAGTTTCTTATGTACTGCAGGCCATGAAGGTTGTCACGAGTCGCTGGTGCTTGACCATGCACGGTCTGTGACCGGACACTGGTGCTTCGTTGGCTGAACTCCATTTGCTTGTCACAAGTGAACCATTAGTCCGAATCGGGAGTTCTAGTTTTCAATCTTGTAGTACTCGAGAAGACGAATCCATTGGAACCAATCTTGAAGGCTAATTATTCCTGGATCTTTCTCGGACTAAGGCAACACTCCTCGGACCATGATTCACCATTTTCTCCTTTGACCGTCTTGAACTCCGAAGCCACCTATCTTTGGCTTCAATATCCTTGTACCATGCTTTGATGTTTGTGGCCTTCTACCATTCTAATGCGAATGGCCTTCACCTCTTCTACCATCCTTGCGAACGGCCTTCAACCTTCTACCGCCCTTACGAATAGCCTTAACATAGAATGTAACCAAAAAGTATACATGGGCAACCTACTAAAGATGATTACAAGGAATATCAAGGAGCCTGTGGATACAAGATGCCCATTAGCACCAATTAAGTCTACAAAATATGAGATTTAGACAAGAAAACCAAACATGGCCGTCTAAACCCCTTGTCACGTAAACGCAACTAATACTAGAAATCCACCAACTAAAACCAACTAAAAACTATGTCAAATGCATTGGTTAAAGTATGCGTAATGGTGCAGATCACTCTTTTCCTTTTCCAGACTTTAGGGGGTCTTCTAGAGCAATTCGTATAGCTTTTTGGGGAACCTTTTTAAACGATAGCTTTCTTTGGTGAATCCCTCCTCTCAGGAGACCTTACTATGTTATATTCTGAGGGAGTAGCTATATCTTCATGGAAACTAATCACAAGGGATATGGCTTCATTAGGAAAGGGGTTAGGATTTGGATCAGTAGTTTTGGTACCCCCTCTTAAGTTCCTTCTGCAGCCTGAATCAGTATGCCCCAGTTTTAAGCATGTTAACCAGTATGATGGTTTGAATTTGCAAACTATATTATACCATTTATTTTTGGAAATTGAGCCTAATCTAATCCTGTGTGGAAGGGCTTTCTTGAGGTCAACTTCCATGCATAAGAGAATAACTGAAGGCCTAGTTAAATTCCTAGTTGGAGCATCAGCTTGAATATATTTTCCTATCGAGTTCCCAATTTCTTTCAGCATAGAGGGATGAAAATAATGTGTAGGATAATACTCTATATTTAACCAAATAGGCACAAATGGCGGTTCTTCATCAAGATCAAAATATATGGACCATTTAAGAACACGCATAGAGTGAGTACCAAGATTACATACCGGTTTGCTTCATACTCTTTGTCTATCACCCTACTATCTAAAAGTAATTCTAACGTGCCTCAAGTCCATCCCCATCACTTGAAAATCATCCTTTAGCCCTATCATCTTTATCTTATTTCTAATCAGATTTAAAGTTGGGCGACTCCTTGAGAATTTTCCGATGAGTACATGATTAAACAGGGTGGATATCTGTTCAATCTCCTCTTGAGGGAAAATACATGTTGTTTCACCCTTATATTGAAGGAGAGGGTACAGTTGAAAGGAAATGGCGATTGGTGTCGATTGATTGGGAATAGTGTTAGAGTTGATAAGAGATTGGAGATAGGTGGCCGGTCTCTCACCTTGTGGCGGAGACGCCATATTAGAAGGGAATGTGAAGGTATCCCAACAAAGGATTGGAAGCTATTAGCCATTATCGGTGGTAAGATGGGTTGTCAGAAAGCTTTTTAGAGCAAAGTGGTTTTAGAGAGATAAAGCTTCTTTTTTGTAGTCTTTGAATTAGAAAATTGAGAGACCATGGACAGTGCAGGTTTGCAGAGAGGCTAGAGCATTCCCTTCACTAAAATAGAATAGTAGTTATGATTTACTAGTTAGAAGTTTACTGAGAATGGTAGAGTTTGCAGTCGATGAGAGAATGGTAATGCTAAATGCATACAATTTTATATGTGTGGGTTTTGTATGTGGGAAAGTGAGTGTCCAATACATTTTTGACAAGTGTTAATTAAAAATTACAATTAAATACACCCTTATTTTTCTCCCTATGAATTTTAAACTTGTCAAAATTGTATTGGACCCTCACATCCCCACATACAAAACCCCCACAAATAAAATTTTCTCTGCCAAAGGTAGCTAGAAAGAAAGAAGGCTCATTATGCTACCCCTTACTATGGCTCTTCTCTCATTTGATATTTATTAATCTGATGTAAGCCAAGATTTAGGCTATCGATTGAAGGAAGAAAACATGCCTTTGTTGGTCATCATCACCATCATCGTTAACATCGACACACTCCTCTATATCAAGCATCGTCTGCTTCACCCCGTCCATGATTGGGCAATGACAAACCTAGAGTTGTTTCCTACTGATGGAATGTTTGAACAAGAACATCTTTCTGCCGGTTAGAATTGGATAAGGAACAATAAAGTGTTTATAGCCACTGCAATATAAACAAGAATACCCATCTGAGCCCCAGGAACATGTACATACGGAATACGAGAATTTTCATCTTGTTGAAGATTTAGTGGTGCTACCTAAAGACTTAAATGAATAGCCATGGCTGTTAAGAACAACTGAGATCAGATGATAATTTGTGCGTAACTCCTAGTCTTTGACATCAAAAAATAAGGTTGTAAAAATGGGAAAAAAAAAACATGTAAAAATATTATCCTAGTCAGTGGAACATGACATGGATTTATATTAAATACGCAACCCTCCAATATAATTCCCCCTTTCTTTCTTTCCTTTGCTCATGCGTAGCAGTCCTTGCTCCCGAAGCGGCATACCCGACACATAAACACGTAAAACCATCAAACCAGAGAGCTATGACAGCATGAGTTTGGTTGCTTCTATGTATAACTCACTATCAGGATTATAAAAGAAGATTGAGGGGGTGAGCACACCCAAGCCATATAAACTCCATATGTGAGGTCACTTCCTCTTCACTAATCTTACAATGAACATAATTCCTTTGTAAATGTAAATTTGTATGGAGCAGTCAACGAATTCTGGCAAATTAAAATATCTACATGACCAAATTTTCCTTCTAACTTCTTCTTCATTCTCAGGAGGAATTCCTAAAAAGTTTCCCTTACATATAGATTGTCGTGGCATAAACTCGGAACTTCTTCTCTTAGATTCCGCCCCAACTTCAATTGGAAAGATGGGATTTAATTATAATAATATGAAGTGTTTTATATTTTTTAGTAACTACAAGTGAAACATTTGAGTTTGGTTAGAAACATTACATATTTAGCGTAAAACATAATAAGTTATTTGTTACTTATTTGTGTTTCTAGTTAACTATTTTCTTTTCTTTTTAGCAAATCTTCATCTCTGATCTATAACTTCTAAATATCTTCTGAAACTGTTCAATATAAAATGTCATATCTTTAGGTTGAAACATAGACACTAAATCATAAAACAATGAAATGAAATGAAATTGAAGTTGATGAAAGGTTTGGGGAAAAAGAAATAATGCTAAGCTTTTACCTTAAATAGGCGTGTGAGTTTATCCAAATACCTTATAACCCGAATATGACCCGGATTTTAATTGCTCTGAACCCACAAATTTTTCAGCCACTTGTCTTAAAATTGCACTTTAGTCTCAGGTCTTTCCAGCGTGCATTTAATTTTTAGATACACGTATTTGTTTAATTTTTTTTCTAAAAATGTACAATTTTTATAAATATTTTTTTTGTAATGGATTGAAATTTAGAGTCCGTCTATTGAAAGACGGTATATCCATAAACTATGGAAAACCAAGGACTCGAGTGTAATTTTAATCAATTCGGGGGTCCAAAACAATTAAAACCCGAGTCGAGTTCATGTTTCATCAGCTCAAGTTTCATAAACTTCATTGTTTTATGATTTAATGTCTATGTTTCAACCTAAAGTTATAATGTTTTATATTGAACAATTTTAGAAGACATGTAGAAATTACATATCATAGAAGAAGAATTGCAAAAAGAAAAGGTCAACTGAAAACATAAATAAGTAACATATAACTTTAAATATGTAATGTTTCTAACTAAAACTCAAATATCACTTGCAGTTACTGTAGAGTATAAATCTCTAACTTCATGTTATTCTAATTAATTCTTGTCTTTCCATGCCTATGGAAAGACGGCCTCTCCCAAGACTTTGTCTTAGATAATTTATTATGTTGATCAAACATTGTGTCGACTATAGAAATAAGGGCAAAATACATTTATAAACCTAACTTTAGAATGAAAGTGCCAATATAACCCTGCAATCTCAGAAACTGCCAGTTTAACCCTTACTAATTATTGTGTGTGCCAATCTAACCCTAAATTTTTTTGAAAAATTTGTGCGGATATAGAAAAACTCCCTAATTTAGGCATTAACCAAATGAATTCAGACAAGACCGGGAAATGAAATGGTAAAAAATATCCCTTCTTCGAAACATATCTTTCGTCTTTTAAATTCCCCCGCTGTCGCGGTGCTCCGTTGCCGCCGCCAGATTCACCACCGCCGCAAGCGAAAACCCTAGCCCCTGCCACTAGGGGTGTTCAAATGCGAGTACCCGCACATCGTGGGTAGTCAGAAATGCGGCCCGTGCCCCGACCCAAACAAACTGGGTACCCGAAGTGCAGGTACCTAGATTGTTTGGGTCGGGTAACATGGTACCCGCCTTCTTACTTTCTCAGCATCAATAACATCTCTAAATATTTTTTCAAAGCTAGAAGGTTTCAAAACTATAACATAAGTACACTGTCCTCAACACATTTGGGCTGTAACTTCTCCCACTAAATACACTGTCCAAAAACTAAGATCTATCTTCAGCAACTTCATGTGGGGGACTTCTGAACATGGACTAAACAAACATTGGGTTTCATGGGATAGATTATCATACCTACTGGCTGCAAAAGGCTTAGGAATAAGGCACATACAAGCAATAATTGACTCCTTTTCTATTAAGATCTGGTGGAAGCTTCAACTTGGCCAATCCCCCTGGGCAAAATTTATGTGGTCTCTACCTGATAATGCTAAGAAATCAGAAACATGGACTAGGTATAGGAAAATCAATGGCACAGCAGAAGCTAACTCACAGGTGATCATTGAGAGTGGGAATTCTAATTTTTGGATAGCCAACTGGCTTGGCTCAGGTCCCCTGATTAACCAGGTTGATGATAATCAGGTACAAGCAAACTTTCCATTCCTTACTGTTTCTGAGTTTATGATGAACAAAGGTCAGTATATTCAAAGACTTGCATGCCTTTTCAATTCTGATATAAATGCTGAACTTTCAAAGGACATAACCCTAACTGATAAAATGGATTACTTGATATGGAAACCTGATATTCATGGTACCTTTACAATTAAATCAGCATACCAAGTGTTAAGACCAAAAAAGCCTGAAGTGCAGATTTTCAAAAGAATTTGGATCAAAACCATACCCAAGAAAATTAGCTTCTTCATGTGGAAAATGATTTTAGGTGCACTTCCATTTGCTGATATCTTAATGGAAACTGGTTTACATTTACCATCCAAGTGCACAGAGTGTGATAGCATAGACTCTCTATCCCATTTCTTTAATTCTTGTGCTATAGCAAAGTTTTTATGGACTAAACTGCATGAAGCTCTACACATCACAGATAGATCTTTCAGTAATATTAGGGAGAGGTTGGCTTTTTACTGGTCTTTCAAACATTCATCATCATCGTACTGCTCCCTAATGACTGTATTGCCATGCATAATTTGCTGGGAATTGTGGAAAGTCAGAAATAAATGGATTCATGAGAACAAAAGGAGCAATGCTCCTGTAATTTGGAAATGCATTTCAAATTTATGCTCACTGCTATACTCGGTTCATCCCCAAGATATTTGCCATCTGAATTGTCAACTCATTAGTAATGGATTATTGCCTTGTATTACAAGGAGAAGAATTACTAGACTTTACCTAATTAAGTGGGAACCTCCGGATATAGGATTAAAAGTGAACTGTGATGCAGCAATACATGGTGACAATGTTGGGATAGGATGTGTTATAAGATATGCAAATAAAGGGATTACACATGCTGTATCATCTTTCATGACCACAGATAATGCCTGTTTTTCCTCTTATATTGTAGTGATCCGAGCTGAGATGATGGCTATCCGTATGGGACTTCAAGTAGCGGAGGGAAGGACGGAGCGTCTTCACATCCAATCGGACTCTCTGGCAGCAATAAGAATCATCCAGGGGCAGCCTTGCCCATGGCCACTTAGACCAATCCTGCAAAAGATTATGATGGCCACTACACGGTACAGGCAGGTTCTTTTCAGTCACATTCATAGAGATGGAAATCAAACACCAGACTATCTGGCTAAATTAGCAATCAGGAAAGGAAACTCCTCGCAGCTTGAAGATTTGCTCACATCACAGCGTTTTCTCTTTCTCAACCGTAGGGAAACCCTATTTCCTCAATTTCGATGGAAACATAAGTTCAGTAACTAGTTGCTCATATGTATAGGCTTGATATATATAGATTTTGCTGGTTAGCTTTCTCTTGATGGTCTGGCCTTCGCGAGCTTCACACAGGGGGTGGAGGGCTTGCCGAAGGAATCACTGTCAAGAGCACAGTATTAAATTCAGTTTTAGTCTAGCTTAGGAGCTGGCTCTATCAGTCTTGTAATGCTATTTCTTTTTCTGGGTGTGGGAGCCCTAATCAATATCCTCGCTCACTATTGAGTGTTTTGCGGAAAAAAAAAAAAACTATAACATAAGTTGATAAGAGCCAATGAAGATTATGGCCTGCCAAATTGCCAATCATACTCGTGCATGCGTACTGCAGTACTGCAGTACTGCATACTAGTCTAGTCTTCTACAATGCAAGTGCACCAAACTACCAAAGAATTCCATTTTCCAGTTGTGTATCCTGCATCAATATACTAAGCCTTAGTACAAAAGAAAGCAAAATAAAAAGAAACTGTGAATTTTCTACTGCACGATGTGGACATGAAGAACAAAACAATATGTTTCCTTTTATCTTCATCTGAATACACATAATTCATGATAAACAAACAAAATCATGTGTGTGAATTATGTGTGCAAATAAAATACACACAATTCTCTGATACACACGTGATTTATGTAGGTAAATTGGTTTTGGTGTTTGGTTTTATGCACATCCATAGCCAGAACCAGAAAATCATGACAAAACCTGGGTGGATATCAACTGGGAGAATATATCATTACAAAAATTAACGGCAACTTCAACAATACGCATAGCACGAACCAGCAAAGAATGGACTTTATATGCAAAACTCACCTATCCTTGAGCAAATTTTCCTTTGTCAATACGGAGAGAATCCGAGAAGGAACAGTGCATCGCCAGGCTCAAGGGACAATTGAAATATCGACGGCAAAGAAACTTACAGTTCACAATTCCACGAGGCGAGAAACTCACAGTTTTGAGTCTTTCGACTTCTGAGTTCGGAGTTTTAACAGACAAGGAACTCTAATGTTCAACAGGTTACAACTCTACAAGGAAAACCAAAAGTCAAAATGGGCCTAAAGGCCCTAAACTGCTTCCAGCTTTCAGTTGTCTAATTAATATTAATTATAATTAAATAATCTTAAAATATATCGGGTACCCGGAAGCAGGATTTTTATGGCCTGGACCTGGTAAAATGAAAAATTTACGGGTCGGCTATCCAGCTCAAAAATTTTTAAAAAAAATACTGGTTTAATTTATATCGGGCTGGTGAATGGGCTAGCCGGGAATATGTGACCACCCCTACATGTCACCCTCCCCCCCCTTGCCGCTGCCACCCTCCTCCCTCTCTTCCCCTTCATCTTCGTCACAGCTCCCTTCTTCTTCCTAGCTCACCATCATCGTCACCGGTAACCCTAGCCTCCGCCACCCTCTCCCCTCCCCCTCGCTATTGCCACCCTTCTCCATCTCTTCTCTCCTTCACCGTCGACACTGCTCCCTTCTTCTTTCCCAAGCCCCACCATCACCACTGCCAGTGACCATAGCCTCTACCACCATCTCCTCTCCCCACCATTGCCGCCGCCACCCTCCTTCCTCTCTTATCTCCTTCATCATCGCCGCTGCTTCCTTCTTCTTCCCCAGCCCCCACCACCTATGAACCCTAGATCACCAAACCACCATCGGAGTGGTAATTATCATGACGGTCAAGCACGGTGGTGATTTGCTCGGCGAGTTTCTCCTGAGATAAAGAATCTGCCTCCATATGCAAGGGGTCGATGAGGCGTGGTAGAGAGGAGATTATTCTTGCAAGGGCGGAGTGGTCATCGGTGGCCACGGCGTAGTGAACGCCGTTGTGTGCATAGTCTTCCGGGGAAGAAACCCTCTGCCTCTGGGGGAAGAAAGAAAATGGGGGGGAGAAAGGAAATAGAAAATTAGGGTTTTCATCTTTTTTTTCCTTTTCTTAATTTAAGGGCAAAAGTGTCTTTTCCACAAAATTCAGCCATAAAAAATTGACAAAAAAGTGAGCGGAGTCAAAGGTTAGATTAGCACTTTCTGAGATTACTGGTTTATATTGGCACTTTCAGCCTAAAGTCAAGGTCATTTTAGCACTTAACTCTAGAAATAATTAGTTTTTAAAACATTAATAAATTGAAAGTAAATTGAAGATGAATGGAGATAAATATAACTTAAATTTTGAAAAGGAGCAGAAAAGGAACTGATGTGTGTGATGTGTTGTTTCAGACGATGTGTGTGATGTGTTGTTTCAGACGATGTGTGGAGAAGAAAACAACATCAGTGCACACAAGTTGGGAAGTGTGAATTAGGGAAAGTTGAATGACTTTGCGGTATAAATTGTACGTATAATTTTTTGTTAGAATCAATTTCATTGTTGTTGAGTGGATAATAAAAATTAAATACTTAGACTTAAGGTGTGGATGTGTATCAGCTGAATAAGTGACATTTAATATCCCTAAAATTTTGGGAGTCGGTTATTATAGGGTAAACAATAAAGGGTTTATGCAATATAAATTATATTTTGAAACTCGTAATCATTACAAAGCGTGTTTCCCTGATTCAGAGTGAAGCGGTTTTGATTCTCAACCAACACACACCTCTTTTATTGCATCGAGAAGGTACACAGACCTCTAAAATTTTACTTTTTTCTTCGTATTCCACAATTGTACTTCAAAAGCTTGTGGTAAGTTGTGTTAATTTATCATAATTGTTCTTTGTAGAATTATTTTGCACCTCATAGGCAAAGTGTAAACAAATTCTTACTTATCATCTAGAAGGTAATTTGTCTCTAGGTTTGAGTAGTGTATTCCTAGAAAACAGTTGTTGTTCTACTGAATCATCTCTATCATCTATTTCCTAGGTAACGGTGGGTATAGTAGTGAAACTACCTAGAGTGATGTTAATATTAACCTTGAGGATCCTGATGAAGAGACTCCCTACCTTAATGATGAAGGTGTCATGGTTGATGACATTCATTGTGAAGGGTCTATATAAAAGGAAGGTGACGAGGGTAAAGTCTTTGATACTAGTCTAAGTATTATGACTGAAGGGGATGTAGTTTCTTTGTGGGAGCAATCTCGTTTCTGGGTGATTGTGAAACTAGGGTTCCTCGGTTGGATGAGGGAGTAGGTAACCCTCCATCTTGGTATATTTATGTTTATGAGCATCCCCTAATGTATGGGTTGGTTGTACCAAATCTTGAGTATGTGATTATCGTACCAGTGAGCTATAATATTGATTTAGTGCATCTTCACCCTAAGGGCATGATTATAATTTCAGGATTTAATATTGTGTGTGTACGAGATGGGGAGTTGTTCAGGTTGTGTTTGTTAAAATTTGTATCAACTTAGAAAAATTAAGAACGATGAGGATTTGGTCACATTTTATCCTAGCATCACTGGGTTTAGTTAGTTGAAGAGTTTTCTAGTAATTGTGGGGTATGGAAAGATATAAATGTGCTTGCTAATTGTTCATCTGATGTTCGTGTGCCTGGGTGGAATTATGAAGTGCCTTTGGATATGCAATCCCATCCGAGAGCGAAGTTAACAAAATGTAGTGAAATTGTGAAGTCCCTAGTTGTCAATTCTGCGAAACTATGTCAACTTAAGGTAAAGTAAAGTTACTTCTAATCCTTTAATGGGTTATGGTGTTGTTTTATGTTTTGGGTATAATTATGTGTGCTGATTAAGATGATGTATTTCGTACTGAGTCTTTATTTGTTATTTGTACCGCATATATGAGGATCTCAGAGAACTCCCATTAATAATCCTCTTATTTGGGATGGTGATGAAGGATAATATGATAGAGATGTTGATATTGAGCACCAACATTTGAAAATGGATCGTAGTGACACTAAGATGAAGGGGAAAATGTCTAGAGGTGACGCGAATCTATATGCCAGGAAGGAATATCAATGCCAACTTGCTCACATAGCTAGGATAGGGCATCAAAGCGGGAAGCATAAACAAGAGGGAGTGGGAGAAGCTGATGTAGAGCAATCAAAGTCGTAGAGGACCAAGGTAATGGTCGGGACGTGTAGAAATAGATGGACGATGTAGGTAGTGCATCGTCCCCTAAAATATCCAGTGGTTCTACTGGGGAAGCATTTCCCTTGATATCTACGGCTATCCACGTTAGTATAATTAAATATATTTGTATTGATTTTTTTTATGTCATCCTGCAACCGACATAAGAATATGGCATGTTATAGATCGAGGAGAAACTAGTGTCTTTTGGGAACCATCTTGTGAGGTTCACTAAGAAGGAGGGTCAGTTGTTTGGATAGATAGAGGAGCTGCAAGATGCTCTAGAAAGCAATGAGCTGAAACTAGAAAATCGTGCAACATGAGGAACATGTGGTGAACAAAGTGTCACGTGTTGAGCTGCAAATGTTGAGAAGTGAATATCCTGCTCATCCAGATTATCCTCGTGTGTTCATAAACCATACTAAAAAATGAATGAGCTCTTCAAGTTCTTCAAAGGGGTGTATTCCACCGCTATTGGTGTGGATAGTGTAAAGCACTACTGGATATACGTAGAAAGAATCAAAGTCTAAACGTTGAGGGCCTACCTCGCGAGGCCAATATTCTGAGTGGGCTCGAGGAAACTAAAGATAATATAGACCGGGTGTATGTGAAGAAGTTCTAAGATGATGGTTTTCCTTTTCCTTTAGTCTGATACTTGGGGTGACTGAAGGCATTGCCTTTGTTGATTGGAATTCTATCATGTTTGGACAATCATCAGCCAATCTTTGAAGGTGAAGTAAAAGAGAGAGAGAAAGCGAAAGTGCCGGACCTACAGGCTGTAGTTCCTGATAAGCGACTACATTTGTGATGACTAGTGAGCCATATAAGCTCAGGAATGGGTCGATGACACCTAAAGGGGGTGTCAGTAGGGTAGGAACCTTTCGTAGCAAGGTTGATAACTAGAAATGTTAACTTATTTATAATGCCTAAGATGTAATTAAAGATCCATATAATGTTATTTTGTTAATTGTTCTTAACTTTGTTTATCTTGTGTATCTATTTATCTCACGAGATTGATAAGTTGTTAATCTTTTTAGAAAACGGTAATTGGGATTGTTTCTCAGAAGGTGTTTTTGTTGCAGGCACTATCTTTCACACATGGGACATTACTCGTGATTAAGATTGCCAGGGAAATACTTAAGGGTTGGAAATTTGTTTGTGAAAGGGTGATGCACATGAATGAGAATTATATCGACCTAGCCCACATGTATGTTTTTGGGGCGAGGAAGTCTATTGACACACTTAGTGGTACAAAGTTGGAATAAGATAAAGTTACCGATGTTATGGGTAACCATGGTGTTGACAGATTCGTAAATGGTTAGGAAGGCCTTAAAGGAACCTCAACTAGTCAAAGTCTCAAGGGAAGGGGTTATTATCCATCCATGTTTGACACTTGGTCATGCGCTTTTGCTGGCGAGGTCGTGTTGGAAAGCCTAATCGATTTATAAGTTGCCAATGCCTATCTTTGGACATTAAATATCCCTTCTAAAACAAAAGAGTGGGCAATTGAACTTGGGAATCGAATAAACAAAAATTTTCTCAGGTTCAGAGGGATTGAAATTGTTTGGAAGAAGAAGTTAGAAGAATAGGTAGCCCAATTGAGCGAGTATCAGAAAGGTTACAACAAACGGGATGTTGCGATTAACATACTTAAACGAGAGTTCATGAATATTATGTGGCAAGAAAAGGAATGGCAAAGATTTTTAGTGGAGAAGACTCATGATACTTCTCAAAAAATGATATTATAACAAAGCAAATTGATCGTGTATATGATTTATTTGCTCAAATTAAGTATCTGAAATAAGGGTGTTGCCATTTGGAAATGATATCTAGAAACTGGAAAAGTCAATATGATGAAGAGTATGAGTTTAGTGTTCAACTATTGTCAAAATACAAAGATATGGAGCAAGTAAACGACACAATGGAAGTCTACTGTCATGAGCTAGAAGGGCAATGCGGTACTCTTGAGGCACTACTCACGGATCGGCAAGAAGTTAATTAAAGCTTTCATGAGGAAATTTCTAGAGCCATGAAAGGGGTGCACATGGATTCTAATGAGACGATGATGTCTCTTTGTGGTTATTTGTAACAAGAGGTTGAGAAATTGCAACGAAGTATATTGTGTATGTGATTAGTGTACATCTTGGACGCCCAGGGCCTGGTCCAATTATTGATCCAAATATTTATCATGTGAAATATATAAGACAAATGGAGTATGCCTCTCAATGAGACGTATCTGCACATGTAATGGAAACTGGAGGCAATCTTGCATGATGAAAAAAAAAATCTATCTATATTAGATGGGCTTCATCGTTGATATAGTTTTGGAGGAACAGGTATGGTGAGCCTTCTTTATGACTGATGGATTCTTGATCTTCCTGGTAGTTAAGTAGTCTAGGTTATAGTGATAGGATCGTGTATTAATGAATATTGTAATAGGTTCGTTGTGTAGCGTATCTAGAAGGATTGATCTCATTTCCCCTTTTATCTGGTTGGCTAATGTAAGCATAACTCTCCTTATTTGATGGGTGTTTTACTAATTTTTAAGGGTGAGTGGGCCGTCTCTCTGCCTGGGAGACAAACTCATATGTGTGATTGTATGGTATGTCTTTGTGTGGGCGTTGACGATGCACATGCTTCATGCATAGGTTACATATGTGTGAGTATGGTCAATTTTCTGTGTGAAATTCCCTTGAATCTGGACGTTTTGCTATATAGTATGTGCATCTGTGATGCTTTTAATATTGTGTGAACTACAGATGTAGCTCAAAGGTTGTGTGTAATAATTATGTAGGTTTCTACGTAATCTGTATGGTGATTTTGATACCCTATGTGATGAGTTCGAGAGAGGCCTTGGTGTTTGATAATGAAATGTATAGGATTGATGATATGGTAACTGGAACGGACCTATAATATCTTCTTGTACAGTATTGTTATCCTGAAGCGAGATGACATAATGCGTTGTGTTAACTTTTGGGTCTAGTGAGTATGTACTTGTGAATGAGTTGAAGAAGTGCTTCAGAATTGTAGATTGTCACTCATGTTGTAGATGATTTTCCTACTTTTGTCGCAGGGTGGGTGAGTTTCCCAAATGTTGTGAATCAATTGGTGATTTTTCTACTTGTGTCGCGTGAGTGGTGAATTGTTCCAACGAAGCTAAGTTGCAGGTGATTTGCCCACTTATGTCACGGTATCACTGAAATAACTTTGAACGCGCAAAGTCGTAGGTGATTTACCTACTTGTGTCGCCTAATTTAACTTTGAGCTTGGTAGGTATGATGTTCCATATATATATATATATATATATATATCAATTTGGAACAAATGGCTGGTCCAGGAGTCGATGTTTGTCTAAAGTGGTTAAGTGGTTGTTATGTGGGAGGCATTGAGACGTAATGATAAGGCGATAAGAGCTAGGGTGATCAATAGTGGTTGAGAAAAGGTGATTATGGAAACGTACTGGTGATTACTGATGGGGTCAAGAAACGTATGAGGTGTGTACAAATAATGGTGGGTTGATGTAGTCATGTAACAATTGCATTTTGTTAATGTACGAAAGGTTCTGGGAAAGTGAACGAATGCTCGATAAAATTGTTGATGAGTGGTGTCACTAAAGTTTGTGGTGTATGTGTAACATAAGTAGTAAGTTTTTAAGGTGGGTGTGAGCTTACGAGGATTAGTAATTGTGATCTTAGTGGTGTGTGTTTTGAAGGGTATGGTTGTGTGAGGGTAAAAGTTGACTTGGCCAAATGGCCCGAAGTATGTGACTTTTTGTATAACCTGAAAAGTGGGCCTATAAATAGATAAGTATTCCATGTGGAATTTTTTGTTGCTCTTTCTTGAGAAGTGCAGACTATATTGGTATTCCATATTCCAACTCATTTAATATGTGGTTGGTTAAAAGAACACGAAATGAAGTGTCACTTCCAAGGGAGTTATTGTGATGGTTGTCTTTCCAAGGCACTTGCCACGGCTATAAAAACAACTCTTCAGAAAGTGTTTTCTTCATTCCTTATTCTTTGTGCCCTTCTATTTCTAGAGGTCATGTGCTACCATATGGGTAAACTATGGAGTCTTGGGCGTGTTGTGAGTATTTATAAGATACTGGACCTTTCTTAAGGTTTGGGGATGATGGATTGTGATATCTCAAGGATATCTAGGTTTATAGGTTACAGGAATAGAAGTGTTGAGGTTACTCGAGATCGAAGTTTGAAGATCTACTAGAAAAGGGATAATCTGTAATGTGTGGAAGAGAATGTAGCTTTGTTTTGGTTGGTGGTGGTGCAAGTCGGGATCACACACCTTGATGGACGTCCTAAAAATCTTTGTGCTTAGTGTAAGTTTGTGCAGTTCAACGTCCTTATTCATGCCATTGTAATTTTTTTCATTGACTCCACTATTGATGTGCAAGTGTCCTTATATTATGGGCATTAATCGTGGCAGACCTAATAGACTATGAGTTGTGGAGAAAATTATAAGGGATCCTTGCCATGTATGTGCCAAGCCCTTAGAAGTTGAAGGGAACCAATGTATACGAGCGGTCCAGCTTCATGCAATTGATGCAGGGAAAGAAGGTGGGCTACTCGATTGAATGACTTTGGAGGGAGGAGTTTCTTTAAGAGTTTATTCAATAGGGCTCGGGTAGGGGATGAAGGAGGTGTGGTGCAAGCATGGACGACCATTGCTTTCTTTTGCGCCTACTCTAGTTGGTGAGGAGGATGATGCACCTTCACAGGCTTGTATAGGTGAGTTCAGCAGGTAAAAATAGGAGGTGCAGTGGGAGAATGGGTGACCATGGCTTGTCTTTGCTCCTACCTCGCTTAATGAGGAGGATGGTGTCCAAGAACCTATCCCTCATCAGGCTTTTCAAGTTTATAGAGGAGAAATCTTTCAAGAAATGTTCATCTTTAAGAGCAACCAAAACCTTCTTGGCAATAATTGTTGTAGGGTAGTGTAGTTATAGTGTTATGTGTTAGGTTCGCAGAAAGTTGGTCGTAATCTTTAAAAGATTTTGTTTGCTTTTAGTAGGAAGTTTGTTGTAATCCTTTGTTTTTGTAATCCTTTAAGTTCATGATCTAGTAAAGTATTTATCAGTGTTCACAAGTCATTCATTCTTAAAACATGTATGTGATTTATGAGTGTGAAATTATGTTTGAAATTTATTATATTTTCTTTGTGTTTATTAGGCTTGGTTGTGTTGTTATTCTTCCTAGTTACGTTCTTCCTGGAGTAACGTGAGTAGTGAGTTTTTACTACTGGGTATGATCATTTTCTCTTTGGGTGGTGAAACTTTTGGGGTGACGGTATAATCTCGACTAATGTATCGAGTGGTTGTATTTGAGGTATTTCAAGGAGACCTTTGGTGGGTAACTCGAACTGCGGCCTATAACTAACTTGGCTTTGTTACGCTATTTTTAGGGATGTTCCTCATTAGCCATCTGCCAGCTCATAATTAGGTATTATGGTGAGTAAATTTCCTTTTTGGTGGGCCTTTTATCATTAGCTCTTCTTATGAATGTTGTCTTTACAAGAATACTATTTCACATCGCGTCCAAGTGATAGCTTCGATGTCTAGGCTATAAGTTTATTGTGGTATGCATTTCCTAGGATGTTTGACACTTAGTGATCTATCGGGGTTGGAGTGCTATGGATTTTTTTAATCGGGAATAATCTATCCTTATGATTGGTAATCTTATCCTTATTCATTTTCCATGATCGTGCTGCTTGTAGGAACTCGTACCTCTACATGCTCTTCCTTTACAGTATTCAGTGCTACGTACATGTTCTTATTATGATACATATTTTATAACTTGTAATATGCGTAATATACCATCATTACATGCTTATGGCGAGGTTCTAATGATTCCTCATAACCTCGGTTTAAGGATTGTTGGTGCCTCATTGGTATCTGCTTATTGAACAACAGGTCAGACATGGAACTCCGACCTTTCTTAAAGAATATCAAAACTCAATGAAAAGGTCAATCCCTGCAAATGGCGCCACTGATGTGGTTATCTACTTCCGAAAATGATGATACCCATGATTAGCTCACGGTAAGTCCATGCTTCTCCAAGTACATGCAAGTGTCCCCGAATTGGTCCCTGGGTAGAGGCTATGATGCTTATTTTAGTATCATATCGTAGTGTATCTCTTTGCTTAGTAGTTTTTACTTAACTTTTGCAGGTGTTTCTTCTCTTTATTATTACTTCGTTCACAGTGTGATTGTGTTCCGATTATCATGCTCTCGTCTTTGGATCGTGATCTGGATATGGGGTGTTTTGACTTTTTAGGCTGGTACTGTATTCAACTATATCCGCAGTCTGCCAGTTAGTGCCCTACTTTGATGAAATGGTATCTACACATTTCTTGCCTTGTTATCTCTCCATACTTTATTAGCTAGATCAGACCGACCAGGTCGTATATACTGTCTTTCCTTATAATTTTAATGGATGAACCAAATCGGGCAGGTCATACATACCAACAATAAATAATTAATAATTTATGTAAAATCATAACTATGTAAAGTCATATTTTTTTTGACAAACTCATTTCATTCAAAGTGTCACCACAAAGGGGGTGAGACTCCTACATTGCCACACAGAGTGAGGGTCCACACCTAACACGGAGTACATGGAGACTTAAAATCATAATAATGCAACTTCAAAGGGAAGGGGAGATCAGAACCTGGATTGCACGCTGCACTGGCCAGTTGGGCTAACCCAAGTGGTTGTTAAAGCCAAGTTCAAACAGAAGCATTGCGCTCGGCTAGGTGCAACCAGGGTTCGATTCCCCCTTCCCCCCTTGGTTTGCATTATTATTGTCTAAAGTCTCCAAATGCACCATGTTGGTGTGAGCATGCTCATAGAGCACATGGGAGGCTCACCCCACTCTGTGTGAGCCATTTGGGAGTCTCACCCCATTTTGTGGGGGTCTCACCCCACTTTGTGTGAGACACAGTTTCCATCTTAATGAGAAAGAGTCTACAGTTTAATCAGAAAGAAATTAGTAGTACCAATTTTTGCACACCATGTATTCAATTCGTGAATATCTTTTTCATTTTTCTTTCTCTATGGAGATGGAGTATGCTGGGAAATTAAGGATCTACGCAGTTCAAAATAACAAGAAAATATATAACACATATTCTAACGTGGTTCACCAAATTTATTGGCTACCTCTACATACAGATGAAAATTAATCTTAGTATTCAAATGGATAAGACAAATTACAGTTGTTAGGAGTTACGTTGCGCAAAACAACCCGACCAGATTACAGACTTAGAAGGGGTGATTTTTTAAGACCGGAACTATTAGTATTCACTACATGCGACCTCCCCTGGTTTGTGCCTATGAAGAAATCAAGGCATTATGTCATTGCAATATTGCTGCGAAAGTGTTCCAAGAAAGAGAGAAGGATTTGATCTACCAATTCATCTCTGGCCTTGACGAAGGTTTTCACACCTTGCGATCACACATCATGAGCATTGATCCAATGCTATCTATCATGAAAGTGTATGCCCTTGTTGCTCGGGAGGAGAATCATAGAGCTATCATTCGAGCTCGTGAGCCTTCTTCTAACTCCATGGCGTATGTTGCCCAACGTCCACCACCTGCAAGTTCTTCGCCAGTTGTTCTTTCTACATCCGACCGCAAGAATCTTGTTTGTACACATTGTCGTCGCAAGGGTCATGATAAAGATACATGTTTCCAGTTACATGTTGTACCAAACTGGTTCAAGGAGTTGAAGGAGAAAGCCGGTACTAGCAAGAAATCGGTGCCAGCTTCCCGGACGTTAGCCACCGCTGCGGGTCCCGGAGGCGCTGCCGCAGCGCTTCCTCTCCCGCTGCCGTTCACCGGCGCAGCCACATCGCCGCCTAGTCTGGTGGCGGCGGCTTCTTCTGGCCGTGTCCCTGCATGTTTTGATTTTGGCCCTGCTCTGTCCGGTGACCAATGGAGCAAGACCATGCACTTGTTTGATCACTTTAATTCTCTTACTGACAATAAGTCTGGTAAGCCTACTTTACCATGGATACTTGATTTGGGAGCCTCATATCACATGACTGGTGACAAAGGTTCTCTTACTGGTCTTACTACTACTATTGATTCTGTGAATGTTGTTCTCAATATGGTTATTATGCTTCTCTTAGTGCTTAAAGTATACAATTGCTCTTCGACATCCAGGCTTTTCACTCTGATGACTCTTTGAATGAGCATGTTTCTCTGCCTTCTGGCTAGTATGTAGACTTGGGTGCCACAAATCACATCACTTCAATAGCCAAAGGGTTTGGCGTCATTATTTTTATTCCTTATAATGGTAATCACTTTATTATTATAGGAAATGACCAGTCTCTGTCCAATACTCATGTTGGTTTTTATTGATTTTCTAATGGTTTATCTATTTCTAATGTCATAGTTGCTCCTGAAATTACCAAGAACCTGTTTTACATAAGCAAGATTACTAAGGACTTAAATGTTATTATTACATTAGATGATAAATCCTTGGTTATACAGAATCGAGGAACAAAATAAATCGCTGGTCAAGGCCATTGTGAGCAAGGTCTGTATGTGTTGGATCAAAGTGAAGCTGCTTTATTTTCCCTATGCGCAAGATAGTAGAAAGCGAGCATCATTTGAGTTATGACATGCTTGGTTAGGCCATACTTATTTTCATACTAATTCCTTATTAAAAAGTTTGAATTTGGTTTCCTTAACTTCTTTATTACCCAATCCATCCTTGTGCTCTTCTTGTGAAATGGTTGAAGGCAAAAGACTTGCATTTTCTGATAATACAAAACGAGCTTCTTCTGGGTTGGCTCTTATTCATTGCAATTTGTGGGAACTTGCTCCCGTCACTTCTGACCCGGGTTACTCATACTAATGAGTCTTTATTGATGATTATTCTCGATTTTCTTTGTACTACCCTTTGAGGCAAAACTTGGTGGAAAATTAATTTTCTGCCGCCATTAAAATCTTTCAAAGCGATAGTGGAACCGAGTTTCTTAATCACCGTCTCCAAGCCTTATTCACAACAAAGAGCATACGTCATCAGATATCATGCCTTGCTACTTTGGAACAAAATGGTTTTGTTTAACGAAAACACCATCACATTACCGGAATGGGCCTAGCTATGTTGTTTCACTCCCACTTTCCGCTCTGCCACTGGAATGACGATTTCTCCACGACTGTTTACACTATTAATCGGCTTCCTACATCGGTTTCTAATGGTGATTCACCTTACTCATTATTGTTTGGTGTTTCTCCTAGTATTCCAACTTCCATCCATTTAGTTGTCAACTATATCCTTTTCTTCGTCCATTTTTTGCTCACAAATTAGCTCCTCGGGGGTTGCCTTGTGTTTTCTTTGGGTATAGCTCACATTATAAGGGGTTTTGTTGTCTTGATCCATCCACTAGTAAGATTCACATCACTCGACATGCCCAGTTTGATGAACTTTACTTCCCCTACGGTGATGGATCATCATTCACTTCTCCTACGTCCCTTGATGTATCTGCTATTCTAGATCCTGAAATGCTTGACTCATGTTTCCCAACTAGCTCCATATCTTCTGATTCTTGTCAATTTCGTCCCGATTTCGAGACTCGTTCTTCCTGCTCCTCAGGTACTTGCTGATCCTGGCTCCTCTTCTTCTTTTGCTGATGATTCTAGCTCTTCCTCATCTGGTGATGATTCTCATTCATCTCCCCAATCTTCTCATCCGGTGAACTAGTTCTCATATGGAAAATCTTAAGCGTTGGACCTACCCTGACTATGTTTTCTCTGGTTTAATAGTTGGTATTCTATCTCATTCTGAACCTAAAGGTTATAAGTCCGCTCTTAAGAATTTTAAATGGGTAGAAGCTATGGATGATGACATGCATGCCCTTTGTCAGCAGCACACTTGAGATCTTGTTCCTCGTCTAACTGGTGTTAACATGATTGGCTCTAAGTGGGTGTATCGTGTGAAGTATCATTCTAATGGCTCCCTTGATTGGTATAAAGCTTGTCTAGTTGCCCAAGGGTTTGCCCAAATACCATGATTTGACTTTACTCATACATTTAGCCCAGTCATCAAAGCCTTTATTGTTCATATCATTCTCACTATTGCTACTATCAATCACTATCCTTTGCATCAGTTGGATGTGAAGAATGCATTTCTTAATGGTATTTTTCATTATCCCGTGTACATAGAACAGCCTCGTTGGTTTTTGTGATTCGTTGTAGCATGATCATGTGTGTCTTCTTCGGAAAACTATTTATGGTCCTAAATAGGCACCTCGGGAATTGTTCCTACACTTTAGCACTTATTTGAAGAATGTCAATTTTACTTGTAGCTCTGCTGATCCTTCTCTCTTTATTTATGTCTATGGCACTCAAATTTTGTATGTTTCGGTCTACGTTAATGACATTATTGTCACCGAAAATGACTTTACACTCATTTTCCAGTTCATTTCTCACACGACTCATGAATTTTCCATTAAAGACTTGGGTACTGTTCACTATTTCCCTGGTCTTGAAGTCAATCGTTGTCCCACTGGTCTTTTCTTGGGTCAAGCCAAGTATGCCATGGAAATTCTTCAGCGTGCTAGCATGACAGATACTACTCCAATTTCCACTATTTTTGTACCTGGTTCCAAGCTGTATAGCTCATCCAGTCTTGATTTTTCTAATCCCACCTTATATCGATCAAATGTTCGAGCTTGGCGGTATCTTACTATCACCTGACATGATCTCTCGTATGTGGTCAATTTGGTTAGTCAGTTTTTACAATCACCAAGGGATGATCATTGTCAGGATATCACTCGCATACTTCGATATGTTTGAGGGATGCTTCATTATGGTCTTGCCTTTCGATCTTCATCTGGTCCTCTTATTGTTCTTGCCTACTATGATGCTAATTGGGCTCTGTGACTTGATACTCATCGTTTCACATACGGCTATGCCATTTTCCTTGGTGGAAACCTTGTTTCATAAAGTTCCAAGAAGCAGCCTACCATTCCCGGGGCTAGTTGCGAGTCTGAATACCGTGCTTTAGCAAACAATGTTGCTCATCTCACTTGGGTTTGTCACCTTCTACGAGAGCTTCATATCCCTTTCACTTCTGTTCTGGTCAGTGTCGACCTAAACTCTTAGGGGTCTGAAGAAAATTTAAAAGTGGGCCCCACATATAATATTTAAGGTATGTAATATTAGTAAAATAGGGCCTCATATGGAAAAAAAATAGAACATCATTGAGACACCTAAGTGAGAATTGTAATGTTTCTTATTTTGTTCTACACACATGGTACATTTTAAAAAATGAGGCCCCTGTATAGTTAATAAATTAGAGGCTTGAGGCAAACCTTTCATTTACCTCTCTTTAGGGGCTTTGCCTCTGGTTGTCCTATGTGATAATAGCAGTGCTATCGTCCTTGCTTAGTATCATGTGGCACATAAGAGGGTGAAGCACATCGACATCCACTATCATTTTGTTCGTGAACTTGTAGCCTCGGGTAAGCTGCACGTTGCTCATGTTCCTTCTTGTTGTGTTCTCCTTGAATTCTTCCCTGTGTTGAAAACACCCTCCGGCCTGAAGCTCCTTTTTAACCTGTAAAACAGCTCAGATCTAAGTCAAACATGCGAACGTATTACAGAGCCTGCTCCGACGATCGTATAAGAAGAAGTCTTTCTTAGGGTTTATTGATAATGTGATCTTGGAATGAGTAAAACAAACCTCCGAAGTATGTTTCATTCCCTGTTATATGAGTTTGGTGGCTGATGTGACCAGTCACATCACATCAACTCTTGCCCATTGAACTTGGGCTAGTTGCATCCATAATCATCGCATTGGACTGAATTAGGCATAGTGGGTCAATGGGCCCATATCTCATTAAGTCCCTTCAGCCCGAGCCCATGTAAAGGTAATGGACAGGATGATGGGCTAGGTAATGCTGCGATAGTTTGCATTGCTCCTACCAGCTGGCTGCGTCGCTTGCTGCTTGCCAATCTGCCTTTTGCGAGAAACAACAGTAGTAAATTTTTTTAAAGGTTACTTTTTTCATAACACACCGCTCGGGTTAATGCCATTTATGCTACGTGCCTTAATTGCTTCCATGTATCCTCTTTTCTAGCGCTGTCGGACAACTTGTTGCCTTATTCCCTATTCCCAGGTGGGTTTCAATCATCTGCTGCGTCATTTCCTTCACTATGTATATATATACCGGCCCTTTATTTTTAATTTATTTTTCTCACCATTTCACGTCGCCTTTCTTCGAGTTTCCCTTCTTTCAAACTTCTCTCTACTTCAGCAACTTTTTTCGGCGTTCATCCAGGTACCCTCACTTCTTCTTTGTTACTTCTTTTGTTCTCTTCTTCATTTTTTGCCAAGAAAAACATGGTGTCTACCGTGGGTACACCTAAGTCTAGGTGTTTTATTATGTCACGGCCGGTGAATGTAGGTATATCCATCGGCTATGCGAGATGGTTCTTTCCATCTGGGGTGAAGGATATAACGATATCGGTAATCGTATCATTTTGCATGTGTCTGGGAGACGGTGTTTGACGTCTCTCTGGGGATGGTTGTCGTATACTTGGGAACCATCAAGAATAGTGGTTTTTGATTTCCCCTTTCCCTATTCTGTCAAGCGGTGCTAGGCTATTACAAGTTGTCCCTGACCGACCTCCCCCCAAGTTCCCTTCACCTCCTCTTAGGCTTCGAAATCCTTTGCTTGGGATCCGGTTTTAGTCCCACCATCCCCCTTTTTAGAGTGTTCTGCACCCCTGCCATGATGCCTCTAGACTAGGTTTACTTAAAATTCCGGCCTGATGGTTTCAAACTCTTGACTGATTTCCCCACTCGTGTTGAGTTGAAGCGGCGCTTTATCTTCGTGCACAAAGAGCTGGTGATGGGGCCTGAAATTCATATAGGTCTTTTCCCAGCGGGTCCACCTAAGACACGTGGGGAACGTCCGGGTGCGGAAGAGATGCCTACTCTTCGTGAGTTTACTTCCGTCCTGGAGGAATTTTTTGTTAAAGTGGGGTTCATCTTGAGAGACTTCATCTTACGGGCAGTCGGTCTCCCCTTCTTGCCGATTGGGGTTGTTCCTCTTAGTGTCCAGACGATCTCATGGGTATAGGGATGTTTTTTCCTTTATGTCTGGTGTTCACCTTATTTTACTTGGCTGCTTGCTATTTGTTTTATCTTGCATGTTGCTTATCTCTGTGTACCTACTCTCTTTGTTGTTCTTATTTTATTTTCAGGCATCTCTATTACAAGTTTCATTAGTGACCTCACGTTGCGGGACCTCCAGTCGCGCTACTCACCAGGTCGGCGATGCTGATGGGGAGGTTAACAGTTATGAGTGGGTCATCATGCTGTCTGAAACCTCCACCCATGCCCCTATGTTCGTTGATCCTGAGGTCGGCCAGCTGGAGCATAAATGCGGAAGGACCACAACGTAAGCCATAGACGTGGTGCCTGAGACTCCCCCTACCCTGACTGTTGTTGTGCCTGTTTCTCCTGCCTTGCCTGTGCCTGGCCCTCGAACTCGGCATCCACCTCAAGCAAGCTTCACTCCTCCTGACTAGTTGCTTCCAGCTCTCGAGTTCCTACTGAGTCTGAAGCCATTCACAGACCCCTTGCTTGCTCCAAGTTTCTTGCGCGCGATGTTCTTCTGGGCCACTTCAATGTCTGGCTTCAGGACCGGCTATCAACATGGCGTCCTCTGCTGACACCACCGACCGTCACATCTCTGCAGCTCTTGAGGTCAAGCCCTGCACTATTTTTCTCCCATCTTTGCTTAGTTTATTTTACTTGCTCTCTTATATGTTACTTGTTTTATGACCTTTGTTTTTCCCTTCTCCTTCTCTTCTTCTTGCAGCACTTATGTGATGTTTTTGCCGTGTAGCTAGAGATGAAGGAAATGGCCCTCAGCCCGATGGACGCTCAGCAAAGAGCCGATAAATCAAAGCAGTCTGCCAAGGAGTCTGTTATTGACTTACAGCGTGCTTGCACTTGGGCTGCTTTGTTGGAGGGAGAATTGGAGCTAGAACAGAGAGTGTCAGGGTCCCTTCAGCAAAGCTGAGGTCAAAGCTCACCGGGAGTTTTACGACTAGTTGTTCACATAGGGTTTCACCAGCATCTATGCCAAAGTGGTGCAGAGTCAGCGTGCGTTGGAGCTCTTGGTTGCAGCCATGTTCAATGTTTTTTATCTGGATGTTACGGTGACTGATTCTGAGGCGCTACAGGTGAATCTTAGAGAGGTGTTTGATCCTTTTAGGGAGCATATCTTCTCTGAGTACTTTTCCCTGCTCAACCCTGATATGACTTCCATAGAGCTCGAGGCCTAGAACCCGGATGCTACTGTGGCCCAGCCTGCATGCAGCTCCACCGGTGGAGCTTATAGTGGTCCAGGTGAAGCCATTGGTCAGGCGTAGGGAGGCAACAACAAGCAGGTTCATGGTAGAGGTGACCTCGAGTGGGCTCAGGATGGGGGCGAAGAGTAGGCTCAGGATGACGGCGCAGGGAGCACGACAACTTGATTCTCTCTTTTTTTATGTTGATGATGATGTGATGGAAACAAACCATCTTTGTTTTTCTCTTTATTTTGATGTCTGTAAGTCCCCTAAGGGAATACATTATGGTTAAAGGTGCCCTTTTTCCCCTTGTTTTGCTGAAATTTTTGTCCCTGTTTTGCTGAAATTTTGGTGGGAAGACCCTTCTTTTCCTTTATTTTCTTATTTGACAGTGGTTCCCCCCCCACCACCACTTTTTTCTTCCTTTAAACTTTGTCCGCTATCTTTTATGCTGTCGTAGTGGTTTTCCATACTGCTTTCTGGCCTTTTTCCTACTGAGGTGCTTTTCCTAGTCATTTTTTGTCTTCTCTGACTAAGGTGCTTTTCCTTGTCGTTTTGGGCCTTTGCCTTTTCGCCAGTTTGTGGCCTTCGCCTCAAACTCTCATCAACTTGAAAAACTTGGCTAACAACTCCCTACCTTTGCAAGGCTAGGGGTGCTTTTCATCAGCCTGTTTAGGCTAGCTAGCATTTCTCTGACTGCATGAGGTCAGGAATGCTTTTGCTTTCTTTTGTAAATGAGTTCCTTTGTCTCATTACGTCTATCCTTAGCATGTGTGTAAACAGTTTTTTAGTTGTTGCTCACCGTGACGCTTTTGCTGCTTTCAGTTTTTGCCAATTATTAGAATCTTTACTTAGAAGCTGCATTTCATTTCACACATCAAGACATAATATTTGCAGGGGTATTATGAAAAATTTCCTAGGATCATACCTTTTATGGGTTTACAAAAGACTTGATCCACCAGGAATTTTTCACTCCCCGCATAAAATAAAGGCTATCTAGCAGCTATTTTTCGGTACTTGCAATGAACCCAGAACCATGTACCTTCCTACGCATAGTACTTCTTGAGATTTTCCATGTTCTATGTATGTGGCACCTTTGTCCCGTCCATTGTTTCCAGCTTGTAGGCTCCCTTGCCCAATACCACAGCTACCTTGTAGGATCCTTCCCAAGTTGCATCTAGCTTCTTTTCTCCATATGCCCTGTTGCCTTCGTACTTTATAAGTGCCAGCTCTCCTTGTTTCAGACTTCTAGGCCTAACTTTGCTATTATAATGGTGTTTCGTCCAGGACTTATATGCGTCTTCTTTCAAGTCTGCTCTCTCCCAACATTCCTCCAGCTTTTCTGGATTGTTCTTGATAGCCTCATCATTATCAGTCAGCAATGACGACGCAACCCTCCTGCTAGGTATTTCAATCTCGAGTGGTATGATTTCTTATGTGCCGTAGCATAGCCTGTACGGTGATTCTCCATTTACCGTCCGGGGTGTGGTTTGATATACCCACAACACGCTCGCTAGCTCTTCTTCCAACTTGGTTTTGGCTTCCCCCAACCTTTTCTTCAAACCTTGCAGAAGGGTCATGTTCGTTACTTCTATCTGCCCATTTGTCTGAGAGTGGGCGACAATGGTGAACTAATGCCTGATGTTCAGCTCCTTGCACATGGAGTTGAAAAACTCTCCAGAAACCTAGGTGTCGTTATCACTGACTATAATCTGTGGGATCCCGAATCTGCACACTATATTTCTCCATAAAAAATTTGTGATCTTTTTTCCTATCATGGTGCCGGCTGGCTCAGCTTCCACCCATTTGGTGAAGTATTTTATCGCCACTATAAAAAATTTCTCCTACCCACAACTTCAAGGAAATGTCCCACTTTGTTTATCCTCCACTTAGCAAAAGGCCAGGCTGGCATGACGCTATTCATTTCTTCCGCGGGGAGTTTGGGTACCTGGGAATGCTCCTGGCACCTATAGCACTCTCTGACTACTTTCTCAGTGTCTGCTTTCATCTCTGGCCAGTAATATCATGCTCGAACGGGCCTCAATGCTAGCGTCTGAGCCCCATGGTGACTATCACAACTTCCCTCATGCAATTCTCTCTCATAACCACTACGGCTTAGGCGGATCTGCGCACCTGAGCCAAGGCTCTACGTACCCCATTTATGAAGAAAATCGTCATTAATTGCATACTGCAAAGCATTCCTCTCTAATGTCTTAGTCGTCTTTTCATCAGCTGGCAGGATCCCAGCCTCCGTAGCTACGACTTCTTGATCCATTGACCATTTTGTAAACTCTTCTGCCAGGACAGACTTAGTCAGATGAGCACGTGTAGATGAGACCAGCTTACTGAGTGCATCGGCTCTAGTGTTCTCCGGTCGGGGTACTCTGGTAATGTTAAATTCTTCAAACTCTACTGCTAAACTCCTGACTTTGTCCCTATATTTCATCATGGTTGGCTCCTTCGCCACATATTGCCCATTGTACTGATTTGCTACCAACATCGAATCTATATATGCTTGTAGCTTTCTGGCTCCCATCTTCCGGGCTATCTCAATTCCTATTAGCAGCGCTTCATATTCAGCTTCATTGTTTGATGTGGGAAACTTAAAATGGAAGGTGTAGGTGGTTTCCACCCCCTGGGGATTGGACACCACTAGCCCTACTCATGCCCCCTTTACTCCTGAGGCTCCGTCTACATACTCCACACGTCTGGTCCTGTCAAATAAGTTCCCATGGTTGATGCGAGCTGTCTTTCCTGCTCCATCTCTTCCTCCTTGGGGACTTATGCTAAAAAATCTATAATTACTTGACCCTTAACTGCGTTTCGCGACGCATATTCGACTGTGTGCTCCCCCAGCTCGACCGCCCACTTCACCAACCTTCCTGAGGCCTCAGGCCTATTGAGTATTGATTTCAGTGGTTGATTTGCCACCACCATAATTGAATGAGCCTGGAAGTATTAGCGCAGCTTCTGGATGTATGTAACAATGCTAATGCAAATTTCTCTTATCCTACATATCCTCTTTCTGAACCTTGCAGGGCTCTGCTCACATAGTAGAGTGGTCTCTGTACCTTCTCTTCCTCCCTTACCCAAGTTGCACTGACTACTTTGTCACTAGCAGTGACATACAGGTACAGTTTTTCTCTTGGTTTAGGGCTGGTCAGTACTAGCAGCTCATTTAAGTGCTGTTTCAACTTCTCAAAGCTCATTCGTCCAGTTCTCCCACTGTACTCCTTTTTTGTCAACACATCCTTTCAACATTTTGAAGAAAGGAAGTGCGCGCTGCACCGCTTTGGACAGGAATCGATTCATGGCTACCAGCTTTCCATTCAAGCTTTTGATCTCTTTCACTGTATTGGGAGACTTCATCTCCAAGATCGCTTTCATTTTTTTTTTGGATTTTCCTGCAGCCCTTCATTTGACACCACGTGTCCAAGAAATTTTCTACTCCGACACCAAACTGGCACTTAGCTGGGTTCAGCTTCATGCTTGTTTCTCGGAATCTCCTTAGCGTCTAGGCTACATCCTCCACGAAGTAATCATACTCCTTGCTTTTTATGACCATGTCGTCGACGTCACTTCCAAGCTCCTACCCACCTATTTCTGGAATATCTTTTCCACCATCCTTTGATTGGTGGTTCCCACATTTCTCAACCTAAAAGGCATCATATGAATCCAAACGCCCATATTTCTATAATAAATGTTATTTTTTCTACATCACTTTCTAACATAGGGATTTTGTGGTATCCCATATGCATCAAGAAAACATTTAATCAGGTAATTTGTAAGGGTGTCTTCCTTATGGTCAATGACCGGCAATGGGTAGAAATCTTTGGGGTAGGCCTTGTTCAGGTCCTTGTAATCCATGCACATCGTCCAGCTGTCGTCTGCTTTCTTTACCCGGACTGGGTTAGCATACTAGCTCGGGTATGGGATTTCCTTCAGTATCTCTGCTTCTACTAGCTACCCCACCTCCATATTAATTGCTTCATTCCTCTCCTTGCATAGCATTCTCCTCTTCTGCTTGACAGGTCTATGGCATGGTGATACTTTTAGCTCGTGGCACCCAATCTCCTTAGGAACGTCGGTTATGTCTTTTGGTTTCCATGCAAATGCTTGGATGTTTTCTCGCAGCGTCATTTTGAGGTCCTCTTTTACCCTAGGTGGCAAGGTTGCTCTTATCTGTAGTGCTTGCCCATCTTCTAATTGTATTCTATGTACCATCGAGCCCAGTTTTGATGTGTCATCTTCCCATGTCACCATTGCTACTGTCTTGGGCCTCTCGGTATACCTTCCTTGTACCTTCTCTTATGTGTTTCTCTTCTATTTACTCCAAGAAATCTGGTAGCATTTTCTCGCTTTCTGCTAATCTCCTCTTACTATCGCTATTCTCTACTTGGTTGAGAATTTTAGCAACAGATATAAGGTGGACACTATAGCCTTTAACAGTGCCAAGGTTTGTCTCCCCAGTATCATATTGTAAGGGATGTTCGCCTTCACTACAATGAACTCCATATCCATCGTCTTATTTCTTACTTTGTTCCCCGCTGTCACTCGTAGGTATATGGTCCCCTCCGGACACACTGTAAAATTCACAAAGTATACCAATGGTATGTCCGCTGGTCTTAGCTTTCTCCTCGTATTCTCATCCAGTTTCTCGAAACAATGCCAATGCATAATTTCTGCCGAGCTTCCTTCACCTATATATGCTCGGTGTATTCTCCTTTTCATTACCTTTACTATGATTACTACAGCAGCATACCCCTGCTGGCCAATCCGGGATGGAGTCCACTGACCAGAATGTTATGACCTCGTTAGCACCTAGTCTTTTGTATGCTGGTGTCTGCCTGCAGTGAGCCTTTCTCTGTGACTCTGTCTTTCCTCCTGCACTCCCTCCAATGGTAGCGTAGATATCTGTGAATGTACTTCTGATGTGTCATCTGTTGGGGTGCTCTCTCGCTGTCTCTTGTTCTCCTCCCTGGTTCCTGCCCTTGCTACTTCTTTTCCTTTATTTTTGCGATCCCTTTCTGGAGATCTCTTCCCGTTTTGGTCCTCTCATTGTTTGTGATGGCTCTCTAAGCGACCACTCCCTCTTGATTTTCTTTGGTATGTTACCTTATTGTGGGCCCGAGCCTCTTTTGCTAAATGCGCTAGTTCTCTACTTTAGACACTATTCTCGATGGCCTGCTTCAGGTGCATACAGTCATTTGTGTCATGACCGTGATCATCATGATAATCGCATAACAATGACTCATCCCTCATGTGTGCAGGGGTATTCAGCTTTCTTGCTGGCTCTAGGATGTTCTTAGCAGCCACCAAAGCAAAGATCTCCTTTGGCGTTTTGATTAGCGGGGTGAATTTCTTATCAAAGTTTAGCTTGTTTGGCCTAACGACTCCCTTTCCTTCTTACTCTTTTCTCCCCCAACTTCGCCTTTTTGTGTGTCTGCACCAGCATGTGCCTCCTTCCTTCTTTTGTCTGCATTGTCTGCCCTGTTGAAATTCTTCACTCTCTTTATCAGCTCGTCAATCATCCTGGGAGGGTTCAGGGTACGATCCCTCAACAACAGTGCGTGTTTGATACCATTCACGAACGTGTCCTTGAGGAACTGATTGCTCATTTCCTCTACCTAATTTGCCTCATCGTTGAACCTCTCCCAGTGCTCCGATAGCAACTTCAACAGCTTCTGCTTGACAACCAAAAGATTTGAAATTGTCTTTGTGAACTTCCTCTTTTGCATGAAACGTGCTAAGAACTTCTTCTCCATTTACTTGAAGCTGTCTATGGTCTCATCCTCTAGGTTCTTGAACCAAAATCTAGCCACAGTCGCGAGGGTGGTTGCAAACACCATGCATTAAATAGCCTCGGGGTATCGCAAAGGTGGCCATATTGGTTGAGAACGTGTGTAGGTGATTTTCTGGGTCATCCTCCCCCTCATATTGCTCCAGGTTGGGGGGTATCTTCAGCTTGGGGGTCTACCGTATAGAGTTGGATCCTCTTTGTGAACGGTGATCCCCGTCTCCCTTTTCTAGATGACTTCTCCCTTCTCTATGACTTTTGTCGCTCCTGCTTACTCCTTTCATCCCCTTCTTTCACGGGGTGATACGGACCATGCCAGTTATCTCCCGTAAAGGCTTGATAAGACTCTGTATCTCTGGCTCATGAATTCTTTCCTGATGCTGCCCTGTTATCCTTGTCCTTGGCAGCACTACGATTGGTTTCTTTGCTTCTCTAACTCCATCAGGATCTTATCTCTCATTCATCATGCTTGTGGAATAGCTTCGTTTGCTTCACACCATTTTTATTCTTTCCCGGGTCATATGTTTCCATGGCCTTCTCCTTTTCTTCCATCTTCTTTAGCTTCATCATCATTTACCTCTGTGAGGTAATGATGGTTTGTAAGATTTTGGAGTTACTTATCATCTCCTCAGTTGTCTGAAGCCTGTGATGCTCTCCTGTTGGCATCTACATAACTTCTTCTTTTGGGTGCATCACGCCCTCCATGAGCACTTTATTGAGTAGGTGCCTGACCGTTGGCATTAGTTCCATAGTGTGTGTGCAATGTGGATGCTAAAGATTAAGCGATCCGCACAGTTGGCGCCAATGTTGCGTCCTCCTTGAATTCTTCCTTGGGCTGAAAACGTCATCCGGCTTGAAGCTCCTCCGTGATCTGTAAAATAGCTCATGCCTAAGTCAGACATGCTAGAGTATTACTAAGCCTACTCTGACGATCTTTTTATGAGGAGTCTTTCTTAGGATTTGTTAATAGTGTGGTCTTGGAATGAGCAAAACATACCTCGGAAGTATGTTTCATTCCATGTTGTATGGGTTTTGTGGTTAATGAGACCAGTCATGTCACATTAGCTCTTACCTGTTGAACTTGGGTTGGCATACATAGTCTTCCGCATTGGACTGAATTAGGCATAGTTGGCCGACGAGCCCATATCTCATTACTTCTCATCTTTAGATCGCTGACACCTTTGCTAAAGGATTTATCTCACTTTTTGTTTGAGTAGTTTTGATCCAAGCTTTGTGTGTCGTCCAATCCCACGCTTAGCTTGCACCGGGGGGTAATAGTATATAGATTCATTATACTCTATAATGGTTTGTACACATTATTACATATTCCTAGGATTCTATGTTTATTGTATTTTCCTCATTATACACTATTTATAACATATAATGAAAGGCCAAAAGGTGTTGCCTATTTGCCTTTCAGGAACATATGTCTACAAAACTCACACCCTAATACTCTAGTTCTCCTTCCATTTACAAGAGTTCAAGTGCAACTCTAAATTTTTTCAATTCACGAATCACCCCCCCCCCCCCGGACTCTCAATTCATGAACCAAACTCTTAACATTCTCAATTCATGAACCAATCCTTGAATTCCTCATTCATAAGCCCAAAGACTCTTGAGTAGCCATTCATTAACTATTTTTTTAGTTTAAGGGCATAGGTTTGAGCTAAGCAGTCCATTAGGCCTTAGTCATACCAAGCACAGAAGATCGCTGAGAGCCAATCAAGTGAATGTCATGTCAGCCACCAAAACCATATAACATGGAATGAAAACAAGCTTCCAAAGTACGTTTTACTCATTCCAAGATTACACTATCAAAGAAAACCCTATGAAAGACTCCTTCAAACAAGATCGTCGGAGCAGGCCCGGTGATACGCCAGCCAGCCAGACTCAGATCTCAACTGTTGTATAGGTCATGAGGGAGCTTTGGGCTAGGATACAATTTCATCCCAAGGAAGGATTCAAGGAGGATGCAACATTGGCACTGTGTGTGGGAGTTACTCAATCTTTAGCATCCACGCAGCTCACATACCATGGAAAGACCACCACCGATTGGACACCTGGTCAACCAAGTGCTTACAGGAACGTGATGCCTCTGGAGGAAGGAGTTACGCTGACACAAACGAGAGAGTGACACAAGCTCCAGACAACGGAGGAACTAGTAGGCAACTCTGAAATCTTATAGACCATCGTTACCTAGTAGAGGGAAATGATGAGAAAGCTGAAGGAGAAGGAAGAAAGGCGCAAGAAGATAGAGGAGTCGGTTTGACCAAACAGGTTGAATTTAAACAAGAAGTTTACCCCACTCATTAAGATGCCAAGGATATTTTTGCTTTGGTGGCTTCCAAGAACATCTTAGTGCCAGAAAGGAAGCTGAATGCCCCTACACATAAGAGGAATAAGTCACTGTTCTGCGATTATCATGAGGATCACAGCCATTACACGAACGACTGCATGCATCTAAAGTAGGCAATCGAGAGCAGTGTCCAAAGTGAAAAACTGGAGCACTTAACAAAGGAGGCACGAGCCCATAATAAGGCAGTGTACCAAAATAAGTCAGAAGGGAGCAGTTGCTCAGAGAGCCATCACATGCAGCAGAGGGATCGAAACAGAAAGAGATCTGCAGAAAGGGATCAAAAAACAAAGGAAAAGAAGTAGCAAAAGCATAGACCGAGGAGGATTACAAGATGCAGCAAGATGTACCCCGACAGATGACAACATTGTGCGAACCACTATCATTAGCGGAAGTGCATGAGGAAGGACAGAATCACAGAGGAAGGCTCGCTGCAGGCAGACACCCCAGGCAATGCCAGCAGACAAAAGGCTCGGTGCTAATGAGGTTATATCATTTGAGTTAGGGCACCCCATCCCAAGGCAAGTAGGAGGCGATGTTGTGATAATCATGGTAATGGTAATGGAAAGAAGTTACATAGGTTATACGTAGATGGAGGAAGTTCAGCTGAAATTATGTATTGGCCTTTCTTCAAGAAGCTGGATGAAAATACAAGAAGGAAGCTGGAACTAATGGATACTCTGCTGGTAGACTTGATTAATAGAGCAATATGACCGAAGGGGACCATATACCTCCCAGTGACAGTGGGAGATGAAGTAAGGAACAAGATGGTGAATATAGAGTTTATCGTAGTAAAGGTGAACAAACCCTACGAAATTATATTAGGGAGACCTGCCCTGGTGCTGCTGAAGGGTATAGTGTTCACTTTACACATGTTGCTGAAGTTTCCCACCAGGCAGGGAATAGTGACAGCAAGGGGAGACTAGCAGAAGGCAAAGGAGTGCCACCTGTTCGCTCTTAGTAAGAGGAAGAAAAATGCAGAAGACTAGAGACAAGAAAAGAAATCTGAGAGACCCAAGACACTAGCAATGGTGGCAGGCAGAAATGGACCATCAAAATTGGGTTCGGAGTTGCAAATAATACAGCTGGGAGAAGGGCAAGCAGTGCAGATATGAGCTACTTTGCCACTTGGAGTGAAAGAGGACCTTATAAGGGCATTGCAAGAAAACATCTGAGCATTTGCATGGAAATCAAAAGACATTACCGGTGTCTCCAAGGATGTTGGGTACTATGAACTGAAAGTAGCTCCAGGACACCGGCTTGTCAAGCAAAAGAGGATGATGTTGTGCAAGAAGAGGAAGCAGTTAACCGGGAGGTAGAACAATTAGCAGAAGCAGAGATACTGAATGAGATCCTATACCCGAGCTGGCTAGCTAACCCCTTCTTGGTAAAGAATGCAGATGGCAGCTGGAGAATGTGAATAGATTACACAGACCTAAACAAGGTATGCCTCAAAGATTGCTACCCGCTGCCAGTCATTGACTAAAAGGTAGTTGCCCTTACTAACTACCCGATTAAATATTTTCTAGATGCATATAAGAGACATCACCAAATTCCCATGTTAGAAAGTGATGTAGAGAAAATAACGTTTATTACAAAATGGGGGGCATTTGGTTACAGCATGATGATCTTCGGGTTAAGAAATATGGGGGCCACCTACCAAAGGGTAGTGGACAAGATATTCCAGGAACAGGTGGGTAGGAACCTAGAAGTGTATGTCGACGACATGGTGATAAAGAGCATAGGGTATAATCACTTCGGGGAGAATGTAGCCCAGACACTGCGAAGATTTTGAGAAACGGGCATGAAGCTGAACCCGGCTAAATATCAGTTTGGTGTTGGAGTAGGCAAGTTTCTGGGGCACATGGTGTCGAATGAAGGCCTACAGGCAAGCCCAAAGAAAGTGAAAGCCATTCTGGAGATGAAATCCCTCAAAACTGTGAAGGAGATCTAGAGCCTGAACGGGAAGCTAGAGGCCATGAATCATTTCCTGTCCAGAGCGGCAGAATTTGCACTCCCTTTCTTCAAAACATTGAAAGGATGTGTCGATAAGAAGGGAGTACAGTGAGGAGAAAAGGAATAAGGAGCTTTAGAGAAGCTAAAACAACATCTGAAGGGGCTATGTGTACTGACCAGCCCAAAGCCAGGAGAAATGTTGTACATGTATATCACTGCCAGCGATGAAGCAGTCAGTGCAGCTTTAGTAAGAGAGGAAGAGAAAGTGCAAATACCGGTTTATCATGTGAGCAGAGCCCTACAATGTGCAGAGAGAGGATACGAAGGACATGAGTATTTGGCATTAGTATTGGTGCATATAGCCAGGAGGCTGCGTCAATACTTCAAGGCCCACCCGATAGTGGTGCTGACAAATCAACCACTGAAGTCAACACTCACTAGACCTGAGGCCTCGGGGAGGTTGGTGAAGTGGGTGGTCGACCTGGGAGAGCACAAAATTGAGTATACACCGTGAGAAGCGGTGAAGGGACATGTAATAGCAGATTTTCTAGTAGAAATTTCCAAGGAGAAAGGGATAGATCAAGAAAGGCAACATGCGCCAACCAAGGGAACCTGTTTCACAGAACCCAATGTATGGAGCCTGCACGTGGATGGAGCCTGCATGTGGATGGAGCCTGAGAATAGAGGGAGCAGGCGCGAGGCTAGTGGTGTCTGATCCTCAGGGGGTGGAAACCACCTACGCTCTCCATTTGAAGTTTCCTGCCTCGAACAATGAAGCTGATTATGAAGCGCTGTAGCAGGAATGGAGATAGCCCAAAAATGGGAGCAAGAAAGTTACAAGCATATGGGGATTCGATATTGGTAGCAAATCAGTACAGCGGACAGTATGCGGAAAAAGAGCCGGCCATGATGAAATACAGGGACAGAGTCAAGAGCTTAGCAGCAAAATTTGAGGTGTTTGATATCACTAGAGTACCCCGGTCGCAGAACACTAGAGTTGACACACTCAATAAGTTGGCTTCACCGGTACATGCTCATGTGACTAAATCTGTTCTGGTAGAGGAGTTAACAAAAAGGTCCACAGATTAGGAAGTCGTGGCGCATTACATGACATAAAAGAAAGATGGATGATACCATTAAGAGCATTCTTGGAAGCCGGAATCCTGCCAGCTGACAAGAAAGCTGCAAAAATGTTTAGGAGGAATGTTTTACAATATGAAATCAAGGACAACTTGCTGTACAAATGCAGGTAAGGTGCGCGGAACCTGCCTTAGCCAAAGTGGTCCTGAGAGAGTTACAGGAAGGGAGTTATGGCAGCCACCATGGAGCTCGGACGCTAGCACTAAGGGCTGTTTGAGCGGGATTTTACTAGCTAGGGATGAAAACATACGCCAAAAAGATGGTCAGAGAGTGTCACATGTGCCAGGAGTTTTCCCAAGTACCCAGATTACTCACAGAAGAGATGACTAGTATTAGGTCAGCCTGGCCTTTTGCTAAATAGGGGATAGACATAGTGGGACCTTTCCCCGAGGTCGTGGGCAAGAAGAATTTTTTTATAGTAACAATAGACAGCAATTCACCTCTGTTGCCCATCCCCAAGTAAATAGGCAGACAGAGGTGATGAACTGGACCATCCTGCAGGGTTTGAAGAAAAGGTTGGGGGAAGCCAAAACTGAGTGGGAGAAAGAGCTAACAAGCATGTTGTGGACATACTGAACCACACCTCCAAAGTGCAACTAGAGAATCACCGTAAAAGCTATGCTATGGCACAGAAGCAATCATACCACCCCAAAATTGCAGTACCCAACAGGAGGATTACGTTGCCATTGGTGCTAACTGAAATGAGGAGGCTACCAGGAACAATTTGGAAGAGCTGGAAGAGTGCAAGGAGAAAGCAACTTTGAATGAACCCACGTATAAGTCATGGTGATACAAATCTCCTTGCGGAGACTCACGATTGCGGAATTAATATCTTTGATCTAGTGAAGGGATCTACAGACCCGCACTATCTCGCACGAAATTCAGGTGTCTAGCCCTCGGGGTACGCCTAACTTCGACTTGCTCTCTAACTAGCCCTCATGATCAGATTACAAGGTTTATTGATACTTAACTAGCCACCGAGGTTAAGCAACAATGGAATAGCTTGCAAGTAAAGAGAATGAACTCAAAGGGTTGTATTTTGATTGATAAAAGTGGTTCGTTGAAAATAATGTTGAAAACCACCCCTGTTTATAGTACATAGGTATAGTCTTCAAAAATACAAATAAGAAACTGAAAAGGATTATGGCTGCTTTAAGAAGCTAAAACCATATTTAACTAGACTACCTAAAATAAATGACTATATTCTTCAAGATAATTCTTGAATGAATATTGCCTTATCTAATCTTACCAAATCTAATTCTAATCAAATCAGAACTGAATGTTCTAAACCCTAAAATAAATGCATGACCAAAACATTAATTCTTCCAAGGACAACATGGCTAAATTAAATGGCCTTATTCTAAAATAAAATAAATGATCACACTACCTCATTAAAACCCAGTGGGAAAAAGAGTATAGTGTTATCTTCTAAAATAAAAATAAATAATGAAAACCTAATTCATATCATTCCCTTTAAGGTCAAAAAGTTTCATCCTCGAAACGTGAACGATCAAAAAATAAATTAATATAAACGTCCCACGCCATCCCTGTAAAATTCTTCTAATAGAACGGTGGCAAAATGCCAACTAGGTAGTGAATGTGATGCTGATGTGGCTTGAACTCGTGACATAAGGAGAACTGACGAGAACTCGCAGTAAATTCAATATATCACGATAAAATTATCAGCTCACGAGATGAGGGTATGAACCACGAGATGGACCTTGGAGTTGCATGGGTGTTACACACGAGCCTTTAAGTGGCTTGCACATGGGATTCACGCATTAATGTGAAGCTCGCGCGTGCTAGACACGGGTCGTCTTCTTACTCAGTTTGCTTGTCTTCTGTGCTAAACCTACGCTGCCAGCGATTGAAGAGCACTGAAACGGCGAGGAGTCTCGGCTTTGGAGAACCAAGCGTGGAGAATCGAGCTCGCCAAAAAAAGAAAAATGGAGGATTCAGCGGGATTTGTCAAAGCTGCATATCGATGCAATCGATGACGATCAAGTCCCGCGGAGATTGGAGTTACTGTAGACGAAAGCATAACAGAGGTCGATCAGAGGGGCTGATCAGCCGGAGTTGGAGAAGAACAAATCGGATTCGGAGAAGAAGGCCCAAATTTGGAAGTTTATTGGGAACGATCGGAGTCGCTGACACCGAAGAGACTGAATACGATTAGTGGCGGAAGTTGAACGATGGTAAGCGGTGGTTGCAGATGAAGCTGAGCGATGGCAGCGGTGAGATGAACGGAGTTGCTTGAGATGAGGTTTGCCAGCGGCGGTGAAGATGACTGGCGGCGGAAGCTATCTGATGAATTTTTAAAAAAAAATGTTTTTTTAATAAATTAAAACAAAACTCGAAAATCTTGTTGAATTTTTGCCCACCAGGAATTCTTTCGCTTTTCTCTGATACCAACTGATATGAATCTCCTTGCGAAGACTCGCGATTACAGAATTAATATCTTTTATCTAGTGAAGGGATCCGCAAACTCGCATTATCTCACACGAAATTCAGGTGTCTAGCCCTCGGGGTATGCCTAACTTCAACTTGCTCTCTAACTAGCCCTCTGGATCAGATTACAGGGTTTATTGTTACTTAACTAGCCATCGAGGTTAAGCAACAATGGAATAGCTTGCAAGCAAAGAGTATGAACTCAAAAGGTTGTATTTTTATTGATAAAAGTGGTTCGGTGAAAATAATGTTGAAAACCACCCCTATTTATAGTATATAGGTATGGTCTTCAAAAATACAAATGAGAAACTGAAAAGAATTATGGCAGCTTTAAGAAACTAAAACCATATTTAACTAGACTACCAAAAATAAATGGTAATCTAAGGTAATCTGGTCGAATTATTCAAGAAGTAACCTTGAAGAATATTACCTTATCTAATCTTACCAAATCTAATTCTAATCAAATCGGAACTGAATATTTTAAACCCTAAAATAAATGCATGACCGAAACATTAATTCTTCCAAGGACAACATGGCTGAATTAATGGGCCTTATTCTAAAATAAAATAAATGATCACACTACCTCATTAAAAAAAATCAGTGGAAAAAATAGTATAGTGTTATCTTCTAAAATAATAATAAATAATGAAAACCTAATTTGTATCAACTAGACAGAAAAAATTATAATAGCAAGGTCAGACTCAGAAGCCTGAAGCAGGGGAGACCCTCAGAAAGAATGAAGCAAGAAAGGCACGGGGAGAAAAGAAGCTTGATGCAGCCTGGGAAGGGCCCTACAAAGTAGCTGAGGTGCTGGGCAAGGGAGCGTACAAGCTGGAAACGATGGACGGAAAGCAAGTGCCGCGCCTGGAACAGAGCAAACTTCAGAAAGTACTATGATGGATCAAGTCTTTTGTAAACCCATAAAGGGTATGATCCAAGGGAATTTTGCATAATACCCTCGCGGATATTGCATTTTTTATGTGTGAAATGAAGCGCAAATGTTAAGTCAAAATTCTAGAAATTGGCAAAGCTAAAAAAATCAAAAACACCATCATGAGCAACAGCTAGAAGAGCTATTAACGCCAATGTTAAAAAGATAAAGAACAAGTCAAAGGAACTCATTCGCAAAAGCATCCCTGACCCCCGCGTAGTTAAGCAAATGCTAGTCACCCCGAACGGGCTGATGAAAAACACCACTAGTCTTACGCAGGTAGGGAGTTGTTAGCTAACTTTTTCAAGTTGATGAGAAATTGAGGCAAAGGCCACAAACTCGAAAAAATTTGAAAAAGCCCAAAGCGACAAGGAAAATCACCTTAGTCGGAGAAAACTTGAAACAACGAGGAAAAACACCTAGAACAAAAAAAGAGAAGAAGAAGCCAAAAAACCACCCCGACAGCATAAGGGGGGAGACACCCCGATCGGTCACAATTAAATAAACAAATGAGGAGAAAGAGATCCTTAAGATAGAGCAAAACAGGGGGGGAAAGGCACCCCTGGCCATAATGTATGCTCCTTATGGGGACTTACAGATTCATAAATTCAAAAACAAAAGAAAAGGAAATTGTTTGTTTGGATCCCAACCACCACCATCATACATAAAAAAAGAATAAAAAGAGAAGTAAGCTACAGTGCATCCCGTGCCCCCGTCTAGAGCATGCCCTGTATCGTCTTCACCCTAGCTTACCTCCATGTCGCCTGCATCTTGGGCTGAATCGTCGCCAGCTCCATGTACCTGCTCATCAGTCCTACTCATGGCACTGCGCCGAGCCCTGCTAGATAAGGAGCCTACAGTTTGAGCCACCGCAGCATCTGGATTCCAAGGCTCGAGCTCCGTGATGGTCATCCCAGGGTCAAGCAGGGAGAAGTACTCGGAGAAGCTATGTTCCTCGAAGGGAACAAACACCTTCCTGAGCTTAGTCTGCAGCTCCACGGGGTCAGTAAGTGTAGCATCCAAGTCGAAGGCCTTAAACAGGGCAACAACCAGAAGTTCAGAAGCATGCTGGCTCTGCGCCACCTTTGCGTAGATACTAGTGAAGCCATGAGTGAACACCCAGTCACGGAACTCCCGATGAGACTTGTTCTCGGCCTTAAGCTTGTTCACGACCAACGCCAATAAGCCCGTAACCCCTTGTTCAAACTCCAAGTCTCCCTCCAGGGTGGCGGCCCGAGTACGAGTATGTTGCAGATCAGAGATGGCCTCCTTAGCAGACTTTTCAACCCAATCTGCCCGATGTTAAGCGTCTGCTAGCCCGTGAGCCACCTTATCCATTTCTAGCTGGACGGCAAAAGCCGCACACAAGTGCTACAGATAGCCATGGGAAGAAAACCATTATCATAAGTTAAAAGCGTGACGATTAGAAAAATGAGAGAAAGCACAAAGAGGTACATAAAGAAGAGAAAAATAAACAGCTCTAACCTCAAGGCCAACAGAGACATGACGATTGGTAATATTAACAGAGGAAGCAACGTTAAGGGCACAGTCCTAGAGCCAGGTCTTAAAGTGATCAAGAGGGACAACATGTGTGAGGAACTCATAACATGCAAGATAGCCTCCGATCTAGGGGAGGTCCGGGAGTTAGACGCCCCCAAATGAGGATAAGTGAAGCTAGCAAGAACAAGCAGCCAGGAGCAAGGGCCATGAGCAGGCAGCGTAGGGGCAGCAGGTGCAGGCATAATTAGGGACGGGAGAGTCTCGGGAGCCATGTCAACAGGCTCCCTGGAAGTACACCAACATTTGCGCTCCAGCTGTCTCTCCTCCTCAGGATCCAGGAACGATGAGACATGGGCAGAAGTGTCAAACATAGTGATAAAAGGCTCAGGGTGGTTGACCTTCCCCTTGGCATCGTCAACCTGACGGGTGACACGGTTGTAAGTGTCGCAACGAGAGATGCATAACAGATCGCCAATTAAGCTTGCGATAGACATGCCTGGAAAAAATAGAAAGAGGGCAGAGATTAAAGGAAAAGCAGATAAATTGAGAAGACATGAAGACAAGATTTGAAACCTTATATCCATAAGGTTTCCAGGACCACCCAGAGGTACGACCCCAATCGGTAAAAAAGGGAGCCCTACAGCTTGCAAAACGGAGTCCCACAGGACAAACCCCACCTTGACCAACAAGCCCTCCAAGACGGAGATGAACTGACGGCTAGCGGACATCTCCGCTGCACTGGACACACCGCATGTGTCTTAGGAGGGCCTTCCGAAAAAGGGCCTGTGTGAATCTCCGACCCCAACACTAGTTTTTTTCCACAAAAAATGAAACGCAGTTTCCACTTGATGCAGTTGGGAAAGTCTGTCAGGAGCTTGAACCAGTCAAGGCATAATTTCAACTATCACCAATCGGGAGGCATTTTGGCAGGTATGCAAAAGAATCTAAAAAGGGGGATTGTCAGAGTGAAACCAGAACTAAGACAGAGGACTTCAAAGCCTAAAAGAAGAAGCGAGGAATTTTGAGGAAGGTCGGGGAGGCACAACTCATAGTAGCCTAAGATGGATTGACAGAACCAGGTCAGAGGAAACCGAAAACCACCATTTTTATGGTCTCCAGGTAGACGACTACCATCCCCCGAGGGATGTCTAGCACCATCTCCCCTGACCTAGGCCAAAAGATACAATTGCAAAATCATCACATCTTTCACTGTGGATCGCGAGAACCATCTCCCATAGCCGACGGATGTAGTGACACTCATTGGCTGTCATATCGCAATAAGATCAGGACTTCGAAGGACCTACGGTGGACACTATCTTTTTTTGAAAAATAACAAGGAAAGCGAAAAAGTGAAGAGGAAAGGACAGAGGTACATGTGGTGGCTGGAAGGATATTTGAGAGGTGGAGAGAGACTAAGTGAAATGGAAAGAAAAGAAGGAAATGATTGTGAAAGAGGGTTTTAATTGCAAAATCCAATAAATAAATACATGATAAAGGAAGTGGTGCAACGAATGATTTATTTACCTTGGGAAAAGGTGAGGAAACAACAAAAGTCTATACAATGGCATCAAAGAGAAAGGAAATGTGGCGAAGTTTGAGGTGTGTAGCGTAAGGGTACAGATAATAAGGCGAAAAGCATTGAAATGACGCTACTTTTCAAATAATTACTGCAGTCGTTTCCCATGAAAGATGAGGCAACATGTAGCAATGAGTGAGAAGATGGGCAAGTGAACTGTAGCAGCTAGGACCATTTGTCTCCCTATTCATAGTGGAAACAAGGACCTGGGCTAGGGGCTAAATAAGGTTTGGGCTAAGTAGTCCACTAGGCCTTGGTCGGCCTAAGCGCAGAAGCTCGTTGAGAGCCTATCAAGTGGATAACATGCGAAAGCTTACATGACACGAGTTGTCATGTCAACCACCAAACCCATATAACAAGTAATGAAAACCAGCTTCTAAGGTACGTTTTACTCATTCCGAGATTACACTACCAAAGAAAACCCTAAGAAAAACTCTTTCTGACAAGATCGTTGGAGCAGTTCCGGTGATACGTTGACCTGACTGACTAAGATTTCAACTGTCTTACAGGTCACGAGGGGGCTTTAGGCTGGGAGACATTTTTTAGCCCGGGGAAGGATTCAAGGAGGACGCAGCAGGACAAATCCCAACAATTCTCCCCTCAACTAAAATTTTCAAAATTGAATATAAACTTAAAAGGATTATGAGCGATATTAACAATACCCCCTTGAATTCAGGCTCCAAACATCCAGATGCAGATGGGTGGATATTCTAGATTCAAATGCACATTAATTGCGCTAGATTCACCAAATGGCCAACGCTTGTGCTAGATGCACCAGATGCCCAACGGTTGTGCCAGGTACACCAGATGCCCAACGGTTGTGCCAGATGTACCACATGCACGATGATGGTACTAAATGTACCAGATGCACGATGTTGGTGCCAGATATACACGATGTTGGTGCCAATTATACCTGGCGCATGGTGGCTTTTCTAGATGTACCTGATGAAAACATATACACAGGGAGAAGTACCAGACATATGTACCAGAGGTACCAAATTTTCTACCACCAATTAAAATAAATCCAACCAAGAAATGACTTATCAAATAGAATGGAAAGGTAAAATAAGCCCAATCAGGAAATAACTTGTTAACTAAATAGACAACCAGATTTTTAATAATTTCAACCAAGAAAGAACTTGTCAAACACATAATCTCGTGAATCCCAATAGAGGTGACCAAAATCATAAGTCTTATCTAGACTCACTAAAGGATCACCTAAGCTTTGATTTGTTTTCTTTCTTCTTTTCTTCATCTTGGAATGGAAGCCCAGTCAAACAGATCCTCCGATACCACTTGTTGGGAGCGCAACTCAAGATAACAAAAAATGAAACATAACACGAATTTTAAAGTGGTTCACCAAACATGTTTGTTACCTCCAATGAACATAAACATAATCTTACTACTTAAATGGGTAAGACAGACTACAAATGTCAGAAATTACGCCACAAGTGACCATCCAACCAAATTACTCACTTAGAATATGTAATTTTTATGACAAGGACATATGTTTCCAAAATTCACAATTTAATTCTCCCCTAATTATAAGAGTTTTCCAATTCATTAATCAAACTCATGGAACTCTCAATTGAGGAAAGAAACTCCCAACTTATTCATCATTTCATGAACCTCTTTATTAATTTCTTTAAAAAACTCTTAGCCCTTCAATAATTGAGTAGCCCTTCGTAAATCTCCCTTTTCCTTTTTATATTTTTGTGGATATGGACTTTATATCCATTTTTTTAATGTCCAAACTGGCTACGTGTCCCTCATCCATCCACGGTAGGGAGCTCAACTAATATAGAGTATGATAAAATAATAAAAATAAAGTAAGTGGGCCCAAGTCTTTAGCAATTTCTCCGATTTGGGCTTTCCAAATTCTTTAATCGTGTCGAGATATAATAGATATAGATGAAAGTAGATATATAGACAATTATTGAAATTGTAAATATAACCTAGATATTTAGTTAGGGAAAGATTTAGGTGGTGGTGTTTCCATAAATTTATGGACAGTTTACTGGAGCATTTACCTTAAATATTATATTTTTTTATAGAATTTAAATATTATATTTTATATGTTAAAATAAATAATAATATGTATTTGAAGGTGAAAATATAAAAATATATTATATAAAAAATGTTTTTAAAATTTTAAAATTTTATATGTAATTTAATAAATGTAGTATATAAGGTAAGAAATAAGTGGCATGTCCATAAGCTTATGGACATGCCATCTGTCAAGAGAGCTACTCTTTAGGTTATGTGCAAATATAACCATCTCTGGCGGATTCATATTAGAATTGAGTGAAAAGTCAATTTTATCCGTTTAAAAAAAACAAAAAAACAAAAATTTTACTATTTTAACCTTCTAACCTAAAACACTAAACTAAAGCAAAACACTAAATATAAATTAAAAAAAGAAGCGGCGTCATTGATGACTATGCTTCTTCTCTCTCGTTCCGGTCCATTTGTGGTTGATCTCTGCACAAAAGGTTTCTCAATGTACATACATCCATTTAATGCTTTAGTTTGTGGTTGATTTTGCCAATGTCTAATCCCTGCACAATAGATTCTCAATTTCACACCGGACTAAGCTTTCAGTGTACATACATCCATTTAATGCGTCTTCTCTCTCGTACATAATTCCAACGGCAGCCCCAACGGCAGCGTGAGTTGAAGCTATGGGTGGCGGCGGAGGTGTGGCGGCAATACGAAGAAGATTGGTGAGCATGGAGAGGGGATGATGGATCTCGATTTTCTAGCGCTTGATTGATCGGCACCAGAAATGGTGGTCGATAGTGGCGTGGGGTTAGGGTTTTGGTGGAGGAAGAGCTAGCTCAGTCGAAGATGGTGGTCAGAGCGGAAGAGATCACATAATGGTGGGGCTGAGTCAGGGGTGAGATAGGGCTGAGCTGAGACGGAGATCTGAGTGGAGGTGTGGGGGGCGTGGCTGAGCTGAGGCGGAGATCTAAGCGGAGGTGGTGGTCAGAGCAAAGGAGAGCGGAAGAGGTCACACAATGGCGAGGTTGAGGCAAGGGCGGGGCAGAAGTGGTGAGAATGGGCAGTGGGGTTCAGATGGTGGTGGGGTGGGGCTCAGGTGGCGGCGGGACTATGGTTCCGCCGGAGCAGCTAGTTAAGGTGGCATCTGGGTGGCTCAAGCAGGGAGGAGGAGGTGGATTGGTGGTGATGGATTGGACTGAAACAAATTGGTGGTGGTGGTGGTGGTGGCAGATTGGTAGTGGTGGTGGTGGTGGTGGCAGATTGATGGTGGGATGACGGGGCTGGTGGGAGAGCTGGGTGGTGGTAGGGATATTTTTGTGTTTTAAAATTTTGTATTAAGTTAGAAGGGAATTTTGGTTATTTTCAGTCCGCCAATGGTCGGAAATGACCAATCAATATCGGAATAATAACTTTAGGATTATATTTGCACTTATGTGTAATTGTTAGAGTTCTATTTACACTAAAAAAATAACTCAGAATTATATTTACATTCTCTCCAATATATGTGATTATATTTACATATTACCCAATTGTGTTGTAACTCAATGCCAGCGTGAGATTTAGCCACCTACAGTCCAAAAGCTCCAGGAGTACGAAAAAGAGAAGGATGTTTTTTTTAAAAAAATTTAGAACACCGTTAGGTGGGGGATATTTTATAAAGGGTCCCCAAACCTGAATAGCAAGATATACATTATGGCAACACCATCCAGAGAGAATAATCTCCACCCCCTGTGTTAATTATTCCCTCCGGCCAGGCAACACCATCCAAATTCAAAAACACGATGGGAATAGCTATAGAATACAATCGGTAAACCAAAGCTACTTGTTAGAAGTCAGTCGGTCAAAACTGGTGGACATGAGTATCCGAATTGGTGGATGAGCGGCATTGCATTGATATCTGAATCCGTGTGCAGGCTTCAGTGGTAGGCCGGAGCTAGAGATTGATGTCAGAATCCAGGAGCTGGATGGTCCTCAGTATCTGGCCAACCAGCTTCTTGTTTGTGATAACCTGATGCAGACAAAAACATAGCGAAAGTAGTTTCCATTCTAAGAAGTGGCATGCAGGTTGTTAATATGAGTATGTATCTCGGTCAAGTATTCAGAGGATCAAGAACCAATTCTAATAACGGGTAGACCAATTCGATCAAGTGATAAAAGTCCTTTGAGGAAGGGAGGAGTAGACAGGATGTCTATATCTCCTTGGAGATTATTTTCTATGGCATATTTTGCAAGATAGTCAGCAGAACAATTAGCCTCCCTATGAATGTGTCGAATTGGATATTTGAGATGTTTAGAGCTAAGTGAGTTGCAGATAGAAAAAGTTCTCCAAGGGGAGCTCATGGGATTATGAATACCCTTAACAGCAACTAGACAGTCAGATTCCATCTCACATGTATCCATATTCATTTCTGAACATATGTCATATGCATATTGAATAGAGAGTAATTCAGCATGTAAAGGGGAAGGAGATTGGAACATTTTAGTTCTCATTAATACCACATTTCCAGTCCAATTTCTGACTACTACAGCTGAAGAGGAAGAGCCGCCCAATTTCCATGTTGCATCTGTGTTAATCTTGTATCCTAAGAGTGGCTTCTTCCATGCTACAGCAGTTAAAAATTTCTTCCAAAGAGAAGGATGTAGAAGTGTGGAAGTAGCAACATACTTCTTCCATTCTTGCTAATCACTTTTACCTCCCTCAAACCTACCACAAAACACTTCTTCCCCCTAATGTTTTGAGCGATCGTTTGGTTCAAACAGAGAAAGGGAAAAGAATTTTTAAAAAGGGAAATGAAGAAAAAGGAGTAGAATAACCTTATTATTTAAATTTTGTTTGGTTCGGTTATGGAAAGAGAATCAAATTCTCATTCACCGCCTTTATTACTTTTTGGTTCATACTATGAAACAAATATTAATTTTTAATATTATTTATAAAATGATATATATATATATATATATATATATAAGTATAAATTACTTCAAATGATCAAACCTGCAAAAAATATAAGTATAAATTACCTCAAATGATCAAATCTGCTAAAAAATATAAAAGTATTTCATGAACAATTGTCATATCTAGTTCATATAAAACAATATTTGATATAAAAATATGTATTTCATCATCTTTAACTTATTAATATGTCGTATGTGATTTTAAAAAATGTAAATTTATTTATAATTTATCGTAAATATTTTATTTAAATATCATCATCTTTACATATTTTTTAGTTCATATCTTTTTAGAAATATATTTAAATCACACATGATAAATTGATTTGAAAATCTATAGTTCGTCATATGTTCTAATCATGATGTTCAAAAATTCACATACTTAAATCTTTAAGAATGAACGTTACAGAGGATATAAAAATTGAATTCAATAGATTAAAAAAAACATAAAATCGATGTAAATCCAAAATATTACATAATGTATGATATCCATAAAATTATACATTAAATATATTAAATTGTTTGTCTTAAATTTATTTAAGTTAAAGTATAACATTACTATTTAATTTATGTGAAATTTATAGTTTTATTTAAATTTAACCCATATACAATTTGAAAAATAATTATAATATTTTATTGAAATGATAATTATTAATATTAATTTTTATTTTGATAACAAATATAAAGTATAATCTTATCTTGGAACTATGAAAATAATGATCACAGGTTGCTTGACAATGGACGATGGCGGTGAAGGTGAATGTTTTATGAAGAAGGAAGGATAGGAAGAAGTGGAAAATACGTGTTTTTTTCGTGAAGGATTGAAGAAGGAAGTTGAAGAATCTCAATCCCATGGTAAGACTAGGGAATCATGACATCGAAATGGGGGAATTGTAAAACTAAATCTAGGGAAAGGGAATGATAAAAATTGCAAACCAAAGGAAATCAAGATTTTAGATTCTCTTTTCATTTCCTGATTCACTCAAACCAAACGCCCTGTAAAACTTAACAAATACATCCTTGACTTTTATACTCCTGCAATTTGGTAAAATTGCAAATTTAATAGAGTATACTATTACAAAGAAGTTTCATTCAAACTAGCTTTTATTTTGTTTGAGGGTTCACACTTTAAATTGAAATTAGATAATTACAAACTTACTATTCCATACTATCATCTGAGTTAAAATGTTATCTCCAAAATTGAAATTCAATAATAATAAAATTAATGTTAATGTGAGTTGAATCTCAAGAGATATTGTCACGATAGTGAAAGTTCAAATGCTGCTAGCTAATAGGAAGTGTGTCCAATGGTTATTAGAGGACCACTTACGTTATCATTCATTTTTTAAATAAAATAATATTATGTGAGTTTTATTAGAATATATGCTAAAAATATTATCTTTATAAATTATAATTATACACTAGGTTACCCTTTTAAAAATCAAACACATTGAAACAGAAATCCCCACATAATTCAATGAGACACAAAAGTGAAATTAAACAATTATAGTACTGGGTTTATGTGTAAACATGTTAGACTACCGTTTCCAAGCATCACATAATAAAAATTGTTTGCATTTGAATGGTGCAATCAACCAAAGATATTAAAGTCATTTTTACTAACCTAATCCCAAGTTATCTTAAAATAACATACTAATATTATAATATGTAACTGATTTTTATTATTTACTATATATATCAATCATAACTTGATAACATACTAATATTATAATTTGTTACTGATTTTAATTCTTTACTATCTAATATACATAACTTCTAAAGATATATTTAAAATCATAAATATCTTATTGTACCACATATATATATATATATATATATATATATTACTGAAGAAAATCCAAAGAAACACATAATCTGAAATAATAAAATGTTCAATTTTTTTATACAATGATAGAGTAATTTTGATAGAAATATGTATATATTATTTATTTATTAATGTATGAAAAATCTTGTTTTAGACTGACTAATTGTTAAATAAGTACATTTTATAATTCATGAGACTAATAAAGTCATTTGATATTTAATTTATTTATTGGAATGAGATACATATAATTATTATATGATAACCTTTTAAAAATGAATCTCAACATATAAATAATTAATTTTTAAATAATTTGAATGAAATATTATAAAAATAATCATTTTTTATTGCATTCAATATTTAACAGTTTCTAACTAAATTAATATCTTCACTCCATAACTCATATAATTTTCCTTAGATGAGTAAACTTTAAAATTTTAAATAAAATTTAATCTCAATATTTTTAATTAATGATATCGCGCAACGCGCGATGGTACTCCACTAGTTTTATTCAGACATTATTCCAATTTCACAAAGTTTTGATTTATGAGATGGTCTCCAGTGAGACTGTCTAAACTTTAGGCAGAGGTCTTTATACAATGCTAAATATATTTTAGCTCTAGGAACCTTACTCTAATAATTTTACAGAGGCCTACTCTAATAATTTTACAGGGACCTATCTCTAATAATTTTACAGGAAATTTTTGTCCAATTTTCCCATAATTTCCCCTCCAGCTGCAATCTGCAAAAAACAATTTAAAAAAAATCAAGAGTTCGTCTCTTGAAAGACGGTCTTTCCATAAGCTATGGAAGGACCAAGGTTTAAAGTGCAAATTAGAAGAAATGAAGATAAAACTTTTGCGTTGTATGAATCAGGTTATAAACTTTATAGCTATTACACGCTGTACAATAATTTTTTAATATTGCAACTAAGACCTTTTACCTTTTATTATTCTAATTAAATCCCGTCTTTCCATAAGCCTATGAAAAAACCGTCATTCCCAAAGACCTTGCCAAAAGTCAATATGATCATCGAATTGAAAATTATAAACAAAATAGCAGAACATCAATGAAAAATCATAAAACATCAACTAAAAATTTCAGTAAAAATTATATATCAAATTAAATAAAAATCAACAAAAATTTGAAAAATCATCGCCTACAACTAACAAAAAAATCTTACTAAGGAAGATAATAAAAACATCAACAAATCTTAAATTATCAAAATTTTAAAATACACTACAAACTTTAATTCCTATAATCTAAACTTTACCCGAAAAATAAAAAACGTCAACATAAGGAAAAAGCACTACAAAACATCAACCATATCATCAAAAAAACTACAAACATCAACCTCTGTCACCTGAAACTCACCTATAAAAAGAAAAACATCAACATGAGAGGAAAAAACTGAAAATATCAACCCATATAACCCCAAAAGCTACAAAACATCAACTCATATCAACTAAAACTCACCCAACAAGTAAAAAACATCAACATGAGAGAAAAAAAAACATTAACAAAAAAACTACGGTACCTCAAAAGTATAATTATTCACTTTGAAAATCATAAAACATCAACAATTTTTTTTTATAAAAAAACTACAAATACCAACCTATATCACCCAAAAGCTATAAACATCAACTCCTAATACTTGAACCTCAACCGGGAAATGAAAACATCAACATTAGAAAAAAGATACTACAAACATCAACTCTTATTACCAAAACCTCAACCGAAAAATGAAAAACATTAACATGATTTAAAAAAGAAGAAGAACTACAAGTATCAAATCATATCACCAAAAAAAAACTACAATACATCAACTCATATCAATTAAACCTCGTCCGAATAATGAAAAACATCAACATAAGAGAAAAAAAAACTACAAATATCAATAGAACGCTTCAGTACCTAAAGAATAAAAATTCTTCAAAAAAGAACCTGGGGGAATTTGAACCTAGGTCTTTAACCTCAAAGCCTATAGCAATAACCACTACACCAAAGACTCATTATTGAACATACAATATTAAACCTCAACATGTGCATCAAGAACATATATTCATCAAAATAAAAGTCATAGAGAGATTCGAACTCCAAACCTCTAACCTCAACAATAAGAGTACTAACCACTAGACCAAACAATTTTTTGGTGATGATAAACTCAGTCAAATAAATATTAAACCTGATCAAGTCTTTGAAAAAAAGTTATGAAGCAGAACCTCAGTTCGCCACCATTGTCCACTGTCCGTCGCCTCAGGTCGCCGTTCGCCGCCTTAGGTCGCGTGTGAAGTCATGCGCATCATCGTCGTCGTTCAGGCTCATGCATCTCACGCACATTGTCGTCTTCAGTTTTTTTTGCCGGCTTCGTCATCGGCTTCTGCTTCTTCTTGTCGTCGCAATTGCCTCGCATCGCCGTTGCCGTCGTTGTGCCTCTCTTCGCCACTGTTGCGCCTCTTCTCGCCGTCGCTGCCCCTAGCACAGTCGTTGATTGCTCCTAGCCCCTGTCGTCACCGTTGATTGCTCCTAGCCCCTGTCGTCACCGTTGATTGCTCTCCAGTCGCCATTGTTGAGCCTCAATCCCATGCGCCTCAATCCCTAGCCTCTCCCATCGCCGACGATTGCTCCTCGCCGCCACTACTTTGCTCCGTTAGACGCCGTCTATGTGCGACAGAGTGTAACCGCCGGCGAAGAGTTGAGGCTTCGATCTGGATCTGAATTGCTGGAGCTCAACAACTTCGCTGAGGCTTTGAGTCTCCGGCAAAAGAAGAAATGCAACGAATATTCGGCAAAATCCAGCGATAACCATTGGCCAGAGGCGTTTTCCGGTGGAAGGAAGCGGATTTCGATTGGAGGAGGAGGAGAAAAGAAAAATGAAAATTTTGTGATATATATAAAAAGTATTTTGATAATTGCAAAGTAGGTGCCTAAATTTATCATCATATTTAAAAAAATTATATCCCAAATGAATCTTCTTATAATGGCACAGTAAATCTTGGGCTAAAGTTTAGACTGACCAAAATAAGATTTTGTGTTGTTTTATATCGACTAATTTACAATTAATAGGATGATTAATAAGGCAATTTAATATGTAGTTTTATTTATTGAAATGGGTACCTTTAATTATGAAAACCTTTTGAAATGAATTTTTAATATAAAAAATTATAATCCGACATTAAAAGTCATAAAAATAAAGTTTTTTATAAGAGTCCGTCTCTTGAAAGACGGTCTTTCCATAAGTTATGGAAAGACCAAGGTTTAAAGTGTAAATTAAAAGAAATGAAGATAAAATTTTCGGGTTGCATGAACCGGGTTATAAATTTTATAACTACTACATGTTACATACTAAAATTTTAATATTGCAACTAAGACCTTTAACCTTTTATTATTATAATAAAACCTCGTATTTCCATAAGCATATGGAAAGACCGTCTTTCCCAAGACTTTGCCTTTTTATAATTGATTTAACTGTTAGTCGATTTAACATGCGGCATTCTCTTTTAATTTTAATCAAAAAAATAACCGCGTATTTGTCCCAAATTATACTTTCACAGGTAATGAAATATACTGGGTTAAGTTAATGATTTATGAAAATTTTATCACAATAATTTTGTTAAGGAGAGTAGCCTTACATTAATTGAATCTCTCAATGACGCTTTACCGTGTGTGTACTAACATTCATAATAATGCGTATTAAGGATAACAAAATGTATTAAGGAAGGAAGGAGAAAAAGAAAAAGAAAAACAGCACAGTGGGAGTGTACACGTGAGAACATATAATCCGAACCCGGACGCGTTGTGCGAAATTAAACCGGATTTGATGAAACGACGATACGTCCGGGGGTAAGTGCTGGATACCCCATCTCCGGCTACGCCTCGGTCAAATAAGGGAGGCTATAACGCAAATCAATTGTGAAGGCCAAAAAACGCAGAAATTTTTTCGTTGAAATTGAAAAAGAAAAAAACAGAAACGCGGCGAAGTCGTCTTACTCAGTCCTCTCCTAAACCCTTGTTCGCCGGAATTTCATCCCACTCCCGGCCGCCGCACCAGCTGCCGCCGTCCTTGTACGTGTCTTCTTGTTTTTTTGCAATTTATATAATTTTATTAATATACTATTTCGTCACGCGTGATTGGGAAATAAATTAGGAATTGTGTTCCCCTAATCTAGTTTCGATTTTTTTGTTCTGTTATAGTGATTAGATCATTCCGAGCATGCTGAGGAGCCGCGGTCTGTGTTGATTTGCGCCGACGTTTTTTTTTCAACTGCAACACATCGGCGGCGGTGATTGAAATGGATTTGGTGGCGAGTTGCAAAGTATGTGTGTTTGTGTTTTTTTAATAAAATTTTAAAAATAAACTCTAGAAACTACACGTGGAGACTTTTGTTTTCGTGTGCTGAATGTGCATTGTGTGTGGTGCTGAAAGTAGGATTGTTTTGCTGTTTGTTTTAAAAAATCCGCTGCTTAGAAGTTGATTGTTCAGCAAATGAGTTGATCAATGAACTGACAGGTTAAAGCTTGCTCTTTCAGTGTATAGTGTTAGGCATGTATATACACGTGTGCTTGATATTTGGAGTTTAGAGGTTAATGGATCAAGGGAAGGATTACGGTGACCCTTGCATTAGTTTGCTGAACTGAATATTTTGTAAAATGTTCTGGTAGTATCTGATGCTTTGTTTTAGCTTTCGAATGTTATGAAATGATGTTTAGTTTGCATAGTCAATGTTGACAATTGCGCCCTCTGTTCCCCCACTCACCTGTCCATTTCCCTTGAGATTGACCATGTTAACAATCTTTTATCTGGATATGTAGGACAAGTTGACCTATTTTCGTATTAAGGAGCTCAAGGATGTGCTTACTCAACTAGGGTGTTCCAAACAAGGGAAGAAGCAGGTTTGAATTGACGAGACTTTCTTGTGTTATTTCTCAACTAACTAATTGAAAAAACTTCAGTTACGCTCTCTCTTTATTGTGTTTTCTGACTGTTAATGGCAACATAATTTTTTTAAATCCATTATCCTTATCCTTTACATTATTTTTCAAATCGAATTTCTGTTTGCAATACTAATGGAAGTGTTCTTCCCCCCCTTCCCTGGTGTTGCAGGACCTTGTTGATCGGATATTGCAGATTCTTTCAGATGACAGAGGTGAATTACTTTTTTTATGTTTTACTTTTTCTCCTGTGGGATTCATTCTTACCCCTGTAGCTACATGATATCATCCTATCTTTTTGTTAAACTTGAGCTTGCTCACTTACTGTGGGGTATATTATGCACACCAATTTGCTTTAAATCAAGTATTTTTTGTCTAATGTAATTCTTCTACAATGATGGTAAAGAAGGTGTTAGAAATTTATGCATGCAACCTTCAACCTTAGTTATAATTATTGTGCCTTTGTTAGTCCATCTCATCCTTGTGCCCTCCCATTAGGCTTATAATAGTTAGTGGGATGGTGGCTTTCTACCCAACTACGGCATGATTATCAACTCTAATTTGTCGTTACTTATTGCCCTCTTCATCGATTTTATGTACAAATCAAACATTGCTCTTTATTCATTACTGCTTTTGGCTTTGACTTTCTTATCATTTCTAGTGTCCTCCTCATTCCTACCATGTTTATATATTTATGTGTATACGTTGTACAGCTTCAGGATCCTGGGCGAAGAAAAATAACATTGGCAAGGATGATGTAGCGAAATTAGTCGATGATACTTACAGGTCTGTCATATGCTATATTTGTTTTGGCATTTATAAGGTCACTTTTGGTTATATGGCGAACTTTCTTGGAGTGGGATTATAGTTAGTCTGCACATATTATGATATTAAGTTATCATCCCTTCAATTTACAAAATTGTAAGAACTTTGTACCTGATGCTTGCTTTATACATCTCTACAGGGCAAAAAAAAAAAAACTACAGTATACATTTGATTACGGTGCTAAGTTTAAGATTATATTTTTGAAAACTTCCTTGGATTGGCACAATCTAACCTTATATCTGTTCTTTCAGGAAAATGCAGGTTTCTGGAGCCACAGATTTAGCTTCTAAGTCACTAGGGGTGCCTGAAAGTAGCAATATACATCTCAAAGAAGAAGTTGAAGAAACGTATCAGGCAGAAAAAATTCGCTGCCCTTGTGGAAGCTCATTACAGAATGAGACCATGATCAAGGTCATTCCTGAATTGCTTGTCTTCTCCTCATAATCCTTTTGTATCGTTAAGCTTGTCTCCTGCATGAGAACTAGTTTATGTTTGTAACATGTCTCTCTCCCCACCCATTCCTTTCAAGGGGGATCATATCAAAGTGTATTTTATTGGGTGTGGATAGAGAGAGCTTCATGTGATGGTGTCTGCTTATTTCTAATTACATGCTGATGTGAAGTGAATTTTTTGGATGTTCCTTTCATGACTTTTGTCCCTTTTGTAGCTTATTTATTTATTTTTTAGTGATTGTGTTCCTTTCTGTGTGATTATGCACCCTTGTATTTGCCATAACTACATCGTTTCTTGTGGCTACAGTGTGAAGATCCGAGATGTGGTGTGTGGCAACACATATCATGTGCTGTGATTCCAGAGAAATCTATTGATTGTGCTTCACCCGTTCCTCCGGAGACCTTTTACTGTGAGCTTTGTAGACTGAGCCGTGCAGATCCGTAAGTGATACTTCTAGTCTTGTTTTCTTGGATTTGATTTATAACACTCACTTCAAGATTTCTCCAGAACTCTCTTTCACTTGTCTTGTTTATGGGAAATTACATTTTTTGTTCTTCTTTTTGACTGTACATTTAGATTGGTCATTTAGAGTTCGCTGGTGTCCGGTGTTGAAATGAAATGAATGATGTTGACCCTGCAAGTTCTCTTACAGTTGTAGTTTAATGGGCTCTGATTTAGGGGATTATTTTCTGACTTATCATTTGTTTGTCTCTGTAACACGTGAAGCTTCTCCTACGAAGATTTGGGTTTTCCTTCTTTTCTATGACCTATTTATTTGAAAGATTCTTATATGGTTGATGGATTCTCCCTCTACAGCTTCTGGTTGACAATGGCCAATCCTTTGTATGCTGTGAAGTTATTGGTTACTAGTATTCCTTCAGATGGGTAAGTTGCTTAGCTTCCTATTTTATTCTCTCCAGGATGAAATTCTGAATTAATGTGCTTTTCTTATTATTTGGTCTTTGGTTTGTTAATCAGTGTATTTGATCAAATGCGCTTCAAACCATGTCTAGTTTGTTTGACCTTGGAACATAAAGTGGGGTGGGGGTGGGTAAAATTATTGCATCTATAGCTAGAAATTAATCTGTAATTCTTATTTATCTTGTAAGCTTTTCTAAATTTGCTGAGACAAGTGCTTAAGAAAATGTTTTGATAGCTTATTTCGAACTTGCATATTTTCCAGCTCGAATCCTGTTCAGAGCATTGAGAAAACGTTTCACCTTACTAGGGCGGATAAAGATCTCTTGTCAAAGCAAGAGTATGATGTCCAGGTTGGTCAGTGTAATATATATATGTGTGTGTGTGTTCAAAACAAAAGCATTATAATTTCCAGCTGTTTGCTTTGCATTTGTTATCATATATGTCTCACTGTATTTAACTGTAATGGTGTTTACTTCTTCAGGCATGGTGCATGCTTCTTAATGACAAAGTTCCATTTAGGATGCAGTGGCCACAATATGCGGACCTTCAAGTCAATGGTACGGCTCTTTTTTTACTATGAAGCCCAGTATGAATACAGACAGGGATATACAGGGCATGTAGTGAGCATCCTGTACTTCTGAAGTGCCCCCTTCCTTCTTGCATTGTTTCTTATTCTTATCTAATCTTGTTTTATCTGTCGTGCCCTTTTGGGTTCCTCTTGTGGGACAATAGGTGTACCAGTACGGGCGATAAACAGGCCAGGATCACAGTTATTAGGTGCCAATGGCCGTGATGATGGGCCCATTGTGAGTTTTCACATTATGGATGATAATTTTCCAATTGCTGTTGTTTTATGGCAGTAATTATAGTTACTGTACCTTTTGCATGTTACATTTTATTCATATTGTCCTGTAGGTAGCATGTTGTGTCGCTGCTTCTCAGTGCTGATACAGCGATATATGCTTGTGCTTTTAAACATGAAACTAGATGCCAGTGAACTGTTTCATTTGATTTCTCCGAGGATCTTCTTCTTGTGGGATGATGTTATACTTGATTTAAACGCCCTTCTTGTTTCAGATCACGCCGTTCACTAGAGATGGGATTAATAAAATTTCCTTGACTGGTTGTGATGCTCGGGTGTTCTGTCTTGGTGTCAGAATCGTGAAGCGTCGCACTGTTCAACATGTAGGTTAATTTCTTTAACTCTAGGAAAGTTTTGTATTTAGTTACTTTAGCATTAGTAGATACCACAGGCTTTGGATCATTAATGAACAATTATCTCTGTGACGACTTGTGTACATGGTGAATGTACATTTATAATTTTGTCATATGATCTCGTTATCTATAATATGAATTATTAATTTCTTAAGCTAGTTCATGTGTCTTTCCTTGCTTGTTTTGATTGCTTTTTGATACCTTGTTTCATCTATTGCCCTGTGATGTATAGATTATGAACTTGATTCCTAAAGAATCTGAAGGGGAGAAATTTGAAGATGCAGTTGCTCGTGTTAGACGTTGTGTTGGTGGTGGAGCAGCCACAGAAACTGCCGATAGTGACAGTGATTTGGAAGTTGTTGCTGACTGTATTCCTGTGAATCTACGCTGTCCGGTAAGAAATTTTAGTGCTTGTGTATGAGTTTATTAAGGAGGAAAGTAATTGATTTGTGGACTTCGATTTGAATTTTTTCTTGAAATGATTTTCACATTATCTTTGTAGATTCATACTTTTTATTCAACTTTTTCAGTTTACATGTAACACTCTAATATTGTTAAATTGTTATTACGTTTCTACGATTTCAAGACTTAGGCTCACGACTTTACATCCCTATATATCTGTAAATCAGGAATCTTGCCCTATCCTTTTTCTTCTGTACCATCTGGTTTGATTTGTTCATGGATTTTTCTTTTGACTAAAAAAGATTTTCCAATTGCTCCTTGTAGTGGTGGATTCTGTGTTATATTAACACAGACTTCTGTTTTTCCCGTCCCTTGATGATGAATGATATCATGTAAACTCTATAGTAAACCTCGCCTTCTAGTTAGCAGTGCTAAAATCATAGTTACATGGAGTCAAATAACTGCAATCACATCAAGATTTGTTGATATCAATGGTTCCAAGCAGCTTGCTCCCTGCTCCTCTCTTAGTGTGATGAGGTTCTCTATGCATTCACAAGGACTGGATACGTAGTATTCTCCATGGTTTACATTTGGTATGTGAATATATATTAAAATATTTGGGCCACTGCAGCTCCATTCCCCATCTCCATCCCTGACACACACATACACCCCTTTTCACTCCTCCTATCCCTGCATAAAATCCATTTAAGATGTGATGGGTACCATGTTTTCTCTTTGCCAACTAGAAATCTGATCATGACCCATTGTCCCAAAATATGGGTAACAAACATTCCATTTTTGGGATGCAAACATTGTAACACTCACCAAATTACTCGTGGAAAAAACAGAACAAGGAGAAAAAGTTAAAAGTAAATAAAAAGTGCATTTAATACTGTGCTCTTGTAGTTTTAAATATTTGAAGTCGGGCCAATAATTTGTTGTGATTGAGGGAGTATATGATATAAAGACCTTGCGGAGACCTTTATTGCGGTTCCATGATTTGCTTTTGTAATTTTATCATATAATAGAACTTTTTAAGTATTTAGTTTCCAACACGTCGAGTCAAATAAGCTGGAAAGCTGAATTTTCCGAAGATCGGGGTGGCTGTTCTAGGCAGGTTGGACTGCGGTTTGGGTGGGTCAAGAGTGGTGCCCAATGGGTAATGATTCTATCATCATATGATCAAACAATATATAACTCACTCGAGGCACCAAGCTAATTCTGAGACACATTGTCGAAATTAGCTTGCAATTCTTATATTTATGTCCCTAAATATCACTTGAGACTTTTCAAAGCCACACTGGCCGAGCTAGTGAAACTTTGCATACCCCATGCATTAGTTAAGACATGAATATTGAATTTATGATCTGGTATTTTGCCTCATGAAAATTTAATGTTTTGCTTATGAGGATGCTTTTAATTCAGTGGAGGTTTCTTACCTTTTGGATTGACAGTAATAATTTGTTTCCTTTCATGTCCTTAGTAACAGAGATCTGGATGCCTGCATTTTTAATACTGTAGTCATCCAAATTCTGCAAATTGAAGAATAATTGATTTTCCTCTATGCATAAGTCTGCTCTCCCATAATTGCACAAACCATTTATTAGATTAGCTTTCTAAAAAATAGTATGTGACTACATCTTGAGATGAAAGTGACGAGAGAGAGAATGTATGTTAAAAGTAAATTATGGAAGTATGGGGTGAGATGAAAGATGTAGAAACAGATAATTAATAAGATGAGTAGACATGTGAAAGATAAATATAAGATGAAAAGTCAATATAAAGGATGACCTACCACCCGTTACCAAACCTAACACAATCACCTGTTGTCGACTTTATTCAGTTTAACCCGATAAACTAGTGAGCAACATTTGTTCCCCTGTGGTCAATAGGTGAGATGACACCCCTACCCATAGTCTAGTAGGGTATTTGCTTTTATCTATTCTTCTGGCTGGTGCACATTTTAGTGGAAGCAAGTTAAGCAACATATATTTGCTTTTTTGTGGATGAAGATGTATTAGTGTTCTGATTGGAGACTTGAAATGCATAAGAACATCTTGCATTAGTGGAAATTATGAAGTGACACCACTGTAGCAAGGAGCTTAAGATGTTATTTTTGAGTAACCTGATAATAAACTGTATATGATCAGATTGAAATTTAATAAAACAAACATTGACTTGTGCAGTTAATCTAATTGGTTTACAGAGTTAATGTTCCATCTTAAATGTATCTTAGCTTGTTTATGTGGATGAAGACTTTAGATGCATATGATGCATAATAGACGTTGATGCAATCGCATTATGCGGCTTAGTTTAGTATGCATTGAATTGCATAATAATCCAGATATGAGGTTGGCTGTTTACTGTTGGACTGTGAATCAGTAATATAAAAGAAGACTTGCTGACTGAATAATTTTTGGTGTACAGAGCCAGCAGTATTCTAGTATTTATTTTTAAACTGAGAGATGGGTCTTATTTGCTCGAGTATGATCTGATCAAACTAAGGAACATGAATGTTGGAGATGTTGCATATACTGTATGATGATTGATATCCCATAGGGTAAAAAATTAGTATAGGACAAGCCGACAAGGTAGGGTAATTGGCTTTTTTAGTTTTGCTATCATCCATTTAGTTATTATTATTATTATAGAACTGAATATGTATGTGTGCATCTTGTTAAGCTGATTGTGCTATTGCAGATTGAGGCTGTTTGAAATAATGAAATGCTCTCTCAATATTTAGTTCTGTGAGATTTATTATACATAGAAATTTAGTGATGTGGGCTAGCTGTACTTTTTATAGTATTATTTGTTCTCCACTTGATATTTTAGGTGGCTCTTGAATTGTTGTAAGCAAATTTTAGTGCAAGGCGGTGATGATGGTTTTGGTACTCAACGTGGCTCTAAAAGTGCTACTTATTATAGTTAAGTATTTTAGCTTGTGTTGGGACACTAATGTATGCCTTAAGGCAAGTTTTATCCTTCTCTAGGATATAGCACCGTGCCTGTCTACTTTACTTCACTGCAGTATAGATACAATGATTTGTTTTTTAATTTTTTTTCTCTATCTCCTGTTCCGTCACGATATGCAAGCATATTTCTGTATATTCATGTCTGACAGCAGCCATTATATCTTGTAGACTCGTTTAGGTGTTCTGCGGTAGCGTATGTTGTGTTCCTGAGAAAGAGGGGTAGACTAGGAGGGCTTTGATCTTCTTGGTTGCATGTCATTATTTTTTATGGCTAAGCTTCTTGAGAGCCTAACGCTAGACTTAGTAAGAAATGGTGTAATGCTTTCCAATATCTAGGTGCAGATTGATCGAGTGTATTGATTCCTATTATTGAAATGAGGTAGATAGGATAACTCTTTTGCCCATGAAATCTCCCGATGTCTTTCCTTATACTCAGTGAACATGTTTTGGACTTGTTATGCTATCCAGTAATATCATAAAGCTCAAACACCGTTTCTGATGCTTTTGCTGTTGTTGGTAGATGAGTGGTTCACGAATGAAGGTTGCTGGGAGATTTAAACCATGTGTTCATATGGGGTGCTTTGATCTTGAAGTATTTGTGGAAATGAACATGAGGTCCAGGAAGGCAAGTTCCAAAATATCTCTCTAAATCTTCTTTTGGTGGTCAGGGGAAATGTTGCAACTTTTTGACCTTCAGTTACCTCATCTGATTGGCATCATACATTTTACATGATTGCAGTGGCAATGTCCCGTTTGTCTCAAGAACTATTGCTTAGACAATATCATCATAGATCCGTACTTCAATCGCATAACGTCTAAGGTAATATTGTCTGTTGTGTTTTATTAGAACATCTCAAGTTTTTTCACCTCTAATATATGTATGCTACTCTACTGGGTAAAAGTTGCGGAATCTCGGAGAAGATGTGAATGAGATTGAAGTGAAGCCTGATGGCGCATGGCGTGCAAAGTCAGATGGGGATCGTAGGGCTCTGGGGGAGCTTGCGCTGTGGCATGCACCTGATGGCTCTCTCTGTGTGTCTATGGAAGTAGAGTCTAAACCAAAACTGGATATTCTTAAGCAGGTTAAACAGGAAGGTGGTTCTGATGGCCATGCTGGTTTGAAACTCGGAATGAAGAAGAACAGAAATGGTATCTGGGAGATCAGTAAGCCAGAAGACATGCAAACCTATTCATCTGGAGATAAAGGGCAGCAAGAGTTATACAAAAGACCAAATGTCATCCCCATGAGCAGCAGTGCTACTGTCAGTGGGAAAGACGGTGAAGATGCTAGTGTAAACCAAGATGGTGCTGCTAACATTGACTACTCAACTGCTAATGGGCATGATCTCGAATCAATGTCTCTAAACATTGACCAAAGTTACGGTTACAATGATAGGAATCTGTCAGTACCGCTGGGGGACGCTGAGGTAATTATCCTTAGTGACTCTGAGGAAGAAAACGAACCATTAATATCTTCTGGTCCTGCTTACAAGAGTCATCGGACAGATGGTGGATTGTCATACTCAGTTGCCTCACATGGATTACCTGACTCCTATCCTGTAGACCCTGTCCTTAATACTGGAGTAAGTTCTTGCCCCGGTCCTTTCAATCCCAATGAAGAGGATTTGATGCAAATATGGTCTCTATATCCTTCTGGGGGTCAGCCCACTGGTTTCCAGTTATTCGGGTCAGATGGAGATGTATCTGATGCTTTGGTTGATATGCCATCTAGTTCTATAGCCTGTCCCTCATCAATTAATGGCTATTCGCTGGCTGGAGAGACTGCAATGGGATCTGCTGCTCTTGTTCCTGAGTCTTCTGCACCGCATCCTCACAGTAATATAAGTGAAGGTTTGGTTGACAATCCCTTGGGCTTCAGTGGTAATGACCCATCGCTTCAAATATTTCTCCCTACAAGACCGACAGATGCATCCATACAGTCTGAATTTAGGGATCGGCCAGATTTGTCCAATGGTATGCATACCGAGGATTGGATATCCCTCAGGCTGGGGGGAAGTAGTGGAGGAGGGGCAACTAATGAATCTGCAGCTGCAAATGGGATAAACTCCGGACAGCAAGTTCGATCGAAGGAAGGTGCCAACCTGGATTCATTAGCTGAAGGTTTGTTATTTTTATCTCATCCTGATTTTCTATATTAAATGTGCGTACTTGAGTAGCCTTACAGTGCATAAGATTGTGCTTGAATATACATGATATTTGGTTTTGGCTGGACTAGTCTTAGCTGGCATTCATTTCTGTAGTTACAATGATCTCTGTGTTTATTATTTGAGAGGAAGCTTGAGAAAAACAGATTTTGTCACTGATGTGCATTGGGCGATTAGTGATGTTTATATTTTCCCAGCCTTGTGAGGTTCTGTACTTTAACCCTACATTTCCCCTTTCTTGTAGCTTCTTTACTTCTTGGCATGAATGATGGTAGATCGGCCTTGTGAGGTTCTGCACTAAAACCGTACATTTCCCCTTTCTTGTAGCTTCTTTACTTCTTGGCATGAATGAGGGTAGATCCGGGAAGACAGCAAGGGAAAGATCAGATAGCCCATTTACATTTCCTCGGCAAAGACGATCTGTGAGACCAAGGTTATATTTATCTATTGATTCAGACACTGAATAAATGAGTTGTATTTATGTTGCAACGATATATTTTTCTTCAAAAATCAAGAATGCTACTGGACATCATTTTGTTTATGGAAGACAGTAAATAGGGAAATTTGATACTCATCCTTGTCGCCAAGTTCAACCGTACCCTGTACAACTAGAAGTTGCAGTTATTCCTTTTCTGTCCGTCAATTGACTTAGTTATAGGCAGATAGCGAAGAATTTGGACAAGAACCGCGAATGAGTTTTGTTATGGCAGCTGGAGTAGAGTTTCATTTTAATTGGTAAGTATAACTTGTTATTTATGTCGGTTAAATTGTTTTCCCTTTTAATCCCCTGGTTGATTGAAGCATTTTTGAAGTTTTTTCCTCGCTCCAGGTTGAGGCTCTCCTTGTTTGCTGATCATGGTGACTAGCTTTAGGTTTTTTGCTTGTAAGCTGTACATTGGGCGGTTACAACATAGGTTTGGCATGATGGAAGAATTGGTCGGTAAATTAATTTCGGGTGTAGTGGGGAGCTTGTTTTGGATATTCCCCTTTTGGTCTTCCATCCCTCGTGGAGAAACGAGTTTGTAAATGTCCCGTCTCACCGAATTTGAGTAAATTAGTAAGTGAACCTGATGTAATAACTAGTTACCAATTAGTTTCCAAGACAGTGGCCTTTTCTTCTCTCTGGAACACATTCCGTTATTTACATTGGCATGTTTTCTATCTTTCATTTCCTGGTACTTCGCTGATACAGCCCAGCAAGGTCTCTTGATCCGATTGAACTTGCATGACCTATAAAATTTGGGTACTACGTATATTAATCAGTGTCAAAGATACAAATGAGTACTCCCTCCCAATTCAAACTGTACATTTCACTTTATGTTAACAAGTAATTTTTAAAATTAACTTTTTATTTGTTATTATTCGTAGTTAAACTTATTAATGGTTAGGTAAATTTTTTAATGAGCGTGAAAAAGATTTTTTGCAATTTGAGCTGGGAGAGGGAGTACAAAAGTGTTGCAGTACGTGTGGCTCCATCGAAACAAAATATGATTCTATACCAACTTCATATCCATTTATTCGTCTCAACTAAATCTTCAAAAAATACCTAAATTTTACTTTAAAATTAATAATTTTACTACTCCCTTCGTCTTGGTCGATTCTGCACACTTATTATTTGATAGTTAAAGTTGTACTACTTTGACCATGTATTTGAATACTCCCTCTGGTTTTCTAACATTGGCTCAGTTTGACAGTCAATTTTCAAGACATGTTTGACCATCAATAACTTTAATTGCATATAATCACGAAAGTTATGTAAGCTGCCTTTGAATTTTTCGTAACATGTAATTTCTGAAAAGTAAAATTTTATGGTCCGTTATTATATGAATATAAAGTTATCAGTGGTCAAACATGATTAATAAACAATATTATTAATCTTATGAGATATTGTTAGATTCGTCGTAACATGTAGTTAATAAATATCAATTCTTATGCCACCATTATTATCCGTAGTTACTTATATTTATAATCAAACATATTTTTTGGAGACCGTAAAAAAATTCTGTGCAAATTCCCCCGGGACGGATAAAGTATTAAAATTTTAATAATATTTACATGAAAATATTAAACGTAAAATATGTGCATTATGAATAAATAATAGTTAATTATATAATAAATTAGTGTGTACATAGCGGGTAAAGTGGGGCGGGGCGGGGGTGGGGTGGGTATGAACTTATATCCATGCACAACCCACTACCCATGTCGGGTATCAATTTTCAAACCCATACTCGCCCCACCCCCACGAAAACTACATCCATACCCATCCCATTGGGGTGGATGTGGGGCGAACCTCCACCAAAATCCGCCCCATTGCCATCCCTAATCTGGAGTGTGAGAACCGTACATAGCTTAATCATACTACTCCCTCCGTCCCAACTAGGGAAGATCATGGGACGGGTCCAATAAGATTTGGACCCGACCCTAAAATTTTTTTAGTTAGACCCATACTCGACTCGGACCCGATCTGGACTCAGAGGGTCTGAAAATTTTAGACCCATACCCAAATTCGATGGGTCTAAACAGGTCTTGGGTCCAAAATGGGTTCAAAATGAGTCTAACTTTATTTTTTTTTCAATAAATAAAATATGTATTATCTTAAATGCAAATTAATTCAAGTTCAATATGGACATGAATTAATTTTTCAAGAAAAAAAATATACAATACATATTATTTATTTGTTTAAAAATAAAAATACAAAGAAGATATGAAAGTAATTAGAAATTAGGATAAATAATACTATATCTTGTTAGGGTAGTATGGGTCTACGAGTTGGATCTGGGTCTTAATATTTTAGACCCGGACCTGAAGGCGTTTGTTAAAATCTTTACCTATTCCCGGACCTCTGGGGGTCTAAATTTTTTGGACCCATACCTGACCCAAGGATTCTAAACCCCATGGGTCTGGGTCGGGTCCTAAACCCATGACCATCCCTGACTCCCAATAAAAGGTTCCTACTTTCTATTTTCGTTCGTCCCAACCAAAGAGTCCTATTTTCATTCTCTCTTTTTGGCAAAAAATGTACTTTAATAAATCAATTTTACCCTTACTACACTTTTATAATTACATATCAAACCTTTAAATTTAAAGAGAAAAATGCTTGTACAACCTACCTAATTCACATAAGTGTCAATATAACCTTTTGATGATTGAAAGTGCAAATACATGCCTAGATACTTGATGCAAGTGCAACTTTACCCATTTCGACACTTTACGGTTCGATTTTATTGAAAAGACGACTATAATGCAAAGTTTTGGAAAGGGCGATCTTTCCATAAACTTATGGAAAGACGGGTTTAAATAGAATAAAAAAGGTAAAAGATCTTAGTTGCAATATTAAAAAATTATGATGCAACGTATAATAGTTATAAAGTTTATAACTCAATGCATGCAACCCAAAAATTTTATCTTCATTTCTTCTAATTTACACTTCCTTGATTTTTCCATGACTTATGAAAAAACCGTCTTTCAAGAGACGAACTCTTTTACCTTTCAGAAAATAAAAGAAAAATTTAAAAGAAAGTGATCCTTCTTGGTTCTTCTCTTAGGTCGGCCTCTGCTCAAGAAATGGCATCCAAACCGCCGCTGCTCAATAAATGGCATCCAACCCCATTTCCTGCTTGATTTTCTCTAAGTCCGCAACTCAATAATGGCAGAACTTCGCCAAGAAAGAAGATTTTTTTAGTTTCCTTCTAGGCAATTGTTTAATCCTACACAGTGGCGGAACCTACACAAATTTTAAAGGGGGCTGAATTACATTGGCATCTTCGGGGTGGACAAATTTCCTTCCTAAACGGGGCCCTTTTCAATTTTATTGAGCCGGGACAGACAAAGACATGAAGAGTATTGCTCCCTTAGTTCGTCGGAGTTTACCGGGGCGGCCGCACCGCCTCGCCCCGGTTTAGTTCCGCCAGTGATCCTACAGGATGTCTGCATTCCCTTACCAGACATAAATCCGCCCACAAAATTGATTGCAGGGGTATTTCCCTGATTCCGACGGCGACTCAAACCCAGGTCATAGCACACACGCCGAAAATTGAGTCTTCTTGGGCTAACACCGATTTTGGCGAGCCCTCCCAGTGGCCTCGTTCCTTAGGTGGCGATTCCCCCTTCAATGTTGATAGAGGTTAATCCCAAGAAGGCCATTGGGCCAAAGGTATGGCAGCCCAGTTAGGGGAATATTTAATACTCTAACTTAATTACTGCATTCGTGGGTAATTAAGAGCGATAATTAAGGAGAACGTTATTTAGGACATTGAGTATATATACAAGGTACACATTTACTTATAATTCATTCTGTCTTAATCATATTTGGACACTTGGACTAATTTAGGCATCAGAGTGATGGCCCATGGAACCTTAGGGACAGTTTAATTGCAGGTTAGTTTGAGAAGAACCCAAACCTACGAACTGGTCGATGGTAAGCCAGGTCAAGGGTATTGAGATTTTATGTCCACGGTAGTGCGAAGGAGTGAAAGATTAAGGTCAATAAGTACGGGGGCTGGATCTCCACCAAGTTAACATCGGAGAATCCAGGAGGAGAAAATGATGCCCGCATCGAGGACAGTGAAATGACTAACATTCAAACGACAGGAACGAAGTTGCAGGCAGAGCCTAATACAAGCGTAGGCCACGAGGGGGGGGGGGCAAACCTCAGTGCCGGTTGGCGCAAATACCCCGGCGCCAACCCAGAGCAATTTTTCGGGGCCCTCGGGGACACTGGAAGTAACGGAAGAGCAACCGATTCCCTGCTCAAAAGGGTGGCTGATCCGAGGGATGGAAGGTTTACAGAGCTTTCGGGAGATTCATATATGGAAGCCTATGGTCAACATGGGTAAGGATATTAGAATGCGGGGATGGCAACCCCAAATCAAGATGTGGAATGAGCAGCTCAGGTCTTGGCTGCGACCAGTTACAAAATCACCCCTCCTCCGAGGGATGATAGAGTCACGATGGGGGCAGTACTGCCCTCACCTTTGGGAATAACTATGGGGTGGGCTTCTCAACCCCCGATAGCCTACCCTTACCAGGGATATGTTGGAGAACCGCTACAGGCTAGGCCCCAGCCTTCTATTCCTAGTTATTCCCAAGGTCCCGTATATGCGCTACCTCCGCTAGCCCCATTTACTCCTACCCTCAACTTGGCCGGTCCAGGAGCAACATATGGCATAATGGCCTCTTCTGGCACTCAAGGATACGGGAGTATAGGAATCAGTAAGGGGCCGTACAATCCTTATGTCCAACCACTCACACCACTAGTATACCCGAACCTCAGACAACATTGGATTAACCCGGGATATGGAGAAACCCAACCTCTTTATATGCCACAATTGGGTGGTCACGATAGGGGGGGGGGGCTGAACCTGCCTGAGGGGCAGTACGAACCCCCTCGGATGCAAGTGAATCGTTAAGATAGGAATTGGATAGGGTTATCGGCCCCTTGGGCCAAGCTACAGGATCTCCTTTCAGCTCGGTGATCACCGGGCTTCGATGGCCAACAGGAGTGAAGCCCCCCGGAAGGACTTCCCACATACAGTGGTGAAACTGACCCTCAAGAGTTCATCAAGACATTCCTGGGCTTGATGAATTCGATGGATTTTGATGAGAAATTGACATGCAAGCTGGTAGGTAGCTACATACGGAGAAAGACACAAGAGTGGTTTAATAAATTGCCAAGGGGCTTGCTTCGATCGTATCAGGATTTCAGTGAAGCATTGTTAAGCTAGCACGCACAGAAGAAGTTTACCAAAACTTTGTTAGAACTCTACCAGACGAAGCAAAAGGCAGTGGAAAGTACGGAAACATTCTATCACTGTTGTGTAGATGAGAGTTTGGGGGTGATAGAAATGATGGGAAATAAGGTAATCCAGGGGTACCTGCTGGGGATGCAGGACTTGGAATTATACAAGAAGCTGAGTACTAATACCCCTAAGACTTTGCAAAAAACTTCACGAGGTCGTAGAGCAGTATTCGAGGGTAGAGTAGGCAAGTAGAAGGAAAAGAGATAGCCTTGCAGAGAAAGCATGAAGAAATGTAGAGCATAGAGGAAAAAGGTCAGTCGAACCCATACGAACACCATTCGAGAGGTATAATCCATTACTTCCAACACTCGGAGGAAGAAGCCCTGCACAGATTTTAAGCATACATAGAGGGTTGTTCCGGACATTCCCACCCTTGCAGAGTTCGCACAACTCGGTTGCAGCCCGGAGAGCAACAAATCAGTACTGTGATCATCACAGGGATTATGGCCATGACACAAACGATTGCATGCAGTTAAGGATGTAGATTGATTGGTGTGAACGGGAAAGACGGTTTCAAGGACAGGGACATAGGAACCAGGCTACCCCTTCGAGGCCCCGGATGAACCAGTGGTAGCCTTATAGAAGAAACAATTAAAATAATGGGGGTAGAGGAGATAAATGGCCTCAAGAACAGGTGGTTCGAGATAGGCGGAGGAAGGAAGACATGATAGACCCCAGGAACAACACAGGGGAAATCAAGGAAACCAAAATGGAGAAAACCCATCCGTGCGAAGGGTAATTAACGTCATCAATGGCATGGTGGGAGAGAGATCTTTGAACACCGTCATAAGAGTTGAAGCTCGAAGGGTTCCTGTGGAAGAGCCCAGTCATAAGAGGTTTCGATCGCATGCGATTGTCACTTTCTCGGAAGCGGATGCTGTGCTGGACCAAACTCCCCATGCGGATCCTATGGTATTTTCAACCATTATTGGAACTTCCTTGATAAGAAGGGTGTTCATTGATGATGGAAGCAAGGTAGAAGTGATATTTGCTGAGTGTTTTGACCAGTTAGACATAAGACGTGAAAACTTGAAAAGTCTGCCTCCCCTTTGTTAGGATTCACGGGAAACCCAATATTCCCCATAGGAGAGATAACATTTCCCATTTGAGTAGCGGATGGTGACAAGGAAGTGACCATCATGTGTAATTTTGCTATCATGGATGCTCTTTCCCCTTATAATGTGATTTTAGGAAGGCTATGGATATGCCAAGCTCGGGCGGTCTGGTCACCCTATCACTTGATGATGAAGTTCCCAACTGAGAAAAAGGTGGCATCCATTCGAGAAGATCAGACTGTGGCCCGAAGATGTAACCTCACGATGGTACGGGAAACGAGGAAGTGAAGGGATGTAGCTACAGTACATACAGAGGTAGGATTAGTTGATACAACACATATGCCTATTCGGGATAAAGGGTTAGTAGCTGTTGGGAAACTAATTCCCGAGGATGTGAAAGGAAGACTGAAAGACTTGTTAGGAGAGTACGGAGACGTGTTCTCATGGGATATCTCTGACATGACAGGGGGTCCCTTCGAGTCTCGCACTACATAAACTGAACATTAACTCCTCAATTAAGCCAGTGCAGGAGAAGAGAAAGATGTTCGCTCCCGAAAGAGCTAAGGAAATTAAAGAAGAGGTGGAGAAGTTATTGAGGACAGACGTAATCGAGGAGGTATTCTATCCTGATTGGATTGCTAACCCAGTCATGGTTCCAAAGCATGATGGAGCATGGATGTTGTGTATAGATTTTACTGACTTAAATAAGTGTTTCCCCAAAGATAGTTACCCGTTGCCACCAATCGACAAGCTGGTGGAAGCCATCACTGGATATCGAATTTTGGCATTCTTTGATGCGCATAAGGGGTATCACCAAGTCCTCATGGCAGAGGAAGACAAGGAAAAGATATAATTTATTATAGACGTGGGCACATACTGCTATAAGAAGATGCCCTTTGGGTTAAAGAATGCTGGTGATTAGACTGTTTAGGGGATATATATGGAAGAATATGGAAATATATGTGGATGACATGGTGGTCAAAAGCAAAAGTTATGAAGAATTCTTAAAAGATCTGGAAGAAACATCTGGTAGGCTTAGAAATGCTAATTTGAAGTTGAACCCGTCTAAGTGTGCTATTGGTGTGGGGGCAGGGAAGTTTCTTGGATTTATGGTCTCAGAGAGGGGGATCGATGTAAACCCGGAAAAGGTCGAAGCTCTGATCGATAAAGGATGTGCAGAAGCTTACATGGTCTCTAGCAGCATTAAGCAGGTTCTTATTGAAGAGGCGCTTACCCTTCTTTGATGTTATTCAAAGGGCAAAGAAGTTGAGTGGAATGGAAAGTGCGATGAGGCATTCGAGAAGTTGAAAGAACATTTGGGGACATACCCTACCTTGATGAAACCAGACAAGGATGAGACACTGTACTTGTATATTTCCACGTCGCCGCTAGCAATTAGCCCAGCTCCGGTAAAAGAAAAAGAAAAGGTTTAGCATCCAATTTACTTTGTTAGTCGTGCCTTTAGGGGCCAGAGACAAGTTATACGGTTCTCGAAAGGTTAATTCTAGCCCTCGTACATGCAACCCAAAGGTTGAGACCCTATTTCCAGGGACATAAGATAGTGGTGCTCACGAACCACCCCATTCAAAAAATCCTGCTAAGGCTAGAGATTTCAGGAAGAATGATGAACTGGGTAGTAGAATTGGGAGAGCATGATATCCAGTATCAACCTCGAGTGGTGATCAGGGGGCAGGCGCTGGCAGACTTTATAGTGGAAACTACAGAGCCCCTCGAGGTGTGTTTAGATCCCATTCAAGATGAGGAAACAAGGAAAAGAAAGATATGGAAGTTGTATGTGGATGGTTCGTCACATTCAAGAGGAAGTGGAGCTACTAACTAGCCCTAATGGCAGAGATTATCCTATGCATTGAACTTTTCATTTAAAGAAACTAACAATGAAGCTGAGTAAGAGGCACTGATCACTGGATTCTGACTCGCAAGAGAGCTGCAGGTGGAGGAACTGGAGGTTTTCAGTGACTCAAATTGTGGTTCAGCAGGTGAATGGAGAGTACAAGGCCAGAGAGCATAACCTACAGAGATACCTCGAGGTAGTGAAGAACTTGTTAAAAATTTTCAAATCTTATACTTTGACAGAAGTTCTAAGGGAAAGCAATCACAAAGAAGATGCTCTAAGTAAGCTCGCTTCTTCGGATTAGGGAACTCAATCCCAACAACTCCTCATGAAAACTTTAAGCAGGCAAAATTTTGAAGAACCTGTGGTGATGGAGATTGTAGTGGAAGACTCCTGGATGACACCTTTCGTGGTGTATCTTCGGGAGGGAGTCCTGCCAAAAAATGAAGTGGATGCTAGAAAGATAAGGTTGAAGGCTCCAATGTATGTTTTGCAGGAAGAAGATATGTATAGAAAGGGTCATTTGCAGCCATTACTTCGATGTGTTAACTCTTATGAAGCTGATTATCTCATAACAGAGGTTCACGAATGGGTATGCGGCAGCCACCAGGGAGCCAGGTCCGTGGCGAGGAGGCTTATTCGAGCGGGTTTTTATTGGCCGACAATGTTCGAGGATGCAAACCGGTAGTCAGGCTTGCCATCAATGTCAGAGACATGCACCTATAACACATGTTCCACAGGACGAAAAGAGAAACATGTATAGTTTGTGGCCATTTGACAAATGGGGGACTGATTTAGTGGGCCTTTTTCTGAAAGCGCCAGGAAAATTCAGATACCTAATAGTAGATGTTGATTATTTCACAAAGTGGGAAGAGGCTGAGCCCTTGACAAAAATAAGAGGAAAACAGTCATCTCATTTTGCGGAAAGAACACTGTGTGCCATTTTGGAATCCCAAGAACAATCATTACGGACAACGGAACACATTTTTCTCAGGATTCCTTTAAGAAGTGGTGCGAGGAAATCAGATTAAGCAAAAGATGACATCTGTTTACCACCCCAAGCTAACGAGCAAGTGGAGGTGACCAACAGAACAATAGTAAATGGAATACGAGCACACCTCGAGAGGGCGGAAGGTAACTGGATATGGGAATTACCCAATGTGTTGTGGGCATATTGGACAGCTGAGTCTTCCACTACTAGGGAAATGCCTTATAGTCTCGTATATAGCTCGGAAGCAGTAATTCCTATGGAAATAGGAGTTCCTAGCCAAATGATGATGACTGCTACAGATGAAATGATCAATCAACAAAACCGATGTCTGGATTTGGATATGGTGGAGGAAAAGAGAGAGTTAGCTTCTCTACACAAAGCTAAAGTGAAGGAATGGGTCAGAAGATACCATGACAGAAGGGTATAGAAGGTGTTGTTTAACCCGAGAGACTTGGTAATGAGGAAAAATGAGAAAAGCAGAAAGGAACCTGAGGGGAAGTTAGCTGCAAATTGGGAAGGACCTTATAAAGTGATCGAATCGCACCCGGAAGGATGCTATGTTCTTGAACAGATGAATGGGGTTCGAGTTCCAAGAAGGTGGAACATTACCAACTTGAGAAAATACTACCAGCTATGATGTTCAAGTGGTTTTCTCTAAAGCGACACTCTAGTTGATGTTTGAGTGGGTTGCTTTAAAGTGGCACTCTAGATGATATTTCTAGCTACGGCTGATGTTCGAGTGGTTTGCTCTAAAGCAGCACTCTTGTTGATGTTCGAGTGGTTTGCTCTAAAGCGGTATTCTAGTTGATGTTCAAGTTGTTTGATCTAAAGCGGCACTCTAGTTGATGTTAGAATGGTTTTCTCTAAAGCGGCACTCTGGTTGATGTTCGATTGGGTTGCTTTAAAGCGGCGCTCTAGATGATATTTTCAGCTGCGGCTGATGTTTGAGTGGTTTGCTCTAAAGCACCACTCGAAGGCTATCTTGTAATCTTGAAATGATAAACTAGTAGGCGAGATTAGCAGGATATAGGTGGAAACACCGAACATGGATAAAATGCTTGTGTCTCTAAATTACTTAATTTCTACTTACCAAACATATTCGTACTTTGCCCCATTTAAGGAAATTGCACAAGGCACTCATATTCGAGGGGTAAAGTATAAGAGATGGAAAGAATATTTGTTGTTTATTCAAAATTCAACGAATATATTAGGAATACAATATTGATACTAACAACTATCTAAGTTTATTCGTCTTAATATATTTATCTAGTGGGAGGAAATCCCGCCTAAAAAAACTCTTCAGTGGAGATTGGTTTTCCAAGCTCCTTCACGTTTGTCTCTATTTCTTTGAGTTCTTCAAGTTTTATACCAGCTGCCCTTCAGATATCCTTCATTTGTTCCTCTATAGGATATTCTGAGAGATCAAGGGGAGTGACGAAGACGGTCTTACACCGCTTCTTCGTGGAAGATTCGAATGGGCCCTTTGAGGATAACCCATTACTTTTGCAACGTTTTGAGGAAGCTCATTGGGTAAATTTTCTCGAAGGGACAAGATACCGTTTAGCTTCCTTAGTGACAGACTTATGTGATCAAGGGGTAGAACGAAAGCTCGAGGGGGTGAATCCCTTTACCTTCAGCTCTGCTAGCCAATCAAGAATGAGGTCAAAAGCTTTTTTTTGCCGAGGAGTCCCATTCTCATGAACGTTGACTTCTTCCATCCAGTAATGAGTAGCTTTAAGTAGAAACTTAGGAAGATGATCATTGCTGATTAATTAGGAGGAGGGAATGCCGTGGGAAAGCATGTGGGCACGAAGGCTTACTTCGTGTGCGGCAATTTTTTCTTCGAAATTAGCGAAACGCTGCTTCACTTCTGTGGCTTGTATCTTCTAGGCCTCGATCTCCTCAATAAGTTTTACATTCTTGGATAAAAGAGATTCCACAAAAGAGCTATCTTCACCTGGGGGGCTCCCTCAAGGGGCCGGAGGAGGTTCGCTTGAAGAAGTGGGACCCTCGCTAGCTATCTTCCAAGCGAGCTAGTCCTCTTCAAGGCTAGCCACTCTGCGTTGAGCTAATAGATATTGTTCGGCAAGTAATTCCCTCTGGGCTACCAGTCTGTGATTTTTGCCCAAGCAACCAATTAGGCGCCCTTCTACTACTAGAAGCCTAGTTGCAGTGGCAAAGCAAGATTTCAGAGAACCAAACTTCAAATAAATTTGACGCATTAGTTCTTCTAGTTCTTTATCAGCGGGATCAAGACCCTTAACCACTTCTAAGGGATAAGTACCATTAAATTCTTTTCTAAGGAAATCCTTAACAAACCCCTTAAAAGTGGGATGGTCTTTAGATTCCCACAACTTCATCTCAACTTCTAGTCGGTGAAGCTTGTCCTTCAAGGAGTCCTTCTCTTGATTACACTTAGAAAGATCTCGAAGGGCGATCAGTAGTTTTGAGTGTGTCTCATTCAGCTTTTTTTGGGCACTCAAAAGCTCCTTACAAGCGCCTTCTAACACCATCTTCAACAAATTATACTACGAAAAGAAAACAAACGTAAAATCAATAAGTCACGGAAAAATGTATTTTTATTGATACTCAAAGTAAAAAAAAAGAGTTACAATTGAGGGGCCCTAAGTGAAAAAAATACAATCAGGGACCAACCCTAGAATCATCTTCCTTTGATGTGGAAGCAATCATTTCTTCCACTCGGCTGTCGATGGAATCCTGCTCAAGAGAGGCGTCAGTTGCCTCTAGATGGGGGATCGCTCGAATCCCCTCAGCAGTGAAGAACAACCCTTTGGAATTGATGAAATCCAATAGGGCAAAATGAAGGCTATTGTTCTTAATGGCCTCGTCCCATTTTGCGTCAAGAGTGGTTTCGAGCTCTGGATTAACTAGTTCGTCCACCTGCTTGGCCAGATCTTCAGATAGAGAGGCAGCCACTTCTGGCTTTAAATGGTCCTCGGCTAATTCACTACAGCCAATTTTCTTGGCCACACCCAGAAGATCCAGGAAAAGTTTAAGCAGCTCAGGGCTGTTAAACAGCTTGTGTTTGAAGGCCTCAGATCCTCTGCAGCTTGAACCCTCTTCGCGATGGTGTCATTCTCTAACGTCCATTGATGCCTCTCGGTATCAACACCTTGCCTCTCTCCTTCCAGAAGTTTTTGTTTTTCCTCAAGCGCCCTATCTTTTTCCTTAAACGCCCTATCCTTCTCTTCGAGGACTCTATCTTTCTCCTCGAGAGCCCGCTGGTGATCCTCGAGAGATTTCATTAGCCATAAAATCTCAGCATCTTGTTTACTGAGCTCTTCACGGAAGTTACCGCGTCCAGAGGAAAAAATGGAAAAGAAAGCCGCCATTCTCTCGGTGGCCTCGTGAAAAATTTGGGAGGCATGGTAAAACAACTCAGCTCAGATTGATGAAATAAAAAAAGAGGGATGCTAAATAAGTATTTTTAAAAAAAATGGAGGAAAACCTCAGGGTCAAAGGCCATCTTCGAGAGGTAATGCTTGATCCTGGATATGGATGCCGCATCATTCGAAGGGGGAGGATACTGTTTATGAATATCGTCACCACCATGTGTTCCTATCAATGACCTTGTTGAAGAGAAATCAATAGTGTTGCTGTTCACCCTCGCTTTCTGGCAAATGCTCCTGGCGTGAGGTGGCTGCTCATCACCAATAGTTGAGAAAAGCCTTTCGTGGCCCATTCCAAGAGGGGAAGCTGGGTTCAAGGGGAGAGACACCAGATTTGGGGGAGTGGAAGCCTAATTCGAGGACTCAATAATTCCCTTGGGAGGAGCCTGGCCCTGCTTCGAGGGCTTCTGCTTCTTTAAGCCTTAGCGAGACCCACTGAAAAAGGAAAAAGAAAGTCAGTAACAATAAACTCAATAACATAACAAATAGGAGAAGTATTGCTCTATTAAGGCACCTTCAGGGGCTCCTGAATGCCTAACATCACTAACGATGGTCTCGAGGGGAGGGCCATCTCTGGGGCCCTCGAGTCCTCTTCTCATCTTTCTGGTATCCCTCCGGAGTGTTTTATATCCATATTCTTCGTACATTATGGGCAAGAATGCAAAGCCGCCAATCTAGGAGTTGTGATTGTTGAAGAGGTTGTAGTCGAGGGGGTTGGACAATAGTTTTTTTCTATCCCTCTCGAGGGCATCTGGGCAGATACATTCCCAAGGTTTGGGAGATTCAACTCGCACGACCCAATTCCACGGAAGAACTCGATACCTCCTGCTATCAAACTCGATACCTTTCTTCCAGATTTTCCAGTCACCCGAATTGCCAGGAACCCCCAAAAACCTTATGGTGTACCTCTTGGCTGACAAACATGATAATCATATCGGTAGATCGCCCGCTATAGGACACAAAGTATAGCGAACGAAGCAGCTTATAACTAAGCTTAATACCAAACTCATCACATATAGTCAAGAACATCATAATGATTACCAATTCATTGGGATGGACTTGTGCAGGGCTCACCTAGAATTGTCTAAGAAGTTTGAAAGGGCGAAAGGGAAATGTGAGCCTGTAGCAAAGATGTCTGAGGGAAATAGACGATCTTCTTTCGGTGAGGTTATGGGGGTTTTTTCCCTCTCAGAAGGGTTGAAAATCGGCATCCGGGGCTACTCATTGGCCAAGAGGGATTGAGTCCAAAATTTTGGAAATAGGGGTTCCCACTACTGGAACTGGGGGCTTCCTCCATGAGTTCTTCAGCCTCAATCTTTGATAAACCCCCTTTTTCTTCTTTTGAGAGGGTTTAGCTGGAAGAGATACCTGAGGCGCTCTAGAGGCCCCCTCAAGGATTGTCCTCTCCTCCTCTTCTCTAGCTTCGAGAGGCACCTCCTTGTAGGGCAAAGATGTACTTGACACCATTTTCGACTCAGGTTCTAGATTCAGAGGAGGGTAGAAACTAATCTTGCCATTCGTAGGGGACCTCTATCTGTAGGGCTTTCCCAGGCCTGGAGGCCAAGTTTCAACGGCATCTCGAGGAGGCATGTCAGCTATGGGGAAAACCCTCTCTTCCTTAGGACTATTACCAACATGATCAGATACGCCCTCTCCAGCATCTGAGTCGTGCCGGAGTTCTTCGGAATGAATGCATTCCGAATCACTAACGGCCCTCTCTGGCGTGTTAACCCTTGTTTCGCCTACCCTAACCTCATTGAAAAATTTCTCGGCAGTGGAACCCTCATCAGAGCGGGCTATGATTGTAAGGGGAGGAAACAAAAATATTTGAATAAGAATAGGGATAAAAGAACTTACTGATTTTCTAGGAAAGGTGATGGGAATTAAATCGCTCGAGAGAGAAATGCAGAAAGAATGCTTGTAAGAAGATGCCTACAAACGAGAAAAGTGAATAACGAAGAGCGGATGAGAGGTAATTATGGAGGCTGAAGTGATAGATAATTATTACTACTTTGGAAATATAAAAGTTATGGAAAGACATAGTCACTTTTTTGTCTTCTGACAACGCACTGTTTGGGGAGCAGTGACACATGCAATTGTACAGCATGCGCGCACCCTTTTGGAATCCTAAACGATGGAGTTGATTAAAAAACCAGGTTCTCTTCCTCGAAGGCAGGAGCAACGAAGTGCATGGTTCATTTTGAGTCTTCAAAGTCCTCGAATTGTCCTATAAATTCGAGACCTCGAAGACCTTTGTGACATTCCAGCTTTCTAAGGTCGAGAACCTACTTTTCTAGGGGCTCTTGATAGAGGTTAAAGCCAAGAAGGCCATTGGGCCGAAGGTATGACAACCTAGTTAGGGGAATATTTAATACTCTAACTTAATTACCGCATTCGTGGGTAATTAAGGGCAATAATTAAGGAGAATGTTATTTAAGACATGGAGTATAAATACAAGGTATGCATTTACTTATGATTCATTCTGTCTTAATCATATTTGGATGCTTGGACTAGCTTAGGCATCAGAGTGCTGACCCCTGGAACCCTAGGGAAAGTTTAATTACAGGTTAGTTTGAGAAGAACCTAGGCCATGAACTGGTCGGTGGTCGAAGATGCATAAATTGTTACTTAGATTGGGAACAAGATGGTGGCGTCGGTGCTAGGGTTGGGCTTGATACGGTGGCGGCGGAGTTGGGTGGTGGTGGAGAGCTGGGCGGAGGTGGTTTGTGGCGGGGAGGGTAGTGGTCGGACATGGTAGTTGTGGTGGCCAGGAGTGGTGGTTGTGGTGGATGGGAGGTGCTGGTTGAGGCGGACGGAGGTGAAAATTGGGGTAAGATGGGTACGAAGAAGAAGACAAAAAAGGGGTAAAGGGAAAATGAATTTTCAGCTTTGGCCCAAAGGGCATTTTGGTTATTTTCAATCTGCCAATGGTTTGAAAGGGCAAGTCAATGCCAGAATATACTCTAGAGGGTTATATTAGAACTTTCATTATGTAGTTAGGGTTATTTTTGTACTAAACATTATCTGAGGGTTATATTGGAACTTACTTACCACCGTTCCTCACTCACGTTCCTCACACACCACCACTACCACCGTTCAAATCAGCTCCTCCGTTCCTCACACACCACCACCAAATCATCCTTTTCCACCTATTTATTCCTCCCACCAAATCAACTCTCTTATTTCTCCTCTCTCGGAAATCCTATTCGTGCGGCAGCGCTGCTGCATCATTCTGGGTTGCTTCAATTCCTCTGCCGTCGGCTCCCACTTCAAATGCATCAACAAAATTCTCTCTGCTTCAAACCCATCGGTAGAATTCTCTCTGCATCGGTGCCATCTCCGTAGACTCTTTCACCTAAATCCGAATATAGGCGCATAAATGTTGGGGTTGGGGTTGTGGTTCAGGTGTGTTACTATTAAATCACGATGATGGTCGTGTGATCAATGGTTACGTTGATGGTTGCTAATTGTTCAACGGTGGCGGTGGTTGCTAGTTGTTCAGTGGTGGCGCTGCGGTGGTTTCAGACTTGATTAAGCATTAGGGATGAAAGTGATTAGGGATGATGAAGAGGAATGCTTATTCTTTATCAATTTCCATTTTTACCCCCACATGATTCCATCTTTTTCCTTCCTGGTCCCAGTGCCTAAATGCGCGGGCCAAAAGATGATCGGCCTCTTTGGCAGGGACGGAGGGAGTAGTTCCCCCCTCCCCATCAGCCACTTGCTAGCGCACCTGACCTAACACTACCAACCGAGGCTATTGTTAGTGAAGACACAACCAACCACGCAGCTCTACACTATCACAGGCTCCGACCATTTCAGTGCAAGTGAAGATACAACCGCTGTCTCCTTTCCCTCTCAGATCAAATTTCATCGAAATCACATTTGAAGTACAAATCGACCGGGATTGCTTAATCAAAAGAAGGGGATTAGATTACCCGTATAACTGATGATTATATACTTGAAGAGTCAAGCATACGTCAATGTTCTGGGTGAGAAATTACGTCGTCGCTGTTGCCGGAGAATTTATTGATATAGATGAGGAGAAATAGAGGAGGCAGTCTCGTGATTCTTCCCTTCATTCTTTCTTTTGTTGTTTTAACATATCACTTGATATAATAAAAGGTAAAGTCTTGGGAAAAAACATCTTTCCATAAGCTTATGGAAATATGGGGTTTAATTAGAATAACAAAAGATAAAAGGTCTTAGTTGCAATATTAAAATTTATTATGCAACATATAGTACTTATAAAGTTTATAACCCGATTCATGCAATCCGAAAATTTTATCTTCATTTCTTCTAATTTTCACTTTAAACCTTGGTCTTTCCATAACTTATGGAAAAACTGTCTTTCTTGAGACGGACTCATAATAAAATGACTAAAATCCAACTGTAAAAGGTTTCTTAATTGTATAAAATTTCCTTTTCTTAATGCCTTGCCCCTTTTCTTCTTGTTTTTTTTATAAGTTGAGGGGTAAAATGACTATTCCATTAAAATTTGGCCAAACTTCCCATTGACAAATTAAGTCAATGGCGCCCACAGTTAGATTGACATGTACATAATAAAACTAGGGTTATAATGACACTCTCATTTTACAGGCTTATATTGGTACTTTTAGTCTAAAGTTAGGGTCATTTTGACACTATACTATTTTAAAAATTATAAATGAAATGAGAAAGGTTAAAAAAAAAAGTTAAAATTTACAGCAGTAGCAAGGTGAGAACCCATTATAGGAGAGAAGGTATAGGAAAAAATTATTTTATTTTTATATAAATTTAGTAAAGAAAATCAGGGCCATATTCCGTTGAGTCATTAAGGCCGGGCCAAAGCCGTCCTTGGTTTCATATGATATGTTTTGATTGAAATTTTAGTATGACATAAACATAACAAATTGATTGATAATATTTTTTGAATTTTCATGTCCAATACTACATTACAATTATAATTTCGGTATGACACATCAATCATTGAATGAACAAAATTGTAATTGAGCCCATACATATAAATGAATTCCTATTACTTTATCTTGGATAAACAAGGGGTGTTTTCAAAAATGAAATTATGAAAATAGAAGCTCTACTTAACACACTCAAAACACAATTGTGCTACATCAGATTTATGTTTCCGCTTAACCATTATATTTGAGATACTTTTATAGGTTGAAGATTTATTAATATAACATATCAATTGAACTTTAATCAATAAAATCTTGCATTTGAGATGCTTGTGGTTCATGCATCCCAATTTTTCGTTGCCGCTGTGGCACGGTCCATGGCCGGAATCTGCAAGACAAAGACCCCGAAGGTTTCCAGAGGGAAGAGACTCCGACGATCCAGAGCAAACAAGATTACAAGAGTGTAAATAGGAATAAATAGTTAAGTTTGTAGGGTTACCTTTAGCCTTTATATAGGTTGACAAGTATTTGTTTGCTTGTGGAGGAAGTACTTCTCCCCTGGGCTGGCCCAAAAGATACTACACAAGAGGTAAAATAGGGAACTTGGGCCGGCCGTACTTAGGCACTTGGGCCTAGTACGAATTTACACATTATCAATAATCCCCTAGAAAGTTGAGGGTTCGGCCTTCAAATTTATCCCAAGAGCATGGGTTTGAATTTACGTTCTTCCCCACAAACCCGGTGGTTTACCCTTTGATAGGGTTGCTTAAAGTTTATCATTGAGTGGGGGTACGACTTCCACTGGGGCTTTTGAGCCCCTGCAATGTGGTGAAGGTTGGTTCCAGGGGTGGATTCGAAATCCTCCACTTTAGCTTTGAGTTTGTCTCTCGAGCGGATTATTTTGATTGGGGGGGGGGGGGGGGTTGACCCTCGGCTTTCTAATCTGTGTTAGAGCCCAAGGCCTGGCTTCAAACCTGCTTAATTTATAGAGGAGCTTCGAGCCCCAGTGGTTAGGAACATGGGGTTCGATCCTCAGTCTTCTGATCTGCCAAATGGTTAGGAATAAGGGGTTTGACCCTCAGCCTTCTAATCTGTGCTAGAAACTGAGGGCTTGGCTCTAACCCTTTTTATTTTACAAGTAAGCTTCAAGCCCCAAATGGTTAGGAATATGTGGTTCGATCCTCAGCCTTCTAATTTGTGTTAGAAACTGAGGGCTTGGTTTCGACCCTTTTTATTTTATATGGAAGCTTCAATCCCCAAATTGTTAGGAATAAGGGGTTTGACCCCCACCCTTCTAATATGTGCTAGAAATCGAGGGTCTGGCTTTGACCCTTTTTATTTTACAAGGGAGCTTCAAGCCTCAAATGGTTAGGAATAGGGGGTTCGACCCTCAGTCTTCTAATCTGTGCTAGAAATCGAGAGCCTAGCTTTGGCGTGAGAAGTGGAAAGGTCACGAGGGCGTGATGGCCACTCATACTTTAGAGCGCGTGTGGTTCAGGTTGGATTTGATGTGCGGCACTTTCTCCATTAATGCTTAGGGTTTCTCACCCACGGAGTCCATTTATCCACGTACTCACTTACTGTTTAGCGGCCCAAGGTAATCATTACCTTTTATTCCCTCTATATAAGGCACTTCTCCTCACTGTTTACACAAATCACTTTCAAATTTCAAACTTTCTTCCCCCCTCTCTCTCTCTTCTCAGAGCGATTCAGGGCGTTTCTTTCCCCGCAAACATTTCCAAAGAGCTCTAGCCAAACTCTGGCTAAGAACCAGTAAATTTCCCCTTACCTGACCCTTTCTTTCTCTTATTGAAAGGTTGCAAACACCGTTTGGGGGACAGAGCTCTATTTTGGCCTATTTTCCGACTGCTTCCCCCACCGGCTGGGTTGAGAGTTCTCTTCTTCAAGATTCTATCATTCTTAAGTCATCGGCCACCAGTCTCAATTCAGCCAATAGGGAAGGCAGAGAAAGCTCTACTGAATGCCCGGTGCTGCCATCGTAAGTGGGTCACTTTGAGGTTGCGGGTTCCAAGGGAGACTGGGGTTTATAAGATAAGAAGGACCGATCTTTCATTTTTGAAAAGATTTTAACTCCAATTCCTGAAAGTCCCTAGCCAATCCCCAAGGAATTATCCCAGTTGCTATCATCCCTCCCCCTTTTAGTTACGGTTCCGGAGGACCTGCGGTTGGAGGTCCTTTGAGAAGATAAAAACCCTATGGATATGAGACCTAAGAGGTGCACCATTTATGAGCGCCATTTCAAGTTTGGGCTTTGTTTTCCCTTACCCCCATATCCTCTCTCGACTTCTCGAGGAGCACCGGGTAAGCCTAGCCCAACTCCATTCGAACGTCATACTCATTACCATGGCATTCATAACCCGATGTAATAGCTTAGGTACTGCCCCTAGCTACGAACTCTTTAGATCCCTCTACTACCTTTCTACTAGTAGAGCCGTGATGCATATGGATACAAAGATTAGCGGGATCTTGACCCTTAGCAATAGGTTCGCCGACCATCCCATCAAGATCTCCTTGAATTTCAAGGGGTGGGACAAAACCTCTGTATACACATTCGACTGTGAAGCTGAGAACTACTATGTTCCAGCGTGGAATTCGAAACCTAAGTTCGAGAACCCTGCTAGCTATTCTGCTCTATACATCGTGGTAGTAGATATTGATAGGTTTCCAGGCGAGCCCTTTGATATTTCAAAAAATTACAATTATGTCTGGCCGAGGGAGGTTTATGAGTGGATCTACAGTCAAGAGCATGTTATGGTTAAACCCCATCCATCGGTTGATCCTTTGCAGACCACTCTAGCGGGAAAAAGGAACGGAAAGAAGAAGGCAGATAAGAGTGATAAGCCTAAGAAGGTGAATAAAGTTTCTCCGGTTGCTGATGATAAGGCCCCAAAAAAGTTAAAGAAGAGAAAGGTCGGTTCTTTGAAACTTGCCGAGCCTGTTTCAAAGCAACTATTTTGGAGCCCTTAGACCTTAAAAATGCCACATAAGGCCCTTCAAGGAGTCCTCCCCTCCCCAAAAAGGTGTTTGTGGCATCTTATCTTTTATCTTAACCGTGTTTCTTCTTCTTTTTTTTTAAAAACTTTTATCTCCCCAACTAATTTATCTTTCCTTTGTGTTATTCAGTGGGTTTCCCTAATTTCCTCGATGAGGAGGAAGATGACTTTATTTTCGAAGAGCCTTACTCAGAGGTCCACCCCTAGCCCTCGGCCCAGGCGCCATCCTAGCAGGGGGTCCGGCCAGAGGCCCCCCGCATTTCGGTGACCAATAAGCGACATCAAGAGGGCACTTTCTCACATAAGGAAGCAAATTGAAAATGTTGTTGTCATTGAGCCCAAGGGCCGCGGCTCCAAGGTTGTTGAGTCCCAGGTCAGGTACATTTTAGAGGAGGGTAACCCACCCCTTCGAGCACTGCTGATCCTGCCTTTGCTTCGCTCCCGAGAGCTACTTCCACAACGATCGCTTTCTAATCTATCTTCCAGACCCTTGTGGAAAGGGCTAAGGAAGCACATGAGGATGTAGCTAAGTTCAAGGCCCATTAGGCCCAAGTGAATGAGCTCAAGGAAGAGCTTAAGAGGATGACCTCCGATCATGGGGCAGAATTGACGAGGGTGGCTTTCAAGCATGAGGAAGCATTGAAGAAATTAAGCTCTGAGAAGGATGACTATTTGAAGGAGCTCGAATAGAACCTATCCAAAGAAAAGGATAAACTAGCTAGCCTTTGTTCCACCGAGAAGTAGGGCCCCACCTTCGAGGCTTATACCGACATGCTTGTGAAGACTAAGGGAGTTTGAGACTTCTTCTCATCCCTCTTAAAGGTAGTGGTGGGGGTAGCTCAAAATGTTCTTTCTCATTCCATCGACAAGGACCTTCCTGCCGAATATGCTACCACGGTGGATGTCCACAAGAATAACTCTGACAAGGCGCAGCTAGACCATCTCTGGTGGAAGTCTGTCCAAGACGGGGGCATCAAACTCCCATAACTCGCTCACTTGAAGGCCTCCAGAAAATTCTTTTCCGCGGAGGAGATCCACAACCTGGAGGTGGATGAAGACAAGGAGTGGAGAAAACTAAACCCCCTCACTCGGCCGAGGCCCTGATGCAAGGCTAACTCTTCGACCTCTACCGAAGCGAATCATAGAGTAGGGGAAGCTGTATGAACTATCTCTTTAGGACTTTGAATGTACCCCCCCATTTTTTTTACTATTAATGAAAATTATGTTTCTTTGCTTTTGAGTTTCTTCTTTTTGTCGCTTGTAGATTTTAGACTTGGTACCTCACTGCCCCCAGTTACAAAGGGGTACCATTTTCGACTTCTTTTTCCAAGTCATGAGAGAATGGTATCACCAAAATAATGAGTGGGCATGAGAGCACCAAATCAAGGCATCTCGATTCTGGTATAAATCCATCCGGCTCAAAGGAGAGCTTTAGGCTGCTACTGAGCAAATTAGCCTATGGCGTAATGGTCTTCATGAGAAAAATATATTCTTGAAGAACTTAGCCATTTGAGGGAGGAAAGGGAATTTATTGCCGCGGCTAAGGATGAGCTTTCGGAGGACTATTGCCATCTCAAATCTTGGCACAAGAGGTCCTAGAATAAATCACCACCAAAGCCGGATTTAGTTCTATACATGAGTGCATCGCTACAGCTAAGTCTTACAAGTCTTCTAGGGGGGGTCATCCTCTCTGCCTAACGAGGTCATCGAGTGCTATTGTCGTGATATCCAAAGGTATCAAGAGAACATAAAAGTGGCTTGTGTGGCCCTTACTGCCACCAAGGACAAAGTAGAGGAGTGGAAGAAACTGAATTGGGAACACCAATGTTTAAATTCCTACCTAGCACTGGAAGTAAAGGAAAATGAGGTGCTTTGCATAGCTGCCTACAGGATAAGGAAAAATCCAAAAAGGACTATACCAAGTTGTATCAAACCTACACAGTGACTGCTAATAGTCTTCGGGCGTGTGTGCTTTGACTTGGGACCGTTGAGGCACCTCTAGTTGAGGATTTTGAAGTATTTCTTCAGGAGACTATCAACATCATGGAGAGAAAACATATCACAGGGACTCCCAAGTACCGTGATGCCTATTGGGATGCTAATAAGGGGCTGAGCAATTTACGAAAGGACAAGAAGAAAAAGAGTGGGGCTTCGAGCTCCCATGCTGCTCCGAGAAGGAGTGGGGCTCCTGACCCTACAGAGAGTAGCCCCTCTGGGATTTCTCGCGGAAGGGAAGGCTCCATCTTCTCTCTCTCTCTCTTAAGCCATCCTTCCAGGGTCCCATCTTCGTAGAAAAATCCCCCCCATTGCGGCTTCTAGCTCTTGATCCGCACCCTCCGGGGATCCAGTTTTGAGAGATAATCAAGAAAGTAACTAGGCCAATGCCTCCGGTTGAGAGAGGGGTGGCCTTACTTCCATCGGAGGTTCTTCGAGTGGCAGAGGTGGTGGCACCGTTGGCAACAGAAACTGTACGGCCCTGCTTAGTACTGAGGATGCTAAAGATGAACCCCTGATGAGGAGATCTCGAGGCTTATCCCGTGGAGCTTCAAACTCAACTCGAAGACCAGAGGCAGGGGACTTTGAAGAATAAGAGTCTCCTCTTCCTTATGATAGGTTTCCCTTAGTTATATGTAGATAGTTGTTGTGATTTTTTTAATTTTATTTGTAAGCTACTATGACACTTTTTATATTTGAAATAAAATTTCATGCTCCTTATTCTTTTTTGAGCATTCAAATTTTTCACAAAAGGGACTAACCCTTCTAATAAAGTTGAGCGTTTCAACTCTTTCTTTCTTTTCCTTGCAAGGCTTTACTATGCTTGTATTGTGTCCAAAGGGCTATGTTGTTTACAAGGTCAGTGCCTTGGGAGCTCGATGCACGTTAAGGGGATTTTAGCCCCAAAGTGTTCAATGGGCTGTGTTGGCCCTCTGAACATCTTCAAGGTATGTGCTTTGGGCACTTGATATGTGTTAAAGGTATTTGTCCCCTAAGTGTTCGATGAGCTGTGTTGGCCCTCCGAATGTCTTCAAGGTCTGTGCCTTGGACGTTTGTTATGTGTTAAGGAGATTTTGGTCCCAAAGTGTTCGATGGGATATGTTGGCCCTCCGAACGTCTTCAAGGTCCGAGCCTTAGGATCTTGATGTGCATTAAGGGATTTTGGCCCCAAAGTGTTCGATGGGCTGTGTTAGCCCACCAAATGTCTAATGCTCTAATTTAAGGAGAACGAGGAATTTTCGATCCCTTGTGGCAAGGTGTGATTTAATTCTTAGAAACAAGAAATGACTTTAAGGAACACACTTCAAGAGATAATCAACAAAAAAAGGAACCCTATCGACTTACAACACTATTTCATCGAGGGTATCCTCCGACCCATAGCTCTTTGGGGTGGGTTATTTTTTGGCCTCACTAAATCTACTGGGATTTTGGGGAATAATACCTTCTAAGGTTCAAACATTGTATCTGACCGGAATTGGTTCACCTTGGGGGGTTTCTAGCACGTAATCACCTCCAGGGCTGGCTTCAACGACCCAGAAGGGTCCTTCCCAGTTTGCTGACAACTTCCCCTCTAGGTCCCTACAGATTTTCTCATTCCTCCTCATTATGAGGTCCCCCGAGGGAAACTAGACTTTTTAGACCATTTGTTCATGATACCGCTTGATCATTTCTTTGACCTTGGCTTCGTGGAAGGTGGCCTTCTCTCCTTTTTCTTCGAGAAGATTCAAATCCAAATGGTGTTACTCATCATTGACCTCCTGGCGTTCATTGCTTTAGCAAATCTTCGAAGGGTAGGCAGCCTTATCTCTGCAAGAATAACCTCCTTCAAACCATAGACTGGGTCATAAGGGGTTTTGCTCGTGGCAGATGACTCTGCTGTTCAAAATGACCAAAGGACACTGGGAAATTAATTGTTCCAATTCTCGCCTGTCCCTTTGAGCCTTGACCAGATGCCATTGACGATTGTTTGATTTGTGACCTCCACCTTACCATTAGCTTGGGGGTGGTAAATGCTAGTGACTCTCTAACAGATCTTGTATTCTTTACACTAGCTTTTAAATAGGCCATTGACGAACTGGGCACTATTGTTAGTTATGATGGTTTGAGGGATCCCGAAATGGTATATGATATTCTTCCTGCAAAAACCAATCACCACTTTCCCTTTTATGCTAGTTAGGGTTTTGCCTCAACCCACTTTGTAAAGTAGTCAATAACCACAATCAAGTATCGAAAGTGGCCCGAGGCCTCTGGGAAAAGACCCACCAGATCGATCCCCCATTTATCAAGTGGCCAAGAGCTGTTTATGTTCATCATTTCTTCTTGGGGGACATAGGTGATTGACACATGGCTTTGATACTAATGACAGGCTTGGATGTGCTTGTTAACCTTAACCTCATCGAACATCTTGGGCTAGTAGTATATAGCCATAAGGAGCTTCTTAGCTATCGAGCAATCCCCTTGATAACTTCTGCATACTTCTTTATTAGTTTTGCAGATCGGATAATCAGCTTCGTGGGGATACACATCGGAGAAGTGGTGGTAAATGGCCTCGACAATAAAGCACATCATTGTGGATCACATATTTGGGTGCTTTTAGCCTAACTTTCCTTGCTTAATGGCATCTTCCAGAAGGGTACCATCTCGAAGGTAGTTCATGATAGGAGTTATCCACAAATTTTGTTCTTCTACCATCATCACCATTGCTTTTGTCTTCGAAGCTACGTTTACCCAGCGTTTCCACCATTGAGAGCCCCTGGGATTGTAGATCAATGTCAGACAAAACCAACTTGCTCAGGGCGCCGACCTTGTGGTTTTTCTCTTGAGGGACTTGAGTGAGGGTGTAATGGTGGAAATGTTCGTTGAGGGGTTTCACCACTTCCAGGTGATGCTGCAAGATTCTTTCTCTAGCCTCATATTCCTCCTTTACTTGAAGGACCACGATTTGGAAATCACTGAATATTTCCAGCCTTCGAACTCCCAAGTATTTGGCTATTCGAAGGCATGTGATCAGTGCTTTCCACTTCATTATTCGTTGCCTTAGAGTCAAAGTGTAGGGAATAGGGATAATCCTTCTTTTTGGGATTTGTGAATAGGACTCCAGCCCCACTGCCTCCGGAGTGTGATGTTCAATTGACGTTGAACTACCATGTTTCCTCAGATTCCTTTTCATCATCGATTACGATTGTGTCTGTAGTTTCCACGATGAAATCTGTTAAGCTTGTGGAACTGGATGTTGTGTTCACCTTGTTCAATTGTTCATTTCATCATTTGTCCCGTGGTCTGAGGCTTGAGGAGTACCTGTCTAATTGAATGTCTGGTGAGCAAGATAATCTAGTGACTTTGGAAGTATAGCCAGAGGCACATTTCTGCATGGAATAGGGCCAATATTAACTTTTCAAGGGCAGTGTATTGAGTCTGCGGATCATGCAATGCCCTGCTTACGAAGTTAATTGGGTGTTGGGGTTTGTCATTTTCCTTTACCAGAACCACACTTATTGCTAAGGGGGATGATGAGATGTATAAGTACAGATCTTCCCCCTTGGCTGGTTTCATCAGGGTGGGCAAGCTTCGTAAGTGTTCCTTTAACTCTTGGAAGGCTTTGTCACATTCTTCTGTCCATTCAATTTTTTTTTGCTTTTCGAAGAACATCGAAGAATGGAAAATGTTTCTCGGCCCTCTTCGAAAGGAATCGACTGAGTGCTGCCAGCGATCGTGTTAGCCTTTGGACATCTCTGACAGTTTAGGAGGGGCTTCATGCTTATCAAAGCTTTGACTTTCTTTGGGTTTTCATCGATCCCTCTCCCCGAGACCATGAATCCGAGGAATTTTCCAGCTTTGACTCCAATCACACACTTAGCTGGTTTCAGTTTTACATTGGCCTCTCGGAGTCTCTGGAAGGTTTCTTCGAGGTTCAGCTAGAATTGGTCGAAGCCTTTGCTTTTGACTACCATATCATCCACGTAGATTTCAACGTTTCTGCTAGTTGTTTTTTGAAGAGCTTATCGACCAGCCTTTGGTAGATGGCTCCTGCATTCTTTAGACCGAATGGCATTTTCCTACAACAAAACATCCCCACGTCCATCATGAATGACATCTTCTGCTTATCCTTTCCCGCCATGAGTATCTAGTGATAGCTTTTATGAGCATAAAAAAATGCTATGAATGAAGGGTAGATGATAGCTATCCTTGGGGTAAAATTTGTTGAGATTCGTGAAATCTATGCGCATTATCTAAGCCCCATCGTGCTTGGGAACCATCACCAGATTCGCTATCCATTTGGGGTAAAATACTTCTTTGATAACCTCCGGTCGAAGCAGTTTCTGAACTTTATCTTTTATAGCCTCTATCCTATCGTTTGCTTAATTGACTTTTGGGAGGGGTTACATTTAACATATGGACCATCATTTGTTTAGGTACTCCTGTGAGATCAAAGGTATTCCATGAAAACACGTCGACATAGTCGTCCAATAGGTCCTTCAACTTCTCTTTTGTAGCGGGTGGTATCATTTCCCCCATAGGCACCGTTATTTTTTCTCGAATGGCCGTTGGCTCCATGTCCGTGGTTTGATTTCTCCATTGATTGAAGCCAAATTGTCCTTTTTTTTAGCTTCTTCTAATGCTATGGCCAAACAACTCATGGCCGTGGGCTGGTCCCCCCTTATGACTATTATCCCCATCTTGGTGAGGAATTTCATCGTCAAATGATAGGGGGACCATACGGCTCTAGCCTTGCACATCCAGAGTCTTCCCAATATGACATTGTAGGGGGATACATAACCAATCACTACAAAGCTATGGCCGATTATGAATTCCTTGTCTCAATCAGCTGCTTTAATTGGGAGGGTTACAGACCCTAAGGGCAACACCATTTTCTTAGTGAAACCGGATAGGGGGGAGATTGTCTCCTCAAAATTTCACGCCCCAGTCCAAGCTGATCGAAGCAACAGGAAAACATCAATTCAACTCTACTACCATCATCCACGAATACCCTTTTGACATAGAAATCTCCAATAGTTGCGTGGATTACCATTGGGTCCGTATGCAAGGTTCGACTGGGCACCGAGTTTGCTTATGAGAAAGTGGTTGCTTCTTCTGCTTGAAACCACTTCTGGCAAGGTTCTCCAAAGGGCACGTACCAGGATTGTGCCTTTATGATGACGTTCAATGACTAGTCACCCACCACTCTATTGATGAAATTGATCACCCGAGTGTCCCTGTCCCTCCAGTTCTAATTCGGCCGAGCTTCAGCCTCAGGCCCAAAATTTTCCCTTGCCTGGTTTCCAACTTGCTCCTCATCATTTCCCCATTGTTCTCTGCCACCTCAATTGGCTCTTTTCTTACTGCCTTTCCAATGGTGCTTTCCTTTTTGCTCCAAGGAGGCTTCTCCTCTTGGTCTTTCAACGCAGTCTGGGAGCAAACCTTTTTTTGTACACCTCTCTATTTCATACTTTAGGTGAGTTCATTCATTTGTATCTTGGCCACATTCTTTATCATGGTCACAAAATTTGGGCCAATCTTTTTTTTCCGGGGTAGTCTTTCCTTGGAGGGGGCTTTCGAAACAGCCCCTTGTGGATGTAGTGTATTTCCATTAGGGATTTGGTTAGGGGAACGTATCCCTCAAAGCTCTTCTTAGAAGCTTCCGACCTCTTTGATCTTTCGAAGGGCTTAGAGCCATTTTCGCCCCATCTGCCCCTCTCTCATTTTCTCTTCGTGGCTTCCTCGATCTTCGAATATTGTTCCATAATTTTTTACAGTTGTTGCAGCGTTTCTGGCTTCTTCGAGACCTGTTTCTTGTACAAGTTGAGGTCGGACATTCCATTCATGTAGCCAAGGATTACTTCATCCTCAGTACAACTGATAAAAGTGAGGCTCTCGTCCACATATCGATGATTGAATACATGCATTGATTCGCGAGGCCTCTGGTTATTCTGATAGAGCTCAATCAGAGTTTTTGTAAAATTTTTCTTTTGGAAGAATTGTCCCAACAGGGCCCTTCTAAAATCTCTTTGTGAGTGCAAAGATCCCTTGCCCAGCTTGTTAAAATACTCTTAATATTTTCCCCGAAGGTAACTCCCTACCAGCTTACACGTCAGCTGCTCATTGAAGTCCCTCGAGTTCATCAGACTGAGGAATGTTTGGACGAATTCCAGGGGGTTCAAATCTCCACTGTACGTGGGGATTCCTTCGGGTAGTTTCACATCGCTGGGCCATCGAGTGGCCATGATCACAAGATTAAGGGGGAGGCTACGATTTGAGCCGAAGGGCTGATTAACCTATCGAGCTCCTTTGTGAGGGCATCGCTTGACTCACCCCCCATCCGCGGATCACCATATTGATTTGGCCAGAACGAAACATCAATACCGAGTATCTGGTTCAAGGCCATGGTTATCCCATAACAGAGGTGTGATACAACTACTATTGCTCCTGATGGTAGGGGTCATGCGAAGGGATCTTCGTTCGGGGCCATGAATGCATTTGCTTCTCGTGACCTGGGTAACGCCCCATTGGCCAGGCCATCGAGTAAGGGATCATCTGGTTCGAAATGTGGGGAACCGAGACTAACAATGAATATGCCAATGTTTGGACCATGCTATCATTACTGGAAAACAAGTACATAGGGACCTGTATGTCATTGATATTTGTGCTAAAAAACCAAAATTCAGCACCGGTACACAAAAAGCCGATGCCTATGCACTGAATACCGGTGCTGCAAAACCAAAATTAAGTATCGCTACACAAAAAACCGATGCCTACGAATAATTTCAACACCAGTGCACAAAAAACTGGTGCCTATGCACTGAATACCGGTGCTACAAAACCAAAATTCAGCACTGGTAGACAAAAAACTGGTGCGTATGAATAAATTTGGCATCGTTAACACTCAATACCGGTGCTACAAAACCAAAATTCAGCACCGGTACATAAAAATTGGTGCCTATGAATATATAAATGCAGCACCGGTTACACAATTTGGGGCCACAATATAATTTTTAAAGAATTTATATAAGTAATTAGTCTGGAGTTTCGAGATCCTTCCATTCACCCATACATTGCCAAATTGCAGAGTTACAATTGTATATTGAATTGCATCTTGGTTCCATCAATTTTGTGATTCGACAACTCCAACTTTCTTGGAGGGACCTAAGTGCAAAAGGTAAAGACTTTACTCGTAACTCCAAACTGAAATCCGCTCGAATGTGATCCTACCCCATACGCCTCCATTGTATTTTCCATACCTATAAGGGAATATTTATAAAAAATCTTGCACAAGAACATATCCATAATCGTTTCATATTTCACTTTGTAACTTCCAAGTAATCAACCATAAGTTACTCTAGAACATGTGATAGCGCTTTCCAATAATTCACCAAAAAAATCATTTATTTTAAATTTCTATTTTTAGGCATGAATAACAAAAATCATGTATTTTGGAGCAATGGGTAATGGGGTAACACAATTTTGGGCCACAATGTAATTTTCCAAGAATTTATAGAAGTAATCAATGTTGACTTTTGAGACCCTTCCATTCACCCATACATACCATTGCAGAGTTGCGATCACATATTATTGAATTGCATTTGGGTTCCACCAATTTCGTGATTCGACGACTCTAACTTTCTTAGAGGGACCTAAGTGCAAAAGGTAAATATTTTACTCGTAACTCCGAATTAAAATCCGCTCGAACGTGATGCTACCCTATACACCCTCATTGTATTTTCTAAGTCCGTAATGAAATATTTATCAATAAACACCACAAGAACATATCCATAATCCTTTCCGATTTCTCTTTCTATCTTCTAAGTAATTAACTCTAGGTTACCATAGAACATGCAGTAACGCTTTTCAAAATTTCATCAAAAAAATTTATTTTCTATTTCCACATTTATGCAAGAATAAGAAAATTCGTATATTTTGGACAAAAGGATAATGTCGTAACAAACTTTTTGGCCATAGCGTAATTTTACAAAAATATGCTAGAGGCGCTTCCGTTTAGCCATTGTACCTCAAATTTTAAAGACGCTATCATCTCTTATTTAATTTCATTTTGATATCTTCAATTTTGTGATTCTACGCCTCCAAATTTCCTCTATGGACCTAATAGTAAAAGTTAAAAAGTTAACTTAGAGATCAAATAATACTAGCACCGGCATTGTTTTTCATTCATACCGGTGCTGAGTTTTGGCGGGATAATGAATTTTTCAAAGCTTCATTCCAAATTTTGTAGGGATTGTTTAAAATTTTGAAATTTTGGAATTAGCACCAGTATTATTTTCTTAGGCACTGGTATGTATACCGGTGCTCCATACTTAGAAAAAAAATTGGGTTTGCTCTCGGGTTCAATATTTTTTTTAAAAAAAATTCAAAGCAGCCTTAAGCAGTTGCGTTTAGTATATTTAGGCACTGGTATGAGCATTTTTGGCACCAGTGTTTGTACTGGTGCTCAACATTTTGAAAAAATTTCTTAGGTTTGCTCTTAGGCTCATTTTTTTTAAAATAAAAACCAGTCAAAGCAGCCCTAAGCAGTTGCGTTCAATTTCTTAGGCACCGGTATGAGACTTTTGGCCACCGATACTGTTGATCAACACTTAAAAAAGAAGAAAAAAAGAGGCCAATTCAATTTCATCTGAACCGTTGATTTCTTTTTATTGATTGAGTCTCAACCGGTAAAAAATTGTCTATATAAACAAATCTCAAACCCTAAATCTACTCACCCTCATATTATCTTGCCTCTCCATCTTCTCCCTTCTCCTTCACCACCTCTCCCTCTTTGCCACTGCTTAGCGCCACCGCCACAGCTGCCGATGATGGTGCACCCGCTCTCTGCTTCAACACCGTCGGCGATGCCGCTTTGACGCCTCTGGCGATGACCAACCCTGACTCCATTTCCCGGACCAGCTCCGACTCCATCTCCCCACGGTGCACCATTCCCGACGTAATCTCCCCGTGCTCTGGTCGCTGGTCGGAGTTGTGAGCTCCACCAAAATTGTCGGTTCAGCTCATATCCGACCTCACCTTTACTATTTTGGTTCGTTGATGTTATCTATGATATTTGGAAATTAGGTTCTAGTTTTTATGATTATAGATGTTGTTAATCTATGTTTATATATAGCTTGTTTCATGAATTGAGAGGTGTTATGTATTTTCAATTATATGTAATGAAGTTCTGGGTTGTGGTATGAATTTTCCAGTTTTTTACACGAGCTTCTATTTTTTTTATGTTTTGTTCATTTTGGGTTTCATATTCCGTCCGATGAGTTTATTGTCACTGGCTAGAATTTTTTAATTGATCGTCTATTTACTAGCACCGGTATTTCGTGCATAGGCACCAGTAATGGTTCCGGTTCTGGAATAGATTCTAGCACCGGTACGACTTACCGGTGCCTATGACGCTACACCTTTTGCACCGGGTCACTTAGGCACCGGTATGAAAATTCTCAAAATATTGGTGCCTATGGGGTGAAAATACTGGTGCCTATAGAGGGTCTTCCCGATAGTGTAGAGAACATAGGTTAGGTCTGATCTTGGGTCCATATCCCTATGTCCGCTTGATAGGATGCTTTTGGGGTAGCCTGCAACTAGAATCTTAGCTGTAACGCCAAGAGCATCGAAGGTGGGGTTACCACCTGCTGCTGGACCATTCTCTGATAGAGCATTGGAGGCTCTACCTGATATTCATCCGATCTAAGGGTTTGAGCTAGTTGTGCTAGGACTTTCTGTGATGGGGGCAACATACTCTTTGTGCCCCTCATCACTAAAGAAACTCCCCTTGTAACTTTTGTTTGTTAATCCATCGCAGCTTCAGTGAACTGCAACTCATCCTCCCTTGGTCGGCGCGCCTAGCTTTGTGCCGTAGGGGCTACAATGCCTCCTACCCAGGGCTCGACGCTGAATTCTATCCTCTTGGAGGTACGACAACTTCCATCCGAGAACCCTCCGATCCTCTTGCTAATGGGATCTGGTCTTGGCTGACCTCTGGGAGTTGGTTACCTGCGGTTGAGGGGGTATGGTCTTATTGTATCTTGGTCCTACGTTATCTTCTTCTCCGGTAGGGGATTGTACTTCCTCACTGGTGCCTAAGGTATTTCCTTTTAGTCGTTCACTCCTACGCAAGGTGCTTGCCGTAGAGGTGGACATAAACATCAAGAACATGCAGATCTAGCTAACAGTTCCACTGGGCGTGTCAACTTGATGCACCCCAATTTACCACCACCGTTATGCCACCATCTATGGCCAAAATCTGCAAAATAAAGCCTCCGGAGGTATCCGAGGGAAGAGGCTCCGACGGTTCAGTAAGCAAACAAGATTACAAGAGTGTAATTAGGAATGAAAAGTTGAGTTTGTAAGGTTATCTTTACTCTTTATATAGGTTGGCAAGCAGGGAAAGACCTCTCACCTTGGTATCAAAGAATGGTGAAGAGGTACATTATGGCGTCTACAGAGCTAGTCTCACCCTGACACCATAAGATGGTGGCGAGATAAATCACGGCATTTCAACTTTTGAACTCGTGCTTCTACATAGCACAATATTTCCACATTGTGACTGTTAGGTTTTGAACTTGTGATCTTAAGAGCAATTAACTAGACAATTTACTTTTTGAGCATTCTTGTGGGTGTTTATTAATTTTGGCACTTGAATTTTATGTAAGAGTTAAGTGTTAAAATAACCCTATGTTTTGGTTGAAAGTGTTAGTCTAAACCTGTAAAATTTGAAAGTGCAATTCTAACCCTATTATATGGTTGAAAGTGCCAATCTAACCCTGATAACTTGAATTTGGCCAAAAACTAATAAAATGACCATTATACCCCTGATTTAAAAATATTCAAAAAAACAAAGAATCTAAAATGATAATTTTACCCTCCTCTCTCATAAAAACTCAATGGCTCCATTCTTCCTCTCTTCACCACCATCTCCCTCTTTTCACCACCATCTTCATTCTCTCTCTCTCTCTCTCTCTCTCTCTCTCTCTCTCTCTTTTCACCACCATCTCCAGAGTGCGTTTAGCGCAGAGTACGGCGACGCCAGTGGAACTCCAACAAATGGGTTAGCGAGCTCCGAGAGCCAAAGAACCAGTCTAAAATCTGGCTCAAAATTTATCCCAATACGAATGACGGTGGAGTCGACGGACGCCGTGGATATCTGGACGACAGTGCAGGAGGGCACCAAAATGTTCGTGCCGGAGCTGGAGCTTTCAACAAGTGAGAGAATCATGAGCCCTGCCTGCGCTTCTTCAGATAAAGTCATGATCTGTGGTGGAAATGTTGCGATGGAGGAGGGCTGGTGGTGGCTGGCGGAATGGAGGAGCGAAGATAGGGCTTAAGGCTAGGGGTGAAGGGAAGGTCTTAGGGCTAGGGGTGGCGGGGAGAGCTTAAGACTAGGGGCTGGCAGGGCTTAGGATGATGCTAGGGTTGGCGGGGCTTAAGGAGATGCTGGGGTTGGTGGAGCGACGACATGGCTTAGGGCTAGACGTGGCAGAGAAGGCTTAGTGCTAAGGGTGGCGGGGAAGGCTTAGTGCTAGGGGTGGCGGGGAAGGCTTAGTGCTAGGGGTTGCCAAGAGGGCTTAGGGATAGGGTTGGTGGGGGGCATAAAGTAGCGGCGCACGGCAGAGCAGGGTTTGGAGATGAAGAAGAAGAAGGACCCTAGGGGTATTTTTGTCATTAAATTTTTAGTTTTGAGAGTAGGGGTATTTTAGTCTTCTTAGGTTTTGTCAATGCCTGAAAACACCAAGTCATTGCCGGAATAGTACAAAAAGGTTATAACGGCACATTTTCTGAAAAACATAGAGTTGGAATCACACTTTTAGATTTTACAGGGTTACATTGGCTTTCAGAAAATAATGGGGTTAGATTTGTATTTTACTCTACATGTAATTTAATTGAGCGAACGAAACTGAATTGACAATTAAAAGATAGGATGAGAGGGTGTTTTTTATTTGAGTAAATATTACATACAATCAACTAAATTGCGTACAAAAATCCTACTCTTGGACTAAACAGGAGACACCACCATTTGAATCTATTAAAATCCAGTGGAGTCTGAAACGCAATCCATTTGAATAGTTAGAAACATCTAGTGTTGCATCAATAGTTAGGAGATACCACCATTGAAACCCAATGAAGCTTGAAACTTCACCATTTAGACAGTTAGGAATGTCCTCCTGAACACACTTTGCCACTGCACCACCGATGAACCACCACCATCCACGACCATGTACACATTTTTATCGATCATCTGCAAGTTGAAAAATCACAATGGAAACCATTGACACAAACCCCACGATGCTTGATGTTTCCTATTAAAAAATTTCTTTTAAATTCCCAATTCTTGATACGAGTGTGACTTGAATCTTAGACCTCTTTGTTATAGTGAGAGTGAAATAACCACTGAATCAAGGTCCAATTTGCAATAGAATGAGTGGTTGTAAGTAATATATTTCCATATGTACTCCCTCCATTCCAGTTCAAATTGCACACTTACTTTTTGGACACTGTTTACTATCAAAGTTTGACCGTATATTTGAATCGATATATGAGTAACAATAGTATCGCTTGTAATATTATTGAATTGGTCGTAACAATTAGTCTCTAACTATAATTTCCCCCATTATTATACATAGTTAAACATATTAACGGTCAAACATGTATTTTGAACAACATAATAATAATTGGTATGCAATTTAAGCTGGGCCGAGGGAGTACAACTTTTTAAAAAATGATAAAAAATGGTGTAGAGAGGAGGAAGCAATTACAATCAGCATGTATTTAGCACATTTTCTTCAATAACATACTCCCTTTGGTTCCTTATTCATTGCTCTCTTTGAGTGCAATTATTTTCATGGCATGTTTGATTATTTATAACTTTTATTGTATACAGTACAACATATCATGTGAGATGTCTTTGGATTATTCGTAACATATAGTTTTAAAAGTAAAATTTTATAGTGAGTTATCGTACGAAACTAAAATTATCAGTGGTTAAATATGCTTTAAAAAATGTAAAAATAAAAAATGAGACATAAATAAGGGACTAGAAAGAGTAATTTGAGATGCCTCATGAAGATATAATCGAATGAATTTGTACTGGAAAGGGATATGGGTTTAATTAAATTTCTCTCTCTAGAAGTAATGTTCTCAGCCACAGACACAAAAAATAAATCCTAGCCTTGGGGGCCGCCACCACTACCAAATTCGGCGTTCCAGCGGCCCCCTCCCATAAGCTTTTCTTTTCCATTCTAATAGAAAATCTGACGACGGAGAAAGAAATTGGGAGGGACAGTAGAGAAGAAGATAGTCGTAGCCTCTCATCGTGCGAAGAATAAATAGTTCCGCCGATCGTTGTCGCCAGAGAAGGAGGTGCCTCATCTCCCGGAGTAGAGTGGAGGCGCCTGGCCAGTCGGATCCAGAGCGACGGTAGTTACTCAGTGTTGTACAAAGAAGGGGATGGCCTTTGCACAAGTGTTGCGCTCATTTTCTCTCGTCGGTGGCCATGGTCGACACACGAGCACTGAGGTGTCACAAGGCGGTGCACCACCTTATCGGTGGCGAAATACGGCACATGGCCCCTGGGTGATGAACCCCATATCTAACTCACAATCTCTGGTGGTGGCGTATGGCAGCTCATCACCGTTCTTACAACAAAAAATTATGGTAATATTTTTCTAATGGTGACCGGCGGAAATGTCGTCGATGACGGTTATTGATCATGAGTCAGATCCGTCCAAATAGGATGGTGGCAGGTTCGATCAGATCTGGAATGGCTGAACCAGGTCTATCATATTTGCTAGTTTACTTGATTTACCCCCATTCCCCTTTCCGATTTTGGTGTCATTGCACCTCTGCTCCATTTTTCAGCTTAGTAACTTTAGTTTCATTTTCTGCTACTTTGTTAGTTATAAGAAAGGTTGTTTTAAACCCGGGTCCTTTTATGTCTAAAGTATTAGATTAGATTAGGAGGTCTCTGCCAATTAGGTTCTCCGATGACCTTTAAATGGGAGATTTTGGTTGGATAATGATCATCTCACCAAAGAGACTGGTTTAGGAGAAATCCAAATCAAAAGAAGTTTAGACAACATACTTTTGGCAAAACCCTCTAAGGTTAAAGAGTAGATTAGTAGAATACGGTTGATTTGGACTTTTCTAGATAAATTGACATATCATGAAGGTCCAAATTAGCTCGTTTTAGAGACCTTCGTGCTTATAAGACATAAATGTCAAGTCTAATGTGCTACTATGAGTGTATTAGTCGGGACTCTGGCTTGGACTGAGACAACTCTCCGGTGGGCTGAGGTCGACATTGCTGGAAGTAATCTTGGTATAGGTTGACCACTCAATTTCATGCAATATTTTCCATTCAGCCTCCTAGGCAATCAGGGCATTGTGTTCGACTAACCAGGAGCAACTTGGGTTCTACCCCTCATAATTAAATTATGGTCTTTAAGTCTCTAAACGTCAGGTTGGTGTGGAGCTCGGTTTGATACACCATGTTGGTGTAAAGCTCAAGCTCTGATGCACCATGTTGGTGTGGAGCTCAAATGGGGAGGCTCACCCCATTTACTCTCAGTGAGCCGGCTATGTGGGATTTTTCCCACCTTGTAATAGTTAGGTTTCTCTCATTTAGTTATGGTGTTCTATAGTTTATCAGCTCAGCAAGTGTAATAGAATATATACTAGCAGAATTACAAGTTTATCAGCTAAAAGTAGATAGACTAACATTGGTGATTGTGTATATAATATACCATAAATGTAACCATTTTCTATATATTAATAAGAAGGAGCCAGACTATTTGTTTAAAAAAAGAATTTGTTAGCCAGCTGTCACATTCCATTAACCATAATAATACGGAGTCAGTACATACTAATCATGCTGGAAGCAACCCTCTGTAGCTTAACCCCCTGGAAGTAATCCTTTATATCTAGTTACTTAGAGCATGTGCAATGGAGGCTTCAGAGCGGTTCCAGTTCCCAACTGGAAGCACTCTTGAACCCAAGTGGAACCATAGAACCCCACAATGGTGGTTCAAAAGTTGTTCCACAAAAGTGGAACCAGCTCTTGGTTTGCAATATCTGGAACCGTTTTAGCTCTGTTGTTATGTTAGAAGCCATGTGGGGCGTGGCCTGCCTGTCAACTCCCAATGTCCCCTGCTATCCTTTTCATTTTCATTTTCAATTTTTTTTGCCAAGAAAACTACTCCATTTCAGTTTAGGGTTGGACATCAGTTCAGTTTTCAAATGTTTCGGTTTATTCAATTCAGTTTAATCGAGTTGATATTTTACAAAGCCAACACCGAAAACCAAACCCTACATGGAAAAATCAAATTCGATTTATTCAAATTTGGATTTTTGGTTTTTGGTTTCAATTCAAATATATATTTGAAGAAACCAAATTAGATAACGACTAGCAAATAAAAGTGTAAAAAAAATTGAAAAAAATAAGGCACATATTTTCTCCTTTCCAACAAACAGATAACAAGTATGATGTGTTTTAGTAATAGCACTTGATTTTCAACATTCATCCAAACAGTTAGCTATTGACTAAGAAAAAAAAAACAACCCATAAATAAAAGACAAGGAAAGCTAAATATGCAGCCTAGCTAATTTAGGAGAAATTTGCAAATTCACAACCAAAGCATATAACCAAATACATTGGAGCATAAAGGTATAAATCAAAATTGTATGAGTTTTGCTTGGCACTTTTAGTTTAGTTTTTCTAAAAGTGGTCCATCCCTTTATTTTCTCTATTTGCATGAAAATTTCCATTTTAAAATTTTAGTATATACTTGATATATTTTATTAGAATATATTACATATTTAATTAATTCATATATTATAATTCGGTTTTCAGTTCGATTTTTGGTTTATGTTTAGACCAAAAACCAAATCATAAACCATATTCATATTTCGGTTTAATCAGTTCAAATATTTGATTATTTAAATTTTAAATTTAATTTGGATTATTCAAATTCAGATTATTCAGTTTTCGATTCAGATTTTGGTTTTCAATTTTCCCCCCACCCTATTGCCGTTTGATATTATAATTCAACATTTTCATCCAACATTTTCATCTAACATTTTTTGATAAAATAACCGCACTTGATTTCCATTATCATCCAACATTTTCAACATTTTTTGATAAATTATATTAAATTTAAATTTAAATTTTGAGAGACGAAAATAAATTATAAAAGTAAATTGTATTATTAAATTTCACATTTTAATTTATTTGGGTAGGAAAATTTATTTAAATTTAAAATTAAAGGTATAATTAATGAGTATGATAGAGAAAATCAAGTGTGATCCTGATATGAATCTCCTTGCGAAGATTTTAGATTTTGGAATTAAAATCTTTGATCTAGTGAAGGGATCTGCAAACCCTCACTGTCTCGCACGAAATTCGAGATCACTAGCCCTCGGGCTGCTCTCAATGTCGACTTGCTCTCTAACTAACCCATGAGATCAGATCACAAGGTTATGTGTACTTAACTAACCCTTAGGAGTAAGCAACAATGGAATTAGCTCGCAAACAAATAGTATGAACTCAAAATGTTGTACTCCCTCTGGTCCTCTTATATTGGCCTACTTTCCATTTTGGGATGGTTTTTTATTTATGTCTCCTTCCCCTTTTGGTAAATTCTAGAATGTTTTCATCCACTCATTTTACTTTTTACACTTCCAATACAATCTCTACCATTCATTTATCTTTTTGAAAAAATTTGTGCCCAAAAGTTGAGGCCAATATAAGAGGACCAGAGGGAGTATATTTGATTGATAAAAGTGTGTAAAGTTAAAAATAATGTTGAAAATCACCCCATTTTTATAGTACATAGGTATGGTCTTCAAGAATACAAATAAGAAACGGAAAATGGTTATGGTAGCTTTAAGGAGTTAAAACCATATTTAACTAGACTACCTAAAATAAATGTAGATATGGACGAATTCAATGAAGATAAATCTTGAATGCATATTGTCTTATCTAATCTTACCAAATCTAATTCTTATTAAATCAAAACTAAATATTCTTAAAATATAACCAAAACTCTTCTAAGCTAACACAACTGAGTTATTGGGCCTTATTCTAAAATTAAATAAATTACAAATGATCATACTACCCCATTAAAAAACTCAATGGGAAAAAGAGTATAATGTTATTCTACTAAAAACCCTAATTAATAAAAATAAATAAAGAAAACCTAATTTGTATTATTCCTTTCGAGGTTGAAAAATTTTATCCACGAAATGTGATTGATCTTTAAAAATAAATGGAGATAAGCGTCCCAAGTCATCCCTGTGAAGAACTACTAATAAAATGGTGGCAAAAATGCTGACTAGGCAGTGACTGGATGCTGATGTGGCTCTTATCTCGCGAGAAGAGAACAGGTGGCGAGAAAATCAAATAACCCGTGGGAAATTGATAATCTCACGAGATAAAAATCAGATCGCAAGATGAAGATATGACTGCTGTTTCGCGCATGTAACCAACACGCCTTAAAATGGACGCGCGCGTGAGATGCACGCACATAAGTATGTGTTGCACATGGCAACTACGCACGTATTCTTCTTTGTTGGAACCTCTCTTCTGCATTGAACTGACCGGAATGGATTTGCAGATCGGGGACACCTCTGATTAGAGCTGTGTAGACGTTGAAGACAACAACGAATATGGGTTGTTCAAAGACGTTGATCGACCAAAGATGGAGAAGTGAATAGCAGTGCAATAGTGGGATCTTCGGAGATGCTAGGTGGAGGCGACAGTAATGGATGGCAGTGGTCGGTCAGAGACGCTGGCGGAGGAGATATGTGGCATCGCAGTAGCAGTTTGTCAGAGATGATGATTGGCAAACAGGCGGGCAGCACAGTCGTCGAAGCTGATGTGAGCGACAGCGGCGAAACTGTTCCGGCAGCGGATTTCTGATTTTTTCTCTTTTATTTTTATTTTTTTGATGGTTCTAAGGAACTCTTTCATTTCTTTGATATCAAATGATATGAATCTCCTTGCGAAAACTCTAAATTACGGAATTAAAATCTTTGATCAAGTGAAAAGATCTGTAAACCCTCACTGTCTCGCACGAAATTTAAGATCACCAGCCCTTAGGATGCTCTCAATCTTAACCTGCTCTCCAACTAGCCCACAGGATCGGATCACAAGGTCATTGGTACTTAACTAACCCTTGAGATTAAGAAAAAATGGAATTAGCTCGCAAGTGAAGAGTATGAACTCAAAATGTTGTATATTTGATTGATAAAAGTGTATAAAGTTAAAAATAGTGTTGAAAATCACCCCCAATTTATAGTACATATGTATGGTCTTCAAGAATACAAATAAGAAACGGAAAAGGATTATGCCAACTTTAAGGAGCTAACACCATATTTAACTAGACTACATAAAATAAATGTAGATATGGACGAATTCAATATTACCTTATCTAATCTTACCAAATCTAATTCTAATCAAATCAAAACTAAATATTCTAAACCCTAATTAAAATATAACCTAAACACTTCTAAGTGAACATAGCTGAGTTATTGGGCCTTATTCTAAAATGAAGTAAATTACAAATATTCACACTAGCTCATTGAAAAAACTCAATGGGAAAAAGAGTATAGTGTTATCCTACTAAAATTCCTAATTAATAAAAATAAATTAAAAAAACCTAATTCGTATCAGGTCCATGAAGTGGTTGCAAAGTGGTTTCAACCAATGTAGAAAGTAAAATGGAATGGTTTCCTTGATGAGCTCTCTCCATATCCCTCTCCTTCTAACATCGCTAATATGGGAGTGCTTGGAATTTGGCTACTCTGCCTTCTCTTTCCATCAGTATATCATCAGGTTAATGGAGTAGCATACGATCATGGATACACTTCTGAGTGTTTAGCGGCTCCGCTTAAAGCTCAGTATGGAGGAGGAATTGTGGTCAACCCGGAGTTTAACGAAGGATTAATAAGATGGTCAAACTTTGGCAATGCTAAATTAGCTAAAGACATTGACAACAAATTCGTGGTCGTCTACAATCGGAATGGGTCAAAGGGTAGTATTTCACAGACGTTTTCTTTGCAAAGGGGAACATTTTACACTATTTCTGCATGATTAGCCATGGAAAGTCTCCTGTCAGCGCGGCTTTGCGAACATTGCCGAATATCGTCACTCCCGTTGGTAGCGTTTTCGCTCGATCCGGTTGCTGGTTTATGTTAAAGAGTGGTTTTAGGGCCAATGTTACCGGAGCTACAGAACTTCATTTTCTGAGTGAAAATGCAACTGCTAATGTATGGGCAGATAGTATTTCTTTGCAACCTTTTACTGAAGAAGAATGGAAATCCCATCAGATCCAAAGCGTTGAGAAGGTACGCAAGAGTAAGGTTCGATTCCAAGCCGTTGATTCCCATGGCCGACCACTGGCCGGAGCAAAAATTCGCGTACACCAGCAAAGCATCGGTTTCCCGATCGGCACCTCCATCTCCGCCGACATTATAAAAAACGTGGCGTATCAGAATTGGTTCACGTCAAGGTTCAAATACACAGTTGAATGATTTGCCGTAATCAATTGTATTATTGATATCTAAATATATAGAGAGTACAATAGAGGTGTAATAAAGAAAGAACTCTAATCATAATAAATCATAATCTAATCAGGAGTCTGATTTATCCTAACACCCCCCCTCAAGCGGAGCGTCGGATGCTCGCCGACGCACAGCTTGGACCTGAAGAACTCGAACAGCGGACGAGAGAGCCCCTTGGTGAAAATATCCGCAATCTGAAGAGAAGTCGGAACATGAGCAACACGCAGCTTTCCAGATGTCACCAACTCACGAACAAAATGGTAGTCGATGTCGATGTGCTTCGCCCGCTTGTGAGCCACTGGATTCTGAGCCAAGAAGATAGCACTACTATTGTCGCATAACAACAGGGGAGAACCAGAAAGCGGAAACCGAAGATCACGAAGCAAATGAGTGAGCCAGACCACTTCTGAGGCAGTGTTGGCGAGAGCACGGTATTCAGATTCAGTGCTAGAACGAGAAACAGTGGGCTGTTTCTTGGCACTCCAAGAAACCAGATTCCCACCAAGAAAAACTGCATAACCATAAGTGGACCGACGAGTCTCCAGACAACGAGCCCAATCAGCATCAGAGTATCCTAACACATCAGGAGTACTAGCAGAACAAAACCGGAGACCAAAGTGAAGAGTACCACGAACATACCGCAAAATCCGAGTCACAGCAGCAAAATGATCATCTCTGGGATCCTGAAGAAACTGACTCACCGTGTTGACCGAGAATGCCAAATCTGGGCGAGAGATGGTGAGATACTGGAGAGCACCAACAAGAGAACGATAAAGTGTAGGATCCCGAAATGGAGGACTAGTAGAGCTGTGAAGTTGAGAACCAGCAACAAATGGAGTAGAAACTGGTGCCGCGTCAAACATACCGGCCCGATTCAAAATATCCCGTGCATACTTTGCTTGGCCAAGCAGTAATCCTGAGGAGGTAGGCGAAACTTCAAGACCAAGAAAGTAATGAAGAGCACCAAGATCCTTGATCGCAAACTCTCTGTGTGTCCGATCAATGAACTGGCGAAGAAGAGTCGAGTCATTTCCGGTAAGGATGATATCGTCCACATACACAAGTAGGTACAGTAATGACGACCCTCTCGAAAGGACAAACAAAGAAGTATCAGCTGAGCTGCACCGAAAATCAAGCTGTGTCAGATAACTGCTGAAACGCTGGAACCAAGCCCGGGGAGCCTGCTTAAGACCGTAAATGGCCTTTTTCAAACGACAAACATAGTCCGGATGGACAGAATCTTGATAACCAACGGGCTGCTTCATGTAGACTGGAACATCAAGAACACCATTGAGGAAAGCGTTCTTGACATCCAACTGATGAAGTGGCCAGGAACGCATGGTGGCTATGGCGAGAACCGTCCGAACAGTGGAGGCTTTGACCACTGGACTGAATGTGTGGTCAAAGTCAAAACCCGGAATTTGTGAGAAACCTTGGGCCACAAGCCTATCTTTATGACGCTCAATAGTGCCATCTGGTCTATACTTCAGTCTGTAAACCCATTTGGAGCCAACAATATTGACCCCTGATGGGCGAGGTACCAAATCCCAAGTGTGTTGTCCACGAAGAGCTTCCATCTCGTCATCCATGGCAGAAACCCAAGCCGGATCTTGAAGAGCAGTGCGGTAATCTGTGGGCTCTGATTGAGCAAGTAAAGTAGCAGTGAGACCATGAGCAATGATATCAGAATAATCTCTTCGCTGAATAGCTCCAGTCGACGATCGAGTAACCATGCGATGAGTGCGTGGTGGAGTAACCGGAGCAGTAGTGGCAGCAGGCAAAAGGACCGGTGAGGTGATCGGAGAAGGGGCCGGTGAAATGTCAAGAGAATCAGGTGAACTGGGCGATGGCGGGATGGACAGAGCAGGATGAGTCTGAGCGGCCACCAGACGGTCTGAATCATCAGAACAGGTAGAACATGGTGTTATAGTCGGTGAGGACGACATCATCGATGAACCAGGAGAAGAAACCACCGTAGGAGTATCAGTTGATGTATCAGTAGGATCCAAAAAAGTAGAGACATCGAGAGAGAACGGAGATACTGAAGTAGAACCGTTAGAATAAGGGAAGAAAGTATCATCAAACCGAGCATGTCTGCTGACATATATCTTTCCAGACGTAGGATCCAAACATCGATAACCCTTGTACTGGGAGTCGTACCCAATGAAGATACATGGCAAACTGCGAGGAGCAAGTTTGTGAGCTGCATATGGACGAAGATAAGGATACACACGACAACCAAATACATGAAAGTTCGTGTATATGGGAACCCGACCATTAACAACCTCAAATGGTGATCGTCCGCCAAGAACCGGAGTGGGCAACCGATTTATGGTATAAGCAGCTGCAGCAAAGGCGTGTGGCCAGTGAGAAAGAGGAACATGAGAGTGGTACAACATAGACAAGCCCATCTCAGCAATGTGGCGGTGCTTGCGCTCAGCCCGACCGTTCTGCTCAGGAGTATACGGACAAGAAATCTGATGGTGAATGCCTTTTTTCTGAAAATGAGAGCGTAAGCGACCATTTACGAACTCAGTCCCCCCATCACTCTGAAACACTTTAATGGTGGAAGAAAACTGGTTCTCCACAAAGGCCTCAAACTGGCGATAGACATCCCAAAAATTAGATTTACGACGAAGTAGGTAAAGCCATGAGAGTCGAGAATGATCATCAAGGAAAATGACATAGTAGGAGAAACCATCAGAAGATATAATAGGAGAAGGCCCCCAGAGGTCACAATGAACTAGATCAAGTACCCGAGCAGCACGTTTATCATTTGTATGAAAAGATAAACGTTTCCCTTTAGCTTTTTCACATGCCTCACAAATGGTGGGTTTAGGCAAAACCGACGAGACAGATAAGGATCCAGAGGCACACAAACCAGAAATAACAGAATGCGGAACATGACCAAGTCTAGCATGCCAGATTTCAAAGGACGCACACGACTTATTTGACTTTACAGTAGACACTAAAGCAGATGCACCATAGTCTAAGACATAAAGACCATTCTCAATATGGCCGTGACCCAAAGTTTCCCCATTGATTTTATGCCGAATGATAAAAGAACGATCATCAAAGCAGACAACATCATTTAAATCTTGAGTTAATTTGCTAACAGAGAGCAAATTTTTAGTGATATCAGGCACAATAAGCACATCATAAATAGGCAAAGACTTAGAAAACCGAGATTCACCAACATGAGTAATAGGGAGTTCAGAACCATTACCAACATAGACATGGGAAGAGCCATGGTAAGGTGTCACATAATCAACAACAGTAGGAGATGATGCCATGTGCTTTGTAGCGCCAGAATCTACAATCCACTTGTACCCATGGGGCTTAAATCTTGAGAAACCACCTAAAGTAGTCATAGGAACAAAATTGAGCTGAAGGGGACGTTGAGGAAGTAATGCGAAGTTGGTATGCTTAGTCCAGTCAACAAAAGTGGGCGAAGCTAAGTCTTTGCTCTTGAAGGTTTGCGATATCGCAATTTTGCTCTTGAAGGCGGACGAAGTTTTTGCTCTTGTTAGGGTTTAGGTCTTTGGATCAGACTCTGCTCTGATACCATGATAGAATGATTTGCCGTAATCAATTGTATTATTGATATCTAAATATATAGAGAGTACAATAGAGGTGTAATAAAGAAAGAACTCTAATCATAATAAATCATAATCTAATCAGGAGTCTGATTTATCCTAACAACAGTATTTACCGATGAAATGAAATGGTACACCACCGAAAACACCCGTGGCAAGGAAGACTACGGCCTCGGGGATGCAATGCTGCGGATAGTCCAGAGCCACGGCATCACCGTCTGCGGCCACAATGTTTTCTGGGACGACCCTCAATACCAGCGGTGGTGGGTCATTAGCCTTTCGCCGGCGGATCTTAAAACCGCCGCCAACAAAAGGATCCAGTCCATCGTCGGAAGGTACAAGGGGAAGGTCATACATTGGGACGTTGTGAATGAGAATTTACATTTTAATTTCTTTGAGAGTAAACTCGGAGCGAGTGCATCAGCCGGATATTATAAATGGGCTAGGGAGCTCGACCCCCATGCGACACCATTTTTGAACGACTATAATACACCCGAGTTTCAAAGTGATACCGCATCCAGTCCGGCTAAATATTTAGAGAAGATTAAGAAGATACAAGCCGGAGGAGCCGGGTCGCTCGGAATCGGGTTGGAAGGGCATTTTAGTACTCCTGACCTGGCTTACGTAAGAACCACCTTGGACATACTTGCTTCAACAAAACTACCTATTTGGGTTACCGAACTTGATGTCGTCTCCGGTCCAAATCAGGCAACGTACTTGGATCAAATACTGAGGGAAGTTCACGCGCATCCGGGTGTTAACGGCATTCTGATTTGGGGACCAAAAGATGCTACAAAATGTGTTTAACCGACAACAATTTCAAGAACCTTCCGACCGGCGTCGTCGTCTAAGATTCTTAGCGAATGGAAGCCGCGAAACGCCTTCATCGGCACAACCGACGCGAATGGATATCTCGAAACGTCGCTTTTTCATGGAGATTATGAAGCTAAAATCAACGTTCATGAAGATGGAATCATGAGTTCGTCAAATTCGACTGTTTCATCTGTTGCTTTTAAGGTGGATTCGAATGTAACAACACCGGTAAATGTACTCATTACTCATAAATTAGTGTGAAGGTCTATATTGTTGTAAAAGAAAAAAGAAAAAAAATGAGAGAGATTGAATATTTAAAAAATTGAAATCACAAGAGCGATTGCATAGCAGTTTTACATTTGTTCATGATCTTATTATGGTCTTATTGCTGAAGTCAGACTTCTTCAAACTTCAAACTTTCATCTTTCATACTCATCTTCTTGTGGAAATTTCATCCCAATTTCATTGCTCCATTTTCTCCATTTTTGTTCAACATATATTATTCTGAAGAGATTTGTTTCATCTTCATGAATAATATTCTGCAAATCGTTGCTTGTTTCCGGTGATACTCATTTGGCATAGGCTGAAGAAAATATGCTAAATAAAGATAAAGTGCTCACTATCATGTACGAGTAACATTCATTTGATTAGAAGATACGTGAAATAGGGGAAAACTGAGTTATTTTAGAAATGATTATTCGCGTGATATTGACAGAATGATGAGTTATTTATACAAAAATGTACAAGATATGAATAAGATAACTAGTAATCTATTACAACACAAACTCTATTACACTATTACTCCCCCTCAAGTTGCCGCATGAAGATCGAGAATGCCCAACTTGGAATTAAGATGTAGGAACGTCGTTCGTCCTAGTGCCTTGGTAAACATGTCTGTTGGTTGCTCTGAAGTGGATATGTGATGAGTATAAATGGTACGCGAAGATACTAAATCACGAAAAAGATGACAGTTAATCTCGATATGCTTGGTTCGCTTGTGAAACACCGGATTAGCCAAAATGTGGAGAGCTGCCTGACTATCACAATATAAGCGAACCATAACTGAATGGTGAATTCCGAGCGAGCGGAGAAGCGAGGGAAGCCAGAGAATCGCACAACAAGCGTTCTCCATAGCTCTGTACTCAGCCTCGGTAGACAAGCGTGATACAGTGTGCTGCTTCTTGGTCTTCCAAGAGATCAGCGACACGTCTAGAGTGACAAAGTAACCAGTGATAGAGTGACAAAGTAACCAGTGATAGAGCGGCGAGTGATAGGATAGGTTGCCCAATCAGAGTGACAATAAGAAGTCAGAGCTAAACTGTTATCTTAAGAAAGAAATAGACCTTGACATGGGCTACCTTTATGTAATGAAGAACACGAAGTGCAGCAATCCAATGCTCCAACTTTGGCTTCTACGTGAACTGAGATAGAGTATGAACTGCGAAGCTGAGTTTGGGCTGAGTGATAGTAGATAGATTAACTTGCCAATTAGACAGCAATGTTGGTCTGGATGATCATAATCCGGACCAGTAGCATTGGTGAGATTATGTGTCGGGTCCATAGGCAAAATGACTGGCTTTGTGCAAAGAAGACTAGCTTCGGCGACGACTTCTAGGGCATACTTGCGCTGAGAAGCGAAAATACCATAGGGGCTTCGCGCAACTTTGAGGCCCAAAAAATACTTGAGAATGTAGAGGTTCTTCATGTGAAAGCAGGAAGACAAGCACTGTTTGAAAGTAGAGATGGCACTAAGGCTATCACCTGCGATAATCAAGTCATCGACGTGCACCAAGACATGAAGAGTGTGACCAGCTTGGCTGAGGCTGAACAAAGAATAGTCTGCATAGCTTTGCCAAAAACCATACTGATGGAGGACCTGTGCGAGCTTGGAGAACCAATTTCAAGGAGCTTGGCGGAGACCAAAAAAAGACTTGTGGAGATGATAGACTTGACCAGGTAATGCTTTAGAATAACCTGGTAGTGGAGACATGAAAATCAACTCATCCAGGTCACCGTGAAGAAATGCCTTGTGAACGTCTATTTGATGGAGTTCCCAACCGCAAACTGCAATAACTGATAAGACTGTACGAACAATGACCATCTTGGCAACTGGAGCAAAAGTTTCATTGAAATCAATGCTTTCTATCTGAAGATTACTGAGCACAACAAGTCGAGCCTTGTAGCATTCTATGTCTTCGTTCAACTTATACTTGATACAGTAGACCCACTTGCAGCCAATAGGTTTCTTGCCAGGAGGAACAAATGTGAGAGACCACGTGTTATTTCTCTCAAGAGTATCGAGCTCTGCCTACATGGCCCGTCCCCAACATGGTTGTTGTACAGCCTCAGAGAAACAAGTCAGTTCATGCCTAGAAGTGACAGCTGCAAGAAAGTGAGAGTGAGCAGGAGCAAACCTATAAGAAGAAAAAAAGTGCCTAAGATGATATGGAGTTGACGAAGTGGCCGAGCTGGATTGAGGAACGCCTATGAGAGCAGAACTGCATACAAAATCATAAAGCAAAATGCTTAGCCTTTGATCACGGGTGCTTCTTCGAACCTCTGGATGAGGTGCCTCAGAAACTGCCTTGGGCGAACACTCACGGTGCTCGATTGGGGATGGTGAGCTTGACTCCAATGACTTCTCAGACTCCTCCTGGCTGTATGCTACGTGCGATTAGGAAGAGCTTCCCCTTGTTGGGGAGGCAGGAGGCTCCTGAAGGTCATAGAAAATGAGATAAGGCGGATAATCCCGAGGAGGTGGCGACGAGGAACATGATGGAACCCGAAGTAGAAAGATGTTTTAAAAAAACACCACATCGCGAGAGAAGAAGAATTGACCGGTTTCGAGATCATACAACCACCAATCATGTTTACCATTAGGATATCCCTTGAAAACACATTTGCGACCACAAACAGCAAGCTATCACTTGGTCGAGGAAGAACTGGAGTAAAACAAAGACACCCAAAGACACACAAATAAAAAAACTTGGGTTCACACTGAAATAGCAGATGAAACGAAGTCTTGTTTTGGAGAACTGGTGTCAGAGTGCGATTGATTAAAAAAAAGCAGTCAGAACACATTCACCCCGGAACTTAATGGAAAGTGAAACTTGAAAATGCAGAGCTCCACCCTGCCATTTTGTTAGGGCATGTAAACACATGAAGTCTCATGAACAATGTCGTTAGTAGAAAAATAATCCCTTAGTCCTAGAAACTTTGCACCATTGTCTGATCGAAAATGGCAAACTGGGGACTTAAACTGAGTGACAGTCAAAGCACATAAATCCATGATCAAACGCAGAACTTCTAACTTGGATTTTAGTAAATAGACCGAAGTAGCACGAGAATAGTCATCGATAATTGTAGCAAAATAAGTAGCACCAAAAGAAGCAAGAGTACGATAAGATCCCCAAATGTCACAGTGCAAAAGTTCAAATAAATGTGTGGTTTTATTAGAACTTAAGGGAAAAAAATTCGTGTTTGCTTGGAACTGAAACAAACATCACAAGGTACAATGCTAGAAACTGAACCAAATGGAACAAACAAAGAAGATAAAACTGCATCTGAAGGGTGACCCAGCCTTTTATGCCACAATTCGACTGAGTACTTCTTCTCGGATTTGGATGCATGGCATGCGTGTGCGGCAACCGAGAAATGTCGTAACTAGTAAACTCCACTTCGTGGCTCACGCATATGGAACTGTACATCTGTAAGACAGTAGGCTATTGATCAGGACTAAGATTCGAACCGCGAACTGCCAACTTTGGAAGGGAGAGAACATCGGAAGCCGCAGTTTGTTGCTAGGTCGAGAGGGCGACGTTACCACCCAGATCTCTACGACCGCGAATAGCCCCACTCCCGTCCGAGCGGTAGATGAAGCTTCCAGGGATGCCATGGATCTTCTAGCAGCTAGAAACATCGTGGCCAAGCTTCCTACAGTGAATGCAAGAGGGGCGGTTGATGGAAGACTTTTCCTGCACCGATGAAGCTAACTGGCGTTGCAGAAAAATAGGCTTATCCATAGCAACGCAGGCTATACCATCAGACTTGATGTCGTGTTCGTGCATCAGGGTCTTGTGACGTTCCTCCTGAACAACAAGAGCATAAACTATTAAGAGAAGGCAGTGGTTCCTGTGCCATAATACTGGAACGAAGAGTCCCAAAAGTGTTATCGAGTCCAAGAAAGAACTGATGAAGGCACTCAACATCACGTTTGGTGCGAAGCATGGTAGTGATATTACATGAACAATTGCTGCAGAGACAGGTTTGAAGGGGGACATATGTTGTGACTTCATCCCAAATCTTCTTGAGAGCACCATAATACGAAGCGACAGATTTTCCACCTTGGCGATAGTTCGCCAAATCTGCGCGAAGCTAGAGAAGACGAGGGCAATTGCCGAAAAATAAGTGATGGCGTAATTCTTCCCAGAGCTCAAAAACAGTTTCAGGATAGGTTATAGAAGATCGCAGTGAAGAGTCAATGGATTGAACTACCCATCTGATCAACATTTAGTTAAAAATATACCAGTCATTTAAATCAACAGAGGCAATATCGACCTGAGAAATTCAACCATCAAGAAAGCCCAACTTACGCATAGCCTTAAGTATGTTCTTCATCGAGGTGGTCCATTCCTGATAGTTTTCTCCCTTGAGAACAACCAGACTTAGAGACAAGGTCAGTGGTATGAATGATGAATGTAGAATGGAGATGAGTGATCAAGAGGACGCGGAAGCGGCTAAGGGCCGAGAGCTTCATCGACCAACTGCGGCGGAGGAGACGGTGCCATCAATGTGTTGTCGCCGACGGAAGTCTGACGGGGAGGGGGTTGATTGTGCTTTCCGTGTCGCTCATAGTGAGTTAACGGCGGTGGAAATATACTACGGTAGGTTAGGGTTTGGAACATTTTTGGCTTCAGAGAATATGCTCTGATATCATGAAACAAGGGAAAATTGAGATATTTTGGGAATGATTATTCGTATGATATTGACAGAATGATGAGTTATTTATACCCAAATGTACACGATATGACTAAGGTAACTAGTAAGCTATTATAACACAAACTCTATTACACTATTAATAAGTAAGAAACAAAATTCTAAAATGTGCTGCATCTTATTATTGTATGTGCAAAACTCTATCTGGCTCTAATTAAATAATTATAAGTTGTTTTTAATTGTTATCTATTAATGTACTAAAAGTGTGAGTTAGTTTTTTGGGGATAGGTTTAGGTACGGAAACTGGTATTTTGTAGGTTTTATTCTTTCCTCCACTCTGCTTCATTTTGCATTCCTCTTCAATGCAAAACCTTGGATTCCCGGTGGTGAGCAATTTGAGGGTAGTCGGTCAGATTTTACTTTCCATCGAACTATTTTCCTTTTTCCCTTCAAATCCTTCTGAATCCTTCTCTCCTTCTACGCCGGTACCCAACACCTCCAGCGCTTCATCTCTCTGCTTCGGACACAGCCTTTTTCTCTTACTGCTACATGTCACCTCTTCCGACTCTCTTTTTATTGTTACATTTTACATATTTTCCTTTCCATTTCTCTTTTTTCGGTTTATATTTCAGTGAATTTAGGAGTTTTACCTTCGTCACAGTAATAGCCCCTAAATTTTATTTCTTGTTTTTCTTTACTCCTGAAAGCCCTTTTGGCTTTCTTACTTGTACAAGCTTCCATAAGATGAAATTATGGGTTTTGGTCTGTGTATTGTTATGTGTTCTTTTGTCTATTTCTGAATCTCCGTGCCTATCCTGCATATTTGTGTGCCACTTGACTTGTCCTTGGATTTATTTCCCATTTTTTACTTCTGTTTCTGACTCTCGACAGTTGCATTTTCAGTGTTTGATACTTGTTCTAAGTCAGCTACTTTTGTGGAGGTTTAATTATTAACCTTTTGGTATTATACATGTATTTAGTTAATACTACCAGGAGCTTGGATATTTATATGAAACCTATTTGATTTCGTACACAAACCATGCACGAGAACTCTTGATGTATGGTTGTTTCTACCACCCCAAATACTTGAATTTCTGTTTATTCTATATGTTGTGACTGCTGTGTTTTCTTCTTCTTTGAAAGATAAAGAATCTGGAAGAAATATCAATTCTTACTGCTGAATACTAGGTATACTTGCAATAGATTTGTGTCAGGTGATGAAGAAAATCAATGCCCCAATTTATGTGTATTTATCACTAGGTGTGAAGAGACTCTGTGATGGTCTTTTTGAGCTGGAGGAATTACATTTAAATAGTGTCTTGTGTTTAATCAGAGTAGGTGTCCTTGAAGGAGTCCTGTTTATTTGTTTTACAGTTGAATGTTGTCTCTCCGACATCAGTATGCCATTACTTTCTATCTTTTGGTTAGTGACTTGTGTTTCTAGACTGCAGGAATTTAGTACTTCTTTCCAGATATTGGGCTTCCAAGTCAAGGCACTTTTACAAGTTATTTTTTATCTGACTTACCCATTTGTCACTTCTACGTGTATAGGTTTGTCTTCATTAGAAGTGACCAAAACTTAAGAGAGAGTAAAAGTGCTACAAAAGAGTATTGGATGCTTTTACAGGTAGTTGTTGTATTTGTTTGAACTGTAAAAAAAATAGTATATAGTTTTTGTTTGTCTGACTACGATCTAATTTCCAATGACTTTCTTAATATATCTCAAGGTATCATCATACTGACTCACTAATGTCTGAATTTTCTTTGTTTGCTACAATAACAGTGACATTTTGTTTTTTCAAGTAGTTGTTGTCACACCGAAGTTTGACAACGTTCCTTTTATTTGCTGTATGTTTTCAGATTTAATGATTGGAAACATGTTTGAATGCTCGGTTCCCAAGTTGTTTTTGTCAGTTTCATTTCTCAGCCTACTATATTCTTTTTTTTATACAATTAAAATGATGTACACTTAATAGTTGGTATGTATATTATTGTGTGTCATGTGACTATTTCTGAGCATTCGTCTGTGTGTCTCTTGTGCATGTATCTGGTATGTGTATTATTTTACCTCTTTGTGCTTCCCCTTCAATTGATGTAATGCGGTTTGAGTTACCTAATTGCATCCTTGTTCATACAAATATTGTACTTTATTACAGCCTCATGAGCTGAGGTCTATTTACCACCATAAATGGTTGAATTCAGCACCAAATGTTGTACTTTTAATAGCTGGTATGTGTATTATTGTGTGTCTTGTGTCTATTTCTGAGCATCCGTGTGTGTGTCTCTTGAGCGTATCTCGTCTGTGTATTATTTTACCTCTTTCCGCTTCAACTCCAACTAACGTACACGGCCTGAGTTACACGTTTATTATAGCCTCATGTCTGAACAACCCTATTCCATGAATTACGCAGTCCGAGTTACCTAAATGCATTCTTGTTTATACAAATACTGTACTTTATTACAGCCTCATGAGCTGAGCTCTATTTTACCTGCATAAATGGTTGAATTTAGCACCAAATGTTGTACATTTAATAGCTGCATATTCTTGCTCTCATTTTATTACTTTCGTACTCTGGAATGATTTGAACAGATACTATCAATATGGATGGTCGTATTACATTCCCAAACAGGTATTCTTTATCCTTTACAATTTTGCATTTGGTATATTCATAGATCCCCGCTGTTCCATATTTCTGCCTTCTTCCATTTAAGTTGCTGTGATATCCTCCTTCTCGGTATTGCATCCACCTCTACTTTACACCATGGTTACCCTTTGCTCTTTCTTTGTGTTAGACATATAGAAGAAAAATGCACCACGTTGGAGAGTTTACAACCAAATGTCGTTGACTGGTTCGTGAAAGTATTTATTTATGAAAAAAACTCCTGTCCGCATAACCAGATGGGGAAGCTCTCAACAACTTCTTGAGCTCACTGATGAACGGGTATATACTCTCACTTGGTATATAAGTTTAATAACTTTACCATTTACAACATTCCCTTTTTTCTCCATGTCACGGAATGTTAAATGCACTGCATTATCTATGAGCAAGATATCCAATAGTTAGATAAAGTGATCCAATTGTACCATACATATAACATCAAAAATGGCAAATTCGGACAAGCTAGGCCCAATGCACCACCTTTGACATCTTCAAAGTATCACATTATACAGCTTGTACGTGAAACCCATAAACAAACCAGACGGTTCTTTCCTCTTGGACCAGGTATATGTATTGACCCCATTCCACAGATGCCCCGAGTTTTCAGATACTATTACCAACCACATCAGTAAGCTTACCGAACTTTTATATATACTCCCCATCTTTGTTATAACAGATTTACCTTCATCTTTCCACAGATTTTCTCTGTGGTGTTATCCACATATTTCCTCCCCATTTAATTTCGAAAACAAACAGGAACATCCAAGAGTTTGTATGGTTAACGAAGAGTGAGTTACTTATTCCTAGTATCAAATTGCAGTTGCACGTCTCTTCTTCTGAAAGCTATTTCCTTACAACCTTTAATTCTTCCATGTATACAGATGTAAACCCCTGATCCTTATCTATAGAATGAGGGCTCTAACCTGACATTTTCACAAAATGCCGGTCATCCTGGGGATAAGATTAACTGTCAAACACTTTTTACGGTAATATTACACTGTCAGTTTGGTTTGCTATTACAATAACATATCCCCGATAATGATACTCTTTTATCTTACCTCCTCATTATTTGACTATTTACTTCCCTTTGATTCTATCTTATTTTTGTAGGCATGTCTGTCGTAACTACTTCTAATACAGTTATTCTGTTTGACCCTCCAATGCCACAAGCTGAACAGCTCCAATTATGTCAATACCATTTACATATAATTTTTTTATGCTACACAGCTACAGTCCAACATTATGTTCCCTTCATCTTATTATATTCCACTGATATTAGGCTCATGGATTTTACTAGGCTAAAGTCCAATAAGAAGTATGTTAATAAGGTTATTTTCCAAAAACTTTATGAGAGCTAGCATCAAACTACTATGCATCCTTTGGATTCTCAAGTGCAGAAGATAAGTGACATAAGCGACGTAAAGTAAGACCAGGCATGTTTCTAACACAACATAAGCGACATCGCACGCTTTTCGGTAACATTATTTACTTTATTTTTAATCTTTTACTTTGGTTCATATAATAACTGAAGTAAAAAACCAATTATTTACATCGGTTTTTTAATAACCTAGGTAAAAAAATACACTTTGCTTAAAAAATAATTGAGGTAAAAGAACTTTTTACTACGGTTATTTGGGGTCAACAAAAAAACCGAGGTAAAAAGAGCAAAGTAAAATATCAATTTTCTTGTAGTGTGAGAACCACCGACACAGGTATACAATGATGGATAATCCCTATTAAAAGTTTACTTTGAAATCACAAAACAACTTAAATCTTTGATATCTCTATTATACAGATGGTGGAATAACCACTAAACCAAGGTCAAATTCACTAAACTATGAGTGGTTGTAAGTAGCAATATATTTCCATAACAGAACATGTATCTTTTTTTAAAAAAAGAATTTTTACACTTCTAACCCTAACTTTAGGGTGAAAGTGCCAATATAACCCTGCAAAATGAGAAAGTGTCAAAATAACCCTAACTTTGTGATAAAATGTGCAGTAATCCTTTTGCCCTATTTTTTGGATTTAACTGAAGGAATTTTGCGTTGACCAAATTTGAAATGATAAAAATACCCCTTACCCTTAAACTGAGATTTTATTCTCCATTTACCCCCTTTCTTCTACTTCTTCAAACCCTCCCCCCTTACCCAGCCACCACTCGAGCCCCACCAACCCTACTGCCAGTCTCCACCACCCCCGCCAATCTCCGCCCACGCTCCACCACCCCCACTGCCAATTTCCACTATCTGCATTTCCAATCTTCACCACTCCCGCCACCACCCACTGTTCACCACCTCTCGAGCCCTAGCTCCCACCATGCACGAATAAGCTGGAACCTGCAAAGCAAACAGAGGTGAAGGTGGAAAAACCCCACTGGCAAACTATGGTTGTTGGGGCATCTATCTTCACCACTTTTGGCTTTCCGCAGTGGCTCTCCGACTGCCCCACGACCTTTTCTTCCCCAATTGCATCGTGCGATCCATCCTCAAGCCCTGTGGACCACTTAAGTATGAAATCTGGCAATTGCCTTCGGAGGAATGAGGGTTTGTAGCCTGGTTGCGGTGGAGAAATTCCATGAGAAGAAACGATTAGAACAAAGAAGAAGAAAAACTGTTTAAAGAAGATAAAGGAGAAATAAGAGGTGGTGGCTAGGAAAAGAAATAAAGAAGGGCAATAAAGAAGGATAAATGAGTATTTATTATTTTTTTGTTTTCCCGTTTTTATGCAGGGGCAAAGGTCATTTCAGTAAATTTTGACCAAATTTCTCGTTGACAACTAAAGTCAACGGCGCCCAAGGTTATATTGGCATATACATCTAAAAGTTAGCGTTACTTTTGTACTTTCTCATTTTACAGGATTAGATTGACACTTTCAAAAGTTAGAATTATTTAGCACTTGACTCAAAACAAATTGATAAAAAGAGGGCTAATCCTAAATAAACAAGAAAGCTATTGCAATCATCACGTAATTTGCACATTTTCATCAGTAATATACTTTGAGATACCAAGATACTATAAGAGAATGAATTTGTACAAATATAACCCTATATAATTCAGTTAGTGCACATATAATCTTAAGATAATCTGAAATACAAAAACAACCCTAAGTACTTTACATAAGTGCAAATATAACCCTAAACACTATATTTTGGCATTGATTAGCCATTTCCGACCATTAACTGACTGAAAATTACCAAAATACCCTTTGGACCAAAGCTGAAAATTCACTTCCCATTTACCCATTTTCTTCTTCTTCTTCTTCATCATACCCCTCCCCCACCCTAACGGTCACCACCACCAAGCCTCCACAGGCCACCATAACCACCAGCTCCAGCAACTACAACCACCAACTCCGACCACCACAACCTACTACCACTACCTCCCCCACCACAAATGCCCACCTCCACCTTCACCCAGCTCAAAACCACCGCTACCACCTAGAGATGGTGCCACCTCATAACTCCGCTCCCCACCTCCACCACCGCCACCATTGGTCACCCTAACCACCAGCTCTGGCCACCACAACCACCAGCTCTGGCTACCACAACCCATGACCACCACCTCCCCCACCACAAACGCACATCTTCACGTCTGCCCAGATCGAAACAATCGCCACCACCTAGCGCTGGCGCCATCTCGTAACTCCGCTCCCTACCTCCACCACCGCCACCACCTAGTGTTGGCGTCACCTCGTAACTTTGCTCCCCCACCTCCACCATCGTCAACGCCACCTCGTAACTTTGATCCCCACCATCGCTTAGCTCTAAACCACCGGCACCACCTAGAGCTGGCACCACCTCGTAACTCTGCCCCTAGTTATCATGGCCTAACGTGCGCTGCGGTAGTTGGATTTATCAAGGCTCAACCTCGGGGACCACGTTCAGATCCAAATTGGATCATCGCGGACACTACCGCCTGGCTTACCCCCACCTATGGCACCTTCAACCTTTGGTTTCCGTTCTCCATTGCCGGTGTTCATCCTCCGCAGGATCGAGAATAACTCCTCCACCTCCTCACCTGAAGGCTGCGACACTGTCGTCACCACCTCTTCCCCCGCTCTCTGCATCATCTCCATGTTGCTTGCCGCCATAGCATGAGAGAGTTTCATTTCCTCCTTCTCTTTTCTCCCTCCATTGATAATTTGTCCATTTACGGGGAGATGAGGTCCTCAACAACAATCGGAGAAGGACAATCAGGTTACCTTTCATCGTCTTCTTTATATGAAACGACGGAGAAGGAAAGAAAGGGAAGGAGAAATGGTAAAAAAAAATTAAGGTTTAGGATGCATTATAAACATTTTATATTTTTATATGAGTAGGTCTCTTGACAGAAGGCATGTCCATATGCTTATTGACAAGCCAAGGACCAATTTGCAATTAATGCAAATTAAGAAAACCCTTTTTCCCTAAATTGAAGCGTGAAACTTTGTTCTTCCCCCAAACTCTTACCCTCCGCGAAATTCTTCATTCTTCTTCCTTCCCAAACTTCAATCTCCTTCTCCAAACTCTCACCCTGCGGTTGTAATTCTTGCTGTACTTCTGGTTTTCCAAATTCACATTTTAGTGTTATGTCAAACGAGCTCTGATTATAAACCCCAAAACTCCATAAATCTCTGCAGCCCATGGCGGTCCTCTGGCATGCAGTGGCGGTGCTAGCTTATCAATTAGCCAAGAGAGAGAATAACCCTGGCGACTTCACTTACACATCCCAGTTATGTTTCATGTGACATCATCATTTATGATATGTTTCTCTTTGCAGGATGATTTAGAGAATTTCGGAGATGTCGGTTCCCTTGAAGATAATGTAGGTTCTTTCTTAACTCATGATGGTGGAGATGGAAATATTTATGGCACATTAAAAACCCTTACAGAGCACAGAACCGAGTCTTTTAAAAGTAATGGCGTGTCACATGTAGTTATATGAAATGTATTATCCTTTGTGAAACTCTATTTAGAGCATGGGCAGTGGGTTTCTTAAAAATTAAAAATCGCTCTAAAAATCGAAAACATCCACAGTAGTGGTTTTTAGGCCGATTTCTTAACACATAGTTTCCAACTAGGGAACCGGTTAAGAAACCGGTTCCGTCAGCCCGTGTCAGGCCTGTGACAGCAAAGGGGGCCGCCTTGTGCGGCCCATTTTTATTTCCCTGAGTGGGACACGTGTTGCCCATGCATTGGGCCACGTGTCCCACATGCAGAATTTCTTGTTTTTTATTTGAATCCGTTGACACGTGGCGCCTTCTGGTTGGGCCACGTGTCCAAATGATTTAAAATTTTGGGATGGCCGGTCAACAGAAATGAGTGGGACACGTGTCCCACTTATATGGCGACACGTGCCCCACTCAACGGAAAAATTACTGCTTCTCGTATTGAAATGAGACACGTGTCCCAACGGCTATTTTTTAAAAAAATTGTAATTTTTTTAAAAAAATTTAAATTTCAGATCTTGAATTGTGGAGAAAATTTTCCAACGGCTCTTTTTTTTTTACTTATAAATAGAACCATTTCACCCAATTTAATCACACCACTTTCAATTCCAACACTTTTACCTCAATCTTTCATGACCAATTGAAATACGACCTAACTGAACATCTGTACCAATATTTGGGTGATCAAAATTAGCATATCGGTATGGTTTTGTCATCCATTTGTTTTGTTTTGTATTAGTAATAATTGGTCAAACTAAATCAATATTTCATGTGCATATTTATAATAATTGGTCAGACTAGATTTCTATTTTCAATTCGTAATAATTGGTCGGACTATATCTAATATTTTATTATTTAAGTATTTGTTGTAATTTATCTTCTCGTTATAATTGGCCTTTCTAATGTCATGTTATTAATTTAATTTTATAAAATCAATATATCTTATTCTCTATTATAGATAACAAAATATTAAACAATTTCATGACAAGAAAAAAGATATTTAAATTATGAATAAAAAAACACGAAATTTATAAATTAAAGAAAATGAATTATTTTATACTTTTTTAAATAAAACGAAATTCTATTAATAAAAATTATAATGTATTATTAAATTTCACATTCAACTTATTTTGGATGAAAAAAATTAAATTAAATTAAATATTAATGGTAAAATTAATGAGTAGGATAGAGAAAATTAAGTGGGGTCAATGAATAGTTAAAAGTGGTTTCTTACCATTGTGGAGATAAAAAAAAGTGGTTTCTTAAGTAATTTTTTAAGATTAGGTGAAAGAAAGAGAATGAGAGAAATAATATATTTAATTGGTAAGAAACCGGTAGCCATTTCTACCATTGCATATGCTCTCATACCTGGGATTTTTGTTTCAGGTTTTTCCTTTGGTGAAGTTTGCTGTATAAGGACTAAAAATAAAGTGCTTTGCCGTCTCTTCTCTTCGGATGGGAAATTGTTGGCCAGTGTCGGACATGACAAAGACGGTAAGATGCAGTGCCAGAATATGTTTAGTTTCTCATGACATTAGCTGTATAAACCCAAGTTACCCTCAAAGACATTTCAATGCTCTATTCTACTTGTTTGGGGTGGCACATGTCTAGTTTTTGGGGCTTACTGGGTTATTATTTTTGTTAGGATAAATCAGACTCCTGATTAAATTATGATTTATTATGATTATAGTTCTTTCCTTATTACACCTCTATTGTACTTTCTATATATTTAGATATCAATAATACAATTGATTACGGCAAATCATTCTGTCATGGTATCAGAGCAAGTTTTGATCCTAAACCCTAAATTTTAATTTAATTCAGCGCCGGGATTATTCGGATATTATTGCTCATGGTCTCACTGCCGCACTCCTCTCTCAGACAGAGCCCACTGATTATCGCACTGCACTTCAGGATCCAGCCTGGGTTCCAGCCATGGATGATGAGATGGATACTCTTCGTGGTCAGCACACTTGGGATTTGGTGCCTCGACCTTCGAATGTCAACATTGTTGGCTCCAAATGGGTCTATAGGCTCAAGTATCGACCAGATGGCACTATTGAGCGTCACAAAGCTAGACTTGTGGCGCAGGGTTTCTCGTAGATTCCGGGTTTTGATTTTGACCACACTTTCAGTCTTGTGGTCAAAGCCTCCTCTGTTAGGACGGTTCTTGCCATAGCCACCATGCGTTCCCGGCCACTTCATCAGTTGGATGTCAAGAACGCTTTCCTTAATGGTGTTCTTGATGTTCCAGTCTACATGAAGCAGCCCGTTGGTTATCAGGATTCTGTCCATCCAGACTATGTTTGTCGTTTGAAAAAGGCCATTTATGGTCTTAGGCAGGCTCCCCGGGCTTAGTTCCAGCGTTTCAGCAGTTATCTGACACAGCTTGGTTTTCGGTGCAGCTCAGCTGATACTTCTTTGTTTATCCTTTCGAAAGGGTCGTCGTTACTGTACCTACTTGTGTATGTGGACGATATCATTCTTATAGGAAATGACTCGACTCTTCTTCGCCAGTTCATTGATCGGACACACAGAGAGTTTGCGATCAAGGATCTTGGTGTTCTTCATTACTTTCTTGGTCTTGAAGTTTCGCCTACCTCCTCAGGATTACTGCTTGGCCAAGCAAAGTCTGCTCGGGATATTTTGAATCGGGCCGGGACTCGCCACCTGTTTCTACTCCATTTGTTGCTGGTTCTCAGCTTCACAGCTCTACCAGTCCTCCATTTCGGGATCCTACACTTTATCGTTCTCTTATTGGTGCTCTCCAGTATCTCACCATCTCTCGCCCGGATTTGGCATTCTCGGTCAACACGGTGAGTCAGTTTCTTCAGGATCCCAGAGATGATCATTTTGCTGCTTTGACTCAGATTTTGCGGTATGTTCGTGGCACTCTTCATTTTGGTCTCTGGTTTTGTTCTGCTAGTACTCCTGATGTGTTAGGATACTCTGATGCTGATTGGGCTTGTTGTCTGGAGACTCATCGGTCCACTTATGGTTATGCAGTTTTTCTTGGTGGGAATCTAGTTTCTTGGAGTGCCAAGAAACAGGCCACTGTTTCTCGCTCTAGCACTGAGTCTGAATACCGTGCTCTCGTCAACACTGCCTCAGAAGTAGTCTGGCTCACTCATTTGCTTCGTGATCTTCGGTTTCCACTTTCTAGTTCTCCACTGCTGTTATGCGACAATAGTAGTGCTATCTTCCTGGCTCAGAATCCAGTGGCTCACAAGTGGGCGAAGCACATCGACATCGACTACCATTTTGTTCGTGAGTTGGTGACATCCGGAAAGCTGCGTGTTGCTCATGTTCTGACTTCTCTTCAGATTGCGGACATTTTCACCAAGGGGCTCTCTCGTCCGCTGTTCGAGTTCTTCAGGTCCAAGCTGTGCGTCGGCGAGCATCCGACGCTCCGCTTGAGGGGGGGTGTTAGGATAAATCAGACTCCTGATTAGATTATGATTTATTATGATTAGAGTTCTTTCCTTATTACACCTCTATTGTACTCTCTATATATTTAGATATCAATGATACAATTGATTACGGTAAATCATTCTATCACATGGACACTCTGCAAACAGAAGTGACTAGGGAAGAACATGAGTATTTGATTACATATGTGAGGTTCAGACCCAACTCAACTCAGAGTAACCATGGCTGAGAAAGAGTAACCATGGCGGTGACGACTTCACTCATACACTCCCAGTCCCAGTCTTACTGATCCTAAACCCTACATTTTCAAAACTTCCCAAACTAAGATAAAGTTGTGTGAAATGTTTCTTTCCTATCTGAAGAACACCCATTTACAGAGGGGAAGGAGGCGTCAACCTTGTTCTTGGTTATGCTAGCAATTCTCCTGAATTTGTGAGCTTTGTGGATTTTTCTAATTGTTGTTTAATTCAATTTGATTTAATTTGCAGCTCTATGTTTTGAGCTCGAAAACATGGTTAAATCTTTGATATTAGAAATGACCAACATTCCTTCATATTTTTGTGTAGGTTGGGAAAGTGTTGAGAATACAGAAGAAAACAACTAATGGATCGGATTTTCTGAACACTCATGCAACTTTGAGCTCGTTGTTGAACTCGTAGTTTGCCTTCTTCTGGACGTTGAAGGCGTTGGGATTCTTCTCCTCCTCGTTGTTGTTCTCGTTGTAGAAGTTGGCCTCTTTCTTGCTGTCATCGAAGTTGGTGTTGAATTCATCGTTCTCATTCTCAGAGTCGTCGATCTTCTTGTTGTTGAAGTAATTGCCATTGTTATTGTTGAAGTAATTGCCATTGCTGTTGTTGAAGTAATTGCCATTGCTGTTGTTGAAGTAGTTACATATGAGTGATTCTATGTTATTGAATTGCCTTCGATGAATTAAATTATTGTTGAAACTTCTGAATGTATGCATTCTACTGCTATGAACATGTAAAAAATATGTGTCAAATATTCAAAAAAATGAACTAAATGCCGTTGAAAGTTTCCGTATATAATGTGCATCTGTTACCTTACAGTACATATCATTTGCCTTAAAACATGCACCTGTTATAAAAATTGTGAATATGAATTATGAAACTTTTTCATGAGATCATGTATAAGTTAAGTTAAAATTTTACAATTTAAAATTGTCATATTAACTGTGCATTGATTACTTTACAACATGTACAGTTTAAACAAAAATACGCACTTGATAAAACAATGTCAAATTTCTTATATGAATAGCAAAACTTTGTCAAGAGGTAATACTGCATAAGTTACCATATGAATTGTTTCTATTTTGTTAAAACATGCATATGTTAGCCTACAACTAGTATTTCTTATATTGTACTACAAAAACTTATGAATTGTTTCTGTTTTATTAAAACATGCATATGTTAACCTACAACTAGTATTCTCTGATATAGTATACATAACGGAGGTCACATAATTTTGTAGTTTTTTTTTAAATTTTCATGTGCACTACATTTCACGCATTACAATATATACTGATTACAATAAAACATGTATTTATTTTAAAAAAACACGAGCATATTTCCTTGATTTAAATCGAAGAGAGGTCACCTAAAGTATTGTCGGCGTGAAAGCAACACATGTAAAGCATTGCTACTGTGTATAGAAAACATGTAAATTTTGTCAATTTCAAACACGAGAGGGGCTCTCAACATTGAAACAAAATGGAAGATAAAGTGAGATAAAGTGCTCGTGACATAAGTATTTTATTAGGGAACTTACAATTACATCAGTATTCCTATCTAAATTAACTAACAGTCTCTAATACAATGAATCATTAGTTATTAATCTTCAAGAGGGGATCATCTTCGAATCTTCAAGTTCAGTGTCATCTTCATCTGAATCCTCCTCATGTCAGAATGTCTTGTGTAGTCTAATGTTCAGTGTTGTCTGATTCCTTAAAAGTTAAAACAAAAAAAAAATCCAACTCCTGAAAAAAGTCATACATACTGGATATTAATAGTTGCAGCATATAAGCAAACATGTACAATTTCTAATTCAAAACGAACAATAATCAACAATTAAAGTAAAAGTCAAACGCAATAAAACTAACAAGTACATACTGGATTCTAACAGATGCAATATACAAGTAAACAAATGCAGTTCTTAATTCAAAATGAACAGCCAACAACAACTCTGTTTTTTATAAAAAAAAGTCATACACAACACAACTAACAAGTACGATTTAGAGTTCTTGCAGAATGGAACCGTGCAGTACCAGACACGAGATACTAACAGATGCAACACATAAGTAAACAAATGCAACTCATTATTCAAAACTAATAACTAACAACAAATGAAAACAAAAGGTCATAGATAGTACAACTAACAAGTACACATTGAATACTAACAGATGTAACATATAAGTAAACAAATACAGTTCGTAGTTCAAAACGAACGATCAACAAAAAGAGAAGAAAAAAAGTCATTCACAAAAGGTCATAGATAGTACAACAAACAAGTACACACTGCATACTTACATATGCAGCAAATAACTAAACAGATGCAACTCTTTATTCAAAATATAAAACTAACAACAGATGAAAACAAAAGGACATAGACGGTATAACTAACAAGTACACATTGAATACTAACATGTCCAACATATAAGTAAACAGATGCAACTTGTTATTCAAAACGTACAACTAACAACAAATGAAAACAAAAAGTCATAGATAGTACAACTAACAAGTACACATTGAATACTAACAGGTGCAACATATAAGTAAACAGATGTAGCTCGAAATTCAAAATGAACAATAAGCAAAAAGAGAAGAAAAAAAGTTCATTTACTGTACAACTAACATGTACACGTTGGATAATAACAACTGCAATATATAAGTAAATTGATGCAGTTCTTAATACAAAATGAACAACCAACAACAACTTTTTCTTTGAAATATAGTCATACACAACACAACTAACAAGTACACACGAGATACTAACAGATGCAATTCAATTCACACACAACTCAATTTTCGTTCTTAGACAGCCTTATAGTAAAATAAAATCCTACGAAAGAACTAGAATAGAAGCAACAAATCAAAATCCGCTTTGGCATCGAATTCCCACCAATAAAAACAAACAATAAAACCAAAAGAATCCAGCTGCTTGTCCTAGATGTCATTATATCAGCATTATCCCATCAATTATACATGCATTATCTTAAAAGGTAGGCCAAAATTTCCAGTTGCTAAAGATACAAACCAAATTCTAACCCCTTCTCAACAATTTAGTCTCTAACAAACAAGGCAAATGAATGAAATTTAACAAACCAACACGACCATAATCTAAAAATGACAAGATTAGATTTTTACCGGGCCACTGATTTCAGATTCTTCGTGTATCTGTTGATGATTTTTACCATGCCTGTTTCATATCTTTCCTCCTCATGTATCCGTTGATGATTGAGTTCAGGAGATGGTATTTCTGGAGCGGGGATTTTTGTCGAACAACTAGCGGGCATCGTGTATATTGCCGCTCCGGATATAGTCGTTGATTGAGTTGTTTAAATGAAGTGACAATGAAAGAGTAAAGATGTATTGGCGGGAGGAGGATGAAGACGGTGGACCGCCAAGCAGATTTTCGTGATGGAAAATCACAATCAAGAATCTACCAGCGGAACCTTGTTAGTCAATCAAGCAAGTGTCCTCTGAAAATCAGCTCCCAAGTATCTGATTTCCTTCTTTTTTTTCCAGAAAGAGATAGCACCATTAAAAGAAGGCAAAGGAGATTTATACACTGAGCACATATTTTCCAAATGTGCACTTTTCTTTACTCTGTTAAACACACGCAGACACAAGACAGACAAAAATACATTCCAAACATACATTGATCCGAACCCAAACAAAAAACACTCACCGCTTGACAACATGAGTTGAGGAGAGCCTTTCATGTCCTAGACACCGATTGACAACAAGAGTTGAGGAGGAGAGCCTTTCATGTCCTTAACATTAAATCATCATAATTCATTAACACAAATTATTGAAACGACCCACAAAAACAAAAGCCCTTTCATATGCAATAAGTGAGATATAAGGGTACCTGACAGGAGAATTCTTTGGCGCGGCATTCCCTCTGAACGTGAATCTGCTTGGAGATCCATTTGTAGTGTTGATAGATTGACGTGGATCATTGGCATTGGAGGGACCATGGTGGAGACTGCACTCGAGGTTTCGTAATGAGAAACCGCACCATTACTAGTGGGGTTGAGATGGTGGATGAGGTTCTGCTCAGTTTCGTGATGAGATGGTTTCTTCTCAGTTTCGAGGGAGAGCTTCAAGCGTTTTGCGGCTGGGCCGATGGGAAGTGCACTCTTCATGATGGTTTTGACATCATAGCGATTCATCTCGAAGTTGATTACATCGTTCATCCCCAACTAAATGGGTCTAGCCCATGTAGATCAATCAAATTTTATTAATTTCAAAAAGGTCACTGGCCTGTCCATGATCGCCGTTCCTAAGACTTCCCTCCTTATATATATATTTTTATATTTTCAGAGAGGTAAAAATAGTTTTTCCACGGAATTCTGGCCTAAACCTGGTGGAATGGGTATATTTGCACTCATACTTACTATATAGAATTATATTGGAACTTTTAATTATCAAAAAATTATATTTACATTTTTGTAAATTAGGTAAGGGTTTACATGCACACTTCCCGATGATTTTTTTTTGTTGATTAAACAACAGACTTATTCTCATTAAGATGACAACTGTGTCTCACACAAAGTGCGATGATACTCTTACATATCACATACAGTGTGAGGTAAATCTCCCATGTACTCTAAGAACATGCCCCACACCAGTATTCCCCTTGGTTGCACTTGATCGACTATTTGGACAATCCCAAGTGGTTGCTTCCCGATAAATGAAAGATGCTAAGGTTAAGTTACGGAGGGTTGGTTCCAGCACGATTATTGCACATCGTTGACCACAATATGCCTAAAGGTCAACGGAAAGTGGCAGCTGGCAAACAATTATTTCCACATCTCAATCAAGTAGAATACGAAGAAAGAGAGAAACAAATATCCTGGTTTGTCAGTCTAACTGAGAGACAGCAAAAATGGCAAACGTGGTTCTGCGGTTCGCATTGAGCAAGATCGCAACATTCGTGTCCGAACAGGGGACACTCCTGGGAGGACTTGGACAGGAGGTCCAGCTGATCGGCGATGAACTGGGTCACATCAAAGCTTTCCTTGAGAAGGTGGAAGATTTCAACCAAGAAAATGATGATCCCCAGCTCACCGAATGGATCAGGCAAGTGAGGGAAGTTTCTTATGACACTGAAGATATTCTAGACGAGTTCGCCTTTCTCTTTGGCCGCCGCCGCCGCCGTTCAGGCTTCCTTGGCTCCATTCGGCGGAGCTTCGATTCCACAAAGAATTTGCCGGCTCGTCGTCGACTTGCTACCAAATTGCAGAGCATTAAGGGCAGAGTCAAAAACATCTCCGAAGCCCGTCTTAGGTATGAAACCATGTACGGAAATACTGTTGCGCCGGAGCGTGATGCCTGGAGGCACAGCAAAGACGACGACGCCCTTCTGGTGGAAGAAGATCAGCTGGTGGGCATTGAGGAGCCCAAACAGCACCTCATTTCTCATCTCCTCGAAGACGGTGACTCTCAGTTCAAAGCAATTGCAGTGGTTGGCATGGGGGGACTTGGAAAAACTACGCTGGTTAGAAAAGTGATGGATGATGCTGCTGTGAGAAGGCATTTCCAGATCTGCGCATGGGTTGCCATCTCTAAAAGATGCGACTATATCAATCTTCTCAAGGGATTGATTCAAGAATTGCTTTCCCAATTCAACGAGCCAATCCCGCCGCTGATGGACTCCATGAACATCTATCAGTTGAAGGCGTTTTTGAAGAATTTTCTTCGAGGGGGCAGGTACATGATTGTGTTTGATGATATTTGGGACACGGAGTTCTGGGATGCATCCAAGCTTGTTCTTCCTGACAATAGCTATGGTGGTAATCGCGTGATATTCACCACGCGAATCGCTCATGTAGCTTCTGCTTGTACCAGACAGTCTCGGGATTATGTTTACAAAATGGGGTGCTTGAGTTTTCAGGACTCGTGGACTCTATTTTGCAGCAAGGTGTTCAAGGACGGGCGCTGTCCACGCAATCTACTGAGTGTTGCAGAAAGTATGGTGGCCAAGTGCGAAGGCCTGCCATTGGCTATCCTCGCAATTGGAGGTCTTCTGGCTTCGAAAGACACGAGCAGAACAAACGAGTGGGAGCTCATTCAAAGCAGGCTGCTGGTTCAAAGCAGGCTGAGGGATGAGTTTGAGGGGACTGAAATGTTTGACAGAGTGACGAGGATACTTTCTCTGAGTTACAATGATCTACCTTCCACACTCAAGGCTTGTCTTCTATACACTGACATTTATTTTAAAGGTTATGAGATATCATCCCAGCATCTAGTCAGGTTGTTGGTTGCTGAAGGCTTCGTGGAACCAAGAAATGGGCAAACTGCTGAGGAAATGGCATGGGATTGTCTCAAAGAGCTTGCAAACAGGAGCTTAATCCAATTCCATCAGGTGCTTTACGCTGGATTACACGACTGGATTCATATTCATGATCTTTTGCGAGAATTCATAGCCACCAAATCAAGGGTGCAAAACATGACAACCATAATTACTACAACTTCACAGCACATGGGATGGCCTCCGGAGAAGGTACGCAGACTTGTATTTGATCGTCGTCTGCTTAAAGTCACCAGTCCAGAAATCAATCCGTATACCAACAATTTTCGGTCCATTATTGCTTTTGGGGAGAAAAAAATGGTATCTAGTGCAGCATTAGCCCAACTCCTAAGCAGCAACTTGTTAACAGTACTTGAGTTGAGAGGCATTGATCTGAAAAAAATTCCACAAAAGATTTTCAAATTATTTCAGCTCAGGTATTTGGGTGTAAGTGGGAAGGGAATCAACAGAATTCCAAAATCCATCAAAAGGCTCCAGAACCTTCAGTGTTTTATACTGCGGGGTACTAGTGTAAAGGAACTACCTATGGAAATACGAAAGCTTCACAAGCTTTGTCATCTTCTGTTCGAGGAGCAAGTCACTGATTCCCCAGAAGGGCAACTGGTATATGATGGATTCAGAACTTCGTGTAGGATTGGAGAGCTTCTCGAGCTACAAACGCTATGGGCCATTGATGTGGAGAAGAGCGGAATAGTGAAGGAAATAGGAAAGCTCACCAAATTAAGGAAGTTGTGCATTACAAACCTAAGAAGAGAAGATGGGAAGGAACTGTGCTCTTCACTTGAGAAGCTCAACAACTTGCAGGAGTTAGTTGTTGCTTCTTTAGTGAAAAAAGATGAGGCAGCTTCAACATTGGATCTAAACCATCCTGTTTCTGTCGCGTCTCTTCAGTCTCTTTGCAGCCTTGGATTGTATGGCCCCTTAGAAGAGATCCCGGCATGGATAAAAAATCTGCAAGGATTGGAAAGGATAACAATGAGTTTGAGTAATTTAGCGGATGATCTACTCGAAGCTCTCCAACACCTTCCCAACTTGTTTGAAGTTCGGCTGACAGGTACTTGCCAAAGAGAGAGTTTGTGTTTCAAGGCTGGAGGATTTCTGAAGCTCAAGAAGCTGACCCTGAGGAATATGAAATTGCTGAGATGGGTGACAATTGAGAAAGGTGCAATGCCAAGCATTGATCAACTTACTATGCGGGGATTGCCATTACCAGAGGAGTTACCTTCTGGTATTGAACATTTGAGGCAGCTTCAGAGGCTAGATTTGCTGGGTATGAGTTCTCAACTCATAAACAAGCTGATGAACATGGATGACTCTAATGATGAAGAAGGTGAAGATTACAAAAATATTTTACATGTTCCTAAAGTTACCATTGGCTTTCTTTTTCATGGACAATGGAAATTGTACCCATTATCCAAAGGGAAGGAAACTAGACTCCAGTTCTCAGCAGTCGAGCCAAGTCTGCATGGTTACGGATCTGATGAATCCCTTGAAGGCAAGGCTCCTAGTCGTTCCATGGGTATGGAATCTGATGACTCCTTTGGCGGCCGGGCGTCTTACCAACGTCATTCCATTGGTAAGCCTATCTGGGATAGTTCATCAAAACCCAATTACAATTAGAGTTGAGTTTGTATCGTCGTATTTTTACATTTGACAGGCAGAGCCAGTCTAAATTGTTATATTTTTTACAGTTGAAAGGCATGATTTGTAGTCTGTTAACTTATTTGTACTGTGGATTGTTTCCATCACGTATATGGCCAAATGTTTTTTTTCTAATGTTGAGTTCATTCAATGGTTCTTCGAAGTTGAGCTTGATGGCCAAGATAATAGATTTTTTCATTATCTTCTTGTTGGGAATAGAAATAACAAGTATTATCCACACTAGGAGTTGTGCAAGTTTAACAGTTCACATCAAATAAGCCTTTGATCATTATGATCGATATGCAGTTCTTCGCTACTAAAGAAGGTGGTAACACTACTAAGAAACATACTGTAGGATAAAAAGACAGCACAAAGTAGCTGATACATATTGAAATTCCGTTTCACCTGAATTCTAAACCTTTATACCAAGTTGTTTAACAGTTTGGTGTTGGAACACCAAGATCAGTTTGGTGTTAAAGACAAAACAAAATACGCCGTGCACACACAACTTGGTTACGCAGTTCGGTGCAAATACACCTACGTCTGCGGGGCCTTGCCCAGATCAGAAACCATTCACTAGAAAGCAGTCTTTAGTACAAGAAGCTTAACTTAAATACTAATCCATTGCTAACCTACAGAGTGAATGTTGTGAGCTCCCCTCACTGTCGATCCTACGTCGTTGAACCCTCACGATCAACACGTCTCCCTGGATCTCCTCCTCCCGAGGAATTAAGACTTCCTTGTTTCTGATCTTCACGAACTTGGTCGGATGTATAATCACTCCTCCAAAACACCACAGGCAGATCGCTCCAAAGTTCTCACGTAGAGAATAGATCTTGGTCGCGTCAATGATTGCGTTGTCTTCATCTTCTTTTTATCCCATCGCAATCCTGCCTTCAATCAACTTCTTTCCTTGTCTAACTCTACCACAAATAAACTTCTAGACTAAGGAAAGATCTAATGCTAATCTGGTATTTAATTGAACAATCCTGTTATCAATAGGACTTGTTCCATAAATAAACTACTTAACCAATTCCTAACTATTACAGGAATATTCGTTTACCAGAATTAGATGACCACGAAATCAATCATTTATCTTCACAATATTCTGATCAGATCGCACAATTATATCCCATAATACACTCCATAAATCGTGGACATCAAACATACTGCTGCTGGAATACTGCTGGATAGCAGTGGTGTTAAAACACCATATCACCAGAATTCACTCAGCGGTGTTAAAACACCAGATCACCAGTATTCACAATATGCCATACATAATTCCAACTCCGGAGGACTTTACAATCTCCCCCTTGGCATATTGGTGAATTCATAAAACATCAGCACAAACACCATAGAATACCAGAAAACCAACTAGCATACACAATATAGAACACCAGAATACCAGCTAGCACAAATATCCAATTATCCAGAACACAAAATCATTCAAATCATACAAAATCTCTAATATCTCCCCCTGAATTCAGTAATATGACAAGAAAAAAAACCAAGAAAACCCAGAATTCCAATCATTCCAAACTATCACTCGGACTCCTCTGATGCAGCATTGTCTGAATCACCAGCATCTGATCCATTTTCATTTTGCTTCGCTGCCAGCAATGCTTCTCTCTCAGCCTCCAAAGCTGCCAACTCCCCCTGAATCTTGACTATCGCATCCTGATGACGCCCAAGAATCTCTTGACATACCGTAGCTCTCGCCTCAATGGCTTTCAGCCGAGCTGCACCTTCATCCTCATTTGTCTTTACTGGAGGCGTCCAAGGTAGATCCTTCACTATACGACCACTCAGGGTTCTGAGAGTTGGCCGTAATGCTTGGGTTGCCAGTACTTCATCGGTCTCGCTTGCAACTGCTCCCCCTTGTTGTAGTACCATCGATATCACACAGGGATGGACTAAAGCTTCCTTCCTCGTCTTGCGAGCACAATCCAAAATATCATTAAATATCAACCTGCCCAGATTGACCCTATGCCTCGTTCCCAGGCTGTAAAGTAGAGTCACCATTTCTTTGGTAACAATCGTGTTGTTTACCGAAGGAATCCAGTTATGAACAGCCACCATATATAGACAGTAATACCTGGAGGTCAGGTTTGATGCTGGTATTTGTTGTCTCCCAGTCAGTGGCCACGAACTTTCCACACCACCGGTCAACTCTACTGCCACTGCATCGAAATTCTCTGGCATTTGGTGTTGGAACACCGCCTGAACATTTCTCGATGTTCCACGCTGCAGACAAACATTTACTGCCTCCGGGGAAAATACCACCACTGTTCCTCTCACATATACTCTGTGAAACCACGGAGAGTCTTTGTCTTCACACTCCTCCTTCAAATTCGAGTAAAATTCCATCACAAGTTGCTTGTTATAGTCACAGAAACAGGTAGCTGCCCTAAACACCTTGAGATGGTGCAAATAGTCTGTGAATCCACATTCCTTATATTTTACAACATCAGCTGGCCTTTCCGCCAATATCTTCTTGTCACAGACAAACTTCCACTTTTCTTGACTTGCATCATCAAAGAATTCAGGGCTAAAGGCTTCACTCGCTTCAGGTACAGGTTGTGCACTAGACTCAATTGTCTCAGCTTGTCTTTGCTGTCTGGCAGCACGTAACTTCTTCAGCTTCAGCCCAATCGGCTCATCACTGTCCTCACTAGTGGCTGAACTTTTGACTCTGCATCTTTTAGATCTTCGAACTCTCTTGGAGGGAGAGGCCAACCTTTCTTCACCTGTCTCAGACATCTGAGGTTCAGATCTATCTCCAAATTCAGATGGTGTTTCAACACCAGCCTCCTTCCTTTTCCTCTTGAATCCCTGGGCTGGACTTGTCTCCAGTGGTGTTTCAACACCAATACCCAGATCAACTGGACTCTGCTCCTTCTCAGCATGGCTCTCATCTGGTGTTTGATCATCAGTATCAACCAAACCAGCACTTGGCACATCAGCCCCACCTGCTCTCTCCGCAACAATTCTTTCACCATCTTCCTAATCTCTCCTATTCCACCAGTTAATAACTCCTCAAGTTTAAATCCATTAACTTTGCCATGCAGACTTTTATATTTTCTAAGGTCTACATAATCTCTGTTCAGCACCATCCACTCAATAAACTCAAGAACAGAGCAAAAGAGAATTCCATCGTAGACAAAGGAATGATCAAACCTAGCTTTCCGTCGTCTCTGATTGAGTCCATACCACGTGGCTAGCGTCCGCACTTGGTCTCCACACATCTCGTCCAAATCTGCATCATCATCGAGCTCTTCAATTCTCGGATTCTCCGGTACCCGCACCTTGACGGAATCTCGGACCATCTTCTGGAACGTGGAGCTCACCATTGTCTACTAGGATTGATTTGGAGTGCGCGAGTTTGTGGGATTTTGAAAATTTTCAGTCTGAGAGGAGCTTGGTTCGGGAAGATGAACAGTCGAGAGTCTGTTTTTGTGTGGGAACCAATTTGTCACTTTCTCCTTTTCCCCCCTTTTTCCGAAACCCGAAAGACTTTCTCTTTTTCCTTCCTTCTGAGTACAAACCTAGGCCCAATAATTTTTCGGCCCAGCTGATTTTTCTCCCTCTGAAGTCCTCGGTGTTTAAACACCACTTCACATATTTTTGGTATTTTCGGTTTTTCTAATTTAAAAAAAAACAAAGCAGTAAATAATACAACAGAAAGTACAGATCAGAGTACCTTATATTCGACAGACACCCAAGTGCTGTCTGAGGCCTTCAAACGTCTCACCATCCAGTGGTTTTGTAAATATATCAGCCAGTTGTTCTGCTGTTGGTACATACTGGACTGCGACTTCTCCTTTTTCAACCAAGTCTCTGATAAAATGATGTCGGATATCGATATGCTTTGTTCTAGAGTGTTGCACAGGATTCCTGGAAATATCAATGGCGCTTTTATTATCACACAGAACTGTCAGACTCACATCATCAAAACCATAATCTCTCATCATCTGCTTCATCCATAACAGCTGCGCACAACAACTTCCGGCAGCTAAATACTCTGCTTCAGCTGTGGACAAGGATATAGAATTCTGCTTTTTACTATACCAGCTGACCAGATTAGATCTAGCAAAGAAGCACCCTCCAGTGGTACTCTTACGATCATCAGCATTCCCAGCCCAGTCCGAATCACTGAAACCTACTAATTGTGAATCCTTGTTCCGAGAAAACCATACTCCATACTCCGCTGTTCCACTTATATACCGAATAATCCTTTTCACTGCTGACATATGTGATTCCTTTGGATCAGCTTGGTAGCGAGCACAAATACCAACACTTAAACAGATGTCTGGTCTGCTTGCAGTCAAGTACAACAGGCTGCCAATCATACTCCTGTACAATTTCTGATCAACACTTTGCCCCTATTCATCCTTTGTAAGCTTATCGGTGGTTGCCATTGGGGTGCGTACTGCCTTTGCACTTGTAAGTCCGAATCTCTTGATCAAGTTTTCAGCATATTTCTGTAGATTGATAAACAGCCCATTCTTCTCCTGAGTAACCTGCAATCCCAAAAAATATGACAATTTTCCTACCATGCTCATTTCGAACTCTTGAGTCATTAAGTCAACGAACTCCTTCACCAAGGCTGAATCGGTAGATCCAAACACAATGTCATCCACATAGATCTGTGCAATTAGAATTTTTGACCCCTTGTGCAGCACGAACAGTGTACGGTCTACTCCCCCTGGACGATAGCCCTTTTGAATCAGAAAGGTTGTCAGTCGCTCATACCAAGCACGAGGTGCCTGTTTGAGTCCATACAACGCCTTATTCAACCTATAAACATGATCAGGAAACTGAGGGTCTTCAAACCCCTTAGGTTGCTCCACGTAAACTTCCTCTTTTACTATGCCATTCAGGAATGCACTCTTGACATCCATTTGATAAAGAGTAAAGTCTAGTATGCAGGACACGGCCAAAATTAGTCTGATGGACTCCAATCTGGCTACAGGGGCAAAAGTTTCATCGAAGTCAACCCCTTCTACTTGTGTGTACCCTTGAGCAACAAGGCGTGCTTTATTTCTGGTGACATTACCATCTGCATCAGATTTGTTTTTGAAAATCCACTTGGTACCGATCACATTTACATTAACAGGTCGTGGGGTAAGAAACCAAACATTGTTTCTCTCGAATTGCTGCAATTCTTCTTGCATCGCCAAGATCCAATATTCATCTAGCAAAGCCTCTTTGTAATTTCTTGGCTCAGTGAGTGAGATGAAACACGATAATCCTGCTAATTCTCTGTAATTGACACGGGGTTGATCCCTTAACTGCATATGTCTCGTTGGATTCTGGTCAGAATCAAGAATTCCAGATTCTGGAGTTTCAACACCAGTTGATGGTGCTGGTGTTCCAACACCAGTAGGAACGGCTGAATCAAGCGCATCACCTTCTCCAGCATTGTCGTCCTCTGAATCATCTATCACCACATTAATGGACTCCATGACTACCCCAGAACGTTGATTCAGTACTCGGTATGCTCGGCTGGTAGGAGAATAGCCCAAGAATATTCCAATGTCGCTTCTAGATTCAAATTTAGCTAAGGGTTCTCGATCCTTCAGAATGTAACACTTACTGCCAAAGACATGGAAATACGACACATCTGGTTTCTTTCCTTTCCAGATCTCATACGGTGTCTTCTCGGTAAACGGACGCAGATATACTCGGTTGATGGTGTAGCATGCAGTGTGTACTGCCTCAGCCCAATATCTAGAATGAATTTTTTTCTCAGCCAACATTGCTCGTGCCATTTCCTGCAGTGTCCGATTCTTTCTTTCTACTATACCATTCTGCTGAGGGGTTATGGGGGCAGAGAACTCATGATGTATACCAAGCGTTTCACAGATGTCCCGAAATTTAGAGTTTTTGAATTCCTTTCCATGATCACTCCTGATGCGTGCAATTCGAACGGTTCCTTTTTCTACATGAAGCTTGTGCGCCAAGGTCTTGAATACATCAGCGGCCTCTGATTTTTCTTTGAGGAATGATACCCACGTATACCTCGAGAAGTCATCCACGCAAACAAAAATATACTTCTTCCCTGCCACACTCGGTGTACTCACTGGCCCCATTAGGTCCATATGTAGAAGCTCCAAAAGTCTTGATGTTGAAACATCATGTACAACATGGTGAGGAATACGAATTTGCTTTCCTTCCTTACAAGATCCACAAACAGTCTCCTTGATTTCACTGATTTCGGGAATACCTCTGACTGCATTTAGTCTGGAAATACGAGCCAAGGATTTATAATTTATGTGCCCCAATTTTCTGTGCCACAGTGTACTGACTTCCTTTTTCGAGCTCAAGCAGGTGACATCTTGATCGAGTAGATAACACTTATCCATTGATCTGGATCCAGTGAATACTCCAGACCCATGATTTATAATACACTTATCTTTGTCAAAGTACACTGTCATATCATTATCACATAAATGGCTGATGCTCAATAGGTTAGCCTTCAGACCTTCCACTAGCAACACATCTTGGAACACTGGAAGCCCTTTGATTTCTAACTCCCCTTTGCCAATTATTCTGCTTCGTTTTCCATCACCGAATTTAACATGTCCACCAAATCCAGGTTTGAATTTTCGCAGAAATTCAGGAACTCCTGTCATGTGCCTTGAGCACGCACTGTCGAAGTACCACGAGGTTCCTGTATGTGCTCCAAAATATACAAAACTTGAAAGACAAATATCTTGAGACTTTCGAACCCATACCTGGCTTACTGGTCGAGTGATGCGATGTGATCTTTGAGTTGCATGTGTGTTCAAGGATCCGTTCCTGTATCCTCCAGTGTTGAATTGGTGCACGGTGTTGTATCCTGGAATGGTGTTGAAATACCGATATGCTGGGTTGACAGACAGTGTCCTAAGTAATTTGAAGCACCTGTTTCTCACATGACCTTGAACTCCACAGTATCCGCATCTCCTGATTCTCTTGATGGGGCAATTCTCCTCAATTATTCTTGGAGCAGGTGTACCTTGATCTGCCTTATTTTTCAACGCATCAACTGATCTTTCATACCCAATTCCAAATTTGGTAGTTTGTCCCATTTTCAAACAATCTTCAAGCTTAGCTTTCCCTGTATTGAGACGTCTAATAGCCTGTTCTGCTGCCTCCGCTCGTTGAACTACTTCAGCAAATTCCTTTTTAAGTTTTTCAAGTTCTTCAATTGCATCTTTCTTTCCAAGTTCATTCACTCTAACTTTTTCACATAACCTCTTGTTCTCAACCTTGAGCTCTTTGTTTTCATCCGCCACTTTTAACCACATTTTATACATCTCCATACTTTCTTTGCGAATGTCATCATCACTAATGCTTCTAGTCTCTTCATCTGAGCTATCACTTTCTTCTTCATTCAACACACTGCGATTTATCTCAAAGGACTCTTCCAATGACACGCCGAAAGCAACATGATTTGTATACTCTTCTCCATCCTTAATATCGTCTCCTCCGTCATCATCACTCCAGGTTATGGCATATGATTTCCCTTGCTTTTTAAGTGTATTGGCACACTCAGCTTGTATGTGTCCAAAACCTTCACATTCTCTGCATTGGATTTTTCTGTTCAGATTCGGATTTACCGATTTGATCTTCGGTGTTTCAACACCAGTTGCCTGACCGAACCTGGGAGTGAAGTTGGCATTCGGATTTTTGCTCCCACTTGACTTGTCCTGTGGCTTCCTGCCCATCTTCTTCATGAATCTGGAGAAGTTTCTGGTTAAGATAGCAATTTCATCGGAATCTTCATTATCTGTATTTTCATCTTCCTTCCCAGAGGTTGTGCTTGTAAAAGCCATCTCCTTCTTTCCGATTTTATTTTGCAGCATCTCCATCTCATAAGATTCCAGAGACCCCATGAGCTCATCAAGTGTCATCATCCCAATCCTTCCATTTTCATTTATTGCTGTGACCTTCATATTGAACCGTGGAGGTAATGCCCTCAACACCTTCCTTACAAGTTTTTGATCTTTGTACTTTTTACCAAACTGAAAAGCCTTGTTTGCAATATCTCGGACTCGTCCATTAAACTCGGAGATAGTCTCATCTTTCCGCATCTTCAATTCCTCAAATTTCGATGTATAGTATTGCAACTTTGAATCTCTGACTGAGCTTGTTCCCTCATGATAAGTCTGTAACACATCCCATGCTTCCTTTGCAGTCTCACAATTTGAAATCATCTTAAATTGATCTTCATCTACTACTGTGAAGATGGCATTCAATGCCTTTGAGTTGGACATGTAAGCTCTATGCTCCTCAGTAGAATATTCAGAATATGGTTTGATCGTTAATGAGCTCGATTCTTTAGTTTTGTCACTTGGAGGTGGAGTGTACTGATTCACTACATAGTTCCATGCTTGATCATCTAATGCTCCAATGAATACTTTCATACGTGCCTTCCAGTAGGCGTAATTGCCTTGTTCCAGCAACGGTGGTCGCGTGACAGAGGCCCCCTCCTTTGGTGCCATGGTGAAACCTGATCTCACTCTCCCTGTATAGGGGTTAGCAAGTGCCTTGCTCTGATACCAATTGAAATTCCGTTTCACCTGAATTCTAAACCTTTATACCAAGTTGTTTAACAGTTTGGTGTTGGAACACCAAGATCAGTTTGGTGTTAAAGACAAAACAAAATACGCCGTGCACACACAACTTGGTTACGCAGTTCGGTGCAAATACACCTACGTCTACGGGGCCTTGCCCAGATCAGAAACCATTCACTAGAAAGCAGTCTTTAGTACAAGAAGCTTAACTTAAATACTAATCCATTGCTAACCTACAGAGTGAATGTTGTGAGCTCCCCTCACTGTCGATCCTACGTCGTTGAACCCTCACGATCAACACGTCTCCCTGGATCTCCTCCTCCCGAGGAATTAAGACTTCCTTGTTTCTGATCTTCACGAACTTGGTCGGATGTATAATCACTCCTCCAAAACACCACAGGCAGATCGCTCCAAAGTTCTCACGTAGAGAATAGATCTTGGTCGCGTCAATGATTGCGTTGTCTTCATCTTCTTTTTATCCCATCGCAATCCTGCCTTCAATCAACTTCTTTCCTTGTCTAACTCTACCACAAATAGACTTCTAGACTAAGGAAAGATCTAATGCTAATCTGGTATTTAATTGAACAATCCTGTTATCAATAGGACTTGTTCCATAAATAAACTACTTAACCAATTCCTAACTATTACAGGAATATTCGTTTACCAGAATTAGATGACCACGAAATCAATCATTTATCTTCACAATATTCTGATCAGATCGCACAATTATATCCCATAATACACTCCATAAATCGTGGACATCAAACATACTGCTGCTGGAATACTGCTGGATAGCAGTGGTGTTAAAACACCATATCACCAGAATTCACTCAGCGGTGTTAAAACACCAGATCACCAGTATTCACAATATGTCATACATAATTCCAACTCCGGAGGACTTTACACATATTATTTTTTTTGCGATTTGGAAGCATAGAATAGATTGATGCAACGGCAAAACAATGCGATTTGTATAAAAAGAACGAGAGGGTCAAAACAATGCGACTTGTTTGAGAAACATATTGTTTAAAAAGAATGTTGCAGGTTTTGGATTATAGAAAGGTGTTTTGTTGACAGTTTATCTTGTTTTCAGATCAAGTATTTGGATGTTGATGCTCATTAGTATCATAATGCTGTACAATGGGTCTGCTAGACTGAATTGGCTATTTATGTGTGATAGAACTAAATTTCGCAGACTACAGTTTCAGTTTCAGTTCACCATGATAAGAAAAGGCAGAATCAGTTCTGAAGGTGCACACACATAGCAATACTCATAAGTCAGTCCAGATCCATTCATGTTCAACAAAGGTCTAAATAAAAGGAAAAGCTGGAAGCTGAAAAGGAAATTTACTCTCCATCAATTAAGGCAGCAGGAAATTAGAAAGAATCGACAAATGCAGAAGCTTTAACCAAGAACCTGTATTAGCCCAATATCTGAAACATCAACGTCTCTGAGTTTTTAATCTTAGCTGATGGATAAAACTTAATCGTCGTCGCCATAGAAACACAATAACCGAGAGCATGGAGAGCTCAAACTAATAAATAAACCATCAAAACACGCCAGAAGCGTAGAAGAAAAAGAAAAGGTATGCTGGATGGGGACGACGTCGTTTCGCCCAATAACCCTCCTTAAATTCAAGGGAAAAATACTAAACTGCCCCTTGGTCGGATTTCTTGAACAAGGGTTGAACTTTTTCAGCCTCTTCTCTTCATCAAATTACAAATCGGAAAACAACTTCACTCGGATAATCAACTCACACAGGTAGTAATTTTTTATCGTAGATATACGATTTGGAATTTGTTCTGTTGTCGAAATTTGGGTTTTGTTATTTTCTGCAGACATGGAATCTTCATCCGCCAATAAGAACAGCCTAATCGGCTCCGCCGAAGCCAACTTTCAGAGGACCCAGTACGTTTTCTTGATATATGTGCTTTTCTGGTTAATAGGTTGCAATCAACTCGCCTCAGTGTTTCCACAACAAAACCCTGGATTTTTTTGGTCCTCACACATTTCAATTATACCTACGAATCTGTCTATATGTGCTATGCTTTATCTTGATTGTTGCTCGACTTCAAAAGCTATGGTGTTAGACAGTCGCTTGATTGTTTCTACCTAGTGTGTAGTTTCAGCCAGTTTTTTGCGCCTAAGCTAGGTCTTTTGTTTCTTTTAGTTAGATTTCTGCTTAGAGATTAAGAGTTATGAATTTTACTGGGCTAGGGTCATTCAGATATAGTTTCTCTCTGGGATATGTTTATGGACTATATAGTGATAATTTGGCTGAATACACGTGCTCACACTTCACAGATCTGTACTTGCAGTCTGGCAGTTACAAACACATCCAACTCTTCATTCTCATGTTTGTAGTCTGCCTAATATGTTGGTTTAATTGGCACGCCAGTAGTTTTAGATTCAATTGAGTGAGTTTGTTGTTATTTGACTGGGTATTTCAAGTAAATGCTATTACGCTAAAGTAAAAAATGAGTCGACTTTATTGAAGATCCCTTTGATCATATTAGTCTTCTAGAAATTAGAATAATGGCGCTCAACTGCAACGCAAGTTGCAAGCTAGTTAGTTAAAACTCAAAAGTGTTTGGTTTGCAGTTCGCACAGCACCGAATCACATGCCTGCCTACTTTGCTAATCATTCTCACATTTGTTGGTTTCATTGGTTTACTAGTAGTATTTAATTGAATTAAGAGAGAGAGACCTTGTTATCCTCAGTATGTGAGTGACGTACGTAGTCTGCATCCCAACGCCCACTCAAACAGGTTTGAATTCTGAACCTGATCATTGTATGAATTTAGGCAAGAAGTAGTAAACAAGAAGCCAAATTGTGTTTTTGGAATGGGAACTTGGATAAAGGAATTATATTTGGTTAAAGTTACTGCAGAAATCTTCATCAAAGGTAGCACAGTATGTAAATCAATTCTTTGGCTTTCCAGTTTTTTCATATCTATTCACAAATAATAAATAAATATATTTATATATGCACACTCATGAATAGTGACAAAATATCTAGTGGATAGAAAACTTGTCACTTTAAGTACTATAACAATTAAAAACAGCTCATAATTTTTTAAGTAGAGCCAAATAGAGTTTTGCACATACAATAAAATGCAGCACATTTTAGAATTTTGTTTCTTACTTATCTTTTCTAATCAAATGAATGTTACTCTTTTTAACCTAAACTCTTACATGAAAGTGAGTACTTTATCTTTATTTAGTGTATTTTCTTCAGCCTATCTGCAGTAGATGTGGGTTATTTGTATGATTTACTATAAGTTCTCTTTGTCATGTAGGGTTGCTTAGACTTCTTCCCGAGACGCTCTAATATTGATTTATTTTATGGTTTCTTCTCAATCTCATGTCTTGCAAGTTAGTAGAAATTATGTTGGAAAAGCAAGAATCTTGCTGTGAGCTTGAATAAGTTGGTATACTAGGGTTTGAATTATGGCCATTTTCAGAGGTACTGGTTGTAGATCGGGTCATTAGTTACTTTGAATGTCAATGTAGCTATAATGGGGTTTTTTTTTTTTTAAAAAAAGAAGCTATGATGGGATTTCATTTTCAGGAAATTCTTGTACTATTCATTTGAATTTGCGTGATGATGGCTTTTTAATGTGATAAGTTTTACAAATTATTTATGGTTATCTTGATCTTTTAAATCATACTTATATTTATCTCATATGATAGGAGTCCCATTGTGACGGGAACTTCTGTGATTGGAATTAAATACAAGGATGGTATTCTTATGGCTGCTGATATGGGAGGTCAGTCAGATATCTTCTCTATTGTTAATTCTATGTTTTTTTTTTTTTTTTTGAAAGATATAAAATGGTGGTAACAATGTACTATGAAACCTTTGTCTACCTTTAGGTTCCTATGGGTCCACCATTCGCTACAAGAGTGTGGAGCGGATTAAGTCTGTAGGGAAACATTCTCTTATCGGTGCAAGTGGAGAAATCAGTGATTTCCAGGAGATTATACGCTATCTTGATGATCTCACGTAAGTATTCATGATACAGATTTAAAATGGCTGTTTGCCACCCTGATTGGAGTACTCTTCTAGTTGGATTGTTTTTTTTCTCTTGTTAATATTCACCACTGGTTCTTACTGGGGCACTTATGCATATTTTGTGCAGACTAAACGATAATATGTGGGATGACGGGAACTCTTTGGGACCTAAGGAAATTCATAATTATTTGGTTCGGATGATGTATAATCGTCGCAATAAGTTTAACCCTCTGTGGAATGCTCTTGTGCTTGGTGGAGTGAAAAACGGGCAAAAATTCCTTGGAACGGTATTCTTGGTTCAGTTTACTCGTACATAGTGTGATGACTAGTAACTATCGTTTCAGTTCAAGCAGTCTTGAATCTTTGCTCATATGTTATCTTTTGTCTTTCAGGTTAATATGATCGGAGTCCATTATGAAGATGATCATGTTGCTACTGGGTTTGGGAATCACCTAGCGCGACCTATCCTCCGTGAGGAATGGCATGAAGACTTGAGTTTTGAAGATGGTGTAAAATTGTTGGAGAAGTGCATGCGGGTTCTTCTCTATCGTGACAGATCAGCTGTGAATAAGCTCCAGGTAAATCTCTTTCTTTATTGACTTCATTTGATAAATCATTGATACCTCTTTTCACCTGGATGAAGAGGTGTCCTACTAATAGAACTATTGGTTGTTTGGAAGAGTCCCTAAACATTTTTTCTTGGATGAATTGGTATGTTTGTACATGAGCTGGTTTGCTTGCCACATATTTAGTATGGGTGGTTCAATTAAAAGTCTCCTGAGGTATAGAGGAAGAAAATAAGGATTATGAACTTCCTTGCATGCTATGAAGAATAGCTCCGAGGTTGCAACCGACTTGTGAACAAATCTGATTATCTAGCATTCTTTATAAAGAATATCCTTGTTTACTGAAGTGGGGTGAATGAAGTTGGAATGGACGACTTTCTGTAAGATGAATAGTTTGTCTTGTAGTCATAGTTCTTAGACTGCTGATGCAGGAATTTGAATATGGAGGCATCTTTTCCGTGATCAGTTTTCATAAAAGCGGTTAGGTAATATTAGTTGAGTATGGGAGAGGGTTAATAGAGTTACATACTGTAAGAGCAGAAGTAGAAGTTTTAAAAGTTGAATCTCACCCAAGGTAATGGGCACACAGAGGGTCTGAACTCATCTCATGTCTTTTATTTTGTGCTATTGGGAGTTTTCTTGCTCACAATATGTTCCTTTTTAGTTTGATTTCTCGGCATATTTAGATCAGTTTGTGACTGAGTGACAATAATCGTCCTGAAAATTTGCAGATAGTGAAAATCACAGAAGAGGGAGCTACAACTTTCCCGCCATATGCTTTGAAGACATACTGGAACCTATCTGCCTTTGAGAATCCATCAGCTGGTGCAGTGGGTTCATGGTAGTCGCTTTCTTCAGTTTCATGCGAAGGGGTGACTGCACCAGCACCTCTTGAATTGTTTTACTATCGTGTACTTGAATGTTCTTCGGAGTATGCCGGGCACTTGTAACTGGAAACTTTGAAGTGTAAGGATGCTGTTAATGTGACCTCCAGGGCTTTAATCATCACTTTTAAGTATTGTTTGCGCCTTATTTGTGCAAAAAGCTCAAATTGTTGAATACGTCCAGTACCATATTTAAATATTATGTTCAATCATCAGCCCCTTCAAATTCTGCAAACAAAATGATAAGTCTCTTTTGACTAAGGAGAGCCTAGGATGAAGGAACATTCAGTATCATATCTTCAATGAACTTCTAAGAGTGAAGTGCACTACTCCCCTCAATTCCTTTGTATTTGTCAAATAGGGCATCTGATTTTTTAAGGTGCGGAACAATCCATGAGGTCGTAGTCAATGCCGGTCTAGGGTGGAGGTAGAGAGGATGACCAAAACACCCCCGCTTCCATTCTCTCTGTAGCCCCTCCTCTTCTCTTCTTCCGCTGCTGGGCCTGAATCCCTATCAGATTAACGTCACAAGCCACAAACCATCTCCACAGCGATGATGGTGTCAACGTTGGTGGTGAGCTTAATCGCATAGACGTCGAGCATCTGCCGCCATGAACGGAGCAGGCCTTGCTTGATGTCGGAATGTACTCCCGTAATTATTACATGTTGCAGAAGTTAAAAACAAGGGATCATTGAAGGCTAATCAATCAATGGAAGCTTTCAACACTACAACTATAGTATTTTTCTTCTTTGCATTGTGACAATCTTGAACTGCATTCCAGCGAGATCTTGGCGGAAAGACGGAAACCACTACTTGCCCTGGTTAGAGATGTCAAAGAGATGCCCAGCCCTTGTTCAGCACAATCCTACTTTGCAACAATGACAGGTAAGGAAACAGAACTGAGAAGTAATCTGGCCAAGACAAGAAATAATCAAAATCATTGAACTGGGGACTGGAGATGCTTGAGAGACCCGATAGCAAGCTACAGTGATGGCCTCCCCCCCTTTAAAAATAGAGTTAATATCATGTGAGTCACTGACTCACATATCAGATATTAAACTGATAAGAACAGAGACTACACTTGATCTTAGCCAAAAGGCCGAGAAAGGTATGCCTCTAACAACCTTCCATCGCCTATTTTATACATCCTTCGTCCCTGTCTTCACTCTCCAATCGATGTGGGAAATCCAGTTGGCGAAATTTCCATAATTAATAATTTGAACTCCTGCTGGACAAACTAAACCTATGTAGTAAGTAAGAAAAATAAAACTGAATAAAATTACGCAAGGATGTTGCGGTATATGTGGGCTGATTCCGTGTACTTTATGGTTGCATCAATCTTCTCCACCTTGCTTTAGTTATGAATCATGTGATTGATGAAAGAACTTGAAATTAAACATGGTGGTCAATTTAGGGGGCGTTTGGCTTAGGTGCATCGGAACGAGGAATCAATATTAGTGGGATACATTGAGCTTGATTCGTGGGCTTTGCAATTTTTAGAATTTGTTCCTGACTTTAGAGTAGCACTTGCAGTTTACTGTCAAGATTGGAACTCTGACCCGGAGCTCAAACACGATGATCAAATGGCCATATTTATTTGTACGACTTCCTATAGAATTTCTTTGGGGCAGAAAAGTGTGTCAGTCTGCGAAATTACATCCTACGTGCTGGCTTTCGTTTCTGAATTTAGATGCCCCAGGTACTAAGGAGTGCTTCTATCATATGATTCCACTGAGTTTGTTTAGAGATGCGTTACACAACATGGCAACGATGCGTTTCGGAGCCGCAAAACTCAACTCTCCTCGCATGCAGACCGGTTGAAAGCAACAATTTAGTGACAAAAATGAACAAAAGTTTGTATTCCACTGCCGGGCTTTGAACCCGGAACCTGTCTATTGAAATAGAATTGTGGTATAAGCCAGTGCTACAGCGGATTATTTGTTATATGCTAGTAAGACACAATTCTAAGTCTTTAAGTACAAATACTTCCGCATGCATTTACTCCCTCTTTTTTTTATATACGCCACACTATATGTGTTTGGATTTAGATAAGTGAAATAAGTGGACTAAGTTCAAGTTAAAATTTTAAAAGTGGAAAGAATAAATGAAATTGAAATCGATGCCTTGTTTTAGAGCACGATTAGATAAACTATGAAATTTTTTATTTCAATAACTTTATGATTAAATTATAATTATTATACATAGCAATATTTTAAAGTAATAGAAAACTTATTACAACAATAGAAACAAAACTAGTAGGTCTAAATTGCATCGATTACTTACATCAATTATAAATGACCATGTATAATGATTAGTAGGTATAAAACAAAACTTTATGTCTTTTTTTATTAGTCTATCGATATTTAATTTATTTCTTATTTTCTGATAATATTTACATTTTTTAGATTTATACTAGTAGTATTTCTGTACTATTACATCAGGAGATGGTCTCCTGTGAGATATCCTAAACTTTAGGCATGAGTCTTTTTACAATTCTAACAATATTCTAGCTCCAAAGACCTATCTCTAATAATTTTTCAGGGACCTATCTCTAATTATTTTACAAGGACCTATTACTAAAAAATTCAATTTTTTTATAAAAGAAATTAAAAAAAATCAATTAAAAACTGTTGCAACATCAGCAAAAAATAGCAGAATATCAACGAAAAATCATAAAACATCAACTAAAAAACTACAACAAAAATATATAAAAAATCAAATAAAAAAGCAAAAAAATATAAAAATCCAAATAAAAATCAACAAAAAAGTGAAAAAAAAACGTCGACTACGACTAACAAAAAATCAACTGGAAATCATAAAAACATCAACAACGCTAAATTGTCATTTAAAAAAATACAAACATCAACCTATATCACCCAAGCAACGATTGAAACACTTACAAGTTGTACTCTAAGAACCAATTTGTTTTCATAACGCACACAAGTTTTTAAATAAACACCTACAACTTACATTTGAAGCACTAACAAAAAACTAAAAACGTCAACATAAGGAAAAAAAATACTACAAAAAATCAACCATATCATAAAAAAAAACTACAAACATCAACTCCTAACAAGAAACGATTGAATCACTTACAAGCAACGATTGAAGCACTTGCAAGTTGTACTCTAAGCATCAAAAATTTTTCATAACACACACAAGTTATAAAATAAGCACCTACAATCTACATTTGAAGCACTAAAAAAATGAAAAAAGTCAACATAAGGAAAAAACACTACAAAAAATCAACCATATCACCAAAACCTTGGTCGAAAAATGAAAAACATCAACATGAGAAAATAAATTTTAAAAACTACAAAAATCGATGTATATCACTCAAAAGTTAGAAAACATCAACTCCTAACACCTGAACCTCATTCAGGAAAAAAAAATCAACATAAGAAAAAGCACACTACAAACATCAAATCGTATTACCAAAACCTCAGCTGAAAAATAAAAAACATCAACATGAGAAATTTTTTTTAAAAAAAAAACTACAAATATCAATCCATATCACCCAAAAAAACTATAAAACATCAACTTATATCAATTAAACCTCACATGAATAATGAAAAACATCAACATAAGAGAAAAAAAGTTACAAACATCAACAAAAGAACTACAGTACCTCAAGAATAAACATTATTCAATAAAAAAAGACCTGGTGCGATTCGAACCCAAGATACTAACCTCAAAGTCTCAACTAATAACCACTAGGCCAAAGAGTCATTACTAAATATATACTCAGTCAAATAATATTAAACCTCATCATGTAACTTAATAACATAAATTCATCAAAAACAATGTCACAAATGAGACTCGAACCCGATACCATAACCTTAATAGCCAAAGTACTAACCAATGGACCAAAGATCATTATTGAACATTCTCTCAGTCAAAAATATTTAAACCTCAGCATAAATTTGAAAAAAATATAACACATCATCATCAACCTTAAACATCAGCATCGACATCAGCATCAACAAACATCATCATTGACATCAGCATCAACAAATCACAGATGAACAGAGGTTTAGACTCAAAAACATCAACACATTTAGTATGGAAACTCAGGGGAGCAGATGTATACCAGCGGTGTGGTGAGATTTACTGGCGGATGACATTTTTCTCCGATGCGGCACGTGCATCTCACGCTCAACCTTCTTCTCCAATTGGAGAGTGCATCTGACCGGTCATCACATGTAGAGGTGAAGCAGCATCGAAGCGGAGGCAATGTTCTCACCATGAAACCGTTGCAGAGGCGATTTACAGAAGTGAAGCTTAGGGCTTCCCGTGGTTGTCCGTTTTTCACCGGAGGCAGCGTCGAAGTGGAGAATCGTCGTGAATTGCTGCGCCAACGACCTAGGGCACAACACGACAAAGCAATCGATGAGTTTGCCGGAAGAGAAGAAACGCCGATAGAAAATGGAGGCAGAGGTGGCAAAAATCGGGCAGAAACCGAGGTAAAACTGGTGGATAGAGCTGATTGGCAAAATTCTGCGAGAATTCGGATTTCGGTGGTGGTTGCCGGTGTTAGGTGGCCGTTTTCGATCGGGATCCGAAAAAATGCAAATGAAAAATTCTGGATATTTCGGTGAGATATATATATATATATATATATATATATATATATATATATATATATAGTATTTTGACAATTATACAATAGGTCCCTTAATTTATTGGTAGATTTAAAAAACTCCATCCCAAATAAAATTATTTTATAATTGCACAATAAACCCCTATCTAAAATTTATAGACTGCCTAACATAAAACTTTGTGATTTTCATAATGCAGTATAGGAGGAGGGGAAATCCACATTCTCTGTCCTTTTTGTCTTAATCTTTTACTAAAGATACTTTATATTCTGTTGGATATGAAGTATTACCCAAAGAACGACCTAAACCATTTACTACATTGTGCTCTTGCGCTAAAAAAACACGACCAACTTTTACAAATTTAAAGGAGGGATAAATAATAAGGATTGAAGGATGTGGTCTACTGTACCTTTTATCTCCCACGCGGTTGTTTCTGGATTGAAAATGGATGACTTAAGGATAGCATAATCAGTGTATACGAGTAATTCTGAGCATTGATTTCTTTACACTGCTTTAACTGGCAGAAACATGTCACCGTGAAACACTAATGGACAGTACCTTTATAGGCACCGGTATTTTATGAATTTTCATATCGGTGTGTATGTAAGTCATGCTAGTAATGTGATATATAGGCACCGGTATGTGATACCGGTGCTAGAAATTTAAGCCAACACCGGATATCACTTATCGGTGCCCAATTTTCACTTTGTTGTACCCGTGCTAGAATATATTTCAGCAACGTTACCATTTACCGGTGCCTATGCATGAAATACTGGTGTTAGTAAATAGACGATCAAGTAAAAACAATCCGGTTAGTGAGAATAAACTCACCGACCAGAATATGAAACCCAGAACGAACAAAGCACAAAAAAACATAACTTCATTAAATATAATTGAAAATATACAACACCTCTCAATTCATGAAACAAGCTATACCTAAACATAGATTAACAAAATCAATCATCATAAAAATTAGAATCTAATTTCCATAAACCCTAGATAACATCAACGAGCCAATACATTGAAGGTGACTCGGATCTTGGTGGAGCTCGCAACTCTGACCAACGAGTAGAGCGTGGGGAGATGGTGCACCGCGGGGAGATGGCGTCGGGATGGTCTGTGAGATGGCATCGGGATGGTCCGGAGATGGAGTCGGGATGGTCCGTGAGATGGAGTCAGGATGGTGTCCGGAGATGGCTTTGGGATGGCGTCGGGAGATGGTGTCCGCGGTGACGTCGAAGTAGAAAAGAGAAGGGGAGGGAGAAGATGGAGAGGAGAGAAATGAGGGTGGGTAGATTTAGGGTTTCAGGGGGTAGTATATATAGGCAAATTTTTAACGGTTGAGATTCAATCAACAAAAGAATTCAAAGGTTCAGATGAAACCAAGTTGAGCTTTTTTTAAAAAGTGTTTAGCACCGGTACCGGTTACCAAAATGCTCATACCGGTGCCTAGGAAATCAAAACGCAACTGCTTAGGGCTACTTTGAATGGGTTTTTTTTTTGTAAAAAATTGAACTCGAGAGCAAACCTTGGAAATGTTTTCTAAGTATTGAGCACCGGTACAAAAACCGGTGCCCAAAATGCTCATACCAGTGCCTAAACATATGAAACGCAGCTGGTTAGGGCAGTTTTGAATAATTTTTTTAAAAAGAAAATTGAACCCGAGAGCAAACCTGGGAAATTTTTTCTAAGTGTTGAGCCCTGGTACACATACTAGTGCCTAAGTAACTAATACCGGTGCTCATTCCAAAATTTTAAAAAATCTCTAAAAATTTGGAATGAAAATTTAAAAAAATTCATTACCTCGCCATAACATAGCACCGGTATGAATGAAAAACAATGTCGGTGCTAACTTATTGATGTATCAATAAGTTATTGATTTTTCATTTATGCATCAATAGAGAACATTATTGATTTTTTTATATATTTAACTTGCTAAATTACTTGGAATTTCTGGGTACCTTGAGTACCATATTTTTGGGAATATTTTATGATTTGAAAGTGTAAGGATGCACATTCTCTTATAATTGTGCATTATTATAACTTGATTCTGATTGCTTGATTCTCTTTTTTACATATATATATATATATATATATATATATATATATAGTCATGATACACGTTCAACATACTACCTTCGTCCCACCCGAATCTGCACACTTTTTGGTCAACTTTTTCAAGGCATATTTGACCATAATTTTCAACTAGTATATAGACACCAATATCATCATTTGAGATATTGTTGGATTCCCTGCATGATGTATTTTCTAAATATCAAATTTTAACATACCGTTAATATACGTAACTAAATTTATCGTTGGTCAAACATGACATGACAAACTTGACCAAAAAGTATGCACATTCGGCTGGGACAGAGTAATACATAAGATGCAGATTCATGGTATTTAAGTGATACGGAATAAAAATTTATTTAACTTTTGGCAAAGTCTTGGGAAAGACGGTCTTTCCATAGTCTTATGGAAAGACGGGGTTTAATTCAAATAATAAAAGGTAAAAGGTCTTAGTTGTAACATTAAAATTTTAATATGCAACATGTAGAAGTTATAAAATTTATAACCCAGTTCATGCAACCCGGAAATTTTATCTTAATTCTTTTTAATTTACACTTTAAACCTTGGTCTTTCCATGACTTATGGAAAGACCGTCTTTCAAGAGACGCACTCTTAACTTTTTCCTCCGGTAAAAAAACGTTGTTTACTTTATTTACGTTAAAAAAATAATTTTGATTATAATTTGATTGCTTTAAATATTGTTACATTACCTTATCAAATTTTAATTATTGTACTATTCTCTATCTGTCCCAACTATTTCTGCACACCTTCCTTTTTAGTTTTTCCTAAGTAAATTTGCACACTTTCCCTATAAAGAATATTTCAACATGTCATAATTTCTGCACACTTTTTTTAGTATTTCTCAAGTAAATTTTCACACTTTCCTTGTTTTCTATGGCTCTGTTCGGCAGAGCTTTTAAACTGTTGTGCTTATAAGCAAAACACTTTTTAGTGTTTGGTAAATTGCTAAAAAAAAAGAGCTTATTTTAAAAGTAGAAGCTATTTTTAGGGGGAAGATCAGAAGTTGGTCCCCCCTACTGTCAAAATAAGTCAGTTTGTTTATAAGCACAGCTCTGCCAAACAGAGCCTATATCTACCTTTTTTTAAAATTTCAGACTTATAATGTATCATAGATTTGTACTTTATCATCTTTTTCTTTCCCCAAAAAATAAAAAATTAAATAAAATAGAGTGCAGATACTTGCTTTGTGCCTCCTTTTTTTTTTAATCAAAAGAAGATTTTATTATATTATAGATTTGATTACATGTTGGGCCAACTGATGGGCCTGAGTTACACATTTTCTAGGAACCTTGATAACATAAACATGCCGTGGTAAGTCTAAAGGTGATTTTGTTTTTCAATCTCCACTAGAACAGCTAACAGGGGGATTGGTCTTTCATAATGTAGTTAACCGCATGATTGGAATCAGTCTGAATTACAACATTCTAAAGTCCTCGTTGTTTGACCTCTTCCAAACAATTAATAATACCCAAAATTTCAGTTTGAAGGGGAGAAGTGGCTGTGGAAATCTCAATGTGAGATTTGTGTCCAGCTTAATCCAAACAGCAACCGAGACTTTTTTCTCTGGAAAAGGCCGCGTCTGAGATGAAAAAAGTAAATTGTTGATTTGCTGAACCTGGATCCGATTGAATAAAAGCTCGATCCTGTTGGTAGTTTGGATTGAAGACGTGAGTTATTCTTGCGGAGTTGGATTCTTCCCAATGTGTGGCTGGGGAATAGAAAGATTGGTAGTTATCTTTGACCGACTCCATATTTCAATTGCACCTGCACAATGATTTGGTACATGGTTTTCCCAGATTACTCTGTTTCTATTCTTCCATATGCTCCAGATAATTATAAAAGACATTGAAAGTAGATCAAGCGAGCTAATTCTCCATGTCGTTCTACTTGTTTCAGAATCTGCAAACAAGTGATTTGCAGTCTCTATTTTTGAATGGCAGCGATGGCATAAGGGAGATTGTAGGCAAGTTTTTTAAAAGACTAGCTAGGCTATCAGCGGTTGGAACGACATTTGAAAGAATCCTCCAGATTAGGGACTTAAATCTGGCTGGTAACTCAGCTCTCCACACTTAATTTGTCGGAAACTACTGCCAGTCAAGTTTCCTTCCCTTCAATCTTTCTCCCCGAGCAGATGATAGAAAGTGTGTTGTCATCAATTGAAGCAGGGGAAATATTTAAAGTTGAAGAGCTGCCACCGTATAAATTTGAGACCGTAGCTAGTGCAACAGACAATTTTGATCCCAGGAATCTGATAGGCTAAGAGGCTTTGGTCGAGTAGATAAACATTTGGCTTTAATCAAATTAATACTCATTAAAGCGATCCTCACAGAGATTCAAGACTGAGAATCATTCATTGTGATATCTGATGCGTCTGGAAGTCGATCAGACCGCACCGTCGGGTCTCTTGGTCGTAACCTGCAAACAAAAAGTCCCGGGAGGTCCCAGAGGTAAGCTATCTGATACCTAAGTCAGTAAGTGTTTTGGTAAGTGTCCCAAATTCCTCAATAGTAAGTACATACCTGCATATTTATACTGTATCAGGGAATAACGTATATCCAGATTGTACGCCTTGATTTATGTTGATTGAATATTCTCCATCCGAGAAGATTTGTTGGGCTGGCGCAGGCCCAAGGTACTCTCGGCCCAAAGCTCCTCTCGGTCCTGCTGCGGATTTACCTATCATCAAGAGGCCCCAAAAAATTTAATTGTAGCCCCAGGGAAAGATCCTCGAGGGCCTCAAAGATATCTACTTATGTTCTTCTTCGAAGAAGGGATCCCTAAGCTCGAGGCGCCATTTATTTTTCCTCATCATTTACTATTTATTCTTTTTAACAGAATGCAGAAAGGGGCGCGCGTGTTCAGGCCACGCTGAAAAGGCGTGTGAACAGAGACAGTTTCTTAAAAAGTACAACTTTTTTCACGGAAAAATTCTATATCTATGGCTACAGTGTCTAGCCTTGGATACAAGTGTGTAGGACGCATTAGCACAATGCGTCCTCTAGGTTTTCCATTTTTTTTGTTCTGAATGCCTGAGGACGCATTTGGCAAATGCGTCCTCGGTGCATTAATATATTTTTTCATCAGGGGAAGAAGAGGACGCATTGCCGGAATGCGTCCTCGGTTTAATTTTTTTAAAAATACACATTACATGAGGACGCATTGTGCTAATGCGTCCTCCCTGGGCTTAAAAACTTTGCAGACCTGACTTTGCATGCATGCGCCTGAGTTTGTTGACTTGGCATGAGGACGTATTGTGCTAATGCGTCCTCCCTGGGCAAAACTTTGCAGAAATTTCCAGCGTCTGAGTTTGTTGACTTTGCATGGGATTTTGAAGATGCAATTGTTAAAAAATTATTAGCACAGTTGGAATGCATCCAACTGTTAGCACAATTGTTAGCACAATTGTGCATGGGATTGTTAGCACACTTGTGCATGGGATTTCAGGGAATGCGTTCATGAAACAAAATTGTTAAAAAAATATATAAAATCCAAGGATGCATTCATGGAATGTGTCCTCTTAATAAAATTGTTTTAAAAAAAATAAAATACGAGGACGCATTCATGGAATGCGTCATCTAAATAAAATGCAGAAAAAATTCAAAAAGGATGAGGACGCATTCTGTGAATCGTCCTCCACAATTGTATCCATATATAATACCATGCACAATTGCATCCGGTTTCTCTTTACCATGCACAATTGGATCAAGTTCTCCTTTTTTCAGGCCTTTTCAAACTTTCGCTTCCCCCAATTTTAATCATTACTTCAGCAGCGGTTTTTAAACTTCTTAACTTCCATTTTTCTCACGTTCTCTTCATTTTAACTGGAGATGCCTTGAACTAGTTCTCTCAGAGCTCCTCATTTCATTATCCTCTGCTCACCTTCTCCTCTTCTCCAGTAACCTCCATTAGTAAGTTCCCCCAACTTTCCTCTTTCCTCATCTCTTTTCCTTTATCCTTTTTGTTGTTCATGGCTGCCTCTGGTAAGGGATCCGGCAAGAGGGGTTATTCTGACGAAGGTAGGTTTAAAGGGTCAGGGCAGAGTCGCCCATTAGGGGGGTTTCTAAAGTCACATTTAGCGATTCAAGATATTCTCCCCAGAACTCTAGCCCTAGTGTCGATAATATTGGAAACCCAAACTATATACCCCTTACAGACTTTCCCTTAGAAAACTTCCCCCGAGTTTGGCCTCTGGGCCGGGGGAAGGGGTATGTCCTAAAATCTTCTCACGTTGGGGATATTGAATTTAGCCTCTCACCTCGTGAGGAGGGAGGTTCCTCGAGGGTGTTTGAAGAAGCGAACGAGCGCAACTCATTTAGAGAACTCCTCCACTATTCCCCAAGACAATGTCAGTCAAAAACTCTCCGTGGGAGAAAAGGGTCAGGAGCCCCCCACTTCGGATAGATCTTGGACTATCTCGGGAATCCTACGATCATTACCCCATGGCCAAAAGATCTATGCGGATGTGGAGTTCGAGTGGCTAGGATTGACAATGTCTTATAACAATCCTCCCGAGGGAAAATTAGTTATATACCTGAAACAGATCCGCTCGGGGTTATGTTTTCCCTTCCCGCCGATATTTTCGATGGTGCTTAAGGATTTTTAGGTGAGCCCCGCTTAGGTCCATCCCAATGCCATAATCACTTTGATGTTGTTCCTCTGCCAATGTTACAATCTGGGTATCTAACCTGAATATAAACTATTTCGCTCGCTTTTCACCGTGATCTTCGGTGATAACCAATTCGAGAAAGTTATTACTTTTTCTCCCAGACAGAGGAAACGAAAATTATTTACCCTCCCCGGGAATGTAGTAAAATGGAGGGATGATATGAGAGGTCTTACTTTCAACTATCTCATGTATAAATTTCCTCAGTATAACCCAGACTTTATGGTTAAATCCCAACTCTCCGATAAGTTCGTCTGCCCTGCTCGCCTAGAGACTGCCTAGGAGTTTCTATTATCCTCACCCCTCTCATACAAATCCTACTCCAACCCCAATAGCTTAGCTGAGGAGACAAGCCTAGCCTTCCGAGGTTTCCGAGAAGTATGTCTATGAGCCTGCCAGGAATAGGAAGCTACTAAGGCAGCAGCGTTTGGCTCTCTTAGGTGAGCCTAAGATAAGCCCAAAGCGAAGGCTGATTAAGAAGTATGATTCTCGACCTTCTTGAGACCAAGTCATTCGAGAGCCCCCTCTCGGGGATTCCCTTACCTGTCCAAATTTTGAATGTGTCAAATGTATATATTTTGTATATGTTATTTTTTGGTTAAATTTTCCTTTGCGATCTAACATTGCCTATATATTTTTTCTCTTTAGTGGGTCAAAATCTCACAATTGCCATCAGTAGGAAGGGGACAAATACTGTCCCCTCAAAGGAGAAGGTTACCCCCGCTACCCCCCTCCAAAAAGTTGCTTCCACTGAAACCTTGATGAAACGGAAGCCCAAGGACGATCATCCCGCCAAGAAGAGTCGTCAAAACAATTTCTCATGATAGGTCTGATGCTGAGACCTTTATTCAAGAAATAGCAACTGACACGGAATGCCTGGTGTCTTCTTCGAGCCTGTCAGCAGTGGGGACAGCTTCTCTAGTCCCCTTTGTGAAGAATCCTGAGGTCCTTTATCTTCAAAGAAATTTTTTTTAAGGTTTTGTGCTATTGAACTTACCCATTGCCTACTTTCTCTATTTCCCAAGTCATCAAGGAGTTGGATGGTGTGCGGTTCACCATAACAGCCACTCTGACCTCTCCCATCTCTTCTTTTATTTAGAACTTAGGTTCTGAGCTTTCCTCTAATTATGAGGAGAAAGATAAGGAAATAGCCTCGTTGCAATCGGATCTTGCGGTTGAGAAGAAGAAGGTGATTGCGCTGCAAGGTGCCTAGGAGCGTCTCATTCTCGAGAAGAACTCTACTATCAAGGATGCAAAACAGGCTCGAGACCCTAAGTCCCAGATGGCCATATTGGAGGCCTTCAAGGACGAGGTCTTACAAAGCCCAGAGCTATTCGATCTGTTTACGGATCTTCTCAGTGTCACCCAGGGTGTCGGGAGCTCCAGCTTGGTGGATGAAGTTATAATTCCTCAGATGGCCTCATCCTTTTCCGAGGATAACATCAAACTGCTGAAAGAAGAGGCTAAATCTGACCGGCTCGAGGCAATAAATCACAAGTGGGAGGGCGGCGTGAATAAGGGCGGCATGAACTTATCCATGATGGACATACTGAAGGACTTGGGGAAATTCATCACCCTGGATGATATGTGCTTCTTTCCAAATCCTAATGAAGAAAAGAAGGATGAAGAGCCTGAAGTTGCTTCTGGTCAAGACGACCATATAGGGGATAAGTCTAATGATGTAGGAACCACTACGCAATCTTGCCCCTTAGGGCCCCTATGTAATTGTTTACCTTTGATATGAACATCTTATGTCCTTCATTAATATGCTTGAAAATTTTTATTCTCGTAGCTCGATGCACTGCGATGGGAACTTCAATTCGTTCTTGAAGACTTATCCAAAGCCAAGGCTGAGCTCAAAAATGTTAGGGGAGACTTAACCAATGCTTTGGAAGAACTAGAGTTGTGGCATAATAAGACTCACCCATTTGTTGTTTGCCTTCAAGACAATATTTCTGGTTTGAATGCAGCTGCAAGATCTTACCGGAAGGAACTTGATCTTGTTAAGGCGTATTGAGAAGCTTGGGAAAGTGGAAAACATCTTATTTTTGTGGCACGCTTGAAGGACCACAACCATAAAAAGTATAAGGGTGTTGTCCCCCCCAAGGTTGTCAATGATGTAGACCCCCATCCCCCCTAAGCTGGTTTTGAAGATAACGTTCTTCTCATAATCAGCAAATTTGGCTCTCTCAAGAGGTGTCTTTCAGATGCTGAGCGGATGTATGTACTCGAGGGTCATCTTATAGCCGCTTGGTGTCAAATTTATGGGCTTGTGTCTCAACAAAATGACTTAGCAAAATGCTACAGGGTAGCAGAAAATGAGATCACAAGTTTGAACGAAACACTTTCAGGGTCCCGTGTTGCTGTTGGCCAAGAACCCTCATTGGTGGAGTGTCTTATAGATGAAACCTCAATGTAAATTCACAAAGAACCAGGCTCTGTGGAAGGAGACTGCTAAGTTGGAGAAGAAAGTTCATCTTTACAGCTAGAGTCTCATAGCTCATAGCCTATTTCATGGTGTTGCTTAGCCTAAACTTATTACGGACAAGCTTTTACCCAAGCTCCTTCTGGAGGCCTCCTATTACTGGCTTATAAAAAAACTGGGTAGAGACCCATGGGACTTTTAAATAGAAGGAAGCTTATATAGCTATCCTTGAATGGACAAAGACACTACATGTTCCTCCTCCTCCTAGAAATTGAGACCCTTCGAAGTTTCCTGCAAAGGAGGTGGCTAAAGGTGATAGTTTCTCGAGCCATAGTGCCAAAGAGTCTTTGAGGAAACGGACTCTAACTCCGGGGCCTCGATAAAAGTTGGCTATTAACACTGATGGTTGTCCCAAAGAAGTAAAAGGGAAAAACTCTTAACGCGCAGCTAGTGCTAAGGCAAAAGAGATAATGATGATACATGAAGAGGTGGCGAGAGTAGAAAAAAAGCTAAAGAAATTGTCCTGTTAATTCTTCAACTGTTGTAATTATGTTCTGCGTAACTATTGCGTTATTTCCTATTTTCTATGTTTTAACACTTGCACCGTGCATATTGTTTTATACAATCGTAACCATTCGAGTTTAACACCTTAGACCACAATAGGATAAACTCTTTATGAGTTAATTGCATGCATTTAAAAGTAATCAATCAATTAGGAAGTATAAAAACAACAGCGATTTTACCCAGGTTTGGTGTTTTTTACCTACATCCTGCAACAATTTTCCCACTAGATCATCGGGCAAAATCTACAGCCTTACAAGTTTGTGGCCCTGGTCTACAGCCTTAGCTGGAAAACAATTTAGGAGCTCGTAGCTCCAGTCTACAACCTTAGCTAGATTACAATTTAGGAGCTCATAGCTCCAGTCTACAACCTTAGTTGGAATACAATTTAGGAGCTCGTAGCTCCAGTCTACAACCTTATTTAGAATACAATTTAGGAACTCGTAGCTCTAGTCTATAGCCTTAGCTGGAATATTATACAAGAGCATTTGAGCTCGAACCTTCAGTCTTAGCTGGAATATTTTACAGGAGCATTTAAGCTCGAGCCTTTTAGCCTTAGCAGGAATATTTTATAGGAGCATTTGAGCTCGAGCCTTCACTCTTAGCTGGAATATTTTATAGGAGCATTTAAGCTTGAGCCTTCAGTCTTCGCTGGAATATTTTATAGGAGCATTTGAGCTCGAGCCTTCATTTTTAGCTAGAATATTTTACAGGAGCATTATATCTCGATCTTAGCGCTTAGCATAAGATTCATCGGAATTATTTGCCTCCATCATAAATGGTGATTTCTCTGGAGATTGGCGATATTCCATCTCTTTGGGATCCGAGTTCCTCCCATGGTCTCGAGGGTATAGCTTTCCCTAGGGTATGCCTCTATCACTCTGTATGGTCTTTCCCAATCAGCAGCAAGCTTACCCTCCGGCTCCTGCCTATTTTTTTCATTCTTTCTCATGACTAGATCTCCGGGGATAAACTGAACCTTCCTAACCCTTCAATCATAGTAATGTTTCACCCTTTCTTTCACTTTAGCCTCATGTATTGAGACTAAATCTCGTGCTCCTTTGACAATATCAAGGTCCAAACACCGATTCTCATTGTTAACATTCTCCTCGGACATCGCCATCATTTTCGAGCTTGGCAGCCCAAATTCCACATTGATTACAGCCTCGGAACCATAGACCAGGCTATAAGGTGTTTCCCCTGTGGCTGAAGACTTCGCAGTTCTGTATGCCCACAAAACATTGGGCAGTTCCCGTATCCAATTTCTTACTGCCGCCTCGAGCCTGGATCTAATTCCGTTAACAATGGTGCGGTTGGTTACTTCTACTTGAACATTTTCATGTGGGTGATAAACGGACGTTAACTTCTGTTGGATCTTATATTTCCTTGCACCACTTCTTAAAGGGACCATTGGAAAACCGCCTTCCATTGTCTGTTATGATAGTTTTTGGAATCCCAAATCTGCACAAGATATTCTTCCAACAATATGCATTAAATGACTTGCCTGCCACATTAGTTAATGGCTCAGCCTCCACCTATTTCGTGAAATAATCCACTGCCACAATCAAGTATTTAAACTTCCCCGGGCCCTCAGGAAATAGGCCGACTAATTTGATACCCCACTTGTCAAATGGCCAAGAACTGTGAATATTCATCATCTCTTCTTGAGGTATGTGCTTCAACGACATATGCTTTTGACACTGGTGGAAAGCCAATATGTACTGGTTTACATCCTCAAACATTATTTGCCAATAATACCTTACTCGGATAAGCTTCCTCGATACTGACCTAGCCCCTTGATGACTTCCACATATGCCCTCATGTGATTCCCTTATCAAATAATCAGCTTCGAGGGGGCTTACACATCTGAGCAATGGTTGCAAGTGTCCCCTTTTATACAGAATTCCATCTTGCAACACATATCTTAGCGCTTTAAACCTGACCTTCCTGGCTTCAACAGGGTCCTTTGGTAGTGCTCCATCTGAAAGATATTTAACAATTGGTGTCATCCAGCAGATTTCTTCCTTAACAGCCATTACCATGTGCTCTTGAAAACTTTGACTATTAAGGGTCTCCATGAGGAACGGCCTTTGAGACTCTGTTCCCAAATTTGACGAAGCCAACTTGCTCAAGGAATCAACCATATGATTATCTTCTCTTGGTACATGTCCAAGGTTTAACCTTTAAACTTCTTGAGTAGGGGTTTTACAAACTCCAGATACTTTTTCAAATTGGGCTCCCTGGCCTCGTATTCCCCCTTTACTTGTTGTACCACTATCTGGGGATCACTATAGATTTCTAAGTCTTCTACATTCAATTCTGTTGCTAACCACAATCCAGTGATCAGGGCTTCATATTCAACCTCATTATTCATTGCTTTGAAAGCAAAGTGTAGTACGTACGGGTAGTCTTTTCCAGCGGAACTGGTGAGTAAGACCCCTGTTCCGCTTCCTCCTGAATGTGAAGAACCATCAACATATAACTTCTATACTTCTTTCCTTCGAGATCCATCCTCCATCACAATAGGCTTAATAGGCTCGATAGTTTCAACTATAAAATATGCCAAGGCCTGACCTTTAATCGCCGCTCTAGGCTAAAACAGTATGTCGTACTCTCCTAACTCTATTGCTAATTTCATCATCTTTCCCGATGCTTCGGGTTTCAGGAGGACTTGTCTTTTGGGATAATTAGTGAGCAAGATGATTGTGTGCCCTTGAAAATAAGGTCGCTGCCTTCGTGCCGCATGTACCCGAGCTAGTATGAGTCTCTCGAGAGTGGTGTACCTTGTCTCAGGTTCCTGTAGGGCTCGAATTATAAAGTATATAGGATGTTGCACTTTATCTTTTTCTTTTACAAGTACTGCACTGATGGCCAGGGACAAGGCAAAAATGTACAGAAACAGAACCTTCCCTTTCTTGGGTTTCATAAGTGTCGGTAACCATTGAAGATGTTCCTTAAGTTGCTGAAAAACTAGTTCACACATATCTGTCCACTCAAATGTTTTTTGCCTTTCAAAGCACATCGAAGAAAGGCAAATGTTTTTTGTCCCCTTTTGATAGAAATCTGCTCAAAGCAGCCAGGCATCCAGTAAGCTTCGGCACATCTGTCATGTTCTGGGGGCTCTTTATCATTAATAGGGCCCTCGACCTTCTCTGGGTTAACGTCGATTCCTCCCTCCAACACCATAAATCCAAGGAATTTTCCTGCCCCCACCCCTATGACTCATTTAGCTGGATTCAGCTTTAGATTTGCACTTTTGAGCCTCTCAAAAAGCTCATTCAGGTCCATCAAGATCTCCCCATAACCCCTAATTTTTACCACCATATCGTCCACATATATTTTCATATTCCTACAATATTCTCTCTGAATAGCTTGTGTACCAACCTCTGGTATGTTGCCCCTGCATTTTTTAAGCCAAAAGGCATTTTCTTGTAACAGTACGTGCCTACATCCATGATGAACAAAGTTTTCTCTTTGTCCTCATCATCCATTAATATCAGGTGATAACTCCTGTGGGCATCGAAGAAAGCCAATACTTGACACCCTACAATTGTCTCTACCAACTTATCGATTGGGAGGAAGGGATAACTATCCTTTGGCCAGCACTTGTTTAAGTCCATAAAGTCTATACACACCCGCCAAGTACCATCATGCTTTGGGACCATCACCGAGTTAGCTAGCCATTCTGGGTAGAACACTTCCTCAATCACATCAGCCTTCAAAAATTTGTCTACCTCGACTTTGATTGCTTTTACCCTTTCTGGCACAAATACTCTCCTTTTTTGCTTGATGAGCCTAACTCCTAAATCAATGCACAACCTGTGGACTGCTAACTCTAGGGGAACCCCTGTAAGATCTGAGGTACCCAATGAAAATACATCCTCGTATTCATCCATTAACTTCTTCAGTTCTTCTTTTATATCCCTGAAGATAAGCTTCCCTACGATTACTACCCCCCTTATGTAGGATTGGCATCTATTCAGTTTCGAAAAGGCTAACTCCCCCATGAACCAAAGCTACACCTCTCATCTCCATCGCTTCTTTTACCGCTGTGAGATTACAACTTTTGGCCATGTCTTAATCCCCTCGGATGGAAGCTATCTCTCTACTCATTGGAAAATTCATCGTTAAATGATACAGGGACCACACTGCTTGAGGCACATCCATGTCCTTTCCAAGATCACATTGTACAGAGAATAGGCATCAACCACTACAAAGGTTCACTCAATCGCTACCCCCTTATCCCCCTCGGATATCCATATTGACAAGGTGATTTATCCTATAGGATATATCGGGTTTCCGGTGAATCCTGAGAGGGGGTAGCTAATTTCTTCAGATTGTTCCTTCCAATATCTAACTGATCAAAACCTTCAGTAAACAGAATCTCGACCCCAACTTCTATCATCAATAAAGAACCTTTTCACTAAGGTCGTTCCAATTACCATTGTTACCACCATCGGATCTGCATGCGGGGTTTGGTTTGGAACATCGTCCTCTTCTGAGAATGTGATTGTCCCATCCAACCGAAATCTCTTGTGACTCAGCTATTATGTGAGGGCCCTTTGAGAATCAGCCTTCATGACCGAGTTTAAAGACATCTCCCCTATTATCCCACTTATCATGTTGACCACTCTCAGGATAGGAAGATTTTCCTTGTTTATGTTATCCTGGTTTCTAGCTGATTGTTCTCGTGGCCCCTAGTCTCTCCTCGCCTGATCTCTGCCTCAAGATTCTTATCCTGGATGCCTTCTATCCCCTCTATCCCTGTTATTCTATGGGTATCTCATGTGTGGTGGATGATCCCCCCGGGGCCGAGGAGGTTCTCCTTGATTTCCTCATCTAGGTCTGGGGCTACAAAGTTGTCCCTCTCTTTCATTCCTTTCTATCTCCCTCTTCAAATGGATGCAATCATTTGTATCATGGTTATAATCCTTGTGAAAGTCGTAGAATAAGTTTGTGGCTCTTCTCGCCGCTACTGCCGCAGGCGCATTTGACAAGGGTTGTGGTTGTTTGAATACCCTTTTATATATACTTGGAATATGTGCTGGGAGCCTACTAGCGGGAGTATATCTCTCGAAGTTAGGCCTGGGTGCCTCCACTAGCTTTTTTCTTCGATGATCATTACTTCTTCCTGGCCTATCAACCATACTTTCGTTCTATCTCCTGGTGGCCTTTTCCACTTTCGAGTGTTGCTCAACTATTTCCTTGAGCTTCTGTAGGGTTCAAGGAACATTGTTACTTAATTTCTTGTATAGCTGCATGTCTCTCATCCCAAGCAAGTATCCTTGGATCACTTCATTTTCTGTGGTCTCCACACCCCTAAGCTTTCATCCACATAGGGATGTTAGAAGGCTTCTGTCGACTCTTCAGGGTTTTGTGTCGTCTTGTATAACTCCAATAGAGTTTTGGTAAACTTCTTCTCTTGGGCATATTGACTTAACAATGCCGCACTGAAATCTCTATAGGAATGCAATGATCCTTTCGAAAACTTGTTATACCACTCTTGAGCCTTTCCTCGAAGATAACTCCCCACCAGCTTGCATGTTAGTTTTTCATCGAAATTCCTCGAGTTCATGAGACTGAGGAATGTCTAAATGAACTCCCTAGGATTTGACTCTCCACTATACGTCGAGAACCTCCTCCGAGGGTTTAGTATCTGTGAGCTATCGCTCTGCGGTTATTAGTAATGAAAACAGGGATCCTGCAACCCAACGAAGTGGCCCGATCAGCCTATCTAACTCTCTCTTGAGGGCATCTCCAGTATCTCCTCTCTGCTCCCCAGACATCGGTAATCCCCTTTGGGGGTCTCCGTAAGCCATCTAATATTGTGGAGGTTAGATTGTCTGCCCAGGATTCACCCAGGTTGCCATTATCCCTGGACTTGCATTATACGGCCCATAAGGGTCGAACAAACCATGCCCAGCTAAATGGCCTGACATCCCTACGCTTCCATATCCCTGAGACCTATATCCCATCTCTGCTCTGGAATACACTCCCATCAAGGTTACCAGAACTATAGGGTTCCAGAATATGCTAGCCCCAGGGGTTTAGGGAATGAAGGTTGAGGTCTCACCTGGTACCCCCTAGAGGATACCCAGGGTAAGGAAACGATATCATGGGTTAAGAAACGTTGCTCGCTGGGGCCTCCATGACAGTCGAAGGGACTAACGGAGCCAAAACAGGTGTGACCTGATATCCCGCATCCGCCTACATCTGAACTGCCCTGGCTAAGTCACATTGCGAAGTATTCACACTTATTGCTTGATTTATTCCCAAGGCTCATTCGTAAGCTTCCATTTGTGAATCACCAGAAACCTCTGTGAAACGACCATATTTTTCATCGTATGACTCGATATGGGCATCTTGTGTAGGGCTTGCAGGCCCTACTCCTTGGCCTGCATTACTCACAACGGGCCTCGAGGGTCCAGTCGTACCTCAAAGGCCCTCGGATATCACTGGAATCAATTCAACGGAGCCTTGTACTCCCCCTTGATCCCTGGCCGAGACTTGTATCGCTTCTCTCTCCGCTTCTTGGGATACTAGAGGATTCACCATTCTCCTTCTTCTTTTTCCTCGATAGAGAGATTGTACTTCCTCAATGGCACCCGTTCCTTTCAACTATAACCTCTCGCTCCTCCGAGTATTCGTAGAGGTGGGCATAAACCAAGGAAACTGAACGTGACTAAATCGGTCCCACTAGGCGTGCTAATCGATGTGTCTAGAACCTGATCAGACTGCACCATCGAGTCCCTTAGTCGTAACCCGCTAAAAAAAATCTCTGGGAGGTCCCAGGGGTAAACTCTCTAATGCTTAAGTCAGTAGTGTTTTTGGTATGTCCCAAAATCCTCAATAGTAAGTACATACCTGCCTATTTATACTGTATCAGGGAATAACGTATATCCGAATTATACATCTTAGTGTATGCCTTGATTTGTGTTGATAGAATATTATTCATCCGAGAAGATTTGCTGGGCTAGCTCAAGCCCAAGGTACTCTCGGCCCAAAGCTCCTCTCGATTCAGTTGCGGGTTTATCTATCATCAATATCAAAGAAATGGCTGACAAATTATGTAGGTTTCTTAGAAACTCCAGCAATCGTTTCACTTGCACAGTTGCACTTGCTAGTTTCATCCAGTAATGGTTATCTAAAAAACTGTAGGCCTAGAGAATGAAACAGTGAAGTTGGCGTTCACTGAGATCCTTGGTCCAAGTGTTGGATTGGAATTTGGAAATCAAGAGATGTCGTCTGTTTACTCGCCAAATAATCTGCAAACTCATGAAAATATGAATTAGTATACCGGTAAGCAGAGCCGATCCCCCACAAGGAGCAAAAGCAATAATTTTTAATTTTTTTCCAACTAATTTTGAAAACCCTTTTGGTGATGCCACCACGCCTTAAATTCAAGAATGATTTCTAATACTAAAATTGCAAATGGTGAATCTAAAAATGAGAAATAAATCTATATGTGAATGATATCGGCTAAGAATAACTCATGCTATTTATATTGATGATATGTGCAATAATGAATAAATCCTTACACATCTATCGGTTATAGGAGAGTGGGTACACTTAACCTCCCCAATTTTTTCTTACTTTATCAACAATTAATCAATTATGATCAACTAACGAGTTCACATACCAAAATGCCCCCAGAAAGTATTCGCTGAACCAGAACATATTTGAATAGCATTAAGAAATAAAAGAACCCGATATAGCATTTACCAAAGTAAAAGAAAATAGCAATTCAGACTCAATCATTCCCTACATTGCTATTACATTCTTAGCTAGTTACCTATTTTTCACAAGATTGTGCTAGAGGCGCCGGATACGGGTACGGAATTCAATAAATTGAAAATTGGGGGTACGGGTACGAAATGGGTACAGTTATAAATAATAAAAAATAAAAAATAAATGTATTAATATTAATAATAATAATTAATCATTTCTGAATAAAAAATATTATGATTATATATTGTAAACAATTCAAAGTAAATGAAAACATGTAGTTCAAACTTAATATTTATCACAACAATTAGCAAATAAACTACACAACAAGATGAAAAAATCTTGGGAAAGCCGTTTTCCCATAGGCATAAGGAAAGATGGCTTGAATTAAAATTATAGAAAGGTAAAAGGTTTTAGTAGTATTATAAATTTATAACCCGATTAATGCAGCCTAAAAATTTTGCCTTGATTTTTCTAATTTACAGTTACTTGTGGAAAGACCATTTTCAAGAGACAGACTCTAACAAGATTATAGTTCGATATCTTAAACAATAAGACTAAAATAATCAAACACCAAATCAATACACACAAAAACAAAAACTTAAAAAAGAATCCAAACATATGCTTGATGCTACAACACGGCTTCAGAGAACAAAGACACAGCTGACCACAACAAAATTTAGGAATTTTCACTCAATAATTAATATAACACTTTTAAATTCAGAATTTGCACACTAAATAATTAACAAAATTAAGAATTTGCACAACACTTACGGACACTGAAGGGTTTTGCTCGAGTTTTCCTCTTTTTTCTTATTTAGATTTTTCATTTAATTTTTTTTATTTAGATTTAGTTAGGTACAATGTACCCAAATTGTACTCATGCATCTTGATCGTACCCTTGACCATACCCATACCCGATCAAAGTACCTAAAAAGTCAAACGTGCCCGGATCGAATCCACGCCAAATTCGTACCTGGTACGTATTCGGTACATATCTGGTACGAGTACCATGACCTAATTACCGTACCTATGCTTCATAGCAGATCCAGCTCCAAATCCGCCTCCAGCTTCTAGAAGAACCCTCGATTGAATCAGTATTTGATTGTATCTTGTACAGTGATTGATGCTGCAGTTGATGATGAATCGAAGTTCTAAATTTTGATGTCATTTTCTTTGTTCTTGATGTTCAGAATAATACCCCATCGGATGTTGTTCGATAATGGTGGTGATGTCAATTCTGACGTGATTCTCGTCCTTGTCATTGGTATCAACGTTGAGGAAGGTGTCGATATCCACCGCCACGATCTCGTTGGTTGAGCTTCCATTGGTGGTGTGGTTTAACGCGCTGAGTAACTGGAAAATGGAGGAAATTGAGGGGGTGGTCGGAGAAGAAGAAGAGGGGTCTGGGAGCGGTGCGGGAGTGGTGGAATGGTCGGAGAAGAAGAAGAAAGGGGGGCAGCGCCGGAGCGGTGGATGTTAGAGGGGGATGGTCGGAGAAGAAGGGGGTGGGTGGGTTTAATTAAGAATAAGATTAGGGTTGGGATTTTAATTATTAAAAGATGGGGAAGGGGCTGGGTTTAAATTATTAACTGATTGGGGAAGGGTTATAATTATTTTTGAAGAAGTATATGCATATTACTGAATCTGAACAAAAAATTGAATACTAGAATTCCCATAAAATATGAAAACCAAATACCCAAAATCCAAGAATTCCACCACAAGATAAACTTCAGATTACAGAGACACATAATCAACCTTCAAAAAACTTCAAAATTCTCCCCCTTGGAACACACATATGCCAAAGAAAGAAAAAACCAATCAAAAATACAAGCATCCAGATGCTCCCCCTGACTTTGACCTCTACGTTGGAATATAGAGCAGAAATCCAGATCAGGTTCAAGCTTCCAACCGTGCTTTTTCTTCCTCCAGACTTATCTTTTCTGCCTTCAGCGCTGCCATTTGAAGGGCAATGGCTCCTAATCTTGCAGTCATAAGCACAAGTTTAGCCTCATTTCCTGCTGCTGCTGATGTAGAGCCTTCTGGTTTCCATGGTAAATCATGAATGTGCCTTATTCCAAAAGTCTTCTTATTTGGCCTCAGGAAGTCTGCATCTATGATCAAATATTTAGCCTTGCCCTTCACCTTTGCACTTATAGCCATTGCTGAGATCAAACATGGATATACTATGGCATGCTTAGCCTTGGGAGCTGTCGCCTGCTTCACCAAGTTTTGCTGAATGAACAAGCCAATATTCCCCTGCTTCTGTGTTCCAACACAGAACAGAAGCTTTGCCATTTCCCTGGTAAGAGCAGTTGTGTTTGACGAAGGCATCCAGCATTTAACAGCAATTTGGTACAGACCAAAAGATCTTGAAGATAGGCATGAAGCCTGTGAATATCCTGTTTCAGGCCATTTGACTTTGTATCCCACCAAGATGATTTCCAGAAGTTTATCAACAGTTACATCTAACTCATCAGAAAATACCCCTTCAAAATTTGGTGTCTTCAACCCCAAAATTTTGTTTATCCTAGCAGCCAAAAATTTCACAATCTTCCCTCTTAAATAAACTCTACCAAACCAGGGAAATTCAATATCCAGATTCTCAGTCATCAAATTTTCATAAGCCTCTATCACAACCTATCTATTATACTGGAGCTGAATGGTTGCAGCTCTCTTCATTCCAATTTGTTCCAGATAATCAGAAAATCCACTTACCCTATAAGCTTCTAAGTCTATGGGTCTCTCCAAGATAAACCTCCTCTCAGCAAATAATTCACCCATCTCCTCACATTTTAAATCAAAATAAGCGAATGACAAAGCATCACTTACAGATACAGGTGGCAGTGCCTTCTTCTTGGGTAATTTCTGACATGTCTTCAGCTTCTTAGCAGGTGGAGCAACCTCTGAAGCAGTCACCTTCCTCTTTCCTTTTGCCATCTGGAAAATCATCGAGCACCTCATCACTCAAGTAGTTCAACTGTGTTGGAACATACTCAAGACTATCAGCTTCTCCTTCTTCATCAGATTGTGTCCCACAGTGCTTGTCTTGAGCTGAATCATTCTGGCCGGTTATTGGCTCTCCAGGTTGCTCAGCATCACTTGCCATTTGATCTTCTTCTTTGTCATCATATTCATTGCCAGATATATTAGTCTGGTGTTCTCCTCCCATGTCAGCATCAGATACCACCTCCATATGATTTTCATCTTTATCCTGCTGTGTTGGAACATACACAGCCATGTCTTCTTCATTACTATCATACAACTCAATTATGACAGGCTTCCTAAGCTCTTCCATCCTCTGAGAAGCATGAGGATCAAAGCACCCAACCTATAATATGTTTCTAGGCTTTATAATCTCCCTTCCTGTAGCTTCTTCATCAGTTATCTCTCTCAAAATACATAACTCGGATAAAGCATCCGACAATACACATGAAATTTATCTTGTCCCCTGTAGATCCCATACTTTCCTCTTAGAAATTTTACTTTCCAATTTTCAATACTCCACGCATCTCCAATATCACCACTTACTAATTCTTCTACCTTAACCGACAAGTATTCCCCCTCTATACTCCTGATTTTGGTTAGATCAACTGCAACTCTATTGACCTCTAACCATTTAAATACCTTATCAAAGCTTTCAAACTATATTCCCATAAATTTTACAGTAGGGGGATCAGGGCCAGTTACCTTCCCATATGGCCTCTGACTGGTGGTGCTGGTGTGTTCCTTCTCGCCATTGCCATTTGAACCATTAGCCTCCTTATTCTCTTCACCACACTCTGTTATTTTGGCCTATGTATTTTCTGCAAAATCTCTATCATATATGGACAGAGCCATCTACACATTGGCCGTCAGTTGTTCTTCTTCGACAACATTCTTTTCACATTGACCCTAATTTTCTTCAGGAAGTGTTTCGGCCCCAACTTGGTCCATCATTGATTCATCCTCTATGCCCTCTGAGGGTTGAGAAATTCTAGGAAGCTCTTCTTCTCGTGTGGGAGAGTTGGGGTTTGACATTCTCTGGCACGAAGTTGTTGTGGAGAGGGATCGTGAGGATAGTGTACAGGTAGTTTTTGAAGGATGCCAAGAAGAATGGTAGTGAGCCGAGAAAGAGGGATTCAAAAGGTTTTGGATAATTTTGAATCCAACACAAACTCTTCAACTATCCTTCTCTTTTCCTGCGAAACTCCTTTTTGGTTTTCCAAGAAGTATAATGATGACACTTTTCCCTCTTGTCAACTCAAAATATCACATCAAAACAACTTCCAACATACCATAAAATCCATCTTCTATTTTTGTAAATTTTTCTTCTTTCGATATTTTTTGTTCTTTTTCAAAAAAAAATTTCAAAAATAAACATAATATTTACAGAAAAATTAAGGTAAGAATTACCTCAAATTTGACAAACACCTAAGTGTTGTCGAAGGCTTTCAAAAGTGACTGATTCTAACGGCTTTGTAAAGATATCAACGAATTGCTCGAGTGTTGGAACATATACTACTTCCACTTCCTTCCTTTCAACCAGATCTCTAATAAAGTGATGTCTTATATCAATATGTTTCGTTCTCGAGTGCTGAACTGGATTCTTCGAGATATCAATAGCACTTGTGTTGTCACATAAAATCTTCAAGGGGCCTTGATGAATTCCATAGTCTTTCAACATTTGTTTCATCCATAACAATTGTACACAACAGCTTCCTGCTACAAGATACTCAGCTTCTGCAGTAGACAAAGAGATCAAATTATGTTTCTTACTATACCAAGACACTAAGTTTGTACCAATAAAGAAACATCCACCTGTGGTACTTTTTCGATCATCAGCTTTACTAGCCCAATCAGAATCAGTGTACCAAATCAATTCAGAATCTTGACTCTTAGAATACCAAACACCATATTCAAAAGTCCCACTTACATATTGAATAACTCGTTTAACTGTCGTGATATGCGACTCCTTTTGGATCAGCCTGAAATCTTGCACAAATCCCAACGATGAAACATATATCTGGTCTACTGGCGGTTAAATACAATAAACTTCCAATCATGCCTCTGTATAATTTCTGATCAACCACAACTCCTTTCTCATCCTTTACCAGTTTTTCAGAAACACCCATAGGAGTTCGAACTGCTCGAGCATTGCTCAGGCTGAACCTCTTCACTAGATTTAGAGCATACTTACTCTGATTTATGAACAGACCATTCCTTCCTTGCTTGACTTGCAATCCCAGAAAGTATGTGAGTTCTCCAACCATACTCATCTCAAATTCGGATTGCATGATGGTGGCAAAATCATGTACCATAGAGGACGAAGTAGAGCCAAATACTATATCATCAACATAGATTTAAACAATCAGAAATTTTGATGACTTTTCAAGCACAAATAAAATGTGATCTACTCCCCCTCGACAATAGCCTTTCTGAAGAAGAAAGTTAGTAAGTCGTTCATACCATGTCCTGGGTGCTTGCTTTAGACCGTATAGAGCCTTCTTGAGGCGATACACATGGTGTGGATAATGAGGATCCTTAAAGCCTTTAGGTTGTTCAACATAAACCTCTTCATTCACCACTCCATTTAGAAACGCACTTTTGACATCCATTTGATACAACATAAAGTTCATAGAGCAACCAATAGCAAGTAATATTCGAATTGACTCTAACCTGGCAATTGGTGCGAAAGTCTCATCAAAGTCGACCCCTTCCACTTGTGTATATCCTCGAGCTACTAGTTTAGCCTTATTTCGACTAACTAGACCATCAGCATCAGACTTATTCTTGAAAATCCACTTTGTGCCAATGACATTAATGTCTTTGGGGTGAGTAAGATACTAGACGTCATTTCATGCAAACTAACTTAGTTCTTCTTGCATAGCAGCAATCCAATACTTATCCAGCAAGGATTCTTTGCAGTTCTTGGGTTCAATAAGAGAGACAAAGCAATGCAATCCAGCTAGCCTTCGGTAATCCACTCGAGGAACCGATCGAGTACTTCTCATGTTGGATTCAGGTTGGTAGTGTGTTGAAACATAGGGTTCGTTAGCAGGGAACGATGTTCCAACATATTCAGCTTCGACAGGTTCAGTACCAATCTGCTCAGTTGTTCCAACATGTTGATGAGATCATCTTCAACAAATGGATCTGCCTTGTCAGGTTGACGCGGCTGTGTTGGAACATGAGTGTTACCGGGATCTTCTTCTACAACATCTGGCTTTTTTTCTTCCTCTGAATCATCCACAATAACATTTATGGATTCCATGAGAGTGTTGGTTTGATGATTAAAAACTTTGTAGGCATGGATGTTGATAGGATACCCAAGAAAAATTCCCGTGTCACTCCGATTGTCAAATTTTGCCAACTGCTCTCTGTCTCTGAGAATGTAGCACTTGCTTCCGAACATATTAAAAGTATGAGACATTAGGTTTCCTGCCCTTCCAAATATCGTAGGATGTTTTGCTAATGAATGGCCGCAAATATACTCGATTAATTGTATACCAAGCTGTATTGATAGCTTATACCCACCATTTCTTGTGAATGTCTTTCTCAGCTAACATAACTCGAGCCATCTCCTGCAAGGTTCTATTTTTCCATTCTATAATACCATTCTGATGAGGGGTGATAGGTGCGGAGAATTCATGTTGAATCCCGAGATCGTCACAAAAGTCACTAAATTGAGAATTCTCAATCTCTCTACCATGATCACTACGAATTAGAACAATCTTTCCAACTGGACTTCCCTTTTCAGTTTGTAGCTTTACTACCAGACTTCTAAATACTTCCAACGTATCATATTTATCTTTCAAAAAAGATACCCAAGTAAATCTGGAGAAATCATCAACACATACAAAGATATATTTCTTTCCACTTATACTAGGTGTATTGACATGACCCATCAAATCCATATGCAATAATTCCAGATTTCTAGAAGTAGTTATATACTAAACTGAAGAGTGGGGGGATCGAATCTGTTTACCTTGCTGACATGGTCCACAAACAATTATGTCCTTGCTGGTTAAAATAGGCATACCTCGTACAACTTTCATATTTGCAATTTTCACCAGTGTTTTATAATTGATGTGATCGAGCTTCCTGTGCCACAGAACTCCTTCATCTTTCTTTGTGATCATGCATCGTACTTCTTGCTCCAATAGATAGCAATTGTCTGATGATCTTATTCTTGAAAGAACCTTGGTTTCTCCATGTCTCACGACACATTTATCCTTCTGAAATTCCACTGTCATATTATCATCACACAACTGACTTATGCTCAACAGATTGGCCTTCAGATCTTCAACAAACATCACACTAGTGAATACTGGAAATCCTTCAATCTTTAATTCACCATTTCCAATCACTCTACACTTCTTTCCATCACCGAAAGTCACATACCCGCCATTGTATGGTGTGATATTTGTGAGAAATTCTGGAGTGCCTGTCATATGGCGATAACAGCCACTATCAAAGTACCATGAATCTTTGGAGTATGATATAAGCGAAGTGTGTGCAGCCAAACATGTGCCAGATCGTTTGACAACCCATACCTTTCTGACCAATTTTATTTTCTATACTTCGCATATGTTGGAACATACCAAGAGTTGCCGTCCTGACATCTGTTCTCTTATCAGTTTCCTGCATTGTTCCTCTGAATGACCTTGATATGTGCAGTAGCTGCAGATGAGCGGTCTTCTTTGATAAGGCTTGCCAAACTTTCATTTTACTTCTCAAATCTTCGTCTTGAGGGTTACTAGATTCTTAAGTACCTCAGCCTTGAGTGTGTTGCAATACCCAATACCGTGTCGATCACCAAAGTTCCTTCCCATGTCTAGAATATCGTTAAGCTTTGCTTTTCCAGCGTTTAGCTTAGAAATTGCTACTTCAGAAGTCTCAGCTCTCTTAATTGCTAATATCAGTTTCTCATTTGTTTCTTCATTCTTCTTTGTGAGCTCAACAACTTTAATACACAATTCTTTTTCTATTTCCATCAACTTTATTTTTTTCTTCTTTCAGCTCTTTGTTTGTGTCAACAACTTGGACCCACATAGCGTACATCTTCTCATAAGTGCTGTAGATTTCTTCATCACTTACAGAAATTCCATCGTCTTCATCACTAGGTATTTGATACGGATCTATGTTGGAACATACAACTTTAACTTTGTCCGGTGTGTTGGCACATTCATCCTTCGATGCATCATGGATTTTTGCTCCAAATGCCACATAGTTGCTTGTAAGTTCCTCTTCATCTTTCTCATCTTCTTCATTTTCACTCCATGAGGTGACATATGATTTTCCCTGTTTCTCCCGGGTATTTGCACATTCAACCTAAATATGTCCGTATCCTTCACACTCTCTGCATTGAATTCGTCCAGGGTGTTTTGGTTCACTACTTTGATTTCTGAAGAACTGCTGATTTCCCTGCTCAAACCTCGTTCCACGATTATTTCTAGTATCCTGTGGCTTTGGTCTATTTCCACCAAACCTCTCCTAAGATTTCTTGTTAACTACCTTCTTCAGCATCCTTGAGAAGTTCTTCGTGATAAGTGCAAGTTTTTCAAATTCATCATCACTGTCAGACTCGTGATTTTCTTTTGATGAAGATGTTTTGAATGCCAACTCTTTAGGAACTCTTTTTGTAGCTTGTTGGAAAGTCATTTCATATGTCTATAATGATCCCATTAGTTCATCAAGACTCATGGTGCCTACGTCTCTTGCTTCTTCTAGTGCCGCAACCTTCATTGCAAATCTCTTAGGAAGTGATCTCAAGGTCTTTTTCACCAACTTTGTTTCTTTGTAAACCTTTCCAAGTTGATATGCCATGTTGGATATGTCCCTGAGTTTCCCGTTGAATATAGCAATAGTGTCATCCTCCTCCATCTTGAATTCTTCGAACTTTGTAGCCAACATCTGAAGTTTAGACTCACAAACTCGACTCGTTCCCTCATGAACTGTTTGCAGAATATCCTATGCTTTCTTGGCTTGATGACATGTAGAGATGAGTTTGAACTGGTTTTCATCAACCGTAGTGAAGATTGCATTCAGTGCCTTTGAATTCGCCAGAGATGCTTTGAGGTCATCAGGCGTCCAACTAGCTTTGTCTCTGAGTTTCTGCTCCCTTTGACTCGACACTCCTTCTACTGCCTCAGCATCTTCCACAGGGTGATTCCACTCATTCTCAACATAGAACCACACAAGTTCATCCAGTGAGTTGATGAAGACTCTCATGCGTGCCTTCCAATAGTTGTAATTGTTGCCTTCTAGCAGAGGTGGCCGAGACACCGAAGCTCCTTCTTTAGTCACCAAGGTAAAACCATATCACACTTTCCTTGACACAACCAAGGGAATAATAAGTGACCAAGCTCTGATACCAAATGAAATTGGTTTTACCGAATTTTCTAATCCTTATTAATATGTTCCAACTTAACCTATTCAACCAAGTACGTAATAATTTAAAGCATAAACAACACACGACTTGGTTACGCAGTTCGGTGAAATTCACCTACATCTGCGGGGTCTGGCTCAGTTCAGAATGAATTCACTAATTAGAAAGACACAGTACAAAGTACACCATACAGAATACTTATCTTTGCTAACTATAATGTGTGAATTTTGCTAGCTCCCCTAGCTACCGATCCGCCTTGATCAGACTCCCTCTGACCTCGAAACTCGTTGACGCTGGATCTCCTCCTCCCGAGGAATTAAGGTATGCAATTCTGAACTTTGAATAACAGGTCATGTATGTTGGAACATAGGAATCTGGCTCTTTGCAATTCTCGATAGTATAAAAAACCGGTGTGCAGATTTTTTGCAATTCAATCCGTGTCAATTGCAGCCGTGATTTGTCCCCTTTTATAACTCTGAACTGATCTGAATACTCCTTGATTATCTTCACAATATTCCTATTCCAAATCTGTTTCTTGAAGCATATCCAAGTCTCATAAATAAAATGATTTTCTTTATCACAATATATCTCATATATTCGCAAATATCAACTCCATATATGTAGGGATTTTCCATAAATAAAGTATGCTTCACACACCTCTCATATAGAAGAATATTCAGATTTCCATAAATCATAAATACCATAATCTTGTATCTCCGTTTTTCCGTAAAATTATCTTGGCGTGAATATGCTACTTTCGAATGTTACATCATGGAAAGTTTTTCGTTTCCAAATATGTTCACAAAACTGCCAATTAAATATTCAATGCAAATCTCCTGACTTTACAATGTTCCTAGACCAGTGAGGTCGGTCTGCTCGGATCTCAGTTTTGTGGAACCACAACAGAGCACATTTTTGAAGAAGTATATATGCATTATGATCACACCTCCAAAATTCTCACAAGCTTCAACTTCAGGATGGCGGGTGTGGAGCTTTGCTAGCTTGTTATCACATCCAACAAGGTATCCGGCAGAGAAACATTAAATAGCAGAATTTGTACAAAAATAGGCATGAACACCCAATACCAAATGCATAAACAAGAAGCTGTAAACAATCAGGCTGCGGTGTTTGCAGTTCTGAAAGACTCAAACTAATAAGAATCATTCTAAATCACTCAATTTAACCATGTGGTGTTGAAGGTCTGCCTTTTGGAGCCTTGACCTCCCATGGGGTAATTAGTTTCTCATGATCATGTAAGCGTCGAGAATCACTATATACCCAGGAACTTGCAGGTTCTCGGGTGTAACTGGTTCCCTTGCTGCCAAATCAATCAGTAGACATACTTGCTCATAAAACCACCAAACAATGTTTGAAATTGAACAGCATATCCTTCATTGGGGTTAGGAAACGAAAATACACACACACTTACTCTTTAGATGATATGCCCTGTAGATACTAAAAAACAAACACACTTATTCTCTGTGATTATCAATCAGAAGATGAATGTTTCTTTCATCTATGTCCTCAGAACAAGGGCTGAAGGAAGAAAACTCTAGGCAGATCTTAGTACCCAGGATTCTGAGTTTAAAACGTTACTTATTGGTTTTCAACAAAAGAGATAAAACTTGCATGTATGTTTGAGATTCATTATGTAGGCGTACTTCATAAGGAACGGTTAGTAAGCAGGAATGATGAAAGCAATTCTATTGAAGCTTTAATTGCAAATACATAGAAGTTTTTCTCCAAAAGAATCCACCGACGATTTTCGATGTTGGTGGTAGTTTAACCGTCCCTAATACTTCGTAATGAATCTCAGAGCAAGCATGTAATTGCTATCAAACTATTGTGTTTGCAGAAAATATATTGTCCTGTGTAGTAATTGTTTGTAATAAACACCTTATCAAACATATAATTTTTATCAGATTACGGGACAGGGATATTAAAACAGAATGACATAGGGAAAAAATCTAACATTTTTCTCCGAGTAAATCTTCAGGGCATGGTCCAAAATAACCTTGGTGATCCATTTCTGATGAGCTACTGATAAAATATAGAGAACTTTATTATGGTGCACTGATATTAATCAATGACACATCTCATCAATGATGAGGATTACAATATATAGGCTTACAACAAACCAAGGTCTAACATGAATATAATTCTAAGTCTATAAGGAAACTACCATCTATAACTAATTCTATAAGGTAACTACCATCTATAACTAATTCTATAAGGTAACTATCATCTATAACCCTTCCTACAAGAAAAGGTTTCTATTTCCTTAACAGCTACAATCGACGCCGTACATGTAGGCACTTCAAAATCACCTATCAATTTCAAAGCCCAAATCAATCATTTAAAAAACAAACACAAACCCAGATGAAAGAAATTATCTTTAAAGAAGAGTTGATTATATATCTTAACTGGGACACCCAAATGGAAGGGCGGTGATTGCACTGTGAGGATGATCTAGTGCCCATCATCACCGTACTGACACTGCCCCATCGCCCCCTCACTGACACCGTCACCATCACCTACGTACTAGTAACCACTCCCACCACCACCAACACAGCAACCTCACCCCAATACCCCGCACCACCAAAGTGCCAACCCACTACTCAATTCCAATTCGATTAATGGGATCAAAAGCTCACAGCTGTAGCTCTGGATTGAAGTAAGATTTTTGTAGAATTTTCGAAGATAATGATTGCAGAGAAGGAATCAGAATATGTTGACTTTGGAAAAGGATTTCAGGATTTTTGCCGATTTTTGACATGTCCATGAGATTGAGATCGCAAGTACAGAGAAAAAGGGAAAGAGAAGCGAGAAAAGGTATGCTACTAAACGGGGCAGGAGAATCGGGTGAGGAGAATCGGGCAAAGGAGAACCGGATGAAGGAGAAGCCGGGCCGGAGAAGAGAAGCGGGGAGAGGAGAACCGGGCTGGGGTTAGGAAAAAAGAACGGGCCAGTTGACGCTCGTCGCCGGAGAAGATGAAATTTCGCCGGAGAAGAAGAAACGAGCGACGGAGAAGCGGGGAGAGGAGAGCGAGAACGACCGACTGAGAAGGAGACCAGAGACGAGCGCGTGGAGAAGGAGACCGTAGACAAGCGGCGGAGAAGGAGACCGGAGACGAGAGGCGGAGAGCGGAGGAGAAGGGAAACGAGCGTCCGGCCGCGGCGGCAGCGGCGGTTAATAATAAATTTTATTTAATATTAATTTAAACATATTTTAATTATTTTAAGTAAATTTAAAATACATATTGTATACTAAATACTATAAATACATGACATAATCATTTAAAATACATATTGTATACTAAATACTATGACATAATCAAGTAAAATACATGGCGTGATATAGCAATACTGAAAAAAATTGTCCAAAACACCATCCGTCGTCCATGGTGGCGGGTGGCTGGGCAATAGTGGTGGGGTGCCCATCTGGGATTTTGAAATGATGATGTGGGAAGCTGGAGGATCTGGACGGTGGTAGAACAAGGCTATTTTAGTCTTTTAAATTTTTGTGCTTGGTCCAATGTGTATTTTGGTCATTTTCGATCGGCCAATAGCCGAAAATGATCATTCAATACTGGAATAATGGGTTTAGGGTTATATTTGAACATATATATAATAATTAGAGTTATATTTGCACTAAAATTATCTCAAGGTTATATTTGTACATATATATAATTATTAAAGTTATATTTACATTAAAAATTATCTTAAATATATATTTATATTTTCTCAATTATATAGGATTATATCTGCATAGTAGCTGTATCAAAAAACACGACCTTATAAACAGCAAAGCTGCGCAAGGAGAGAATGAAGCAAACAGTGGCTAAAAGAGATTCAACCTAGGCACGAAAAACAATGGCAAATTTAATGTCTGTGAAAACAAAAGCCAAAAATCAAGTCTGCGGCCTAATGGAAGAGACTGTACTTGTGATATTTTTAATTAAATATTTAATTTCTCTTTTTATACTCATCAAAAGTACTTTATTTTTTATATAGAAACTACTAAGATTTCAAAGAAATTATTTAATTTTTTATTATATAGTGGTAGAAACCATTAAGATACAATTTAATGAACTCAACTTCATTTTCTATCCTAGTCATTTATTTTATCTTTAATATTTAATTTAAATAATTTTACCTACCTAAAATAAATTGAAATGCAAAATTTAATAATTTATTTTTAATTTTAACACTGAATTTCGTTGTTTTAATTTTAGTTTTGTTTTTCAAAATTATTTTCGTTTAATTAAAATAGTGGACGTCTTTATAATTTAAATTTTATTAATAATTTAGCTTTTAAAATTATTTTATCAATTGACTCAAATAAAAAAAATAGATTTTAAAATATGATATTTGTAAATAAATTTTGGAATGGCAAAATAAAAATAGAATGTGGGAATAGGATCTAATGCAAATGGGGAATAGAGTCTTAGGAGTGGTCTCTTCTTTTGGAGACCATGCTGCGGTCTTTTTATTTGCAAACCACAAAAAGACCTCACTGTGAAGCTTTGTGGACTTTTTTTTAAAAAAAAAATTGGAACGAAACCACAAAAAAACACTCATTGTGCATGCCCTAACTATGGAGTCCGAAAAATAATGGCAAAAATAAACTAAAAATGTTCAAGTCTATCCTCTGGAGCCGAAAATACTAAAGCCAAAAGAACTCCTCCTTGAAGTCTTGCGTCTATAGGGAGGCCCAATCCAAAACCAATTCTTCCGAAATATATTCTTTTCAAATTTGAAACCTAAACTCATATAAATAAAGTAGATTATAATTTAATCAAATCTCTAAAAATATCTTTATGCATATTTCTTCAAATCTGATTAAATCTTCAAAAATATCTCGAATTCTAATCCAAAATATTTTCCAAATATGCTTCATGATTTACACACGTCAAACTCTTTTTGCACCGATTTGACTGTCTTCTTTTTGCTATAGATGTTATAATTCTTCTCATTTTCCTTCAAATTCTTCTTAAGCCCAAAAACTGTAATATATGACAAATAATACACATCAATTTAGTAAAATCACAATAAACCCCAATAAAATATAAACAATTTATACACATCATGCATCCAAGTTAGTTTATTGTGTGTGTTCAAAACTCCCCAAATGAATATGTCTAATGTGCTTTTGATGCTCAACAACCACATCACATAACTCCCTTTTCCCAAGATCCCTGGTTTACTTAGAGTAGACTAATTTTACAAATAGTGATATGATATTATAACTAACTTTCATGGTTATGGTATAGAAGAATGTTCCTTGTGGCCACTGAGTACATTCGAGGATCGCGTGCCGAACCCTCGAAGCCAGTGATTTATCTCCTCACGAGGATGAATATGGTAAATAGAAAATGCGGTGGAAAATCCGACGATGCCCCTTGAAAGTACAGGTGACCTCGTCTAATGCAAAAGTAATGCAAATCCTAAGCTAAATGGTGAAGAGCCTGGGGAGAACTGATATGCCCGGGGGAGGGGAGGGGGGTGTCCAATGGACATCTCCCCCCCCCCAATGCTAACCCTAAGCTAAATGGTGCTAAGCCTAGGGAAGTAAATGCAAGTCCAGATTGAAGCTTAAATCTGGACCTATACATAGCAACCATAAATGTGTACTGGCTCTTCAAATGGTCTCCTCATCGCAGCCGAGACGTGGGTCTCGGGTCTTGAGGAAGGGGTGCTAGTGAAGGAGCAGCCAGTGGTAGGCATGAAGTGCAGCCGAGTGTCGTAGATTCGGGTCTTGAATGGTCGCCACGCAGTGTTGGTGGTGTGTAATCCGAGTGAAGCCAGGACCTCCAAAGGTGGAACAACTTCTACCATATACACCCCTAAATGAAGAAAGAGGAGTGTTATTGGCCTTCAACGTTCCCGTGTTGTGTACCGGGGCAATTTTTGAGGGGAAGGGTGTCTGTAGGCAGTGCCAATAACCCTTCTGATTCCCTCGAAAATAGCCCTCCTAGTGGTGAAAGGAACGGACACAGCTTGTACGGCGTGTGTCAGACCTGGTGATTCTGTAATCGCCCACTCCATTTTAAGAAAATGGACAGATGTATGCTAATTTTACACAAAGTGTAGCGCGAGCACAGAGTGCGTGATCCGACAAATCCCAGTAACAAGACTAGCAATAGATTAATTAATTTTGCGTACGCTAATTAATTAATCCACTACCCAATGCACGTGGTTGTGCAACCCAATGGTGTAAGGTTGCACTCCCACTGAATACAGTTCCAGGCCAAAGGGGAGGCTGAAACTCACTGCCAAATCCAGATAAAGTTTTTTTTTGCCAGCACCTCTTCGAGGAGTTGACCCCTTCGAGGATGGAGTGACCCATCCCTTCGAGGATCGAACCCTTTCTAGGACAATACCCCTTCGAGGCTACGACCTCTTCGAGGGCAGAGCCCCTTCTAGGACATATCCCCATCGAGGGCACAGCCCCTTCGAGGATATAACCCCTTCGAGGGAAGAGTCTCTTCAAGGATATGGCCCCTTCGAGGGCAGAGCCCCTTCAAGGGTATAACCCCTTCGAGGGCAGTACCCCTTCGAGGATATAACCCCTTCGAGGGAAGAGCCCCTTCGAGGATATGGTCCCTTCAAGGGCAGATCCCCTTCGAGGGTATAACCCCTTCGAGGGCAGGGCACCTTCGAGGGTATAACCCCTTCGAGGGCAGAACCCCGTCGAGGATATAACCCCTTTGAGGGCAGAACCCTTTAGATAGTATAACCCTTTCGAGGATATAACACCTTCGAGAGAAGAACCCCATGAAGTATATAATCTCTTCGAGGCTGGACCCCTTCAAGGACTAAGCCCCTTCGAGACCGGACCCCTTCGATGACTGAACCCCTTCGAGGACTGAACCACTTCGAGGCCGGACCTCTTCAAGGATTTAACCCCTTCCAGGGCAGAGCCCCTTCGAGGATATAACCCCTTCGAGGGCAAGGCCCCATTCGAAGGCATAACCCCTTCAATGGCAGATCCCATTCGAGGGCTCGACATTTTTTTTGCGCCCCACTTCTGTAAAAATATGAAGTGGTTTGCCGGGAGGGCTTATAGACTAGTTCTACCATATACACCTATACAAATTTAGGGGTGTTGTTGACCTTCAAGAAAGTAGACGGTCTCCGTCCCACTTCTTCCAAAAATATGAAGTGATTTGTTATCTTGGAGGGAGGTCTTGCAGACTGGTTCGACCATATACAGTTTTGAAGATGTTTTTGGCCTTCAAAAAGAGAGGTAAAATGAGGAGATCGAGCATGAATTGACCGCGCACACCCCACGTGACGGTTATGTAACCGTCTGTTCCACTTGAAGCAAGTGGACAGCTTAATGCCAAATTGCACTGTAAAGTGCAGTGCAGGCAAATCGCACATTCGTCAAAATCAAGTAATAACTGGGAGTGGGTAAATTAATTTGCGTACACTAGTTAACTCACCCACTACACATTCTGCTAGTATTGTATCACTTCGCCGCTAGTGATTAATAGAAATGTTCTTCCGGGAAAAGGCGATTCAGTATCATGTAGCAGTCTTTTCTGATAAGCTCGTACGCTCTGGCAGAACTTGGCTGCTTTCCGTCCATAACCACATAAATCCGTTCCCGCCAGATGTGATAGACCGTGGTTGACAAGGCCAGAGGACCAAGTTTGTTTCTCAGTTTTGAACCTTGCACATGTCTTTTGATCCAAGCTCCTAAGCTCTCTATTGTTTCCGTTCTCCTCCTTAATCCGATCCAATTTTTTACTTTCCCCCATATTACCTGCGAAAATTCACATTTGAAAAACAAGTGATCCTTGGATTACACCTCTAAGTGAACAGGTCCTGGCCATGATGTCCTCTTCCTCATCCAAAATGTACTTGTATTTGGTGTAGAGTCTCCCAATGGTCACCAGCCATGTGATAAATGAAAACTTTGGGGGGATGAATTCACGCCAGATTGTGGTTAGGATCCTCTATCATGAACTGCTTTGATGCACATACAGTCCATGATACTTTTTCTGATGCATAAAATGGTAGGTTGTACTGGTGAACTTTCCTAAAGTTGCCCAAACGGTGAGTGTGCTCTTGTCTTCCCTCTGGTTCCTCCATGTGTACTCAACAACTCATCTCGCAGTGTGCATAGGTCTCCAAAGTAGCTTGAGTATCTTTCTCCAAGCCTTCCATTTTGTATCCTTGGATTGATATCCTCTTGACCCATAGACTGTCCTTCTTCATGTGTATGTCTCATAGCTTCTGTGTCATTGAGGCTCTATTCCAGGTCGAGAAGTCCCTGAGTCCGAGGCCTCCGTAGGCCTTTGGAGTACACAGCTTCTTCTAGGATATTTTACTCTTGAATTTCCCTCCCCATAGGAATCGCTTGCATTTCTGTTCAAGTGCATCCAGTACCGTGGATTGTATTACAAAGTTTCGAATCCAAAATCCCGTAATTCCTCTAATGATGGATTTGACAAACTATAATTTACCAGCATAGGATAAGGTATGACCCTTCCATTTAGTAATCTCTGAGTCGACCTCACCAAGCAGCGTTCCAAATTGGGTAACTTTCAGCTTGTTGGAGTCGAGTGGGACTCCTAGGTACTTGACCAAAAATCTGGCCCAAGGAATGCTTGTGGAGCTTAAGTCCCCCTTTAAGCCCACTCCGAAGAATTTCGACTTCACCGCATTGATTACCAATCCTGATGTGCACTCGAATTCGTTTAAGGCAGTCATTAGAATATGAACTGAGTTTGTGTCGCCTTTGGAGAAAAGCATCAGGTCGTTGGCGAAAACCAGATGGGTGATTTTTAGTACTTCACATCACGGATGGTGAGTGAAGTGTCTGGACTCTGCTTTCTTGTTTAGGAGCCTGGAAAATATTCTATGCAGATCACAAATAAGAGAGGTGATAGCGGATCGCCTTATCTGATGCCCCGTTGGCCATGGAAATGGTCACATGATTTCCCGTTGACTGCAACAGAAAATGATGCAGTTGTGAGGCACATTATGATTCTGTCTTTCAATCTGTCGGGGAAACCCATACCGATTAGCACTTCCTCCAGAAAATCCCAGGACACTGTATTGAAGGCTTTTTGCAAGTCGACCATGATCATGCATCTTGGTGAGTTTCTAGCTCTCCCATACCCTCAGACAAATTCCTGTGCCAGCATAATATTATCTGTTATGTTCCTGCCTTTTACAAAGGCCCCTTGGCATGGGTCGATTATGCCTGGTAGGATAGACTCCAGTCTATTTACGATAATCTTTGTGATGATTTTGTAGATGACATTACAGCACGTAATTGGCCTGAAGTCTTCAACCTTTAGGTTATCCCTTTTCTTTGGTATAAGGGCTACCGAGGTGTGGTTTAATTATGTCATTATTCTGCCTGTTTCAAAGAATTCCATGACGGCATGTGATGTTTCCCTCCCTACTGTGTCCCAGTGCTTTTTAAAGAAGCCTGCTGTGTATCCGTCAGGTCCCGGTGCCTTGTCGTCATTCATTGCAAAGAGTGCTGATTTGACTTCATGAGTAACCACATCCTGGTTGAGAAAAGTCCTGTCCATATCCGTCAGTGTTTTGCCCGATCGGATTACATTATGATCAATGGGCATCATTTCCCTTAGAGTGCCAAATAGGAATTTGTAGTAGTCCACGAAGAGCTCTCCTTTTCTGACGTTAGAGGTCACGATGCGGTTCTGACCATCGAGAATGGCAGGAATGCCTCCACATTTTCTTTCTGAAATCATCTGATGAAAATATGATGTACCCTTGTCCACCATGGTGATGTGATTAATTTTTCCCTTTTGGGAGAGGAAGGATGACTCTGCAAGGTAGTAAAATAGCGCTCGATTTTTAAGTCTTTTGAGCTCCTCGATGTGTGGGGCTAAGATGCTGAGTGCGTTGAAATTGCTGAACCCACTGTTGTAATCCTTATCTGCTTATTTTTCCTTCTCAGAGATGTGATTGTAGTCCGTAATCCCCAACTATTTCAAAGGTTGCTTCAGTCTTAAAAGTTTCCATCATACGGCATACTGTTTTGTTCCTTCGACATGCGGATTCTAGAAGTTTTCCACAATGTGTTTGCAGGTAGGTTGATTCAACCACATGTTCTGTAGTCGAAAAGGTCTCCTCCTGTTGTCTATTTCTTGCGCCATGCTGACAATCACTGGGCAGTGGTTCGATTGGGAAGATATCGGCAGAAAGTTGGTGCAACATGCTTCACCATCCCAGCCATGGTTCAGTAATATACGGTCTAATTTCCTCCAAATTTTCTAGTCTGCACTGTGCCTGGTGAAATGTTCTCCAATTGAGGGTGCGTCTCTGAGGCCGCATTTGACACATGCACCTTGAAATTCCCTCATAGGATACAAACTTGGGACCGTGAGCCCATGATAATCATTTAAACTCAAGAGTACGTTAAAATATCCCAGCACCATCCATGGGATATTTATGTTCTGGCCAAATGTCTTAAGCTCAGCCCATAATGGTCGGCGCGCCGCGCTGCTTTCACTATGGCTGTAGACAAATGTGCAGAGGAATTCCACACCGGTCAATTGGCTGCGTGCCTTAAGGTGTATACACTGAGGCATTTTACCAAGGATCTGAACCGTGTAGCTTCTTGGATCCCAGATGATCAAAATTCTTGAGTTTTTCCATAGTTCAAAATTATGTGTATGGTTCCACCCTTTAAAACTTTTCAAAAAAATGCGTAAAGATTTTTCTTCCATCTTTGTTTCCAGCATGCCACAGAGGCTTACATTGTTGTCGGAGATGATCCCTTTCACCCATCTCTGCCTTAGTGGGGCCGACAATCCCCTGACATTCATTGAGGCTGTATTCATTGGGGGGCGAAGGTCCCTTCTAGCTACGGACCGCCACCTTCATTGGTTTTGCTGTTTGATGCCCCAGAGTTGCTCATTGAGGCACTTAGCAGGCGCAAATATGATTTTTGTATTCCCTTGACTGGCACGCGCGGACAGGACTTACCCCATGCTCTGGTGGTGGCTCCTGAGACGGGTGGTGGTTTGCTCTTGTGTCTGTGAACCCTTGGTATTTCCCCCCTAATTTCTGGGTGAGTCATCTGTTGTGGCAGTTTTTCGGCGCCGAGGATAGGTCGATCATCATCACCAAACGCTGGTTCTCCCCCCGGGTGTTCAGATTCTACTATGGGGCTCTTCCTTCGAGCGTCGCAACATGATTTTGTTCGACGTGGTATCCCGGTGCTAGGGCTAGGGCCAGTTCTGCGGCCGCATTGCAGCTCCTGATGGATCATGTTGTCGTCCTGTACTGTGCTTTCATTTTGTTGCCTCTCCCCTAGTTGGCTGACTTGTGTTTGGTTGTCACCCATGCTCGCCTCTGTATTTTGTCTAGCATGCTGAATTTGAACCTTGGGAAACTGCACTTGAACATGGGATATTGCCTCCATCATTTGCTCTGGCTCTTTGTTTAGTCCCTCATCATTTGTGGCGCCTCCCTGGATTGATTATGAGCTAAGGGCATCTCCCATAATTTGTTCTTGCATTGTCGTGACCTGCACGTTAGGCGTATTTATGTATGTTTCCCATTCTTCCTCAGCTTGCTTGGCCTTCATCTCCAAATTTTCTTTCCTGTGCTCTTCCCTATGTTTCCAGTGTTCTTCACAATGGTCAATGAAGTGGCTGTTCTCTCCATAGTTTGGGCACCAAGGACGGCAGTAGTCATAGGTTATTCTCTGAGTGTGTGTGTCTCCTATTGGTGCCCGAAATGTCACCTTATGTTTCAGCTCTTTGGATGTGTCTATCCAGACTAGGAGGCGAGCGTAATATCCCCTTAGTTCCAAGGTGGCATTGTCCATGAGAATTGGCTCACCAACGGTGGTTGCTATTTCTTCCAATGTTTTTTTCTTTCGGTAGACCTTGGGAAGGTGTTCCATCCGGATCCAGATTGGGTTGATGGCTTGGATTCGCATGTCATACCTTCCATTTTCAGCAACTTGCACTATGAACATCTTCTTCCCATAGAGGTAGTGGTCGGGACCATTCATAACTGAGTCTCTGTCTTCTGCGGTGTTAAATTTAAACATGATGAAACCATTTTGCTTCAGTTGCATTGTGCATGCCACACTCCATATGGTTAAGAGAAGTTTCCGGATTGCATACATTCTTGGGAAATTACCTGGAAAGACCCCTAAGAAACCATAGAACGGTTTGTACATATGCTTGTTGATCTCGTCATCTGTGAGGACAAAATCAATAACTTTGCCACTGTGCTCCTCGGCTTGGACGTCATATTTTTCCATAAGTATATCCGGATCGTTCCATTGCCTCTTTCTCTCTAACCTTGAATCGTTCCATGGTCTTGACTGTAGGTTCGGATTCTGTGGTTCTGTTCTTTGCTTTAAGCTTTCAGCCTGCTTTGGCATTGCTATTTTCTCCTTCAGTTTAGTGTTCTTGCTTAAGACTGCAGTGTAGGAAGGCCCATTGACATTCATTTTTTATTTCCCCTGCAGAGTAACAGAACAAGAAAGAACAGGCAACAACAGTCTGACTAACTTATCGGAATCACACGTGAAGACTAAGAGTATCTCCCTACACCACATAATTAAATCACTCTACAGAAAAAGAAAACCATGCCGAAAATATGGCTAACAGCAGTCCGACTAAGTTTTTGGAAGCACACGGGGAGACTAAAGGTATCTCCCCATACCACTGAAATAAAACACTCTACAGAAGTAATTCATACAGGATAATGGGCATAAATCTTGCACAATGAATTCAACAACAAATAGAATCCGAAAAACCTGTTTGTTGGTGAATTATCTGCTGCAAATTTGACTTACCAGCTGCGAATGTGTAGCTGAAATCCAAGTTGTTCCTTTGCTTCAAAGACCCATTTGCTTCGAATAGGAATCCGCGTCAATTTTTATATAGTTGGTGATTTCCAGTGAGAACAAGAAGCCTTCATTGTTCCCAGATCAAATTCGAAGCTACCCATACCCAGGAATCAGAACGGAAGCTCTCCAATTCAAGGATTGGGTGAAAGCCCTAGTTTCCAAAAATCTAGCTCTGCAATTTTTCCGACTCCAAAAACCCACAAAATTGGATGATTATGTTCGAAATCTTATGAGGAATCTAGATAATCATCTTTTAGAAGTGGATTTGGTGAAGAATCGGACGAAATTGTTCCCAATTTTCTTGGGAGAAGGCTGCTCCTTTTTCGCCCAAAATCGCCCAGCAGTGATTTACCTCCTCGATTATGGGGTTGGTGTGGTTGCGGCCGGGGCCCTGAGGGCGAGGGTTATCACCTTTTGGGGTATAGAAGAATGTGATCACAACGCGGCCACATCCTCATAACTGCACTATCAAAGATCTCGAAAACGTTACACTTTAGGAGCAGTGTGGGTGCAGTTTTATATTCAGGTACAGTTTTGCTGACACAAATTATGACGTAAGCTCTGCCTCTTGTACAGACTTCACGAGGTCACCCCTTCAGAGTGCAATGGAGGCACCATCCTGAGCCATGAGCCATGTTGACCATCCACCCCGTCCAATTAAGTATGTTATTGTTAATGAGATATTTTATTATATTTTATGTATATATTGTACCATAGTTAGAATCATTTTCCATTTGTACTTCTATATATGGTGTCTTTATATAGCACCCTTGTACCATCAATAAAAATACACACATTTATATTTTACAGTATTTTACATGATATCAGAGCTAAAATCCTGAAAACCTAAATCCTTAATTTTCCACCACCATAACCGCGCCTCACGCGCCGATCTTTAGCCTGGCACCACCTTCACGCACCGCCGCCGCTCGCTGCCATGCGACGCCGCCACCGTTCAAGGCTTTCCGACTGTCGCTCATTTTCCTATCATCATGGATCCTCTTGATCATGTTGAAATTGAAAATATTGTCGTTGCCCTTAATCCTGTTGTTTCTGATGCTGCCACAGGACCATCGGATTCTGTGCCGCCGCCTCCATGCCCACTTGCCAGAGTCATTCCACCTTCCACCGGTGACGTTGATGCTTCCGCACCTCCATCGGTGATTATCCCGATACCGCCACATCCATCTGCCTTTCCTGCCTCAAATTCTGCCATCTTCCAGGCAGCCGTGCAAGTCGCAGCGATGGCCGCTACTCAGGCCATTCGCCAGTCTTCTGGTGACTTTTCTCATGCTTTGCCTAATAATCATCCCTACTACGTTCATCCGCTAGACCATCCAGGTTTGAGAATCTGTCATGAGATCTTTAAGGGTGATAACTATAATGAATGGAGTGCTTCCCTGTTTAATGCTTTTTCTGCAAAGCATAAGGAGGGTTTTCTTGATGGTTATGTTGTTAAGTCTTTGCCTACTGAACCTTTTTACAATGTCTGGAATAATGTGAATTCTATGCTTGTTGGTTGGGTGGTTCAAACTCTTGATCCATCCATTCGTTCTGGTATTACTTATCGTGCGTCCGTTAAGGATCTTTGGGATGATCTTAAACAAAGTTTTGCCCTTGGTAATGGTTCGCGCATGTGTGAGCTTCGTGCGGCCATTTATACTTGTTGCTAGAATGGTTAATCTGTTGCTGCACATTATACTAAATGTAAGAAGTTGTGGGATGAATTGATTACTTACTTGCCTGCTCAGACACGTGTTTGTCTTCTTGCTCAGACATGTGTTTGTCTTGCTGCTCATACTGTTACTGAATCCCGTGAGATGGAGTTGATTCGTCAATTTCTCATAGGATTGGATAAAGGATACCATTCGTTGAGATCTCACACCTTGACACTTAACCCTTTGCCTCCTATTGGTCATGTTCACTTGTTTGCCATTCAAGAGAAGCGTCACAAGACTATTGTTCATACTCGTGAGTCTTCCCCGGACAATATGGCATATGCAGCACGTCGACCTCAGCCACCGCCGAAGCCGTCCGCCGCAGCCCAAAGTCCAGGCATGCCAATCCCTGTCGGTTGATAAAAAAATCTCTCATTTGTACTCACAGCAACCGCAAGGGTCATGATGCTGCTACCTGTTTCAAAATTCATGGTTATCCCAAATGGTTTGAGCAAAAATGACAACAATATTCTGGTTAGAGAGCTCAGCCCCAACAAACTCGCGCCCCAGCTGCTGCGCCATTCACCGGAGCAGCACCTGCCATCACCGCCGCGACTCCACCTGTCACCAACGCCGCAGCCATTCTCTCCGAAGCTGATCGGATAGCTTTTGGTCCCACCTTGTCCAAAGAGCAATGGTACTCGGTTATTAACATGTTCTCTAAGTTGACTAGTTCTGACAATGTGTCAGGTAAGTCTGTTTTTCCTTGGATTCTTAATACCAGTGTGTCATATCATATGACCGGTGACCAGAATCTTCTACATGATATTGAACCAGCTTATCATGTTGATGATATTGTTCCCGGTGGCTCTATATCTACTGCTTCTCATAATGGAAACCTATATTTTGGAGACATACTTGTTACTCATATTCTATTTATTCCAGAATTGTGTTGCCATCTATTGTCTTTTGCTAAGTTAACTGCAGCCTTAAAGTGCTTAGTCTTGCTTGCTGAAAAATTATGTATCATTTAGGATATCAGCACGAGGACAGTGATTGGCGCAGGTGATCAGTAGGGTGGGGTCTATTGGTTACGTAACCTTGGGAGATTGCCAAAGCCGTTGCCACCGTCCTCATTTACTGCCACCACCGTTTCCCCCTCATTATGGCACCAGTGATTTGGTCATCCTTCCAGTTAGGTGTTGTCTTCTATACCAGATATTTCTTCCAGCCATAGTCATTTAAATAAAACTGTTCCTTGTTCCGTTTGTCATCGGGAAAAACAGTCTAGATCTAGCTTTCCTTTTAGTACTTTTAAGGCTAGTTAATTGTTTGAACTTGTTCATTGTGATGTTTGGGGGCCTTATAGCTCACCATCTTCTAGTGGAGCTTTTTTCCTTTTTGACTATACTAGAAAATTATTCCCGAGTTTTTTGGATTTATTTATTAGTATCCAAGACTGAAGTACCTGCTAAGATGAAGGAGTTTCTTGCTCTTGCTCAGACACAGTTCCGTCAGTCAGTTCAAAAAGTTTGCGCTGACAACGAAATCAAATTTCTTCCTCTAAGACGTTACTTTGATGAGAAAGGAATCTGGTTCGAGACATCCACCGTCTACACGCCGCAACAAAATGGGTGCGTGGAACGAAAGCACCGCTATATTCTCAACGTGGCTCGTGCTCTTCGATTCCAGGCTCATTTGCCTATTGACTTCTGGGGAGAATGCATTCTTACTACTGCCTACCTGATTAATCACACTCATACACTGGTGTTGAATGGTTGTTCTCCCTATCAAATGCTTCATGGCCACGCGCCCAGTTCCAGGCGTCTCCAAGTATTCGGTTGTTTGTGCTTTGCATCCCAACTTCCAAAGCCGCGAGATAAGTTTGCATCCAGAAGTCGCAAGTGTATCTTTCTTGGATATTCTCTTCCCAAGAAAGCATGGCGCCTCTATGACTTGGAGTCCCACACTGTGTTTGATAGCCGAGATGTTGTGTTTCATGAAGACTCTTTTCCATTTGCTCTGGTTCCTGAAAATCATGTTCCCGTCGAGTCCGCCGAGAAGCAAGTCGTGCCGCCGCCTCTTGAGATGCTGCCGCAGGACCCTACCACCTTCATACTGTTGACCGGCCAGATTCTGGCAAGCCGGTCGGCGACTAGCTAGATTCTGGCCAACTCACCGACGACTGGCCAGATTTCAGTCAACTCACCGGCGACCGGCCAGATTTCGGCCAACTCACCGGAAACTGGCCAGATTCTGGCCAACCCACCGGCGACCGGCCAGATTCTGGCAACCAGCTAGATTCTGGCCAACTCACCGACGACCAGCCAGATTTCGGCCAACTCGCCGGCGACCAGCCAGATTTTGGCGGTTCCACCGGCGACCGGCCTGATTCAGGCCAACTCACAGTCGACCGACCAAACTCCGGCCAGCCCACTGGCAATTCATCGGATTCTCGCCGAGACATCTCTGGCGGCCTTCCAGCCGGCCTCCACCTCTGCACCGCCAGCACCTACGGTGCCACGGGCGTGTACGTCTGAGCCACAATCAGATTTTATTGCTCCGCCGATCAAGTTGATCCCGGCGCCGGAGGCTGCTTCCACAGGTTCTGAGTCTCCGCTGCCTCTTCGACCACCCAGTATTCGCATCCGTCGTGCTCCAATTAAATTACAAGATTATGTCTGCACTGCTACTCAAGAAATAAACACCCCCTCTCTCTGCTGCTCTCGCTACTCTACCTAATCTGTCATCAGGTACTCGTTACTCTATTGTTGATTATCTTACTTATCATAATTTGTTGGTTTTGCATACTGTGTTTTTGGCTGCAGTGATTGATAGCTCAGACCCTGCTACCTATTCTGAGGCTTCTCGCCATCCCCACTGGCAAGAGGCCATGTCTGATGAACTTAGTGCCCTTGAGCGGAACAATACCTGGGTTCTATCTCCTCTCCCTGCTGACAAGCATGCCATTGGTTGCAAATGGGTGTATCAGACCAAGTTCAAGTCGGATGGCTCTATTGAGCGCTATAAAGCTCACCTTGTTGTTCTTGGCAATCGACGGATGAGCTCTGTTCGTTTATTCTTGGCCGTTGCTGCAATTCGGAATTGGAACATTCATTAAATGGATGTTCACAATGCTTTCTTACATGATGACTTGGATGAGGAAGTCTATATGCGTCCTCCACCGAGTTACTCCGTTCCTGTTCCGGGTTTGGTCTGCAAGCTTCGTAAATCCATGTATGGTCTACGCCAGGCTCCCCGCAATTGGTTTACGAAACTTGCTACCGCTCTACGTACTTTTGGGTTTGTTCAGAGTAAAGCAGATTACTCTTTGTTCACTTATTTGCGTAACGGTGTTACCCTGCATGTCCTGGTTTATGTTTCTTTCACAACGGAAATATACTCTTGACATCTTACATGAAGCCGAATTGATAGCTGCAAGGCCTACAGATTTTTCGATGGAACAACGCAATTGCTTTTATACAACACCCTTGTATCATCAATAAAAACACACATTCATATTTTGCCTTTATATAGTATGCTTGTACCATCAATAAAAACGCATATTCATATTTTACAATATTTTATAGTTATCCAGTGCAAATCCTTTCCGTTTTATACCTCATCAAACTCCCCCAACTCCTCTTATCCATCGACGTGGGAAAAACAGCCATCCATTCCTTGGAAGTTTCTGTTGTTTCTGCCTTTCTGGTGATTTCATAATCCACGACTGATCTATTTTAATATCACTTGTTCGAAAAGGATCGGGGATCGGGGATCGGGGATCGGTATCGGTATCATGGTTAGAATTCTTATTTACCTGCTGAGGTTGCCGGTTATACGTATACATCGTTGGAATGAAACATTAGCAGTTGCTTCTCAATCCTGATCATTTGGTCCTTTTCCTCGCAATGACTGTGCATCACCTCAACGTGTATTCCTCACATGCTCACCGTCCAAGGACTGCAATCTTGGGAGACCAACAAATGCAACAACCCATAAAATTTGTTGCCAACTCCCCCATGGAGATGGAGGTCAGTAGCCTAGGCCATAGCCATCTGTGAGTCCTGGTTGAAAATTTTGTTCAGTCAACAAACAAATAATTAGTACTTCAGAACATACAACCTACTGTTGAACTGGTGATTGGAGGCGTGCGCCAGGCCTAGGCAAAAGGGACTCGATAGCAAGCTTACATTATGGCCTCTCCCTCTTAAAAAATTAAGTTAACATCGTGCAGTCAGTGCTCACTTATCAGATATTAAACTGATAAAGATCAGATACTACACTCGACCAAAGCCAAAAGGTCGATGAAGGTTTGCTTTCTGTACCCTTCAATCGCTTAATTTATATCTCCTTTGTCCCCTGTCTTCTCACTCTACCATCGATGCGGGATATGAGGATATCTGATTTGCACGAAATAGAAATCTTTTTCTTGTACTACCAAAGTTTATACTAGTTCTAACTTGAACTCTTATTTAACTAAACCTATGCACCAACTAATAAAAGTAACAGCGCAAGGATTCATACGCAATTGTAAAGAGGAAGCATTCTTGCCTGTCCCGTGGGTGCTAAAAGATGACTGAACATCCAAACTCTAGTTTTGGCTTGTTTAGTAAACATTGAGGTTGCACGAGAAACTACAGGATTTCCTGAAGACAAATCCAAACAACAGAAAAAACGCGGACTCTTCTCACAGTTGAAACTGGGATGAGTAGATAAGGCTATTCGATATGCATCATCCTTCCTAACTTTCAAGACTCACAAAAGATTGAACATTCCATCATTACATCACTTTCATCGTGAGCTGAAGAAACTAGGCTGAAATTCCTAACTTAGCTCAAAACAGACCTGACTAACTAAGTACTGCAGGTTAGGAGAGTGTTGATTCATCGGGACCACAAAGTTGGAACTATTTCTCATACAGATCTTATACTATACACAAAAGAAGTGAATAGATTTCTTGTAAAAGGCCACTTACGCAAAGAGTGTCAGTATGTAGGCACGAAAATGGTCCGCAAACATATGTAAACCCTGAAAGCCAGCTCAAAATCTACAGAACATGGGCAAATGTTGATCTTTCACTCAAAATCAAGGTAGAAGATAGAGATTGAATTAATGAAAAAGCATATACACGTAGAATAACCAAACCAATATAAACTGTGGAGACATCAGATGGAGACGAATTCTTTACACCGCCTGTGCAAAGACTAGTTTCCCACGAAGAGGGATGACGCCAAGGGATCGACTACGATATCGATCCCTCGGCGTCATCTCTCCTGCGTGGGGAACTTGCCAATGCTCTCGTTTGTTTGTTTCTGACATTTTCTAAGCTTTCGGAGCTAATATTTGTGGAGCACAGGTCCAGAATTTTGATTGAAACGGCCAGGACTCAGAATCCTTATTTATATTACATCTAGTACTCCACTAGACTTGTGGTTGGAGGTCTGCAATAAATTTTATAATCATGAGACAATGGCACTTGACAACTCTCCCTCCTAAACAACTTTGCTGACGGGAGCATGAATACGTCAGACGAAAATGAGACTAATTAAACTAGTACTATACCAGTATACCCTAATTGCGTTAATCAACTTTACTAATTAATCACTATAGTTATTATCACTGATAAGCATATGATTGATAATATCAATCAAATCCAAAACAAATATGCTTGGTTTTGGTTTCATCTTGATTGTTTTTTTTCCTATTTTAGATCATTCTTCTTTTCAATTGATTCGGGTTAAATCGACTGAATTAAAATTAAATGACATTAATAATATTAATCAATTATGAGCCCGTCTCTTGAAAGACGGTCTTTTCATAAGTTATGGAAAAACCAAAGTTTAAAATGCAAATTTTAAGAAATCAACATAAATTTTTTGGGTTGCATTAATCTGGTCATTAACTTAAAACTACTACACATTACATAATAAATTTTAAAATATTGCAACTAAACCGTTTACCTTTCTATAATTTTAATTTAACACCGTCTTTCCATAGATATATGGAAAGATGGTCTTTCCCAAGACTTTGCCATAAATTTTATTGATGTTCATTTAACTGATGAGTTTTACTAAACTGTACAACCTATTTTATAGCTAGATAGAAATGAGCACATATGTAAATAGATATAACAAAAAAATGATCTAGAGAAGACTATTTACATTCTAACAATGAAGCACTATCACCCCCCTCAAGTGAAGCATGGGTAGAGTCGGCACGCATAGCTTGGATCAAAAGAAGCCAAAGATAGGACGAGGCAGACCACAGAAACTGATTGACAGAGTTAACTGCAAAGGTAATATCTGGCCAAGTAATGGTGAGTTACTGAAGGGCACCAACAAGCAATCTATAGAGCTTAGGATTGGACAAAGGTTCTCCATCCGAGCTAAGAAGCAGACTACCAGGAAGAAAAGGTGTAGAGACAGGAGTGGCATCGGCCATACTAGCGCGCTGAAGTATTTCCATGGCATATTTGGCTTACCCTAGGCAAAGTCTAGAGGTGGACTAAGATACTTGAAGCCCAAGAAAGTAGTGAAAGGGTCTGAGATCCTTAATGGAAAACTCTCGGTCAGTCCGAGCAATAAATTGATGAATGAGAGTAGGGTCATTACTAGTAAGGATAATGTCATCGACATAAACAAGGAGATAAAGATTCTGGGACCCATGCACATAAATAAAGAGATGTATCAGCAGTGGTGCATGAAAAACCAAGGTTGCGCAGATATGAGCTGAAACACTGAAACTAGGCTCCGGGTGCCTGCTTAAGGCCATAAATGGCCATGCACTTCAGAGTGGAGGGAGAAGGCTCCACAGGAGAGTCAAATTATAAAAGACGGAGACATCAATTGAAAAGGGAGAGGTAAAGGGCCCGCCAGTATAAGGAAATGAATGCTCCTCAAAGCGAGCATGCAGTGTAACATAAACCTTCTGAGTAGAAGGATATAGACACCTAAAGCCCTTGTACTGCGACGTGTAGCCCATGAAGACACAATGAGAGCTGCGAGGAGCTAGTTTATGTTCTGAGAATGGCTGAAGAAAAGGATAGACTCGACAGCCAAAAGGATGAAAATTGGTACAACTGGGATTTCTTCTAGAGACAAGAGAAAATGTAGAGTGCCCATCAAGTATAGGAGTGGGAAGTCGATTAATGGTGTAAACGGCCGCAAAGAAAGCCTCATTCCAAAAGGACAGAGGAAGATGAGAATGAAATAACATGGATAGAGTCATTTCAATGATGTGGTGATGCTTCCTTTCAGCGCAACCATTTTGTTCGGGCATAGATAAACAAGAGATCTGATGATGAATGCCATGGGCAGAAAAAAGTGAGAAAGAAGTCGATTGTTGGTGAACTTGGTGTCGCCATCGATCTGAAAAACTTTAATAGAGCATCCAAATTGATTTTCCACAAGCCGTTAGAAGGCGATGAAGACATCAAAGAAGTCTAACTTCCCGCGTAAAAGTTAATACCAAGTAAAATGGGAAAATCATCAATAAATACGGCATAGTAGGAAAAACCAGATTCAGCAATGACAAGCGCATGCCCCACAAGTCAGAGTGAATTAAAGATAATAAAGATTATGCTCTTTTTGAGCTTTCAACAAAAGAAAGATGTTTACTTTTAGCCTTTTCACATGAATCACATAATGAAGGCTTTGATAACAAAGAAGTAACAGAAAGTAAACCCGGATTATTCAACATGGAGATAACGGAATGAGAACTATGTCCTAGTCTTGCATGCCACAATTCAAATGAAGCCCGGTTCTTGCACGACTGAATGTAAGTCACAAGAGCAGCACCACTTTCGTCAAGAACATATAGACCATCCTCACATCGGCCTTGTCCCACGACCTCCTTTGTGAGCCGATTCTAAATCAAAAAAGATTTATCATCAAAGCATATGATAGCATTTAATTCCTTTGTCAATTTACAAATCGAGAGAAGATTTTTGGTGATAACCAAAACTACCAAAATATCAGATAAGGATAATGCTTTATTAAAATGGCAAGATCCAGTGTGAGTAATATTAAAGAATGGCCATTCTCAACAGTAACAAACTTGTTACCAAAATAAGGCGCAACATTTTCCAGGCCAGAAGTAAATGCAGCAAGATGACTGGTGGCTCCAGAATCAAGATACCAGTATGAGGGTGGTGTACATGGCTCCTCAAGAAACATATTAGAATGGAAGGCGTCAGCCAAATGAGCAGAGTCTATACATCGATTCACAGAAGAAAGCTTGTGACAATTAGTAGCAGTATGGCCAAATTTATTACACCATTGACATTTTGGAGTCCAACGGTGGAAGGGCTAGAAGAACCAGACTTGTCAGAGGAAAAATTGCCAGGACAACGACCACTGATGCGGGCGCACGTGAAAGTACACACGCCACACGACAGCGTGTGTTGCTCACGCGCCTGGGTACCGGTTCAATTTCTACCATTTTTAGGAACAAAAAATGTTGTTGTATGAGGATCCAAAGCACCATACGTTCCTAAGACAGTTTGATGTAGTAATGCATAGCTTATTGCACGCGCCACCACTTCGGCATAAGTCGGCAGCGGATTCTGCGCAAGTTGGATACTAGAGAACTGTAGAAAATCTGGACCGAGGGCATGGAAAAACCAGAGAACACAATATTTATTTTCGATTGAAGGATTAAGGCTTGCCAAGTTGTCAACAAAATCTTTGAAGCGACGATGAAAGTCTGCAACTAAACCGGTGTCGAGCCAAAGAGAGAGGAGTTGATCGTGAAGTTGCAATTCATTGCTCAAAGGTGGTACAGAGGCGGTCCCAAATGGCTTTTGATGAAGAATAGCCTATTGTCTCATGCATAATATCATCCGATAGAGTTGATCGGAGAAGGCTTTGAAGCCTCTTGTCTTGGTCAAGCCATGACTCATTAGCACTGGAGTCAGAGCCGGACGAAGAGGAGTCTGAAGTGGAGGAGGAAGACTTCTACAGTGGCGCTAGTGACCCATCAAGATAACCAAAAAGGTATTTAAATTCAAGAACGGTCTGCACCTGTGTTTTCCAAGAAATAAAATATGTGGAAGAAATAAAAATGGCCTTCCGCAAGCAACAAACATAGTCTGGATGAGCATAATCCTGATAACCAACGGACTGCTTCATATAAACTGGAGCATCAAGAACACCATTAAGGAAAGTGTTCTTGACGTCTAACTGATGAAGTGGCCAGGAACTCATTGTGGCTATAGCAAGGACTGTCCGAACAGTGGAGGCTTTGACCATTGGGCTGAAGTGTGGTCAAAGTCAATACCCAGAATTTGTGAGATACCCTGTGCCACAAGCCTAGCTTTATGATGCTCAATAGTGCCATCTGGTCGATACTTCAGTCTGTAAACCCATTTGGAGCTAACAATATTGACGTCTGATGGGAGAGGCACCAAATCCCAAGTGTGCTGTCCACGAAGAGCTGTCATCTTGTCATCAATGGTAGAAACCCAAGCTAGATTCTGAAGAGCAGTGCGGTAATTCGCGGGCTCTGACTGAGCAAGTAAGACGGTAGTAAGACCATGAGAAATGATATCAGAATAATCTTTGTGCTGAATAGCTCCAGTAGCCATACGATGAGTGCGAAGCTGGGGTGGAGAGACCAGATGAGCAGTCGCAGCAGGCAAAAGGGCCGGTGAGGTGATTAGCGAAGGAGTCGGTGAGGTGACCAATGAACGGACCAGTGAGGTGGCCGGCGAAAGGGAAGTGGCCAGAGAATTGGATGGGCTGGTCGGTGGACCAGGTGAGCTAGTCGATGGTGGGATGGACAGAGCAGGATGAGTCCTAGCGGCCACTGGATGGTCCGAATTGTCAGAGCAGTCAGAACATGGTGTTGTAGTCGGTGAGGATGACAACATCGATGAACCATGAGGGCTGTCAACCAAAGTGGTAGACCGAGCAGGAGGAGATGCCACCGTGGAAGAAGTAGGAGTATCAGTTGATGTATCAGCAGGATCTAAAAAAGTAGAGACATCCAGAGAGAACGGAGATACTGAAGTAGAACCATCGGCATAAGGGAAGAAAGTATCATCAAATCGAGCATGTCTGGTGAATATATCTTTCCAGACGTATGATCCAAACATCGATAACCCTTGTACTGGGAGTTGTACCTAAGAAAGATACAGGGTAAACTGCGAGGAGCGAGTTTGTGAGCTGCATATGGACGAAGATAAGGGTACACACGAAAACTAAATACGTGAAAGTTTGTGTATTTGGGAACCCGACCATTAACAACCTCAAATGGTGATCGTCCACAAGAACCAGAGTGGGCAACCGATTTATGGTATAAGCAGCTGCAGCAAAGGCGTGTGGCCAGTGGGAGAGAGGAAAATGAGAGTGGTACAACATAGACAAGCCCATCTCAGTAATGTGGCGGTGCTTGCGCTCAGCCCGACCGTTCTGCTCAAGAGTATACGGACAAGAAATCTGATGGTGAATGCCTTTTGTCTGAAAGTGAGAGCGTAAGCGACCATTTACGAACTCAGTTCCCCCATCACCCTGAAACACTTTAATGGTGGAAGAAAGCTGGTTCTCCACAAAGGCCTCAAACTGGCGATAGACATACCAAAAATTAGATTTACGACGAAGTGGGTACAACCACGAGAGTCGGGAATGATCACTATGGAAACTGTCATAGTAGGAGAAACCATCAGCAGATATAATTGGAGAGGCCTCCCATAAGTCAAAATAAATTATATCAAGTACCCCAGCAGCACGTTTATCATTTGTATGAAAAGATAAATATTTCCCTTTAGCTTTTTCACACGCTTCACAAATGGTGGGTTTAGGCAAAACCGATGAGACAAGTAAGGATCCAAAAGCACACAAACCAGAAATAACGGAATGCAAAACATGACCAAGTCTAGCATGCCATATTTCAAAGGACGCACATGACTTATTTGACTCCACAGTAGACATTAAAGAAGATGCACCATAGTCTAAGACATAAGACTATCCTCAATATGACTGTGACCCAAGGTTTTCCTAGTGATTTTATGTCGAATAATAAAAGAACGATCATCAAGGCAGACAACAATATTCAAATCTCGAGTTAGTTTGCTAATAGAAAGCAAATTTTTAGTGATATCAGACACAATAAGCACATCATAAATAGGCAAAGACTTAGAAATCTGATATTCACCAACATGAGTAATAGGGAGTTGAGAACCGTTATCAACATAGACGTGGGAAGAGCCATGGTAAGGTCTCACATAATCAACAGCACCAGGAAATGATGTCATGTGCTTTGTAGCGCCCGGATCTACAATCCACCGATGGTCAGAATGCCTAAATTCTAAGATACCAACAGAAGGGGCCATACTGCAAAGTGGTGAGAGTTGAAATAAAGTGACGCGCAATACGTTGGCCAAAGGGAAGGCTGCTAGCGCGTGGAGGGTACAAACGAGTGGATTCACGCATCTGGAGGAATTGTTCAGTTGAGAGCACGCGCCTGGAGAAAGACTCGCTGCTGCAAATTGTTGGACTTGTCGCTGCCTCTACAAACCGTTGTCGGTGACTAGTTGAACTGAGCATCGCCTCGAACGGAGAAGGACAATCGTAGAGGGATCCAAAAAAGCAAGAGGAGTGGCGTTAGAGAAATCTGGAGGTGGACACCGAAGATTACGCCGGAGAAGACAAAATATACGCCGGTAAAAATGAAGAGGCCAGAATCTGCAGCCGAAGAATTACCGGTGGAAAAGTATGGTGGGCGAAGAATCAATTCCGGGAAGATGACAAGGATAGCCACTGGAGGCAGAGACAGTGCTGACGAAGATGAATCTGATGCGGAATTGTCGGTGGATACGACGCTGGACAAGTGGCCGAAACTGAAGAGGCCTGGAAGGAACCGCTGCGGACCTGAAGACACCGGAGATCTGAGAAAAAATGCCGAAAGTTGGCCGAAATTCGCTGGTTTCCGGCAAGGTTGATTGATCGGAAAAAAATAGGGTTTAGGAGGAAGGCTGAAAATTAAAAGAAATAATTAGGGTTTAGGATCAAAACTTGCTCTGATATCATGAAAGAGTGATCTCCCATAATGATTCTGATTTACTAAGAAGAGTATAAATAAAGTACCAATTAGACTAGTCTAAACATAACTATAGCCTAGTCATCAAGAATAAAATCTTATCTAATCATCAACTTGCTTTATTCTAACATTAACACACTGCAACAAATAAGCTGACGCTTCTGAACGCCCCTTTATTACAAATTCCTATAAATTTTGGGTTGTTAATTACATATGTATTGACGCGTTTAATTTATAAGCGTCTTAATATACATCGAATAGGACACTTATAAATGTCACAATGTTTTTTTAAGGACTATGTCGTACAATTGTTTTAATATTGGGTCGCTTCGTAATGTCCTAAATATATATATATATATATATATTTATTTATTTAGGACACTTTTAATATGTGTCACATAATATTATGATGTTTAATTTTATAAGCGTCCTAATGTACATTTGTTAGGACGCTTCTTATAAAAGTGTCCTAATAGCACCCTTTGTTGTAGCGACACAAAAAGTATATAGACTCGGTTTTGCAGAGCTTATAAACTGATTTGCTTATAAGCAAAATATTTTTTAGTGTTTGATAAAGTGCTTAAAAAAACTTATTTTGAGAGTAGAAAATATTTTTTGGGAAAAAATATAAGCTGGTATTCTTTTGGTTTCAAAATAATTCACATTTACTTATAAGTACAAGTCTGCCAAACAATGCCATAGTTGTGTTGTATATAACTTATATTTTATTTTACTCATAAATTAGATATATTAATTTGTTTAAAAAATAGAAGAAGAGAAAAACTTAGTTTCTCACGATCCCATTTTGTTTAAAATAAAACACATTTATTTATAAAGTATAACCCGACTAAACATAAAGTACAACTCTACTAAGTAGAGGCTAGCATATGTGAGAGAAATTTTGGCTGCTTGTTTGACAAATTTTAAAGCAATTGGTGCCACCAACATTTATTTATAAAGTATAACCCGACTAAATATAAAGTACAACTCTACTAAGTAGAGGCTAGCATATGTGAGAGAAATTTTGGCTGCTTGTTTGACAAATTTTAAAAGCAATTGGTGCCACCAATGCAACAATCGTTGAAAGTAGAGCGGTGAAAGTAGAATTGAAATCGTATTAGGCGGAGTTGTTGATACTCACTCCGGTACTTTATCTATGTTCCTTTTAAAAAAAATTGTAATGCATATTTAATTATTGATAACCTTTGTTACTTAGGATAATAAATTATAAAATTTTACTTTTTAAAAATATTATATTACAAAAAATTTAAAAATATTTTATTTAATATTCATTATTGTATATAATAAAAAATTATCCATGAATTTTAGTTTACATAAACGGCCGGCATCGACTTGCATGGCCCCCCCTGCAAACCATGTAATAGTATCGTCGGTGCTCCAATGTGGTCCTTAATTCCATCACATTCAACTTGCATGTCTGATTGTAATGGGGACATGACAAATGAAAGTTTCAAAGTCAGTTGCTGGTATCCTATCAATTACATAATATATTATTTTCTTAAATATCTTTCTTTTATTTCACCTAAGAGGTCTATTAAAAGATTAATTTTTTTTCTCGCAATGGTAAGAAACCACTATTTACTATTTGTGGTCACATTTAATTTTCTTTATCTTACTCATTAATTTTATTACATTTAATTTTACATAAATTTGTCCACCCAAAATAAGTACATTGTGAAATTTAATAATACATTACAATATTTAAAATTGAATCTCCTTTTTTCCAAAATTTATTATCATCCTTCGTTGTAAGAAAATAAAATTTAATTTTGTTTTTTTTTCAAGAAATTATTTTTTTAAAATTTAAATTAAAAAATAATAAAAGAAATTCATTTTTGAAAAATTATAAAAAAAAACATTACATTAGCAAAAACCAATGATGACGACTAGAAAAATTACATTAAATATTTAAATAGTAAAATATATTGATCTAGTTCGACAAATTATTACAATTTGAAAATTGAAATATTGATCTAGTCTGACCAATTATTAAATAGAAAACCAAAATATTGATTGGGAGGTCATCGTTGTATCTCTCAAAGTTAATATTTATAAGTCTTAAATGCTTATTAAATACAATTAAGAAGATAGTGGCAAATAAGGGTCGTCAACGAAGAAGAAAGATTTCCTTAAGCGTTTAAACATATAAGGTGAATATTAGACTAGATGTAGATATACATCGATATATAAAAACAAGTAAAAAGGGGGGTTTTGGTTGGTTTTGTTCTAGGTTATGAAATTAAAGACAGGGTAACTAGTAAAGTCAAATAACTATGCTAATCATGCAACAAACTTAGAAAAAAAAGGTAAAAACTATAAAAGACAAAGCCTTGGAGCAATTGATTTTCACTTCCAAACTTCTTATCTATCCTTGAACTTACAACCTATCCAATACTTTCACTATTTGTTGTGAAGATAAATCTTCTATCATTCTTAAATAGTAGTTTGCAAGAGTGATTTTGACATCTCTTGTCAAACCTCACTAATGACTCCTTTAGTAGATAAACAGCTAAAAGTATCCCATGAATGACGTTGAGCACGAAGAGTCAACAAGTTTGGTAACACTTAAAAACACTACACCATGTCTAAGCATTGAAGCAATTCATGCATTTACACAAGATTAGTCAAGAACGTTCAACGTTTATAGACCTCTCCCATTTGCTACAATAAAAAAAAACAAGACAAGGAGTTCAACATTATCACATTCATCTAGCAATTATCAACATATCATCACTATTAGAAGTTCTAATTAATGCTCTTGGATTCCATATCAAAAGAGGGGAAACTTAGCTACTTTCTCCCAACCCTAACAAGAAATCATACAAGCAATTCATATATTCAAATTTCCAACAACATTAATGATATCAACAACACACATTAAGAGCTCATAAATGCACAATAGAAAAAAACAATAAATAGATAGATAGGATTCTCAAGACATGTGCTTGGAAGCCTTAATCAATTGCTCTCAAGTACAGAACTAGCCTAGATGATCAAAACCCATAACATTGAACACAAATCTACAAAGAAAGAAGAAGAAATGGAAGAAAATGGTGAAAAAGTAGGGTTTTGGAGCCCCCGTGTCGGGCCTAGAGAGTTGGGGAAGAAGGGGATGATATGTTATTTATAGTACAAGAAAAAAGGGAGTAAAAAGCAAGTTGCAGGGTAATTTTCGCGAGTTGCGACTGAAATTTGGTTTTACCAACTTTTTCTAATCCTTATTAGTATTTTCCAACATAACCTATTTAACCAAGTGCATAATAATTTAAAGCATAAATGACACACGACTTGGTTATGCAGTTCGGTGAAATCCACCTACATCTGCAGGGCCTGACCCAGTTCAGAATGAATCCACTAATTAGAAAGATACATTACAGAGTGCAGTTTACAAAATACTTATCTTTACTAACTATAACGTGTGAATTCTGCTAGCTCCCCTACCTACCGATCCGCCTTGATCAGACTCCCTGTGACCTCGAAACTCGTCGACGCTGGATCTCCTCCTCCCGAGGAATTAAAGTTTATGATTCTCAACTTTGTGCAGCAGGTCAAGTATGTTGGAACATATGAATCAGACTCTTAGCAATTCTCGAAAGTCTCAAAAATTTGTATGCAGATTTTTGCTCTGTTAAAACCATCAGTATGCAGCCATGTTTGTCCCATTTTATATCCGTGAATCAGATCAGAATACTCCTTGATTATCTCCACAATATTCCTATTCCAAATCTGCTTCTTGAAGCATATCTAAATCCCATAAATAAAGGGATTTTCCTTATCTCAATATATCCCATATATTCGCAAATATCAACTCCAAATATCAACTCCATAAACAAAGGGATTTTCCATAAATCAACTATGCTTCATACGCCTAATATATAACAGAATATAACAATTTCCATAACTCACAAATACCATAATATTCTGTCTTCTTTTTCATGAAAATCATTGGCGTAACTATGCTCCTGTCGAGTGTTCCAACATAGAAAGTTTTTTGTTTCCAAATATGTTTACAAAAACTGCCAACTAAATATTCAATGCAAATCTCTCTCACTTTACAATCTCCCCCTTTGGCATTTTATGAACCCATACTATTTTAATCATGAATCTCGCAACGAAAAAACTTTTCACACACATAGGTCTTCCAGGACTTTACCTATGTTGGAATCACACAACAATATAAACACTACCGAATCTGAAAACAAATGAATACCAGAATTCCCACAAAGCATGAATACCAGAAATCCAGAATACCAACAAAAGATAAAATCATTCAGATTACAGAGCCATAACAAATTAATATCCAAAATATCTCCCCCTGGGATCACACCGATGCCAAAGACAACAAAAAAAATCATATGCCAAAGGCAATAACCAAGCATCAGTAAACTCCCCCTGAGTTCAAGCCTCCAATTTTGCTTTCTCTTTCGCCATATTGGCCTTCTCTGTCTCCAACACTGCCATTTGAATAGTAATCGCTCCCAATCTTGCATTCAGAGATACTATATTGGCCTCCTTTTCTGCTGCTGCTGATGTAGAGCCTTCTGGTTTCCAAGGCAAATCATGAATATGCCTCAGCCCAAAATTCTTCTTATTTGGTCTCAAGAATTCAGTGTCAATCACCACATCCTCTGCTTTTCCTTTCACTTTGGCACTCTTGGCTAATGCTGATATCAGTGCAGGATAGATAATTGCATCATTGACCTTGAGGGCAGTAACTTGTCTGACCAGATTTTGCTGAATGAATAGCCCAAGGTTGACAGGCTTCTGTGTTCCAACACAGTATAGCAATTTGGCCATTTCCCTTGTCAATGCAGTGGTATTTGTTGAAGGCATCCAACAATGAACTACAATCTGATATAAACCAAAAAATCTAGAGGACAAGCAAGATGCTTGTGAATACCCCGTTGCTAGCCACTTAACCTTATATCCTCCTGAGATAGTAGCTAGGATTTGATCATCAGAAACTTCCAAATCTTCAGGAAAAACTCCATCTATCTTTGGTGTTTTAAGAACAAAAGTTCCGTTAATCCTGGTAACAGACAAATCAATTATCTTTCCCCTCACGTACACCCTTCCATACCAAGGGGAATTAATCTCCATATTTTCAGTCATGAGGTTAGAGTATACCTCAATCACAGCCTGCCTATTGTACTGCAGTTGTACCGTGGCTGCTTTTGTCATTCCAATAACTCTAAGAAATTATGAGAACCCACTTTCCTTGTATACTACTAAATCCACTGGTCTCTCAGGAATAACTTTCCTTTCAGAAAAGACCTCTCCCATTTCCTCTCCTTTTGAATCAAAATAAGAAAATGACAAAGCCTTACTTACAGAGAGAGGAGGAAGCATTTTCTTCTTCATGCATTCCTGCTTTTTCTAGCTCCTTTTTGCTTGGGATGATACCTTAGCATCAACAGCCTTCCTATTGCCTTTAGCTTTCTGGTAAAATTCATCGAGCACTTCATCACTCGAGTATGCCAAATCAGGAATGTCATGTGTTGGAACACTCTCTGAACCTCCAGCTTCATTCTCCTTCTCAGATTCTCTTTCAGACAGCTCATCTTGATCCAAGTCCTTCGGGTTAGTCATATCTTCTTCAGGTTTCTCATCACACTCATTATCATACATATCATTCTGGTCTTCACCTCCCAGATCAGCATCAGAATCCACATCCATAAAATTTTCATGTCCACACTGCTGTGTTGGAACATTGTCCTTCTCATCATTGTCTGACAGTTCAATTATCACTAACTTCCTTAGTTCTTCCATCCTTTTAGCAGCATTTGAATCATAGAAGCCAACCTGTAGTCTGTCTCCATACTTCACAACTTCCCTTCCAGCAGTTTCTCCCTCACTAATCTCTTTTAAAACTACATAGCTTGGAAAGGGAATACGACAAAACACATGGAATTTATCCTTCTCTCTGTACTCGGCATATTTTCCCATCAGAAATTGCACATCCAAATTCTCAATCCTCCTTATATCACCTATATTACCCGTGACAAGCTCCTTGATCTGAACAGTCAGGTATTCACCTTCTATGCTTCTAATTTTTGTTAAATCTACAGCTACTCTGTTTGCCTTTAGCCATTCAAAAATTTCATCTACACTCTTAAATTCCATGCCCATTAGTTTTAAAGGAGGGGGATCAGGACTAGTTACCTTTCCATGTCGGTCCTTCCTCTTAGCACTGGTGAGTTTTTCTTGTTCATCGAGTCCAGCACCAGAGCCACCAGCCTCTTTACCTCCATTGGATGCCTCTTCCTCTGCACCAAGCTCTTCATCTTGACCAAGATTTCCTTCAGGAAGTGCTTCGGCCTCAACTTGATCTGAGTTTTCTCCACCTTGATCTTGATTTTCTTCCAGTAGCGATTCATCCCAAGTTTGGTCTACACATCGTCCATTCCTTTCGACTTATGCCGACTCCAAATTTACTGAACACTGTTCCTCCTCCATGACTTCTAAGGGTAGAGACGATCCTGGAAGATCGACATCTTGTGTGGGTATAGTAGGGCTGGAGGCCATTTTTATTTTTCAGCAGGGGTTCGGAGAGTAGTGTTTTGAAGATGATTTTCGAGATAAATTCGAGAGGGATTCAATAACAGCAGAAAGAGAGAATTTGGAAAGTGTTTAGACAACATAGAAACCCAAACCAACTCTTCAACGCACCTCCTCTTTTCCCGCGAAACTCCTCTTTTGATTTCCAAGACTTATAATGATGACCCTTTTTCTTTCTGTCAACTCGAGATGTCCCATCAGAAATAACTTCCAACATACCAAGCAATCTATTTTTGTACATATTTCTTCTTTCTATTTTTTGTTTTTTATTTTCTAAACAAAATAAACAGAATATTTACAAGAAAAATTTAGGTAAGAATTACCTCAAATTTGACAAACACCTAAGTGTTGTCGAAGGCTTTTAAAGGTAGCGGAATCCAACGGCTTTGTAAAGATATCAGCGAATTGTTCGTGTGTTGGAACATAGACTACCTTCACTTCCTTCCTTTCAACCAGATCTCTAATGAAGTGATGCCTTATATCAATATGTTTAGTTCTCGAGTGCTGGACTGGATTTTTCGAGATGTCAATTGCACTTGTGTTGTCACACAAAATCTTCAAGGGGCCTTGATGAATTCCATAGTCTTTCAACATCTGTTTCATCCATAACAATTGTGCACAACAGCTTTCAGCTGCAAGATACTCAACTTCTGCAGTAGACAAAGAGATCGAATTCTGTTTTTTACTATACAATGAGACCAAATTCGTACCAATAAAGAAACATCCACCTGTGGTACTTTTTCGATCATCAGCATTCCCGACCCAATTAGAATTACTGTACCCAATCAATTCAGAATCTTGAATCTTAGAATACTAGACACCATACTCAGAAGTCCCACTTACATATCGAATAACTCGTTTAACTGCAGTGAGATGCGACTCCTTTGGATCAGCCTGAAATCTTGCTCAAATCCCAACACTGAAACATATATCTGGTCTACTAGCTGTTAAATACAATAAACTTCCAATCATGCCTCTGTATAATTTCTGATCAACTGGCACTCCTTTTTCATCCTTTACCAGTTTTTCAGAAACACCCATAGGAGTTCGAACTGCTCGAGCATTGCTCAGACCAAACCTCTTCACTAAATTTAGAGCATACTTACTCTGATTTATGAACAGATCATTCCTTCCTTGCTTGACTTGCATTCCCAGAAAGTAAGTGAGTTCTCCAACCATGCTCATCTCAAATTCGGATTGCATGATGGTGACAAAATCTTGTACCATAGAAGACGAAGTAGAGCCAAATACTATATCATCAACATAAATTTGAGCAATCAAAAATTTCGAATACTTTTCAAGCACAAATAAAGTGCGATGTACTCCCCCTCGACAATAGCCTTTCTGAAGAAGAAAGTTAGTAAGTCGTTCATACCATGCCCTGGGTGCTTGTTTTAGACTGTATCGAGCCTTCTTGAGGCGATAAACATGGTGGGAATAATGAGGATCCTCAAAGCCTTTAGGTTGTTCAACATAAACCTCTTCATTCACCACTCCATCTAGAAACGCACTCTTGACATCCATTTGATATAGCATAAAGTTCATAGAGTAAGCAATAGCAAGTAATATTCGAATTGACTCTAACCTGGCAACTGGTACAAATGTTTCATCAAAGTCGACCCCTTCCACTTGTGTATATCCTTAAGCTGCTAGTCTAGCCATATTTCGTGTAACTAGACCATCAGCATCAGACTTATTCTTAAAAATCCACTTCGTGCCAATGACATTAATGCCTTTGGGGCGAGGAGTAAGATACCAAACGTCATTTCGTGAAAATTGACTTAGTTCTTCTTGCATAGTAGCAATCCAATACTCATCCAGCAAGGCTTCTTTGTAGTTCTTAGGTTCAATGAGAGACACAAAATAGTGCAATCCAGCTAGCCTACAATAATCCACTCGAGGAACCGATCGAGTACTTCTCATGGTGGATTCAGGTTGGTCTTGTGTTGGAACATGGGGTTTAGTAGCGGGGGACAATGTTCCAACATGGCCAGCTTCGACAGGGTTAGGACTACTCTGCTCAGTTGTTCCAATACATTGGTGAAGTTCAGCTTCATATGATGGATCTGCCTTGTCAGATTTATGCAGCTGTGTTGGAACATGAGTGTTGCTGGGTTCTTCTTCTACACCATCTGGTTGTTGTTCCTTCTCTGAATCATCTACAATAACATTTATGGATTCCATGAGAGTGTTGGTTCGATGATTAAACACTCTATAGGCACGGCTGTTGATAGAATACCCGAGAAAAATTCCTGTGTCACTCCGATTGTCAAATTTTGCCAACTGCTCCCTATCTCTGAGAATGTAGCACTTGCTTCCAAACACATGGAAATAGGAAACATTTGGCTTCCTACCCTTCCAAATCTCGTAGGATGTTTTGCTGGTGAATGGTCGCAGATACACTCGATTAATTGTATAACACGCTGTATTGATCGCTTCTACCCACCATTTCTTGTGAATTTCTTTCTCAGCTAACATAACTCGAGCCATCTCCTGCAAGGTTCCGTTCTTTCTTTCTACAATACCATTCTACTGAGGGGTGATAGGTGCCAAAAATTCATGTTGAATTCCGAGTTCGTCACAAAAATTACTGAATTGAGAATTCTCAAACTCTCTACCATGATCACTACGAATGCGAACAATCTTCCCAACTGGAATTCCCTTTTCAGTTTGTAACTTTACTACCAGACTTCTGAATACTTCCAACGTATTAGATTTATCTTTCAAAAAAGCTGCCCACGTAAATCTGGAGAAATCATCAACACATACAAATATATATTTCTTTCCACCTATACTAGGTGTATTGACTGGACCCATCAAATCCATATGCAATAATTCCAGATTTCTAGAGGTGGTAATATACTGAACTGAAGAGTGAGGAGATCGAATTTGTTTACCTTGTTGACATGGTCCACATACAATTCCATCCTTGCTGGTTAAGGTAGGCATACCTCGTACAACTTTCACATTTGTGATTTTCACCAATGTTTTATAATTGATGTGACTGAGCTTCCTGTGCCACAGAACTCCTTCGTCTTTCTTCGAGATCATACACCGTACTTCTTGTTCCAGCAGATAGCAATTATCAGATGATCTTATGCCTGAAAGAACCTTGGTTTCTCCGTGTTTCACAACACATTTATCCTTCTAAAATTCCACTGTCATATTGTCATCACATAACTGACTTATGCTCAAAAAATCTTCCTTTAGATCTTCAACAAATAGTACACTAGTGAACACTGGAAAACCTTCAATCCTCAGTTCACCTTTTCCAATCACTCTGCTCTTCTTTCCATCACCGAAGGTCACATATCCGCCATCGTATGGAGTGATATTCGTGAGAAATTCTGGAGTGCCAGTCATGTGGTGAGAGCAACCACTGTCAAAGTACCATGAATCTCTGGAATAAGATATGAGCGAAGTGTGTGCCACCAGGCATGTGCCAGATTGTTTGACCACCCATATCTTTCTGATCGATTTCATTTTCTGGACTTCGCCTATGTTAGAACATACCAAGAGTTATCGTCCTGACATTTGGTCTCTAATCAGTTTCCTGCATTGTTCCTCTGAATGACCTTGGTATGTGCAGTAGCTACAGATGAGAGGTTTTCATTGATAAGGCATGCCAAACTTCTGTCTCACTTCTCGAATCTTGGTCTTGAAGGTTATTGGATTCTTGTGTACTTCAGTCTTGTGTGTGTTGTTGTACCCAATACCGTGTCGATCACCAAAGTTCCTTCCCACGTCCAGAATATCATTAATCTTTGCTTTTCCAGTATTTAGTTTAGAGATTGTTGCTTCAGAAGTCTCATCTCTCTTGATTGCTAGAATCAGTTTCCCATTTATTTCTTCATTCTTTTTTTCAAGTTCAGCAACTTTTATCGCAAATCTCTTTCTGTTTCCATCAAAGCATTTCTTTCTTATTTCAGTTCTTTGTTTGTGTCAACTACTTGAAGCCACATAGCGTACATCTTTTCATAAGTGTTGTAGATTTCTTCATCACTTACATGAAGTCCATCGTTTTCATCACTTAGTGCTTCATACAGATCTATGTTGGAACATACATCGGTTTTGGCTTTGTTCAGTATGTTGGAACATCCATCCTCAGTTGTATCATGAATTTTTGCTCCGAATGCTATGTAGTTACTGGTAAGTTCCTCTTCGTCTTTGTCATATTCTTCATCTTCACTCCATGAGGTGACATATGATTTTCCCTGTGTCTTCCGGGTATTTGTACATTCAGCCTGAATATGTCCTTATCCTTCGCATTCTCTGCATTGAATTCGTCCAGAATGTTTTCGTTCACTACTTTGATTTCTGAAGAACTGCTAATTTCCCTGCTCAAACCTTATTCCTCGATTATTTCCAGAATCCTGTGGCTTTGTTCTATTTCCAACAAACCTCTCTTGAGATTTCTTGTTGACTACCTTCTTCAGCATCCTTGAGAAATTCTTCGTGATAAGTGCAAGTTTTTCAAATTCATTATCACTGTCAGACTCGTGATTGTCCTTTGATGAAGATGTTTTGAAAGCCAATTCCTTAGGGACTCTTTTAGTAGCCTGTTGGAATGTCATCTCATATGTTTGTAACGATCCCACTAGTTCATCTAGGCTCATGGTGGCTACGTCTCTCGCTTCTTCTATTGTCGCAAATTTCATTGGAAATCTCTTGGGAAGTGATCTCAAGACCTTTTTCACCAACTTCTTCTCTTTGTACACCTTTCCAAGTTGATTTGCAATGTTGGAGATGTCCTTGAGTTTTCCGTTGAATATAGCAATAGTGTCATCCTCCTCCATCTTGAGTTCTTCGAACTTAGTAGCCAACATCTGTAGTTTAGATTCACGAACTCGACTAGTTCCTTCATGAATAGTTTGTAGGATATACCATGCTTTCTTGGCTTGATGGCATGTAGAGATAAGTTTGAACTAATTTTCATCAACTGCAGTGAAGATTACATTCAGTGTCTTTGAATTCGCCAGAGATGCCTTAAGGTCATCTGGAGTCCACCTAGCGTTGTCTTTGAGTTTCTGCTACCTTTGACTTGACTCTCCTTCTATTGCCTTAGAACTTGTATCCACATCTTCTATAGGGTGAATCCACTCATTCTCAACATAGAACCATGCAAGTTCATCCAGTGAGTTGATGAAAACTCTCATGCGTGTCTTCCAATAGTTGTAGTTGTTGCCTTCTAGCAGAGGTGGTCGAGAAACTGAAGCTCCTTCTTTAGTCGCCATGGTAAAACTGGATCTCACTTTTGTTGACACTACCAAGGGAATAATAAGTGACCAAGCTCTGATACCAATTGAAATTTGGTTTTACCAACTTTTTCTAATCCTTATTAGTATGTTCCAACATGACCTATTTAACCAAGTGCATCATAATTTAAAGCATAAATGACACACAACTTGGTTACGTAGTTCGGTGAAATCCACCTACATCTGCGGGGCCTGGCCCCAGAATCCACTAATTAGAAAGATACAGTACAGAGTGCAGTTTACAAAATACTTATCTTTACTAACTATAACGTGTGAATTCTGCTAACTCCCCTAGCTACCGATCCGCCTTGATCAGACTCCCTCTGACCTTGAAACTCGTCGACGTTGGATCTCCTCCTCCCGAGGAATTAAGGTTTATGATTCTGAACTTTTTGCAGCAGGTCAAGTATGTTGGAACATATGAATCAGACTCTTAGCAATTCTCGAAAGTCTCAAAAATCTATATGCATATTTTTGCTCTGTTAAAACTATCAGTATGCAGCCGTGTTTGTCCCATTTTATATCTGTGAATCAGATCGGAATACTCCTTGATTATCTCCACAATATTCCTATTCCAAATCTGCTTCTTGATGCATATCCAAATCCCATAAATAAAGGGGTTTTCCTTATCTCAATATATCTCATATATTCACAAATATCAACTCCATATATTTAGGGATTGTCCATAAATCAACTATGCTTCATACGCCTGATATATAAAAGAATATAACAATTTCCATAACTCACAAATACCATAATATTCTGTCTTCTTTTTCATGAAAATCATTGGCGTAACTATGCTCCTGTCGAGTGTTCCAACATAGAAAGTTTTTCGTTTCCAAATATGTTCACAAACACTGCCAACTAAATATTCAATGCAAATCTCTCTGACTTTACAGCGACGTCTCCTTTGCGGCTCGCGACTAGATGGGGAATTTTGTGAAAATTGTGAGCTCTCATATCGACATTTTGCGAGTCGCGACACAAAAAAGTCCAGCTTTGTCTTGCTTCCTCCAGGTGAGTTGATCCATTTTGGGAGCTCTTGTAGTCGATTTTATAGTATCCGAGAAGACGAATCCAATGGTACCACCCTTGGAGGCTGATTCTTCTCAAATAATTTTCAAAACTCTACTTCAAAATATAAACCATTCTTCACCCTTTTCTTTGTTCTCTTTTCTTCACTTTATTTTCTACCACTTTGTGAGTGGCTTTCCATCTTTTACCATCCTTTTGAATGGCCTTCACTAAACCACTCCTAAGTGCTCACGAGCAATCTACAAATTAAGCTTACAAAAAGGTATCTAGATGCTCGTAAGGACTAAAAATCCCCTAGACTAAACATAAGTTGCAAAATGAAGGATTTAGATATGAAAACAGAAAATGGTCATCTAAACCCCTTATGATGTAAACCTACATAAATCTAGAATTTTTACAACAAAAAGATAACAAAAGAGATGTTAAATGCTTTGAAAAATACATGCATTTGACGTCTCATCATTGATCTAGTATAACCAATTATTACTAATAGAAAACAAGTTTAAAATAATAAAAAAAGGACAAGAGAGGACAAAATGTGTGCTCTTGGGTGGTCTCTTAGCAAGAGACCATGGAGTGGTCTCTTATTAAGAGACCACCACTGCACATGCTCTAAACATGGCACTTGACCCACTTCTCATTACAAATTAGGGTGGACGTTACTATTTCCTCCATTCTGCTGTGATTTCGGCCATGTTCTCTAGAGTTTATATGAACATATCTGAATTGAATTGGACTGAATTAAATTGGATTGAATTGAAGTGTACCAAAAATAAGTGTGTTGAAAAATAGTAATAATATGACTAATTCAAGCTAAATTTCATCAAATTAAATCCATTGAATTGAACTGAACTAATTTGAATTGAAGCGAAGCAAATTGGACTGAAGTGCAGATAAACTCTGGAGAACAGAGCCTTCTTACTATTGTTTACTTCTTATGTCCCGATATAAACTGCATACTTTCTATTTTAGTTTATCTTATCACAAGTACTTTTTTATTTTGAAAATATTCAAATTAAATGCTTCAAGTAAAAAACAAATCTATCACTACTATATTATGAAATTACACAATAATTTTGGGCTTAAACAGGTCACAAAGTTCAAAACAAACAAACCCAATTTTTTTGAACTCCAATATATTCACCTTTATACTCTCAGCCGCAAAATTTAAAATCACTATAAAATCATGCCTAAACATCACTTTCTCGTCCAACTCCCTCCCTTGTCTTCATCCTGCTCCACCACCAAAACATCACCTCCTCCGCCTAAATGTCTTCCCTAAAGGCGATAATCCTCGCCCTCAAGGCCCCGGCCGCAACCACACCAAACCCATAACTGAGGAGGTAAATTACTGCTCTCAAGAATTTGACACGCGGTCCTAAATGTCTTCCCTACTCCGCCACTAGAATGTCATCACCTAAATAATTCGTCATAGAGTTGTATAAACTAGAGTTTATCCCTTCCTATAAAATTTTATACTACCTCCGGTATCCTAATAATGGCTCACTTTCCTTTTTTGGATGGTTATTTTATATTGACTCCTTCCTATTTTAGTAAATCCTATATTGTTTTTATCCACACATTTTACTTTATATACTCTCAATACAATTTCTACCATTTATTTGTATTTTTGAAAAAAATTGTGCCTAAAAGTTTGAGCCATTATAAAGGGACCAGAGGGAGTATCTATTGTGATAAACTCAAGTGCAACTAGTAGCAACTCGAGTTCAATTTTGAACACAACACCCCAACACACTAACAATGGCTGCAATTTTTGTCAGACAAAATGTGTGTAACTGCTAGAATCGCTTATTATTATTATTTTCTTTTGGAAGGTTATGCTTTACATTAAATGTAAGATAGGAAGGGGCGGTGGATGGTAGGTGATTGTTATTGGGGGTGGTACAGACTGGGTTGTGGTGGTTAGTAGCGGATTATGGTGCCAGTAGGTAGTGACTTGTAAATTGTTGACAAGGCAATTTCAAGATTTTACACTAACTAAAATTTGAGACTTCCTCCCTCTCTCCGCAATTTATATTGAATCAAAGGGGTTTTAACTTAAAATTTGAGACACTGTATTGAGCAATGTGGAGGAGTATGATCTCATGCCTATTGATGTATAGTCGCCACCATCGACTAACAAGTACATCCAAGAATCAGAAGGTGAAGTGTTCGGTGCGAACAAGGACGAAATCAATTGCCGAGAACATTCCCCCTTCAATCCAAACATGCACTTCAATGATCCGCAGCTGATGTCACTCCCAAAGAAGTCGTCACCTTCAAAGAGTGTGGTTGTCCACAAGGAAATCTTCAAATATGAGTCTCTGCTCAAATTGGTGGCGTGAAGGAGTTTAGAGCAAAATTTGGCAATTCTCAACAAGATCCGACGGTTTCTGGCAAGTAGTTTTGGTGAGATCGAACAGTTACCGGCGGCAGTTTCAAGCGAGAAAAGAATAAATAAGAAAATAAAATCAATTTATGAAATTATGATATATTTATATACATATTATATTAGGACCAAAGATATTCTATTTACATAGGAAACCCTCCACTTTTTGAGCAGTATTTTAAAAAAAACATGTCTCAATTAGAATATATAATAATTGCACAATTGACTCTGCCTAAAGTTTAAAAGTGGCTAGAATAAGACTTTTTGTTTATTTTTATAATAAAAATTAATAATTTAAATCAAATATTTACTCTAATGGTATACTATATATCTCCCTTTAAAAAATATATTTCTTTTATATTTTTTATGAATCTTAATTTTTTTACTTTGTAATATTTTTTTATATTGCAAACTTATCTCAAATTATTAAATTAGAAAATAAAAAAATAATTTTAATAAAAAAATTATTAATAAAAAAATTATTAATAAAAAACTTAAAATTACAGCGAATAATGAATGATACAAAACTTCAAAAAAAAATTTTTTATTATATTTATTAATGGAAAATTCATACATTCATTTTGTGCATGACTTATTTCTCTCAAAACTATTTCACAATTAAGTAACATCTTAAAATTTTTTTGTCAAACTATTATTTTTTAATGAAACTAGATGTAACGTTCCAGCGACAGATTATTGAGTTTGAATAAAAGAATTCGAAAAATAAATACTATAACATTTTGGTTATAATAACAAAATAATCAATACATAAGCATGTGAAATAAAATTTGCAAATAATGAATGAAATAAAAGTTGCAAATCATTGAAATAAAAAATGAAACAAAAGAAATAAACATAATAAATTAAAGAAAGAAAGAAAGAAAATAAAACCAAAGAGAAAGAAATGAAAAAAGGAGATAGTCTCTTGTTAAACAGATTAACGGTTAGAACAATTATGGGAAAAAATCATTTAAATAATTTTTAAGGTCGAATTATAATCCTTTATATGTTCAGGTTTATTTTAAAAAGTTATCATAATTATAAGTACGTCAATGCAATAAATCAAAATAAACATCAAATCACTCTATAAGTAGTACTAATTATAAAATGATCATATCTAACAGTTAGTCAATTTGAAAAAAAAACTTTATGATGAAATAAAGAACAAAAGAGAAAAAATATATAGCGAGTACCGTAGCAACCGGCAAAATTAAAATGTGAAGATAACGTACCATTGGAATGCATATCTTTCATTTTTTTGCGTAAAGATACAAGGTTGTCGGACTTCTTCTTACTCTCTTTTTTTGTAAATTGGGATGTGAAGATAATTAAGTGAAGAAGATAGACGTTTTGATGAGAATTTGAAAATGAGGCATGGAAGAGAGCTACTTTGAAGAAGTTCCGGGTTACGAAGGAAGCTTCTAGCTCATATTGTTCATGGGTTGAGAATATGAATTGAACTCTATGAGCTACTCCCTAAGTCCTAGAGAAATTGACACACTTTGACTCTTGAAAGTCAAACTAAGTCAATTTTGACCATTTAATTCTATTATTGTATATATAAGACTATTACCACGTTATGTGTTGTTGGATTCATCATAACATGTATTTTTAAATTATTATTTTTTATAATTTTTTTATACACATATATAAAGATATTAGTTGTTGAAAATTGATTCAGTTGATTTTTAAAAAGTCAAATTGTGCTAATTTCTCTAGGACGGAGGGAGTATTATCTACCATTGTTCCTCAGTAGCTCAGTGATAAAATAGTCGGCTGTTAACCGATTGGACGTAAGTTCGAATCATACTTGGGGAGATTTGATTCATTCTGAATTCTTCAACTTTAATTCATAATCAAATAAAGGGGCTAACTTTGAACGCTAAGAGTAGATTCACTTTTTATCATAAAATAATATAATAATTTGGACAAGAAAATATGTCAAAGACTCAAAGTTAATAACACAGAGGAAGAATATAGTTTGAACAAATCAAAGGATATAAAAGTTGGCCACGGTTGATTGGAATAATTCAAAGGAAGGCATTTGGCATTGGCGCCAATGAAACAAGTCTACAATGTTAGAGAGACACCATACCAACTGAATGTAGTGATGTAGTAAGCAACAAATATTAATACTCTAGCCAAGCTGATTTTTTTGGGGTAAAATATTAATTAATTAATTAATTTATCATCAAGTGGATCGGATTGAATAGACACTCATTCAGGCCCAGTTAAGCTAGTAAAAGGGATGGATAATTAAGGCAAACCTGCCTATAGAAGGTGAGGAAAGAGTAAAAGAATGAAAAAAACAGTTAAATTTCTACTAATAGTCGTATTTGTATATTTTCTTCGTACTAATTCAAACTTCATACTTTTTTATTTGGGCGGTCACAGTTTAAATTGTAAATACTAATTTTTGTCAAAAAATGGGCCAGTTGACTCGGCCCGAAATCCCTGAAATGTGTTATAATCAGAGAACCTAAATGCAATCCATAAAAAATTGCAACGGTTATAACCAACAGATAAGTTAGTACTCATTGTTGGACTTAGCTGGTGGATTCAGTTGGATTCCAACTGATTTTAATTAGCTAGAATCACAGAGATTTCATTCATTCTATTGAATCATGATATTGTTGTTTTTTTCCTCTCTCATCTCTACCTTTGAATTCTCTCTCATCAAACTCTCACTGTGTATTTGTTCTTGTTGAATTCATAGAAGAAAATCAGTAAAAAGAGTTCCATTCTTGTTTTGCATTATGATCCTCTTGGATAATCAAAATTTGGTATCTGAGCGAGTGTATTCCTCAGATTCTATGGCAGAAAACGACATTGAGCAATGGAGAACCAGCTAAAGGATTTAGAGAACAAAATGTTGGAGAATTCTCAGAATTTTGGGGCAAATGTTCAAGAATTCCGAGTTCAAACCAGAGAGTTGTGCAAACAAATGAAAGCGGTTCTCTGGATTCAAGTCTCAAAAGTCAAATAGAGATGCAGAATGAATTCAAAGTAGAGCTTAGCAAGCAATATGAGAATTCTGCTTGGAATTATGAACATATGATGGAGATGATGAGAGCTTGAGGACAATCTGCAAATTTCAAAGGAAAAGATATAGCAGAGAGTTCTAATCCTCACTCACATGCAGGAAGTGCAGATTCAGGTGAGAGACATGTTCATGAACCAATTTCTATACACAGTGACATTAGATATGAGCATACTCCTATTAAGAATCCCGCATCTATTTTCTCAATCCCAAAGTTATGATAACTGATAACATGCCAAGATTTGGTTGGAGAGATGATGAAGGAATGCAAATCTGAATAGTGCCAATGGAAGGACAAGAAACTGTTGCAGAGCAAGCAGAAAACCGGAGGCAAGTTCAAAGTTTGGCGCCAACGTTCAAATCTCTTGTTTGAAGTTTAAGAGTGGCAAAACGACATCAACCCACTGCGTTTCATTTCTTCCTGATTTTTTATTTTGGCCAGCACACATGTCGTGCTATAACTGGCTCTTATTTTCTTGTTTTCTTGCTCTGAATTCCAGCTATAAAGCTGTGCTTTGGTTCAGTTTTTGAATCGGGTTGTACCAAACAAAACATGCTGCATCTATGAAACTTCTTCTTCTTCTTCTTCATATTTTCTTATAGCTTTAAATTTTACATGGTATCAGAGCATAACCAGGAAAATCTGGAAATGTTTTTTTGTTTAAAACTCTGTTGAATTCTGAACATTTTGAACTGTGATTAATGGCTTCTGATGGTGAATCAGTAGATTCGGTTCATCATTCATCTAGATCTAATTCATACAGAGGAAGAGCAAGGATTAATGATCCGTTTGACCTGCAAAATGGTGACAACTCAAGTCTGGTATTGGTGGCAGAGCCTTTGAATGAGTTTAACTATATAACCTGGAGCAGATCGATGGTGATAGCATTCAAATCCAGAGGAAAGCTGAAGTTCTTGACAGGTGAGATACAACCACCAGATCCTGATGATTCTATGTATGACAGATGGGATAAGGTAAACTCAACCTTGATCTCATGGATTCTTAATTCTATTTCAAAGAAAATTGCAAGAGGTTTCATGTTTTTTGAAGATGCTTATGCTTTATGGAATGAGCTGAAGGAGAGATTTGGGGAGAGTAATGGACCTCTTATTCATAAACTGAAAAAGGATATATGTGAATTGAAGCAAAACAATGAATCTATTGCAGTTTACTTTACTGAATTAAAGAGTCTTTGGGATGAGTATGCTTGCTTAAGGTCTAGGAAGAAATGTAGTGTAGATTGCATTAACTACACTTGTTTAGCTGCAGAAGAGGAGGATGATAAGTTGCATCAATTTCTAATGGGGTTGAAGGAAGAATACAGTTCCATTAGTCATCAGATCTTGTTGATGGATCCTCTTCCTAGTATTGGGAAGGCATATTCTATGATAACTAGGATAGAGAAACAAAAGGCTATTCACTGTGGTTATCAGGAAATTCATGGAAATTCTGCTATGGCTGTAAAAGTGCCTTATCAGATTAAGGAATCAAGCTTTGATCAGGTTGAAGAATCAGAAGGTTTCAGGAAGAGAAATGTCAGGAGACCTGACCTGAAATGTGATCATTGTGGAAAGTTAGGCCATGTGAAGGAGAATTGCTTCAAAATCAAAGGATATCCGGATTGGTGGGAAGGCAACAGAGATGTGACAGTTAAACCTCAGTTTGCTCCACAAATTTATCAGAAACCAGCTCAGAAGTTTGCAGCACATGTAGCTTTGGAGGAAGAGGATACACCACTGAGTGATCCTGATGAAAAATTGCATGCACTAGTTGCAAAACTGGTGGAAGCACAACTTGAGAAGAAACAGAAAGGGAAGGAACAAATTTCAGATCAGTATGGAGCAGTGAATTATGCACATTATCATGATTTTGCAGGTAGCTTGGTCACAAACTTTTCCCTTAATGTTTTTACTTTGACTGATGATAAGTGGATTGTTGACAGTGGAGCATCAAGTCATATGTGTGCAAATCTGTCTATGTTACATAATGCTGTTGCTGTGCACAATCCCACACCAGTTTACTTACCTGATCATACAATTAAGCAAGTCACAGCCATAGGATCAGTCAAGTTGAATCCCTCACTCATCCTAAATGATTGCCTACACATCCCTGATTTCAGATATAATCTTCTTTCTGTGAATAAGCTGACTAAGTCCATGCCTGTTGTCTTCAAATTCTCTTCTGGCCTTTGTGTGCTGCAGGACCTCAGAACTAACAGAGTTCTTGCAGCAATCAAAGAAGAAAATGGCTTGTACATTTTAGACAATCATTCATTTCATCCAGACAATATCAAGCTGAGTCTACATTCAAAGCCATTTCAAAATACTGTGATTGGAGCTGTTGCTAATCAGAGTTCACCATCTCCTCATTCTCGGCATCTTAGATTAGGTCATCCTTCTAATGATGTACTAAAGCACATTTCTGAAACTGCTACATTGTCCAAAACTGATAGCATTTGTACTGTTTGTCCTATGGCAAAGCAACACAGATTGCCTTTTCCAATCAGCACCAGTTTTACTCAGTCTCCTTTTATGTTATTGCATTTGGATTTGTGGGGACCTTATAAGATTAGTTCCATTAATGGTTGTAAGTATTTCTTAACAATAGTGGATGATTATACTAGATCTACATGGACTTATTTGATAAAATCCAAAGATCAAGTATTTTCAATTCTCAAACTGTTCCTTGCTATGGTTCAAAATCAGTTTCATGCCTCAGTCAAATCAGTAAGAACAGATAATGGGAGTGAGTTTGTTAATCTTGAATGTGAACAATTGTTTGCTGATTCAGGAATACTTCATCAGAGATCATGTCCTTATACTCCACAACAGAATGGTGTAGTGGAGAGAAAACATCAGCATCTGTTGCAAATTGTTAGAGCCATTCTGTTTCAATCAAATTTACCCAAGCCTTTCTGGGGAGATGCAATATTGACTGCTACTTTTCTGATCAACAGACTTCCAACTCCTATTCTTTCATGGAAAACTCCTTTTGAACTGTTGTTCCATGCACAACCTGATATGAACATGATCAGAACTTTTGGTTGTCTAGTTTATGCAACTAATACATCTCCACACAAGGATAAGTTAGCAGAGAGAGCATATCCCTGTGTGTTCATTGGATATCCCACGGGTCAAAAGGCTTATAAGCTATTTGATTTGCAAAATCACAGGTTAATCATATCCAGAGATGTAGTTTTCCATGAATCTGTTTTCCCTTACTCATCACCTCTTCTCTTCACTTTTCCCCTTCCATTCACAGACACATTTCCTACTAATAATCCTGAATCCTCTAGTCCTACAATTTTTCCCCCATTCCATCTCCAGCATCTGATACTGGTGCAAGACACAGTACTAGAGTGATTAGACCACCTGTCTGGGCAAAGGATTTTGTTTCTTCATCTATCCAACCTCAGTCAGACATTTTTTCACATGTTCTGAATGCTTCACAGGGACAGGAACCATCCACTTATCAGCAAGCAAAGCATTCTCATGAATGGGTTAAGGCTATGGCTGAGGAGCTCATTGCCCTTGAGCAAAATCACACATGGGATCTAGTGAAACTGCCACCTGGAAAGAAAGCCATTGGTTCAAAATGGATCTATAAACTGAAGTATAATGCAGATGGAAGCTTAGCTAAACACAAAGCTAGGCTAGTTGCCAAAGGCTACAACCAGATAGAAGAGATAGATTTCTTTGAAGTTTTTTCCCCTGTGGCTAAGGTAGTTACAATCAGAATTCTTCTGGCTATGGCTTCAGCTTCACACTGGCATGTTCATCAGCTTGACATCAACAATGCTTTCTTGCATGGGCATTTAGATGAGGAGGTTTACATGAAACCTCCTAATGGCTATCATATCTCTACACCTCATCTGGTTTGTAAGCTGACTAAAAGTCTATATGGTTTAAAACAAGCCTCCAGGCAGTGGAACAAGGAGTTTACACAACATCTCTTGAGCTTAAATTTTAATCAATCTCACCATGATCACTGTCTCTTCTTAAGGTTCACATCTTCTTCAATCTTGGCACTGGTTGTTTATGTTGATGATGTTCTCATCATGGGAGATTCTCTCGCTGCCATCACTGCTGTCAAGGCATCTTTACATCAAAGATTCACCATCAAAGATCTCGGCCCTGCTCATTATTTTCTTGGTTTGGAGCTGAACAGATCTCCTTCTGGTTTTCATATTCATCAGCATAAGTATATTCAGGATATTGTGTCTGATTGTGGTCTTCTGTACAGCAAACCTGCAGCTACTCCATTTCCTTGCTCTTGGCCTGTTCATGATGAGGACTCAGTCCCACTTTCTGATCCCAGTATTTTTCGAAGACTCATTGGCAGATTGTTATATCTCAATTACACCAGGCCAGATATAACATTTGCTGTTCATCAGTTGAGCCAGTTTGTGCAATCTCCTACTTAGCATCATCTCAATGGTGCTTTGCACATTGTCAAATATCTTCATCACCACTCAACTCAAGGCCTTTTCTATCCTTCAGTTAATGATCTCCAGCTTCATGCCTATTGTGATACTGATTGGGCAACTTGCAAGATTTCCAGAAGGTCAATTACAGGTTTTACTGTCTTCTTAGGTTCCTCATTGATCTCTTGGAAATCTAAGAAACAGTCCACTGTCTCCAAGTCTTCTGCTGAAGCTGAGTATAGGAGTCTTTCCATGACTTCTTGTGAGCTGAAATGGATCAGCTATATTGCTAGAGATCTTCGGATTCAGGTTCAGTTTCCCATTCCTCTTTTCTGTGATAATCAGGCAGCTCTCCATCTCACTGCCAATCCTGTGTTCCACGAGCGCACCAAGCATTTAGACATTGATTGTCATCTCGTCCGTGACTACTATCTTGAAGGTTTTCTCTTACCTTCTTTTATTTCATCTCGAATGCAAGTGGCCGATGTCTTCACCAAGTCTCTGCCTGTGGTTCCTTTTCTTGCAAACTTGTTCAAGCTCAGTTTTCGTTCTCTCCACTCTGAGCTTGAGGAGGGGGTGATGAAGGAATGCAAATCTGAATCAGTGCCAATGGACGGACAAGAAACTGTTGCAGAGCAAGCAGAAAACCGGAGGCAAGTTCAAAGTTTGGCGCCAACGTTCAAATCTCTTGTTTGAAGTTTAAGAGTGGCAAAACGACATCAACCCACTGCGTTTCATTTCTTCCTGATTTTTTATTTTGGCCAGCACACGTGTCGTGCTATAACTGGCTCTTATTTTCTTGTTTTCTTGCTCTGAATTCCAGCTATAAAGCTGTGCTTTGGTTCAGTTTTTGAATCGGGTTGTACCAAACAAAACATGCTGCATCTATGAAACTTCTTCTTCTTCTTCTTCTTCTTCTTCTTCATATTTTCTTATAGCTTTAAATTTTACAAGAGATATGACTGAAACTCATGCTAGGATAACATTGAACAGTTTTTCTGGACAAAATCCTTCTGAATGGTTGAGAAAATGTCAAAAAATTTTTAACTATTATAATGTACCTAAAATCCAGAAAGTTGATACAATTGAGATATATCTTGAGTGCAAGGCTGGGATCTAGTATCAAGGGGAAATTTTGTTAAGGGAAACATGACATGGAAGGAGTTTAGTGATTCTTTAACTAAGAGATTTACTGAAGTCGAGGGTAGTGATGTAGTTGCTGAATTTAATAAAATTTATTAGAGGAGTTCAATAAGATTGTATCATGAGGCATTTGAGGAATTGAAGTCTTTGATACTGATTAATAACACTAGGCTGGATGAGAGTTATTTCATATCAAGCTTCATAAGTGGTTTAAAAGATGAACTTAAACCTATGGTTAGAATGCTTAAACCTGCCAGTCTAGAGCAAACCATGGAGATAGCATCACTTCAGGTGATAGACCTTGATTTAGTTACAAAAAGAGTCAGACCTTCACATACTGGTGATGAGGGACATGGAATAGCTAGACCTAGTTATACTAGTCAAGGGTTTATAGGGGGAACCAATAGTTTTCAAAAGAAACAAGTGACTAAAGGTTTTTAAATAATTTATCCAGAGAGAATCATTTATGTTATAAATGTGGTGAAAAATATGGTGATGGACATGTTTTTAAATATAAAAAAATTCACCATATATCAACTACTAATGATGATTTTGAGGACATTGTGGTTATTGAGAATGATGCTGAGGAGCTGAAAGTGTTAGAATAACCAAAAGAGTCAGTTCTTAAAGCAGTTAAAGGTTTTGGCGCAGCTAATACTATTTCTTTGTCGGGACATATTAAAGGTTGTCAAGTACTCATGTTGTTGGATACTATAGTTTCATAGATCCCAGTTTAGCTTATAGATTTAACCCAAGGGAAGTCTTTACAAAGCCATTTGAGGTTACAATAGCTAATGGTAGTAAGGTGGCTGGATCAAGTTTTTGTCCTCATGTGAATTGAAGGGTTCAACAACACCATTTCACTTTTGATCTACAAGTTTTAAAACTTGGTGGAACTAATATTGTGCTAGGGGTGGATTGGATGAAGCATTTTAGTCCACATACATTTGATTTTAATACACATAGTGTACATATTAGTGATGATTGGTTATAGTGGCTTTTGAGAGGATATCATGATGAACCAAATTTACAGTTTATGAAGAGGCCTAGTGTTGAAAATTTTGATAGCAGAGCACGGAAAGAGTAAGATTTGTCAGGAAATAGAAAACATTCCAAAACTGAAATGTATGGTGATGTCAGATATTACTATGAAGGAAAGAAGGGAATCAGGAAGCAACCAGTGATTGAGAAATATGAGGGATAAGCTTAGATCATGAGGAGTGGTTTACAGATGTTTAGAGACAGGAAATTAAATAGCAATGAGACACATAAAAGTTTAGGAATTCTGATATCTGCTACAAGTATGAGCTAAAAAAGCATTATATACTGGATAATGGAATTGTGGAATACAAAAAGAGGAGAATATGCATGGTTCTACAACAGGAAAGCATGAAGGAGAGAACATCAGAGGGAATCCAGTAAACTCAGTTTTATCAGTTGATCAGTTGAAGGAAACTCAGAAACGTTCTGAATTACCAGTATCTAAAGCTTTCAAAAAGGTGTTATTTGAATGTGCTTACATTTTTTTCTATCCTATCCTCTTTACCTCCTTCTAGAAATGTTGATCATAGTATTACCCTGAAAGCTAATACTGATCCATTCAAATTGAAACCTTACAGATGCACATTCTCACAAGAATGAGATTAAGAAGCAGGTAGAAGAAATGCTCTAACAAAGCTTCATCTAGAGAAGCTCTAGTCCTTTTGCTTCACCAGTGTTTTTAGTCAAGAAGAAAGGCTCAAGTTGGAGGCTGTGCATTGATTATAGAAGGCTTAGTGAAAATACTGTAAAGGATAAGTTTCCAATTCTAGTGATTGATGAATTACTTGATGAATTACATGGTGCTAATTTTTTCACCAAGTTAGATCTAAGATCATGTTATTACTCAATCAGAGTTAAGCCTTCCGATGTGCATAAAACAACATTCCAAACTCATCATGGGCATTATGAGTTTTTGGTTATGCCTTTTGGTTTAACTAATGCAGCTGTAACATTTCAATCATTGATGAACCAGGTTTTCCAAAGATTTCTTAGAAAATCAGTGTTAGTTTTCTTTGATGACATACTCCTTTATAGCAACTCATTTCAAGATCATCGGGTGCATGTCAAGGAGGCATTACAAGAAATGAGAAAACATTCTTTGTATGCTAGATTGAGTAAGTGTGTTTTTTTCTGAATCAAAGGTGGAATATCTTGGGCATCTAATATCATTTGAGGGAGTGAAATGTATAAAGGTAAAGTCACTAGCATTCTTAATTTGCCAAATGCCAAAAATGTTAAGGAATTGAAGAGTTTCTTATGATTAAAAGGTTACTACAAAAGGTTCATAGCTAATTATGAGGTAATTTGCAGACCATTATATGATTTACTCAAGAAAGAAGGATTTAAATGGAATGAACAATCTTCAGAAGCATTTCAAAAACTCAAAAGCCAGTAACCTCAACACCATCACTTGAGATGCCGGAATTTGACAAAGTTTTCATTATTGAGATAGATGCCAGTGGTTATGGAATGTGAGTTGTCTACAAGAGGGAAGACCTATAGCATTTCTCAGTAAGTATTTCTGTGAAAGAAACAAAAGTCTATCTACCTATGAGAAGGAATTTATAGCTTCGGTGTTAGTTGTTGATAAGTGGAGGCACTATTTAATAGGAGGACATTTTATTATTAGAATTGATCACCAAAGTTTGAGATATTTGTTTGATCGAAAAATAACAAATGATATCCATCATAAATGGATCACACTGGGCATGGATTTTAAAATTCAATACAAAAAGGGAGCTGAGAATGGGGTTGCAAATGCTTTTTCAAGACTACACTCAGAAAGTTCAGAAGGTTTTATTATTGAGGCCAGTATAAAAACCAATGCAGTTAAGTGGGATGATGAAGGAACTTCTGAGATGGATATACCTGAATCAACTAAGATGATGTTGGAGGGGTTATTTTATGATAAAAGTACCAATAATAGTTCAACTACTGCATTTGAACACCAGAATCAATTGGAGAATGATATTCAAGTTAGCACTAATATGATATCAGAGGGAAGAAATTATATCAATACTAATGAGGACTTAACCTTGCAAACAGGTTCAACACTCATTGAAGGAATGATATCAGAGAAGGGAGTTCATACAAGTCCATTTTTGCAAGAAATGACTTCTTCATCTGTATTGCCTATTTGGATGGCTCAGATAGAGGCAAGTTATGAAGATGATCATGTTGCTCAGGCTCTTATTACATATGTTTTACTTCAAACTGAGCAACCTTTTAAATACAACTACATTAATGGAGTTTCAAAGAAAGGAAAGAAGATTTATATTGGAACTAATGGAAATGTTAAACAATGAATTTTGGAGGCTATGCATTCTTCACCTGTGGGAAGGCACTCGGGTCAGACTGCTACAATAAGAATAATTTTAACATTTTTCCATTGGCCAGGGATGAAACATGAAAGAACTAAGTACATTAGGAATTGCGTGGTTTGCCAAAGGCATAAAACTAGCTTTGCAAGATACCTGGACTTTCATAACCACTTCCTATTCCCAGTCATTCTTAGAAGCAACGAACTATGGACTTCATTGATAGATTGCCGAAATCTCATGGTTTTGACACTATTTGTGTGGTGGTGGATAGATATGCAAAAGCCATTTCCTGGCCTTATTCCATCCATTCATTGCTCAAACTGTGGCTCAGTTATTCTTTGATAACATCAGCAAGCTTCATGGAATTCCAAAAAATCTCACGTCTGATAGGGATAAACTATTTACATGCCACTTTTGGACTGAACTTTTCAAGAAAATGGGGGTTAAGTTGCAACTGAGTATTGCTTATCATCCAGAGACAGATGGTCAAACAGAATGGGTTAATCAAATCTTTGAGTCCTATCTTAGATGTTTCTACAACCACAAGCCTTCATCAAGGAAAGAATGGTTTATAAACTACCTATCAGTCTAGTATAAATATTACTCCATATGAAGCTTTATATGAAGTTAAGCCTTTGCAGCTTCCATTGGGAATTATGACTGACTCTTTTATTCCAGTTGCTCAAAATATGTTGCAACAAAGGGCTAGAGTAGATCAGTTACTCAAAGATCAATTGCATAAAGCGGTGGAAATAATGAAGTATAATGCTGATCAAAAGAAATCTGACAGGTCTTTTGAACCAGGTGAGTGGGTTTATTTGAAACTTCACAAGTATAGACAACAGTTTGTACATGTGAGAAGCAATGCCAAATTAGCAGCAAGGTATTTTGGACCTTTTCGGATTGAAAGCAAGATAGGGGTTATAGCTTATAAGCTGAAATTGCCACCATCTAGCAAACTGCATCTAGTTTTCCATGTTTCATTACTTAAGAAACATACTGAACCAATTCCTGAGATTAGGACAGAGATTCCTTTGGTTGAAGAAGAATACATTGGAAGACTTGCACCTAAACAAGTTCTACAAAGAAGGATTATAGAAAAAGATGGAATTCAGGAGGTGCAATGGCTGATTGAATGGTTGGATCTTCCAGTTGAAGAAGCTTCTTGGGAGAGTGCAAATTTTGTCAAAAATCAATTCCTAGGATCTAAAGCTTGAGAACAAGCTTATTTTAAGGGACAATGAGTGTTATAATTGGAGGACCTAAATGCAATTTATAAAAAATTGCAACGGTTATAACCAAAAGACAAGTTGGCACTCATTGCTGAAGCTAGCTGGTGGATTCATTTGCATTCCAACTGATTTTAATTAGCTAGAATCACGGAGATTTCATTCATTCTGTTGAATCATGATATTGTTGTTTTCTCTCTCTCATCTCAACCTCTAAATTCTTTATCATCAAACTCTCAAAGTGTATATGTTCTTGTTGAATTCAAAGAAGAAAATCAATAAAAAGAGTTCCATCCTTGTTTTTGCATTTTGATTCTCTTGGATCATCACAAAATGCTCCTTGATTTGGCTGAAATTGCAATTGGGACTGGTTTATTAAATTATGGTTATTGGATGGATTTGAGGTGGTTGTGTGTAAACAAGTTGCCTGATTTTCTTAAAAAATAACGTCTTGATTAAGGTGTCCCCACTGATTCAAATACTCCAACATTATCAATTCCTTTTATCTCTCAGAATTAAACTCTCAATCTCACAATCCAACACTCAGCCTTATCACATCTTCTCCTCTCTCGAATCTTTTCATCATAATTTCATTCTTCTCATATTCTCATTCTCATCATCTCAGCTTTAAAAAACCTAGTCTGTAATCACTTCCCTCTTGTTTGTTTCATTTTTTGTTCTTGTTTTCTAACCGGGTTTCACTTGTTTACGATTTTATACCCCTCCTTCACTTCCAATCCATAAGTTCTTGGTGTTATTTTTTTAAAATCATGCGGTTAATTCAAGATCATTCTTGCGGTTATACTGGATTTTACATGTTTTATGGGTCACCTATGATTTTGAATGATTAATTGGGTTAGAGTTTCCTCAGATCTAGTTGAACGAATGGTTTTTATGTGCGACCAAGTTTATATGTTGAAGAATGTGTGTTTTGGGGTCATGTTATGTTTCAATTCTACATTAGGTGTTGCTTTTTTTATGATTTAATATGGTAGTTTTCATGTTGGTCGCTTTTATGTTGCTTGAATCATGATGCACGTATCTTTGTTGGCCGATTATGTATTGTGATGGTTTTCTTGGGTGATTGGATTAGATTTTTTCAGATCTGGATGAATGAAGGGTATTTCACGTGCTAACGAGTTTATTAGTAGTTAATTAGTTGTAAATGTCAAAAATTTACTACATATTGATGATTTTACTTCTTTTTTCCAGATCTGAGCCCGAACGGTGAGAGGTGTTTATTTTTTTGTTTGCTCTGTTCTTCGTGTTCTTTTGTTGGGTGTTTATTTATTTTTGTGTTTGCTTTGTTCTTGATGTTATTGTTGGATGTTATTTTTTTTGGTTCTTCATAGTCTGTACTTGTATCCCTCTGGTCTTGTTGAACAAGATAAAGTTAAAGGTCCAGAAGCCAATAGCCAAAAGTGCAATTTTTTAATTTGATTTATAATGAACGTGTATATAATGCATTTATTAAAGATATTTAGTGGCAGATTTGTAAATTTGAAGAGTAATATTAGTGTATAATTTTGGTAATTAACATTAAGCTTGTCACTGTTACCATTGAGCCTTTTGTCTGTTAAAAACTTGCTTTTTGTCAGTTTTTTCTTTTCACTGTAGAAAAATACCCCTCTCCCCCCTGTGTTTCTCTCTCTGAAAATTAAGCTGGGACACTGGGAATATTTAAAAGGTGGGGGTTATAAATTTTTGAGAAAGTCTCAAGAAAGACAGCCTTTCCATAAGCTCATGGACTGTCCACAGTGACTTTTACCTTAAATATTGTAACATTTTATAAAATTTAAATATTATATTTTAAAAGTTAAAAAATAATATGTATTTTAATATATAAATATGTAAATATATGAAATAAAAAAATAATTTCTAAATTTAGTATGTAATTTAACAAATGTAGCACATAAGGTAAAAATTAAGTGGTCCGTCCATAAGCTTATGGACACAGGCTGCCTATCAGGAGACCTACTCTAACTTTATAAAGAAATGCTAAGAAATGAAAAAAATTTACAGAAAAATTAATTTTTCAATTACATAATGTTTTAAGATAAAATTCTTTACATTGATCAGATAGGGTAATATCCATTCGAATGATTTTTACAATATGATATGTGATGTTCTCATTTACACAAAGACACAAACTAAATAAAAATTCAAATCAATGTGTTGAGTGACAGTCATAGTAATAAGCATATATATAAAAAAACTGTCTGGCAATCTCGACCAGAAACCACCCAACAAAATTCATCGACTTGAAACAATGTCTCACTGTAAACCGGTCATAATAATAAGCATCAGGTTACACATGCAAAATTGGTCCATCCACACTTCTTATCAACACCAAGGAAATACAAAATGAAGATAAATAATGCTTCACAACTAAAGATCCACGTCATCTCCATTTAACCCGATCGTTTTTCTGGCCAAAACTAAAATTTTACAGGTGTATATGAGTCATTTATAGTGCATAGAATTGTCTCTAACACAAATAGAATGATACTGAATTAACACTCTACAAATAAGATGAAACAATCTACAAATCAAACAGTCTATTCTAATGAATAAGTATATACAAATTTGATTTGAATCCTAATGTGTGTCAAACTATGATCTAATTGTCGAACCTTGCTTCAATGCATCAAACCTGCAGAACAAACTCCTAAGGGGTGGCCCGGGGAAGAAGCTCTGATGCTAAAATTAGATAAAAAATGTTTAATCTGGATAATGAGAATTGACTGAACAACAACCAAGAGAGCTGAAGGTCGTGCTTTGATGGAGACCTTAGGTGAAATCTGCCAACCAGAATGCGAAATGTGGGGACAGAGCCAATAGAGGTCTCTCATCATACTTGTTTGCTAGCTGCGGCAAGGTGGGCATGCTGGTTTGTCTGCTCCCACCAGCAAGGTGATTTTTATTGAAGATATCTATGGCTTTCTCATGGTTTCTCCGCCGCTTTCTTAGGGAGGAAATGGCTATCGAGTTACCTTGTATGCGATCGGTCCATATTTTTTGCGGATTCCACGGAGGATCTTAGCTTTGGCCAGGTGGTGCAACTTTGGCTAGGTGGTGTATTGAAAGAATTCAAAATCATTTCCACCATTCCATCAGCTTCTTCACCGAGAAGTTAGGAGCCCAAGGAGAATTTTCTTCATCCAAAGGGTCTTCAGTGATGAGCGCACTTGTGAAGGGGCGGAGAAGTTAAGTCAGAAAGAGGCTCGTGCACATGAAGAAATTGCTCAAATATTGTGGTGCTGATCCTTCTTCAAAAGAAGTTGTTCCATATATATTTGGTCGATGATTAAGTTACTAATAGGATAGGATAGCTTCAACCATACTCGGTTTTTTTTAAACTCGAGATTTTTTAGATCAATAAATTCCCCTTTTCTATTTTTGTTCAGATGTTTTATTTACTTATGCCTTCATTCTACCCCCTGGAGACTTACTCCCTGGCTCATAGTCGGATCATTTGAAGAGCTGGTCTGAGTGTTGATCCTTAGGATTTGTTGAATTCCAGTGAAATTATTGAGGGTTTTTAATCCATTGTTCCTCATAACCTTTGGCCTAGAAAAGTCTGCCTTATTAGGCTTTGGTTTGGCTAGGTGGCCGTCACCACTCATACCTCACCATTTTCTTCGCTATTTTTAGGAGCCTTATGGTGATATACTCGTGGGATTCACTAATAGAGATTATCCCATGTAGGAATTATGCCAATGGAGGATATCCTTTGATGGGATTATGTCAAGGGAGATCATCCTTTGATGGGATATCTTGTTTATAGAGAGTGACCATCCTCTGATGACATATTTTGCCGATGTATGTTTATCCTCTAGTGGGATATCAATTGGTGGAGATTATCCTCTGATGAGATATCTCATCGATGGAGAGTGGCTATCCGTAGATGGGATATCAACTGATGGGGATTATCCTTTGATGAAATATCTCTTTGATGGATATCTTTGATATCATATGGAATTTGAACATAAATTATATAGATGATAAAAAAAATGTGCCCTATAGTTCCTCTTGGGGTGAACTACTCCATGGGCATCAAATAAAAAAAAAGAGAGAGTGTTTCCACCATAAAAAATTTTGTCTGGAAGAAGCTACACCCTGGCTGGAACACAGACTCATTGTGGTGGAGAATCAGCTCAAACGTGGCTCACTCAAAATACCATAGGAGATTGACAATGTTCCATCTTCTAGGAATTTGATTTCCCATTGTGTTTTATAGTGTGTAACTTTCTCCAGCATGCGCTTCGACAATTTTATATGGGCCTTCCTAGTTGGTTGCCAGTTATCCCTCTCTCCTTTCAACTTTTTTTGTTTCTTCACATGATCAGTTCTAAGGGACAAACTTGGGTTTTTCATACCCTTTGGTTGTGGTATTTTTTTTTCATGTTGTCTTTTTCCTTGGCTTGATGAACGCTACACTTCTATCTCCTTTCATTCAACAAATCTAAGTCCGTAAGGATGTATTCGTTGTTTCTTTATACCCCTGGTCTGGTATTTTGAAGGATAGGCGAGCCAGTCTTAGCGAGAATCACTTCTTCTATCTCATAGACCGGACTGAATGATGTTTACACTGTGATGGTTCTCTTGGTTGTCTGATACGATCATAGTACACTGAGTAACTAATGCACCCAATTTTCTTCAGCCCCCACTAACTGAGCCCTTATGCCATTTACGATCGTATAGTTGGAGGCTTCGATATGTCCGTCCGTTTGGGGTGATACATCGAAGTGAGTTTTGCTAGTTTTAAAGTTCTCACAACACTTTTTAAAGGGATTATGGGTGAGTTGCCTAACACTGTTAGTGATGATGGTTCTAGGTATACTATACATGCACACTATATTTTTCCAAGAAAAATCTATACAACTCATACTTTTTAGGTTGGTTAATTTGTCTACTTTGACCCACTTGGTGACGTAGTCGATGGCTACAATTGCTTACTTGACCCCTCCAGGTACTTCTAGGAGTGGCCCCCACTTCTCTAAGGGCCAAGATCTATGGATAGTCATCTTATTATCCTAGGGAATTCATACTAATAGATCGTGCTTTTGACATAGCGTGAAGGTACGTATTAAATCAAAAGAATCTTTGAACATCTTTGGCTACTAGTATCTAGCTCAAAGTAGTTTCTTGGCGATTGTCCTGGCTCTTTATTGACCTCCAAAAACTCCATGATGAACTTATTGAATGAGATATTTTGCTTCCAAGGGCGCCACACACCGTAAAAGGGGCATCAACTACCCTCTCCTATATAAATTGTCATTTTGTATTGTTTATCTTGGCACTTTGAATTTGATATTTCTATCTTCTGCCATTGTCTTCAATTAGTGTGCCATCTGTTAATTATCTTATGACCGGTGTCATCCATTTTTTCCCCATTTTTGTGTGGCCAAAAAATATTCCTTCTCATAATTGTGACACTTTAATGTCTCCATTAGCAGTTGTTTAGAAGATCTCAGACTTAAATCCACCTATGCTAACTTGCTTAGGGAACCGACCTTTTGGTTTCTCTCTCTTGGTACTTGAGTTGATGTAAGGCTTTTGAAATTTCTCAACATCAACTCCACCAACTCTAAATATTTTTGAAGGTCTTCCTAACTCCATACCGCCCTTGACTTGTTGGATCACTATTTGCAAATTACTAAATATTTCCAAGTTATTTACTGCTAGATCCTTAGCCAATCTTAGGCTTGTGATCATAGCTTCAAATTCTGCTTCGTATATGTGGTTCATAATTCATAATGTAGGTCACATGGAAAATCTTAACCATCTAGGCTAGTTAGGAGGACTTCTACTCCACTTTCTCTTGCGTGGTACGAATCATCAACGTACATTTTCCATCTCCATTGTCTTCAAGGGAGGATTCTTCTGGGATATCCTCTATTGTTTCTACTATGAAATCGGCCAGGTCCCTACTCTTGATAGTCATTCTAGTAATAAATTGAATACTACGCTCGCATAGATCAACCGCACATTTCATCATTCCACTAGAGGATTCAGGTGAAAAGAGTACCTGGCAGATCATATGGTTAGTTAGACATCATATGGTGTGAGTCTGAAAGTAGGGTAGTACCAGTCGGGCTGCATGAGCCATGGCTAGATTCAACCGTTCCAAATTCATATATTGCGTCTCCAGTTCCTGCGAAGCTCAATTGATCATTTTCCTTGATTAGAACCGAACTGATGCCTTTTGGCGATGTTGATATATACAAGTATAAAAATTCAGAGTTCTCTGACTTCATGAGGTTCGGTAGTGTGCAGAGATACTGCTTCAGCTGCTGAAAATGCTTCTTCACATTCTCTGGTTCACTCAAATTTCCTTACTTTGTTCAATATCTGGAATAAGGAAGATGTTTCTCAACCCCCTTTTGATAGTATTTGGTTCATAATAGCTAGGGATCTCGTAAGGCATTGAATGTCTTTAGCCAACTTGGGAGGTTGCATCTTGAAGATGATATCAGACTTCTCTAGATTAACTTCTATCCCTCTATTCGACACTATAAGCCCTAATAATTTTAGTCTCCTACACTGATGGTTCATTTCGATGGATTAGTTTCAAGTTTGCGCTTTTGAATTTGTCGAACGTTTCCTTAAGGTCAGCTAAAAAGCCACATAGTTTTTTCTCTTTATGACTATGTTGTCCACATATATTACAACGTTCCTACTGACATGTTCTTTGAATATATTAGCCATCAGCCACTAGTAGGTGGCTTGATGAGACGTTAAATGCATGTATTTTCCAAAGCATTTAATATATCTTTTGTTATCTTTTTGTTGTAAGATTGCTAGATTTAGGTAGGTTTACATCATAAGGGGTTTAGATGACCATTTTCAGTTTTCATATCTAAATCTTTCATTTTGTAACCTATGTTTAGTCTAATAGATTTTTGGTCCTTACGAGCATCTAGATTCTGTGCTGTGAGCTTAATTTGTAGATTACTCATGAGCATTTTAGAGTGGTTTAGTGAAGGCCATTTTCAAGAATGGTAGAAGAAGGAAGATCACTCACAAAATGGTAGAAGATAGAGTGAACAAGGAGAGCAAAGAAGATGGTGAAGAACGATCTATGTTTTGAAGTAGAGTTCTAATAATGATCCAAGAAGAACCAGCCTCTAAGAGTGGTACCATTAGATTTGTCTTCTGGAGTACTATAAAAATGACTATAAGAACGCCCAAAATGGATCAGCGGTTCACCCAGAGGAGGCAAAAACAAAACTAGACTTTTCTGTGTTGCGACTCGTGAATTAGATGGACTGGGAGCTTTCAATTTTCCTGATCTGTTCGCCCGTCGTGAAAAATTGTTCAACCTTCACAAACATCGCCCAGAAACTTTCTTTTGACTCCGTTTTTTTCTTGTACTATATTTAGCATTCATCCCCTTCCTCTCCAACTCTCTAAGCCCGACTTAGGGGCTCCAAAACCCTAGTTTTTCACCATATTCTTCCATTTCTTCTTCTTTCTTTGTAGATTTTTGTTCTATGTTATGGGTTTTTATTATCTAACTTAGTTTTGTATTTGAGAGCAATTGATTGAAGCTTCTACACCTATGTAGTCAGAACCTCTATTTCACTATTTCTTGAAGCTTTTGTTATTTAGCATTCATGTGTTCTTAATGCTATGTTTTACTTCATTTATGCCATGAGTTTTTTTGATAATATGAAGTGTTTGTATGATTGAAGTGTTAGGGTGTTAGGAAAGTGGCCAGTTTCTTAGCTCATTTGACATGAAAATCCAAGAACACGGATTTAGAACTTCTTGTGTATAATGTGTTGTGATTCTTTCTAGATAAGTATGTTAATGTGGATTGTTCTCATATTTATTATATAAATGCAATGAAAGGTTGAATCTTGAATGTGGTTTCTTCTAGGTTTAGCCTAATGAATGCTTAGACACTGTGTAGTGTTTATAAGTGTTACCAAGCTTGTTGATTCTTTGTGCTCAATGCCACCAATGGGATACTTTTATCCGTTTATCGACTAAAAGAGTCATTACTGAGGTTTGACAAGAGATGTCAAATTCACTCTTGCAAACTACTATCTAAGAAGGATAGAAGATTTATCTTCACAATAAGTAGTACAAGTATTTGATAGGTTGTAAGTTCAAGGATAGATAAGAGGCTTGGAAGTGAAAATCAATTGCACCCAAGGTCCCCGTAATTTATGTTTCATCCTTATTTTAGTATCTTGTTGTATACTTTGCATTATTTCACTGCTTTGCTAGTTATTTGTCTTTAAGTTCATAATTTAAGAAAACCAATAAAAAATCTCCCCCCCAATTTACATGTTTTTATATGTATCTATCTATGTCTATATCTAGTAGGTTATCCGCTTTATATGTTTAAACAATTGAAAAGATTCCTCTTCCCGCGGGTGACCCCAACTTGCCATTATCTACTTAGTTGTAGATAGGAAGCATTTAGGGCTTAAAATAGTAACTTTGAGAGGTACGACGACGATCTCCCAAGGTTTGGCGCCACTGCCAGGGAAGAGGCATTTATTTTTAAGTGTTTGGCCATATCATGTGTGAGTATGTGCTACTTGTGAATATTTGTTAGTTTATTTTTATTGTGGTTTTTAGTTGGTTTGCCATTTTCACTTTGCTTGGAAACGTACTATTCGAGTTCTTGGTGTATGGTTCGTAAGCGATCCTCTTCATAAGAACCCCTGCACTACGACCCTGAGTTAGAGTTGAATTTGAAAAGGGCTAGAAAGATTTCTTTGGAAAGTGTGAATAACACCCCTCCTAGTGACCATTTTTTGGATACTTCTACTTCCATGGAGCAACAAGATGCACACAAAGATAAGAATCCAAGATGAGGAGCTCAACATCCTCCTCTTGGAGGGGCTATTCCTTTGAGCAAGCTATATTGAGGGAGACTATGACCCCCAACCTTGATCAACAATCGATGTGCATAGAATATCCATTGGTTGGACCGACTGGGCACTTAAAGCTGAAGATTGGGTTGATAAACTTGCTACCTATATTTCTAAGTAGGCAAGGGGAAAACGCCAACAAATATCTCTCTGAATTCCACTTTTTGTGTGGTGGTATGGTTCCCCACAGAGTAGATGAAAACCTCTAGAAATTGAAGAAATTCTCATTCACATTGAGGGATGGTGCAAGGGATTGACTCCACTACTTACCACGGTGAAGCATAAAAACTTGGCTTGACATGAAGAAAAAGTTTCTCTCCAAGTACCTCCCGACCTCAAAGTCCATCGCTTTGAATAAAGACATTAGCAACATCCTCTAATGGCATGAAGAGTCATTCTACAACTATTGGGAGAAGTTCAAGAAGCTTCTCTCGAGTTTCCCTTACCATGGCTATTCAGAGGGAGATTTGGTTTACTATTTTTACCGTGGTCTTTTTGATGAGGACCAAAGACTAGTGAAGGGAGCTTGTGGTGGTACCCTTGGGAATAAGACTTTGGCAGAGGCTATGGAGCTCTATGAGAATTTAGCCAAGAAGTCGAGGAGCTTTAGTTTGGGGGCCAATTTGAGAAGGAAAATCCTAACACCACAAGTACTCTTTCCAACAATGGAAATCTCGAGGACCAAGTCTCGCCCCTTAATTCTATGGTGACGCCTTTGATGACCAAGCTCAGAAATGTGCCACATGTAAAATCTTGTGAAATTTGTTCATCGGCGCATCCTACGGACACTTACCCTACTTTGAAAGATGATTATGTGAAGGAGGTGAATGCCGTAGTTTTTCAAGGCAACCAAGGGTATCAAGGCAATCAAGGGTACCAAGGTTATCAAGGCGGTCATGGTTACCAAAATCGACCTTAGAATTTGGGTAATCAAGATCACCCAAATCTCGGGTATGGGAACCCTCAAGGAGGTCAAAATGTTTAACCTTACCACCCTTCTCAACAACAATACCGGCCTCCACAAAACAATTACCCAAGGCTTAAAGATAAGCCCCAAGATCAAGGGGAAAGCTCGGGCTTGTCAAAAGATGAAGTGGTGCAAGCCATTGAAAGGTTGGGTATGTGTGCAGAGAAGGCCAAAAAATTCCAAGAAGAAGCCAAGGCAAGCATAAAAAACTTGGAAAATTAAGTGAGCCAAATAGTACAAGTAGTAAATCAGATGGAGGTACGGGAAAAGGGCAAACTTCCTTCCCAATTGGAAATCACCCGTCGTCAAAATGTGAGTACAATCTCATTAAGGAGTGGGAAAGAAGTGAAGGAGCCTCAAGGAAATATTGTTGTTGAGCGGGTGATTGAAAATGAGGAGGACCTTGAAAGAAGATCAATGAGTTGGTCAATGAGAATGAGAGCAAATGGGAAGAAATTGGGTGGAAACCTTCGTGCCAAGATTGGGATCAAATCCCGAGACCTCATCCCCATATCACAAGAAGTCAAAAGGGAGGGGATCCCTCTCTATGTGCCAGAACCACCGCTTCTGGAGGCATTTAAGGCTAGGAGGACCAATGAAGACAACAAGGACATCTACGAAGTATTTTGTAGATGCAAGGTGAACATTCCACTCTTGAATGCTATAAATCAAATTCCTAGGTATGCTAAGTTTCTTAATGAATTGTGTATCGTTAATAGGAAGCTACAATTGAAGAGTAAGAAAAAGAGTGGAAAGAGTGAATATGTCTCCGCCATGTTTGATGATGCAATGCCTCCTAAATGTGATTATTCGGGAATGTTTACAATCCCTTGTGTGATAGGAGGAAAATGTATTAACATGGCCATGCTAGACTTAGGTGCTTCCATTAATGTGATCCCATATTCCTTGTATGAAAGTCTAGATCTAGACACTTTGCACAAAACCAGGGTAGTTATCCAACTAGCCGATCACTCTAGCACATACCCAAAAAGGTATTGTGAAGGATGTGTTGGTGATCTTTAACATTCCTCGCCAATTTTTATGTTCTTGAAATAGAATAAGGTAATAGTGCTAAACCTATTATCTTAGGTAGGCCAATTTTAAAGACTTCATGGACAATAATTGATGTGCATAGTGGAACATTAGCCATGGAATTTAATAGGCGGAAGATATAATTGGACACTAACAATTCTATCGAGCATCCTAGTAAATACCATTCTTGCCAAACTATTGATGTTGTTAATGATGAAGAGCAAGATGTATTTGAGCCCAAAGATGGTAGTTCCTTGAATGTTGCCTTAGATGAGGATGTGAATTGTGCTTTTATTGCAAATGTTGTTAGTACTAACATGAAGGAAAACAACAATGATGAAGACTTCCTTGAAAAGGAAACCTCCAACAACCCTTGTATATCTACGGGAAAACTGATAAAAGTGGGTTTCCCTCCTTCTCATGTGAAGACTTTGGTGGTAGAGTGAAAACCACCACCGAAAGTTCTTAAATGCTCATCTCTTGGAGAAGGAGAGAAACCCCTGATTGCACATTCAATTGAGATTACCATGGAGCAAAGAAGGAAGTTGTCGAGCATGTTGGAAGAACATGAGGAAACCCTAGCCATGGTACGCCAAGTCTTGTTTGGGAATCATGTGGATCCCACATGTTTTGTCCCGAATCATGGAAAAAAGTCCAATCTTTTTGGTTCATGTTGTGAGTAAACTCCAAGAAGGGGAGTAAGTCGTGCCGACGACGTTAAATAAACTTGGTTTTATAATCCAGATGCCACTCGTGACATTCCGTTGATGTAACTTTATTTATGCTTTATTCATAGGTCTTGCCGACGATGTTAAAGAAACTTGGTTTTGATCGTATTAAATTGCTTATTTTCTTTTGTTTTAGAACAATATTATGATTGGTGTGCATGGTTGTTTTGTAGGAAACACTTGGTTTCAGAGAAAGTTGCAAGGAGAAAAAGTGAGCAAACGGGGTAATACAAGTTCAACTCATGGACCGTGTAGACGTGCATGGTCCATGTATGCTAGAATTTCCAACCAAGGAGATCGGACCAAAGCCCAACTCGCGGACCGTGTAAACGTGAATGATCTGTGACACTCCAGCATATCTCCATCTCCAAATCAACCATCTCTTCCTTACCACCCCCAAATGCTTCCCAAATCTACTTAACCGCAAAGATGACTCGAAACCAATGAGGTACTTCTCCCTTCATGGTGATTTCAATGCTTTACTCGAGTTGTTATGAATTTTAGTGATTGGACTTGCTTGATGAGAGGTTGTGGGTAGACTATGATATAGTGGTGCTAAATTGTTCATTAGTTTTGGGTAGACTATGTTATAGTGGTTGGTAAATTGTTCATTAGTTGTGGGTAGACTATGTTATAGTGGTGGTAAATTGTTCATTAGTTCTCATGATTGTGCCACCAAGGATATGTTTTAGTGTTCATTTCTCGTTGTGGGTATTCTATCATTTTCTCTCCTTAACATGTGTCCTAGTATATGATTACTTGCATTGAGGACAATGCAAACATTAGGTGTGGGGGGGTTAGGGGAATAAGATGACACTCATGATGAGTGGTTTAGTTAGTTGTAATAAATAGCTCTTTTTTGTGGGCATTTTTAATCCAAAAAAAATAATTAAAAGAATCCCGCTAAGTTGAAAACCCGAGAGGGAAACTTAGGCAAAATTGGGGGCCCAGATAGGTTGAAAAATCGAAAGGGAAACCCATTCAAAAATGAGAGGCCAAATGTTGCAGAAAAATGTAAGGGTGAGCCTTAAAAAATGTGTGAAGCTAGGATGAAAACCTGAGAGGGGTCCTAGGCAAAATGAGAGAAAATGAGAGAAATGGAAAAAATTTATGTGTCTCTTGATTTGTCTATTTGGTGGCTTCTTTGGTAGAGTAAACTAGTTTTGCACTTGTATTTTATACCTCACATTTGATTGACATGATGGTTGTTTAGATTATCTTCAACTTTGGGATGTGAGAGTGTGAGGGATTCTTATTTCTAGGGGGTTAGGGTAGTCTAGGAATATGATGTTGAATGTTTTGGGGAAACTTTTGCATGCTAGCTTACACTTAGATCTTTGCTTGTTCTTGTTTACTCGAGGACGAGTAAAGGTTTAAGTGCTGGGAGGTTTGATAGGACGTCAAATGCATGTACTTTCTAAAGCATTTAACATCTCTTTTGTTATCTTTTTGTTGGATGATTCCTAGATATAGGTAGGTTTACATCATAAGGGGTTTAGATGACCGTTTTTGGTTTTCATATATAAATTATTCATTTTGTAACCTATTTATAGTCTAATGGATTTTTGGTCCTTACAAGCGTCTAGATTCCTTTTTGTAAGCTTAATTTGTATATTTCTCGTAAGCACTTCAGATTGATTTAGTGAAGGTCATTCACAAGAATGGTATAAGATTGAAGGCCACGAGCAATATGTGGTAGAAGAAAAGTACAAAAATTGAAGAATGAAGACCAATCGGCCGATGCGAAGACTGACCGGCTGGGTGATGAAGAACCGGGCGCGCAGGCAGCGCCCTTAATGGCACACTGCGTGATGAAAATTGGGCCTAGTGCAAGTCTCCAGTTTCCTATCGCGCGCTCGGCGCATCCCTCTGAGCGGCTGTGCGCTGGGCATGAGCTAGTGATCAATGTCCGTGCAGTCCGCGCCTGCACTCGCGCGCTAGCCCTCCTCGGAAGACACGAAGTAAGGACAGTCAGTTCCCCATCGCACACTCGGCGCATCCCTCCAAGCGGCTGCGTGCGGTGTCTCGGCTAGCGCACGTGCACCATGCTTTGCTCTCTTGCGACGTGCTCCATGCCACCGCGCCATGAAGCGTGCTAGCCACCCCTGCTGGCTCCACCCTTGCACTTGTCCACACCTCGCTCCAGCTTCGCCGTCTCGTACGCCTGCGCGCCCAACGCGTGGCCAATGCGCCTGACTCATTTTCTCCCCCTATTTTCATACCATAAATTCCCCAAACCTTATCCTATCTTTATATCTCTTCTCTTGGCCGAAAATCCCTCATTCCAAACACTAGGTTCTTCATCTTTTCTCTCTTTATTTCTCTATGAATTTGTCTATGAATGTTAGTATTTATTTTTTGAAGCTAAACTTAGTCTTGGGAACAATTGATTAAGGCTTCCAAACTCATTTCTTGAGAACTCTATTTATCTATTTGGTACTCTTGCTATTGTGCACTTATGAAGCGTTGAACGTTGGTAGTTGGTATCATTAATGGTATTGGAAGTTTGATTATATGAAGTGCTTGTATGATTGTTTGTAAGGGTTGGGAAAAAGTGGCTAAGTTTCTCCTCTTGTGATATGGAATCCAAGAGCATGAATTAGAACGTCTAATGGTGTTGATGTGTTGATAACTGCTAGATGAATGTGATAATGTTAAACTCTTTGTCATATTTGTTTATTGTATCAAATAGGAGAGATCTATGAACGATGAACGTTCTTGACCAATCTTGTGTAAATGCATGAATTTGTTCAATGCTTAGACACAGTGTAGTGTTTATAAGTGTTACCAAGCTTGTTGATTCTTCGTGCTTAACTCCATTAATGGGACACTTTTAGCTATTTATCGACTAAAGGAGTCATTAGTGAGGTTTGACAAGAGATGTCGAATTCACTCTTGCAAGCTACTATGTAAGAAGGATAGAAGATAAGAGGCTTGGAAATGGAAATCAATTGCACCCAAGGTCCTGTAATTTGTGTTTCATACTTATTTTAGTATCTTGTTGTATGTTTTGCATCCTTACATTGTTTTGCTAGTTGTTTGTCTTTAAGTTCATAATTTAGGAAAACCAACCAAAAATCCCCCCTCCCCCCATTTACATGATTTTATATGTATCTATCTATGTTTATATCTAGTTTGTTATCCGCTTTATATGTTTAAACACTTGAAAAGATTCCTCTTCTCGTGGTCGATCCCGACTTGCCATTATCTATTTAATTGTAGATAGGAAGCATTTAGAGCTTAAAAATAATAACTTTAAGAGGTACGACGACGACCTCAGGCCTCTAAAAAAACATCAAATGCTTCTTGGTAATTCTTTTGGGTACACGACTGGTAATTACTAGATGAATCTCCTTCATTTTCCAAGTCATTTATATAGAGGTTTTGGGTTTGGGGTAGGATTTTAGTCGGAGGGTTGTGGTGGTGCTGGAGAACGGATTCTAGTGGTGTTTACCATAAAAAAAAAATAAAATTGTCCCCATAGACTGTTCTATTGATGTGGTTACAACCTTGAACTAATATTTACAATGAAATACAACCCTCTTGTTGGTGTGTGATCTGCAAAAAAAGGTCCCAGAGTTTATCCTAGGATGATTCTCTAGCGCTTAAGTCTGGTAGAATTTTGGTATTGCTTGATAGAGAATGATTGAATACTTTTCACTAATTACCTAGAAATAAATTTTCCTTTATTGTATTTATAGGTGTACCTAAGTCCAACACTCCTAAATTGTGGGGGACCTTGATATCGTGGCACATACTTCTCATGGGCTATTTCATCATCGTTGTAACGACATGTCTTCCCAAAGAAACGAAAGTTTCCATATCCCCCGATCTTTCAGTTTTCCTTATTGAAATGGGTCTGATCTTTCGACTTGTTCTTGGGCCTTGTGGTAAAGGTATGTGCTACATCATCATTCAACCGACATCCCCACTACAACCATCCCAATTGTCATTTTCCTCGCCACCTTCCCACACTTTTCCTCCCTACCACCACTTTGCACTTGTGATTAACACCAAACACAATCAACTTTCATGTTATCACCACTATCATCATCCACCATGACACCACTACTATCAATAATTACCTTTCAACACCACCATTTACAATCACTAGATTAACCTTCCCTTTTATCACCAAACTCCTTTTACCGCCACACTACCAAACACCTACCATCACCAATGCTCATCATTATCATTATCCTCATGACACCACCAGTATCACTATCACCCGCATAAGTCATTCTCCTCTTATTCGTCACCAACATAATCAACATTGTTAAGTCCTAATAAATAAAATTTGCACATGATATTTTTTAGCGAATCCCAACAATAAGATCCAAAATATTTAATATATGAATGCAAATCTCAATATTCCATTACTCTCAATCGAACACATTACTATGAAACAAAATGTGCACCAATACGCAGAGGTGGACTTTTGTAGGTGTCGAGGATGGCACATGTCGCCCTCAATATTTTATAATAAAATTTGACCGGTCAATTTTTTATTAATGTGAACCCCCTTAATTTTCCCCTGAACCTATCATATGCCCCAAATATCCTATAAACTCACCTTCATCCACCTTTGTAAATCCTGCAAAATCATCTCCAAGCAACTGCAATCGGTTGCTCCGCTTGACAACTGCTATCTAGTCATGTGTCTAGCATAACTCGATAATTGTTCGACAACTCCCGCCTTCTACTCTGCCGGACGCCGAGCGTATACCACTACTCGAGCTTGGCGTTGGATGAATACCTCTAGCTCAACGTTAGACGTTATTGTAGCGTTTTGTGTCTCACTTGCTCCACAGAGCCACAAACCATCAATTGAAAAGAGCTATCAGGTAGGCATTTTCTTAATCTCTTAAATACGTCGTGTGCTCAAATTAACGTGTGCTAAAAGGTTACATTGGTATGCGTAATATTTTTTTTAAGTCTTTTAAGGTTATGCATGATTTTGATAGTAAGATATTTTGACGAGTATTTGATTGCAAGATATTTTAGTTAAGATTTGAATTTTTTCTTTTTTTGGATACATAATCTAATCTTTATTAGAATCACAATGATGCATTATTTAACTTGTACATAAAGGTCTTTTTTAGAAACGCATGAGCCATTTTAGAATTTTGAAACGCACCTTATCTTTGAAATTCTGAATCCTCCTTGACAATACTGATGAAGAGAAAGAAATAAATGACACTCCAATTTTCAAAATTAACAACTGCATTATAACTATCAATTTTAAGTATCATTTATGAAAGAAAGGATTTTCTTACAAGCTTGTCAAGATAGAAGAATGGTTGACTCTTAACCCTTCCAAAAAGGAATCGTCTACTACAGATCCAAATCTCATTTTCTTCCAAATTATAGCCCAGCAGCCAGGTTAACAACTTTTGATTTTATTTTATTTTTGAAATAACACCACCTGAATCATGCTTGTAAATAAAGCCTGAACTATACAAGCGGATAGGGGCTTAAATGCTCTGGTTAGGAAAACTTAATTGACCCCAGCCGGGAAGGCATAGTACGTACTTTTGCCTTTTAGTCCTTTTCCTTTTCTCGCTCGCTCTCACACACACCAATGCTCCAATTTAATGCTTTACATTTCCCTTTTCCCTATTTAACTTTTACATCTCCCTTCACCGTTACCACCACACACCAAAAGACCCCCAAATTTGTACCGCAATGGCAGCGATCTTGAACACACAGGCCAGCCGAGGGCTCCCGCTCTGTCTCTCCGGGATCGCTCATCCTGTTGACCTGCACAAGGAGTAATGATGATAGCAATCCCCTCTCATTTTAGACTGTTTTTCCTGCTTTTTAGTGCAGTTTTTTCACTGTGATTTTTCTTGGAATTGAGCTGATTAGGATGGAGGATCATGATCGGAGGAGAAAGTGGTTGAAGGAATCGAGGCTGAGAGGCGCTGGGAGGCGGTTGCATGCAGGAGCTCCGAGTCAAAGGAGCGGTGAAGATGTTGGTCAAGAGAACAGATCGGGCGAAGCTGCTGAAGATCTGGCCGCCGTTGTGCATCTACTGCGTAGCTTATCGTTCGTCTCTCTCTCTTCTTGTACTGCCAAGGCGGCTTAGCTAAGAAATAGGATTCAAGATCCCTTGATTTTATTCCCATGTGCTTTAGCTGATTAGAGTACTTTTGTTTGAATGGAATCTTTCTTTTGGGTCTTTTTGTTGCTTAATCTGGGAACAAAAGCTGTTGGGCAATGGGTATGCTTTTCTTTTTCTTTTCAAAATGCTAAAATTGGAAATGGAAAGGAGACGGTGGAGTTCTGGGCGGAGATGGGGCGGCGGAAGGAGGCGGGGAACACTAAGTAGTGATGATCCAGTGTTGAGAGCTGAACCTCGGGGCTTTGTCGTTTGCGGTAGCAAATCTGCCAGCTGGCGAAGTGGGGCCCGTTGTTTGTTGTTACAGGTAGAATTACTAGGATTAATGGCGTTAAGAGGGTCATCTCCACTTGCTTTTCAAAATTTAGGCGCTTGGTCTGTTTTGGCTATTCCTTATTTCGCACAACATTAAATGATCCTTAATGACTCATTACAATAAACCCAATGGAACTGTCTCGAAGAGTAGGTGTTGGGAAGGTGCATTTAGTGTGATGGTATTGGGAGGGTCAAAGTCGGAAAGTATTCAGAAGATACAACTTAGTTGACATTAAGAGTGTTTTATTTAGGGCAAAATAGATCCTATATTTTGGAGGTTTGTGCTAATACGGCCTTTTGAAGTTGAAAAGCGCTATTATAGCCCTACGTTTTGCATCAGAAGTGCCGATATAACCCTGTGGCACTATTCCGGCATTGATTTAATAATTTTCGGCATTGATCAAACCTAAAATGACTAAAATATTCCTAGTCTTAAACCTAATAATATAATGACTAAAATACCCCTACATCATTCTTCTTCATCATCTCCATGACCACAACCATGGCTGTTCCGCCACCACCTCCGCCGCACCACCACCTCCACCGCCGCTTCACCACCTCCGCCGCCTACCACCGCCGGAATCTGGATTTCCGTCGCCACCACCGCTCCGCCACCTCCGCCACTGGAGTTCACCGGAATCTGGCAAAATTCCTTGGGCAAACCTACTCCAATCCTCCTCCACTAGTTTGAAATTAACCCACTCCTAACTCTACTGAATAGAATTCCGATTCCTGAAGAAAAAAAATGTTGAAATCCAGCAACAAATCTAGAAAGCTCAATCTGTAACACAATAACAAAATCCAGCAACAAAATTCTAATTCCATCTGTAACACAGTAAATAAAAATCTCAATCCCTACACCACTTCTTCCTAGCACCTTCATTTCACATGAATTACTGCGAACCTACCTCGATGCCGCCTGATGCCTCGATGCCGCCCGATGCCTCGACACCGCCAGATGTCTCGACGCCTCCCGATGCGGCGCCTCAATTTTGGGCCCGATGCGACGCCTCGATGTGGTGCCTCGACGATGCGATGTCGCTGATGCGACGCTTCAATTTTGGGCCCAATGCGACGCCGCCGATGCTACACCCGATGCGACGCCCCGATGCCTCGATGTGGTGCCTTGACGCCTCGATGCGATGCCTCCATTTTGCGCCACCGTCCAGACGAGTCCGACCCAAGCTAATAGCGAATTTTGGGTCGAAACAGAGAAGAAAAGAGGAACATAGAAGAAGAAGAAAAGAGAAGAAAATAGAAGAGGAAGAAGAAACGAACAGAGAAGAAGGAACGAACAGAGAAGAAGAAGAAAAGAGAAGAAAAGAACAGAGAAGAAGAAAAGAGGAAGAAGAAAGAGAAGAAGAAAAGAGCAGAAGATAAGAGAACCGTGGTTTAATTGTCTTTTAACATTTTTTAATTTTTTTAAAACAGGGGTATAATAGTCATTTTATGTATTTCCGGCCAAATTCAGGCCTCCAGAGTTATATTAGCACATTTTAGCAAAATACAGGGTTACAATAGCACTTTTCAACTTCACAGGGTCATATTAGCACAAACACTCAAAACATAGGGTCATTTGAGCACTTTACTCTTTTATTTACTAGGCATTCAAAATTTACCTACTCCAAATGAGGCAAATTTACTAAGTAAACTTAAGGCATTCAAAATTTATTCGGGGTATGTAAGTTTATGAAGCAAATTAAAGAAAACAGGCAATAGAAAATGAATATTTGAAAATGTACTGAATCTTGTTTTACACCACCTATCCTTTAGATGAGATTATTTTATGATTGATGTAATTCATGGGATACTTTGATGTTCAAGTCTATTTGTTGCAATGAGATTCATATAATTTTGATTTTTTTAAAAAAATGTATCTTGAAATTTATATAACTACAATTTGATGCTAAATATTATTAAAACGAGAATTTTCCTAATTGATCCAACCGTTAGACGGTAGTCTTCCTCTTGAAATGAGACATTCCAAATGAAATGTTCATCATAAAAAAGTGAAACACTCAGAAATGGAAAAAAAAAAGAAAAAATTAAAGAGATAATATTAAATTTCTGAATTTGTTTGGTTCAACATTAGAAATATAATCAAACTCTCTAACACTTTCTTTGTAAATGTTTGATTAAATAATGGAAACAATTTTTAATTTTTATAATTTTCTTTGGAGAAAACCTCCTATTAGACCGACTTACTCTTAGACCAGACCCCTAGCAAATCTCCTTTCTATAGTTTTTAGTATTATGTCGTATGATGTTTTTCAAAGTTAATACTTGTGTTTTTAGTAGCTAAATCTATTGGATTGTGTATTAGATTGAAAAAACTTTTCAGTCTTCAAAAATGATGATTCTGAGGAAGGTGCTAGTTTTGGGGAAAGTAAAAAAATGGTGGTGACCGAGTACGTAGACTACTTTTTGGAGCCATTCCAGACTTTGGACATGCAGAACCTCTTATGCCTCGACCTCTGTGTGTATGAAACAGAGGTTGTGCAAATTTTACTCTAACCTCAACCTCCTAGACACCTTTGACTATGATAATAAAGTGAACAAGAAGAGACACATTGTTAGTTCCGAGACTATAAAAAAGGCCATAGGGTGCCTGATCAAGAAGGAGACGACCGCAGTGCGTCGCTTGTATTTTAGGGACAGTTGGCCAAGGGAAAGAAACAACTCCAACTACCTGTACCATAACCCTGTAGCGGAAAAATACTTCAAGTGTGACGAGACTGCCATTGATGATCCCAAGAAAATCAAGATTAGAACTCTCTGAGCTGAAAGAGAGCATGGTGTATGAGCTCATCGTTAAAAACTTGATCTTGGCGGGTTATCCTACACAGTGCACCATCAATGGCCTCATGTTATTCTTCCACATAGCTGAGAATGAGCGGATCGATCCTAGTTTCACCATCATCAGTAAGATGAAGATGGTCTTTGTAAGAAAGAGGAGCAGAAAACTCTCGTACAGAAACCTCATCACCAAGTTGCTCCAATATGAGGATGTTCCGCTTGAATTCATTGCCTGATTCTTTCGATGTACAATAATTAATAGTACTTGTGAAGAAGTATTGGGGGTGGGAAGAATGGCTTGTGGATCATGTAGAGGGCTCCTGCACCTGTGGAAGCACAACCAGCACCCAATAGACAACCCTAGAGGTATAACGATGGGTTTAACACTAATTTGATTTTTGTATTTCATGTGTTTTAATATATTTTATGAAATTTAAACACTCTTTTATGTTTTGTATATCTACACCTATGTTGTTGAGGATAATATGGGGTAGAATTCTCAATGAGGTGCTGGAAGTGAAAGACATGGTTTTTGGCTAGCGGTGTGACTTGGACAAGGTCATGATGCATTTGGGGATTGATGAGTCAAGCAATGCTTCATACTTCATTGAAAGTGAGGAGTTAGTCGCCAGAGTGCAATCTTAGCAACCTAAAGATTTGTCGCACGCTGAAAATGGTGGAGGTTAATCGAACAAGTCAGGGAACTCAAATGCAGATGAGAGTGGAGATGCCGACCACGAGGATGACTCCGGATCTGAAGATGAAGATGAAGATGAATGATTGATTTGAATTAAATGATATTTTGGATGTTTGGATTTCATTAAGGTTGTTTTGTAACACAATATTAATACTTTACTTTTGTTTATCGTATTTTTATGACAATTTAGTTCTTTATGACTTTACCATTTGTTAATGACTATAATGTTAGTTTATGACTGTGTGTTGTTTGGTTGTTGTAGATTCAAAGGTGTTGGTAATTGGTTGAATCACCCAATATAAAATCTGGTTCTTTTCAAGTAACAAAATCTACTCAATAAAAGTTCTAGCTCATAACCGAATTTGGAAACATGTGTGTCTGCATTCGATTGTTACCGATTAGTCAACGACATATCATCGAAATTGGTCGTACTTGACCAAAGAGACGTCAAAGATGCACTGCTAAGCCTTTGTCCACCCTCGAAAAATGGGCGACATCGATCTTTTCTATCATTGAGCCACTGTCTACCCTGAGTGAAACAAGACATACATTTCTAGTTTGCCTTTGGCCCTATGTAATCGATATCGACTACATGTCGCTTAAGGTTTTGTATAGTTGTTAACACCAAGCCAACATCACAGTGCATCTCTCTTGTCTTTCCATCGTCCATAGCCGACCATTTTCTGATATTGGTTAGCATTTAGTATAAACGACATGTCACCCACGTGAATCTGATGTCGAATAAGGAATATTTTTAACCTTGGTTAAATGAAAATTGAGGTAAAAAGATTACTTTTTACCCCATTTATAAAATACTGAGATAATAATTATTTTTACTTCCATTTCTTTAAAAATTGAGGTAAATGAACTTTTTACCTCATGTTTCCATAATTTTCCAAATAACCAATGTAAAAGGGATGAAGTAAAAGGGATGAAGTAAAAGATCCATTTACTAGTAGTGAACGTTCACACCCACCAAACATCATGGCAGCTCCGTCGTGGTCGACGACACCGATGACCTACGCCAAATCACTGAAGTAACCTGTTAATCCCTCGTCGCAAACAACAACCCCTTGATCTGCATCCCCTCTTTAGCTATAAGGGTGGGCTTTCTATTCTTTACCCAGAGAGTGAGGTAGACATCCTCTCAACCCCCTTATCAAAAGCCCTCATAGGAAAATTTAGCGGAGTCTGAATGACAATGGAGATCATCCGCAAGCAAATCCAAACTATTGGATTCAAAGGCTAGGCACATCTCGCATCAATGGACAATTTTCATGTTCGAATAATGCTTGACCACGATGAAGACTACAACAAATGATGGCTTAAAAGGATATGGTCGATTGGAGGCAGCATTTATGAGAGTCTTGATATAGGCGAAATGATTCAATTTGAATCGTCGTTTGTCCCAGTTTGGATCACAGTGGAGTTTCCACCTCTGTATTTCTTCCACCCTAAAGCCCTAATCACCATCGAAAAATCTCCAGGTGAGTTACTCTTTTCAAACACACCCAATATGAACGTAACTAGGCCTTCTACAATAAGGTTATGTGTAGAGATGGATGTGTCAAAGAAAAACCAAAAAAAATAAAATAAATCAGATCGGGTTCTATAACTCACGACAAGGCCGACAATATAGAGTGTGAAGATTTTCCTGAATATTGCTACAAAAAAAGGGCTATTAGTTGGGGCACTCTAAATCAAAATGTAATGATATTAATCTCCTTGCGAAAACTCTGAATTGCGGAATTAAAAATCTTTGATCGAATGAATGGATCTGCAAACCCTCACCAAGTCGCACAAAATTCAAGAACCTAGCCCTCAGGATGCTCTCAATCTCGACTCGTTCTCTAACTAGCCCACAAGATCAGATCACAAGGTTTATTGGTACTTAATTAACCCTCTGGATTAAGCAACAATGAAGATAACTCGCAAGCAAAAAGTAAGTACTCAAAAGGTTGTATATTTGATTTATAAAAGTGTTAAATAAAATCATGAATGACCTCCCCTATTTATAGGGTATAATTCGGCCAGTACAAATAGAAATTGGAATGACTTATGACAGATTTAAGAAGTTAAAGCCATATTTAACTAGAATACCTAAAATAAATGACTATATTCTTCAAGATAAATCTTGAATGAACATTGCATTATCTAATCATACCAAATCTAATTCTAATCAAATCAAAATTGAATATTCTAAATCCTAAAATAAAGCATTGCCGAAATTAAACTTTTCTAACGCCAACATGACTGAGTTAATGAGCCATATTCTAAAATAAAATAAATTACAAATGATTACACTAGCTCATTAAAAAATTCAGTGAAAAAAAAGTATAGTGCTATCCTACTAAAAAAAAAACTTAACTAAGAAAGCTATAATAAATGACATTTTTAACATCGTGCCACGTAAAGTTAAAGAGATTATGGCTAATAGGAAGATAGCTTCTGGTAGAAATCGATATCCTGCTAGGAAAATTTACAATGTTGTCGAAGTTAAGAAAGTGGTTATGAAGAGAAAAACTCCTGGTGTTGATGATAACACGGTTAGGCAAAAAAATATGGAAAAGGTTTACAGGAAAAAACATGTCTATGATATTGCTTGGAATTCAAATATTCAAGGGTAGTATTGACAAACAACTGTTGATGTTATGAGACCTACTAACAGAATTGATTCTGAATTGTTCAATAGTCAGAAATCTGTGATACATGTTTCTGATGATATTCTAAAGATGAGAACTGATGCAATTATTGTTCAATCCTTTAATGATAAATGTATGAGGACTGATGCTATAACCAAAGATAGCCATAATGTAATCCATTCCCGTCATGCTAAAAAAAAAAACAGACAAAAAAAAGACAAACCTTTGCTAAAACTACTGTCAATACTGCTCTTCAAATCCCACAACCCCACCCTATCCTAATCCCGCAGCTATTGAAAACTTTTCACCAGAACAACGCCACAAGCCTCTGTCCCCAAAAATCCCTACCATGAACATATTCTCAACAATACTTGAGCCTAGTATTAAGAAACGTAGATATTAATTATAATTGTGATTATATTTTATTTTTTTTTATTTTGTACATGTATTCTGTACCACTATATAATGTACTCTAAGATCATGAATAAAAATACATATTATTATCCTTATTTTTTACATGGTACCAGAGCCTAAAATCCTGAAACCCTGAAGAAAATTTTCCTGCCTTCATCGAGCTCCATCCGCCGCCACCGTTCAGCCGCACGTATCTTCCACGCGTCGCCTTCCAGCCGCCCGTGCCACTCACCGATCTTCGTCCGTCGACTGTCGCCGTTCTCCGCCAACAGTCCGTGATCGCCTAACGTCGTCTGCTGCCCAAATCAGTCTGCGAGTTACTCTCACGCGCCGACACCAAAGTCCACGCTGTTCGCACACGCACCGTCGAGCCGTTTGCCCATCGATCTAATCCACCACCGATCTACCAATTTACCGCTAATCTGTACCTGATTTTGCACTATTTCTGCCTCTGGAGTTATTCCCGATGAACAGACTCGCATTGATGCTGAGGCTGAAGCTACTAAGCTTTAGAACATGAATGGCTATGAGGTAATTGGAACTTTACTGAAATAGTTGCAGTTGCAATACGAGCCTAAGTCACCCGTACATGTTGGTCGTTCATCGAACGATCCCTTCTTTATTAGCTCTTCCGACGGTCCTGGTTTGGTTATCACACCCACCATCCAGAAGGGTTAAGAGAATTACCTTGAATGGTCTGATGGAATTTGCTGTGCTATGCTTTCCAAACACAAGATTGGGTTCATTGATTGATCCATTACCAAACCCCTGGATGATCATGCTGATGCTGCTAATTGGTATAGAGTTAATGCTACTCTTGTCTACTGGATCTTACAGACCTTAAATCCGGCATTGAGATGTTCTACAAGCACCTTTGCCACAGTTAAGGGACTGTGGGATGACCTGAAGACACGTTTTACCCTTGGAGATGGTATGAAAATTCTGCAGATGCGTGAAGATATTCAGAACTGTTGGCAGAATGGTCAGACCATCGCCATTTATTTTGGCAATATGAAGAAGCTGTTTGGGGACCACAGTTCTCTGCGGTCTCCTTTAGTTGGCTCTTGTGAAGCTTGCAGACCGCTGTGCACCTGTAACTTTGGTAGTCGTGTCCTCTAAGAGAGAAAAAGATTTGATCTGTCAGTTCATCTCTAATCTTGATGAGGGCTATCACACCTTGCAATCACATATTATGAGTCTTGATCCACTACCACCAGTCATGCGTGTCCATGCGCTTGTTACCCAGGAGGAGAATCACCGAGCTATCATCCGATCTTGTGAAACTTCTTCTGACTCAATGGCATATGCCGCACGATGCCCACTACCTACGGGTTCTTCGATAGTTATCCTTACTTCAGCTGATCGCAAGAATCTCATTTATACGCATTGTCATTGCAAGGGTCACGATAAAGCTTCTAGTTTCCAGCTCACAGGCTATCCAGAATGGTACACAAAGATGAGGGAGAAAACCAATGCCACCAAGAAGATGGCGTTTGCTGCTCAGCCAATCGCTGCCGCCGGCCCTAGGGTTCCCGCCGCCGCGGCCCGTTCACCTCCACCTCTGTTCACCAGCGCTGCCATTTTGGCGACAGAGTTTGCGGCAGTGGCCTCCAATGGTAGTGCCCCCACCCGATCTGATTTTGACCCTGCTCTGTCTGATGACCAATGGAGCACGACCATGCATGTATTTAATCAGTTTAATTCTCTGTTTGGCCATGGGTCAGGTAAGTCTACTTTACCTTGAATTCTTGATTCGGGAGCCTCATATCACTGACCAGTTACAAGGGTTTTCTTATTGATATTACGATTGCTATCGATACCGCAAATGTTATATTTCCTAATGGATCTGTGTGTCTACTACACAATATAGTTCTATTTGCTTTGGTAATTCACCCTTAATCATGTGCTATGCATACTTACTTTGCGATGCAACTTATTATCATACTCTAGATTGTTATATGCATTACAGTGTCTAGCTTTGTTTACTGGAAATTATTTTCATTTTATAGAAAATCAGTACGAGGACTGTGGTTTGCATGGGTGAACAGTAAGAGTGGGGGTTATTGGCTTCGTCTGCTGGATACTCGTGTTCGTCCTCCTGTCCTGCAGCTTTTTTGATATTTGCTTCTATGTCTACTTCTGATTTATGGCATCAGCGCCTTGAACATCCTTCCTCTACGGTGTTGTCTTCTGTTCTTTCTATTGATTTTAGCACAAATAATACTTATGTTCCTCACTCTGTGTGTTATAGAGCAAAACAGACTAGACATAGTTTTTCTTTGAGTTCTTCAAATGCTAGTTCATTGTTTGAACTAATACATTGTGATGTTTAAGGTCCTTATAGAACACAATCTTCTAGTGGTGAATTTTATTTTTTAACAATAGTTGATGATTATTCCCGAGCTGTTTGGGTTTATTTATTAGTTGCTAAGTCAGATGTAGCCTCTAGACTTATGGAATTTTGCGCTTTGGCCAAGAACCAGTTTGGGCGTCCAGTGCTGCGTGTCCGGGTTGATAACGGTACTAAATTTCTACCTTTGAGATTATATTTTTCTGAATCTGGGATTATTTTTGAGATATCTTTGGTTGATACACCACAACAGAATGACTTTGTTGAATGGAAGCATCGCCATTTGTTGAATGTGGCGTGTGCTTTATGTTTTAAAGCTAATCTGCCAATTGATTTTTGGGGAGAATGTGTTCTTACTGCTACTTATTTGATTAACCGGACATCAACAAAACATCTCAATGGTCGCACACCATTTGAGATGCTCTGTGGACAAGCTCCAAACTGCCAACCTTTGAGGGTGCTTGAATGCTTTTGTTTTACTGCTTATGTTCCCAGATTCCGTGACAAGTTTGCTCCAAGAAGTCGACGATGTTTGTTTCTTTGTTATCATGCTAGAAAGAAAATCTATCGCTTTGATGACTTGGAATCCTGCACTTTCTTCAACAGTTAGGATGTCAATTTTTTTTGAGACCAATTCTCGAATGCAGTCACTCTAACACGGCCTCATCAGTGAATCCCGGTGGTGCCACCACCTCACCGTCGGCATCACCTCCGTTGTCGGAGGAGTCATTCTCACCGATTGTTGCCCCGTCATTGCGCTAGTCGCAGCTTTGTCTTTGCAGTTAAATTTGACAATCAGCCCCGACCTCCGACCACATTCTTTGCTGGTTCGGATCGACGATGCGCAACCCAAGTCGATGCTGCCACACAAACTTCACACGCCACCAACGCATGTCGGCCACGCATCTCTGGACCCGATGCCTGCATCACCGCTTGACGCGACGTCTCCAGCTCCAGACTCTGCCATCTGCCTCCTACCTCCTCCCCGACAGAGAGTCCACAATAGTTGACCTCCATCTTACCTGGATGATTGTGTCTGTGCTGTTACTACTAAAGAAACCCCCCTGCTACGATCACTCCTGCGCCATTACTATCTTCAGGTGTTCTCTATCCTCTTACTGATTATGTAAATTGTGATAAATTTTCTAGTATGCATCCTAGATTTTTTGGTGCAGTGACTTCTAGTTCAGATTCTACTACTTCTTCTGAGGCATCGAAGTATGCTCATTGGAGAGATGTTATGACTGATAAGATCACCACGCTTAAGCGCAATTAGACATGAACGATGACTCCTCTTCCTCAGGATAAGGCTGCAATTGGTTGCAAATGGGTTTATAGTACTAAGTTTAATTCTGATGATACTATCGAGAGTCATAAAGCTTTCCTAGTGGTTCTTGGCAATCGCCAGATTGAAGGGATTGACTATACTGAGACATTTGCTCATGTTGCAAAGATGAGTTTGGTTCGCCTTTTCCTATCTGTTGCAGTTATTCGTGGTTAGGAACTGCATCAAATGGATGTGTATAATGTTTTTCTACATGGTGATCTGAATGATGAATCCACCTGGCTATCTTGCGCCCCCTAGACATGTATGTCGCCTTCACAAATCTCTTTATGGTCTTCGCCAAGCTCCTCTCAATTGGTTTTCCAAACTGGCTCAGGCTTTGCGTGCATTCGGATTTGTTCGGAGTAAAGCAAGTTACTCTTTTTTTACATTCTCCCATGGTTCGGTATCTTTGCATGTACTTGTTTATGTGGATGATTTGGTTATTGCTGGTAGTTCTCCGTCGCTTATCTCTGAATTCAAGAAATACTTAAGCTCTTGTATTCACATGAAAGATCTTGATCTACTTAAGTATTTCTTGGTTATAGAGATTGCTAGAAGACCGGATAAGATGTTTCTTTCACAACGAAAATATGTCCTGGACATTTTATCTGACACAGGTTTATCTACTTCTAAACCGACTGACTTTCCGATAGAGCAACAACACAATTTGGCGCATGTTGAAGGTTTAATTTACCATGATCCTGAGCAATACCGTCGCCTGGTTGGGCGTCTGTTCTACCTCACCACCACTCGTCATGAGCTCAGTTATTCAGTTAATACACTTGCCTAGTTCATGAAGTCTCCTTGTGTTCCTCACTGGCAAGTTGTAGTTCGCGTATTGCACTATTTGAATAGTCATCCTGGTCAAGGCTTATTTCTCTCTTCACGTAGTGCGTTACAATTGACTGCTCACTATGATTTTTATTGGGCTTCTTTCCCCATTACCGGCATTCTCTTTCCGGATACTTTGTGATGATTGGCGATTCTCCAATTTCTAGGAAGACTAAGAAGCAACTTGCAGTTTCTCGATCGTCTGCTAAAGCGGAGTATCGTGCTATGACTATTACCTGTTGTGAATTGTTATGGCTTAAGTCTTTGCTTAAAGACTTGAGGGTTGCACATACTACTCCTATGCATTTATTTTGTGACAGTCAATCTGCTCTTCATATTGTGGCAAATCCAGTGTTCCATGAACGACGAAGCATATTGAAGTTGATTGTCATTTTGTCCGGGATCTTGTGCAGTCTGGTACTATCGTTACTCATCATATCCACACTTCAGATCAACTTGCGGACTTGTTTACTAAAGCTCTCGGTCGTAGCCAGTTTTATTCCTTACTTGGAAAGTTGGACATTTCTGATTTCCATGCTCCAACTTGAAGTGGGGTATTAAGGAATATAGATATTATTTGTGATTGTAATTAGATTTTGTTTCCTTTTTCTAGCTTGTACATGTATTCTATACAACTATATAATGTACCATGTGATCATGAATACAAACACACATTATTACCCTTATTTTCTACACCATGGACTCCAAATAATCATGTCCATTCACGGGCAACAAAACAAGGAACAACCAGAAAAAGAAATAAGTATAATTTTGCAACAGAAATAAGCAACAACCTGCAAAAAAAAACAGGCTACTCAGGAAGACCAAGAGATTGAAGGGAGGATCAGTTTAAGCTTATTCAAGATGATCAACCTAGACAGTATGATCACTTTTAGGAACCTGATCACATCCTAGTCGATCTTGATCATCCTCAGAACAAACAAGACCATTAGGACTTGGAAGAGCTGGGATTTGACTTCACCACAAAGTGACAATATGATAGTTCACTTTGTGGACGATACAAGTCTCTTATCTCTTTCTTCCATTTCACACATCTCCATTAGTTCTAAACTTGTCTCTTTAACTCATATTAACTCTACACTTTCCAATATGCTGGTTCCTCATCAAAATGCTTTCAATGCCAAATGAAGCAAATTCATCAGGAGAATCAAGTTCAGGAGCGATGGAATGAAGAAGTATCAGAAGATGAAGATAATAGATCTAGAAACTTCTTCAATGCCCTAAAATTAGAGGGGTCAATTGGGCGAGATTGGGAAGAAATGAGATGGGAAATTAATAAATGGTAATTAATGAGATCGGGTATTAAATACACGTTAGCTTTTGGGATTGGGCGGAATGATAATGATTATGTTAATGTAAAATTTTTATCCCAATGGGTCCCATTTTATGTTAGCTCAATGGGAACCCAACAAAATACCCAAAATTACCCAATTAAATGCATATGTAATATTTAACATAAAAATTACTATAATTCACAAATTATACATCTTTAACGCATGTATAAATCATTAGCCTAATAGTTCGGTGTTATTAAACAGACCGTCACCCATTCACATGTTTAAATTATATTCTAATCTACCACAGGACAGGGTACAATTCGTGTCCTTTCATTTTATTTCTACAACACTTAAGACCATAAATGAGTCGAGTTGAACCCGAACAACCACTAATTCGAATTCAGCTTGTTTAAAATATCTCGAATTCCAACTCGACTCAAACTCGTGCGAACCTGTAGTATATTGGCTTAAGCTCGAGTTCGAATGAAATTAGTTTGAATCGAGTTTGATTTTGAGTGAAATTAATTTGATTCGAGCTCCATTTTGATTTTGCACTAGAGTCATGATTTATATAATATTCTTTTAATATATATTTTAATATTTTTTAGTCAATATATATTAAATATATATTATGTTGGCTCGATAAGCTGGACAAATTTAACGACCAATGTTAATTGAATTTGAGCTCGAGCTCGAACTCGAATACTATATGAGTTGGTTCAAGCGTGCTCGAATTCGGTCAAACTTGAATTTGAGTCGAGCTTTGATAGAGATGCTCGTAAATAGTTCAGTTCGTTTACATCCCTAGTGAGACGATGCTTGAGCTCGTGAACAATTCTGGTGTAAATGAAGCAAACTGGTTGCGAACAGTTCAGCCAAATCTCGACTTAAATTCCAATTTGATCGAGTTTGAGCTCGTACAGTATTTGCGTTCGATCTCGTACAGTATTCGAGGTCGAGCTCAAGCTCGAACCCAACTAATATTGTTCGTTAATCTCATCGAGTTTAAAGAGCCAACATATTATATTTTTTTATTTTTTAATAAATATAATATAATGTATATAATCTGGGATGGTCTCCTGTGATGCAGCTTAAACTTTAGGCAATGGTATTTCTATAATTCTAACAATATTCTAGCTCAAATGACCTATCTCTAATAATTTTATAGGGGCCTATCACTAATAATTTTACAGGGTTTTTTGTCCAGTTTTTTCCATCATTTTCCCTCCACCTACAATTTGCAAAAAAAAATTCAAAATTTCAAAAATTCAAAAAAAATATTTAAAAAATGTTTAATAAATGCAAAAAATTAATTAAATACTGTAGCAACATCAGCAAAATATAGCAAAACATCAACGAAAAATCACAAAATATAAACTAAAAAACTGCAGCAAAAAATATATAAAAAATAAAATAATACAGCAAAAAATATATAAATATTCAAATAAAAATCAACAAAAAATTGAAAGGAAACATTGACTACGACTAACAAAAAATCAACTAGAAATCATAAAAACATCAACCAAGTTGAATTGTCATTTAAAAAAAACTACAAACATGAACCTTATATCACCCAAGCAACGATTGAAGCACTTACAAGCAATGATTGAAGCACCAATTTGTTTTCAGAACACACACAATTTATAAAATAAGCACCTACAACCTACATTTGAAGCACTAAAAAAAAAAGAAAAACGTCAACGTAAGGAAAAAAACACTATAAAAAAAGCAACCATATCATCAGAAAAGCTACAAACACCAACTCCTAACAAGTAACGATTGAAGCACTTATAAGCAACAATTGAAGAACTTACAAGTTGTACTCTAAGAACAAATTTGTTTTCATAATACACACAAGTTATAAAATAAGCATCTACAACCAACATTTGAAGCACTAACAAAAAATGAAAAATGTCAACATAAGGAAAAAAACACTACAAAAAATCAATCATATCATAAAAATAAAGCTGCAAACATCAACCTCTATCACCTAAAACATATATAAAAAATGAAAAAAAATCAACATGAGAGAAAAAAACCCAAAAACATCAACAAAAAAGCTATGGTACCTCAAGAGTATAAATTATTCACTCTGAAAATCATAAAACATCAACGATTTGTTTTTTTTTTAAACTACAAGCATAAACTCCTAAGACCTGAACTTTATCCGAAAAATGAAAAACATCAACATAAGAAAAAAGACACTACAAACATCAACTCCTATTACCAGAATCTCATCCAAAAAATGAAAAACATCAACATGAGAATTTTTTTTAAAAAAACTACAAATATCAATCCATATTACCCAAAAAAACTACATAACCTTAACTCATATCAATTAAATCACACCCGAATAATGAAAAACATCAAAATAAGAGAAAAAAAAGCTAAAAACATCAAAAAAAGCTACGGTACCTCAAGAATAAAAATTCTTTAAAAAATATCTTAGTGGGAATTGAACCTAGGTCTTTAACCTCAAAGCCTTGAGCAATAACCACTACAACAAAAACACTTATTAAAAATAAACTCATTCAAATAATCTTAAACTCAACATATACATGAGGAACATAAATTCTTTAAAATGAAGGTCATAATGAGGTTTGAACCCCAGACCTCTAACCTCAACAACAAGAGTACTAACCACTAAGTCAAACAATATCCGTTCATAAAAGACTCAGTCAAATAAATATTAAACCTCAGATGGTCTTATAAAAACTAAAAAAGGTAAAACACACCTCACCCCTGAGACGCGAAGCTCAGCTCTGCCGCCGCCTTAGGTTGTGCCTCCATCGTCCACCATTGACGTCCGCCATACACTGTCAAAGTCGTATCCTCCGTCTGTCGTCAATGTCGCCACCAACGTCCATCATCCGTTATTGACGTCGCCTCCGACGATGATAGAAGAGTCATTAATCTCGCGCATCTCGAGTCATCCTGTCCGTTTGGTCACGTGAATCTCATCTCCATCAGCATCCTTCTTCTGCAACTTCTGGTCGCATGCAAATTCCTTGCCACCATCGTCAATCCTTGAAGAGCCTCGAATGCGGTGGATTCACTGTCGATGTGCACTGCCATGGATACGCCGTACTGTTGAATCGCAGGAGAAGAATCATTTTCTGTGGATGCATTGCATCATCACAGCAGAATCGCCAGGGAAGAATCACTGGGAAAAACGTTATTGAATCGCTGATGTGCCACCGTAGCAGTGTTTCTTGTATGCGAAAGAGGAATCGCCAGAGAAATAAAAGTATTTGAGCAGTTCATGACGGTAGTGGAGCAATTTACGGTGGCACCAGAGCGGTTCGACGATGGTTTCCGAGAACGAAGGAGGAAGACTGTGGAGAAATAAATGAGAATTCTTGAAGATTTTGATATTTATATAGTTTTTTTAATAATTGCACAATATGTCCCTATATTTATCACCATATTTTTTTTAAAAAATCTCATCCCAAATGAAACTTCTTATAATTTCATAATAATCCCCAACCTAAAGTTTATGTAGACTAAAGTAAGACTTTGTGATATAATATATTTATTCATGACTCGAGTTCGAGCTCGAACTAAATTAATTTCACTCAAGCTCGAGGTGAATCATTGACACAGTCGAAATAATCGAAATAATTCGCAAGCACAAATATTGAAGAACAATCAAGGGCTGCAGGCAAAAGCCCAAAGTTTTGGTTCTAGAATCCACCAAAGAGAAAATAATTCTCGAAAATATTATTATCAAAACAGAAATCTCCGAAATTACAAGAGATCCTTAAATACCGATTTCTGAAGAAAAAAAAACAAAAAAGGAAATTCAAAATTAATAAATTATGAAATTAAACAAAAATTGGAGAACACAAAAAAAAAGTAAATTGCTGTTTTGAGGCCTTAAACGACCTCATATGGCCAAAAAACACCTTGATTCATAGCGTAGTAGTGGCCATAGTAGTACTCATTGAGACGGTTCTAACGCCACTGGAATCTCCTGATTCCAAGTTCCGATGCAAAAGTTATGCTAAAAAACGTATCGGACCTTCGGGGACATTCTCCCCGCATCAGTCTCCTCCACCTCCGAAGAACTCGACCCTGAGTTCTCATTACGATATAGAACCCAATCCTCATGGTACTCATAAATGTCAGCCACTGATTTCCCAGAGGAGGAAACTCACTTGGAAGCTCGTCACTAGTTAGCTGCTTGTATTCCTCCAAAATTTCCTGCACTTCCACTGGACTTGGTGCCTCCTCCTTCTCAGCACTCATCAGCCCCTTCATCACCATGGGATAAAAACAGTCAGCCTCAGCAATAGCCTCATCAAGTTCCTCTTCACCTCGTGTCATATCCAGAGAATTCGACTGCTTACTTCTTGAGATACTATCAAAACGCTGAATATGAGACATAACAATCATATGTCTGCCCCTTGTAAACAACAGAATGTTGTCACGCGCCCTTGTGCGTAACGTCATTATCAAACTGGCAAGACCTCCCCAACAACACTTGACATACAACTATATCTAGTACATCACATATCACGTTCTCCCTGTAATGCTTCCCAATTGAAATAGAAACACTATAAGTTAACGCCACCCTAACCTAATTATCCTTACTAACCCAGCCTAAGGTATAAGGTCTTTCATGAGGCTTAGTGGATAAGTTCATATTTTAAACTAAATTAGCAGACACAACATTTTCAGAATTACCACTATTCACAATTAAATTGCAAAACTTGTTATTAATTGAACAGTGAGTCCTGAAAAGATTATTACGCTGACCCTCATCCTTGGATGACAACAAAATCTGCCGCACCACAATGTTGACCCTATCAGTTGCCTCCTCTATGGAAATTCAACTCCCTTATATGCATCTGCCGCATCGTCCTTGCCATCCACTTCCAAAAGAGCCACAGTTTTTGATGGGAAAACATTCAACACAACAAAAATACTCGTCACCACGTGGCTTAGTATACAGGTTAGGTTGTCTCTGCATCGGTGCCCTAGTTGGGAACACTCTTTGTTCCTGTGCACCACCTGAACCACGAGCACCAGCACTAAGGTTGGAGTCCTCGGTTACCACGATCTTCTCCTTCTTGCGAGATGACTCAAAACTGCTTTGGGGATAAATTTTCCAAAATCCAAAAAAACCACCACCTCCGCCACAAGGGGAATTCTAATCATCTTTGCTTCATGGCCAAAGTTTAAGCCTTGGTCAGAGTCCACATGGTCTGTAACCCAATCTTCTCCTGAATTGAAGGTTTTAGGCCACTAATATACCTAGCCACCCTCTGATTCTCAGACTCACCAAGTTCACTGCGTTCACAATAATGCATGAATTCAGCCGTGTATTAGTGAATTAATCTCCTTCCCTAGGAGCAATCAATGTACAGTTTGTACAAAATCTGCTCGTAATCGGCGGGCAGAAATCGATCTAGCATCATCTACTTCATCCTTCTCCATGACCGGATTGGATTTTTGTTTTGCTTATGCCTTGAGTCAGCCAGCCTGTCCCACCACACAACGTCCGAACTCTTCAACTTCACTGCGACCATCTTCACTTGCATGTCCTCCGGATCTCCATGGCATCGAAAAACTGATCTACTTTGATCTACCAATCCAGCAACTCCCTTACGCCCATGGATCTATAAAACAATGGGATATCGGCCTTAACTTGGTAATCTGAATTATTCCGTTGATTATCCTGGTTCGTCCAAGTCAGCGTGGCGATTTCTTCCTCATCCGAACTTAATGAATATTCGACGATATTCGTCCCTTTCAGATTCCTCTCGTTTGATTGCTCACCATTGCTCAGAGTCTTCACCCGCATCGTCAATGCCTCCATCTGCTTAATCAAAGCAACAAGTGTCGTGGTAATCGCTGCTCCGTCTGCTTGGGTTATTGGTTGATCACTCATCGTGAATCAATGGAAAATGACATGGAAAAGCTTGATTTGTTACCGATTGACGGAGTCGGAATAATCGAAAAGATTCGCAAGCACGAATCTTAAAGAACAATCAAGGGCTACAAACACAAACCCTAGGTTTTGGTTCTGAAATCCACCAGCGAGAAAATAATTCTCAAAAATATTATTATCAAAACTGAAATCTCCGAAAATACAAGAGGTTCTTAAATACTGAATTGAATTCTGAAGAAAAATGGAAAAAAATAAAAAAGGCAATTCGAAATTAATAAATTTTGAAATTAAACGAAAATAAAAAAACACTAAAAAATAGTAAATTGGTATTTTGAGGCCTTAAACGACCTCAAATGGCCAAAAAACACCATGACTCATAGTATAACTATGATTCTTGTAGTGCTCGTTGAGACAGTTCCAACGCCACTAGAATTGCCTGATTTCGAGTCTGGACGCAAAAGTTATGCTCAAAACCATATCGGACCATCGCGGACATTCTCCCTGCATCAATCATGATTTTACAGGTTCAATCGAATCAAACCGAATTCGAAATATTGTAAAAGATTTGAACTCGAACAAACTCGTTTACAACCGTAGTTAGGAATCTGATGAAAATTGGAAAATGTAACCATAAAAATAGTCCGAAAAGAGTAAAAAAATGTTCACGCTTGAATGAAATCTAATTACACTAAATAATATATTTATCAAAGAGTCCGTCTCTTGAAAGACGGTCTTTCCATAAGTTATGGAAAGACCAAGGTTTAAAGTGTAAATTAGAAGAAATTAAGATAAAATTTTTGGGTTGCATGAACCGGGGTATAAATTTTATAATTATTACATGTTGCATACTAAAATTTTAATATTGCAACTAAGACATTTGTTCTTTTAATATTCTAATCAAACCCCGTCTTTCCATAAGCTTATGGAAAGATCGTCTTCCCCAAGATTTTACCTTTATCAAAAGACGGGAATTGATCGGGTATTAATTGCGTACCCATAATTACCCATTTTTCCTTGTAACCCAATACTATAAAATTCATTTGATCATAATTCTAAAATTAGAAAATAAAATTTTTTTTCCATCCCATTAACTTGTATTTGATGGGTCCAAATACTTATTGGAATTAATTGCCCTCTCTACCCAAAATGGAGTGTCAGGTTAAGCCCTTAAAAGAAACGTTTATCATGTCAGCTAAAACTATGATTTGGAATACCTTCGATGAATAAATTACAAAACCTAGCTAAAAAGCATAAACTTGATTAGCTGGCAGTAATGAAGCCTGAAGGTAAACGGGAAAACAGTACTAAATATAAAAAACAATTGGTTTTTTCAATGAACACATTGTAAAATCTCGATATTCTAGTCTCATATACTCCTTCCTAACGGAACACACTTTATGATCCTTCCGTCCCAACAGAACACACTTTTTTATCAACATTCTCAATACGTATTTGTATATAAATTTTCACTTGTATATAAACACCAATATTATTATGTGAGATATTATTGAAATTCCTGCATAATGTATTTTTCAAATATATCAATTTTAGCATATCGTTAATATACGTAACTAAAATTATCATTGGTCAAACATGATAAAAAAAAGTTAATAAAAAAGTGTGCACATTTGGCTAGAACAGAGGGAGTAATAGATTTCGAACTAATTAAGTAACATCAATACTTCATACATATAAAAATCCGCTTAAAACACATTAACTAGTTTATCACAGCCTCCATAATCTACTCACCTCACAAAAGGGCACTTAGACAAGGCCTTTATAGTGATTTGTTAGCCACAACTGCGGAAACCCCGGGCCTCATCGGAGGGGATTTCAATGTCCGTAGAAACCTACCAGAATATTCAGGTCCTGCAACCCCCGAGTTAGGATCGTTACTTGATGAATTCATAATAAACCAAAAAGCCTTAAAAGAACTGAACACGGTTGGTTGTATACTAACCTGGTGTAACCATAGAAAACTGAATCCCACACCTAACAGGTTAGATAGAATTCTAGGGGATAGGGAATTCTTTAGCACCTATAACTCTTTCTTGGTTCAAATTCTTGATATATTTACTTCACACCATTCACCTCTATTAATGGAAATCTTGAACTCCTCAAACACTCATCCTAACCCTTTCCGGTTTCAGGAGATGTGGCTACATAGAAGTGATTTTCACCAATTAATAGAGACACGCTAGAATCAAGAAATCACAGATAGGGTGTCACGGGTCACCCTATGAGGGGGTAACCGTACGGCCTAGCCGTGCTAGAGTGTCAAACATGACCAGAAAAAGTTGTCATGGGTCAAACATAACTAACGTTTTCATTTTCGTGACACTCTAGCTCGCACGATTAACACAGGGTCAAATGAGATTTGCTTTAATACTTAAGAAGATTGAAATAAGTAATTGGAGAATGGAACAAACACAATTTTGGCAATGTAACACAAAACTTAAATATAGCCGAACTGAAAGTAGCAAACTTGGAAATTAAATACAGCAATTCACATTCCACCCCTGATAAATCAGCTCTCCATAGAGGTAAGAGCTAATTTAACAAAAAAGCTAATTGAACAGAACACATTCCTGCAAGAGGCGAATGAGTGGTCTCTTGTTAAGAGACCACCATTGCCTTGCTCTTAGTCTGGTACTAGTTCAGTTAACGTAGGTTGTTGCGTAGAGATATTGTGGTCTCTTAGTCTTGAACCCTATGAACCATTTCTTCCGACCACCGCGTAAACTGACTTGCAAAAAGCAGCAGTAAAATGCCGAACTCTTAGAAATTAGAACGCGAAGCTACGAAGTCTTGGCTTTATAAACCCTCTGACCCATACAATTGTGCCTTCTTTTCTTCTTTAAATTCTGCAAGTTGCGGAATCGGGATCAGTCGGTGATTTTCATTTCTGCAACTGTTATTAACCAAGAAGCTCTAGATATGGAAGTTCCAGGGAACTGGGGAAGAAGAAAGTTGAGAAGAGTAAGGCCAAGACCATGGGGCAAATGAGCGTCTGAAATTTGGGACCCGCATAAACACGCCGTGTTCGGCTAGGCACGTTTGATACAGCAGAGGCTGCGACCATGGCTTACGATTACTCAGCCTTGAAGTTTAGAGGCTCTAGAGCAAAGCTCAATTTTCCCGAAAGGGTAACCGCCCGTTATGCTCAGTATTCTGATCATAGCATTTCACAATCTGTATCTGCTTTGTCAACGATTCTGAAATTCTGTTCCACCTAAAGTCTATACTTTTGTGCCCAGTTGTTTAAAAGTTTGGTGTTAAAACACAAAACAAAAGACACAGTGCACACACAACTTGTTTACGCAGTTCGGTGCAAATACACCTACGTCTGCGGGGCCTTGCCCAGATCAGAAACCATTAACTAGAAAGCAGTCTTTAGTACAAGAAGCTTAACTTAAATACTAATCCATTGCTAACATATTGAGTGAATGTTGTGAGATCCCCTCACTGCTGATCCTACGTCGTTGAACCCTCACGAACAACACGTCTCCCTGGATCTCCTCCTCCCGAGGAATTAAGGCTTCCTTGTTTCTGATCTTTATGAACTTGGTCGGATGATTTAACACTCCTCCAAACACCACAGGCAGATTTCTTTTACACTTCTCACGCAGAGATGGATTCTTCGTCTTCCTGATTGCATTCTATCTTCTTGCTTTTATCATCTTCGCAATCCTACCTTGTACGAAACTCTTTCCTTGTATAACTCTACCAAGCATAGACTTCTAGACTAAGGAAAGATCTAATTCTAATCTGGTATTTAAATGGACAATCCTTTATTAATAGGACTTGTACCATAAATAAACTACTTAATCAATTCCTAACTATTACAGGAATATTCGTTTACCAGACATAGATTGCCACGAAATCACATAATAATCTGCACAATATTCTGACCTGATCGCATAATTATACTCCATAATTCGCTCCATAATTCGTGGCTAAAACCTGCTGTTTAGAAAAAAACCTGATCGCAATGGTGTTAAAACACCAGATTACCAGTATTCACAATATGCCATAAATAAGTCCAACTCCCAAGGACTCTACAATCTCCCCCTTGGCATATTGGTGAATTCATCAACACAAATAATATAGACAACCAGATAGCACAATTATCCAAATATCCAAACCGATTCAACAACCAAATTCCGAAACCCAAACGACTACATCAAAAAGCATTCAAAACCAAAACCAAAAACTGTGCTCTCAAGTTTCTCCCCCTGAATTCAGTAATATGTCAGAAAAACATTCATTCCAAAATATCATCGAAATCCTCTGAATCATCAGCATCTGAACCATCCTCATCCTGAGTTGCTGCCAGCAAATCTCCTTTCTCGGCCTCCAATGCAGCTAACTCCCCCTGAATCTTTATTACAGCAGCCTGATGACGCTCAAGCAGTTCCTGACACACTGCTGCTCTGGCCTCAATAACTCTCAACCTTGCTGTACCAGCATCCGAAACAGCTGTTGCTGGAGGTGTCCAGGGTAAATCCTTCACAATTCGACCACTCAAGGTTCTGAGAGTCGGCCGTAAGGCTTGAGTAGAAACCACTTCATCAGACTCTCTTGCAACTGCTCCCCCTTTGATTAGCACCATTGTGATGACACAGGGATGAACCAAGGCTTCCTTCCTAGTCTTCCGGGCACAATCCATGATATCATTAAACACCAATTTTCCCATATATACCTTGTGCCTGGCTCCCAGACTGTATAGAAGTGTAGCCATTTCTTTGGTAACACTTGTGTTATTAACCGAAGGAATCCAATTATGGACTGCTACCATGTACAAGCAATAATACCTGGAGGTGAGATTTGATGCAGGTATCTGCTGTCTGCCAGTCAGTGGCCAAGTATTTTCCACACCACCTGTAAGCTCTACTGCCACTTCATCAAAGCTGCCTGGCATCTGGTGTTGAAACACCGACTGGACATTCCTGGAGATGCCACACTGCAGAATTTTGTTCACTGTTGCAGGAGAGAACTCAATAACTGCCCCTCTCACGTACACTCTATGAAACCAGGGATAATTTTCATCTTCACAAGCCTCTTTCAGATTTGAGTAAAACTCCATCACCAACTGCTTGTTGTAATTGCTAAAGCATGTAGCAGCTTTAAATACTTTGAGATATTGTAGGAAATCTGTAAATCCACACTCTCGATATTTCTCAGCATCTGCTGGCCTTTCTGGCAGTATTTTTCTTGCACAAATGATCTCCCATTTTTCTTGGCTCGCTTCATCATAAAATTCAGTACAGATAGCCTCACTAGCCACGGGAGCAGGTAGTGTCTGAGACTCCATTTGCTCAGTTGATCTCTTCTGCCGATCTGCTCTCAACTTCTTCAATTTCTGCCCAATTGGCTGATCACTATCATCACTTACTGTCATACTCTTGTCTCTGCACCGCTTTGATCGTCGAACCTTCTGGGACGTAGAGACCACACATTCCCTGGCCTTTTTGGACATCTGAGGGATAGGTATTTTCCCAGACTCAGGTGGTGTTTCAACACCCACCTCCTTACTTTTTCTTTTAAGTCTACGGGTTTGTCTGGCTTCTGGCGGTGTTTCAACACCAATGCCAAGACCCTCAGTAGTTTGCTCCCTCTCGACTGGGCTCACATCTGGTGTTTGAACACCAGTATCAAGCATATCAGTGCCCTCTAACCCTTCCACAGCAATATTCTCACTGCTCACAGGAGCATCCTCATAACCTGTCCCACTTTCAATAACTTCCCCTGCACATACTTCCTCTTCTTCACTGTCACTAATCTCCACCACTGGAATGGGCAGTTTTCTCAACGATTCTTGAATCAAGAACATAGATTCATAAAAACACTCTACCTCTTTGCCACTAGCTCTGACAAAGTCAGTGGATTTAACCACTGTTACCCAGGGTTGTACCACAACATCATCACCTAGGCTTCTAATAACAGGCCTGTGCAGAGAACCTATTCTAGTGTAGATTGTGAAGTACTGATCTATGTCCTCCCCTACCTTGTACTTTTCACCAAAATCGACTCCAACTAATGTGGCATAAAATTTACTAATCTCACTAATTTCTCCAATACCACCAGTCAACAAATCTTTCAAATTAAAACCATTCACCTTACCATGCAAGGTCTTGAATTTTCTAAGATCAACATAATCCCTGTTTTGGACCATCCAAGCAATAAACTCCAGAACAGAGGCAAAATAAACACCGTCATAAACGAACGAATGGTCAAACCTGGCCTTCTGACGGCGGAGATTAACTCCATCCCAATTTATTACCCTCTGTTCCCGATCTCCATGGCATTCTCCCGTGTCTACATCGGGGTCCAGTTCTTCGAACCGAGGATTCTCCAGAACTTGCACACTCGTGAAACCCCCAAACTATTTCTTGTGGGTAAAATTTACCATTGTCGACGAGGTTTTAAGTTGGATATGCGGCTTCTGGGATTTTGAAAGTTGCAGTTTGCTCGAAAACTAGTTGCGGGAGCTCTGTTTGGGAAGATGAATAGTTGAGGTACTTGAATTTGTGTGGGAATCTACCACTTGTCACTTTCACTTTCCTTTTTCGAAAACCAAAAAACCACTCTACTTTTCCCCCTTTTTTTCAGAATACCATCTTGCGAACATTTCAGCCCATTATAACTTTCTGGCCCAATAATTAGCCCTCCTGGTCTTCTTCCACCATATTCCTCGGTGTTTAAACACCACTTCACATATTTTTGGTATTTTCGATATTTCTATTTTTTTTGTTTTTGACTATAAAAAACAAAACAATAAAACTACAACAGAATGATCAAATCTGGGTACCTTACATTCGACACACACCCAAGTGCTGTCTTAGGCCTTCAAAAGTCTCACCATCCAGAGGCTTTGTAAAGATATCAGCAAGTTGTTCTGATGTTGGTACATAATGAACTGTGACTTCTCCTTTTCCGACCAAATCTCTTATAAAGTGATGTCGGATATCGATGTGTTTCGTCCTAGAATGTTGCACAGGATTCCTGGAAATATCAATGGCGCTTTTATTATCACATAGGACTGTCAAACTCGCATCATTGAACCCATAGTCTCTCATCATCTGTTTCATCCATAATAGCTGCGCACAACAACTCCCAGCAGCTAAGTATTCTGCTTCAGCCGTAGACAATGATATAGAGTTTTGTTTTTTACTATACCAGCTGATAAGATTTGATCCAGCAAAGAAGCATCCACTAGTGGTGCTTTTACGATCATCAGCATTCCCTGCCCAGTCAGAGTCACTGAATCCTACCAACTGCGAATCCTTGTTCCTAGAAAACCATACTCCATACTCCATTGTTTCACTTATATATCGAATAATCCTTTTCACGGCTGACATGTGTGATTCCTTTGGATTGGCTTGGTAGTGGGCACAAATACCAACACTCAAACAGATGTCTGGTCTACTTGCAGTTAAATACAACAGGCTGCCAATCATACTCCTGTACAACTTTTGGTCAACACTTTGACCCAGTTCGTCTTTTGTAAGCTTATCAGTGGTAGCCATTGGAGTGCGTACTTCCTTTGCACTAGTAAGCCCGAATCTCTTGATCAAGTTTTCAGCATATTTCTGTTGATTGATGAAAAGACCATCCTGCTCCTGAGTAACCTGCAATCCCAGAAAATATGACAATTTTCCTACCATACTCATTTCGAACTCCTTAGTCATTAAGTCAACAAACTCCTTCACCAATACCGAAGAGGTGGATCCAAAAACAATATCATCCACATAAATTTGTGCGATTAGAATATTGTCTCCTTCTGCAGCACAAACAGTGTACGGTCCACTCCCCCTCGACGATAGCCTTTCTGAATCAGAAAGGTTGTCAGTCGCTCATACCATGCACGAGGTGCCTGCTTTAGTCCATACAGTGCTTTATTCAACCGATATACATGGTCAGGAAAATGTGGGTCTTCAAACCCCTTAGGCTGTTCCACGTAGACTTCCTCTTTTACTAGCCCATTCAGGAACGCACTCTTGACATCCATCTGATGAAGAGTAAAGTCCAGAATGCATGATACTGCCAACATCAGTCTGATCGACTCCAATCTGGCTACCGGTGCAAAAGTTTCATCGAAGTCAACCCCTTCTACTTGGGTGTACCCTTGAGCAACTAGTCGCGCTTTATTCCTGGTGACGTTACCATCCGCATCAGATTTGTTCTTAAAAATCCACTTGGTTCCAATCACATTCACATTCGCAGGCCGTGGGGTAAGATACCAAATGTTGTTTCTTTCGAATTGCTGCAATTCTTCCTGCATTGCCGAAACCCAAAATTCATCGAGCAGAGCTTCTTTGTAATTTTTTGGCTCAGTAAGAGAGATGAAACATGATAGTCCTGCCAATTCTCTATAATTTACCCGCGGTTGATCCCTCAATAGCATATATCTGGTCGGACTCTATGCAGAGTCATGTGTTACAGTTTCCGGAGTTTCAACACCGGTTGACTGTGTTGGTGTTTCAACACCAGTAGGATTCACTGGGTCGAGCGTATCACCGTCACCCATAGTATCTTCTTCTGAATCATCAACAACCACATTAATAGACTCCATGACTACTCCAGAGCGTTGATTAAGAACTCGGAAAGCTCGACTCGTGGGGGAATAACCCAAGAATATACCGATATCACTTCTAGACTCGAATTTAGCTAAGGGTTCTCGATCCTTCAGAATGTAGCACCGACTCCCAAAAACATGAAAATACGACACATCTGGTTTTTTCCCTTTCCATATATCATATGGTGTCTTCTCAGTAAACGGACGCAGATATACTCTGTTGATAGTGTAACATGCCGTGTGTACTGCCTCAGCCCAATATCTAGCATGAATTTTTTTCTCGGCTAGCATTGCTCGTGCCATTTCCTGCAACGTCCTGTTCTTCCTCTCTACTATGCCATTTTGTTGTGGAGTTATGGGGGCAGATAACTCGTGGTGTATTCCGAGTGTCTCGCAAATATCATGAAATTTTGAGTTTTCAAATTCTTTTCCATGGTCACTCCTGATTCGTGCAATTATTACTTGATCGGTTCCTTTTTCTACAAATAACCTGTGTGCCAGGTTCTTGAAAACATCAGCAGCCTCTGACTTCTCTTTGAGAAATGATACCCACGTATACCTCGAGAAGTCATCTACACAGACGAAAATATACTTCTTTCCTGCCACACTGGGGGTGTTCACCGGCCCCATCAAGTCCATATGCAGAAGTTCCAAGAGTCTTGATGTTGTAACATCATGTACTGCATGATGTGGTGTCCGGATTTGTTTTCCTTCTTTACATGACCCACAAACAACCTCCTTGTTGTCACTGATTTTAGGAATACCTCTAACTGCATTCAGTCTGGAAATACGTGCTAGGGATTTATAATTTAGGTGCCCCAATTTTCTGTGCCACCGAGTACTAACTTCTTTCTTTGAACTCAGGAAGGTGACAACTTGATCGAGCAGGTAACAGTTATCCATTGATCTTGATCCAGTGAATACTCCAGTCTCATGGTTTACTACACATTTCTCCTTATCAAAAACCACTGTCATTTCATTGTCACATAGATGGCTGATGCTCAACAAGTTTGCCTTCAGACCTTCCACTAGTAACACATCTTGGAACATCGGAAGCCCTTTGATGGCAAACTCACCCTTGCCGATTATTCTACTGCGTTTCCCATCACCAAATCTAACATGTCCTCCAAATCCAGGTTTAAATTTTCGCAGAAATTCAGGAACTCCAGTCATATGCCTTGAACATGCACTATCGAAATACCAAGAATTTCCTGTATGTGCCCCAAAGCATACAAAACTTGAAAAACAAACATCTTGAGATTTTCGAATCCATACCTGGCGTGTTGGTCGAACAGTGCGTTGCGGACTTGGGTTATCACGCGTGTTCAAAAATCTGGTTCTGTATCCACCAGTGTTGAAACGATGCCTTGTATCATATCTTGACACGGTGTTGAAACTTCGATTTGCTGAGTTGAAAGGCAGGGTCCTAAGAAGCTTAAAACATCTATTTCTTACATGTCCTTGCATTCCACAGTATCCGCATCGTCGAATCCTTTTGGTAGGAAAACTTCTCTCGATTATCCTGGGAGCTAGCGCACCTTGACCTTCTGTGTTACTCCATGAATTTACCGGTGTGGATCTTTCATAACCAATTCCGTACTTAGTCGTCTGTCCCATTCTTAGACAGTCTTTGAGTTTAGCTTTTCCTGTATTAAGACGTCTGATAGATTGTTCTACTGCCTCTGCTCGTTGCGTCATTTCAGCAAAATCCTTCTTGATTTCTTCCAGTTTGCTAATTGCCTTTTCCTTTTCAAGTTCCTTCATTTTGGCTTCTTCATGCAATCTCTTATTCTCAGACTTGAGCTCTTTGTTTTCATCTGCCACTTTTAACCACATCTTGTACATTTCCATGCTTTCCTTGCGAATGTCATCATTACTAATGCTTCTATCCTTTTCATCTGAGCTACCACTCTCGTCTTCATTCAGCCCACTGAGACCTTCCTTGAGAGAGTCTTCTAACTCCACTGACACACCGAAAGCAACATGATTGGTATACTCTTCTCCATCCTTACAATCATCCCCTACGTCATCATCACTCCAGGTTGTGACATACGATTTTCCTTGCCTTTTAAGTGTATTGGCACACTCAGCTTGTATGTGTCCAAAAACTTCACATTCTATACACTGGATTTTCCTGTTCAGGGTTGGATTCGTTGATTTAAACTTTGGTGTTTCAACACCAATTGCTTGGCCAAATCATGGAGTGGGGTTTGCGTTTGGATTTTTGTTCCCACTAAATTTCTCTTGTGGCTTCCTGCCCATCTTCTTCATAAATCTGGAGAAGTTCCTGGTTATGTTTGCAATTTCATTGGGCTCTTCATTGTCTGAATGATCTTCTGACTTTCCAGAGGTTATGCTTGAAAAAGCCATCTCTTTCTTTCCTGCTTTAGTTTGTAACATTTCCATCTCATAAGATTCCAGGGATCCCATAAGTTCATCAAGTGTCATAGTCCCTATCCTTCCATTTTCATTAATCGCCGTGACCTTCATGTTGAAACGTGGAGGTAATGCTCTCAACACCTTCCTGACAAGCTTTTGATCTTTGTACTTTTTGCCGAACTGAAAAGCTTTGTTTGCAATATCTCTAACTCGTCCATTGAACTCAGAAATAGTCTCATCTTCACGCATCTTTAGTTCTTCGAATTTTGACGTATAATACTGCAACTTTGATTCTCTGACGGAGCTTGTCCCCTCATGATAAATTTGTAACACATTCCATGCTTCCTTAGCAGTCTCACAATTTGAAATCATCTTAAATTGATCTTCATCCATTGCTGTAAAGATGGCATTCAATGCCTTTCAGTTGGACACGTGTGCTTTGTGCTCCTCGGTAGAATATTCAAAAAATGGTTTAGTCGTCAATGAGTTTGATCCCTCTGCTTCGTCAGTTGTAGGTGGGGTGTATTGATTTATGACATAGTTCCAAGCTTGATCATCTAGTGCTCCGATGAATACCTTCATACGTGCCTTCCAATAGGCATAATTACCTTGTTCCAACAACGGTGGTCGTGTGACTGAAGCCCCCTCCTTTGGTGCCATGGTGAAACCTGATCTCACTCTCCCTGTATAGGGGTCAGCAAGTGCCTTGCTCTGATACCAATTGAAATTCTGTTCCACCTAAAGTCTATACTTTTGTGCCCAGTTGTTTAAAAGTTTGGTGTTAAAACACAAAACAAAAGACACAGTGCACACACAACTTGTTTACGCAGTTCGGTGCAAATACACCTATGTCTACGGGGCCTTGTCCAGATCAGAAACCATTCACTAGAAAGCAGTCTTTAGTACAAGAAGCTTAACTTAAATACTAATCCATTGCTAACCTATTGAGTGAATGTTGTGAGATCCCCTCACTGCCGATCCTACGTCGTTGAACCCTCACGAACAACACGTCTCCCTGGATCTCCTCCTCCCGAGGAATTAAGGCTTCCTTATTTATGATCTTTATGAACTTGGTCGGATGATTTAACACTCCTCCAAACACCACAGGCAGATTTCTTTTACACTTCTCACGCAGAGATGGATTCTTCGTCTTCCTGATTGCATTCTATCTTCTTGCTTTTATCATCTTCGCAATCCTACCTTGTACGAAACTCTTTCCTTGTATAACTCTACCAAGCATAGACGTCTAGACTAAGGAAAGATCTAATTCTAATCTGGTATTTAAATGGACAATCCTTTATTAATAGGACTTGTACCATAAATAAACTACTTAATCAATTCCTAACTATTACAGGAATATTCGTTTACCAGACATAGATTTCCACGAAATCACATAATAATCTGCACAATATTCTGACCTGATCGCATAATTATACTCCATAATTTGCTCCATAATTCGTCGCTAAAACCTGCTATTTAGAAAAAAACCTGATCGCAATGGTGTTAAAACACCAGATTACCAGTATTCACAATATGCCATAAATAAGTCCAACTCCCAAGGACTCTACAGATTCTGTCATCTCAAGACAGGAAGATCTGATCCTCCAATCATCTCTAGAAAGCCTTCAAAATCCTGCATCATTTCAAGAACAAACCAAGAGCATACAGGTGATTGGAAATGGCAATGACCAGTATCAACCTAATGTTGAATCTCCAGTCACGAAAAGGCAGCTGGACTCATCATCGCAACAGCTACAAATGGTATCAGAGAGCAAGGATGTGGGAAGATCACGTGCATGGTCCAGAGAAGAAGATGCTCGCCTCATTGCTAACATCACAGCCCACGGTGAAGGCAGCTGGAGGTCCATCCCCGAGGCCACTGGCATCCTTAGATGCGGCCAGAGCTGCCGCCTCCGGTGGATCACTTTCCAGCGTGGAAACTTCACGGGAGGCGGAGGAAGAGGTCATCATCCAGCTCCGCAGCCTCCTCGGCAACAAGTGGTCCTTGATCGCCGGAAGATTGCCAGGGCGAACAGAGATAAGGAACTACTATAATTCGCACGTTAGAAGGAAGCTCTTGAGCAGAGGAATAGATCCCCACACCCATCTTCCCAATATGGAGGTTTCAGCTGATAGAGGTTTGGATCCCTTTGATGACAAAGAAAAATCTCCTCGAATATCATCCAGAGACATGGGTTTTGCCTGAAATCAGGAAATTCTCTATACAGTGGCAAAAGCCTTACTTAATGACGATCCACCTGAATCAAACAATTTTGTTGAATCTCATTGGTATTCAGTTAACCAGCTGAAAATGAAGCCAGGTATTGTGGAAGCAGAAAAGGTTATACCAGACGGATACTCACTCGGGATTAAACCCCCTGTGACAGAAATGCAGCTTGATCAACAGCCGGACATCGGTGAAGCAGAAAGGAATGTGCATGACCAGTCTCCACCTAGAGTTGAATCTCCAGCCACAGAAAAATTGTAGCACGAGAGGTATCCGAGGACATTGACAGAATAATTGTAGCGGATAGTGTACAGGATACCACCACCAGTTCAAGTAAAAAAGGAGCAGTCAGGAAATTAGATGAAGAATATGGAATTGACTGCAACACTCTTCACCAATATTCAGATAAAAAACTTAAAGATGGTGCACTCACTCCTGGAGTCAGTCGGTCTACATTGAAGCGTATATGCAGAAAACATGGCATATTCAGGTGGCCTCCTCGCAAAGCAAAAAAAGCAAAGACTACTCACAAGGAATCCATCCAAGCTACTGAGGATAATGCCGTGGATCAGGGGATGGAATGCGAGTCAGTTTCCAACCTTGTGTTTCTGAAAAGCGGCTCGCCATGCAAGACAACAACATCACAAGATGTGAGCAAAATGATGGTAAAGGTATCATATAAAGATGACATTGTTAAGTTTGAGGTCTCCCTTTCATCAACAACGTTGGAGTTGGAGGAGAAAGTGGCTATTCGGATGAATCCATCACTTGGAAGCTTTAAAGTTAAAGTATCTGGATGAAGGCCAAGAGTGGATATCGGTAGCATGTGATGAAAACTGGAGAACCTGTATCAATACATCTTTGGGGACAATCAGAATGGTTGTCAGTTAGCTGCTTGTATTCAGAAAGCACGAGTAAATATGTAGCTTGAGGTAATAACAGCGTTAATGTGTGAGGGTTCACCCAAATTTTATGTAGCTTGAGGTCGTAACGAGTAAATATGTAGCTTGAGGTATACTGTGAAACATTGGGAAATACCATTCCTTCATGGAAAATTTTATTGCTGTAGCAAATAGCAGTAATGAATTGTGTTGAATTTTATGGAAAAAAAAAAAAAACAGAACACATTCTTGATGAAAAAAACGGCTTCAGGATGGCAATATAAGTTCAAAATTCTTCCACAACTCAATTAAAGAAAATCATTCAAGGCTCTCAATATTCAAGATTAAAGTAAAGAATCTAACAGCAACTAGATTAGTGATAAGAAAAATGGCAACTCAGCTGCTCAATTCTTTCAAAACCTCTTAACAGACGGAAACACTGTTCCAACTAGCTCAAAAATGATTGTTCTCATGAAAGGCATTTCCCCTTCTCACTGATTCTCAAAATGAACAAATGTTGTCTTAAATAACAATAGAAGAGATTAAAAAAAAGAAATATTCAATCTCAACCCATCACCAGCTCCAAGCCCAGATTGATATTCTGGGGCTTTCTCAAACAAGATCTTTTCAACATGTTAACCGTATATACATTTTATCATTCCACATGTACATTTACCATAGTTGTTAGAATATTGTTGCTAGTCAAAGATTCTAGATAGAGTTGTTAAAATGTATCCCGCGTTAGGTGAGAATTAGTTAGATATCATAACCTTAAATACCTACATTCATCAATGGGAGTAATCAACACTTTCCACCATCAAAATATTCTTTCTCATATTTATTTACATGGTATCAGAGTCTAAAATCGATTCTATGGCCTCTGATGCATTGATTGTGGCTAACTCTGATTCACAAAACTTTAACTTTCACTTTCCAAACTTATCCATTAAATTGGATCGAAACAATTTCTCTCTCTGGCGTAGTACCATTACATCGGCTCTTGAAGCCTATGGCCTCGTCTCTTTTCTCACCGATGCTCAGCCACCGCCCGCTACTGTCACAATTCCGGCGGCACCGGCGACTGAGTCCAGCCAGGCTACCGCCTCACGCATTGAGCCCAATCCTGCCCACACCGCATGGATCAAGAAGGACCGCCTCGTCTTGCTTTGGATTCGGTCGACGCTGTCCTCGCAAATGCTTAGGATGGTGGTGCGTGCTTCTTCAACCGCCGAGGCCTGGGTTATTCTCGGCCGCACCTTCGTCGCTCACACGGGGGCACGTGAGATGCATCTCTGCCAAAAACATCAGTAAATGACCAAAGGATCTCTATCGATTATGGAATACTTTGATCGGAAACGTGAAATTGTTGATGCTCTTTCTGATTGCCTCATCATTGTTCCCAATCCCGAATTTGTGGGATGTCTTCTGTATGGCTTGGGCAGCCAATATTACGCACTCCGTTCGGCAATTTCGATTTGCCCGGAGCCACTCTCATCAGATGAACTTTTAGGGATTTTGCTCCAGGAAGAAGCTCGGCAGGAAGAGGAGATCTCGACCTTCCAATCGTCATCGGTCAACGCGGCTTTCCAGTCAGCGTCTCGCCTGTCCACGCCGCCGCCACCGCCGGTCAACGCCGCAGCCACCGGTCAACGACCACCATGCGGCATCTATGAGCAGACTGGCCATGATGCCAAAAATTGCTTTGGGCGATTTGATCTAAAATGCTTTCCTGCCACAAATCCCAAAGCTATTGCTCGCTTCAAAGGTGCAAACGGTGGAAAATCGGCATTCTTTGCCTCGACTTCAAGTCCGTCCGACATTGTTGATCCATGGTACATTGACTCTGGAGCCACTCATCATGTGACTGCTGACTTGGGGAATCTCACTGTCCAAAACCAGTACAATGGTAATGATGGCATCACCGTCGGTGACGGTACATCTCTTCCTATTACTCATTATGGCAATTCTATTTTGACTGCTTCGCATGCTGTTTCTCCCTTAAAATTGAATGATGTCATTTGTGTCCCAAAAATCACTAAATCTTTACTTAGTGTTTCTAAACTAACTCGTGATAATCCTGTCTTCATTGAACTCCACTCAGACCATTGCCTTGTTAAGACATTGCTGGGACAGATCCGGCTAAAGGGAACCATTCAGGATGACCTTTATTGTTTTCCGCAATCACCAAGAATGTCTTCATCTTCTTCCCCACGTGCATTTCTCACGGAGCGCACATCACTTCAATGTTGGCATCATCGTCTAGCCCATCCACATGAGTCTGTTCTTCGTCGTACTGTCTCTAGCTTTGATCTTCCTGTCTCTTGTAATAAATTAGACCCAGTTTGTGGATCCTGTCAACTTGGCAAGAGTCACCGTTTCCCATTGCCCTCTTGAACTAGTATTTCATCACAACCTTTTGATTTAATTCATTCTGATGTTTGGGGACCATCTTCTGATTTATCCACCTCTGGTTGTCGATATTATGTTAGTTTTATTGATGACTGCACTACATTCACTTGGTTATATTTCTTGTCAACCAAATCTCAAGTTTATGCCACTGTTGAGCTTTTTCTCAAACTTGTTCAAACCCAATTTTCAACACAAGTCGATGCCTTCCAGTCTGATTGGGGCGGTGAATACCGCAATAAGAGAATTCCAAACAGGAACACCAATCCCAAAAGCAATTGGCAGCTCACTGGTTGCCTTAATTCCGAAAACACAATCTCCATCATCCTTTCCTAATTTTAGGCCAATAAGCCTATCCCATTTTATTAACAAGCTAATGGCAAAGAGTCTAGTTGATAGAATCAAACCCATTATGCTTTTAATGAGGAACAATCAACATTCTTATCAGGAAAGGACATAACTGATAATATCCTCTTAATGAAATAGGTAATAACACTACTTGATAAAAAATAAAATTCGCTAAACCTCACTCTAAAACTTGACATGATGAAGGCCTTTAATATGGTATCATGGAATGTCCTAAATCACATATTATTAAGACTAGGATTCCACATGCACATTATCAAACTAATAATGAACAATCTCGACGTTGTATTATTTTAATATTAATCAAAGGGATCCCAAGAGGATTTTTCAACCATCAAGAGGACTCATACAAGGAGATCCATTATCTCCCATTCTCTTTGATATTATTTACAGAAATTTTGATAGAGTTGGAATGCTTGCCTTTGTGGCCTTTCATTATGGGTATAAATAAGGGTACATGAGAGTAAAATACAATGAATTGAATCATAGGAATATGTATAGAGTATTATAGAGTGTTAAGATTACAAACCAACTATACAATGAACATAGATAATCTATACTCTAACACCCCCCTCAAACTAAGTGTGGGATTTGATGACACGCAGAGCTTGGATCAAAACTGCTCAAACAAAGGGCTTGGTAAGCCCTTAGTAAAGATGTCAGCAAATTGAAGCGAATGAGGAACATGAGCAACACGCAGCTTGCTGGAGGCCACAAGTTCACGAGCAAATTGGTAATCGATGTCAATATGCTTCGCCCCTCTTGTGTGCAACCAGATTTTGGGCGAGAAAAATGGCACTGTTGTTGTCACACAAGAAAAGTGGAGGCAGGTGACACAAAAATCCCTCAAAAGATGACATATCCACACCAACAAGGCAGAGGTATTGGCCATAGCACGATACTCGGACTCATAGCTAGATCGAGATATGGTAGGTTGTTTCTTAGCAGACCAAGAAACAAGATTGCCGCCAAGAAAAATAGCATAGCCATAAGTGGAGCGGCGGGTCTTAAGGAAACGAGCCCAATCAGCATCCGAGTAACCAAAATAGGAAGGGAGCCAGATGATGGCGAGAAAGAAAGACCATAATGAAGAGTGCCCCGAATATAATGAAAAATCTTGGTTACTGACTGGAAATGATCATCAAGTGGACTCTGCAAGAACTGGCTAACCGTACTAACAACATAAGAGACATCTGGCCGTGTAATAGTGTAGTATTGAAGTGCCCCAACGAGTGACCTGTACAAAGTGAGGTTGGAAAACTCGGGACTGGAAGTGCTGTGTAGCTGGCTACTCGGAACAAAGGGAGTAGAGACTGGAGTAGCATTTGTCATACCAGCCTGCTTAAGGATGTCCATGGAAAATTTGGTTTGCCCCAAGAAAATACCAGTATTAGACCGGGAAATCTCTAAACCGAGAAAGTAGTGCAGATGACCAAGATCTGTGATAGAGAACTCTTGATGAGCACGAACGATAAACCGAATGATGAGAGAAGGATCATTTCTAGCCAAAATAATGTCATGGACATAGACAAGCAGATATAACATCTGAGAACCTCGAGAATAAATGAAGAAAGAGGTATCTGCTGCACTGCATGTAAAGCCAAACTGGAGTAGAAAGGTACTAAAGCATTGAAACCAAGCACGAGGTGCTTGCTTGAGACCATAAATGGCCTTTCGAAGTCGGCAAACACGAGAGGGTCGAAGTGGATCCGTATAACTCGCAGGATGTTCCATACACACAGGAGCATCTAAGATACCATTTAAAAAAGCATTTTGACATCAAGCTGATGAAGCGCCCAATTGTGCAAAGTGTCGAAAGAAAGAATAATGTGGACAGTTGCATATTTGATCACAGGGCTAAAAGTGTGAGTGAAGTCAAATCCTAGCACCTGAGAATATCCCTGAGCAATAAGACGAGCCTTGTGATGATCAATACTACTATCGGGTCGATACTTGAGGCGATAGGCCCATTTGGAGCCAATAACGTTGACACTAGAGGGTCAAGGAACAAGATCCCAAGTATGCTAGTTACGAAGAGCACACATCTCTTCATCCGTAGCTGTAACCCATTTAGGATCTTTAAGGGCTGAGCAGTAACCCTTAGGCTCAGTCTTGGAGAGAAGTGGTGCAAGAAGACCGTGAACCTCAAAACCAGGATATTGTTTCGGTTGGTGAATTCCATTCCGAGAACGGGTCATCATAGGATGTGACGAACGAGGAGGAGAATGAGATGGCTAGGCTAAAGAGACAGGAGAACTATGGAGTGAAAGAGATGGCGACTGTGAGAACTCAAGAGTAGGTTGATCCACATGTGAGGGACACAAATCACATGGAAATTGTGATGACGCCACAATAGGAGAGGAGAAAGAATCAACATTAGTGGCACTGGTAGCTGGCAAAAAAGTCGATGTAGCTGTAGGCTCAAGGAAAGAAGAAATTTCCAAATCATAGGGTGAGCGACTATCCCGAGGAGATGAAATGTAAGGAAAAGAATGCTCATCAAATTGAACAGGTCGAGAGATATAGATGCGCCCAGAAGAAGGATCAAGGCATTTGTACCCTTTGTGCTGAGCACTATAACCAATGAAAACACATGGAATCGAACGAGGTGCAAACTTATTAGCTGCAATGTCGTACAAACATTGATACACACGGCAACAATATGGATGGAAAGAGAATAATCATGAACAATGTCGTAAACTATCTCGAACAGGGATTTACTACCGAGAACCGAACTAGGCTAGCGGTTTATGATATAGATTGCCGAGGAGAAAGCATCCACCCAATAGAGTTTGGGAACATACGAGTGAAATAACATGGCCAACCCCGTCTCTGTGATATGGCGGTGCTTACGCTCATCACGACCATTCTGAGCAGGTGTATAAGGGCTTGACATCTAATGATGAATTCCACAGGAGATAAAAAATGATCACGGAGACTGTGATTAGTAAACTCTGTTCCTCCATAAGCTTGGAAAATTTTAATTTTAGTGAAAAATTGGGTCTTTGCAAACTTTTGGAACATCAGAAAAGCATCAAAGAAATTTGACTTCCGACGCATTGGATAGAACCACGTAAAATGGGAAAAGCCATCAATGAAGATAACATAATAAGAATAACCAGTCACTCCTAAAATTGGTGCAGGTCCCCACAGGTCACAATGAGCCTTGTCCAACAAAGAAGCTGAACGGCGATCATTAGTGGAAAAGGGCAAACGTTGACTTTTTTCCATCATACATGAAAAACAACTGACTGGGGCAGGTAAAATAGAGGTAACAGAAATATGACATTGCTTATTCAACAATTGGAGAGTATCATAAAATACATGACCGAGCCGAGAATGCCATTGCTCAAAAGAAGCACGGATTTTTCCAAAACGAAGTTTAGTAAAAAAATGTGAATTGCTATATCACGCCTTGTATTTTACTTGATTACGCCCCATATTTATACTATTTAATATACAATATGTAATTTTAATTTAATTTAAATAATTTAAATAAATTAATATTAAATAAATTTATTTATTTAATTAATACTGCCGCCGCTGCTCCACCGCCGCCGCCGCCTCCTCCTCCTCCGTGCGCCACCTTCTTCTTCGTCTTCTCTGGCCGTGCGCCACCACCTCCTCCCCTTCTCTTCTTCTTCTTCTTCTTCTCCGACGACACCTTCTCCTCTCCCGCTCTCCTTCTCCTCCCGTTCTTCTTCTCCCCCCGTTCTCCTCTCCCGCTCTCCTTCTCCTTCTCCTTCTCCTTCTCCTCCCGTTCTCCTCTCCCGCTCTCCTTCTCCTTCTCCTCCTGTTCTCCTCTCCCGCTCTCCTTCTCCTTCTCCCCCCTTCTCCTCTCCTCCTGTTCTCCTTCTCCTTCTCCTCCCGTTTTCCTCTCCCGCTCTCCTTGTCCTTCTCCTTCTCCTTGTCCTTCTCCTTCTCCTTCTCCTTCTCCTTCCGTTCTCCTCTCCTTCCCCTTCTCCTGCTCTCCTTCTCCCGTTCTACTCTCCTCCGCCCGGTTCTCCTCCACGCTTTCCCGCTTCTCTGCCGCCGCTTCTCCGCCATTCTCCTCTCGGGCTAGGGTTTTGCTCGACGGGGATGAAGAACGGAGGGTCTAGGATTTCGCTCGACGGGGATTGCGGCGGGGCTAGGGTTTTGCTGAGGAAGAGGGACGACGGCAGGATGAGCTGGGGAAAACGAGGGACGGCTGGATGAGTGGTGGCGCACGACGACGATCACAGGAGAAGAAGAAGAAGAAGAAGAAGAGAATAAAGTGGTGGCGCACGACGACGGTAGCGGCGGAGACCGCCGGAGAACGGTGGCGGTGGCGGTGGCGGTGGCGGTGGCGGTGGCGCACAGCTTCAGCGACGGCAGTGGTGGCTTCAAATTGTTTTTCTTTTTGTTTTTTCTTTTTGTTTTATTTTTAAAATTTAAAATTAGTATTATACATATATATACGCATTAGGGCGTAACGAGTAAAATACAGGGCGTGATATAGCAACACCCAAAAAAATTGGAGTCACCACTTTCAAGATAATAAATGCCATCTCTATGATGACAAGTACCAACGACTTTGCCGGTGTGCTTATGCCGAATGAAAATCAAATCATCATCAAATAAAATAGTAACATGTAAATTTCGAGTGAGTTTATTTATGGAAACTAAACTCTTCGTGATTTGTGGGACACCGAGCACATCACATAACGAAATACCCAAAATATCATACTGGCCAATACGAAAAATTGATAGGGAAACACCATTACCCACAAACACAGTATTAAAACCACGGTAAAAAAATATCTTGTCAAAATGTTGAAGATCAGAAATAATGTGAGCAGCTGCAGTAGAGTCAAGAATCCATGGATCAAATAAACTGCTACCAACATTCCTTGAATTTGAGCCATAATTAAGTGCAAGAGGAGTTTTAAAATAATTAAGTGGTGATGGTCTTTGGCTTCAAAAGTGGGGCACGAGTGTATGGTAAAAACATGGGAGATGACTTTTCCTTGGGCGGTGTGATGAATTCACGGAAGCTAGTTTCGGATTTTAGCTTCCCTTTGGGGCAAACACAAAGTTCAATTGTTGGCCCAAAGGAGCCCAAGGTTTTTACTCCAAAGGTTTGTTGGAAAAGAGTATTTCGCTCTTGTATTATCAGTCCCGGCAGGCGAGGGATAGTCAGTATTCCATCATCTCCTTCTTCTACTGATGACGAGCTACAAGGGCAGGTGGGTTCAAGTCGTGCATCGAATATCTGGCCGAAATCAATAACCAGTCAGGCTGTGGTACACCATGAAGTGAATCTGGATTTCGCCCGGATCAACACCCAGAGTAAGGCAATTTTATGGGCAATGTCAGAATATATGCCAGTGGCAGAGGTGTTGGGTGCCAAACGGAAGAGAGTGCTTCGAGGGGAGTTGGAAGATATTACATTTACAAAGAGAAGAGGGTTGGAGGTCAATGAGGAGGAGCTTCTGATTCAAACAATCGTTCATTTTCCTGAAATTGATTCTTCAATTGGGGAGGACCAGAGCAAGCAAGTTATAGTCACAGCAAGAATCTTTGATTCAGTTGCACATTCGATACTGACAAGGGAGGGAGAAGAAAGCTGCGGTATTTCGGTGGTTGGTCCAGAACAACCACCCAGAGGTACATGAATCTACTCTCTTGGAACTGCAGGGGATTGTCGCATCCTCTGACAGTACATTTCTTAAACAATACCATCAATCAGTTTAAACCTAATATTGTGTTTCTAATGGAAACTAAGTGTGTGTATAAAAAAGTAAGGAAGTGGCTGGGTAGTACTTATTTCACTAGCTGGGAAGTCGTAGATTCGGTAGGTTTAAGTGGCGGTCTCTGTGTTGCATGGTCGTCGGAGATCCTTGTATCGGTAGTAAAAAGCTGCCAAAATTTTGTATGTTGTAAAATCACTGCCGCCAATGGCGAAGAATGGATGTTGATCCTTGTGTATGGGCATCCAGACCGACCACAAAGGAAACAAGTGTGGGATTGTCTCCATGTAATCCTACAGGCCACTCATTTACCGGTTCTAATCACAGGCAATTTTAATCAAATCATAGACAGGGATGACAAGTATGGTGGTCGATCAGTACACAAACAGGAGACAATGGACCTCAATGCCCTTCTCAAAGACGCAAATTTACGGGAACTCATGAATAAAGGCCATTGGTTTACATGGTCTAATGGAAGAGGAGGTCATGATCTGATCCTGGAACGTCTAGATCGAGCTTTTGCAAATGACAAGTGGTTGGCTCTTTATCAGGATCATTGCCTAACGAATCACACAATTATGAGATCTGATCATGGGGCTCTCACCATAAATACACATCAATCGGATAGATCCGCACACAATCATAATGCGAGGAAGTTTGAGTCATTCTGGGTGAGATTTCCACACACAAAGGAGTTGGTAAAGCGTGTTTGGTTACCCGTTCATCGCACGGGTATCCAACATCAAGGAACTCAACAAATTTCAACTCCCACCACTGGTTTCAACACAACTAGTTTCAATCAGAAGTTGCAAGACACTACACTTAGACTTCACAATTGGGCTAAGGAGAGTGTGGGTAACATGGATTTCAAAATTAGAAGAGTGAAACAACAACTTGGTGCAATGCAAAGACAGAAGAATGCTGATGGTATGCGATCCAAGACGGTGGAATTGGAGAGTCTCCTCACAATGCAGAATGACTATTGGAAGCAGAGAGCTAAGGCGCTGTGGCTTAAAGAAGGAGATAAGAATACTAAAGTTTTTCATCAATGGGTCCAAAAGAGGAAAGGGAGGAATTACATAACCCAACTCAAGGATACAGCGGGAGCATGGATTTCAAAACAAGAAGATATTCAACAGCTGGTCTATGATCATGTCAGCTCAGTTTATCTCTCTCACTCTGTTTTGCCGGATGATGCTTTCGGTCAATCGACTATGCAGGACATCCTCAACTTGATTACCAAAGGGGTTAATCAGACTCAACAAATGGCCCTGGAGGAACCAGTATCTTCGCAAGAAATTAAAACGGCTATTTTTCAGATGGCCAAATGGAAAGCACCAGGGCCGGATGGCCTACCTCCGGGATTTTATCAACATTATTGGTCTGAGGTAGGAGAGGAGGTTACATTTGCGATACAGAGGTTTTTCTCTTCATCCATTATGCCTTCACAGTGGAATCACACTACTTTGGTCCTTATACCAAAAACTAATTGTCCAAACAAACCTGCCGACTTAAGGCCGATCAGCCTTTGCAATGTCACATACAAAATTATTGCAAAGATCCTTGCAAACAGAATCAAAAAAGTCATGGGTTTTCTTATCTCTGGAAACCAATCAGCTTTTGTACAGGGTAGATCCATTGTTGAAAATTCCCTTATAGCGCATGAACTCATTGAATTCATCCGTAAGAAGAAGAAAGGTAATCAATCAGTGGCGGCAATGAAATTGGATATGAGCAAAGCATATGATCGGGTTTCTTGGACTTTTCTGGAGAAAATGATGGAGCAGATGGGTTTTCCCCGGAAATGGATTGGGTGGATTATGGCTTGTGTTACTACTGTCTCTTATACTATTAAGCTTAATGGAAGGTTTTCACAGACTTTCAAACCAATACAAGCTTACTCGGGCCAAAGAATTAATTTCCAGAAGTCGGCACTTCTTGTTAGCCCAAACACGCATCCAATCACAAAGGATCGACTCCAGCAGACTTTCAGAATCTTTCATGACTTGCTTCATGAAAAATATCTTGGGCACGACATGGATTTCACTGGCTCTAGGGTGGGCATGTTTAGCAAGTTAGTCCAACGGGTGAAGGCGAAGACTTCCATTTGGAAAACTGGAGATATCTCAGTAATGGGAAGAATTACCCTCGCCAAACACATTTTGGCTGCAACAACTCAGTATACTCTCAGCACCTTCAGAATTCCAGCCACGGTTGCGAAGAAAATCGATAGTCATCTTGCGCGTTTTATTTGGGCAGGGGATATTGATGGGAGAGGAATCCACTGGATGTCATGGAAATCAATGTGCCAATCTAAATGGTGGGGCGGACTGGGAATGAGATCCACAAAACACATGAATCAGGCTTTGTTAGGAAAACTTGCATGGAAGCTCATTACGAACAAAGAATCTTTTTTCTCAAGATTCTTTCTCAGTAAATATTGTAGTAAACAAGATTTCCTTAAAGTCAATCTTAAACAAGGATCATCGTGGGGTTGGAGGGGCATTTTGTGGGGAAGAGATCTTATCCGGAGTAGGGTTAAATGGCAAGTGGTTACCGGCCAAGATATTGACATCCAAGATGAGTGGATTCCTAATCAGAGGAATCCAATCAGGTATGAAACACAAATTCTTCCTCAATTGCGCTTTAAAGTCAGTGATATGATTGATAGCAATAAGCAGTGGCGTAAGCCACTTTTGGGACTCTTCTTTCATCAATCTATGGTCAATTGCATTGCTGGGATATATATTCCATACCAAACCTTAGGTTTAAAGGATTTTCAATTCTGGGATAAGGAATGGTTAGGGAATTACACGGTTAAGAGTGGCTATCATGAAGCATGCAATTTGGCAAATAACCATAACCCATCATCTTCCAACAACCAATCATACACAGCTGATCATCAACACCTGTGGAAGACACTTTGGCGTCTGAAGATACCTGAAAAGGTAAAGTTCCTTGTCTGGAGACTGGTACGGAATGCAGCACCAACAGGTCCGGCTCTCAGAAAGAGAAATATGGAGGTTTCAGCTTTATGCCAAATGTGTCATAAACATATGGAAACATCGTCTCACATCATTCTTGAATGTGATATCGCAAGAAAGGTATTGAAGGCCTCCAGACTCGGTTTTGATTTTTATCAAGGAACATCTTTGCAACTGGAACCGTGGCTTCGACAATGGTTCAAATCAGCGCCCACACAAGAGGATTTAAATCTTTCATGTATTATCATTTGGTCGATCTGGTGTGCAAGGAATAAGGCGACAATCGAAAATCAATCGCCTTCGGTGGACATGATTCTAGCAATTCTAAAGGATAATTTTGAGGGTGCCACATCTGGAAATCTTCCAAGTCTGTCAGTTCTAGCAAATCCTAACTCTTCACTTCTGGAGCTACAAAATATAATCACCCGACCACAAAAGACGGTTCAAGTGGGGGACATTACACTGATATGGTATACACTGGATAACCATATCAATCAGGCCTATCAGGACTGGTTCTGTATCAATACAGACGCAGCTTTTCAGAAACTGGATGGTAAGGCAGTTGCTGCATGGTGTGCGGTTCCGGGTTCAACAATTTCAAACTTCCATGGTTATCGGTCAATACAAGCAACATCATCAACCCAAGCAGAGCTTATAGCCATTTACGAAGCAATGTCACATGCTAGCTTCTTGGGTCTCCAGTGCATCTGTATCAGAACAGACTGTGAATTGGTACTCACACATACCAATAATTTCCCATCAGTCCCACCTGATCTCAAAGGTTTGATTAGGAATATCAGTATGCTAGCGATGGTTTTTCATAATGTTCATTTCATGAAAGTGCATAGATCTGTAGTGCTCAATGCGCACAATCTTGCACAATTTGTAATCAGACAATCATCGTAATATAATGTCCCTAATATCTTTTCAAAAAAAAAAAAAAAAAAAGGCTTGGCAAGTGAGGATTAATAACTTAAAAAAAATTGCTGATGGTCTTTAGCGCTAAGAGAAGAAGACCGCTGGGCTGGCGTTAAGCGCAGTGGAGAGATGACCACTGGACTGGCGCAGAATATCAATTGTCCTCACTCGCGCGTGAATGACACGCGCCTTCTTCAAACAGTCCGCACGTGACAGATACGGGCTGAGGGGGTGCTGAAATTCAGCGGCGGAGGAGCAACAGCTACCAAGCGCTGGGCGCAAGCAGTACGCGGCAGACGGAGTTTCGAACACGCGCCGGATTGAGCACAGAAGCAAGTACCGCCCGATTGAGCACCAACGTACCGGAGACGTGGTGGTCTGAACGTCGACGGAACGGAACCACAACGCTCGAGAAGAGGAAGAGCTGGTTGAAGAGAACTCCGGAGACGAAGCCAAGGATGAAGATGATACAGGAGGGACACCGGGAGGGAGGAGAAACCGCCGGAAACGGGTGGGTGAGCACTGCCGGGAAATTAATGAACAAAAGAGGGAAATGGTCGGAAGTTTTGATCTGAGAGGGAAGGAGAAAAAAGAGAGGAATAAAGCAAGATTCTAACAATGCTGCTATACAATGATAGAGTTGTAATGCTTGCCTTTTGTGGCATTTCATTCTGAGTATAAATAAGGATACATGAGAGTAAAATACAATGAATGAAATGCTAAGAATACATGTAAAGTATTTTAGAGTTCTACAAATACAAATCCATTATACAATGAACATATATGATCTATACTTTAACAAATTTTAACAAGAAACATAAAAAAATCAGTTTCAAAATGGAAACCTCAAACATTTTAAAACACATGCAGCCGCAAATAACATCACTCAATTCTCGTTTGCTGATGATACTGCCCTTTTCGTCAAAGGAACAACAAAAACACTTAAAAATCTGATGACATTCCTCAAAATTTATGAAAATGCTACAGATAACAGGATAAACTTTCAGAAAATTAGTTCCTTCTTGGCTGGAAAACTAAGCAGAACCAAATTAGAAGAGACCAAAAACGTCACTGGAATGTTACAAGGAACATTTCTAACTCCTTATTTAGGTGTAAACGTTTTCAAAGGCAGAATATTAAACTCACTTTAATGATATGATTGAATTACTTCTAAAATAGGAAACTAGAAGTATGAGTGGCTATCAGCTGGGGGACGAATTGTACTTATAAATCATGTTCTATTAGCAATTCCTCAACATTGTTGGTAAGTTATAGCTCCAAGTAACTCAGTAATTAAAAAAATTGAATCAATCCTACGTAAGTTCCTTTGGGGATAGTCTGAAAGTGGTAACACTAGTAGAGAGCCTCCTATTAAAGGCAATAAGGGAAGGTGGTGCAAACAAAACCACCATTAGTTTAAATTTCCGAACTCGGAAATTGACGTTCGTGTCTTGTTCTTGATTTTTAAGGCGGTATTTTGTTGATTAAAGGCGGTTTTTATTAACAGCCTTTAATTAGCCCTAATAAAAGGCAGTTATGACTAATTTCCTTTAAATTTGATATTTTGTGAACTCGGAAAGTGGGAACAATATGGTTTTCGAGCTCGGAAAACCCGTGGTTAGCGTAATACAAAGTGGAGAAACATTTTCCAAACTCGTACATGCATCATGTCTATTTTCCGAGTTCATAATGTAGTTGTTCTGGTCTTTAAAAATTTGGGGCAAGGTTTCCGAGTTCAGAAATGACCCTGTATATTAAAAAAATCACCCATTTCCATTAAATTCCACAAAACCCTAAAACTTTGAAGAAAAAGCTCATTCATTCATTACCTTTTATTCATTACCCATTGTTGTGGTTGAGAATTCATCATTTCGAATTGGAGAAGGTTAGTTTAATCCAAATTATCATGTTTGCCATTTTTCGGAAAAAATTTAAGGTGTATTTAATGCTTCTTATTTATCGATAATTGCAATTATGGTTTGAGATTAGCTAGGTTTACGATTATTATTGAATGGATCCTCACGTGTTGCATTTTAATTGACTTTTAGGAGAATGGATCAAGAGAAACATATTGGTAATGATCTTAGGAAATCACCCGAGTACATTCCATTGGTTGAATAATTTGTTTTGTTTGTGTTTGAACATGCTTCTAAATATGGTCATTCGCATGCTAGATGGCCGTGCAAGGATTGTAGAAATGATGCATATTTAGGGATGAAGAAGCTGCGGGAACATCTCATAATGAGAGGGTACCAAACTAGCTACACTCGTTAGGCATAGCGTGGAGAAGTTGTGGAAGCCTCTCCTTCGAATGAATTGGAGGACACAATGGCGGGTGATGAATTAGATGGTAACGACGAGTCTGACAAATGGTGGAAGATATTGCACGGGAGTTCAAAGCGTAGACCAGAGTCGTTACAAGCTTTGATTGACGACAAAGACATGCCTTTGTATAATGGTTCGAAAAAATTGGTTTTAATTTCAACTCTGCGAATAATAAACTTGAAGGAAAAATTTGGATGGATGGACAAGTCGATGACTGAGGCTCTCGAGTTGTTTAGGTATTTGCTTCCGGAGGGTAATTTATTGCCCGATAGGTTATGTGCTGCAAAAAGAATACTATGCCTGATAGGACTGGAATTGCAAAAGATTCATGCTTTCCCGAACGATTATATGTTGTATAGAGGGGAAGTAGATAATGATCAATAAAGTTTTCGGGTATATGGAAAATCTCGGTACAAGTTGAAAAGAGGTGCGATTGCGGTGGTTGCGGAAGTTCCATTGAGATCAAGGAAAATGACACTAGCAAAAGTGTTATGGTTTCTCTTGATCATTCCTCATTTGAAGATTTTGTATGCTTTTAGGGAAGATACAAAGTTGCATTGGCACGCTGATAGAGATCGATTAGCGGATGATGTGATAAGGCATACTTCAGACGAGGAGTAATAGAAGAAAGTTGATGCTATGAACCCTGAGTTTGGCAAGGATTCTCGGCATTTAAGGTTAGGATTGTGTACCAATGGTATAAATCTTTTTGGTAACATGAGTAGCACACATATCTCTTGCCCTGTCATGTTGGTCATATACAACCTCCCGTCTTGGTTGACCATGAAACGTAAGTATGTGCTGCTAATATCAGGTCTGAAGTAACCTGATAATGATATTGATGTGTATCTTACTCCTCCAGTGGAGGATTTGTGGACTTTGTTTGATGAAGGCGTTCGAGTGTATGATGGGTTGGTTGATGATTTCTCCACTCTTAAAGTGTTGTTATTTTGCACAAATAATGATTTTCATGCATATGGGAATTTGTCTGGGTATTCTGTGAAATGCCACTTTGCTTGTCTAGTGTGTGAGAAGGACACCAATTTTTGTCAATTAAAACGCGATTGTAAGACAGTTTACTAGGGGCACAGGCGGTTTCTTCCCGAGTGGCACCCATGGCAATTAGCCCAAAGATGGTTCAATGGGAAAATAGATGGACGGGTTGCACCGGTGCCACAGTCAGGTACACAGATTTATGTGAGTGTTAAGAATTTTCCCAATGACTCTGGGAAGAAGAAAAAGAAAAGCTCCCGTTGAAGGAAATTAGAAAAAATGCTCAATTTTTTTCGACCAGCCATATTGGGAGCATTTGGAAGCTAGACATTGTCTTGACGTCATGCACATCAAGAAGAATGTTTGTGATTATTTGGTTGGGAGTTGTTAAATACCCCTAGGAAAACAAAGGATGGATTGAAAGCTAGGCTAGATTTGGTTGAGCTGGGTATTCGGAAGAATTTTGCACCAGTGAGTATGGGTGATGATTGTTATTTGCCCCCTACTTGCTATTCAATGTCGCAGTCGGAGAAGAAATATTTTTGTGAGACACTTAGTAGTGTGAAAGTGCCCGGTGCATACTCGTCCAACATAAGAAATTGTGTGTTGGTCGATGAGTTGAGGTTGGGTGGGTCGAAGTCACACAATTGTCACAACTTAATGCAAGAATTGAATATCATTGCCATTCGTTCTACATTGCCTTCTCATGTAAGATTGTGCATTACAAAGCTCTATTTGTTTTTCAAATCCATTTGTCACAAAAGTATTAGCGTATCGAAGTTGGATCGGTTGCAAGTTATGATTGTTGATGTTCTGTGCTGTATGGAAATGCATTCCCCTCCCTCTTTTTTAACATTATGGTTCGCTTGATTGTCCATTTGGTGAGTGAGATAAAGCTATGTGGTCCGTGTTTTCTAAGATGGATGTACCCATTTGAGAGGTACATGAAAATCTTCAAGCGCTTTGTGAAAAATCGGTATAGGCCAGATACTAGTATTGCGCAACGATATGTGACAGAAGAGGCCATCGAGTTTTGCACTGATTATATGAAGAAATTTGAATCTTTTGGGGTTCCAATCGATAAACATAAAGGGATTTTGGAAGGTTTAGGGGTTACAAAGGGCAAATTATTTTGCCCCACTGCAGAAGATTTATGTGCCGCCCATCTTTATGTTCTCTGCAACCACCAGGATATAGTTCCGCACATCGAGATTCATATGGATGCCATACGAGCGAGGCACCCTAATTTCAATGAGGCTCAGGTACTTCAACTGTACACTTCGACATTTGCATCATGGTTACAGAATCACGTACATGTCGGGGAACATCCAGTGACAGTAAAATGGTTGGCTTGCAGACCATTGGGGACCGTTCTTTCCTACGAAGGCTATGCCATCAATGGTTTTACCTTTGCAACAAAATCAATGGATGATAAGAGTGTCATTCAAAACAGTGGAGTGTCTCTTGTGTCTGAAGCATTGCACGTTGGAAGTGGTGGTGATGAAAATCTTGTGTATGTTCTAAAGTGCTACTTTGGCACGATCTTTGAAATTTAGGAACTTGACTATGTTAGTATGTGTGTCCCAGTTTTTAAATATCAGTGGGTTGATATTAACAACGGGCAGCGTATTGAGGATTTGGGCTTCATAATTGTCGATAGAAGCCAGGTTGGATCGAAGAACAATCCTTTCATATTGGCGTCTCAAGCGCACGAGGTTTTCTATGTGAGGGATCATGTTAATCCTAGGTGGGCGATTGTTGTTGAAGGAAAATGGGCTTTTGTCAAAGAAAATTACTTAGAGAAAGTAACTGGATTTGGATTTCATACAACGAGTTGTGGGTCTGAAGAAGTTATGTTGCTGGAGGAGGATGATCGGAGTCTTCACAATTTGCTAGGCTGTAGTGACCATGATGAAGTGTTGTGAATCGACGGTAAGGGGAAGATCACACATAGGACGCGTAAGTCAAAGAAGGTAGTGATCAAGAAAAGGAAGCATACGTATTATGTTATTGATTGACAAATCCTTTGAAAATGGTTGAATCATCCATTGAATTCAAGAGTAGAAATAACATGAACAAATACTTGAATGATAAAAATTTAGAAAACATAATAACTTAGTACTTGAAGAGTATTCGATGATTCACATACTTGAATCTTTAAAATGCTACAATAAAGTTAAATAACATCAACATAATTAAGTCTTCAAATTTCATTCTTCGACATCTTCAATGTCGGTAGTTAAAGTCGATCGGCCGAGTCGTTGTCAAGAGCTTGAAGTGAGGTGTCACTCATAAGCATGCTGGGACTTTTCCATGAACCAGAATTTTGCCTTCATAGCGTAGAATTCATTGCGCATCCATTTGTAGTAATCCTTGAAGTATTTCAAGTATGATTTTTAGTACCTATAAAGTATAGCGAACAAGATATTAATTATGTAAACAATGAGGTAAAGATAAACAACAAATTAAACAAATCGTTCTAAACATATTTGTGACTAACCTTCCTTAATACGTGGCCTCTTGCTCGGCTCTGCTTCCTCAATGGGCTTATGATACCACTTCCCATCGTGCAACAGCTAACCCTTATTCTCGAAGTAAGTCTTGTCATAATACTTCATGCCTCTTTCCTCCCCTTCGATAGTCAACCCCTCAACGGATTTCAAAATTTGAGTAATTAAACTCCCATAAGGCAGGCGAGTCAACACCTTAGTCGATGTCGCAAAATGAAACATATGCCTAAAAATGAATGTCTCGGGGTTGATTTTTCTACCCTCTATGATTAAATAGAATAGCATAAGGTTTGCATAATTAGGCTCGATCAAGTGTCCGCCCAAGGGGACCAAACTCCTATTAATGATCTCATATGTAATACGTTGGTCCATGGGAAAAAGTTTTAGATCAAAGGACTCAGGTTTTCCTAAATCTAACCTATTGCTGTTAAAGTACCTCCGACTACACTCCACGGGGTGAATGTATGGAGGGTCAACTTCTAGAGGTCATTTCTAACGATGGTAGAAATTATCCAACGGACCATAGTTATCCTCCGGATAAACAAATTCCAGGTGCAAGTATGGGCAATCTATTACCTTATTAACAATTAATTTGCTAAGTGGGATTTCAATATCCCCAACCCTAGTAGCATAATTCTCACTCCCCACTTCTCCAAATTAGCGTAAAATTGGCAAACCAAATAAAAATATGTTTTTTCATTGCATGATGGCAAATTCTCTACATATTGATCACTAAAGGGTTTAAGGGTAGCATCCAACCCTAATGCTAAGTACGAATCGAATTCAACCAGATATGTATCCAATAACTTCCCCTTCTCACGTAAAGCATCATACTAATTTTGAGCAAATTGGGAAACAAACTTTCTAGCATTATATTCGGGATTGTTTCCGGTTGAACAAGACCTAGAACCGCCACGTGTTGAACCTCCACGTGTTGAACCTCCTCTAGCCATGGCAAAAAATGTTGTTGGGATTCGTTAGAATTGAGGGATGGATGGGCGATTGTGAGTTCGTAAATGGAGTACGGTTTGTTGATTTGGGGATTTTTTTTATGAAATGTGGTCGATGCCCTATTTTTTTTATAGTTAATACTTTATGAGCTCGAAAATGTATTTCGTGTCTTCACAGCTATGGGGACGAATAGTTTCCGAGTTCAGAAACAATGGTGCCAAGAAAAAATGCGCGCTTTGTTTTGTCTAGAATTGGCTCGAAAATGACACACGAGCTCGGAAACTATATTTCTGAGCTCGGAAACACACTCATCCCTATATTAAAGTTATAAATTCACACTTCATAAACTACATTTCTGGCCCTAGAAAGTATTTCATGTCTTTTGGGCATAAGTGGTAGGATTTTTTCCGAGCTCGGAAATGCTTCCGGACTGTAAATGCATAGAGAAGAAAAGTTTCCGAGCTCGGAAATACGTCCGTTCATTTGGTCAATTTCAAAATTAAAACATATTAACTTATAACAATCATGCTTTAGTGCACTATATAATTTTCGATAAGATTCAACAACATGCAACTAAAACAATGTAGCGCAAAATTAATGCATTAAATAACTAGAAATTGTACGAAATTGAAAGTGAGCATTAAAATTCATAAAATGAAACAAGATAATCTCTTCAAAACTAAAATGCAACTACCAAAGTATAAGGACTAAAATAATATGGAATCCATACATATCCAATCCACACATAATAGCAATCTCTTCAAGTTCTCCCCTCCTCGCCATCATTGCCATGGTCACCATCCTCGTCTTCATTCTCCTAGAAGACCGGCTTGAAGTTAGGCGGCTCGTCATCCTCACTCAATTCCAAATGGAGGCCCTGAGCTTTCATGAGGGCGAGATTCCGGGAATGAGCATTGGTCTTCATATCATGAGTCTCGGTCAAGTCTGCACGCATACAATTGAAGTACTTTCTCAATCTAGCTTTCCAACCACTGCCGATACTTGTGATAAGATAGATATTAAAATTGATCAAAATGAGATGGAAATTAAAATTCTATATTTAAAATTGTACTTAATTAAACTATGTATCACTTATGGGAGCTCGATGCCTCTTCTCTCTCTTCTTCCACTTCCCTATCCTCTTTGCAGTTTTAGCTTTCTCATCGGGTACTGGACGGAATGACCATTTGCCATCAAAGTCAAAATGTAGGCCTTTGTGTTGGAACTAACTCTTGTCGTAGTACTCCTGACAAAGAGGCTTATCTTTAGGAATGATCCCCAAATTCTTTAGCATACATGTTATCAAACCACCGTAGGAAAGATCTTTCTTCTTCGTCAGCGTGGCCTTCAACATGAATGAGATGACGGCGAAACCTGGGTTTACCTTTCTACCCTCCATGAAGTAGTAAAACACCACGAGGTAAGCTATAGTAGGCTCGCAAGTATGACCACATGTGGGGAAAGCATTATGACATATCCACTCATAAACGAGACACTCTTCTACGGTTAAAACACCAATATCAAAACTCTCCGCCTAATCGGCATTGGTTCCCACCCCCTTAAAATATTTTCTAGCCATAGAAATGGGACAAAGAGGAGTAGCATTGCTCACACCTGGCCAAACATGTGTGTGATAAATATATATGGGACCATTGAGTTCATCGGGCCTTAATTTCTCTGCGGTGGTGTAAGGGCAATCTAGGGCTGCATTAAATGTGTATGTAGTAACAAATACATCTTTCCCATTCACCCTAGTCATATCCCTACTGTTGCTATTTTGACCCAAATTTTCATAAAATTGAATCATTTCATCAACGTAAACCGGTTCATCCATACATAACAATTTTTCTAGATGTTTGGTTTTGAAATGTGCACACAAATAGCCCAGTCAATACTGCAATACATGGGTATTTGCATCGGTAATTTAGGGCAATAGCACTGGTCTTTTGGACCGGACATATGTATAAGGGTGTAAAAATGCAACACATTTACACCGGTAAAATGAACCGGTGTAGAAAATTATTTGCATCGGCATCTTAGACTAGTGTATAAATATTGAAGAGTTGGGGGCACAAAATATATGGACCGGTAATATTTGGAAATCCGGTGTAGATATTTTTCACCGGTATATAACATATGAACCAGTGTAAAACTGTGATTTGTACACCAGTTTAAATATAACACCGGTCTTTCTTTTGTAGTAAATATTGTTTTTTACACCTGAATAGTTTGCACCGATATGTTTTTACACCGGTATTATTTTATGAACCGGTATTATTTGAATAATTAAAATAAATTATTAAAAATGTGATTTTTTTACACCGGTACATTCTTTTTATACCGGTGTATTATTTGGTTAAATTTTTCAATGCCCAATTTGTTTTCCGATGGTCCCTTCCGGATTATTTCCGGGGCAACGACAGCCACCGATACTTGTGAACTATTATAAATTGAAAAATTTTGAATCGGCAAGAAATTTGAAATATCCTATTACGAAAATATCACTCAGAAAACATGCAAACATTATTCAAACTATGAAATAGAAGAACTATCTTAAGCTCGGATTGAAACAAAGTAAAAAATCACTTAAGTTTACTATAACCAAACACAATCCATAGAATTCTAATATCATCAACCATTCAAAATAAACCATCAACCTATTATGTCGTTCTTATCATCCAGAAGTTGCAATGTAGTGTTCGCCTGCTGTTGGTAGTCTGCGAGCCAAGTCCCACACCATCTCTTTGCTACACCTTGAATTTCATACACATGGTACGACCCTTTGCCGTCTGGGAAGATATGTTAATTTCAAACTTACAATGTTAGTCAATAATGTTGCATTTACTAGAAATTAATAATAACAAATATTGAGATGCATGGTTTACCTCCAAGATATTGTTCGTCTCCGGGTGATTAACAAATCATTCCATGAAGAGAATGATGGAGTACCTGCATTCCCACAAACTATTTTGGGTTCGGTACTGCACAAGAAAGGTAAATGTAATTACTAACCCTAAACATAATAAATTGAGGGATGAAAATGATACTGAAAATGAATTCCTAATTAATATAAAAAATATTAAGGCGTTAAGTTTTGAAACTCACCCAATCCACACATCGACCAGCGCATTATTTATCCAGGTCATCGAACGCATATTCCCCAGTTTCTTCCCAAACTCGACCAGAACTTCTATTCCAACACCGCATGTGTAATATTGTGCAAATGTCGATAGTCAGAACACTAGGAAGAACAAGCAATCCTTATTCTTTATCATTTCCAGGATAGCGGCATTTGATTCCTTTATGAATTGCACCATGATCGGCCAATCTGTCAGGTCTCATTTGTTGACAATCTGCAAACGTAAAATGATACAAAATGATCACTTGAGTATGTAGTTCTGAACTATCATTTTCATTGAATAATAATGGTACTCATTTTAGTGAATTACCTGTTTTGGTAGCCTCCTTAATCTTGGTCTTGTAGATGGCTGGAAATTAGCCGTCGACTGGGATTTTTGCTTGCCAGTATCCTGTTACAAGGATTAGTGAATACATATATGCAAAATTACTCTGAGGAATTGAAAAATAATGTGTTACAAGAATTTACCTCATCATCAGTGGTGAGAACCATAACCTCCTCATTATCGTTGTCCGTATCACCTCCGGCATTGACATCATCGATGTCACTCGGTTGCTCATATGCCTTGCCTATTAAGGACACTGGCCAATCCACAACGCTATTGAGCGCCTCTCCAACATTATCAAAGAGGTGGTCCGCTAAGGGAAATTCCTCCCTAGGATGGAGGACTGGCTTGCATACTGTCATATGAGCAACACTTCCTTGTTGGACATCCTGATGATGAGATACCTGTCGCAACCCATGGGCGACCATTTTTCCAACAATGTCTTTAATGAAAATAGTCATGCGTTCTCCATTCCGATCGTATAATATTTTAGTGAATAGATAAAATGGTTATGGAGATATTTCAGATGTGTAATTCAATGTATAGGATATGCATAGATTAACGAAGGTGTACCTCTTCATCTCCTTCTCTGTCGCTGGGCTCTTCACCGGACTTTGTAGCAGCTGCAACAATGTCAATAATTGCCTTCTCTATAAACCTCTTGGGATCGTCAAGGCCTGGCGGAATATGAACACAGCTTACAGATGCTAATCCCTTCACCAATGGCTCCAGGTACGATCTCATGGCTTTCACGATCGGTTGATCGTTAGATAGTCTCCTATGGGCTTTCTCTTTGGTTGAGGAACTGCTACCGCACTTGTTGCAGGAAAGATGAGGATCAGCCACCGCTGTAGGTAGGCTCGTCTGAGTTCCCCTGTACCTGCCTAGGTAATCCTTCAAGCTCGTTCAATTTCAGCTCGTTCAATTTCAGCTGAGAAACACATAGGAACACAATTATTTATATGAATAATGTGAAATACACTTAAATATTAGTTTAAATGGTAAATTTTAGCGTAACTTCCAACATCCGGTGCAATCTTCTTAACCTTTTTTGATGTGTATAACCCTTTCTTATCTTTGTTTGCCTCAAGGTAGAAAAGAGATATGTCAGGTGTGAAATCCTTTTGACTAAGTTGTTGCTCAATCTCCTCATCAGTGAATCCCTCGTCGGTCAATCTAATTCTCTCTTTCTCCTTCAGCTCCTTAGTCAGTTTGTCACAGATGTATAGATTACTCTTTCTTCCTATGTGGTGCGTGTAATCTCTCCCCTTGTTGCGTTCAATATTTGTCACCCCGAGCCTCTGATATTGTTGTTATAAATAAAAACTTATTGAATAGAATTTGTGGGCAACATAGCTCTTAACAAGTATTAATTTTTTCATCATACTTGAAAATCCAGATGTCAATGCCTCTTTTCCAACAAGTGTCATTTGTCTTCATCCATCCACTTATACTTCTCTTATGCTGATATACCCATTTTATTGATACCTTTGTCCATGTCGTGAATAAACCTATTTGCCACATTTGTCTTCCAATTCCTATGTTGATTTTTTGCCCTCTCTGTAACCTCCTTCCTCAGTATTTTAGTTGCTCGTCTGTCACAGGTGTTTCAATTGTGAAGCTCTCCTGGAATGAATCATATGAAAAGGTATGTCATTAATCATGTCTTCACTAAGACTTTACTGTGAATAAAATATTTAAATGGCAATTGTGAAGAGTCTTACCAGAACATCCTTCCATGACTCTTCCTTAACATCTTCAGGGACATCGCTCCAGTGTTCGAGTGCACTAAATCTAATGCAGCATCAGAAAACGTAATTGCCATAAGCGTGTCACGCTGACCAATTCTTAATGCATACTGCTTGATTCCCACGGAACTCAAATGCAACAGGAGTTGGAGTGTTATGCTTACCAACATCACAAACTGGTATGTGTTAGTTCGTCGCCTCCTCAAATAACTTTTTACCTCAAACTTGTCCCATCCTTCTCCATTTTTCCCTCCAACTTTTGTCAAGTCGCCGTCCGCTTCATCAACAGTTGGCCTTCCTTTGATAGTGCTCTTTCCCTTTCCTTTGCGAATTAGTTCTTTGGTCAACTGTTTACCGGCGTCTTCTCCTTCAACATCCCCTATAATAACATCACCATGGTCCGCGGTTTCTTCCTTCTCTTAACTGGTTGGGTCAATTGTTTATGTTGCTTCTTCCTCAAATTGTATCTTCAACGGGATCCTTTTTGGCGGAGGTTCTTGGTTCACCACATCAACATCCTCATCGACCACATTCTTCACCTTCTCCTCTTTCTTCGTAACCGGTCACTTCCTCTTATAGATGAGATTAATACAGTAGTAAGCAGAGTCGATCCCACGAGGAACGGTGTAATTTCTATCAAATTTAAACTACCAACATGGTGTTGGTTTAGCAACTAACTAATATAAAATAATAATGCAACTAACAGATATAAAAATCTAGTAAATATATGATGAATGCAATCGGCTCGGAATAACTCACATTAGTTAAACATCGATCATAGGCGCAAAGATAAATCAATTCATATGCATCTATCCGTTATAGGAAAGTAGGTACGCTTAACCTCCCCAATTCTTTCGTACTTTATCGACAATTAACCAATTATAATTAATTAATTGTTTCTCTTACCAAGATGCCTCCGGAAAGTATTCGCTGAACCAGATACACACCTCGATAGCATTAAGAATGAAAAGAACCTGATATAGCAATTACCCAAGTATTCGCAAGTAGTAACGCACACTTAATTATTCCCCATCTTGCTATCACAGTCTTAGCTAGTTAGCTGTTTTTCACAAGAACTCACTACTTACTAACCCTTTCCAACGATTACGTATTGGTGGAATTAGATAGCATTATCCCAATAATATTCAAGTTGATCAGGCTTAAATATATCAAGAATAAAATAACCCAAGAACAATCAAGAACACATAAGAATCAATTATAAAACAATTAGGCCTCACGATTCATAAACTAATGCTTGTTATTCCATGCCGATATATAAATTAGCTACTCATAATAATTAAACTAAACAAATAAATAATATAATAATAAATCATAATCAAAATCAAAATAATAAAATACTAACTAACTAAATAATTAAGCTTACGGAATGATGAAACCAAAGCTACGAAAACAAAACTTCAACTCCTCCTCTGCATGTTCCGTCTCGGTATTAATATGTATGTATGCTTCCAAAATTACAAGAACTCCTCCATGAATAATGTTCCGTCTTGCCGTGTATATATATTTATATACACCAAACCAAAACCAAATCCAAATCAACTTTTAATTACTTTTCTTCTTATAGAAGAAATAAGGAAATAAGATAATATCTATTTTAATTCTAAATAACTAATTCCTACAATTAAGGAATTTCAAATGGAAGGAGATAATACAATCTTTATCAATATGGGCAGTGAATATATTTATTTCCTTCAAATCCACATGTCTTCAATAATTCACTTTTCACCCCATAACTTCAGCAATTCTTCTTTTGCCTCTCTTCCTTCATCCCTGGAAAAATGTCTTATAAAATAAGAACATTTTTCATTGGAGCACATCGCCTCATTAAAAACCTTAACCTGGAAAACCCAGTGGGAAAAAACCGTTGGTTAAGGGAAAAAGAGTACAATGTATAGCTCCCTCTCAATTCTCCGCAATCAATGAATTCCTGCACCAAAAACACCTTAAAGTGCAAATTATATCTTAATAAAATCATAATAATCCCACAAAATATGAACACAATATAACACACATAAGTATCCTCACACTTGAATCATGCTTGCCCTCAAGTATGAAGTGAAGAATATAAGAGTTATCAACAATCCACAATGTTCATAAGTTCTCATTCCCTCATATGACTCTATCTAAAATGACCTAATAAAAAGAAAAGGTAAGATAAAAACACAATTCACACAACTAAACAGATAAAAATTCAACATTTAAAAACTCTAGCTTCCACTCTTATAACGATAAATTTTCCCCTGCCAAGCAGTAAAGGATCACGTTAACGCACTTGGAAATCATCAACCCTTAAAGTAATTGGAATAAAATGTTCAAAATCAGGAAATCTAATCATCAATTCAGTCAAAATCGGACAAGCAATGAATATTTCTCACGGTTTCACTCAATCACTCTCAATATATGAAGGACATTCACACAAATAATTCACAAGTTATAACATAGAGAAGTTAATATGCAAATCAGGAAGGTCTTTCTCAAGGGTTGTAACGGGGCTAGGGACCATTCAGATTGGTGAGATCCTAAGGGTTCTAAGCTCAAACAATATCGATCAAAATATTATGCATATTTTTTCTTCAACCATCATCCATGTATAGTAGACATTCACCAACAATCTTCATCTCATGGCTATTAAGAGAAAGCCAACATCACATCAAAGTAGGTGCTATTTTTTTCTTTTTTCTTTCTTTTTTCTTTTTTTTTCAGCACCATTCTTCTTCAATACAGTCCAAAACTGGTACATTTTTTAGAGAAAAATCGCAACATAAAAAAGTAATTTTTTTCTCTCATTTTTCACTGTTATGCCCCTCCAGTTTTGCCAAACGGAACCCCAGTGTCACTGTTCATCATAAAATTCAGCCTTCATTTTTCTGAAACCGTTCAGTCTGGGCAAACTGGACACATACTCAGTAATGTCATCAACTCAAGAGAACACAATGGATGAATTCATCAACATTAACTCCAAGAACATGCATAATAGGCCCAAGAGAAAGGATAAAACAAGGCTTTGGCTAAATATATAGTAACTCATATCAAAGAACATAGTCAAAGCTTCAAAGTGTTTCACTAGGGGTTAATGTAATTGGTAGGCAATTTAAGCTGTGTGGTTCATCCTAGTGCCTTCCATCACTTTTACACATAACAACTCCAATTGTAACAATGTGATCTCTCAGAACAAAGATTGATGTAGAGAATGCTCTACTCTAGCTCAAACCTCACTTTAGTAGGCTAAAATATTCAATTAAACTCATCCTTTTTTGTCATCCCAAAAATCATATCAATCAAATTTCACAAATCATAGAAAATCTCATTCAATAACTTCAAGGCATATTAGATTTACCAAGTTTGTTACAATGAAGTTTACAACTGGCAGGGTACTTTTATCAAGAGCCACTAGAATTTTCTCATGTCAAATTATCGACTCAAACAACACAAAAAAAACATGTTTCACTGTAAAAAAAAACTGAAATAAATTTTTTTATTTTCCAAAAATATAAAAATAAAACACACAAGAAACCTCCTCACACTTAAACTTTGCTTGCCCTCAAGCAAATAATGCAAAGCTCTTATGAGAAAAGGTTCAACACATATTCAACATCATAAAAAAAAATAAAAGGGAAAGAGGGAACTTATAGTGGTGGGTTTCAGAAAAATTCTCATTCAAGAGGAAAGCGTTTGATCATAATCAGGTTCTGCCGCAGGCCTCCGTTTGGCCAAATGGAACCCTGCGAGTCCAGCCTTCCAAATGTGTGAATTCTCCATGGTGCAAATTCAAGTGCTTCAAATCTGTAGATCAAGAATTGAGATCAGATGAGAAATTGAAATTCCTAAAATATAAAAAATTTAAAAAACTTAAAAGAAGAAAGAAAAAAAAACTAAGAAAATTGGGTTGCCTCCCAACTAGCGCTTTTGTTTATAGTCTTTGGCTAGACTTTTGGATGCCTTTAATGAATATTTGTTGGGCACAATGGAATTTCTTCCATTAATGCCTCCTGAGAAGTATCATAGTATGGCATAAGGCGATGACTATCGACGAGGAATGCCCTTTTTGCGTCCATGCTTATAATCTCTACCATCCCATCTGGCCAAACATAAGCCACTTCGAATGGTCTAGTCCATTTAGACTTGAATTTCCATGACATATGTCGAAAGTTTGACTCAGATAAAAGAACTATCTGCCCAACCACAAATTTCTTAGGCTTCAAATCTCTGTCATGCCACAACTTATTGCGCTCCTTGTACCGCATAGCTTGATCAAACCCATTCAATCTTAGATCTCTCAATTCTTGGAGTTGGAACTTTGTTTCTTCCTCACACTTGAGCGACTCCATACTCACTGGAAGAGTATCAACATCTTCTTGATAATCACTTGAAACTTGAACATTTTCCTCTTCTGGACTTGTAGGCATTTGATTTCCCAACTTGTCCTGCAAAACTTTAGTCTCAAGAGAATCTTGGACAAATGGGTCAGTATGATAAATTGCATTTACATTCTCAGCATCTATAGATTTCTGCATGGGTTTATCAATGTTGAGTGTGTACTTATCACCAAAATAATCAAGTGAAATAGTTCCATTCCCAACATTAATAATGGTGTTTGCAGTTTTCAAGAATGGACGATCTAACAATACCCCCTGTGTTCCCTTATCATTGGTATGATTAATTTTTACCACATAATAATCTGCGGGGTACACAAAGTTATTGACTCGCACAAGCACATTTTCCAACAACCCTTCAGGACATACACAAGATTTATCTGCCAATTGAATTATTACTCTAGTATTTCAGCTCCATTCAAAGTTTGATACACAGATAATGGCATGACATTAATTGAAGCTCCTAAATCACACATGGCAGCATTAATCTTCTTATGTCCAATGTAACAAGGTAAGGAAAACATACCTGGGTCCTTGCACTTTTGAGGCATTTTCTTTTGGATCACAGCTGACACAGATTCACTCATTATGACCTTGCTTTAGTCTTTAGGTTTCCCTGTAATAAAATCTTTCAAAAACTTGCTCACAGTTGGAAGCCTTATAGCCTGCAAGAAAGGTAGGTTAATCTCCATTTTTCCAAAGATAGATAGGAAATCAATAGAATCCTCTTTCTTTCTAGCTAAACTACGTGGAAAAGGAGGAAGAATTTTAATTGGAGGATCATTCTGACCCAACCTTGGATTTGACTCCTTGGTTTGATCAAAATGCCCTTGTACCTCACTTTCTGTTTCTGTCGGGGGCCTCTGTTTGGCCAAATCGAGGCCTCCTGCAGACTGCTCCGACTGCTCCTTAGCTCCTTTTGCTGCGGTCTTCGGAGGTAGTGGCTCAAGCTCCTTTCCACTTCTTAACGTGATCTGATTGGCCGTGTCTCTGGGGTTGAGTTGCACTTGAGATGGTAATCCAGGTTGCTTCATTCGGAGCTCATTCATCGAGTTTGACAGCTGTGAAATCTGACGTGTGTGCTCCTCTAAGGTAGCCTCAGTCTTTTTCGAACTTTGGATCTGGTTTTGAGGCATGCCCATCATCATGTCTAGCTTTTCATCCATAGACTTCCCTTGAGGAGGTGGTGGATTCTGAGCATATGGAGGGGGAAGAGCTCGATGGGGTGGAACATATGGTTGTTGTACTGGATTTCCCGGATCTCGCCATCGAAAGTTGGGATGATCTCTCCATCCCGGATTATAAGTAGCTGAGTACGGGTCCCTCCTTGGCTGCTTATCATTCCAATTCCCCATGGTATTAGCTTGTTCATCCATTTCAAGGGGACATTGTAAAGTGACGTGGTTTGGACTGCAGCAGATGTCACAAGGTTTTTCTGGAGGACCAACTGACGTGCTAGCAACGGTGACCTTTTCCACCAACTTGGATAGTACCCTTTCCATCCTGTCCATCCTCTCCCTGAAATCATCTTGGCTCGAGGGCTCTGTTTGTCCCACCTTTTTCAGGATTCGGATCTCATCAGTGTCATACTCCTTCTTGGAATTGATTAACTTTTTCACTATCTCCTTTGCTTCATTGACTCTGATTTATGAAAATCCACCATTGCTTGCGGTATTCAGCAAATCCTTGTTCGCAGATGTGGATCCTTGGTAGAAATACTGTAGCAGTTGCCCCTCGGTGTATCGATGGTTAGGGCAACGATCCACCAATCGTTTGAACCTCAGCCAAAATGTACTCAGCGGCTCATCGTACTCCTGCTTGATGCTCGAAATTTCTTTCCTCAGGGCATCCGTCTTAGTGGCTGGAAAGAAATAGTCCAAAAACAGCTTCTTGAGCGCATTCCAGGAAGTGACGGAGTTAGGGGCCAAGCTTGAAAACCACTGGTTCGCTGCTCCTGACATGCTGAACGGAAAAGCCACCAACTTGAACTGATCTTCTGTGACACCAGCTGGTCTTTTCTGAACCTTACAAATCTTGATGAACTCGTTCAAGAAATTGTAAGGGTCTTCATTACTCTTCCCATAGAACTTTGGAAGCACGTTCAGCAATGCCAGCTTAATCTCCACAGGAGTCGCAGTTTCTGGCAATGAGATCGGAGTGGGAGGGTCTTCTTCACTATGCCCCGTTAATTCCCACATGTACGGATTGTCAGCATTGGGACCCGCCTCTCCTCTGTCCCCCATTACAGTATCGGGAACGGATTCAATCTCTGATTCAATCTCTGTCTCGGAAATAGCCTCTGTTTGGCCAAACAGAGGGTCTGCGGCAGCTTTCAACTTCCTCTCCCTGGCGAGTTTGTAATTCTTCCTGGCTGTCTTTTCAACTTCAGAATCAAATATCAATTCCTGCTCCTGGGACCTGGTCATATACCAATAACTAAAGACAAAAAATTAGTAGCAAAATAAATAGAAATTAACTACCGTTCCCCAGCAACGGCGCCAATTTGGCGAACGTCGTTTCACTCACCAAAATAATCTGCAAACTCTATAGATGAGATTAGTACAGTAGTAAGCAGAGTCGATCCCACGAGGAACGGTGTAATTTCTATCAAATTTAAACTACCAATAGGGTTTTGGTTTAGCAACCACGCCTTAATTTTCAGATTTATCTAATAACTAATAATGCAACTAACTAATATAAAATAATAATGCAACTAACAGATATAAAAATCTAGTAAATATATGATGAATGCAATCGGCTCGGAATAACTCACATTAGTTAAACATCGATCATAGGCGCAAAGATAAATCAATTCACATGCATCTATCAGTTATAGGAAAGTAGGTACGCTTAACCTCCCCAATTCTTTCGTACTTTATCGACAATTAACCAATTATAATTAATTAATTGTTTCTCTTACCAAGATGCCTCCGGAAAGTATTCGCTGAACCAGATACACACCTCGATAGCATTAAGAATGAAAAGAACCTGATATAGCAATTACCCAAGTATTCGCAAGTAGTAACGCACACTTAATTGTTCCCCATCTTGCTATTACAGTCTTAGCTAGTTAGCTGTTTTTCACAAGAACTCACTACTTACTAACCCTTTCCAACGATTACGTATTGGTGGAATTAGATAGCATTATCCCAATAATATTCAAGTTGATCAGGCTTAAATATATCAAGAATAAAATAACCCAAGAACAATCAAGAACACATAAGAATCAATTATAAAACAATTAGGCCTCACGATTCATAAACTAATGCTTGTTATTCCATGCCGATATATAAATTAGCTACTCATAATAATTAAACTAAACAAATAAATAATATAATAATAAATCATAATCAAAATCAAAATAATAAAATACTAACTAACTAAATAATTAAGCTTACGGAATGATGAAACCAAAGCTACGAAAACAAAACTTCAACTCCTCCTCTGCATGTTCCGTCTCGGTATTAATATGTATGTATGCTTCCAAAATTACAAGAACTCCTCCATGAATAATGTTCCGTCTTGCCGTGTATATATATTTATATACACCAAACCAAAACCAAATCCAAATCAACTTTTAATTACTTTTCTTCTTATAGAAGAAATAAGGAAATAAGATAATATCTATTTTAATTCTAAATAACTAATTCCTACAATTAAGGAATTTCAAATGGAAGGAGATAATACAATCTTTATCAATATGGGCAGTGAATATATTTATTTCCTTCAAATCCACATGTCTTCAATAATTCACTTTTCACCCCATAACTTCAGCAATTCTTCTTTTGCCTCTCTTCCTTCATCCCTGGAAAAATGTCTTATAAAATAAGAACATTTTTCATTGGAGCACATCGCCTCATTAAAAACCTTAACCTGGAAAACCCAGTGGGAAAAAACCGTTGGTTAAGGGAAAAAGAGTACAATGTATAGCTCCCTCTCAATTCTCCGCAATCAATGAATTCCTGCACCAAAAACACCTTAAAGTGCAAATTATATCTTAATAAAATCATAATAATCCCACAAAATATGAACACAATATAACACACATCACACATTCTTCACCTTCTCCTCTTTCTTCGTAACCGGTCACTTCCTCTTTGTGTTTAATTTCCTCTTCTTCGGCAGCATCTAAAATAGTATAATAGAAAATTATCAATCCAAACAATAACGGTTCTTAAAGATCAACATTGATAGAATGTGGTTTAGAACTTGAACAAAAAATTCATAAAACTTTTGAACAAAACATGGCATAGAATTGAACAATTCATACATAAAACTACATTATGTAAGACATAAAAGTTCATATAACATGGCATAGAACTTGAACGAACAAGGCATGGAACTTGATGTAAAATGAAATGGAACCTTATAGAAGTTGATAGAAAACCATACAAATCTCTTTGGATTCATAAATAGGCCTACAATCGAGCAATTATCACTCCCGCCTAACGTGACTATCAACATTATCACCAACCAAAAAACTACAGTACTACATCATCCATCCACAAAAAATGCAAAACATTTTAACCCCACAATTGTATAAACATACCATTCAAGTTACCCTTTCAACTTTTTTTTTTCAATTTACATAGTTTTGTTCATAGAGGCATTTAGTCAAACATGTGTTGTGCATGAGGGTTGGGATGGTTTTTTGAAGAGAAATTTATTTGGTAACCCATGGTAACATAAACACCAACACTTACCTTCACCAATGGAGCGTTTGTGTTGCTACTCCCTTTTATCAAACTCGCCAAGAACGGAATGAGATGATGAACTCGCCAAGTACTTTCTTCTCTTGTGTTGTCAAGGGTTGATGAGAGGTTGCTTCTCTTGTGTTGCTCAACACTTTATAGGATAGATGACGGGAGTTACAATGATTGATGAGGAGTTATGGTGGTTCAATTTAGTGTGAATTGAATGGTTGAAGTGGTGGAGGGCAATTTTCAAAGAGAATTTGAAGGTGTTTGATGAGGAGAGTAGGTGTTTTGGGAGTTATGTCTGTTTGAAACAGTTGAAAAATATATAAAGACATTTTTTTATACCGGTAATATGTAGAGCACTGGTGTAATATTTGTGAAAATGGGTTAGGAAATTGGCTAAATGTTCAACATCAGTACATTTACCGGTGTAGAAAAGGAAAAACAATAGCTGCGTGCAGTTGCTTTAAATGATTTTTTCATTAACCCAATAGCAACAATAAAAAATTTAGGCTAACTATTGTACACCGGTATTTTTTACCAGTGTAGAAAATGTTGATACCGGTGTAAAAGTACACAAAAAGTAGCTGCGTGCGGTTGCTTTAAATATGTTTTTTGGAAAAAATAGGTTGAACCTGAGAGGAACTTTAGAAATTTTAGACTATGTGTTCAGTGCTGGTACATGTACCGGTGCAAAAACAACATGTACCGGTGTAAGAAATTTTGCGCCTTATTAAAAAATAAAGAAACTGAAAATTTTGAAATGCACACCAAAAAATTGAACATATACACCGGTAATTGCTTAATATTACCGGTGTAAAATTATTTTTTTGTTAATTATTTAAATTCCCTCTTATTTCATTTACCTCCCGTGCATTTTTCCAACAACCCCATTTATTCAAATTGACGTTTAATTATTGTGAATGGGCATTGTACTAGTTGTTTCATGCGAATATCAACCACACATGGGCCCCGTACGTTGACGCTACAAAGCATTGTTTAATTTTATAAAATTTGCATATTGACCCCAAAAATTTCGTGTCACCCCATGAAGCACTTTTCCACCGGCCCAAATGGAATTTTAAGAGGCTCCATATTGAATAAGTAACGTTTCCGTACCTCAATGGTACCGAGGAACCCGCAAAATTGATTATATGTGTTTATTGCAATTAGGTCCCCCAAATTGCGACATTCGATTACGACATGTTAGGAAACTACATAAATTACCAAATATAATATTCCGAGCTTAAATCATAATTGCAACATATTTGTGCCCGGGAGGTGATTCGTCCTGAAGCACTAGTAGGTGTTGTAGAGTAAATGACAAGGGTTTACTTCATTGTTTCTATGTGTAATCCGAACATCTTTCAAACTAAATACGGAGTCCAGACCCGTTTGTTTTCCCGCATGTGGAACTTGGAAATAAAAAGGGTTATTTTGTGGACCATCCAGTTCGATCGGATTGCGACTTCGATTTACGAGTAAACCTTTTTACTTTTTGCAATTTTGTCCCTCAAAGAATCTTGGAAGGGTCGAAATATAAAATTAGCACCACATATATGCAATTCAATACGTTACAATTGTGCTAAAGCATTTGTAGAAATGTGGGTGGACGGAAGGCGTTGTAAAACCAACACTGAATGTTTGCACTATATTTCCCAAAATTATACTATTTCCTAAAATTATACTATCTCCCAAAAAAATTACTTGGGGAACCTCCATAGCTCCTAATGCTACAATTATTATTTTTAATTCTAACCATTCTTGGAATATAATGCACCTAATTCGGCGGTTCTGATGTAACCACTTAGGCCAACTACGTTCGACCTATCTTTTTTGTCTTCGTGAGTGTATTTGTCCAAAAAAATTCAAATCACGTAGTGTACAAATTTTTTCTTCAACCCATCATCGTCCATGTTTATCAAAAGTAAAAATGTCAAACTGTCTAAATGCAACACTGTCAATGTTTAGTACATTATCTACTCTTTCTAAATGCTACTACAAGTTTTCTACAAATAATATCGAGAAAATGGTTCAACCCCGTCAGCAGGTCGTGTTGCATCACCATCACGGGTATTTGTGCCAGCATCCATGTCCCCGACATCGCCTTCGGGGAAGGTTGGGAAATTTCTGATTGCTTCCACGGTGTTTGGAAATTGGTACGTCATAACCTTGGCCACATGTTCGTGCCATGATCTTTGATTTGGATTCTTCAAGTATGTTTGCTACACCGACCTCCATGGCAATAATTTTGGATTCAATAGTAGCGACAGGCGTGTCAGATGTCTGTCTGTAGAAAGAGTCTAAACAAATCGTACCCATTGGTTGGCCATAAACATCATGTGCACGGGCACTAACTCCCGCTCTTGAACAAAGCACAGAGATGATACTGCAATAGGCATAAGATCCCATCTGATCCCGTTCCCCCTGCAACAGAGGATAAATTCGACGACCAACATTCCATCGGAGCTCCTTCTTTATTGCATACAAGAAGGTGAGGCAAAGTTTGTAGACTTCTGTGTTCAAAGTTACTGGATGGATTCTAGACGCCACGAAGTGGTACCACCCATTCATTCCGGAGTTAGAGTTTTCTTAGGCATTGCTCCAACCTGGTTTGACCAACTCATCAATGTCCGTACCTTCCCAAGTTACTGTCCCAACGATCTCCTTCTCAATTGGTTATTGTAGAATATAGTTGTCATCACCTAGAAAATGGAGTGCGAGAAACTTGTCCCCATCGTTTGGAACATTGGACAACCCAAACAAGTCATTGATAGTTTCTAGTGTGACAGAGACTGTTTTACCTCTACAATACACGTGATCTTAGCTCGGCCCTCACTTCAAGTTTGCATAGAGCTCACTTACAATGGTTGGATTGAATGGTTGCGGAGTCTCGCAAAATTTTTCCCACCCAAGCTTCCGGATAGTTTGTTCGAATGAGGGGGATGGTTCAATTCCTCTCTCTATATGATGACGACATCCCTTGTATGACTGATGGGCCAACCTAGCCTCCTCGGAAACGAAGGTACCATCCGGGTAAGTGTGTAGTGATACTTTCGGCAATGCTGGAGATGGTGAATGGCACATCCTTATCGAATTGAATTTGGGAGGCATTTCCTAAAAAATACATTGAAGCATCCCATCAAACACCTTACATGCAAATCAAGCTATTCATGATGTCACATTCTCAATGATTCTATTTCATATGCAACTGCTAATTAATCATACTGATAAGGTATTGAAGTGGTTTACCAGATTATATAACAACCTACGTAGGATTTCAACAAAGATGGGTAGTGATGGAGATGGTATTGAGTGAGAGATATAAATTTTCTACTGTGAATGGGGATCTGAGAGGGTTTTAAATAATGGAATGTTTTTATACACTGGTATTCTACATATACCGGTGTAATACGAGGCCTAAAGTAGTTGCTTTAAATAAAAATAATTCTACCTAATCCGACCTGAGACTAAATTTTAAAATTGTTTTTTAACCCAGCACCGGTACATTTACTGGTGCAAATTGAACAAAATACAGCTGCTTTAGATTGCTTTAAATGCCAACAAAATTTGGTTCTTCATACCAGACACGAATGCTCAATTGTTTTTCAAAGTCTTCAGCACAGGTACGCCTACCGGTGCAATTTTTTTAAAAAAAACAGCTGCTTCAAGCTGCTTTAAATGCCAAAAAAATATCATTGTCAAGCCCGAGAGTAAAAAACAAAAACAAATCTAAGTATTGTGCACCGGTAAGAGTACCGGTGCATAAGTACAAAACAGAGTACATCCTCTGTTTTTCTACACCGGGGTAATTTAATCTTTGTTGGTGTAAAAAACTACCACCTAGTAGAAATTTTAATTAAAATAAATACACATTTTCGCTGATTCAACTCATAAACACTCCATTGAAATATTCACGGATCATACCAATCAATTCATAAAAGAGTTTCAATTAAATACATTACATGCTAATTCGCTTAATGATCAGACAATTTTTCACAAAAAATGGTCACAAAAATAATGGCCAGGAACGACCAATCTATCGCTTCCACTTCAAGACATTTTTCTCACATACTATTTCACCTCTCTCATTGACCCACAACCCATCACCATGGGAACGCCTTCCAACAACGGGTCCCCCAACATCTTCCAAACTAGAAAATACTGATGGAAACTCAGTAATATCAGTTATGGCGGGCTAATCAATCTCCTCATCAAGGTTACATATGATGGGAAATCATTTATGGTACAAAAAAGCATCGCCCTCAACGTAAACTCTTCACCACTACAATCATCAAACATTAAGGCGCCAACCGACCAAAACACATTCAAATCTTATATCAAAGGGGAAAGATAAGTGTCTATGTCATTTCCAGGTTGTTTTGGGCTTGAAATCATGATGGGCATTAACACATAATTTCTCTTCATGCACAAGTACATGGGAAGATTGTAAATGGCAAGCATAACCGGCCACGAACTGTGTTTCGAGGACATATTACCAAATGGGTTCATACCATAAGTACAAAAAGTAAATCTCAAATTCCTAGGTTCAGATGCAAAGTGTGGATACATCTTATCAAGTTTCTTCCACTAGTCCGCACCAGCCGAGTGTCAAATTATATCATCATCTTTACAACTTTCCCTATCAACGCACCATGCCAAGTTCTTTTCATCATTTTCATTCTTAAACAACCTTCTCAGCCTTGGAATAATTGGAAAATACCACATAGCCTTCTCACCGACACAACATACTCTCCACCGATAGCCACATTTCTCTTCTTCTTATAACACGTAACATTACATACTGGACAAACAATATTACCCTTAAGGTCACCCCTATATTGGACACAATCGTTCAGAAAAACATGTATCTTTCATACTCTGATCCCATCGGACACAAAATTCTCTTAGCTTCATAAAGGTTTTTAGGAACCTCGTTACCGGGTGGAACCCTTTCATTCAAAAACTTAAGCAATTTATTCATGCTAGTATCACTCCATGACCCTACACCTTTCAAATTAAACAACTCCATCAAACACGATATGACCGTGTTTTTCTTCTTGCAACCAGGATACAATGGTGTATCCTTCTCACCAAGGAAGTTAGCCAAAACCTTGGGCCTCCCTCAAAACTCATTAACAACCTCCTTATACATGTCATTCAACTAAACACCCCCAAAACACTCTCCCTCACTACTAACTCTCACTTTCGGTGGTGATTTTTCCCCATGAAAGGTCCACACAACATAATCTATCGCAAACCCTCGGCTACACAAATGGAGGTTCAAGATGTCCTTCTTATCAGTACGAATTTGATTTCCACAATCACGAAATGGACATAATATTCACTTCTCTTGACTCAAATCATGCTCCAAGAACTCATCCATGAACATAATATATTCATCGTTCACCTTACTAACGTTGGCATACACATGCTTACGCCTCTCGATGGTGCGGTACAACTCTACATATCAATAAATGTCCAACAATCAAACTTCAACACATTTAATATATTAGAATTTTTCATGATGACTTCCTAATGATGCAACATCATAAATGCACAATATGCACCGATATTCGACAATACAAGTACACCATTCTTAACATGTCCAACACTATAGCATTATAATACAACAACCTTGAGAACAAATCACAAACTAATATCAACAATTCTACCTCAATCACCATTAAATGATCAAACAAAAAATGTAAATATCTCTACTAACAAAAACCATACAAGAAATCTGTAATATCCATAAATATAATTAAAAAAATGGTAACTTTAAGGGTCTTCATTGTGGAGAATTTAATGCCTTCATCAACAAAAAAACACCATTAATGAACCTGTTCTTCCAAAAATCCCATTTTTAACCCGCTAAAAAGGTGGTAGGTGAGCATTTAATGCAATTTTCTACACCGCTATTTAGACTTTACCGGTGCATTTGTAGCTTATTACACCGGTAAAAATAGTTACCGGTGCAGATATTTAGCCGAAACTTGCGTATTTTCTTCTTCTGCACCGGTACGATCATAGTACAGGTGCAAAAAAGGATAGTTTTGGCGCCAAATTACTACAAAAAGAAATTTCCTGTGCACCGGTATTAAGAAAATACCGGTGCATGTTCAATTCCTACACCAGTTCTAATAGTAACCGGTGTACAAATGCAATTTTTTCCGCATTTTTTTATTTCTTCAGTGGTAATCTCCCGTTACCAGTTTTAAAAGTTGTCCTCTTGGCTCCAAATTAATTTTAAAAAAAGGGAAATATGTACACACTTGTAATCGTTTACCAGTGCACATGTAAGAAAAATGCACCAGTAAAAACCACCTATACAGATAATACTGGTGCAAAAGTTTTGAGTTTGTACACCAGTGGAACCAACACCGGTGCGAAAATAGGTGAACTGTACACCGGTTGACAAGATACCGGTGTGTACGTACTCATTTGCACTGGTATTGATGTTAACATGATAAATACTGGTGCAATTGGTTACATACGCACCATTATACCTGTACTCATGAATTTATACCAGTGCGTATGTACATGTTTTCCAGTAGTGAGTCCTAAGGTCTCAATGTTCGACGCTAATAAAGCCTTTGAATTGATAACTTTTCTCTTCAAAAAATTGACATACCTTTGCACGGCTGTGTCCTTTAGAATTTTTGTGGAAGCTCTAATTTGCGTGACAAGGCAATGGCTCTGATCACTTGCCTTTGACTTAGCAGCAACATTCCCATCCATTTCATCTTCAAATCTTTCATTTCAGGTTTAGATGATTTGAGGTAGGCCTACATCTCTTTATATCCAATTTCTCACTTTAATTTTAAAATTTTAACAAGGGTTTTCTATGTTATGTAGGTATAACATATGAAGAAGTATTGCATACCCTTTGATTGATCAAAAGGGTAAATGTACTCTTCAATATATAGCTAGATTTTATTGTTTTCCATCATAAATGAGCAAGCACAGTTTTTTTTGTTCTTGCTACATAGGGTTTGGATTTTTTGATTGTTATGAATTTTATTTATAATGGGGTTTGCCAATAAATGATAAGTTGTGTATAATATTATGGTTGTGTTTCCGAGGGGGGGGTGATAAAATGATGCAAGGAATTTGATAGTAAATGGTGTATTGCTAGATTTATTAATTGAGCGATGTATTAGTGTGCTTAAATGACAGGTTAACTAATAGGTTTATTTTGATAGTTTTTTTTTGCTAAAGGTAGAATGTTAAATTTATAGTCTATTGAATTTGTTCTATTGCCTAGGGTTTAGTACAACTTTTCATATAAATGTTGGTAACTTCTTTCTTTTATAGGTTAAGTTATTATTTCATATATTTGTAAATGTAGCATTCAAAATGTCAACGAGGAAAAGGACTCGTGACGAGTGTCATAGTCCGGTAATGTCAATCCCCTTAACAATGGACATGACGTGGGATGAGGATGACGATATAGGGGAATTAGGAAAAAAAACAAAACTCATTGTAGAGCATTAGAACATAGAATGACTATGAAAGAGTTAACACCATTGGTTTTTGACAAGTTAGACAATTGTGTGTGAGAGCAACATGCCAAATGGTCTAGTTGGGTTGCGAAGGTTGCTAGGACAAGGGTAGATATCAAGTACGATACTTGGCATGATATCCCAAATGAATACAAAGACATTATGGAAGGAATGTAAGGTACCTCTAGTGAATCATTTTTCCAACTTTGTTTTTCTACAATTTGTATTCACATATACTCCCAATCCTCATATCACTATTTTCCATAATCCCCATAGAGGCCTATTCAAATAGAAGCACAAGATGTGGGAGCTTTGCGAAAGAGGTCTGATGTCAAAGAGTTGGCATGAACATACATACACTTTGTCCAGAGATTACATATTTAGCGATAAGAAGGCGTGAACATAAATACACTTTGTTGATAGATTACATATTTAGCAATAAGAAAGGTGATATCCCATGGATAACTTATACACACATTCAACCCGAAAGCTGGGAGATTCACCAGAAAGGGGCAATAGAGAATAGTGAAAACATTAATAAAACAATATGCAAATTATTAGTATGATTAATTACATTAAAATGTCAAAAGGATTAACATTAACCTAACATCCAACCTAGGGTACAAGGTGAGTAAAGCAATGTGTTTCCAGGGAGAATAAAATTCCTCACCGATTGAGCCGTGGGGGTTATGGCTTAGCGACAATCAAGTTAGTAAAGGAACTTCTAGAACAAGATGTGCAAGCGGCAATAGCGTGCGGGATGACTGAAGATGAGGCAAGGGCAACTATGAAACCAATTTGTGTGGATGACATTGAGATGTGCGATCTATTTCTCAAAGGCCGACAAAACAAGAATGGTCTATATGTGAAGCCCAAAGATAAACTACTTGCCAAAAGAGTGGTACGTAAATTTTGTGGTAAATCTTTCATGAAATTTAACTATATACATGTTATATTGAAATAACAAAGGCATATCTATTTATGTTTCAAATTAGGCAAAATTGAAGAATGATCAATTACAAGGGGAATATATACCAAGGGATAAACTAGCATCCTTTTTGAGGCCATGGAAAAACCGGACCATCCGTGCCGGGTTAGGGGAATGGAGAGTTTCATGGCCCACTAGCAAGCATTCGAGATCATACGGTTCGACGATGGAGCCGAAGCCTCGGGATTCCATTCTTTGCAAAAAAAAAGCTCAACTCCAAGACAAACGAATTGAACAACTAGAATTTGTAATTCGGAAGTTGGTCCAACACATCGTGCTAGTTCTTTTGGACAATTTGGAGGACTTAACGCTCGATTGGAAACCTCCATCTAGGAGTTCACGACATTCTCCTAGAGATGTTGAGATAAATCATGGAGAAATTGTTCAAAATCCAAGAATCGATAGACAAATGTTTAAACCCGACAACCTCGACCATGCCACCCTCACAATTGAAAAAAGGTACGAAGGATCATTTTGCAAATCATGACATTTTGATTTAAGTTTTATATTTAATACATATTTTCCCCATGTTTTAGAAATCATGTCTGTGTGAACTATACATTGACCAAGGCATAGACGGTAAGCCGCTACATGTAGCCGATGGAGTTTTGCATGAGTCAATGAAACATCATCACTCCGTACCAATTGCAGAAGGTCTTTCGAAGGTTTCCTTGGAGAATCCTTCGGTGATGGGTGCCCCTTTGCCAATCCTGGACTGAGAATACAAGAAAGTTGGGCCTTTCCGGGGAATGTTTCTTACTTGGCTCCATAGACTTATACACGCAGATCTAATCAAGAATGGACATTTGAAGGAAATAATGCCTCCATCAACAAAATTGGTGATGACAACACCAAAACCGGTTAAATTGATGCCCAAAATGGTGCAAACATAACCAACTAGGGTTAGACCTCCATTGGCAAGATCCAACGTCCCTCGAAACTTACCTGGCTTCGTACGTGTCCTTTATAATTAGCTACAATCTCATGATCGAAACTCAACATTCACATTCTCGGGAAATGAATGCGTATTTGGATGCAAACGTGAAATCACGACGTTCTGGAGTGATTTTGAAGACCTATGGAGACGTGAGCAGGTTAATCAAGCGATGATGTCGATCTACACCTTGTGGTGATTTTATTCATTTTATTTCAAAGTTTGATTTAAATTTCAACCATTATTACAACTAATCCCTACTATGAAATTGTCCAGGTACATGTTTTTTTACGAGTAATCAAAAGAAAGGATGGATTGGATACATGCACCAGGTGATGATACAGAAAATTGGTTGTACAAATTAAGACATAATCGACTACATTTGCAAATGCCTAAGCTGGCAGGATAAGATGCTTTTCGTTGCACCATACATCGAGATTCTATTTACTACAATCAATTACTTGACCAACATTATTTCCACAAATTTCAAATAATGAATTTTTTTCCAAGGACCATTGGAGACTAATATTGATGGTACCCACAAAGAAGTGAGTGTATTGGATGGATCCCCCCCACTTCCAACCATCCGATGCATTCGTTGAGATTTGGAATCTGCAATGAATGAAAATAATGATCAAACAAATTGTTCATTTCAAGTGGTCGAAATCAAGGTAGGTCTACCAATACGTTCATTTATAAAATACTATCCTCAATTATTTGGAGCAATAGTCTTAATAATTTATGTTCCTTACATATAATACAAGAAACAAACTTAAACTTGGGAGTGTGGATATTATGTCATGTTATACACGCCTGAGTGCTAGACAAAGTCAAAGAAGATGTACTTGAACTTGACAAGGTAATCGTACACATGCTTAGTGGTAATGTTTCTGAATAGCCTTCACCAAATAATTAATATTATAATGTTATTTTCAATTTTAAAAAATGATTGAAAACTCTACTCGTAAGAAGATATCAACAATGCGTGAAATTCATTGGCTGCATCTAATTTTCAATCGGTCACACACACTGAGAAATTCCAATATTGGTAGGGATACTCAAGTTAGATTAAAAAAAATGAACCTCAGAAATGTCAGAATAGATTTGTAGCAATTTCTATTCCTATCAGATTTTTGTTTAGGTGCAAGATACTATCGTGTATTCTTTTGTAACTGTGGCTGTGTATTGAGGTTGTTTTTATGCCGGTAATATTAAGAAACAATTTTTTACCAAAAGACCAGAAAACCTTTCCGAATTCGAAAACTTGGTCATCTCTATCCTATTCCAGTTCCATAGGTCGGGAAACGTTTTCCGAACTCAGAAATGATTGACTCAATATAGTTTCTGAGTTCGGAAATTGTTCAAAGAAAAAAATGCTCTACAACAAATTTTCAGAGAGGGACCGGAATGTGGACACAAATCCGGAAACTAATCATCAATTTACAAAGAGCGGACACACATCTATTGCGAGTTTCCAAGTTCGAAATATATAGACACTTTCCAATTTTGGAAATTATAGCTAGACACGAGGGAAAGTCCCCAGTTTCCGAGTTCAGAAATAAATTAAAGGCGGTTCCCTGTTTTAATTAAAGGCGATTTTTACCCGCCTTTAATTGTGATTTTTAAAGGCGAATCTCGGAACCGCCTTATTTTCAGATTGATTAAAGGTAGGGCTGGAAAAAGTGACTTTAAATTGCCGGTAGAACTGCCTTTAGTAGGTCATTCCTACACTATTGTAAAAACAAACATTGGACATCTTGGCAAAAGATTTGTCATCCTACAGTTGAAAATGGACTGAGCATAAGAAACTTAGAAACAGTTTTCCAGTCATTTTCCTTTAAAATATGATGGAATCTTCAGCTCGGAGAATCACCATGGGCAAAATATATGTGGTCTCTACCTGTGACAGAGTAAATCGTAAACATGGAAGAAATATTTGAAGGTAAAAGAATTGGCAAAAAAGCACACACAGGTAATAGTGGAGGAACGACCATCCTGATTTTGGGTGGCCAACTGGACGAGTAAAGGCCCGATTATAGGCTATTGGCCATCCCAGGACATCCCATACTATGATTTGCAAGTCAAGCAATACAAGGACAATCAGGATGCCTACTTGGAAAGTCTAAGAACATTTCCTGCCCTAAGACCTGAGGGAAAGCATGAACAAAGGCCTCATATTACAGACAAGAAAGATTACATGGTATGGAAACCTGACCACTTTGGTATTTTTTAGCTAAATCTTCTTACAATCTCATCAGATCCAAAAGACAGCAAGCTCCATCGCAGTAAGGTATAATCATTTTATTCCCAAGAAAATCTCTTTCTTTATTTAGAGATTATTGAATAACTCATTGCCCTTTGACAATACACTGTCCAAAATGGGCTTTAATTTTCCATTGAAATGTATTTCATGCAACCACTCAGATAGCCTACCACATTTTTATTTCAATGGTTGATCTATAGCTCAATCTTCTTAGGTCAGATTGCAGGACATTTTACATTTTCTCATAGGTGATGTACACGTCTTCATCACTTGCAACATTATCTTCGTCATCACTTGAGGAATATTCTTCCTGATATGTATGCAAGTTTGGAATATCAAGCGAGTCAACCTTAATAACTTTCTTTCCTTTTTAGCAAGGTTGGAACATCAAACTTCTCCTGAATAGCCACTGTTGGAACATCAAGCCTCTCCTTTCTGGCTGATGTGGGAACATAGGATATCTTCTGCCTAGCCGATGTTGGAGCATTCAACAGTATTCGCACCACTGTGAAGTTTTTACTTCGAAGGCTACATAATTGCTGGTCAATTCCTCCTTATCATTCTCCTCAACTTCTGTTGGAAAATGATGGTTAAAAGATTGAAATTCGTCAACCTTTTGGGCTTCATTTTGAGTAGGACCCAAATGGATTTTGGGTCGGTGGATGTCATTTTTGGATTCTCCTTCGTGAGTGCTATAATGCGACTATTTAAATTCTCAAAATGGATCAAGGGTGAATGGGATATGGATGCTCAAAGTGTCACACTTGTAAGAGGAAAAATGGGCAGAAATTGGCCCAGAATGATATTTCTCTGGACTGTCTAAAACGCGTATGGATCGCCTGAAAGTCTCTGGAAGGCCCAACCGTGTAGTATATATGGAATTGCTTGTGTGTAATTCTTAAGAGATAAGAACGAAATACTTCCATATTTTGTGAGATATCTTGTCTTAAATGAATATGCGGTTTACCATGTTTAATACGCTGAAGAATATGTGTGCAAATATTTCTTCCATTTCCAGTAGATTTGATTTGAGTATTCATGGAATGTCTTGGATTTGATGAGTTGGTGATTGGAGAATATTCTTCTCCAATTTTAGAAATCAGAATATCATGTTTCCATGATTAGAGTCGCTTAGAGCAGTATAAATAGAGCCTTTAAGTCAGTCAGGAAATGCGCATCATTTCTCAAGTCCCACCATATTCTAAACTTTAGTCTTCTTTATGTCTTTCTCGAAGTTTCCATCTGTTGCTCTGTCGAGGTGATAGTCCTTTGGGCCTTGCGTGAATCCGAGATAACTCTTACGTGTTAATTGTTACCTTCGGTGGTTTTACCCTAGGGAACGATGTCCACGATGGGACTCATTTGTTTCAACGGAAGAGATTTTACTTGTGACTCAATCAATTTGTTATTGATTGAAACGTAATTTATTTCTCCCATGTATTGCTTTAATTATTCGTAATTTAGGCTTTCTGATTGTATGTCTGAATAAATAATAAAAGTATATTATTCTTGCATATGTAAATTGCTCGTTCAATTTTCATTATTTGATTTTCATATGATATTATCACTATATGTCCAACAGTCTTGAAACGAAAGACATTTTGTTGAATTATATTGATTTGAAAATATCATGTCTAATGCTTGATGTTGCGAACGAAATTGCATACTATATTCTGTTCGAATTTAGATGCTACTCTACATGCCTTAAATTTGAGTAAATTGTGCATGGAAAAATATGCATAGTCTAAATATGCTTTGAGGAAATTGCATGTTTATATTACATCTGCAATGCGAAATGTGTAACACCCCCAAACCCAAGTGTCGGGTCGGGTTTGAGCGTGCTACCGAAAGGGCCAGTATTAACGAGCAATTAAAGTTTATGTGGAAGCGATTTAGATAATTTCAAAAACCTAAATTACTATTACAGTGCAAAGGATTTATTACAAATGTCAAATAAAAATGTTAAACGAAAGTTTTCAACTAACTGTTACAAATTCATAGTTTAATTTAAAATCCTAATAGTTCACCTAGGATCTTTCTCAAAAGAAGTAAAGACATCAAGCACTTTTCTCTTACTGTTCTTCTTCACCTGAAAAAGGGTTGTTTAACTAGGTAAGCTCCTTGCTTAGTGAGGTTCCATCGCTAGTATTTATCCAGTTGAGTTTTAGTGATCATAGGATAACAATTAACAATTAACAACTTGCCTCGTATGTCCTATCACACAGTAAAAGGATACGAGTGGTTAATGTCAAGTTGCTGCCAAGTGCCTATATGGCAACTGTGACTAACACACACGACATAACCCAGTCAGTGATGCTCGAAGGCTATCAGTTCAGAATTCACTTTCCTATTCACGCCGGTGTTCAGTTACGAGCTCGTATCATCCAGGTGGTTATGCTAGCATACCAAATTCTACGTGTAGCTGGTCTAATCAAAGGTCAGGTCATTACCATTTCCCGCCCACTTTGACCATACTACAATCGCACCAAAATTAACAAACAGGTAATCAGGTAGCAGGTAATTCAAGTTTGACAAGGCAAGATAAAGTACAAGCCAGTCATTGGAGCAGTATATGATTCAAGTTTAACACGGCAAGATAAAGTACAAGCCGGTCTTTCACAGAAAATATCAGAGCAGTTCAGGAGTTCAGATTCACGATAATCTAGTACAGTATGATAAAATACACACTGAATTCAATAGTCAGTAAATACTATCATTTCAGTGTAACCGTCATATCTCTCTCTCATGGCTAGAGTATCGAATAAAAAGGTTCGAGTATCAGGGGTTCGAGTACAGGGGTTCGAGTACTTAGAGTTCGAGTTGTTGGGTAGGAAATTCGAGCAAAGAACTTAAGTGGAGAAGGTTCTATTGGTATGGGTATCAGGTGGTACTGGTTCGAGTGGTAAATGGTATCACTTCGAGGGGTGAGGTTTAGTTGGATAGATTCTAAAGGTATGGGTTCAGATGGTGAGGTTCGAGAGTTAAGGTTCTAGTGGCACTACTTCGAGAGGTAAAGGTTTCAGTGATACCGGTTCGAGGGGTAAGGTTCGAGGGATACAGTTCGAGAGGTAAAGGTTTCGGTGATACTAGTTCGAGGGGTAAAGTTCAAGAGGTAAAGGTTCTAGTGGTACTAGTTTGAGGGGTGAGGTTCGAGAGGTAAAGGTTTCAGTGGTACTAGTTCGAGGGGTAAGGTTCGAGAGGTAAAGGTTTCAGTGATACTAGTACGAGGGTAAGGTTTGAGAGGTGAGGTTCGAGAGGTAAAGGTTTTAGTGGTACTAGTTCAAGGGATAAGTTTGAGAGGTAAAGGTTTCAGTAGTACATATTCGAGGGGTAAGGTTCGAGGGGTAAAGGTTTCAGGGAATTAGTTCGAGGGGTAAAGGCTCCAGTAGGGGTTCGAGAGGTGGGATAGTTAGTAGGTTTGAGAGGTAGATTTGTGGTAGGGGTTCGAGAGGTAGAGTCGTGGCAGGGGTTTGAGAGGTAGAGTTGTGGCAGGGGTTCGAGAGGTAGAGTCGTGGCAGGGGTTTGAGAGGTAGAGTTGTGGCAGGGGTTCGAGAGGTAGAGTTATAGCAGGGGTTCGAGAGGTAGAGTTTTGGTAGGGGTTCGAGGGTATTATTATGGCGGGGGTTCGAGAGGTAGTATTTTGGCAGGGGTTTGAGAGGTGGAGTTGCAGCAGGGGTTCGAGAGGTGGAGTTGCAGCAGGGGTTCGAGAGGTGGAGAGCAACAGGGGTTCGAGAGCTAGAGAGTTTAGCTCGAGAGAGTCAGGTTCTGATGGCTTTATATATATATATGTAAACATAAACACAGATTTTAACTCAATTCGTGCTAGGGCGATAACACTCACCTTAGTTAAACTTGGCTTGACAACCGCCGCTTCTACTTCATTGTTTAACCACTGTTCTTTGGTAAGATTTTTTTTCTTAAGGCTATGATTGTGAGAAGGAAGTCACTGGTATTTATACTGGATAAAACATAGGTTTTGACACCTACTCACCCTAAAATTTTATCCTGTAACCTCAAGCCTACTCCTTATGTCCGCCGTTCATTCCTTCCTAGTAATACCACTTGCCAAAAAATTACTTTGGATAATTTCTTTCACATACGTTGCCGGTTTTTCCTTGCATGGTAATTTCTTGCATGTATAATTATGTATATTTGTTTTTTTGGTAATTTCTCTTACTTATTTATTTATTTACTTATTATTATTATTAGTATCGTTTTTAAATATATATATATATATATTTATATTTATATTCATATTTATATTTTATATACATATATATTTTTCAGAAAAACTTAAAGGAAAGAATGGAATATTGGATAAAATTTAATTATTACATGTACTCTAATTCTATTTCGGTAAGGGTTTTCACAATCCCCCCCCCTAATGAATTTTGTCCCCGAAATTTCCATTTCCGGTGAACAATGTGTAATTTCCTTTCTTGCCATGCCGGTAGGTTAAGCCACATGAAAAAAATTGTGTAATTTCCCCAACTGGCTAGGTAGGTCAAGCCAATACGCAACAGGCCCGACTCGCTGCACTATCTCGAAAGGGCCAATGTACCTAGGACTTAGTTTTCCTTTCTTGCCATGTCGGACTAGACCCATGCGAGGGGTTACCTTCAAAAACACCCGGTCACCCATTTCAAACTCCAAATCCCTCCTCCGATGGTCTGCGTAACTCTTTTGTCGATTTTGAGTAGTCTGTAGGTGTTGCTTTATCAGTTTGACCTTATCCACAGATTCCTCAATCCAAGGTATACTGGCCACTGGAAAAATCCTTTTCTCTCCCACTTCGTCCCAAAAGAGGGGTGTCCAACACTTCCTACCATAGAGTATCTCATATGGGGCCATACCAATGGATGAATGATAGCTATTGTTATAAGCAAATTCTACCAAAGGTAAATGAGTGTCCCAACTTCCCCCGAAATCCATAACACAGCTTCGGAGCATGTCCTCCAAGGTTTGAATTGTCCTCTCTGACTGCCCGTCTGTTTGTGGATGGGCACTTGTACTAAAGTTCAATTTGGTACCCAGAGCTGCTTGCAGTTGCCTCCAAAAATAGGAAGTGAATCTTAGGTCCCTATCGGATACGATAGTCATCGGCACCCCGTGCAATCTTACGACTTCCCGGATGTATAGGGAAGTCAGTCTTTCCAAGGAGTATTTAACGTCGATCGGTAGGAAATGAGCCGACTTGGTCAACCTATCAACCACCACCCATATTGCATCACAATTCTTCGGTGTGTGGGGTAATCCTGTCACAAAGTCCATCGTGATGTGATCCCACTTCCATTTGGGAATCTCCAATGGTTATAACAACCCCGATGGCTTCTGATGCTTAGCCTTGACCAGTTGGCACACTAAACAACGTGCTACGTAATCTTCTATGTCCCTTCTTATATTATCCCAATAGTACCATTGTTTTAGGTCTCGATACATTTTGTTCCCCCCTGGGTGTACCGTATACTTGGATTGATGAGCTTCTTCCAACACTCTTTGGGTGATTGCTGAATTTTGGGGTGGACAAAGCCTACATCTACAGGTCAGCATTCCTTTACTATTCACTTCATAGTCCAACAACTTCCCTTCAGCGGTAAGCTTTTTCTTCTTCACCAAGGACTCATTCGAATCTTGAGCCACCTTAATCTCTGTGGGTAAAACTGTTTGTACCCTTAGATTGAAGAATACAACTCGGCAAGGTTTAGCCTCACATTCCCAATTCTTTGCCTGTGATAACATCTCTGTCTCCTTTATCTAGATATGCGCCAAATTCACCTTCCGACTTAGCGCGTCTGCCACCACATTCGCCTTGCCATGATGATAATTGATTACACAGTCATAATCCCCCAAAAACTCCATCCACCGACGTTGGCGCATATTCAGGTCCTTTTGGGAAAATAGGTACTTCAGGTTCTTATGATCTGAAATGACTTCAAACGTGATTCCATATAAGTAATGTTGCCACTTCTTTAAAGCAAACACCACTGTAGCTAGTTCCAGGTCATGGGTGGAGTAATTCTTTTCATAAAGTTTCAACTTCCGAGATGTATACGCAATCACGTGGCCTCTTTGCATCAATACGCACCCTAGAGCATCTTGTGAAGCATCAACATATACTATGAATCCATTTTTTCCCTCAGGTAGGGCAAGGATTGGGGCAGTGGTCAGACGTATCTTATATTCTTGAAAACTGGATCAGTCTTCTCATTCAATTCGTACTTAACTCCCTTCTGAGTTAAGAAGAATAAAGGGGATGCTAGCTTAGGGAATTCTTTAACGAAACGTCGATAAAATCCTGCCAGTCTAAGAAAGCTCCGCTCTTCTGTACTATTGTTCAGCACCCTCCAGTTTAGAATTGTTTCGACTTTAGAAGTTTCCATGGATATTCCTTCCTTACTAATCATGTGTCCCAAAAAGTTCACTTGGTTTAGCCAGAATTCACATTTGCTAAAATTGGCGTACAACTTGTGCTCCTCAAGCAGTTGTAATACCTTCCTTAGATGCCCTTCATACTCCTGCTAAGATTTGGAATAAACCAGGATGTCATCAATGAAGATAACAACAAACTCATCTAGGTATGGTCGAAATACTCGATGCATGAGGTCCATGAACGCTACTGGTGCATTGGTTACTCCAAATGGTATTACTAGGCATTCATAATAACCATATCGAGTATTGAAAGTTGTCTTGGGTATGTCCTCCCCCTTCACTCGTAACTGGTAGTACCCTTATCGTAAATCCAGTCTAGAAATACGACTGCCCCTTGAAGTTGATCAAACAACTCCTCAATAATGGGAAGAGGGTATTTATTCTTAATTGTGACATTGTTTAAGCCTCGATAATCGATACACATCCGAAGAGAACCATCCTTCTTCTTAACAAACAATACCGGGGCTCCCCAGGGAGAGGTACTTGGTTGAACAAATCCTCAAGCTAATAAGTCTTCGAGTTGTAGCTTCAACTCCTGTAGCCCTAGCGGCACCATATGATAAGGGGTTCAAGAAATAGGTGTGGCTCCTGGTACTAGATCAATAGTAAACTCAATCTCCCTTTCAGGAGGTAAACTTACTAGTTCTTCTGGAAATACCTTAGGAAAGTCTTGGACCATAATTATATCTTCTCCCTTTAACTGGTCCACTGGCTTATTAAGCCAATATTCCAGTTTCTCCCTTACAAATCATTCATCGAGCCTTGACTCCCGCCACAAGCAATGAGGAGGATATCTTCCTTCCCACATCTACTTTAATCAGGTGTTCCTCGGGTCGACACAGCTTAACTTTCTTCGTATGACAATTTAACTGGGCGTGATTTTTAACAAGCCAATCCATGCCAAGTATCACCTCATATCCCTTTAAATGTAAAATAATTAAGTCTATGGGCAACTCCCAACGTCCCACATTCACCTCACAGTTTCTACACACATGTCCAGTTAGGATTTTAATATCATTTGTGGGAGTGCTAACTTCCAATTTATAGGGTAAGTCATCTATTTTCTCTTCCATATTCTCAAGAAAGGAGTAACTAGCAAAAGAATGAGAAGCACCAGGATCAATCAAAACTTTAACTATTTTACCCAAGATAGGAAGGGTACCTTTAATGACCTCGGTCGAAACCGGGGCTTCACTATCTTCCATCGCGTATACACGAGACTGCACTTTTGGCTGACTGCCCTTGCTTACTCCTCCCTTCTGAGCAGGTTTGGCGACCGATGCCTGGGATCCCATGGGTTGAGACAAGCGACTCGGCTGAGCTTGCGAGCATTCAGATATTCAATGTTCAGCACTTCCACACCGTGAACACTTGTTTGCCCTCTTCCAGAAATCCTTCTCATCATGGCCTCCCTTTCCAAAGTACGTGCAACGTACTTGAGTCGTTCCTCTCAAGAAAAAGCTCGAGCTCCTTGATGTGGTCGAGGGTCGGGATGTGTCTCCCCTAGGGACTTTGTTTTGCTCAAAATTTACTCCTTGTGGACCGGGGATGTATACTGATTGGGACCTCACATTTGTCCTTCTCGATTGGTGCATGGCTCGTAAGGCATTCTTAGTTTCCTCCACTTTGCAAGCGGATTCGATGGCTGCAGCATAACTGTTCTGATAGGTCGGGGCTAGGGCATCCTTCAATTCTAGCTTTAACCCTTGGATAAATCTCCTCTTGCGTTCCTCGTCAGTCGAGACCATCTTCTCTGCAAATTTAGAGAGTCGGGAAAAATTTGCCTCATACTCTGTTACGCTCATCAGTCCTTATTCCATGTTTATTAACTCCGCTTCTTTCCTTTCGATAACTAGAGGTGGAATGAACTTCTTCTTAAACTCCATTTCAAAATTCTCCCAGATTCTGGGAGTCTCCTCCATGTCCCACTTCCTTTGTACTATGTTCCACCAATCTAGTGCGGCGCCTTCTAATTGGAATATAGCGAAATTCACCTTCTGCCCATTCGTATATCCCAAGGCTCAGAAGGTTTAAGCCATTGTTTCGATTCAATTTTTTGCGACTTCATCATCTGGGCCGCCGCTGAACCTGGGTGGATGAAACTTATGGAATCGTTCCAAGGCCGCGTCCTCGGTCTCTGGTCTATGACTTTGATCCCTGACCAGAGATCGAGCTCAATTGTCTCTCTCTATCATGCGGCTCAAAATTTTAGTAACTTGACTTGCGAATAATTCCATCCCAATGGTTGGAAGATTCTGTCCCGCGGGTGAGTTCAAACATTCTCCTTGATTTCTTTCCATTGTCCTACACTCAATAAGTTAGTTCCACGGATTGAACCAATCCTTATTTGATTACCTAACCAAAAGAATATAATTCACAAAATATTTTTATATCATCACCAAAATTCTTTTACAGTAATTATAGCTTCATTATAAGATAATTGCGATAATTTTATAGTCCTGTAGCATCGTCTTTCAACGTCGAAAATTAAGACTCACTTCTTGTTCTAATACCTATCTTACAAATGGTTAGTATCTTCGTTATAATTCCCCCCCCCAAAGTCCGCTTCTAAATCTAATCGACCCTCAAATCCTTGGTGGAGTCACCTCCTTCTTCTTGCTCAGCTCCAAGGTACGCTCGGTCCATTAAATCCTCCCACAATGTGGCGAGAGCTTGCTCCATCGTGCCTCAAGTCTTCCTTATATGCCTACAACGTGATTTGGTTGGTTGTCGACGATAGGCGATCAGACCTCCCTGTAGTTCTTGGGCATGCACCAGGGCTAAGTCTACTTGTCGAAAGACTTCTTGTCGTTCTGCATCCCATTGTCCAAGCTCCCTGCTTCTTTGATTTCTCAGTCGGTTTTTTTTATGACCGTCGTATTCGTCCTTGTCTCTTTGGCGTTAGCATGCAGATATTGTTCCCACATTGCATCTCTCGTTAATTGTTCTTGGGTCTCGAGGTTAAGGACCCTGCCCATTAATTCTTCCCGTTCCATGATTAAAGCATGCACAATCCAATTTGGGCAAGCGTGAGTTTCTACCCATTGAGGATTGTTTATTACTTCCGTCCAAGGAAGAAACGTCTTTGGGAATGCTCTAAAATGTCTTTTTACCCCAATAACTTCTTGGCATTGCTCGCAATTTCTACGTTATTTTCTATCTATTGATATAACAAACTTATTAGTTTGAAAATTTATTCACAACTAGCCCCCCTTACGTTATTGTCCATCTTAGCATTTAATTAAAATTAATCAATATATGTTTAGTGATAATGTACCAGTTGTAAACGACTATATTCCCAACGGTAATATAACAATTATAAATGGCTATATTCCCAACAGTAACATAACAGTTATAAACGACTATATTTTATAGTATGAACACGAATTTATCCAACAATTCAAAATCACATTTTCTCTTCTATCTCATATTCTTCTCACCACATTTTCTCTCAATTTGTTGATAACATGTCGAGACTAATGTTAGCCTTTGTTGCCGTAATTATCGTTGTACTACATGTTAGTATTCTCACCGTGGATATTAGGCACGAAGAATTTTGTTACAGTTCAATAATGGTTGGATTCATTTATACCCTTTTATTTTTCACAATCCTCATAGACTTCTATATTTTAAATTACATTTGATAAATTATTTTATTTCCCTATTAGACAGTGACATCAATAAATGGTTAGTTTTGTAGACAAGGTTCAACCAAGTCTCTAATATCTATAATTGTGAAGCGAATGTGAATTCTTTTATTAAATTAAGTTTTGATTTGCCTTTACTTGATGTGAACCTGGCTCTGATACCACATCTGTAACACCCCTAAACCCAAGTGTCGGGTCGGGTTTGAGCATACAACCAAAAGGGCCAGTATTAACGAGCAATTAAAGTTTATGCGGAAGCGATTTAGATAAATTCAGAAACCCTAAATTACTATTACAGTGAAAAGGGTTTATTACAAATGCCAAACAAAAATGTTAAATGAAAGTTTTCAACTAACTGTTACAGATTCATAGTTTAATTTAAAATCCTAATAGTTCACCCAGGATTTTTCTCAAAAGAAGTAAAGACATCAAACACTTTTCTCTTACTGTTCTTCTTCACCTGAAAAAGGGTTGTTTAACTAGGTAAGCTCCTTTCTTAGTGAGGTTCCATCGCCATTGTTTACCCAGTTGAGTTTTAGTGATCATAGAATAACAATTAACAATTAACAACGTGCCATGTATGTCCTAGCACGTAGTAAAAGGATATAGGTGGTTAATGCCGAGTTGCTGCCAAGTGCCTATATGGAAACTGTGACTAACATACACAATATAACCCAGTCAGTGATGCCCGAAGGCTATTATTTCAGAATTCACTTTCCCATTCACGCCGGTGTTCAGTTACGAGCTCATATCAGTCGGGTGGTTATGCTAGCATACGAAACTCCACGTGTAGCCGGTCTAAATAAATGGTCCGGTTAGTACCGTTCCTCGCCAACTTTGACCAAACTACAATTGCGTCGGGCCCCCCAAAATTCACAGGTAGGTAATCAGGTAGTAGGTAATTCAAGTTTGAAACGGAAAGATAAAGTACAAGCTGGTCATCGGAGAAGTATATGATTCAAGTTTAACATGACAAGATAAAGTACAAGCCGATCTTCAAAGAAAATATCAGAGCAGTTCAGGAGTTCAGATCCACGATAATCTAGCACAGTATGATAAAATACACACTGAATTCAATATTTAGTAAATACCATCATTTTAGTGTAACCGTCATATCTCTCTCATGGATAGAGTATCGAGTAAAAAGGTTCGAGTATTAGGGGTTCGAGTACTTACAGTTCGAGTAGTTGGGTAGGAGGTTCGAGCAAAGAACTCAAGTGGAGAAGGTTCTAGTAGTATGGGTATCAGGTGGTACTAGTTCGAGTGGTAAATGGTATCAGTTCGAGGGGTGAGGTTCAGTTGGAGAGATTCTAAAGGTACGGGTTCAGATGGTGAGGTTCGAGAGTTAAGGTTCTAGTGGCACTAGTTCGAGAAGTAAAGGTTTCAGTGATACCATTTCAAGGGGTAAGGTTCGAAGGATACAATTCGAGAGGTATAGGTTTTGGTGATACTAGTTTGAGGTGTAAGGTTTGAGGGGTAGAGTTCGAGAGGTAAAGGTTTCAGTGGTACCAGTTTGAGGGGTGAGGTTCGAGAGGTAAAGGTTTCAGTGGTACTAGTTTGAGGGGTAAGGTTCGAGAGGTAAAGGTTTAAGTGATACTAGTTCGAGGGGTAAGTTCAAGAGGTAAAGGTTTCAGTGATACTAGTTCGAGAGGTTAGGTTCGAGAGGTAAATGTTTTATAGGTACTAGTTCGAGGGGTGAGGTTCGAGAGGTAGGGTTTCAGTGATACTAGTTCGAGGGGTAAGGTTCGAGAGGTAAAGGTTTCAATGGTACTAGTTCGAGGGATAAGTTCAAGAGGTAAAGGTTTCAGGTTTACATATTCACGTGGTAAGGTTAAAGGGGTACATTCGAGGGGTAAAGGTTTCCGGGAATTAGCTCGATGGGTAAAGGCTTCATTAGGGGTTCGAGAGGTGGGATATTCAGTAGGTTCGAAAGGTATATTTGTGGCAGGGGTTCGAGAGGTAGAGTTGTGGCAGGGGTTCGAGAGGTAGAGTTGTGGCAGGGGTTCGAGAGGTAGAGTTGTGGCAGGGGTTCGAGAGGTAGAGTTGTGGCAGGGGTTCGAGAGGCAGAGTTGTGGCGGGGGTTCGAGAGGTAGAGTTGTGGTGGGGGTTCGAGAGGTAATGTTTTGGCAGGGGTTCGAGGGTAGTATTATGGCAGGGGTTCGAGAGGTAGTATTTTGGCAGGGGTTCGAGAGGCGGAGTTGCAGCAGGGGTTTGAGAGGTGGAGAGCAGCAGGGGTTCGAGAGGTGAAGAGCAGCAGGGGTTCGAGAGGTGGAGAGTTTAGCTCGAGAGTGTCAGGTTCTGATGGAATTTTATATATATATATATGTGTGTGTGTGTGTGTGTGTGTGTGTGTGTGTGTGTGTGTGTGTAAACATAAACTTAGATTTTAACTCAATTCGTGCTAGGGCTATACAATACTAACCTTAGTTAAACTTGGCTTGATAACCGCCGCTTCTACTTCACTGCTTAACCACTGTTCCTTCGTAAGAATTTTTTTCTTAAGGCTGTGATTTTGAGAAGGAAGTCACTGGTATTTTATACTGGATGAAACATAGGTTCTAACACCTACTCACCCTAAAATTTTATCCTATAACCTCAAGCCTACTCCTTAAGTCTGTCGTTCATTCCTTCCCATTAATACCACTTGCCCAAAAATTACTCTGGATAATTTCTTTCACATCCGCTGCCAGCTTTTCCTTGCATGGTAATTTCTTGCTTTTATTTGTTCATTTGCTTATATTATTACTATTGTCATACAATATATATATATATATGTATGTATAATTATGTATATTTTCTCTTTTGGTAATTTCGCTTACTTCTATATTTATTTACTTATTATTATTATTAGTATCATTATTAAATATATATATATATATATTTTATATACATATATATTTTTTGGAAAAACTTAAAGGAAAGATTGGAATATTGGATAAAATTTAATTATTACATGTACTCTAATTCCATTTCGGTAGGGTTTTCACAAAATGTGTAAATATTGCATGTGGCCTCTTTTTTTAGAAACTGCATGCTGAAATTTCCTAATGTGATGTATACAAAATTCAATGTCTTATGTCCGAAATTGCATGCGTAATTGGTGTAGAAAATTGCATGATATTCAAATTCGGTTTGAATTCTTTGCGAAATTTTTGTTTCAAAATTTTGTTAAAATTTTGGATATTCATCGGTTTGGCAGTGTGTAACGAAACCACCTCGATAAATTTGTTACATGTAGTGATTTAAAAATATCATACTACGATATTAGATGTGTACATATATTTAACGATGAATGATTTTTTGTATGTACACTTTGGTGAATCCGAGTAAACGCGGTTGTATATCTCTTATGGAGGAGAAACTCGGCATGGAGGTACGATAAGATTTATTCCTCGGTGACATGCAAGAGTTAGACTTTTGGTCTGATCGCAAACTGAGATATATGGTACATATGTATATTACATGGCATGACATGATTATGGAAATATGGTAATTCTGTGATATTCATGCTTATGAGATTAAATGTTGATATGACAAGCAATCGTATTTTATTCTTTGCATAAAAGATTGGATTAAAATTAGAAAAAAAACCATGAGTTTGGATTATTGAATCAAGCATTACTATATCTTTTAATTATGAAATTACATGAAAGCAGTGCATATGTTTGGAAAAATGAAATGTTTAATTTCCTAAGCCCTCAAAATGTTATAGTATTTGCTTGAATACTTAATCAAATATTGAAATACCTATTTTACATGGTATAGTAATTTGGTTGTGTGGGCTGCTCGTGTTGGTTACAAAATTTAAACCACATTTTATGTGAGAATGTGCTGCTAGTGATTCATGACTTTCATATGCTTGGTCTAGAATCTCATGCGATAAGACGTTAAACTTTATTTGCACATAAATATGAAATCTCTCGATGAGAGTGTAATATATCTGTGCATGAATGAAGTATGTGGCATTGGGTTATTTGATTTATGATGAACTCCTTTTGATTTAGGGATTTGGTTTAACTACATATACAAATTTTTTTAGATTTATGTTGTGTCTAAAATTGTGTTATTCTTTTATATGCTATGCTTATATTAATTGTTTGGGAAAATGGAATGTTGTATAAAATAAATGTTTGACAGGGCTTGTCCAGATAATTGGCTATCTTGATTGGTCGCTTACGAGCATATGGCTCATGAGTGACAATTGTTATATTGCGCAGATAGAACATGTGTGCTCGAAGTTTGACATATTCTGGTTGTTTTGTATGACCTGAACAAAATGTGAACATGAAGACATTAGTTTACGACTATGTCTAGGGTATAGGTTCTCGTGAACCATGGTATAAACCCTAAGTCATGAGTTATCATGACTATGCTAAAATCTCTGATTACTTGTAATCAAAGAATTGAGGGGAAAATCTCAAGAATTTGGTTGAGAAAACTAAGAATCCCGAGAATGGGAATCCCGAGACTTTCGGTCAAATCTCTTGATTTATGGTTGAAAAATCTAAGAATCATGAGATAGGGAATCCCAAGCTATTTGGTCAATTCTCAATATTTTTTGTTGGAAAGCCTTAGAATTCTGAGATGAGAAATCGTAAGACATTTCGTCTAGAAACCCCAAGACACGAGGTTTTGAGAAACTTAACACGTGCGGGGATGTTTAATAAAACCAGCCCAATGTGGGGGGTAGAAAAAAACCTAAAAATTCAACGACCATATGAATTTTCATAGGTACTTGAGATGAAAAGTCGTCACGAGAGACTTGAATCAAGCTGATCAATTTGTGAGGACTTTAACTCGAACCAAAAGGGTAAACCCGAAATTGAGTCGAGCAGTGCACTCAAACTTGAGTCGAGCAATAGACTTGAATGTGTTTCGAGCATAAAGGCACTCAAGTTTGATTTGAGTAGTCTGAAAGTAAAGTGTAGCTATATTGAAACTTGGCTTTAAAATGATCATGAAATTTGTGTGGAGTTAGTAAACTCACACTGCGCCCTAATGAGAGTTAATCGAATTCTCGATTGTTTCATACCACATTGATAATTGTAGTGGTCACGTGAGGATGAATGATCAAATTGCGATTGGGAAGTTTAGTTATCTCTAATTCCAAGAGAGTTGAAGGAATAAGAGAGACTTCCGCGATAAAAGATCAATACATAAAGGTGTTTTGATTGTTGAATGGATCTATCCCAAAAACATTTTTATGGGTAAGAACCTAGTGTTTGATTCATTATCAAACACGTGAGATTTTTAGTAAGTGGGGTTTGTAAATTAATGAACCCACTTACGTGATGTATAGAAACCATATGTGGTTATATGTGACCATGACGGTGAAGACATAGAATCCTTGTTGAATCTGAAACATTTGCAAGGTAATATGGTGGTTGAACAAAATTTCTAGAAATGATCAAAGTGATGTGGGGAGCCTTTACGTTGGCTGATGATAATTTAAATAAGATACCTCAAGAAGGAGGAAAATAAAAATCCTCATAGAGCCATCCTACAAGTTCTTTCGAATGTGGGGGTTTGCGTATTGCGAAGGTAGTAAAAGGAATACTTAAACAGTATCTTTACTAGACATGCACAATGTTGAAGTGCTATCAATTTCTTGAAATTCACAAGAAATAATATGCGGAAATTAAAAATACATCTTGATGGAAAGTGTATTTTGTGGAAGTTTCTGTTAGATATCCCGATTCATCTCAAATGGACTTAAGAGTCAATAGATGAAATCGTTAAGGATTAGGGATAAACCAACGAAGGAATGAGATTCCATGAAATGATGGTTGTGGAAAGCAGTGATCAATAGAGAGATTGATATAGCACATGAGTGCAAATCACTAGAGTTTAAAACGCACTAACTTGTTCTCTCAACCTCGAAACTACTCCTTCTTCTCTTTTGCTGTGTAACGGTAATTTCCCTGTAGTTTTTTCTCAAACTTCCATGGCGGCTCCTCCGCCCGGTCGCGGTGGCTCCTCCGCGGCCAAAACCTTTCTCCAAGCTTTAGGTAATAGACCACTCCCTCTCAACACTACCCTTCCATCGAACCCCGAGATAGTTCCCAAAACTCAATACAAAGGAGAAATCTCCTGTCTAGTGACTCGGAAGGAAGCGGAAACACTTGCTGCACATTATAGTAATGCCCTCGTGGGGAAGTTTGCCAGAGGGAAGCCATCCATGACCGCTCTAAATGAGGCTTTCAATTCGGTCGGATTCAAAGGTAAGTTTCAATTAGGGTCTATTGATTTTAGACACATTCTGATCCGTTTTCAGGATAAGGAAGATTATCAGAGACTCTGGATTAAAGGTCAGTGGGTTTTTAACCAAGCTCCTATGAAAGTTCTGAAATGGAATACTGATTTTAATCCTGAAATTGAATCCTCTATTGTTCCGGTTTGGGTTACAATCCCCTGTGTTCCAGTTTTCTTTTATAATATTGCCATGATAGAATCAATTGGAAACCAAATAGGCAATTATATCAAAATGGATGCAGCAACTGCAGCACTATCTAGGCCCTCAGCTGTTAAGATGTGCATTGAAATTGATCTAAAAAAGAAATAGCCATCTAGCATTAGGGTTGGTATTGAAGAGGATGGAATAGAGTATAATGTGGTTAAATTGCCCATTGAATTTGAGGAGATTCCACTCTATTGTAACCATTGCAAAACCTTAGGACATGATGACAGTCTATGTATCTATTTACACCCAGAATTGAAGAAACCGAGATACAATAAGGCAGATAAAACAAAGAATGTTAATCTGGCCACAAATGAGCAAAAGAAATTAACTGGAAATAAGGATCAGCAAACTGGGATGGTAATCATGTCAACAGATGGAATTAATCAATCACAAGAGGGACAGAATAAAGCTGGGGGGTCAGGACTCTCTGATAAGGAAAAACTTAAGGTACAGAAGTTTAAATATGTTCCCAAACAAAAGGCTATACCAAATGTGGAAGGGGAAAAATTAGAGAGTCCTATTTCTCCTAAACTTGGGGTGGATAGTAATTATGAAATCCATCACATAAATGACCAGTCTCCAGACTCAGGTTTTGAGCCAGTGGATAAAGAGGGTGATTTACTTGAATTTCAGGATTTATCACCAGATCTGAACAAAGGTGCTCAGCAGAGTGATAGTAATAATGATAACAAAACTGTCCCTAAGGATAGATCTTCAGATGTTTTGATTAATTATTCTCAGTCACTTTCTGCTCCACCTAATCTCACCACAAGGGCAGGTTTTGCTAAGGATGACATTCCTAGTAAAAGGGGTAAGCTTTTCCCACCATTTAATCCTATTTTGGCTGCTAAAAGTTTCATATTTTCTCAGCAGTTAGATAGGCAGAACAGGTTCTTACCACTTGAGGTTGAAGATCTATCTGACCATGAAGATAGTCTCAACGATAATAAAAATACCTCAGTTGTAAACATGGAATCTAGCACTGTCATTTCTGCTCCTCCTGTACCAGATGAGGTAAGTCAGGTAATTCCTGTATCTCCCCAATCAGAATTAGGAGAAATAAAAATAGGGCAACAGGAACATAATGGTAAAGCACATAGTAATGAGACCTATTTAACCCAGTTAAATACAATCATGACTAGATCAAAAAGCTCTCATAATGTTTCCTTATGAATAGCACAACACTGCAGATTAAGCTACTAGTTTGGAATCTTAGGGGGATGGACACTTCTATGATTAGGCTCAATAACTTAATAAATAGACATCATTTTGAGCTCATCTGTCTAATTGAACCTAAACATGATAATAATCAATGTGACCATTACAGACAATTATTGCAGTTTGATAATTGCATGTATGCTAATAATGGTCAGATTTGGCTTTTCTGGAAAAATAGTGTCTCCATAGTATGCAAAACTGATAATCTTCAGTTTCTGGCTGTCTCTTTGAATAGCGTTAAGCTGAATAAATGTATGGATGCTATTTTTGTATACGGGCTGAGGACTAGGATTGGTAGGAAAGATCTCTGGTCTGATCTTAAAGCATTTTCTCAATCTGATTCTATATTCATTGGGGATTTTAATGCTATAACATCGGTCAATGAGTATAGAGGACCTTCCACTCCGAAGCTTGGTAGTATAAGGGATTTTAATGAATTTATCAATACTATGGCTTTGGAAGAGATAAGTACCGTAGGTAATCTGTTTACATGGAGTAATAATGGATTAAGAAAGCCAACGGTTCAGAGGTTAGACAGAGGTTTGTGCACTGCTTCCTGGTCAAATAATTTTCCTAACTCCTCTGTTCATATACTAAATAGAACCTCTTCGGATCATAATCCACTGCTCCTCACCATAGGAAGTGATACTTCATCCACCCCTACATCATTTCGATTCATTAATACCTGGTATAAAAGGGATGGTTTTAATGAGGTAGTTAGACAATGCTGGGAGGGTCAGGTTCACCAAACAGGAATGAGTGGTTTTTTTCTAAAACTGGTGAGGCTGAAAAAAACTTTAAAAATATGGAACAGAGAAGTGTTTGGAAATATAAATGATAATGTGATAAAGGCTGAATCAATTCTGAAAGAAAAGGAAGGATTGTATGATCTGAATGATACAGCTGAAAAATATGATTAACATGAAAAAGGCCAAGGCTAATGTAGTGAGAGCTTTAGTGGAACAAAAGAGCTTCTGGAAACATAAAGCTAAAGTAAAATGGTTAAGGGAGGGTGATGACAACACCAGTTTCTTTCATAACTCAGTTAGGGAAAGAAAAAGTAGGTTAAAAATCACAAAAATCAAGGGTGGAGATGGACAGTGGATAGATAATTCACAAGATATTGAGAATGAGTCCATCCAATTTTTTCAGGGACTTTTAACTGAACAAAGTTCCCCACACAGTGATTATTTTAAGCCTCATTTCCTAAGCCAAATCCCAAATGTGATCACTAGGGAGGATAATGATAGATTATTGGAACCTGTGTCTATTTCAGAAATTAAAAACATTGTTTTTGGACTTAATCATAGGAGTAGCCCTGGTCCAGATGGATTTACTGCTAAGTTCTATATTAAGTCTTGGGATATAATAGCAAATGATTTGTTATCTGCTGTACAAGATTTTCTGAGTGTGAACAATATCCCAAGGGGGATTGGTAGTACCTGGATTACAATCATACCAAAAAAATGTACACCAACCTCCTTTGAGGACTACAGACCGATTAGTCTCTCTAATGTCATAAACAAGATTTTCTCTAAGTTATTAATGGAGAGATTAAAGCCTTTAATGGATAAGATCATCTCAAAACACCAAACTGCATTCCTCAAAGGTAGAGACATTGCTGATAATGTTATCTACCTTCAGGAAATGGTCAGATTTTTAAACAAGAAACAAAGAGAACCTAATTGCATTGTTAAATTGGATCTTAAGAAAGCCTTTGATAGAGTTAGGTGGTCTTTTCTCTATTCTGTGCTTGCTAAATTTGGATTTCATGCTAGATTTATTTTTCTTGTTATGAAGAATCTGTCTCAGGCTTGGTTTTCTATCCTTATAAATGGTAAGCCAGTTGGTTTCTTCCAATCCACTAGGGGAATCAAACAGGGTGATCCCCTATCACCTTTTCTTTTCAATATTTTTTCAGAGGCTTTCACCAGAAGTCTGTCCTTTATTTTTCAGAATGGTAGCTTGTCATACTTTGGTGTTCCAGGTAATGCAACCCAAATTTCCCATTTATCTTATGCTGATGATACTATAGTATTCCTTAAAGCCAATAATAATACTCTGATCAGATTTAAGGCATTTTTGGCTACTTTTGAGGAAGTTACTGGACAACAAATTAACTACAGTAAAAGTGATCTGTACATAGGAAAGCATGCTACTGTAAATAGGGTAAATAGAATAAGGAGAACTTTAGGTATGAAAGTAGGAAAGTTTCCTTTCTCATATCTAGGGGTTCCCATTTTCACTGGTAGAGCTAAGAACATATATTTCCAGCCTTTAATTGAGCAAATTGACAGTAGATTAGGAAGCTGGAAAAATAAGTGGCTCTCAACTGGAGGGAAACTTACTCTCATACATTCATGTATATATGCAGTTCCACAGCACATTTGGTCAGTAATCAAACCAGGTAGGCAAGTCATAGTAACTATAGAGAAAAAAATGAGTAATTTTTTCTGGGGATACAATGATCTGAATCCTAAAAGAGCATGGAGAAAATGGGAAGAAATATGCTATCCTACCTCACAAAATGGACTAGGGTTTAGATCAATTACCACCATTATAAATACATGCTCGGTTAAACTCTGGTGGAAATACCAAAAGGCTGAAGCTCCCTGGACACATTTTGTTGCATCTCTTCCACCCTCCTACAGATCTTCACCAAATTGGAAGAGGATCTGCTCCATTAATGCTTGGGCAGAATCCCAATCTAGAGTCATAATAGGAAGTGGGGAGTGTAATTTCTGGACTGCTAACTGGTTGGACATAGGTCCCCTGCAGGATCTCTGTGATCTTTCAAATGTTGATATACCAGCTAGTTGTAGTGTGTCTGAGTTTATGAACAATAAAGCTATCCTGTTTGCTAAAATCTATCCATTTCTTCCTACTTATGCCTCCTCTCTTTTGCAGGATGCTAAATTATCCCCTCACAGGAAGGACAGACTGATATGGAAACCAGGTATCAAGGGAGAATTTTCTTTCAAATCAACCTACCTTTTGCTAAGGGATCAAAGAGGTACTGTTGCTTCCTTCAAACACTTATGGAGCCCTAGAATAGAAAAAAAATCTCAGTATTCATGTGGAGACTGATGAACTGTTTGCTCCCATTTGATAATGTTTTAATATCCTTGAGAATCTCAATGGCTTCCAAATGTTGTATGTGTCAGAATCATGTGGATTCTCTGGACCATTTTTTTAACACATGTACATTTGCAGTGTATATATGGAAACAGATTCATTCCTTCATGGGAATTAGGGACAGAGGATTCACATCCATATGGGATAGACTCTCTTTTTATCTTACTTATACTGGTATCAGTAAGTTACATCTAGAAATGATTCATGTTTCAGCATTTATAACTTGTTGGAATCTGTGGAAAGTCAGAAATAAGTGCTTATATGATTCTGCTAATCCTGTGACCAGTGTAGCTCTAAATAACATAAGGACACACATTTTTTACATGTTCACTGCTAAACCAGTGTATATAATCTCTAGGATAGATAAGACTATTGCTGATCATTCTTTTCTGCCACTGATCAAACAACCTCCTAAACCAAAGATTTTCAAAATTGCTTGGACAAAACCATGTAAGGGTTTTTAATTTAATGTGGATGCTGCTTGGTGCTGTCAAACAAACATGAGTGGATTGAGTTTGATTATTAGAGATTGCAGGGGTGGTTTCTATGCTGCTCATACTAAGATCTCTCCTGCTTATTCTCCTTTGGAGGCAGAGATGATGGCAATTAAGTTCGCCTTACAAACTGGTTTAAATCTAGGTTTTTCTTACGTTGTAGAATCTGATTGCCTGAATGCTGTTAGGTATGTAGTTGATCCTGATAATGCCCCATGGAAAATATACCAATTAGCTGATGAGATTCATGCTCTGCTAGGAGAAATTTCTATACTACATGTGCATAGGCAGGCAAACCTGGTTGCAGATACTTTGGCTAAAGATTGTTTGAGAAGTTTGTCATCCTTTTCTTACCTTCGCTTTCAGAGCTTATCAAATTTTGTGCAAGGATTGATTAGATTAGATCAAATGGGTACACCTTCAATCCGGTTTGCTAATTGAATGATGTTACTGACTGTACCTCATATCAGAACTATTTCTTTTTCGAATGGATGCTACTGATTACTGTATATATTGCAGGTTTGATGATGCAAGGATTTGCTGAGGCAGGACTTGTTGATTACAGAGGAATACACTAATTGCTACGGCTGCTCAGCTACTCGACAAAACTTGCCATGATTATAGATACACACTGGATACCCTGTTGATGGATTTGCTCATCCAAGAATCAGATTTTTCCATTTCTGGCGCACTCTTCTGCACATAATCCCCATTGGTGGGAGTTCATATTTGGAAATAACTGTTTCTTTTTCTCTGTGAGTAGAGGCTTCGTTTCTTAGGTATGTGGAGAAAATTGGACTGACTTGTGTTTCTTTGATTAGATTCACTAATAAGTTTGATCTTCTCCAACATAGTCTAAGAGCTTTTGGAATCCTCTAACGATTTGCCGGTCGTTTTTTCATTCTTTTGGAAGCAACAAGCGTTGCTTCAAGAGCTTAGTGCTCAACAATGTATATCTCAACTTAGCTACGGCTTCTTTTGAATGTCTTGTCTTTTTTATGGCTTGGGAAGGCCTAATATAATCTTCCTCCATCTCAGGATGGTTTTATTTAAAAAAAAAAAAAGCAAATCACTAGAGTACTAGTAGATTTGAACAATTAGTAAGTATATTTGTGTACTTGATGGGTGCTCTCTAGATGTGAGAATGAGTGTAAGGGTGATGGTACTTGCTATAGAGCCTTTGTGAAAGCTAGAAGTACATCTAATGAACCTAAATGATTATTTGGAGATTTAGATAGTAAAATATGAATATAGCAATATGAAAAACTCAATTCTCCAAAGCGACCCATCATTTGACCAAATTAATGTTGTTTAGCCAATAATATTGAATCAATGGGTACAATGAAGGCGTGTACGCTAAGGAACACAAAAAATGACCATGTCATTGATGTCTTTAAATTGATGATTTTCTCATTGATAGTGAAGTTGATACGATGATTAAGTCTCTTGGAGATACATCGTATTCAATGGAATGACTTTATGCACTGTGAGTTACCTTTTGTAAAGGTGATGTGTCTCTTAAGAAGAGAACTTAAGAGTCATTAATGGTGCGAAGTACTTATTAAAGTGCATATTAGACAATTCTTACAACGGATAATAAGATGATACATGACTAATCCAGAAATGATCACTGGAAACAAGTTGTGAGACTCGTGGATATGGCTTGAGTTGTGTAGAGAAATGGTTCTCTCTTGCTAGATTCATTGAGGAATCTAAGTCCATTTTGTTGAAAAACAATTGGGAAAGATATACCATAGGATGACCAAAGCACGTGCATACTTATTGGTGTAACAGAAAGCCATATCGATGATGGTGTGTTTCGACATAGAAACTTTACCATTGGACGACTACTGCTTACAAGAATATCGATGTTGACTATGTAAGGTCAATATGATAAGAGTTTTGATTCTCTAACAAAATGATGGAATCGATTTCTTGATGAGGAAACTGAATTAAGAGTTAGTTGAGACCTCATCGAAAGGAATAGGACTAAGAGCATCTCCAATGTAACCTTCTTTCTTTTAAACTTCTAATGCCACATAGGATTTAATGACCCCAGCTCTAAATTTGTTCTCCAATCCAAGGGTCAAATACAAGAGTCAGTATTACGTGGACAAAATTTACATCGACCCTGTCAAAGTGACCTTCTCTTCTCTGAAGGTGAAATTGACGCTCGCTCTTTGCCAAATCAACCACAAAAATTGGGTGGGTGACTCAAATTTTGATCTTTGTGTGTGTACACGTCAGGAAAAATTTATTCGTTTGATGTTTGGATTGGAGAAGAGTTCTAAAAGAATCCTGCAGTCAAAAGTTTAAATATTACATCATACCGAAGGTATGTGCAAGTTCCAATAAAAATTTGCCATGTGTTCCCGATAAATAGGGAAAACTCTCTATGCATTGGAGATGCTCTAAGTCCAATAAATGGAAGGTTACGTACGTGAACACCCAACCTATTTGACTGGAGATCCCAAGATCTAGGTTCAAAGGGAGAACTAAACTACAAAGACCCATCACGGTCACTGTGGGGGTTTAATACCCCCTGTCTTATTCCTATGATGAAGAAACTGTGAAGTGAATGGAAGTTAAGCATTAAATTGCTTTTAATGATTCAAGACATCGAGTGTATGGTACTTGAAAGAGCGCATAGTTTACAAAAATGCTCTTACGCAAAGAATCACCTATGTAAGCGAGAAGTGTGGCCGCTTCGAATGGGAATTATCGGGACGCGATTCTTTAAAAACCTTACAGAACTAGGCGTGTGCCATGGCCTAATTAATGGACACAACCAAGGAAAGTCTAAGGGCTAGGAAAGGTGTCTGTGGGAAGTGCATTGTTGTTTACACAAGCGGTAGGGGAAGTTCAAGGACATTATGTCTACTTTCTAACCAGTAGGCTAAGTGTACTCTCTCAAGGGAAAGTTCAAAAGGTGACACCTACTTATCCTATGCAGCATCTATGTCGTTGAAATGAATCTATCACTAAGTCAAACTCCGTGTCTGACGTGATTGTTCTGTTTCCTACATCAATATCTATTCAAGTGGGGGATTACTAGAAAATGATGGTTAAAAAGTTAAAATTCGTGAACTTTTTGGGCTTCGTTTTGAGTGGGACCAAAAAGTATTTTGGGTCAGTGGATGTCATTTTTGGGTTCTCCTCCGTGAGTACTATAAAATCGACTATTTAAACTCTCAAAACGGATCAAGGGTGAATGAGATATGGATGCTCAAAGTGTCACACTTGTAAGAGAAAAATTGGGCGGAAATTGGCCCAGAATGATATTTCTTTGGACTGTCTAAAATGCGTATGGATCGAGTGGAAGTCTCAGGAAGGCTCAACCGCATAGTATATATGGAATTGCATGTGTATAATTATTAAGAGATGAGAACAAAATACTTCCATATTTTGTGAGATATCTTGTCTTAAATGAATAAGCAGTTTACCATGCTTAATACGCTGAAGAATATTTGTGCAAATATTTCTTCCATTTTCAGCATATTTGATTCTAGTATTCATGGAATGTCTCGAATTTGATGAGTTGGTGATTGGAGAATATTCTTCTCTAATTTAGAAAATCATAATATCACATTTACATGATTAGGGTATTTTAGAGCAATATACATAGAGCCTTATAAGTCAATCAGGAAACGTGCATCATTTCTCAAGTCCCTCTATATTCTAAACTTGAGTCTTCGTTCTGTCTTTCTCGAAGTTTCCATATGTTGCTCTGTCAAGGTGATAGTCCTTCGGGCATTGCGTGAATCCGAGGTAACTCTTACATGTTAATTGTTACCTTCGATAGTTTTACCCCAGGGAACGATGTCCACGACGGGACTCATTCGTTTGAAGGGCAGTGAGTTTACTCGTGACTCCATCAATTTGTTATTGATTGAAACGTGATTTATTTCTCCCATGTATTGATTTAATTATTTGTAATTTAAGCTTTTTTATTGTATGCCTGAATAATTAATAAAAGTATATTATTCTTGCATATGTAAATTGCTCGTTCAATTTTCATTATTTGATTTTTGCATGATATTATAAATATATGTCAAACATCTTCATCTTCACTTTATGAGGTGACATATGATTTTCCTTGCTTCTTCCGAGTGTTTGCGTATTCAGTTTTGAGGTGTCCAAAACTCCTCACCTCCATCTTCACTTCATGAGGTAACATATGAGTTTTCTTGCTTCTTCCGGTGTTTGCGTATTCAGTTTTGATGTGTCCAAAACCCTCACATTCTCTGCATTGAATTCTGCCAGACTGTTTTGAATCTCCAGCTTGATTTCTTGAGAATTGATGTGTTAACTGTTCCATCCGTGAACCTTGGTTGTCCCCGTAATCTTGAAAGCAAGGTTTGTTCACATTATATCTTTCTTGGGAGCTCTTCCTTACCACATTTTCAGCATCCTTGAGAAATTTTTTGTGATAAGAGCAAGTTCTTCATTTCCATCATCACTTTCCTCATCTTGATTAATTTTTGATGAAAAAGCTTTGATTGCCAGCTCCCTTTTTGCTTTCTTTGTTGGGATGTTCCAACTTTATTTCAAAAGTTTGTAGTGATCTCATCAGTTCATCCAACGTTAACAGACACATATCGCTTGCTTCTTTTATTGCTACGACTTTAATAGCAAACATTTGGGGAAGTGATCTCATAATATTTTTTCACTAGTTTAGACTCATTGTATATCTTTCTCAGTTGATGTGCTAGATTGGTGATACCTTTGAGCTTGCCATTGAACACAACTATAGTTTCATCTTCTTCCATCCGTAGTCCTTCAAACTTTGTGGCCAGCATTGGTAATTTTGATTCACGTACACGACTTGTTCCTTCAAGCATTGTCTGTAGAATATCCCATACTTTCTTGGTCTAATGGCACGTAGATAAAATTTTAAACCGATCCTCATCTACTTCCATAAAGATAGCATTCAATGCTCTGAAGTTTGCCAATCTCGCCTTTTGTTCTTCAGCTTTCCATAGTTCTTTAGACTTTAGCACTAGCTCCTTGGATGTTCATGCTTTGCTAGACTATAAAAAGGGATGTGTCCATTATGTTTCCCTATAGTGCCAAGCTAGTTCATCTAAAGAATGTATAAACACTCACATACGTGTCTTCCAGTAGGTATAGTTTGTTCCCTGCAATAATGGTGGCCAAGATACTGGGGCTCCTTCTTTAGTTGACATTGGTAAAACAGGATCTCAGTTTCCTTGACAAAACCAAGGTAAAAACAAGTGACTTAGCTCTTATACCAATTGAAAATTTTGATCTTGCAAATCATTTAATTTAAACCAATGTTTAGTCCCAATTTAACCAAGTATGTTAAAACATAAAAGTTGACACACAAAACTTGGTTACGTAGTTTGGTGATTTCACGTACATCTGCGGGTCATGCCCAGTTCAGCATACACTACTACAGAATATAAAAATCCACTAATCATAAATAGAACTACTCAAAGTGGCTGATACAGTAGTACTTTTCTGTACTAATTATAATTGTGGATTTTGCAAGCTCCCATTGCAACCGATCATCCTTGATCAGACTCACCCTGATCACGAAAATCGTCGATGCTAGATCTCCTCTTCACGAGGAATTAAGACATATGATTCTGAACTATCTAATACTCCCTACGTCCCATAGAAAATGGCTCAATTACTTTTGGATCGATATTTTATGCAAGTTCAGGTGGAAGTGTTCATGTAAAATTATGAAAGGGTATTTTGGTCTGCTGGGTAATGCATGGATGAGTTGACTAATGGATTTAATTAATAGCTTGGGGGATAATATAGTAAATATATAAACCCATTTTTCCCATTTTAAGTAAGAATTGAATTGAGACTTTTATCGTAGGACGGACAAAAATAGAAATTGAGCCATTTTTAATGGGACTGAGAGAGTAGTTTAAGAACATGTTGGAATAAATGACATGGCTCTGAATGCTCTCAAAAAATAATTGAAAACCACAATCTTGATTTTTCTCTCGGTAAAAACGTATCTTGAAGAGAAGCCTGGATTTTCCTGTTCTTGTGCCGCAGATCAACTCATAGAATTAGAGTTGATTTTGAAGTCATACAGAGAGATTATTTCATCTTCAACTCAATCTCTGATGATTTGGCATATCTAATCTAATCCCATAGAAGTAGGAATTATACAGGGATACGTGTCAATATAATCATATATATTTGAGCAAGTATCAATATAACCCTATGCTAATTTTTAGTGTAACTATAACCCTAACTAGTTAATGAAAGTGCCAATATAACCCTCAGACCCCATTTTCGGCATTGACCTCAATTTTTTTGCGTTGACTCTAAGTAAATTGACCAAAATATCATTTGGGCTAACTCTGAAATTAGGTGGATAATTTTACCCTCATAGTTCGCCGAACCGCCGCTGGAACAGGTAGGGTTACATTAGCACATTATGCAATCTTATTGGGTTATATCAGCACATTCCTAATGTTTATAGGGTTATATCAGCACATCCTTAAAACTTATAGGGTTATATTGACACTTTCACTAACTAGATAGGATTATATTGACACTTTCAAATATTAAAATATTATATTAGCACTTATGTCAACTATGTAGGGTTGTAAAAGTATTTTTTTCAATTATCTAATCAAATCAAATCAAATCCCAAGGAAGAAGAGATTTAATCAATCCAGGAGATATGCTTTATCCAATTAATCAAACGCAGAAATAGGAAATCAATTCATCTTCAACTTCTTAACATGTATAAAACATTCTGCACACTGGACATTAATTCGACTCTATTTAATCGATGTTCCAACATGGTACAGTCTTCCTTGCATAAAAGTTTCACAAATGCCAATTTTAAATATGACTTAAACACGTTTAACTTTACAACTGGGAATACTGGAATTTAGAATACAGTGGAAATCTGGCCATACAATATTCGATATATACAGGGTGGAGGTAGAGCAGTCAATCTTCGACTAGAATCAAAAATTCGACCTGGACCGATACGATCAAATCAACCCATATTCAATTTGATCAGAGAAATATTGACCAGAATTCAACCTGACACGACCGCAATCAACCTAAAATTCAATTTTGACCCGAGAAATATTGAACTGTAACCAAACCCGACACGACTGAATTTAACTCGAACCCAAATATGACTCGATAATTTGGACCTGAACCCGACCTGAACATGAACCCAAGATCAACCCAAACACAATCTAACCCAAACTCGATTCAACCCGAACCCGATTCAACCCAAACCCATTCCAACTCGATAAATCAACTACATAACCCTACGTGTAATCAACCCAAAACATATGTTATAAATGTAACACTGTGTGTTACACCAGTAAAAATATGCCACATGTCCCTTCTAATCTAACTCTAATCTAACCATCAAACCATGATTAACATAACTAAATATTTAGTTTATTCCTTAAATTTTTTTTTACCTTAACATTTACTCTCAACCTTACCGTTTCTATCTAAAGCTCTCTCTGTTTTTTCCGATTCCAGATCGATGCTAAACCCTCCGCGTGAATTCAACCTTCTCCATTTCCAAGTCTCGCTCAAATTGAACCTTCTCCATTCACGCTCCGTTTCCATGTCTCGCTCTCGTTCCCGGTCGTATTCCGGTTCAGATTCTCGCTCTAGCTCACGCTCTCGGTCACCGTCGCGGTCGCGATCCCGCTCCACGTCGTCTTCTCCTTCTCGCAACGCCAGCTCTCGTAGCCCTAGGCCCCTGTTCCGAAGCGGAGGTAGCTCATGCTCCCCCCTCGCATTCTTTGCTTTTTTCTGTTTCATGTTGTCTCAGCATCTACATGTCCACATTTTATACTGGTGATCTACGCTACCGTACTTCCCTGGGTAGATGATGGGTGGTTTGGGTGTGAAATTGTTTTGCCCATCTCTGTAAATTTATGTTCTGAGAGGGCAGCCTAACAAAAGTGGAGTCAAAATCTGTGATATAGTAAATCTTTTCAAGTATGATATGCTCACAGATTACTGAGAGCAATTTCGTGTACTAGTTTCTGGCAATATAATGATCTTCTATCTAGCACAAGAATGGGAGTTGCTCTCTACCTACCACGCTGTCTCAAATATACAAAGCTCGACAAATGGAAGAAATACCCTGATCTGTTTATGTTCTTTTGTTTAGCTCTATTGCTATCCTTTCAAGATTGAACTCTTGCTTTATTTTACCAAAGAGTTAAAGACAATTATCCCAGGGAAAGTAGTAGCTTGGATGTATGATTGGCTTCTAGTTGACAATAGATGTAACTATTCGCCTCCATTTGCTAGTCTGACATTATTAGAGTCATGAGCTTCTATCTTAAACCAATTGGTACCGAGTGACGTGATCAATGATCTTAAACATTGAGATATAACTTAGTCCACTATGAGACTCTTTACAGACATTAATATTGATTTTCTTAAACTAAGTTGTTTTTTTTATCCTGTTACCTGAATTCTTCCAGCTTAGTAATTATTTGAATGGCAAGTTCAACTTTGGAGGATCTAATATGTTAGCTCTGACCCAAGAGTGGTTGGCTGGCATCAACTGCAATTCCATGAAATACTTAATCTATCTTTATTTAAGTTCTGTCCGAAATTGTTCAGTTATTGTCTTAGAGATTTGGTTTCTGAGTTTGCAGATCATTGTCATTATAAAATAATTTTTTGGTTTGTTCTTGCAGTATGATCCCCCTGAATATTTCCACGATGACTATCATGTAAGTTTCCAGCATAATCTTGAGAGCTCTAGAATTAATTTTAACATTGTACAAGATCCCGAATTTCTGTTTTTGGATCTTGAATGCTAAATGTCATTGTCAAAAGCATATGTATTTACAACAGTATTTGCATTTCTGAACCAAATGTGTGCCATGTGTTCCTACTATTACTGGACCTCAGTTGTAGCCAAAGCCTCCATCAATGTTTTTTTCCTTCTCTATTTGCTAGAAATTTGAAATCCTTGCATGGCCATGTTAACTTTTTTCTTCTTCTGTTCTGCTGCAATGCAGGATGAGCTTTAGGGAATGTTAAAACGACACAGCTGAGCTGTGAATTGGAGCATTTTGTGTAACTTATGGGGTTGCTGAGTTTTGAGTGGTAAAATGTTACTGTGTGTAATATCAGGAATCACAGTAAAGTTATGGCCATTGCAAGGCTTACTGAGATTCTGATTTTGTAAGCCCAGTACCGATAAACTGGATTATGTGATGTTATGTACTAGTGAGTAGTTAGTTGTAAAAGGAGCAGAAAATAGTAAATCGTTATATCATTCTCTGTATTTTACTGAATTACAACATGTATTTGGTTTCCCCTCCCTGCCTTGGTTCTCCTTTCCCTTACTAACTTAATTCCCTGCCTGGCTCTTGTTTCTTTGATTTAATCTTTGATTTATATTTAATCTTTGATTCAATCTTGAAATGCACCAAACAACAGTGATAGAGTTTTCTGCATGGTGCATGAAGGTATTGAAACCAAAAAATTTCCAATGAAGAAAGGTACATCATGCAACATCAGTTGCTGAGAAGCAATTAGTCACAGTAAAAATAAAGAAATCGCACTAATATCAAAGAAGTACAGTAGTCTTTGCACAAAATTTATTCCAGCCCTCATGTTGGGTTCATTACATCATTTTCTATCAAGGAAGTTCAAAAGGTAAATCATGTGTCGCATCCACCATTTTGCTGCAGACCTTTTTAATCAATTCATACTTGGATCTAAAATCTACACAACAAACAACAATTTCAATGAGCAAATACTATATCTATAAGTCTATACTACTTAATGGAAATCATACTTGAAATGTTAGTAAAATGGAAATATTAGTAACAATTTGTAATACCTGTGATGCAGTTTTTCCTTTTACATTGTACTTTCGTTTTGTTGTAGCTCTTTCCAAAGCATTTTTCGGTCTCTTACTACTTTTGTAAGTAACTCTTTCTTTGCGCTTCACACCTTTGATGTTGCCTTCTTTGAGAATTTCTTCATTGATGCTAACTTTTTCACCTGCACATTCTTCCACTTCCTTATGAATTTCCACCATACTTCCATATCCAACAATTGCATCAATTTTTTCTGACATTCTACAAAACTCATCTTTAGCCATCTTATAAGTCTTCTCAGATTCTGCTGCTTTCGTGACCAGTTGCATAAAAAGGTGAGACAACTCTTTGTAGCGCAGTCCTAATTTTTCCCTGTCTTCAATATTACCATGATTTCCTATCTCAGCTCTTACAATTCCTGTCTTAGCACCTTTTGTCCACCGTTTTAAAATATAATCATTGGGTATCCGTCCGATACTAAGAGTTGTAAAAACCTTCAAAGCATGTGCACATAAAATTCCAGCAAACTCAAACTTCTTACAGCTGCAACAAACATTATTTTGCGATGAATCATATGTCACAAAATGGTGATGCTTCTTGTTCTGAGTAGTAATCTTATAAATAGTTACGACCCCTTCTTGTCTTTCAATCTCCATTGCACAATCAATTCCCTTGCATAACTCTTCCTTAAAATTTTCAAACACCTCAAATGTGTAAACACTTGCAGCATGTTTCAAAATCGCCACTGGAAATGTCATGGCTGGAGTACTTTGACTACATCTAAAATCAGCATTAGACTCCTCATTACGACGATCACATAGCAATCTCTGAAAGTGCTCAAAAAAATTCAAACAAGTCATTCTTATAGTTTACATACCTCTTCAATACACTATTCATTGTCTCACTCCTTTGTGTCGTAGTCATATCAGCACAAAATGTTTGTCGCCCGTAAACCAACGCCCATTTTTCCTTTATACCAAACATCCTTTGCAACCATTTGTTGCTTTTCAAATTGTATCTTTCCAACATCTGATCCCACTCGTAAAGAAAATCATCTTCTTCCTCATAGTCATATATACCTGCTAAAATCCGCTGAAAAATCTTTTAATTTAGAAAATATATCAGATAGATGAGTAGCTGCATTCTGATAAATATGCCATATGCATAAACGATGATATGTATGCGGCCAGTGAGAAGCTAATGCAGAAGCCATTCTTCCATCTTGATCTGTGAGCATCGTCTTAGGCACTTTTCCCATCATAGCTCTAGAAAATGTATCAAACAACCACTCAAAAGTTTTCGTTGTTTCATCATATAAAAGAGCAGCTCCAAAAACTGTTGTTTGTTTATGATGATTAGCGCCAACAAATAATGCTATAGGTCTACCATCTTTATGCTTTCTGTAGGTTGTATCAAAAGAAACTACATCACCAAATCGAGCAAAATCATATCTCATCTTTGCATCAGCCCAAAAAATATTTGTAATTAAGTCATCCTCATCAACTTGAATGGCATAAAAGAAATTAGGATCTTCAACCTGCATTTTCTGTAAAAATTCTAAAACACCTCCAGTGTCTCCTTGCTTCATTGCTATTGATCTTTTTGACCGCAAGTAATTTTTCAGATCATCCCGAATAAATCCTAAATTTTCTCGACCTCCAACTTGTTTCGCCATGATGTCCAATATTTGCTTTGGTGCTATCCCACAACTTTTCGCTGTATCTATTTCAACTTCTTGAGCATCACTAATCTTTCGGTAGCTTCTGAACATATGTGTCTTACTTGGAGTTGTTAACTCATGGGTATGCTCAGACAGAAATTGTACGATTTGATACTTTCCTTTTTCCCTACAGCTTATTTTCATTCGAGCTTTGCAATCACATCTTGTTTCTGCACGATGAGATTTCACCAGCGCATTGCGTTTATCTTTAGGTCTATTCCCTTCTCGTGAGCAACAAAATATTCTATCCAAAATGATGCCGCTTTTCTTATCTTTATGTGCACCGCTCATTCTAGTACCGAACCCCATAGACTTGGCATAATTTTGGTAGAATTCATAAGCTTTTGACTCAGTATCAAACTCCATACCAATTTTTGGATGAATGTCTGTTGCAATCCCATCTTCACCTTCACCTTCACCTTCACCTTCATCATCTTCATTTTCCCTATTTTCTCCAACCATATCCAATGGTTCTTCATCTTGGATTGTCTCTACCAAGTCAAAATTGTCAAATTCTAACTTCCGACGAGCTTCCGTCCCGCGAAGTGAAGAATCATCATTTACACCTTCAAACAAATGAAGCTTATCAACAAAGCATAAAAGCCAAAATCAGGAACCGAAAAAGAAAAAGAAAAATGGTTAAAATTTATGGAACTAAGCATAAAAGCAACTGTGTAAAAACAGATTTGGTAACCCATCATGCAGATACAGTATTAACAAAGAATCATTGCTACGAAATTGTATAGACCAAGGTTCACTGCTACGAAATTGTGTCCAACAAACATGATATCTACTGCCTCTAGGATGCTCAAAAAACAAAGATTACTGCTAAAATAGACTTCTGAAACTTTTCAAATGATGTACAAATAAGAGGGTGTTTGCTGATGTCTTTCCCCACCGGAAATTCACAAGACAGATTAATAAACACCTTCAGCTTCAGGTCATAGCTTCAGGCATTAGTGCATATCAGTAGAAATTCTCACAATCAATCAAGTTATTTTCATATAATTGAAATGCACCAAACAGCAGACTGAAAAATGCATTTCATATTCTTGGTACGTATTATCGACTAAATCTCCATAATACTCATCAGACTGAAAACAGAGATGCGATACATTTAACAATGCTAAAATCCTAGTTCATTTCACTCTCGGCTTCACATTCTAAGTATCAATAATAATAACAGTTTCATGAATGCGAGGGGGGAGCATGAGCTACCTCCGCTTCGGAACAGGGGGCTAGGGCTACGAGAGCTGGCGCTGCGAGAAGGAGAAGACGACGTGGAGCGGGATCGCGACCGCGACGGTGACCGAGAGCGTGAGCTAGAGCGAGAATCTGAACCGGAATACGACCGGGAACGAGAGCGAGACATGGAAACAGAGCGTGAATGGAGAAGGTTCAATTTGAGCGAGACCTGGAAATGGAGAAGGTTGAATTCACACGGAGGGTTTAGCGTCGATCTGGAATCGGAAAAAACAGAGGGAGCTTTAGATAGAAACGGTAAGGTTGAGAGTAAATGTTAAGGTAAAAAAAAATTTAAGGAATAAACTAAATATTTAGTTATGTTAATCATGGTTTGATGGTTAGATTAGAGTTAGATTAGAAGGGACATGTGGCATATTTTTACTGGTGTAACACACAGTGTTACATAGAAGTGTAACAGAAGACCCTGAGCCATTTAATCGATGTTCCAACATGGTACAGTCTTCCTTGCATAAAAGTTTCACAAATGCCAATTTTAAATATGACTTAAACACGTTTAACTTTACAACTGGGAATACTGGAATTTAGAATACAGTGGAAATCTGGCCATACAATATTCGATATATACAGGGTGGAGGTAGAGCAGTCAATCTTCGACTAGAATAAAAAATTCGACCTGGACCGATACGATCAAATCAACCCATATTCAATTTGATCAGAGAAATATTGACCAGAATTCAACCTGACACAACCGCAATCAACCTAAAATTCAATTTTGACCCGAGAAATATTGAACTGTAACCAAACCCGACACGACTGAATTTAACTCGAACCCAAATATGACTCGATAATTTGGACCTGAACCCGACCTGAACATGAACCCAAGATCAACCCAAACACAATCTAACCCAAACTCGATTCAACCCGAACCCGATTCAACCCAAACCCATTCCAACTCGATAAATCAACTACATAACCCTACGTGTAATCAACCCAAAACATATGTTATAAAAATTTAATTAACATTTAATATGGAACTAAGTCAACTTGATTATGAGTCAAACTAATAAATTATTTAGACATACTTTTTAGAATAAAGTGAGCTTTTTATACATTATGATTTTATAGATATGATTATAAGTACATAAAATCAACTTATAACAAATCTGAATACACAAGGTTAAGTTAAAAATGCACACGACAAAATTTATAAATATATGAATAATAGTCAAATAAAGAGAGATGTCTAATTAAAATTATGATTTTGAATTAGTAATTATAGAGAGTCGACTAAATATGAATTTTAAAAATCAGTTTGAAAAGTATTGTAAAAATAATATTTAATAAATTATCACAAATTCTTGTTATAGACCGAGTAACTGTTAAAAAAGGGTATTTTTTAAATTAGTGGGGCTAATAAGAATAATATTTAGAGTAAAGTGCTCATATAAGCCTATATTTTGGTGGTTTGTGCTAATATGCTCTTATGAAGTTAGAAAGTGCTATTGTAACTATGTTTTTTGCTTGAATGTGCTAGTATAACCCTGGAGGCTTGAATTTGGTTGGAAATACATGAAATGACTATTATACCCCTATTGTAAAAAAAATAAAATTTTGAACAAGTGAAAGGACAATTATGCCCTCAATCATTTAACATTAAATATTTCCGACATTAAAATTTTAATGGTTCAACTTCAGTTTTGTTCCTCATTCTTTCTACCACCTCTGCTCCAGCGCTTCATCGTTCTGCCGCCGCCAACTCTGCTCCGCCGCCGCCACCTCCGCTCCGCCGCCGCCACCTCCGCTCCGCCGCTGGATCTAATTCCTTCTCAAACTCACTGTACTTCTCATCGCCACCACCGTCGCCGTCCACAATCGATTCCCACCACCGCCATTGTTTCCTTCTTTTCAGATATGCAATTAGATCCATTTTCTTGCTTTTCTGGGTCAGCTCTTGAGTTTGGGTTTTTTTTTCTGGGTAGCGGAGCATATTTGAGATGGATTTGGTTTAGTTTTTCTGGGTCGGGGCTAGGGATGAATGGTGGCGGTGGTTGGGTAGAGTGGTGGCGGGGCTAGGGTTGAGCGGTGGTGGTGGTTGGGACGAATGGTGGCAGGGATAGGGTTAAGTGGCGGCGGTGGTGGTGGTTGGGATGAGTGGTGGCGGGGCTAGGGATGAGCGGTGATGGTGGTGGTGGTGGTTGGGACCAATGGTGGCAGGCTAGGGTTGAGCGGTGGTGGTGGTGGTGGTTGGGACGAGTGGTGGTGGGGCTAGGGTTGAGCGGTGGTGGTGGTGATGGTTGGGACGAGTGGTGGTGGGGCTAGGGACAAGCGGTGGTGGGGGTAGTTGGGATGAGTGGTGGCGGGGCTAGGGACGAGTGGTGGTGATGGTTGGGATCAGTGGTGGCGAGGCTGGGGTTGAGTGGTGGTGGTTGTGGTGGAGCGGCGGCGGCGGTGGTGGTGGAGCGGCGGTGGTGGAGCAATGATGGTGGTGGTGGTGGTGGAGGGGCGGTGGAGTAGCGGTAGTGGCGGTGGTGGTGGTGGTGGAGCGGTAGTGGTGGTGGTGGTGGAGCGACGATAGTGGTGGTGGTGGTGGAGCGACGATGGTGGTGGTGGAGCGGCGGCGGCGTGGTGGTGGTGGAGCGGCGGTGGCGTGGTGGTGGTGGTGCTTCTGGAGATGAATGCTAGGGTATTTTAGTCTATGGATTTGTAATTTGAATGCTAGGGGTAGTTTAGTCTTTTTATTTTTGGTCAACGCCAAAAATTACTAAGTCAATGCCGGAATAGTACTAAAAGGTTATATCGGCATTTCTGATGCAAAATACAGGGCTAGAATAGCACTTTTTTAACTTCATAGGGTCATATTAGCATAAGCCTCTAAAACATAAGGTCATATCAGTATTTTGCCCTAATATTTAATTCAGTGAGATATATATAATTATGATAACCTTTAAAATGAGCTCAACATATAATTAATTATTTTTAAAATAATTTAAATGAAATACTATAGAAATAATCATTTTATTGTACTAATATGTAACGATTTCTAACTAAACTAATTGTTTCACTTCATTACTTATATAGTTTTCGTTAGATGACTAAACTACAAAATTGTAAATAAAATTCTTTATTTTCAATTTAAATGTAAAACACAAATAGTACATAAAAGTAATCCTAATTTTTTAATTAATAATACCACGCAATGCATGGTGGGTGGGAGCCCACTAGTTTTTCGTTTTAAAAAATAAGAATCAAAATATTATTACAACACAAAAATGCACTAAAGTAATTTTTAAAAGTGAATTGAATTCAATGAATACTCAACACTGCCATTCAACTAAGATAGTAGGCACAAAAGCGCCCCCAACATATTTATGGAAAATTACGCTATGGCCAAAAAAAAGTTACGACATTATTCTTCTCTCAAAAATAAGCAACTTTTGTTATTCTTCTATATATATAGAAATAGAAAACAAATATATTTGGTGAAATGTTGGAAAGCTCTAGAACATGTTCTAGAGTAACTTAAAGTTGATTACTTCGATGTATGAAACGAAAATCGAAAAGGATTACAGGTATATTCTTGTGCCCAATTGTTGATAAATATTCCATTACGGACTTGAAAAATGCAATGGGGGTGTATAGGGTATCACATTCGAGCGGATTTCAATTTGGAGTTCAAATAAAGTTTCTATTTTTTGCACTTAGGTCCCTCCAAGAAAGTTGGAATTGTCGAATCATGAAATTGGCAATACCAAAATGCAATTCAATAATGGACGATTGCGACTTTGCAATTTGGGCATGTATGGGTGAAAATAAGAGCCTTGAAAGTAATTACTGAGTACTTCTACACAGTCTTGAAAAATTACAATGTGGTTTAAAATTGTGCTACCTCATTATCCATTGCTCCATTGCTCCATAATACATTATTTTTGTTATTCTTGCCTAAATATAGAAATATTAAATAATATATATTTTTTGATGTAATGTTGGAAAGTTTTAATACATGTTCTAGAGAAATTTAAAGTTGATTACTTAGAAATAAGAAATGGAAATTGAAAATGATTACGAGTATGTCCTTATACTCGATTGTTGATAAATATTATGTTATGTACTTGGAAAATACAATGGGGGTGTATATGGTAACATCACTTTCGAGAGGATTTTAATTTGGAGTTACGAGTAAAGTTTTTACTTTTTGCACCTAGGTCCCTCCAAAAAAGTTGGAGTTACCTAATCACGAAATTGGCGACATCAGAATGAAATTCATCAATATACGATTGCGACTTTGAAATTTGGACATGTATGGGTGAACAAAGGGGCCTTGAAGTCAACATTGATTACTTCTACACAGTTTTGGAAAATTACGGCAAAACATTGTGCTATCCAATTGTTCATTGCTCCAAAATACATTAATACTTTTATTGTTTCCTAAATATAAAATATTAAATAAATCAATTTTTTGGTGAAATGTTGGAAAACGCTATGACATGTTTTAGAGTAACTCATACTGTAAACCCTTTTTTAAAAACCTCTTTTCCTATCCTAGCTTGTAAATGTTGGGAGTTTTTCTATGTATCGAGCACTAGTATGACTAACGGTGTCATTCGTCAACATATTGGTGCCTATACAATTATAACGCAACTGCGTGGGGCTGGTTCAATGTATTTTTAAAAATTTTAAATTAAATGCAAGGCTAACACCGGTATATGTGCTAGATATTTTTCCACCACAATTTTAACTGCAAAAATTATTATTTCGATCATAGGCACCGATATTAGCACCGGTATATGTCATATAACCAAAATCTGTGTTGAAAAAATAAATTCAGACATTTTTCTTGATAGACACCGGTATCTAGTACTGGTATTCAGTGAACCGGTGCTAGATTTATTCATAGACACCAATATTTTGTGTCATTTACCAGATTACCGGTGCCTATGAAATTTCTAGCACCGATATTGCTCTCCCAACAATGACATACTGTGCTTATATACATGTTTTCCAGTAATGTATAACAAAAAGTTACAAATTACAACGAAACAAAATCCGGTAATAGTGCAGTTGTAACAATAATATTATTGAAACATAGCCTAAACCAACCCAAATTTAATCAGGTAGCATAATAACTCGATCTAAAATGAACCAACCCGAAATATATATGAATCCAATCTGAAACATTATAAAAGATAACTGACATGATCAGACCCGAACAAAACTTTAGTACAGAAAGTGACACGACAATAACCCAATCCGATCCAACCCGACAATATTCTGACTCGACCCGACCTAACCCGAGTAAAAAATTTATACGCAGTAACCCAACCTGATATTAACTCGACCTGACATGACCCCACCCAAAAATTTGACACATTTCCAACCTAATACGACAGTTACCCAACCCAATCCGATCCGACACGACAAATGAAATCAATACATTTCAACCCTACCTGTTTCAATACGACACGTTTCCAATCCGACACGAATCTGACACGATAACCCGAGTTGGCACCTCTAGGTGGAGGAGATTGTCATGGAAACATTTCCATAAAATTTTCTAACTTCCCATAAATCTCATTTACTTTTGCATAGCAAGGGACCAAGAGTCACTTGGCCTGAAGATTGTAATAATCACTTTTAATACTTTTCTCTTTTCAAACGTTCCGAGAGAGCACACATAGGGTGTGTTTGATGAGTTTTTTTAAGTGTTTTACGTATAACCTAAGTCATGAGTGGAACACTAGGGGATCAGGGTGTGTCTGCCTGGTCCCTGCCAATTATTTTCTTATTATATGAATTTTATAATTATTTGGTTCTTTATTTATTTTTAAGGGTTAAAAAAAGGTTGTGGCCACCCCCAAGAAATAAATCAACATAGAAATGGTCCAGCCGCCACCGGAGCCATAAATGACTATCTAATTGAATTCGTTTCCGACGATAAGCCTGTAGAAATGATGTAGTTTGTAATGACATGGTTCTTTGTTTTTAGAGTAGAATCTAACAAGAAATAAAATATATTTTTAATCCAACCGTAGTTTTAGTATTTATATAAGTTATACTGGAACATATTATAACAAGTTTATTAATCGTTGATGAGAATGTCTCATGTTAGACTTACTAACATTTCGACCAATTATTAAAAACCTTGTTTCAATAACTTTTAGGGTCCAATTATAATTATTTATAGTTATACATTGTAATATATTTTAAAAGTTATTCAAAGTTATATATATAGGTACTTCGTTGCAATAAATAAACATCAAATTATCTCATTAGTTACATCAATTATAAAAAATAACTTCGTATAATAGTTAATCGCACTACCACAGAGACCCACCTCTAGCACCGGTTTTTTTTCTTCTAGCACCGGTTTTTTCGTAAAAAAAAAACTGGTGCCTAAGTAACCGGTGCAAAATTAGCACCGGTTTTTTGTCAACCTGTGCTAAATTAGCACCGGTTTTGTTTTGTTAGCATCAGTTTTTCAACCGCCGGTTTTTCAACCGGTGCTAAATTAGCACCGGTTTTTTTTTGTTAACACCGGTTTTTCAACCGGTGCTAAATTAGCACCGGTTTTTTTGTTAGTACCGGTGTTTTTTGTTAGCACCAATTTTTCAACCGGTGCTAAATTAGCACCGGTGTTTTTTGTTAGCACCGATTGTTTTTGTTAGCACCGGTTTTTCAACCGGTGCAAAAAAATTTTACGATGACGAAAAAAAATCCCTTCCTCTGAAAGCTGCAGCGCGCTGCTGCTTTCAGAGAAAGGGAAAAAGACTCAAAATTAACAATTTTATTCCACATTAATTTAATAATATAATCAACTTCACAAAATTAATAATTTATTTCCACATTAATGTATACAAACACCTTGTCTCGCACAACTATGACAAGAATAATAGTCCTAATTATACAATAATAAAACTACTGCAGCACAATTTATGGTGCACTGCCTTCACTTACAGCTCTAGAATCTCAATTTGTTCTCTACTCTTGCAAAAACAAAGATGAAATGAGTACATAGTTGGGAGAACCGAACCTATCAGCAGTAATTATAATTCCCAAATTCCGAATTGGAGGTAAAGAAAGGTACAAGTGGTATCTACAAATATAGAACACATGAATTCCATAACATCAAAACTGGCACATTTTCTTTCCTATAATTTGAACACAAAGAGGAATAAGAGCCATTTAATCAATTTTGCACAACTCAATTAACATATACAAAAGTCCCAGCAAACATTACTGCACCACAGAAGCAATGCACCTTGCAACATCGATTTATCAACAGAGGGTAAACCAAGCTAATTTGACGATACAAAAGGCAAACTAAGCATAATATTTAAGTTATATGTGGGGTCACACCATGATCTCTCCCGATGCTTAGCATCACTGAAGTCTGCACCAACGATTGTAGCACCCCCAAGATTACTGCATGTAAGAACTAATCCAACAAGGATGGCGTTGGTAAGATTTGCTTCATTAAGAACCTGCAAGTAAAAATCAACCCTCTTAATCCACTTATGTTTCCAGCTGCACGTGAATATAAAAAATGTACTAGAATTGAATGCCACTTATGAATCAGCAAAGTTATATCCCCTAAAAATGTGATCTATATCAACATGAAGAGGAAAAATAAACTCAAGAATACTGATGATTGTATCAATACTTAACAAAGACAAGATCAAACTTATTCACATTCACTTCAAAGGTTGATCAAACAGCAATTAAGTTCATGAGGAAAGTTTGCAATAAAAATATATAAGCACGACACTATCGTAACAAAAAGGATGAATTTGGGCAGAGAAAGCAAAGAAAATTTCTTCTTATAACATCTCCACAAGCCCAGAAATCACAAAAAAAAATTCAAAAAAAGAATATAACCCTAGAAAATTCACCCACATTCGCACATTTTACCCTGAAATCTCAAACAATTAACAAAAGCAACTCCATAAGGGGAATCATAGGTAAAGAATGAAGCAACATCAAGGACTTATTGGTGAGTTCTTACCATTTCGGATGAAGCCTTGTTTTAGGGAGTGAGCAAACTGGAGTCTGCCACCACCGCCGCCTCGTGCCGCCACATCGGCCTGAAGTCTGAACTCCATCCCTGCATGTAATATGTAGATAAGAGGTATAAATGTACTTAAGTTCAAAACCAACAAAGGGCTCGTTCGGGTTCACGAGTCTGAACCGTTCAGCTCATCCATTCTCTAAATTCTAGTGTCCCTAGATTTGTTTACCATATATAGTCAAATACATAACATTGATCATATTATCAAGGGACGATTTTTATGCAACAAGATATCACAGTTACCTCCGAAAGGCACTCTAGAAGTATTTTGCAACACTCATGGTAAAGAAGAGTAACCCCAAACTGATTTGATAAGAAGAGAAGTTGGAGTAAAGCTAAACCACTGTCCAAGGTGTATCCTTTAGTTAATTGGGCATTATACATGAACTCGAGCATAACTTGAAATGCATCAATCGATACGTCCTTAAAAAAAACTATTAGTGCAGCAGTCTCCCTCATTCCATTAGTGAACATCTGTCAAATGGAACATATATTGCTTCTTCAGCAGCAATAGTACTGAGTGTTGAAAAAAGACATACATTTTTTTCTTTTTAAATGTCGGAATCAAACAAAAACATTTGGAAAACTAAAGAAGCATTTGCAAGTGATGAAACTTAGCACACGCAATAACTTCTTTAAGCACAAACTGAATACAATAGTTTATTTTTCTCATTTGGCGTAAAATATGTATGCAAGAAAGGAAAATGACATTCCTTTGTGAACGGAATACTTCATAAGCCAAGAGAAATTCGATGTGCTCGCACAACAAGGTCACTGCCTTCAGTGTAAAGGTCAACATCACAGTATTTACCATCCAACTGAAACTGCTTGAGCCTTTGTGCATTGATGGGAAGGCCACTTGGGAAGCTTTCACTGCTGTGGAGCCAAGAATTCGGATACGAAAGCTCGACGTTCTTACCCGTGTCAAACAACTTCTTATTGAATAATCTTTCGATTATCTCCTCACACTGCTTTGTTAAGATATCACTTCAAACTGTAAACTAAGAGCCCTCAAGGGGCTAAGATGAGACTCAAGAATCTGCACATACAAATAAGAGAAATGTTACATAAATAGCTGGAGCAATTATTGCAAAGGAACAAGTCGGACAGGATTTTTAAACAACAGTCATGCAGATTAGAGAAACACAAAACATATAAGAATGCAAACTGACTCGTGTACAACCTTTGTAAATATATTGAAGAAATGCATGTAGAACTTCATACAACACATCGGAGAGGTGAATGGCATCGGTGCCAGAGGAACTGAATTCAAAATTACCGGAGGCGGCCAAAATCGCCTTGTGGACTGGGATGACTCTTTTCTATGCTAATCAGACCATCATAGATCCTTATAGGTCAGGTGTTCACATCGTAAGAAAAATGCACCCCATCACCGGATATTAAGCGTTCAAGGGCAGCTCCGGATTGTTATGTGCCAAAGAGGATTGACGAATGAGTCGACTTGCTTTACGTGTGCCTCGGCCGGATCTATGGGGGAGAACCGCTGTACGGAAGTGGAGCAGGAGCGGATGGTGGCGGATTGGAGATGGGACAGTGACAATGAACCAGGGTTTTACCATGGCAGCTTGAAGACAAAGGGCCAAATGAAGAGAGGAAACGAGATTAATTTATTCATCAATTTTCATTTTATATGTTAGGTTAGGGTTTTAAAAAATTGGGCCAGTTTTTTGGGCCAATTGTTTGGACCAGTTTTTTGGTCCAGTTTAGGTTAAGCTTAATTCAATATGATCCATTAAAAATAAAACTATTAATTTAAATATGAGTAAAAAAATTAGGAAATTTGATATATATATATATATATATATATATATAATTTTAAATAAGGTTTGATACTTAATTAGTTAAAGTAAACAATTAGTTATTAGTGTTTATACATAGAAAGGTATGTAAGGGTTGATAATTTATTAGCTAAAGTCAACCTAGTTATTAGAGTTTCTTTATAGAGAGTCAAGTAAGGGTTGACCGTTTATTATTTAAAGTAAACTTAGTTATTAGTGTTTCTTTAAAGAAAGTCAAGTAAGAGTTGACTGTTGATTAGTTAAAGTTAACTTAGTTATTAGTGTTGTTATACGAAAAGTCAAGAAAGGATTAACTGTTGATTAGTCAAAGTCATGCTAGTATATAGAAAGTCAAGTAAGAGTTGACCGTTTATTAGTTAGAGTCAACTTTGTTATTAGCATTTTTTTATAGAAGGTCAAGTAAGGGTTGACCGTTGATTAGTTAAAGTCAACTTAGTTATTAGTGTTATTATACGGAAAGTCAAGTAAGGGTTGACTGTTGATTAGTTAAAGTCATGTTATATATAGAAATTCAAGTAAGGGTTGACTGTTGATTAGTTAAAATCAATTTTGTTATCAATATTAAATAGAAAGTCAAGTAAGGGTTGATCGTTGATTAGTCAAAATCAACTTTGACCGTTAATTAGTTAAAGTCAACTTTGTTAATAGTATTTATTTATTGAAAGTCAAGTAAAGTTTGACCGTTTATTAGACAAAGTCAACCTAGTTATTAGTGTTTATATATTGAAAGTTGAGTAAAGTTTGACTGTTGATTAGTTAAAGTCAGCTTAGTCACTAGTGTTTCTATATAGAGAGAGTCAAGTAAAGTTTGACCGTTGATTAGTTAAAGTCAACTTTGTTATTAGTGTTTATATATAGAAAGTCAAGTAAGGTTTGACCGTTGATTAGACAAAGTCAAACATTTTTATTACTATTTATTATATATACTAATTCAAATAAAGTTTGACCGTTAATTAGTTAAAGTCAACTTTGTTATTAGTGTTTATATATTGAAAGTCAAGTAAAGTTTTCACAATTGTTTATATATCTATTCAAATATGTAGTCAAAGGTTTCTTAGTTTGACTGAATCTTTGATCTTGTGCAATTTAATCTGGGATGGAGGGAGTATACTAAATCAATTAAGGGTTGAACGTTAATTAGTTAATGTAAACAAATTTTATTCTTATTTGTATATATGAGGTCAGTAAAGGTTGATAGTTGATTAATTTACTTAACTTAGTCATTAGTTAAAGTCAACAAAAGAAGTGAACGATTTTGAATGTTAAAAAAAATATAGCTTAGAGCGGCTGCTCAGCTGCTCCCAGCTCATGAAATTTCTGGGAAGATTATTTGAAATTATTAGCGATTTTTTTGAATTCTTTGGCGGAAATAATGAAATTCTTTTGCGGGAAAATTTTACACTGGTGCTATTTTCTTCCAAAACCGGTGCTAGTTTTTTCAAAACCGGTGCTATTTTAAAATTTGGGCTATTTCTTTGGCGGGAAAATGATTATAGAAAATTTTTAGCCCCGGTATTAAAAATCGGTGTTTTTTTTAAAAAAAAACCGGTGCTAATATTTATGTTTTAGCACCGGTTTTTAAAACCGGTGCTAAGTTTTAATTTTTAGCACCGGTTTTTAAACAGGTGCTATTTTTTGCACAAACTGGTGCTATTCCTTAATTTTTAGCATTGGTTTTTAAAACCGGTGCTATTTTGAATTTGTTGGCGGGAAGATAGAATTTTACAAATATTTAGCACCGGTTTTCAAAAAATCGGTGCTAATATTTTCAAAACTGGTGTTTTTTAAATTTTTTTTGCCATTTCTTTGGCGGGAAAATGAGCCTTGGAAATTTTTAGCACCAATTTTAAAAACGATGCTAATTTTTTGCAAAAACCGGTGCTATTATTTAATTTTTAGCACCGATTTTTAAAACCGGTGCTATTTTTCACTAAAACGGGTGCTATTTTGATTTTTTTTGGCGGGAAGATAAAATTTTACAAATACTTAGCACCAGTTTATAAAAGTCGGTGCTAATATTTTTAAAACTGGTGCTATTCAAAATTTTGTGGCTATTTCTTTGGCGGGAAAAATAAAATTTTCAAAGTTTTAGCACCGGATTTTAAAAACCGGTGCTAATTGTTTCCAAAACCGGTGCTATTGTAATTTAGCACTGGTTTTTAAACAACCGGTGTCAAAATTAAAAAATTGGTGTTTAAAATTAAAAAGCCGTTGCTATTAGATTTTTAGCACCGGTGCTACAAAATCGGTGCTAGAGGGGGGTCTCTGTGGTAGTGTCGGTGTAAAACAAGACTTTGTGATCATTGATACTTTTTATATGATAAAAAAAGAGGAGAGCACAACTTAAGTAAAAATAAGAATGTTGTCCATTTTTAAATTATCAATTTTGCATTTTTTTAGCACTAGTTGTCTTCGGTATATAATTTTTTTATACCTTTGATTGAATTAATCTGTTATGCTTTATTATTTTAATGATCGATTCGAAGTTAAATGTTTATGTATATTTTCGGTCCCCCTAGACTAGATTTCTGGCCGGTTCCGCCCCTGAGCTAAGCACATGTTTAGTATTTGGTAAACTGTTAAAAATGCTTATTTAAGAAGTCAAATCTATTTTCGAAGAAAAAACATAAACTGGTATCTCTCTACTTTTAAAATAAGTCAAAATAAGTCAATTTTACTTATAAGAACAGCTAGTTCACATGCACCCATAATTCCCCACTGGTCTATAATGTGTGCTTCAAAATAAAAAATAAAAACTTAAATAACTCTTTGGCAGATGGAGTATGGTGTCATGATTCATTTGGTAAACTTTTGAAGCCAGCTTTAGCATAGTTGTAACTTCTTATTTATGTGAAAATTAACTCGTTGCACGTAAAGTTGTTCAAACCTACTATGAGCCTATATCACAAAGAAATACAACGAGATTCATGTACTCCAATAGTTTTTTAAAAAAAAAAAGATTAAAGAGAAAACTATCTATTTATCGAGTATTCTCAGCGAATTTCAGGCTTCCATGATGCATCCCTTTCTGCTTCTCATCGTCACTCCACTCGGATGCATAGTAATACTCTTCAGTATACTTCTCATGAGCCGAAGGCCCGGTGAACATGCTCCCCCACTGCGGGAAATGAATCAGGGCAACCGGCAGGGTACAGACCACGGCCATGACCCCCATCCAGGTAAGCCCACTAGCCGTGGAGAAGACCGAGTTGGAGAAGAACACTAGTTGAGTTAACCCACCGCCAAAATTGCCGCCACCGCCGGTCAAGCCGGAGATTATGCCCAGGGAGCGCCTGGAAACGAATGGAATGATTCCGTAAGCCGCGCCGCAGGCTGCCTGAGCGCCGACAGAGAAAAGCACCATGGCTAATATGGCCAGCGGTAGAGAGTTTGCGAGACCGAGCCAAATGCATAAGACTCCTCCCATTGTTTGCACGATCCACAGGACCCATAGCCTCCCTCGCATGCCGAATCTCCGGGCGGCGATGTCCGAAGCCCACCCGCCGAAGGGGCGGGATACGATGTTGGCCAAGCCGAAACTTGCAGCGACGATTCCAGCTGTTCGGATCGGAAGGTTGAACCTAATTGTACATATGATGAAGATTATTACATCCTTTTCTAGCTGAATTTGAAAGAGCGTAGTTGTAGGAGGTTGAGATCGAACCTGTCGTAGAAGTATTCTGCAATGACATTGTTTATGCACAGCTCAACACCCATGGAGTAGCCATACAAAAGGAAAAATATCCATGTTCGGTAATTTGTGACTGCCATACGGAAAACCTGAAAAAATAAAAAGGGGTTCAATGATAAAGTAGCTAGGTGGAAAGTTGGCATATTGGTAGGAAAAAATAAGAACTTAGTTTTTCATTAACTTGTACAGTAATGTTTTAAGTAAAATAAAGCCAAAATTAATCACATACATCACTTCAATATTTTTAAGGCACTATTTAGTCAATTCTTATACCCTATCCCTAGGGTACCACATATGTGCATCGCAAATATTTAGAATGTGCTTTTATTTATCCATTTAATATTTATAGAATAATTAAAATTAAATTAATACAATACACATTACCATATTAGAGAATGCACATTCTTGTAATTTAACATGCACAAACTATCCCTGAGGATGCGATGTTCATGATACCTCAGATTTACTATATAATTTGCCCTATTTAGTAATTGGCCTACTAGCTTTTTTATCAGAAAACTATATATTAGGAAATTAAGTATATGGGAGCGAGGGTCCAATAATATTTTGACGAGTGTTATATAGTTTAATAAAAAATGAGAAAAGAAATTAGAAAACAAACCCACCTTTAACTTTCCAGTCCATTTAAAATTGTCAAAATTTTATTGGACCATCACCCTGTTTCCCTAATTCCCTAACCTACAAAAGTTTCTGGTGTTTTGTCTGATTAATTTTACTAGTGATGTGTTGACTTTATATATTTTTATTTGACTTTGTAAATTTTGATCAACAATTCATCGTTTAGAGCATCCATCATGGAAGTGTATTTAATGTACAATCTACAAATTTACTTAAAAGATTGTATGATTGGTCAAGAATAGTAACTCCTCAATAAGGAGTGTCCCTTATTTAAAATAAATGGATTTAAGAAGTTGTCATTGTAGACACTCCTACAACTTAATCTTTAGTAGTTTTTGATAAATGAGATTATTTCATATCGTTTTGAAAAATCACTCAAACTAGAGCTTTGGCGAATTAAATTTTATAAAAAAAGATTGGTCTCCCAAACATGATGTCATCAATTCCAAACTGGTTATTAAACACTCCTTAGTGTTTGACCTTTGAAATTTGATTTATTAAATCTTAGGATATGCTACAGTTTCCAAATTTATGGAAACACAACTATTGTACTTTTGGAAAATTTTAGGAAAAAATCATGTCTCCATATCTTTATGGAAAGATGAGATTTATTTAGAACAATAGATAGACAAAAAGTTTTATTTGTAGTATTAAAAATTTATTATGCAACGTGTAATAGTTATAAGTTTATGACTCAATTATTTTAACTCAAAAATTTCATCTTCATTTATCTAATAATTTTTAACAACGCACTTGAATGTCACGAATGTTCCAAAAAAAACATCACAACTTAAAGTATTTTTTTGTAGTGATATTATTTCATGGCACTAAATTTTCCCAGACTTTCTTAAAGTCACAATATTGCTTGTTTGAAAACACTCCAAACCTCTTAAGTGGTGGTTAATTTGTTCGGTTTGTAATTAAATCATCGTGAATCTTCAAAAAATCATAAATTCGACATTACTCACCCTTGAAAACTTGTCTTTATGGACACCGCCAGTTTTGTGGAGGGCACTTAGATTGCCATCTGGCGTGTCCTGGCCTAGGGCTAACACGGTGATGCCAACGATAATATGAAGCAATCCGGGGATGAAAAAGGAAACCCGCCAAGCCGTAAACGGAGTAGCACCTGATACTTTGATGATAACACTGTAAAGAAACGGCATAAGAAGCTGAGTAAAGCCACCGCCCATATCACCCCACCCGGCGGCTACCCCATTAACCGTCCCAATGATGTTGCTATTGAACATGATGCTAGTCCAGTACTGGCACGACACGAACGTAGCTAGCGAAAACCCGATCATGAACCGGACAACGATGAATCCGGGAGCCGACGAAACGAATGCAACCGAGAAAACCACCGGAGCAACCAGTAGGCTCACCAGGGCGCACCCGTAGCGGGCGCCGATTAGGTCACACAACGCTCCCATTACCAGCCGGGAGAAAAGCCCGCCGGAGACGGATGCGACTCCGGCGTTGCCTATGTCGGCCCTCGTGAGATCGAGGTTGTCCCGGATGATGGGAATGAGAGGCGCGGCGGCGAAGGTGGACATGAAACAAGTGAAGAAAGAGATCCAGGCTAGGTGAAAGGATCTCATGTGCGGTTGTGCGAATGAGAAGACTTTGAGCACTTTGGCCTTATGCTCAGAATCAACCGGTAAAGCGAATTCATGTGGAGAGGTTAAACAAAAGGCAGGGATTTCATGACCTGCTTCTTCATCATGCTTGGAATCACTTCCAATACTTGGGGTGACAGTGGAAGCCATTGAAATGATGAGGAAATCAACTATGTGTATTTGCAAGCAAAATTACTACAAGCCAGCTACTGTGGTTGTGGAGGAGAAGTGCTAAGGTATCAACTATTTATAAGCGAAAGAGAGGCATGACAACTCTTATACTGTAACATGTAAGTGCAATATTTTTTATATATTAAATGTGTAATTTAATGCTATTATTTGTGCATTACAATAGTTATAAGTAACAACAATTAAAAAATAATGCACAATAACACATAAAAGAATCCACATTCACATAATATAGAATACATAAAATGTCCCTGGAGATACGATACTAATGATGCCCTAAAGGATACCATATAGATTGCCGAGGCAAGGAATATATATGACAGGGTTGATAGAAAAACAGTTCCCAATTTTTTCTCATACCAGAAGGGGCTAGTAATATTTATTTAAAATTACTCCCACAAATTTTCTTCGTGGCGTTGGCTGGAGCCCTCCATTGTTTATAAGTACACTCAACCAAAAATCTATGGCTCGGCATATACTTTACACTACTAAAAATTATATCTATCGTAATACTTTTCTAGCAATACTTATTAAACTGTTATAATAGCTTATAAAGTGTTATTTAAACTTTTAAAATATTTTACATAAATCTTGAAAAGTGTTGCACTTGATCTAATGCAATATCACCTAAGGTAATACCTTGTAAAAGTGTTGCAATACAACTTAGGCCTTGTCAATTGAATTTAGTTTATTGGTGCTGAATTAATTTATTGATGCTAAGTTTAATTTATTAATTTCTCATTTAATTTATTAATGTTGACTTATGTTTATTGGTGTTAAATTGAATTCTCTAGTAGTTTACTTTTTCAAAAAATGAAAATAATGACTCCCAAAATGATGTTGTACTCGTGACATATTTTACTTTTAGATTTATTATAAACCCAAATAAATATTATTATTGTTGTAATTTTTACTGACTTTGCACTAATTTATTAAGAAATTAGTGAAGGGCTTGATATGGGAAGTAAGTAAAAAAGAGAGAATGAGGAAGAAGATAAGATGGAGAAGAGGATAAGATGAGAAAAGGATAAGATGAGAAAAGGATAAGATGAGAAGAAGTGAGAAATGAGAGAATGAGAGGTGCAATTTTTCCTCATCCTCTAAGGGGGTATTTATAGTAGAATTTGGGGGTGATGGCATAGTATTCTCCCTTGGTAAATAAATAGTGATATAATTAATTATCACAAATCTAGCATATTGCTAATGAGCATTTCATTATTCTTAACACTCCCCCTGGAATGCTCATTTCAATAATTACGTGTTCATGTTGCCTCATTAAAAACCTTACTTAGAAAAACCCAGTGAGATAAAAACCACAGTAAGGGAAAAATAGTACAGCCACGTATAGCTCCCCCGATGTTGGCATTGGTGATTTCTTCATAAATTTTGTAGTCTTCACATTCCGATGTCATGAACATGTTTTCTGAACACTGAAGTGGGGAGAGCCTTTGTGAGGAGATCTGCTGCGTTTTCACAGGAACGGATATATTAGATGTTGATAATATTACTCTCTTCCAGCTCTTGAGTAAATGAAAAGAACTTCAGAGGAATGTGCTTTGTTCTGTCGCTTTTGATGTACCCTTCCTTCATTTGATTAACTCACGCGGCATTATCTTTATAAAGTGTGATGGGATTTTCATTTGTTAGGAGACCACTTGTAGATCCGATATGTCGCGTCATGGACCTCAACCACACACATTCTCGACTTGCTTCGTGCAATACGATAACCTCAGCATGATTTGATGGTGTTGTGGTGAGTGTTTGTTTCTGTGAACGCCAAGAAATCGCAGTTCCTCAGCAAGTAAACACATACCTAGTTTGAGATCTCCCTTTGTGTGGATCTGACTGGTAACTTGCATCTGCCTAGCCAACCAAAACTGGTTCCATGGTGTTGGAATAAAATAATCCCAAATCAATTGTCCTTTGAAGGTAACGAAACATATGTTTGATTCCGTTCCTGTTCCTTTTAGTAAGAGATGAACTGAACCCCGCTAATCATATCTGGCCGAGTGCAATTAGCGAGATACATAAGTGCACCAATTGCACTGAAATATGGTACTTCTGGACCAAGAACCTGTTCAGATTCCTCACATGGATGAAATTGATCATTTTCCAAATTACGGGATCTTACGACCATTGGAGTACTCAATGGATTTGATTTATCCATATTGAATCTCTTTGATACCCTTTTCGTGTAATTTGATTGATGCACAAGTATCCCATTTTGCAAGTGCTCAATCTGTAAACCAGGACAATATTTCATTCCCAAGGTCTTTCATTTCGAACTCATTTTTTAAGTAAGAGATTACTTCCAGAATCTCTTCATTGGTCCCAATGATATTCAAATCATCAACATAGATAGCGATAATCACACACCCAAATGTTATTTTCTTGATAAAAACACAGGGACAAAGAGGGTCGTTGACATACCCCATTTGTAACAAATATTCGCTTAGTCGGTTGTACCACATGCGTCCAGATTGCTTTAACTCATATAAAGATCTTTGTAATTTTATTGAATATCTTTCTCTAGGTTTTGAACTTAATGCTTCATGCTTTTTGAATCTTTCAGGGATCCTCATGTAAATTTCAGCATCAAGCGATCCGTATAAGTATGCAGTAACAACATTCATAAGGTGCATATTAAGTTTCTCATGAACTGCTAGACTGATAAGGAATCTGAATGTAATTCCATCCATGACTGGGGAATATGTTTCCTCAAAATCAATTCCGGGCCTTTGAGAAAAACCTTGTGCAATGAGTCTAGCCTGGTATCTCACTATCTCGTTTTTCTCATTTTTTTGCACAAATACCCATTTGTATCCAATGGGTCTCACATCTTCAGGGGGGAATACTATAGGCCCAAAAACTTTTCGCCGGTTAAGCGAGTGTAACTCAGCTTCAATGGCCTTTTTCCATTCAGTCCAATCGTATCTATTTTAACACTCGGTAACAGACTGTGGTTCAGGATCTACATTATTTTCGTCCATAACATTGCATGCCAAATTAAAAGAGAATGCATCATCGATTTCCTCATTTCGGTTCCACCTTATACATGTATTTGCATAATTAATCGAAATTTCTTGATTTTCCTCGTTTCGTATTCTACAGGAACACGTCCTTCATTTTGGGATCATCTTGTTTCTCTCATCCTTTTCTTTTACGAGGATTTTTATCTTTGGAATCGAGTGGTCTTCCACGCTTCAGGCATGTCGTGATTTCATAAGTGGCTTTGTTTTCAATTTGCCCTTTCGGGATTTCAATTTGAGCATGAGCATTTTCAGCTGGGATATGAGATTTAGTTACTCTCTTTGTGTCTGTAAATGCATCTGGAAGTTGATTTGCTATATCTTGCATATGCAAAATACAATAATGTTGGTACAGACCAAGTAATATTCCTTTCCAGCTGTTTTCTTTCTCCCCCTAATGCTGGAAAAAAATTTCATCAAAATGGCAATCAGCAAAACGAGCTGTACAACTATTTCTTGTTAGGGGTTCAAGGCATCTAACAATAGATGAGCTTTCAAAGCCTACATAAATGCCAAGACTTCTCTGTGGTCTCATCTTTGTTCTTTGCGGTGGTGCAATATGCACATAAATAGCTCATCCAAAAGTCCTTAGATGGGATATACTTGGTTCTTCGCCTGATGTAAGTTGTAGTGAGGAGTATTTATGATATGCACTTGGCCTGATGCGAATCAATGCTGCAGCATGTAATATTGCATAGATACGATTACCGAGTGTAAAAATAGCATGTAATATTCCATACTGAAGTAGGGAACATTGTTTTCATTATTAATGGTCTAGCAATGAGTTGAAGACGCTTGATCAGTGATTCAGCCAGACCATTTGGTGTGTCAGGGTGTTCAACAACAATCCCAAGTGACATACAATAACCATCGAAAGTTTGGGATGTGAATTCATCGCCATTATCAAGTCTGATTTTCTTGATCGTATGATCAGGAAATTGAGCTCGCAACTTGATTATTTCAGCGAGTAATTTAGCAAATGCCATATTTCGAGTTGATAACAGGCATACTTGTGACCATTTGCTAGAAGCATTTATCAATACCATGAAGTAACGAAATGGTCCACATGGTGGATGGATAAGTCCACATATATCACCTTGAATACGTTCAAGAAATGCTGGTGATTCTGTTTCAACCTTTCCCGGTGAAGGTCTTATGATTAGCTTTCCAAGGGAACAAGCCTTACATTGAAAGGGTTTTCCATGAGGGATCATCTGGTCCTTCAGTGGATGCCCGTGTGAGCTTTCAATAGTTCTTCGCATCATAGTTGAACTAGGATGGCCCAGCCGATCATGCCATATGGTAAATATTGAAGGTTGATCACTACCATATTTGATTCTACTGCATTTATATGTGTGTAATGCAATCCAGTATGGATCATTGATAGTTTCTCAAGTATGCATTTCCTTCCAGATTTAATGAGAAGCATATATTTCATTGTACCTTCAGTTACAAACTGGGTATCAAATCTACGAGAATATATCATTGGAACTCAATAAGTTCCTTTTGCATGTTGGCAAAAATAAGGCATTATTTATTGTAAACATTGTGCCATTTGGAAATGTAAAGTTTGCCTCGCCAACTCCTTCAATTAGATCTACAATACACGATATTGTATTCACAATGGTCTGCGTTGGTTTTACCTTTAAGAAAAACCTTTTATCCTTTAATATAGTGTACGTTGTTTCACAATCGAGTATGCAAATTTCTTCATTTTTAATCCTTTGGTTGGCTTCACGATTAGCTTTATCCATTTCACCCCTTTAAACAAAACAAATTTGATAAGACAGATAATAAATTTGAAAGTAGTTGGCTTTAAATAAAACCACCATTTATATATATATATATATAACAGACATCAGACCATCTAGCTTCTTTCCCAAATTCAACTGTCCTTCTTTTAGTTTCCACCACTTGGTTGCTCAGTGAAATTACCAACTGTGTCCATGAAATCATCATTGAAATAAGAAGCTTTGAGATGAGTGGATTCATTGAAGTTTGCCTCCTTCCCCTTTCCTTTTATGGGCTCTTGGTAGAGATCGCATAAGTACTTCGGGACTCTGTAAAGTCTTGACCAATGTCTTTTTCCACCACATCTGAAACAAGAGGTTCCGGATCCCTTTGATGAACTGGCATATTTTCCACTTTTATGGGTACTTTCATGGTTTATCTCATATTGATGCTTCTTGTGGTAGTAGTTACCGGACTTATAGGACAAACTGTAACCACCTCGACCTCGACCCTAAAAATAATTTTTGCGTTCAAGTTCGTCCGAGTTAACAGCGTTTGCTTCAGGAAACGCTCTTGAGCCAGTCGGGCGAGATTGATGGTTCTTCATCAACAACTCATTATTCTTTTCCGCAATGAGCAGAAAAGCAATTAGCTTAGAATATCTTTTAAAACCTTGCACACGATATTGTTGTTGCGAGGTCACATTTGATGCGTGGAAAGTAGAAAGGGTCTTTTCCAGCATTTCATTGTCAGTTATAATCCCACAGTATGTCAAGTGGGTTACTGCTGTGTACATTGCAGAATTATTGTCGCAGACTTTCTTATAGTTTTGGAACCGTAGATTGTTCCATTCATTGCGGTATATGGGGAGCATTACATTTCTTGTGTGATCGTACCTTTCTTTCAAATTTTCCCACAACTCAAGTGGATCTTTCATAGTGAGATATTCATTTTTGAGACTCCCATCAAGGTGTCGACGAAGGAAGATTAAAGATCTTGCCTTGTCCATCCTTGATGAGTTATTCCCCTTTTGGATTGTCTCAAGGATGTTCATCGATTCCAAGTGCATCTCAACGTCTATCATCCATGGCAAATAGTTGTTTCCACTAATGTCCAGTGGACTGAATTCAAGCTTCACAAGGTTTGTCATGATGATAATCAATGAAGATGGAGAGTGATTGTGATGATAACGTGTTGTAATTTTTACTGACTTTGCAATAATTTATTGAGAAATTAGTGAAGGTCTTGATGTGGGAAGTAAGTAAGAAGGAAAGAATGAGGAAGATGATAAGATGGAGAAGAGGATAAGATGAGAAGATGTGAGAAATGAGAGAATGAGAGGTGCAATTTTTCTTCACCCTCTAAGGGGGTATTTATAGTAGAATTTGGGGGTGATGACATAGTATACCCCCTTAGTAAATAAATAGTGATATAATTAATTATCACAAATCTAGTTTGTTGCTAATGAGCACTTCATTGTTCTTAACAATTATCCGCCTCTTCAATATTGTTGTTGAAGTCCTCCTCCACCCGTCGCTGCAGCCTTCTTCCCATCCTGTTGAATCTCGATAATCCCATCTTTGTCCTCGCCATCACCATCCCCATCCCACCGGAAGCCCACATTTTCCCATAGCCTCTAACGAAGTATCCGAATCTGAATCCATTTCCGGGTAAACTTCCGGCAGAGACATGAATGCGCCCCTCTTTCCAACATCCCACAAAGTCTCATCGATTTTGGGTCTTTCGTGAATCGCCTCCAATGGTGCACCAACATCGGGATCGCGATCCTCCCAAAAACCCATCATCTCGGAGAAATTCCTCCTGCTAACCTCCTCATCTCCGGTGCCACCGTGGAAGGGTTAATTGGAAATTGGGTGGTTCGAGTCGCAGCGACGATTGTTCTTCTGAATCGCAACGAGTCGGAGAAGGGAGGGGGGATGAAAAAGGTAGAGATGAGGACCAGGGAGATGACGATCCTGATGCATGGACTGAGGAAATAGAGGAGAATGAGGATGTAGATTGTGATGATAGTGGAAAACAGTGGATCTGCGGAAACAGAGGAAATCGACATGGTTTTGTTGATGATTTTTTGGAGTGGAAATCACCAAATCAGGCAAGAATATAAGACTACGTCTTTATTAACAAAAGAAAGAAGGGGTTTTGTTAAAAAACAGGCAGGGTATTATTGTCTTTCACTATTTTTTATTTTTTAAATTTTTTTAACAAAAGGATAAAATGGTCATTTTGATGATTTCAGGTCAATTTTTCTGTTGACAATTCGGTGAGCGAAATCTAGGGTTAATTTATACTTTCAGATTTTACAAGGGTATTTCTGCACTTTCGACCAAAACATAGGGTTAAAAACACATTTTTCTCTATGTGATACTATTGAATTCGTCATAATAAATAATTTCTAAATTTCAATATTTTATTTATTATTATTATTTTGTATATGCAATACTATTAACGATCAAACATATTTCTTGAACAATGTGATAATAATTGCTGACTAAATTAAGCAGAGGGAGTCTCCGTTTTCCTGTCAGAAAGATAAAGTAAGAGCGAATGAGAGGGAGAAAAAACTTTTGAGAGAAAGCTGAAAATTAGTTGTAGCTATGGTTCTTCTGAGTTGCATAGTCAACGTTAGCTATAATTGTTTCTTACTTAATTCTACTCCCTCCGTTTTTTTTCATTGACACCTCTCTTTTGGTGTTAGAATTGAGGAGATGGTAAATGAGTGGATGAAATTGAATTGAAAGAAGAGAAAGTAAAATGAGTGGATGTAAAAACCTTAAACTTGCCCAAAATAGCAAGTGCCAATTAAAAAAAAACACTACTTTTAGTAAGTGTGCCAATGAAAAAAACCGGAGGGAGTATATTTTCAGTGATAGATTGTTTATGTGTTGTAAAGTCAGCGATTTATGTGATTAGTTTTTATTTTCTTTATCAATTGTGAAAGGACTTGAAATGTCAAATACAAGTGAGTTTTTTTTCTTTTGTGGGGGTGGGTATAACGTATAGAGTCTGTCTCTTGAAATAGAATCTTTCTATAAACAATGAAAAAATTAAGGTTAAATATGCAAGAAGTGAAGATAAAAAATTTGGGTTGCATAAATTGGGTTATAAACTTTATAACTATTACATACTGCATAATAAATTTTTAATATTGCAACTAAGATATTTTACTTTTATTATTTTAATTAAATCTCATATTTCCGTAAACCTATGAAAAGACGGTATTTCCCAAGAGTTTGCCTAATAAATACTCCATTTGTCCCACTTTAAATTACTTATTTATTTTTTCACGGTCTTCAATGAGCATGTTTGACCGCTAATATCTCTAGTTACATATAATAATGTTGCATAAAAATTTGATTCTAGAAAATATATATTAAGACAAATATAATAATATCTCACATAATATATTTATTATTTATATATTAATTTTATATTTATAGTCAAATTTTATAAAGTTTTACTCTTAAAATATAAATAAACAATTTAGAGTGTGACGGAGAGAATATTTCTTAATGAAACTCTGAGAATATCGAGGATGAAAGATAGTTGATTTTTAGGGAAACTTTATTTCCGTTTTAAATAATCCAACTTAACTATGTATACTCTATGCACGTGATTATTAACGAGTGGCCTGTTCATAAGATTATGGACAGATCACTTATTTCTTACCTTATATACTTCATTTCTTAAATTACATACAAATTAAAAAATTTTGAAAATATTTTTTTATATCATATATTTTTATATTTTCACCTTCGAATACATATTATTACTTGTTTTAACTTATAAAATACAATAATATTTAAGCATCTATCGAAAAAACGGCACTACGCGCGATTACACACACTGAAAGTGCGAACACCGAACCCATCTCCGATCTCCTTCAATCCATCTCCGATCTCCTTCAATCCATCCCCGATCTCTTTAAACCCACCACAATCGATCTATTGATCTATTCATCTCGCTCCCATGGCGGCTCCTCCACCTGGAGGAAGCCCGCAATCAGCCTATGCCGATTGTCTCAAAACAAAGAGCAACCCAGCAAGCAAAGTGAACCCTAAACTCAAGAAACTCAACCTCAAACCTCAATTGTCATTCAAAGGGGAACCATGTTGCTTCTTCACGGAGGAGGAAATTGACCTCATCGCAGAGCCATTCAATGAAGCCCTAATCGGGAAATTCACCAGAGGCCGGCCAACCTTGGCATTTCTCCGGCACCATTTTCAGACAATTGGCTTCAAAGGGGATTACAAAATTACAGCTCTAGATGCGCGGCATGTGAGAATCACCTTCGACCTCGAGGAGGATCTGCATCGATGCTGGAGCAGGTACACTTGGAATCTTGGGGGAGCTGTCATGAGAGTTCTAAAATGGACGAAGGATTTTGATATTGATGAGGAGCCCCCATTTGCGCCAATCTGGATAAACGTCGAGCTACCTCCGACTCATTTTTTCCATCCGGATGCTCTCGAAGGAATTGGTCAGTCTCTAGGTAAATTCCTATATGCTGATATCCCAACTGAGACTTTATCACGACCTTCCACTGTTAGAATGAGCGTAGAATTTGATTTAAGAAACCCCCTCCCAAGCAAGGTTAGGCTAGGGACCCTGAGAAAACACAAGTTCTACAATATAGTATATGAGGACCCTCCACAGTATTGTAGGGAGTGTAAGAAACTGGGACACAATATATCAACCTGCAGAATAAGATTAGGTAACTCAGCAGAACAAGTCGATCAGCAGGTTGGTAATGACACCAAGAAGATCACAGCAAAAGGTCAACCACCAAAAGGACAAGGTCCTACTCCCGCAACATATAAGAAACCTCAAACTGTTCCTGAAGCTGGGAAGAAGCACATAGAGGTATGGAAAAAGAAAGTGGATGCTGGTCTACGCATAACCCCTGAGGAGGAAGAAGAAGAATTCCTAGATGCATTAAACACGGATGAACTTCCCTCAGACAAAGGAAAAGGCCTGATGACTAATGACTCCCCACCACCTGCTAAGTCGGGGCCATCCAAACAAAAAAGACCCTGTGATGATCCCTCATCACCCAAGAGAACAGGTAATCCGGATAAACAAATTTTTCAATCTACTAACCGTTTTCAGCTGTTGGATGAGCTACAGGAGCAAGAACAAAACGCAGAGGACCTAGCTGAGGACTTGGAAATGGACTTCATGGAGGCCACTGAGGTGCTTCCTTCTATCCAGGTTCTCCCTTTCTCTACCACACACAAAACTAATACACTCACTGCCACATCACCACATGCTATGACAGTGATCGATTCTGGGAATGAGATTGTGAATCTGCCTGATAAAGATATGCCTGATATAGAAAAAGATATGCCTGAGGTGCATGTAGACAAAGATATGCCTGATATAGAAAAGGAGTCTGTGTTGGAAAAAGTGCTAAATGTTCCTTCTAATGAAATATCTGATGATAATAGGATTGAAAAATTAAGTGCGGACCATATCGCTAACATCTCACAGGAGGTAAACAAACGAAATAAAGATCATATAGAACCTCTGCTCCTAGGGGATAACTCAAAACTATTCCACTCTAGCACCATTAGCTCCCACTCAGCACCTCAGGTAACCGATGCCCCCAACTTGCTAGGTGCAGACCAACAATCTCAGTCTGGAAGGGTTGAGAGGAGAAAATCTACTTTCTTCACTCAACCAAACAGAATTAGCTCAAGGCTAGCAGCAAAACAGAATGTTATCCATGAATTGTAAAATCTTAGCATGGAATGTAAATGGTTTATCCACCTCTGTGGAAAGAATCAACGAATTAGGTCTGGTCCATAAGCCTGATATTTTAGCCATTATTGAACCTAAGCAAAAACAAAATTCTCTTGAAGATTTCACAAAGACTTTACACTTTCATTCTGGTCTAGCTTCGGAATCAGGAAAGATATGGATAATGTGGAACAATAATATACAAATACATCTCATCCATAATGACCCTACTTTCACAATAATAAAAATAGACAATCTGGTGATAGGGAAAGAATGGTATTTAATTGTAGTTTATGCAGCACACTCAAGACTAGAAAGACAGGAAATGTTTGGTAGAATTTTAAATTTACCCTCAAGGCCATATTTCCTTATTGGTGATTTTAATGTTATCAGAACACTCTCAGAGTACAAAGGGACCTCTAATCCTGGAATAGATAGCATTATGGATTTTGACATATTTATTAATGCCATGGAACTTGAAGAACCCCACACAGTAGGAAATATCTACACTTGGGCTGGGTATAGGCTGAAAGGGAAAGAAATCAAAGTAAAAGAAAGAGTAACTAAGAAACTAGACAGGGGCTTAGCTAATCAAAAACTTAGACTCATTTTCCCAAGCATATCTATACAGGTTCTGAATAGAACCACATCAGATCATTGTCCACTTCTAACAAGTTTACATAATCTGAACAAAACCTACCCAAAGCCTTTTAGGTTTCAAAATATGTGGTATCTGAGAGAGGGTTTCCAGCAAGTCCTGACAAACAAATGGGAGCAGCCTATAGAGAGTTATGGAATGTTAAGATTTAGTAACAAACTGAAAAGGCTAAAAATTTTTCTTAAACAGTGGAATCAGGAGGTCTTCAAAGATGTTTTTCAGAACATTAAAGAAGCTGAGAAGGAGGTAGATAGATTGGAGGCTGAAAATGATGAAAATGATAATGCTTTAACCCTAGAAGCCCTTAACACTGCAAGAACAAACCTCCTAATCAAAATTAAGGAAAGAGATACATTCTGGAAACAAAAGAGTAGGGTGAAATGGATGAAAGAAGGGGACTGTAACAGCCAATTCTTCCATAACTCAGTGAAGCAGAAACACTCCAGACTATCCATACAAAAAATTAAGGATGATAACAACAGCTGGTTAACTGACCAGGATGATATTGGGAGTGCAGGGGTAAGGTTTTTTTCTAATCTTCTACAGGAAGAGAATACTGACATCAGTGGTGTAAACCTTGCCTTTTTTCTCCAAGACATTCCACCTCTGATCTCCCCCCAGACAAACATAGAGCTTCTGAAACCTGTAACTTCTGAAGAAGTTAAAACTGTGGTGTTTAGTCTTAGTGAAAACAGTGCCAGTGGTCCTGATGGATTTCATGGACTGTTCTATAGAAACAGTTGGGACACTATTGGCAAAGATCTTACTGAGGCAGTAAGAGACTTTCAAGCAGGAACACCAATCCCCAGGGCTATGGCATCCACCCATATTGCCCTCATTCCTAAAAATCAGCATCCCTCAACTTTTAATGAGTTTAGACCTATAAGTCTCTCAAACTTTAGTAATAAAGTTTGTTCAAAGATTTTGATGGAGAGGATAAAACAGTTGATGCCCACACTTATATCACCTGAACAATCAGCTTTTCTTCAAGGGAGGGAAATTGCTGATAATGTGATCCTGATGCAAGAATCCACTAGATTCTTGCAGAAAGACAATGAATGTCTTAACCTAATCCTGAAACTGGACATGACAAAAGCTTTTGACAGGGTTTCTTGGACAGCTCTGAATTCTTTACTGCTCAAATTAGGATTTCATGGATCCCTGGTCAAAATCTTAATGTCTAACATAGCATCTGCATGGTTTTCAGTTTTAATAAATGGAGTAGCATATGGTTTTTTCAAGCCATCAAGAGGTCTCAAACAGGGTGACCCCTTGTCTCCATTTCTGTTTAATATCCTCACTGAGCTTATGTCTAGGAAGCTCCACACATTATTTGAATCTAGGGCACTAGCTAGGTTTCATCTTCCACAGCACACTACCCCACTAACACATCTGATTTATGCTGATGACACCTGCATTTTTTTAAAAGCAACTGATAAATCACTCAGGAATTTTGCTGCTTTTATCACCTCATTTGAAAAGGCAACAGGTCAGAAGGTAAATATGCAGAAATCTTGCTTTTACACTGGAAATAAATGCAGCAGAGCACAAAAAAGAAAAATCATTAACATTCTGAGCATGCAGGAGGGCAGTTTCCCCTTTAGGTATTTAGGATGTCCTATATACAAGGGTAGAAAACTAAATGCACATTTTCACAGTATTCTGGAAGCAATTAGTGCAAAAATTCACACCTGGAACTCCAAATGGATCTCCAGAGGAGGAAGGATCATACTCATTAAGTATGTTCTCTCCTCTATTCCTCAACATGTTTTTGCAGTGCTACAACCAACTAGTTTTACCCTAAGAAGAATTGAAATGTTGTGTTCTGATTTTCTATGGGGGGAAACTGAAGGTAAAAAGCACAAACACTGGAGATCTTGGGAAAGAATGTCTTTCCCTGAAGATGAAAATGGGATAGGCTTAAAAAACTTAGACTCATTAATTGATGCTTACTCCCTTAAGCTCTGGTGGAAAATGCAGCAGGGAATAGCCCCCTGGACAAAATTTATTTGGTCTCTCCCAAAACATAGGAGAACTTCAGATGTATGGAAAAGAGTCCAATCAGTTTCAGAATTTGCAGAAAACCACACAAGAATTATTGTGGGAAAGGGAACTTGTAGTTTCTGGAGTTCAAACTGGACAGGACATGGACTATTGATAGATAAGATATGTGGAAATGCCCCACTGAATCCAGAACTAACTGTTAGAGAATTTCTCACAAATAGGGCTCCATTATTATCTTTTCTGGCACCACATATTACTGCTGACTTCTTACAGGATCTGCAAAGGGAATTCCCTCTCACTGAGGACAGTGATATCATGGTTTGGACTCCTAGTCCACAAGGTAAGTTTTCGATTAAATGTGCTTACAAAAGTTTGAGACACAAACACAGAGAATCAGCATCATTGAAAAAGGTACAATCTCTAAACCTACCTGTGAAGATCACCTTTCTGACTTGGAGAATTCTAAACAACTTGATGCCTATGGATGATATGCTCACTGAATTTGGGATTGTCACTGTATCTAAATGTCCTTTTTGTGAGCATGAGGATACTCTGCAACACTTTTTTAATTCATGCCCCTATGCCTCTTTCATATGGAAACAAATGCATGAAATCCTAGAATTACCACAGGATCAGTTTGCAAATTTATGGGATAGATTAACAACCTATTGGAACATTACAAACCTGTCAAAATTGCATAACTTCCTTTGTTACTCGCTGCCTTGTTTAATCCTATGGGAATTATGGAAAGCAAGGGGTCAGGTGCTATTTCAAAATGTTAAGCTAACACCTTTACATACTTGGAAGCAGGTTAAGGCAAACTGTAGACTCATCTCTATAGTTAGGCCACTGTCTTCAAGTAACCCCTCAGATAGCACATGGATCCAAAGAGGATTAATCTCACTCCTGAACCCACCCCCACCTATAAAACTGATCCCTATTAAATGGGAGCCCCCAGATACAGGATTTAAACTGAATGTTGATGCATCTTGCAATCAAAAATCTTCATCTGTTGGGGGACTCATTAGGGATAAGGGGGGAAGTTTCAGACTTGGTTTCCACAAACTTACTATGGGTATTTCTCCTTTGCAGGTGGAGCTTCAGTCTGCCCTTCATGGCATCCAACTGGCAGCGGAAACCGGTTTCCATCAATTATCACTCGAGATGGACAGTTAGAATGCAGTGAGCATCATCAATGGCAAACTGAAGCCTCCATGGAACTGCCTTCAACTAGCTAGGCAGGTGGCAGATCTAACAAAGAAACATGGCATCCGAGTTAGCCACATCTATAGAGAAATCAATGGTGCAGCAGATTTCTTGGCAAAGTATGGACAACAAAGAAGGGTTCCACAACATTTCGCGGATCCTACATGCATCCCACAGCTAAAGGAAACACTTCTAAAGGACACACACTACTCTTGGAGACGGATCAGGGCGTAGAACCGGAAATGCAAGGCTGGAGTGTACATCGACACGGGGGGTGGAGGTGTACATAAACAGAAGGGCATTTCCGGTTTAAACGTTTAGCTTATACGTAGGGTTAGTCGCCTTAATTTCCATGTACAGGTCTCTTTTGATATTGGCATAGATTATGCCGCACATATTGCGACAACTAGTGTCCAATTCTCTTTTGTATAAATCTACTGGACTGGTTTCATGGGAATTAAATCCCAATCTGATGGTAAGGGGAGCCATAATAGAACCCCCCACCTACAGGTGGTTTCAGATTAAAAAAATAAAAAATAAAATACAATATTTAAATTTTATAAAAAATTATAACATTTAAGTCAAATGCCCCTGAAGACTGTCCATAAGGTTATGGAAATGCCTCCTTTCCTGAGACTTTCCCATTATTACCAATGAAAAGAAAATAATTAGGCAAAATTTTATATAAAACCGTCTTACAACAACACTAGAGATTAAATTGTAAATAATTTAGTGTATGGCTTCAAATTAAAGTTTTTAAAGTTTGAGGCTAGGTGTAATTTGGTTGATTTACATTTAAATCCATATATAAATAATCAACTTTTCACCTTCTTCTCTCACTTTCCCCTCACAAAATTTCATCGCCAGAACCAACTTCTCTTGCTATTTTCTTTGAGCTCCAAATCTCAAACGCACACTTGCTCTTTTCCTTCCAATTAACCTCACATTATCTCCATTTTCTTCCTCCTTTCTTGCATGCAGTGGTTAATAGAGATCTTTGCAATTTTCCTGTGAATTTTCTGACAAATTTAGTTTCCGACGATCTAACGCAATACGACCTTCGTTTTGTGTTGATCTTCAAAGATAATGCCTTCGCTATGGTTTTTTATCCATATTTTATTTTTACGCTTTTTGTTTAATTTTTTTTCATGTGATTTTCTAGGGTTTGTGTAGGTTATACTAAGTATTATTTTGCTTATTGTTTTGGTATTTGTTCATTTTTTTGTTGAATCGTGATTTATTGTGTGTTCTATTGTGTGTTTTAGGGTTTATGTTGTTCATTGTGTTAATATTTTAGGTTTTCTCTATTTTTTTGTTTATTGTTCTTATGAATTTGTGCTAATTTTTGTGGTGTTGTTTCATAGGTGTCTAAGACGGCTTGCCTCAATGCTGCTGTTGCGGTTTTAAGTTTTGCTATCTGTGTTGGTGTAATGTTTTAATTTCAGTGCATGATGTTTGTGGTGTTTTCATGCTTAAATGTGTAATTGATGTGCAGTTTTGAGTGTGTGTGATATCTTAGAATTTTGTTACGATTGGTACTGATTTTTGTGTTTTTTTTTCTTAGATGTGTGAGAAGATTTGGCCACTTAAGCTGCAATAGAGAAACATGGATAATCTGTAAGTTTTCTTGTTTTTCAGCTGTGATGTTTTAGATACTATTGTTGATGTTTTATATATTGTATTTGATGATTAAAAATGTAGTTGTCACTCATGTTATGTGTGCTATTGTGATATTTTATTTTCAGATATTGATGTTTTTATTATTTCATGTGAATGTTTTTTTTACATGAATACTTTCCAAGACAAAGCTTTACGATGTCATTGACGAGATAATAAAAAAAATGTTATGAGGAATCATGCTCATGAATATGTTTCCTTGAACAGAGGATTAGAGCCGACTTTGATCTTGGCGCTGGTGGAGTAGAAGAGTCATCCTCTTCAAAATCGTCAGGAGAGAAAGCAAGTCTGTGAAGAAGCGAGCAACGAAAAGAAATGAGTTGGAGAGGAAAGATAAAATTTGATTTTTTTTCATACGTATTGTTTGAGAATGATGTTTTAAAAATATTGGTTTATTTGTTAGTGCTAAGACACTCGATTGTTGTTGATGTTTTAGGTTTATTTGAATTTTTTGAGTTTTTATGTTAGCGATATCTTAGGGCATTTGAACCCTTTTGTTTGAGATGTATTGTTTGAGAATGATGTTTTAAAAATATTGGTTTATTTGTTAGTGCCGAGGCACTGGATTGTTGATGTTTTAGGTTTATAATTTTTTGATTTTTTATGTTAGCGATATCTTAGGGAGCAGGTGAATATCTTGTTTAAATCAACATATTTCTTAGTACTTTTGTAAACCATCAAAAAAAATTGAATCATCACAATGTAACAGTATAACATCACAGTGTGACTATAAATAATAATCAAGTTCCAACAAGCTGATTTTAGATGAATAGAGCACTATGTGTATTTTAATTTTGTATGATGTTAATTTATTATTTTTTGGAGGTTTAGCTAATTCTATTTGATGTTTAACTATTTTTGTTTGATGTGTATTTTAGTTTATGTTTAACATTAAACTATTCTAATTTATTTGATGTTTAACTACAATCTAGTGTATTTTTAGTGTTTTTATTTGATCCTTAACTATTTTGAAGTGTTTTAAATGTTTTCATCTTGATGTTTAGCTATTTTTATTTTATGTTTAAACATTATAATTTTATGTTTATTTTGGCATTTTTATTTAATATTTAAACATTCTAATCTAATTATATATAGATATATATATAAATTTTACGTTAACCATTCTAATTTGATTTGCTTTTTAGTGCTTTTATTCGATTTTTAAACATTTTTATTTGATTTTTAATAGTTTAATTTAGTATTTTTTTTATATTTAAATGATTTAGTTTGATATATCTTTCATTGTTTTAGTAAGATTTTTTTACTATATTAGTTTGATATTTTAATGTTTTTATTTGATATTTAGTGTTTTTTTTATAAGATGTGTATTTTTTAGATTTGAACTTTAAGCCCAAATCAAAACTCATATTCTACCCCCAAAAAAAACTCATATTCAGGCCTAAGCCAAATAACTCGACCCAAATAATCAGCTCGAGGTAAACCTAATGACCTGATTTTCCATTCACCGGTAAATCACATCGGCAGACATCACCGGAGAACCTTGCCAAATCCGACGAATTCGATGCCAAATGCGACGAATTCAATGCCAAATCCAATGATTTCTGGCCGGGACTCCAATTTCAATGCATTACCATCCAGCGAGGAGCTTGTTGATTATTGTCATGGATTCGTTGTCGGCCGATCGAGAAATTTCCACCCCAAATCTGATTGTCAGCATATTCGAACTTGATGCAACGATGAGGAGACGCAACGACGAGGCAATGTGAGGGTGATACGATGACGAGGAGATGTGATCAATGGCGATGGTGAGGCTAGCAGCGTTAGCAATGACTAGGGTTTCCCGGAGTAGAAGAGTTTTCTATTATTTTGCAATTCACTCCCTATATTTCTCTTGGTTCTTTAAAGTTTACCCCGAGAATAAAGTTATTGCTTGTTGACCTTGGAATTTAACTTACTCATGTTTTATGCTTCCCTATTATCAATTCAGTCATTCGCATCACCATGAGACGGTATCGCATGAGACAGGCTTAAACAATTAATATGTAGTTTTCACTTAAAGATGCGAGTCCTACTTATGCATTTTGTGTGTTTTTCTTGTGATCAATTTGTGAGTGTTTATGAGTTTTACGTGTATATCAAAATCATACAGCAAACATATTATTGTCAAGGGTCATATTCCAACAACTGGTATCAGAGGAAGGCAAATGTGAGAGATTGGCGTAATTCTATCATACTTTATGAATGATCAACAATCACAACTCCAACACCAAGGCACCACATAGGAAGACTGATGAAAATAAGGGTAAAGGTCTCTCTTTTATTTATGACCTTAGAGTTCATTATATAGTAGTACAAAATACCTATAGAAGCTAGGAAAAGGAAATATAATCTAATTACAATTACAAGTAATATTTATATTCCTTAACACCCTCCATCAAGTTGGAGCATGGGGATCAGAAATGCCTAACTTTCCAAGTAATGAATGAAACAAGTTATGTCCAAGAGCTTTGGTAAACAAGTCCGCAGGTTGATCTGTAGTGCGAATATGATGAGTAACTATAATACTAGACTGCACCAGATCCCAGACAAAATGACAATTAACTTCAACATGCTTCGTACGTTCGTGGAACACTGGATTTGCTGCAATATAGAGAGCAGATTGACTGTCACAAAATAAATGCATAGGAGCAGTATGTGCAACCCCCTAAGTCTTTCAGCAAATACCTAAGCTATAACAACACACAACAGGTAACAACCATAGCACGATACTCAGCTTCAGCAGAAGACCGAGAAACTATAGGTTGCTTCTTGGTCTTCCAAGAAACTGGAGAATCACCAATCATCACAAAATAGCCGGAAAGAGAACTCCGGGTAATAGGACAAGCAGCCCAATCAGAATCACAGTAAGCAGTCAACTGTAACGCACTACGGGAAGAAAGAAATAAACCCTGACCATGATGGCTCTTCAAGTAGTGCAACACACGAACTGCAGCTTGCTAGTGAGGAACACAAGGGGACTTCATGAATTGAGCAAGTGTGTGAACCGAATAACTAAGCTCAGGACGTGTGATGGTAAGGTATATCAGGAGCGCCCAACCAGTCGCCTGTACTGCTCAGGATCATGGTAAAGCGGGCCATCAACACATGCTAGGTCGTGTTGCTGCTACATCGGAAAGTCGGCCGATTTAGAGACAGACAAATATGTATCGGATAAAATGTCCAAGGCATATTTCCTTTGCGAAAGAAACACCCCATTCGGTCTTCTAGCAATCTCTATGCCCAATAAATACTTAAGTAAACCAAGATCTTTCATATGGAAACAAAAACTCAAGTATTTCTTGAACTCAAAGATAAGCGCAGAAGAGCTTCTAGCAACGACCAAATCATCCACATAAACTAGAACATGCAAAGAAACCGATCCACGGGAAAAGACAAACAAAGAATAATATGCCTTACTCTGAACAAAACCAAATGCTAGTAAAGCCTGAGTCAATTTGGCAAACCAATTTCTAGGAGATTAGCGAAGACCGTAAAGAGATTTTTGAAGGCAACATACTTGACCATGGGGCGCGGCATAGCCTGGTGGGGGTTGCATAAAGACCTCTTCATGCAAATCACCATGCAGGAAAGCATTATGGACATCCATCTGATGTAGTTCCCAACCACGAATGACCACAATAGATAAGAATAGGCGAACAGAACTCATCTTTGCAACAAGAGAAAATGTCTCAGTATAATCAATCCCTTCAACCTGGCGATTCTCGAGAACCACTAGGCGTGCCTTATGACGTTCCATAGTACCATCTGACTTGAAATTCATCTGGTAAACCCATTTACAACCAATTGTCTTCTTATCCAAAGGCAGAGGGGCCAAAGTCCAAGTCTGATTAGGCTCAAGCGCAGTAAGCTTTTCAGTCATCGTATCTGGCCAATGAGCATGTTGTGATGCCTCCAAATAAGTGGTGGGATTTGCACTAGACGTTACTGCACCCAAAAATCTAGAATGAAAACTAGAAAAATTATCACAATTTACATAATTAGTAAGAGGGTAGAGAACACCTAAGGATCATGACGGCGCATGAGTGAATGTAATAGTATGAGGGGGCTCTTCAGTAGTAAGAGCACATGCGTAATCATCACAATCATAATCTTCCAAATAAGGAGGAGACCGACGAGTGCGGACACTCTGTCTGATAGAAGGTAACTCAGCAGTGGGAGGAGACGTCGGAATAACCGGTGAAACAGGCTGCAAAGCTGACAGAAGCAAACGACGAGAAGAATTAGTTGGAGCCAGAGACACCGCATTGGGCGGCAAGCAAAAGGAGTCACCGGACCTGGCGGCGCATTAGGCGCATGATCGCTGGTCACCGGTGGCGTCCCGGGCAGTGCATTATCAGGCCGGACTGTCAGGGGTTGCCAGTGATCTGGGTCGATTGCCTCAACCGGAGAAGTGACCGATGGTCTAGGCGCTGCAGCATCCGGCAGTAAGGGTATGGCCACGGCTGGTGGGACAGTAGCTGCAGTAATCGGCGGTATAGGTTTGGTAGCGGTCGGCGTGATCAGTGGTGTATGTGATGCCAGCGGTGAGTTGGTGGTACCGTCGGGATCTACGGAAGAGGCTGATGTTGGAGTGGCTGCACATGGGAACTGGTCTTCAAAAAAATTGGCATCCCGACTATTAGAGATGACGCGAGATGCCAGGTAAAAAAGGCGATAGCCTCTCTTTCCAGCGGGATAACCAAGAAACAAACATCGCCGACTTCTTAGTGCAAACTTGTCGCAGTATCTGGGAAAGTGAGCAGCAAAACACAAGCATCCAAATACCTTTAAAGATGAGTAATTTGGAGGTTGTCCATATAGTATCTCAAAGGGAGTGCGACCATTGAGATGCTTCGTCAGTGTCCGGTTAATTGATAAGTAGCAGTAAGAACACATTCTCCCCAAAACTCAATTGGGAGACTAGCTTGAAACCGTAAGGCATGTGCCACGTTGAGTAAATGACGATGCTTTCTTTCAACTCTACCATTCTAATGTGGTGTATCAACCATATATGTCTAAAAAGTGATCCCAGATGCAGCAAAATGAGATCTCAAAGGTAAAAGTTTAGCCCCGTTGTCAGCCCAGACACACAATATAGTTCGGCCCCATTGATTCTTGACCAGAGCACAGAATTCCAAAAATCTAGAAGCTACTTCTAACTTAGCCACTAATAGATAAACCCTAACAGCTCAGGAATAATTATCAACTATTGTAAAAAAATAAAAATGCACCACTAGAAGATGGTGTTCTATAAGGACCCCAAACATCATAATGTACTAATTCAAATAATGCATTAGTATTTGTAAAACTTAATGGAAAACTATGTCTAGTCTGTTTTGCTGTATATATACAGAACAAGGTATAGTAGTATTATTTGTGCTAAAATCAAGAGTAGGAACAGAAGACAACACCGTAGATGATGGATAACCAAAACGTTGATGCCATAAATTAGATGAAGAAACCGAAGCAACTGTCAGAATAGACTGCAGGATATGACGACAAATGCGAGTATCCAACAGACGAAGCCAATGATTCCCCCCTTGCTGTTCACCCACGCCAATCACGGTCCTCGTACTGATTTTCTGTAAAATGCAATAATTTTTAGTAAACAAAGCTAGACATTTTAAGGCATAGCACATGAGTAAGGGTGACATCATTAAAACAAATAGACCCATATTGTGTAGCAGACGACACAGATCCATCAGGCAGTATAACATTCACAGTATTGGTAGCAGTAGTAATATCAGTAAGAGAACCCTTGTCACCAGTCATGTGATGTGAGGCTCTCGAATCAAGAATCCAGGGTAAAGTAGACTTACCTGACCCATGGTCAGATAACGAATAAAACTGATTAAATAAATGTATGGTCGTACTCCATTGGTCGTCAGACAGAGTAGGAACGAAATCAGATCATGTAGGTAAGCCAGAGGAGGCGGCTACCTTAAACCCTTGCGGCGACATCACTACGCCGACGAAAATAGCCATAACACAATTTATTTTTTTGTTAAATAAACAAACAAAACAAATTTGTGAAACAAACAAGCGAGATAGCAACAAGGCGCTACAGAAATAGAAGCTGACGGCACGCATCTCTGTACGGCGCGTGGAAACATGCGTTGCTGGAGGGGAGGCCACATGTGCTTCAACCGCACGTAACTTCACGTGCCTTCAATGGTCGAGCGTGTGAATCTCACGCGCGACTTCCTTCTTGGGAGAAATGGCAAACGACACCGGAAAGAGGTGCTGGAGTTAAATGACCGGATTGAGGCTCGGTCGGGACCGAGTCGCTGGAGTGAAACGGAAAACGACAAACGGTGGCAATCGACGGACGACGGTTGATGACGAGTCTTCGTCGGCCTAGCAGATATCGACGGTGGCCACCGTTAGATCGAGGCTCGGTGGAGACTGATTTGGCTTGCTGGAAACGGTCGGACACCAAGGCGACGGAGGCTCGCCGGACACAGAGGCTCACTGGAGACAGGAGACAGGAGACATCGGAGGCTCACCGGACACAGAGGCTTGACGAAGGCTCGGATCGGCGAACAAGGATTTTTTTTAAAGGGAAAAACAACTCTAATCGGTGGCGCATCACGCACGGACGATGGCAGTAGTGTCTACAAAAAAATTAAAATGGAAAATTTCAGGTTCTTAAGATTAGGATTTTTGGCTCTGATACCATGATGAAAATAAGGGTGGTCTGTCTTTTATTTGTGACCTTATGGTCCATTATATAGTAGTACAAAATACCTATAGAAGCTAGGAAAAGGAAATATAATCTAATTACAATTACAAGTAATATTTATATTCCTTAACAAATGCATATGAAGGCGTGTATGAAAGCTCAAGGTGTCCTAGATAGAGTTGTATCCAAGAGCTCAAACGGCAGGAAGGATTATGTGGGACAGATCCATAATTCAGGGAGTGTCCAAAATCACTCAATCTCCTCAGTAAATATGAGATGACAAAATCATGAAGTGTCCGATAAATCACTCATTCTCCTCGGTGATAAGGAGACCGTCAAACATAGAGTGTCTGAAAACAATCTCTCACCTTAGTGAAAAGGATATCGAAAAGGAAGCATGGAAGTGTCTGTAAATACTCTGTCTTCTCAGTGAAAAGGACACGACAATAGAAGTTTGGAGTGTCTGACGAAATGCTCATTCTCCTCGGTGATAAGGAGTCTGCTTCAACTTGGTGCTTGAGGCGTGCATATGAATACCCACTAGATTAAATGAGTGAATGCTGGTTAACCTAGTTGTTATTTACTGCTTTACTTTCGTTTGAATTAGTCCTAGTTTGAATTAAGTAAATTGGTAAGTCAAAAGCAATGAATTCGGTCGTATGTTATTAGTTGTGGCTAAATTGTAGAGTTATGGCTAGATTGTTGGAGTTAGTGTTAGTCTAGTGGCAAGATTAAAAGAATAGTTAGCTGAAAAGTTTCTATTTAGGTAGGAGTTGTTCTTTGTAAATATAACATGAAGAAAAGGAGCAGTAAAAATATAGTTTTCACTTAAAGATGTGTCCGTATTTAGAGATTTAGTGCGTTTTTCTTGTAATCAATTTTTGAGTGTTTGCGAGATTTACATGTGTATAAAAATTATGCAGCAAGCATACGTTGTCTTTGTTAAGAGTCCTGTTCCAACATACTATTAGTTATGAATTACTTATATGCTGAATCGTACAAGTTCTCATTACAATAATTTTTGCAATGAGAAAGTTATTTTCTCCGTTAATTAGGCATAGATAACTCATTTATTATACTTTAGGTGATCATTTATTAGAGAAGAAAATAATCACCAGCCTCAAATTAATGACTCTGTCTCTTCACGATGTTATTTCCATAAGTCATGGAAAAATTAAATTTTAAAATGTAAATTAGAAGAAATGAAGATACAATTTTTGGATTGAATGAACTGAGTTATAAATTTTATAACTACTACATGTTGCATAATAAATTTTTATTATTACCATTAAATTATTTTACCTTTTATTATTCTAATTAAAGTTCATCTTTCTCTAACCCTAAGTAAAGACCGTCTTTGCTAAAATTGTGCCCAAATTAATTACCTTCAACTGGTCATGAATTTTGGCGAGGTCCTTAATTAACCTATTAGCTAGCTAGAGACAAGTTGAAATTATCAACGAAAAAGAAAAAAAAAAGGAAATTTGAAAATGTAGATGATAAGAGTATTATTCCAATGGAAAAGTCGCGGGGTCTCTTTTTACCAAGTAGTTGGAGCTTCAAAATGGTGTAAATAAAATAAAATAATTAATGGTTTTATATGAATTTTCATCTCTAATACTAACGTCAAATGTAAATATATTTTTAATATGATGTGTCAATAATTGATTGAACAAAAATTTGTTTGACCCATACATATTTATGAATATCTATTACTTTTTCTTGGGAAGATAATTAAGTGATGGCCATAATATGATTTTATCTATATAGAAGCTCTAATTGACCTCTAAGAGCAAGTCTAACAGTATCCTTGAAATTGACCTCTAATTGACCTCTCGAATGTTCGAAGGGAATTTCGACTACTCGAGGGGACATTCGTGTGCTCAACTAGTCTTTCTACTGCGCAATGGGCTAGAGGGGATAACCGTGTTTCGAGGCAACCACCGTCAGCTCGCGAATACTTTCGTGTGCTCGAGGGACTCTCGACTGCGCAAAGACTGACTAGCTCAATCCCTCCATTCGTTTTACTAACTGACTTCCTGAATGGTAGTTGCTTGGCCAAAGTAATGAATTAACACGAGGTGTGGAGGTTCGTTACTTTGGAATCGCAACTACTTTTCCTCTATTTCTTGCATATATATAGATTCATAGATAATTTTTTTCTGACCATTCTTTTGGAGGCAATGATGTTGCCTTTTGTATAAACTACTATGATGACTCTGACTCACTCTTTAATGGCTTGGGGTACCAATATATCAACCCACACCTTCGGGTGTTTTCACTTAAAAAAAACAATATCCCTGTAATATGGATTTTCATTGTTTTTAAGAATTATACATAAAATTTTCAACTCCAACAGCTTCGCTATCCCATTCCCTAAACTAGATAAGGGAGAATACTTCCTTCCCTATATTTGTAGAAAGAGAAAAAATAAATTACGGGGGATGAAAATTTAATGCAATTCCAAATGAATGCATCAAATCATAACACAATATTCCTTTTTCTAATAAAATTCAAATCTCATATTTCCCCCATTCTTTTGTTCCTTACCAAAAAGTACGCTCGACTTCCAACAACTTTTTTTTGAGAAAACTACTATAATCTCAAGTTCACGTGGAATGCTTCTTTATATTTGTATGTAGGATTTTGTCAATAATGATTTGTTTAGAAGGTTGGAATAAATCTCTTGATTTCTAGTTTCTAGTTTTTTTTTGGATGTTGTTACCTTTTATTTCGATGAAAATATGAAAAGACCACAAAAAAAACTAGTTTCTAATTAATTAACATCTAAGTTTAAGTTTTAAATTTGTTGTATTGATTGTTTAAAAAAAACAAGCTATTAATTTTCATAATTTGAAGTGTTTTTAAGTAATTAAAAATCAATTTTTAACTTTAAAATGAAAAAAGTAACTATAGTGTAATAAAAGCAAGTTTATGCAAAATAAGGAATCTGTTGGAGTTGATTAAAAAATATGACAAATATTAATTGTTATTCCCTATTCTAGAAAAAAAGTTTATTGAAACTGTTGGACTTGCTCTAAGGAAAATATGCCACATCATATTAATGTTTTTATTTGACCATTGTATTGGAGATGTTTTTATTGACTACGTCTATTAATATGACATGACAAGTGACTTTTAGCAAAATAATGTTGCATTTAAGATGCTCTAAACCAACTTCAATCAATTGACAAAGTCTTGTAATAGACCATCTTATAGTGAGACCAATGATTGATGCGCAATACAATAAAGTTCAATTAGAGGTGATGTTTCAAATATAATTAAAGAAAGTTTGTGAGAGAAATGAGGGATTTAGGGTGCAAATATCGCTTTTTGGGGGGTGTTGCGCATACATAATTGGGAAACTAATGATTCTGAGTTATATGAATCTAGGGGGTTAAGAATCCGGGTTGGAGAAATTCACGGATCATTTTTCTTCCTCTTTTTGCACAATGCACTAATTAGACTTGATGTTTCATTGTCAGTGTTTGATGTTTCAACCAAACCTTGTGATATTTTTTAGAATCTATTTTCACTAGAATAATGTGTTTTAAAGTTAAATTCAGATATTTTATTGTAAAACTTGTGTATGCATGTTAAAGTTTTGACACTTTATACACGTTGACACTAGTTAGTGATACTTTATTATCTTTAATTTTAATTTATAATTTATACTTTCAATTTATAATTTATACTTTCATTTTTATTGTAATGTTTATTTTTCAGTGCGTTCTTTTAAAAATTGACATTCCCTCTATCCCAGCTTAAGCCGCAGAGAGAGGGAGTGAGTCTCAAAATTTCAGTCAAATTAAACGACATAATTACCCCTTACTCATCCAGAAACCTCTACAACCATCGGCAACCACTTACCACCCCTTCCCCCGCCCAACAATTCAACTAAAACACAATCTCTATCAATAGATTCAGTGGCGGAACCAGGATTTTATCTCAAGTGGGGCTGGAGGAGGGACGGACCGGAGGCGGCGTTCAGAGTTTCCGGTCGGTGGGGGAATGACAGCAGCTGCAGCGGCGCCCGAAGCTGGTGGCTGGACCACTGGAGGCGGAGGTGAGATTGATGATTTTGGATTTTGGTAAATGTTTGATTTTTTCGTCCTGAGTTTTGGTCCAATCCAACTCCTCATATTTTGAATTTATTTTTTTCTTCAGTACTAATCAAAACGACGTTGTTTTGATGAAATATGGGCAAAAAAAGCCTTTAGCAACCTTCTTCTCCGACTGAATCTGACCGAAAAACACCAAAGAAAGTCAGAAAAGTGAAGCTCCAGCTGGGAAGCGCAAATGACCAATACTACCATTGAGCCAGAATCTCAGGTAGGGCTGGAACCCTACCACGCGCTATGGTAGTTCCGCCCCTGAATAGATTACTTAAATTTACAAAAACATTCAACTAAATTCATAAGCTATATCAATACGATACTTTACTTTGCAAAAACTACAACAGAGAAAATACGTCTACATTAAGAAGACATTTCGAAAAATATTTGGTTGTTGAGAAGATAGTAGCGGCGGCGTTGCTGAAAACCGGGATGGGTCGGAGAGGGGCGATTCGACGTCGAACGGAATGACTGGAGCACGAACGAAGGGGAGCACCAGATCTGGACGATGATGCCGGAGGATAAATACGATAAATACACTGGTACCTTCGATGATCTGAAATAGGAGGGCTATAAGATTTGAAGGGGTGTGGAGTTGTAGGGATTGTAGATGATACCGTGTGACAGGAATTGAAGTAGAAAATTGCAAAATGAATTGAAGGCAATTGAAGGAGGTGGTGCGGTGGTGGAGAGATGGAGCGCAGGGAGTGAATTGGAGCAGTAGTAATGGAAGTGAAGGAGGCGGAATGAAAATGGAGAGCAAAAGCCTAGTTTTTGTTTCATTCTTACATAAGATTTCTTCATTTTGGGCTTAGGAGCCTAAAATTAGTGAGTATGAATTTTGTAGTTTTTAATTATTAGTAAGGGAAGATTTGTCATTTTCAGAGAACATGTGAGATGAAAGAATCAATACATAGAGTAGGGAAAAGAGGAGAAGGTTTTGGAAGGAACTCTTGTTTTTCCAAAAATGAAAGCCTTGTCTTGAAAGAGCAAGAGTACAATACATATAGATAAGAATAGTGAATGACTAAACTACCCTTAAGCTAAACTAATGTAATTACATATATGTTAACATCCCCCCTCAAACTCACGATGCTACAGCAAGAAGCATTGAGAGTTTGTCTGATAAGAAACGAAAGCGAGCAGTGGAGTGAGCCTTTGTGAAAAGATCCGCAATCTGGAGAAAAGAGGGAACAAATGGCAATGAGATCGTACCAAGGTGCAAGTGATGGCGCGTGAAGTGACAATCAATCTCAATGTGCTTGGTGCGCTCATGAAAAACGGAATTGCGTGCAATGTGAATAGCACTCTGATTATCACAATGCAACGGAGTGGGTCGTGAAAGTTTGATGCCAAAATCAGATAGTAACCAACGCAACCAAACAATCTCAGCTGTAGTCGAGGCCATGGCACGATACTCAGCTTCTGTAGAAGAGCGAGAAATGACATCCTGTTTCTTACTCTTCCAAGAAATGAGAGAGTCGCCAAGAAGATACAGAATCCGGTAGTGGATTTGCGATCCTCAACATCACCAGCCCAATCAGCATCAGAATAAGCACGCAACTCCAAAGATGATGATGAAGGAAAGAGGAGACAACGAAACTGGGTGCCTCGGAGATATCTGAGAATGCGAAGAACAGCAGCCCAATGAACCGATGTAGGAGCAGTGACAAACTGACTAACCACATGTACAGCATGCGCAATGTCTGGGCGAGTGACTGTAAGATAAACCAAGCTACCAACCACTGTACGATAAAGTGTGGGATATGACAGAGGAATCCCATCATCCAGAGAGTAATGAGCATGAGTCTCAAGAGGAGTGTCAACCGTCTTATTGTCTGTAAGACGGGCACACTGAAAAATATCGGCTATATACTTCGACTGAGACAACAGATAACCCTTAGCAGAAGAAGCAACCTCAATACCCAAAAAATAACGGAGCACACCCAAATCTTTCATAGCAAAACAATAAGCCAAATCACGCTTCAATGATTCAATACCCTCGCAATCATCACCAGTAATAATCATATCATCAACATACAAAGAAAGGAGAATACGACCCTTACTTGTATGCTTGATGAACAATGCCGAGTCATAAGAGCTCGGACGAAAGCCAAGAGAGGATACCACAGTGGAGAACTTCTCAAACCAAGCTCTAGGCACCTGTTTGAGTCCATAAAGAGATCGGTGAAGCCTACAAACATGCCCCGGCTCATGTGGTACACCGGGAGGAGGAGTCATATAAACCTCCTCGTGAAGATCACCGTACAAAAAGGCATTTTTCACATCCATCTGTGAAATCTTCCACTGAGAAGCAGAGGCAACTACAATCAAGGTATGAATGGTGGTCATCTTGGCAACAGGAGCAAAAGTCTCATCATAATCCATCCCATGCTCCTGTGAATAGCCCTTTGCAACAAGGCGAGCCTTGTATCTCTCAACAGATCCATCAGACTTGGTCTTAATCTTATAGACCCAACGAGAACCAATGGTGTGCTTTCCCGAAGGCAAAGGTACCAAATCCCAAGTGTGAGTCTGATGTAGGGCAGCAAGTTCCTCAGCCATGGCAGCCTGCCAAAGAGGATTACAGACAGCCTCTCTATAGGATGTAGGTTCAGACAGAGAGTGAATGGAGACAAGAAATGAAGCAAATGAGGGATAATAAGAAGAGTAAGCAAAATCAGGCTTCTGAGTGGACTTACATATACGAGTAGACCGACGAGGGGGTGGATGCGCCGCAATCTCAGAAGATGGTGGAACAGGCGGTGAAGGCAATGAAGGGGGAGAGCTCGGAGGAGTATCTGTATTCAGAGGATCAGAGTCTGGTGGCGGAACATCATCGGTGGTGACATCAAAAGGATCAATTCAACGAAGATCTGACTGAGTCAACTGATGGGAACTACGTGGAACAGAGAAAAAAGGAATATGCTCTAAGAACATAACATGACGAGAAACATATAATTTTTGACTGACTGGATCAAAGCAACGATATCCCTTCTGACCACTACCATAACCCAAAAAGACACACAAGGCAGACTTTGGGGACAACTTAGAGCGCTCAACATGAGGTTTACGGACAAAACAAGTGCAACCAAAAACACGCAACAAAGTATAATCAGGTGCAACCCCATACAGCCTCTCAAAAGATGACAAACCTGAGTTGTGAGAGGTTGGAATTCTATTAATGACGTGTACAGCAGTGTGAATGGCTTCCCCCCAAAATATCCTAGGAACATCTGCTGACACCAAGAATGAGCGAGCTGTCTCAACCAGGTGACGGTGTTTCCTTTCGGCAACACCGTTCTGCTGAGGAGTATCCGTACAAGAAGTCTGACGTATGGTGCCATCAGAAGAAAGAAGCTGGCAAAAAGCATTAGAAGTGTATTCACCTCCCAAATCACACCTAAAACACTTAATGACAGCAGAATGTTGTGTCCTAATAAGAGCTCTAAAATCACGATAAATATCCAAGAAATCAGATCTATGCTTCATAAGGTAAACCCAAGTATAACGAGTAAAATCATCAATAAAAGAGACGTAATATCTAGAGCCCCCTTTCGTAGGTACGGGAGAGGGTCCCCAAACATCAGAATGAACAAGATCAAAAGGAGCATGAGATGATGAAGTACTGTTCTGAAAGGGTAAAGCAGAAAATTTTGCAAGTTTGCAACCACTACAATCAGAAATATCATGAGAGTTCAATGGTCCTAAAGCACCCGTAGAGGTTAGAAACCTTAAACGGGATGCAGAAACATGACCCAAACGAGAATGCCACAAATAAAAGGGTGAAGACGAACTACTCAAACGAAAAGATGACAAATCCACACTAGAGGCAGCAACATCATCTGACACTCTGAGGTGGTCCAAAACATAAAGTCCCAATCATCATCTGAGATCGACGATCCTGAATAAGACAATGAGAATCCGAAAACCAAACATTTAGACCAGAATCACACAATTGACCAACAGAACATAAATTTAAGGCAAGATTTGGTATATAGTAAACATGATCAAGAAGGATAGAAGGGGTGACAACAGAACCAATACCTTCCGATGGCATAGAAGTGCCATCGGCGGTCACAATAGGAAGCGACAAATGAGGAGATAATGAAACAAAAGACTCAGACTGAGGGGACATATGATGAGTGGCACCAGAATCTATGATCCATGTACCTGAGACAGATGATGATGGTGGCAAACCTGAGGGAGAGGCAGACATAGCATGAGGCTGAGGCTGTGAGGCGAGGAACTCCTGGATCTTCTCTAGCAAATGAGGATCCACAGAAGGAGCAGCCGCTAGTGCATTAGGCATCTGAGGTGGACGAAGTGCCCAAGGAACCACGGGCCGAGTAAGGGGCCGATAAGGAGGTCGTGGCTGATAAGGAGGCCGCGACTGTGATGGAGGAGGAGGACCACCACTGCGGGACAACAATGGACACTGAGACTTCCAATGACCCTTTTGATGGCAGAAAGCACACTCATCAGAGGAGACTCGAGCATAAGTACTAGATTTCCCACTTAAGGGTCGATGTGGGACAGCAAAAACTGATGACATAGGAAGGAGAGGAGTCTCCTTATCTCCCTTAGACTTAAGGCGAATTTCCTCAGCAAGCAACTCATTCACCACAGAATCAACCGAAGGCAGGGGACTACGATGGAGGATAGCCCCACGCAACCCCTCAAAGTCATTACGAAGGGCCATCAGAAACTGAACCAAACGCTGCTCTTCACGCCTCGCGATATAAGGCTCAAAGGCCCTCAATTCCTGGGACTCAGTGAGTGCCAACTGATCCCATAAGGAAGACATGGCAGAATAGAATTCCTGAATACTCAACTCATTCTGTCTAAGTGCTCGAATATCAGTCTCCAATTGGTATTGTTTTGCAAAGTTAGACTGTGTATAAATCCTCTCCAAATGCTCCCAAACCTCCTTTGCAGTCTCATACTTAGCCAACTGAGCACCAATCGAGTGAGTCACGGAGTTATTAATCCAAGTAAGAATCTTCGCATTCTCAGATTCCCAAGTGTCCAACAAAGTATCATAATCCTCAACTCCTAACGTAGGCAGTCTCTTCACACCAGAGATATACCCCCACAAACATTTGCCACGCAAAAAATTCCGCATCACATAGCTCCAATGCGAGTAATTCTTACCGTCCAATTGCACACTAAGTGACTGAAGGGAATCATCCCTACCACCCACCATGATTACAATTCCAGAAATTCAAATGCACAAATAACACAACCAAACTCGGAGGTACAAATCCGAGAGCAACAAACTGGTCGAAAAAAAAAACTCAATCACCAAATCGACAACAACTATAAACCCCACAATCAGAAATCCAACAATCACAAACCCAAACGATCCCAACAATAAACTCCAATTAGAAAAACCCCAAATCAATAGCAAACCCTAAATACGCATACCAACAATCCAAGCAAACAGCCCCAATTCGAAAGAAATTGAACAACCCAATACCAATAATCCAAATATCAACTGTAAGATCCGAAAAATACCTTCACGAAAAACACAAGTCCTAAAAAAGAGCAAGAGTAGGGAAAAGAGGAGAAGGTTTTGGAAGGAACTCTTGTTTTTCCAAAAATGAAAGCCTTGTCTTGAAAGAGCAAGAGTACAATACATATAGATAAGAATAGTGAATGACTAAACTACCTTTAAGCTAAACTAATGTAATTACATATATGTTAATAGAACTTTCATTGCAATCCTTTCACTAAAAAGAAAGTGTGCCGGTTAAGGTGAGATGAACCAAAATAAAAAGTGTGCAACTTAAACTGACAGAGGGAGCATTGAAGTTTCATTTTTTCCCGAATATCATGTTCTTATTTAGTGTACTCATGATATTTAAATTGCCTGAAATGGTTGTTTTAATTTTTAGTACTGATGTTTTAATTTTTATTGATATTAGTGTTACATTTTTTAATCCTTCTCTTGAAAGACGGTCTTTCCATAAGTCATAGAAAGACCAAGGTTTAAAGTGCAAATTAGAAGAAGTGAAAACAAAATTTTGGGTTGCATTAATCGGGTTATAAACTTTATAATTACTACATGTTGCATAATGAATTTTTAATATTGCAACTAAGACCTTTTACCTTTTATTATTTTAAGTAAACTCCGTATTTCCATAAGCATATGGAAAGACCGTCTTTCCCAAGACTTTGCCTGTATTTTAATTCTTTCCCTGTTTTGTTATTTATGACACGCTTAATATAAATGAATGTTTTCTTTTATTTGGCACTATTTTAATTTTTGGCAAGATTCCTTCAATTTCATCCACTCATTTTACTTTTTACTTCCTACATTCAATTTCATCCACTCATTTTACTTTTTACTTCCTACATTCAATTTCATCCACTCATTTTATTCACCTAAATCTAAGCACCTAAACCTATGATGCCATAAATAGGAAAACAGGGGGAGTATAAAAATAATTATTACATGTTAAATTTTTTACACTAGTTAGTGTTATTTTATTTATCTTTTCATATTGATTGATGTTTTGATTTTTCATCATGTTGTTCTAAAAAATAATATCGATGTTCTTTTTTTTGGAATTTTAGATTTTTATTTAATGCTTCCTTGATGTTTCAATAGCGTGTTTTCTTAATTTTTAGTATGTTATATTTTTTTCCATATTAGTATCACATTAGATTCTACACTTTGATTTTTCAAAATTCATGTGTTTTTATTTGATGTTTTAACATTAAAATTTGATGGGGTTTTAAGTGTTTTTAATATATGCTCAACTATTTTAATTTAATTTTAATTTTAGTGTTTTAATTTGAGACAAAGTCTTGGGAAAGACCATCTTTCCATAAATTTATGAAAAGACAGGGTTTAATTAGAATAATAAAAGGTAAAAAGTCTTAATGGCAATATTAAAAAATTATTCAACGTGTAGTAGTTATAAAGTTTATAACCTAATTCACGCAACCCAAAAATTTTATCCTTATTTCTTCTAATTTATATTTTAAACCTTGGTCTATCTATGACTTATGGAAAGACCGTCTTTCAAGAGACAAACTCTTTATCTGATGTTTAACTATTTTAATTTAATGTGTATTTTTTTAACACTTTTTTATGATTCATTATTTTAGTTTGATGTGTATTTATTTTATTTTATATTTAAAAATTCTAATTTGATTTTTATATTTTGTATCTTTATTTGATTTTTAACTATTTTTATTATCTTTGTACAGTGCGTATATGATGTTTAAATTTTTTTCAATAAAGTTTTGATGTGTATTTTTAGTATTTTTATTTGATTTTCAACCATTCTAATTTGATATGCATTAAAAAAATTTTATCTGATGTTTAAGTATTTTTCTTTTATATTTATTGTGTTTTATTTGATTTATTATTATTAAAATTTAGTGTTTTAAGTTGAGACAAAGTCTTTGGAAAGACGAAGTTTAATTAGAATAATAAAAAGGTAAAAGGTTTAATTGCAATATCAAATTTTATTATGCAATGTGTAGTAATAAAGTTTATAATCTGATTAATGCAACACAAATATCTTCATTTCTTCTAATTTGTAGTTTAAACCTTGGTCTTTCCATGACTTATGGAAATATTGTCTTTCAAAAGATAGACTCTTTAGTTGATATTTAACTATTTAATTAAATTTTTATTTTTACTAGTATTTATTTGATGTTTATTATTAATTTAAATTGATGTTTTAATTATTATTTTAACATTTTATAATTAAAGCTGGATGTTTTAAAATTTAAACTAGATGCTACATTAAATATAATCTAAGTAATTTTTAGACAACATAATTGTTTAACATCAAGTAAACAACAGGGGGAGAAATAACAGCTTCATTGGCCCAATTATCTGGACCAAATAAATTTCCTGAAAAATATATGCAAGCAAAATTACAGACAACTTCTTTGACCATACTGGAAAATGCAGAACCTGGAACATCAAGAACGATCCATCGTAAAAGAATGTACATATTATTTTTAATTATAATTATATTTTATTATCGTTTTCTATCTTGTATAGATATTCTCTACCACTATATAATGTACACTGAGATTATGAATACAAAACACATAATATTACCATTATTTTCTACATGGTATCAGACTTTAAAATCATGAAACCTTAAGAAAATTTTCCTGCCTTGCTTAGCCGCTGCAACCGCCAACGAAAACAATGCGTCCCTCACACGCGGTGCCGCCGTCCAGTTGCCGTTGCTGCTCGTTGTCCGCCAACCTCCGCCGATCGCAGCCGCTGATTCTCTGGCTGCCGCGACCGATGTCTGCCCCGATATGTCTGTGCATCATTATCCACGCGCCGATCCTGACCACCACACACTGCCACCGTTCTTGCCACGCGCCGCTGCCGATCCGATCCGCCGCCGGTTATTGTATTTGCCGCTGATACTACCGATTTGCCACTATTTCTGCCTCCGAAAGTGAACCCAAAGAACAGACTCGTACTGATGCTGGTTTTGAAGCTACTGTGCTTCTGAACATGAATGACTATAATGTAATTGCAACTTTATAGAAACAGTTGCAGTTACAATATGGCCCTCATTCACCTGTACCTATTGGCTTGGGGTTAATGCTACACTTGTCTGCTAGATCTTGATAACCCTGGATCCAGCATTGTGATCTTGTTCAAGTTCTTTTGCCACGGTTAAGGAATTATGGGATGACCTGAAGGCCCATTTTACCCTTGGTGATGGTATGAAAATTCTGTAAATGCGTGAAGATATTCAGGATTGTAGGAAGAATGGTCTAAACATTGCCACCTACTTTTGCAACCCGAAGAAGCTGTTTGGAGACTACAATTCCATACGGCCTCCTTTAGTTTGCGACCGTGAAACTAGTAAATTGTTGTGCACTTGTAATATTGTTGCACATGCTTCCTTAGAGAAAGAGGAGAGAGAGAGAGAGAGAGAGAGAGAGAAGGATTTGATTTATCAATTCACCTCCGGTCTCGATGAAGGCTATCACACCTTGCGATCCCATATCATGAGCATTGATCCAATGCCATCAGTCAACCGCATGTATGCGCTTGTTGTGTAGGAGGAGAATCACCGAGCTGTTATCAAATTTTGCAAGCCTTCTTCTGACTCCATGGCATATGCCGCACGATGCCCACCACCTACGGGTTCTTTGACAGCTGTCCTCACTTCAGCTAATCGCAAGAATCTCATATTTGTGCATTGTCATCGCAAGGGTTTCGACAAAGCTTCCTGTTTCCAGATCATAGGTATTCCAGAATGGTTCAAGGAGTTGAGGGAGAAAGACAACGCCGCTAAGAAGACGGTGCCAACACGGACGACTGCTGCCGCCGATCTCGGGGTTCCCACGGCTGTTCACCGGCGCTGCCATGTTTCCGTTAGGGTTAGCAGCAACCTCTATTGGTAGTGTCCCCACTCATATTTATTTTGGCCCTGCTTTGTCTGATGACCAATGAAGCACGACCATGCATTTATTTAATCAGTTTAACTTTCTTTCTGACCATGTGTCAGGTAAGTCTACTATGCCTTGGATTCTTGATTCGGGAGCCTCATATCACATGGCTGGTGACAATAGTTCTCTTACTGATATTACTACTGCTATCAATAAAGTGAATGTTATACTGTCTGCTGGATCTGTGTCGTCTACTACACAATATGGTTCTATCAGCTTTGGTGATGTATACATACCTGCTCATCTGCATTAAACTGTCTAACTTTATTTACTGGAAATTATTGCATTTTACAGCAAACCTGTACGAGGATTGTGATTGTGGGTGAACAACGGGGGGGGGGGGGGGTATTGGCTTTGTTTGCTGGATACTCGTGTTCGCCCTCCTATCCCGCAGTCTCTTCCGACAGTTGCTTTGGTGTCTTCTTCTGATTTATGGCATCAGCGCCTTGGACATCCTTCCTCTATGGTGATGTCTTTTGTTTCCTCTATTGATTTTAGCACCAATAAGACTTTTGTTCCTTGCTCTATATGTTATAGAGCAAAGCAGACTAGGAATAGTTTTTCTTTGAGTTCTTCCAATACTACTTCATTGTTTGAACTAATACATTGTGATGCTTAGGGTCCTTATAGCACACCATCTTCTAGTGGTGTATTTTTATTTTTAACGATAGTTGATGATTATTCTCGTGCTGTTTGGGTTTATCTATTTGTTGCTAGGTCAGAAGTAGCCTCTATATTTAAAGAATTTTGTGCTTTCATCAAGAACCAGTTCGGCCACAGAGTTCTGCACGTCCGAGCTGATAATGGCATTGAGTTTCTACCATTAAGATCATAGTTTGCTAAATCTGGGATTATATTTGAGATATCCATGGTTGATACTCCCAAGCATAATGGCCGTGTCGAACGTAAACATCGCCATTTGTTGAATGTGGCGTGCGCTTTACATTTTCAAGCCAATCTGCCAGTTGATTTTTGGGGAAAATGTGTTCTTACTGCTGCTTATCTGATCAACGAAACACCACTGAAGCTTCTCAATGGTCGTACTCCCTTTGAGATGCTCCATGGGCAAGCTCTAGATTACAAATCTTTAAAGGTCTTTGGATGCTTGTGTTTTGCTGCTTACATTCCCAGATACCGCAACAAGTTTGTGCTAAGAAGTCGGCGATGTTTTTTTCTTAGTTATCTTGCCGGAAAGAATGGCTATCGCCTTTATGACCCAGAATCCCGTACTTTCTTCAACAGTCAAGATGCCAATTTTTTTGAAGACCAGTTCCCATATGCGGAAGCTCTGACATCGGGAAATATGCCCTAGATATTGTATCCAATACAAGTTTACCTGCATGTAAACCAACTGACTTTTCGATAGAGCAACAACACAATCTAGCGAGTGTTGAGATCCTGAGCAGTACCAGTGTCTTATTGGGTACCTGATATACCTCACTATCACGTGTCCTGAGCTTAGTTATTCTGTTCTTATCCTTGCCCAGTTCATAGAGTCTCCTTGTGTCCCTTACTGGCAAGCCGCAGTTTGTGTGTTGCACTACTTAAAGAGCTATCATGGTCAATGTTTATTTATCTCTTCCTATAGTGCATTACAGTTGACTGCTTACTATGATTCTGACTGGGCTACTTGCTCAATTACCCGGTATGATTGGCGATTCTTCGGTTTCCTAGAAGACTAAGAAGCATCCAACGATTTCTTGGTCTTCTGCTAAAGCGAAGTATCGTGCTATGGTTGTTACCTGTTGTGAGTTGTTATGGATTAAGTATTTTCATAAAGATTTGGGGGTTGTACATACCCCTCCTAATCGTTTATTTTGTGACGGTCAATCTACACTTCATATTGAGGCAAATTCGGTGTTCCGTGAACATACGAAACATATTGAAGTTGACTATTATTTTTTTTTGAGATCTTGTGCAGTCTAGTACTATTGTTACTCATCATATCCACACATTTGATCAACCTGCGGACTTTTTCACCAAAGCTCTTGGACGTAACCAGTTTCATTCATTACTTGGCAAGTTGGGCTTTTCTAATCCCCATGCTCCAACTTGGGGAGGAGTATTAAGAAATGTAGATATTACTTGTAATTGTAATTATATTCTATCACCTTTTCCTAGCTTGTATAGGTATTATGTACCACTATATAATGTACCTTGAGATCATGAATACAAGCACACATTATTACCCTTATTTTCTATAGAATGCATAGGAAAATGAACCGAATAGACATCAAAGACAGAAAAGACCACCGTCCAATGGTAAATGCTAATTCGACTGGTGGGAAGCTCAAATTTAACTAAAGAACGAGATAAAAATCAGGAAACCAAAAAACCCATCGAAAATCAGTTGCATCTGGATATGAAAATCAAATAACTTAACGCCTTGCTCCATACCCAACGACAACGGCGACATATTGAGTCACAATCGGATAGAGGCAGAGGTGGAGGTGGAGGCAGGGGCAGAGAGGGGAGGGTGATGAACACTGATGGTAGCTCCGATGAGAGAGAGGAGGGTTTATTTTTCAAAAATTAAGTATTGCATTCTAGCCCTTGATGTTTAGAGTGTTTTCTAAAATACACCCCGATAAAAATATATTATAATTTGACCCCTAAATTTGACGAACTCATATTAAATGATTCCATAATATCTAACTAGTATTTGGTCTCACCATTAGACAGTCTCATAGAATACGGGCTCCAATCAATTTATTTGAAAATATTGCACCCTTTATCACGTGGGCATTTTCAGAAAGCAATCATAAAAGCGGTTCAAATATTTGTAAGTGAAATTTATTATAACATGCAGTTTAAATTTGAAACTTTTAAAGCTTCCAGAAAATGTTTTATAAAATTATTTTCTCAAAAATAAAATAAAATGAAGGTTTTGTGAATTTGAATCACCAAAGGAATTATTAATCGTTATTTGAAGAAAAATTGGGAGAAAAGTGTATCACGAGGAATCTATGAAATAGTTGGGTGGATAATTGGCTCATTTGATGATTTAGTTGAGTATATTGCCGCTGAGCTGATTTTACTGATGTTGAGCTAAATTTATTAGTGTTGAAATTAGCAAAAAAATTAATTTTTTTTAAAAGTATGAGAAAATAGTTTTTTTTGGTGAACCTTTTCGTATATTAAAATTGAACCCCCAAGACTTACAAATTTTAGATCTATCACTCTTAATCTATGACAAACTCATATAATCACCATCACTAGTTCTCTACATTCTATCTGCAAAACTGTATTTACTCCTGTTAGGCTCCTGCACTTCTTGCTTCCATCCGCTCCTTATTATTTCTCCTCCATATGGATTCTGATGCCACCTGATAGGCCACTATGGCCTCATGTAGTTTTCCTCCTCCAAACACTGCCCGATTCCTTTCCTGCCAGATTCTGTACAGGCCTGCAACAAGCTTTGTCATCACTGATTCCCACCCTCTCCTTATCAAGTTCCACACACCTTTCTTCAAGTCCCCAATGATTTGTATCTTGGCACTTGTTGCAATGCCATTAAAACCTCTGCATAATAACAACCAAAGAACAAGTGATGAGCCATTTCCTGCACTTTTCCACACATACTACAGTCATGTTTTCCTGTCAGAACATTAACTCAGTAGCCTATCTGTTGTTGGTAACTTCCCATTGATCAGCATCCACAAAAATACTTTGTGTTTGGGCAGAATCAGCTTGCTCCAAATGATTTTGTTTTTGTACTTCACTTCCTTCCCTCCTATCATCAGTTCATAGACAACAACGACTCTCAGTTTCCCTGCTCCATTAGTGTAGTTTTTAAGTTTTAGAAAATGGCCATCCCTCACTTTCATCAGCTCCCTCCAAGGCCAACTGTGTGTTAGTGAATGCTTGCAGCTCTCTACTAATTTCCCTTTTTAGTACTCATGAACCCATTTTCCCCATAAGAAGTCTTTTTTCTGAGACAAGTCCTAGAGATGTGTACACAGGACTGACCTATGTTATATGGGTGGATCTCTCAGGCCTAATCATCCATTTATTTTCTCCCTGCATAGTGACCCCCAGGCTACTGTTGTGAAACCCCTTTTACCTTCTTCTCTGCCCCAAAGATAACTTGAACATATTTGCACTATCTTCTTGTGTGTGGCTTTTGGAATCTTCATTACATTGGACCAGTATCCTGATATGCTGAGCAGAACTTCATTACATTGGACCAGTATCCTGATATGCTTAGGAGAACTTCATTAATGAGTTGAATTTTTTCCTACATATAATAGATTCCCGGTAGACCATCCTCTCACCCTGGCTCTGCTATTTTCCACCATTATTTCACACTCAAGTTTTCTCCATTTGACTGATGAAACAGGAGGCCCAAGATATGTCATTGGCATGTTTCCCCTAGTCACATTCAGTAAACCTGCAAGATCATCCTCACTCCCTCATCCATCTTTGAAAAAGAAAACTTTTGATTTTCTTTCATTGATTGATCAGCTAGTGACCTCTATGAGTTCAGACAGCACTCTCTCTATGCCTTCCATAGATTTCTTGTTTGCACCACTGAAAATCAGGAGAACATCTGCAAAAACAAGTGAGTGTACTTTTGCTTTTTTGCATCCCTGATGATAATCAATCATGCCATTCATATATTCCCTACTTAACATCCTTGTTAAATACTCTATTCCAATGAAAAACAGCAAAAGGGACAGAGGATCCCCTTGATTTACCTCTCTCTTAGCTGCAAAAGTCTCAGGAAGATGCCTATTCAGGTTCAGACAAATATCAAACCTCATGGCACTCCTTATAATCCATTCAAAAACTTGACTGGGAAACTTCATTTCAGATATTGAGTCTAACAAAAACTCCCAGTTCAAGCTATCAAAAGCTTTGCTAATGTCAATCTAAACTACACAGCTGGATTTCATCTTTTCTACATTATACCTATGGAGAAGTTCTTGATCAAGTAATAAATTATGAGTTATTAACCTTCTTTTCACAAAAGAACATTAGTTACTAGTGATTATATCAGGCAGAAACTCTTTCAGTCTATTACACAAAACCTTTGTAATGGTTTTGTAAATAATAGAATAGTAGGCTATAGCCATATAATCCACAGGTTTCTGAGGTTGATCTACCTTTGGGATTAAGGTAAGTACTGCAGTTTTAAAAGTACATGGGATCAGCTCTCCTTTGAAAAAACTTTTTATGGCCTTGATGACATCACTTCCAACCACCCTCCATGTATATTTGAAGAAGACACTTGAATATCCATAAAGTCTAGGGCTCTTGTTAGAGTGAATTACACTCATTGCTTGCCAAATTTCTGCATCAGTAACATGCCTGATCAATTCCCCTTGTTTCTCCACATTTAGCACTGATCTATAGTTCACCACATCAGGGTCAAGCTTGATTGTTCCCTTTTCTATTCCCAGCTGGTTTTGGAAATGATTCCCAGATTCGGCTTCCACTTTGGCCTCATCAGTAACTAGATGATCTCCCATCTTTACTGCCACTATATGGCTTTGCTATTGTCTTCTTCTCAATGAAGCATAAAACATGCTTGTTGGCCTATCTCCATCATTAAGCCACTCAATTTTTTGCCTTCTGTTGCTAGAAACTGTATTCAACTTCACTCAGGTTTTCTGCTGTTTTCCTTACTTCAATATCTGCATCATGTAAGTCAACTGAGTCTAGTTTCATATTCAAATTGTCTTGAGCTTTCCTTCATTCCTCCAGTGCCCTTTAAGTCTGCTCACATATACTACCAAACTCCTTTAGGTTCAGTTTTTTCAAAGGAATTCCAATCTGTGAAGACCCTCACTTAGATCCTCCCGGGTACAAACTTTCTTGATTCTCCAGATCCCCTCCAAAGTCCCCAAAAACAGCTCTGATCTTGCCCACATATTGAAATGTCTAAAAGGCTTCTTCCTTGTAATCCATGCTTCTGCAAACCCAATAACTAATGGTAGATGGTAAGACATTAACTCAGTTTGTATATCACAGAATGCCCCTTGTATCACCTCAGTCCAGTTTTTGTTTACTAATCCCCTATATATTCTGCTCATTATTCTGCATCCCTCACTCCTTCTATTGCTCCATGTGTACTGAGCCCCCATAGTTTTGATTTCCTCCAGTCATAACACTTCAACCACATCCTGAAACTCAGATATTTCCTCCTCCTCCACTGTTTGGCAGCCAATTCTGTCCACTGGTGAGAGTTGAAATTCCCAATTACCAACCATGCTTTATCTCTGCCATTACTTTTCAGGAAATCCCATAGTTCTCTCCTTTTTTCTCCTGTATTGTATCCATACACAAAAGTGCAATGGAATTGTGTTCCATTACTCCTTTGGGTACAACTTACATCCATCTATTGCCCCCCCTTACTCCTAACTTACACATCATACTAATATGCTCTCCAAGCCAGCCGGATCATACCTCTTTTCACCAGGTCCCCATTTGAAATAAACTTCCACCTAAGTCCATTTTCTTCCAAATATCCCCTTCTTTTTCTTTTTTAATTTGAGTTTCTAACATGGCTAGAATCCCAGCCTGGTTATTCAGGAAAAAAATTCTAACCACACTGTGTTTCTCTGCTTTATTAATGCCCTTCACATTCAGAACTACAATGTTAATTGCCATCAGGGGGTTTTTCCTTGATGCAACTTCCCTCTCCCTCTTGCATCTGAGGGCTAGAAACACACTTCCCCTTTGGCTCGTGCTTAGTGCCTATACTCATCCGTAACTCGGCATTTTCCTTCCTCTCAGTTTTGATCCTGATTCGTACAAAAGCCCGTGTCTGCTTTTGTTTCTCTAGTGCCACTTTCCCTGAACCATCTTTCCTTCTATAGCTTTTCCCCGTGTGGCCAAACATTTCACAGTGTGGGAACTTCACTGGATACCACCTATTCTGCTATAAATTTGTTCTCATTGATAAAGCTAATTTTAGCGGGCACTAAATCAGTGATTCTTATCTCTAGTTTCACTCTTGCATAGGCTAGCCTTTCCTTCTCCATGGTGGCTTTATGTAAAAAAACTGGCTTGCCTAATGAGCTTAATATTTTTCTAATAATTTTGGGTTGCTAATATTTCAGTGGTAAACTAGGGAGCCTAATCCAAACAGGCACAATATCAGGTCATCTGATCAAAGTTGTGTGACCAAGCCTTTAATATAACATGTTTTCCATTAAACAAGATCATACCAATATCTACTAGTTCATCTCTTTAGGCTTTAGAATTTAGTTTCACCAAAAACATACCTCTTTGTAGCTGCCATACTCTGAGTACTTTCTTTCCCCAGACCCTAAATAGGAAACCTTCCATGACTTTAAAGGGTGGGTTGGATCCTAGGATTTTGCAAACTATGCTCGATTCTCATTGCCGAGAGCCTTCATCTACGTCATCTGCTGTGATTTTACCCATCTCTAAATCTTTCACTGATGCACGTCGTTTCACTCACCAAAATAATCTGCAAACTCGTAAGATGAAATTAGCACAGTAGTAAGCAAAGACTATCCCATGAGGAACGATGCAAAAACTATAATTAAATACCTACTAATATAGAGAAATTTGGTGTAGCCACCACACCTTAATTTTAGATTTTTCTACGACTAAAGATGCAAACTAACAAATATGAATTGATATTGAAAATTAACAAATATGAATTGATATTGAAAATTAACAAATATGAATTGGGCAAAGTCTTGGGAAAGACGGTCTTTCCATAGGCTTATGGAAAGACGGGGTTTAACTAGAATAATAAAAGGTAAAAGGTCTTAGTTGCAATATTAAACTTTTAGTATGCAACATGTAGTAGTTATAAAATTTATAACCCGGTTCATGCAACCCGAAAATTTTATCTCCATTTCTTCTAATTTACACTTTAAACCTTGGTCTTTCCATAACTTATGGAAAGACCGTCTTTCAAGAGACGGACTCTATGAATTGATATTGAAAATTAACAAATATGAATTGATATTGAAAATTAACAAATATAAAAAAATATAAAAATATATGAAGAAGTTAATCAGTGCAATAATGAATCAATTCTTACGTATCTATCAGTTATAGGAAAGTAAGTACGATTACCTCCTCAATTGTTTCTTACTTTATCGACAGTTGATCAATTATAATTAACTAACTGTTTCCCTTACCAAAATGTCCTTGGAAAGTATTTGATGAACCATATACATATTTCGATAGCATTAACAATGAAAAGAACCTGATATAGCAATTACAAAAGTAAAAGCAAATAACAACGCACACTTAATTGTTCCCCATCTTTCTATTACAGTCTTGGCTAGTTAGCTGTTTTTCACAAGAACTCGCTACTTACTAGCCCTTTCCAACGATTATGTATTGGTGGAATTAGATAGCATTACCCCAATAATATTCCAATTGATCTGAATTAAATATATCAAGAATAAAATTAAACCAAAAACAATCAAGAACACATACAAATTAATTTTAAAAAATTAGGCCTCATAATTCATAAACTAATGCTCATTATTTCATGTCGGTATATAAGTTAGCTACTCATAATGATTAAACTCAACAAATAAAGAATATTAATAAACATAACTAATAAAGTAATACCGAACTAAATAAATCAAACCAGGAATTAATGTGACCGGAATGCTCTCGTGATGTATATAATTCAAACCAGAAGCATACCGTTCCTCCCTGTTATTCACACCTAAAATAGCTAATAAAATATTAACTAAAACTAAAATCTAAACTAATGTAACTAATTTAATGCACCTGTCTCTGCCGCAAAGCTTTAGGTATTTATATACCTCAGCTCGGCTACTAATAAAACAAACCAAAACAATATTGAATTCAGATTCTTGCGGCAGAAAGAGAATAAAATATTAACTAAATAACTAATTCCTAAAATTAAAGAATTTCAATTGGAAAGAGATAATAAGATCCTTATCAATATGGGAAATGAATATCTTTAATTCTTCAAGATATTTCCAGCTATAATATCTCCAATAAAATATTATCCAAGTCTGAATTGGAATATTCTTTGCCGTAACTCTTCATGCGCACAAGACAGTTCTGTAAAAACTGTATTCTTTCTCCTCATTTTTCACACAATTCAACTTAAAGCCCATAACTTTAGCAATTATGCTTTTCCCTCTCTTCCTTCATCCCTGGAAATATTTCTTATAAAACAAGAACATTTTCCATTGGAGCACATTGTCTCATTAAACCTTAACCTGGAAAACCCAGTGGGAAAAAATTGGTTAAGGGAAAAAGAGTACAACGTATAGCTCCATCTCAAATTCTTCACAATCCATGAATTCATGCATCAAAAACACCTAAAGTGCAAATTATATCTTAATAAAACCATAATAATCCTCCTAAAATATGAACACAATATAACACACATCAAATATCCTCACACTTGAATCATGCTTGCCCTCAAGTATGAAGTGAAGAAAATAGGATCAATCAATAATCAACAGTGTTTTTAAGTACTCATTCCTTGTAAGACTCTATCTAAAATGAACCTAAAAGAAGAAAAGGAAAATGGAAGATAGAAACACAAATCACACAACGAGTCAGATAAAAATTCAACATTTAAAAACTCTAGATTCTACTCTTATAATGATAAAGTTTCCCTGCCAAGGAGTAAACGATCACGTTAACACACCTGAAAATCATCAATCCTTAAAGTAATTGAAATGAAAATCTTCAAGATCAGGAAATCTAATCATCAATTTAGTCAAAATCAGACAAGTAATACACATTTTCTCACGGTTCACTCAATCACTCTCAATATGTGAAGTACAATCACTCAATAATTCACAAGTTATAACATAGAGAAGTTAAAATGCAAATCAGGAAGATCTTTCTTAAGGGTTGTAACGGGGCTAGGGACCATTCGGATTGGTGAGATCCTATGGGTTCTATGCTCAACAATATCGATCAAAGTATTATGCATCATCCATGTATAGTAGACATTTACCAACAACCCAAACTCATGGCTAGTAAGAGATAATTCAATCCTCCTGGTAAGATTTTTCGACGTCCTTCGACTCTAGCTCTGATACCAACTGATATGAATCCCCTTGGAAAGAATCTGGATTGCGGACTTAAGATCTTTGACAAAACAAGGGAACTCGCAAACCCTTCAATGCCGCACGAAATTCAAGGTCTAGCCCTCGGGGTACACTCAGTTTCATCTCGCTCTCTAACTAGCCCTCATGATCAGATTACAAGGTTCATTAACACTTAACTAGCCCTCGGGGTCAAGCAACAATGGAATAGCTCGCAAGCAAAGAGTATGAACTCAAAATGTTGTATATTTGATTGATGAAAAGTCTTTAAATTCGTCCATAAGGTTGTAAAATTATGGCAGCTTTAAGAAGCTAAAACCAAATCTAACTAAAATACCTAAAATAAATGGTAATCTAAGGTAATATAGTTGAATTCTTCAAGAAGTAACCTTGAAGAATATTACCTTATCTAATATTACCAAATCTAATTCTAATCAGAATAAAACTGAATATACTAAACTCTAATGGACTGTATTTTTAAAATTCAACTCTTCAAAACCCACATGATCGAGCTATCAGTCTAATAAACCCAAAATGACATAATTTTACAATATTTTACAGTGATCACACTACCTCATTAAAAACCCAGTGGGAAAAAAGAGTATAGTGTTCTTTATGATGCTTCAGTTTGTCGACAATCTTGAATAATGAATTCAAGATGTCGGTGGTGACTCCTTCAATTCTTCATCATAAATTTGATCCATCAAAGCATTTAAAGCACATCAAAACATTTGATATTCGTATCAGATATCCGAGTAAATATCCCATAAAATGTAAGTGCTTTTTTCCCCTTTTTTCTGTCTTTTTTTCCATTTTTTTCCAGCACCATTCCTCTTAAAAAATCGCAAAATTACAAGAAATACATTTTTTTTCCAGTTACCCCTTCTGTTTGGCCAAACCAAACCATTGTGTCTGTTCATAACAAGATTCAGTTGGATACTTAAACCTCATTTTTATTCAGCCTTACATTCAAACCCTTCCGCCTGGGTAAACAAAACACATACTCAGTAATGTCATCAACTTAAGAGAACAAAATGGAAGAATTCATCAACTTCTACTCAAAGGACATGCATAATAAGACCAACAGAAAGGATAAAACAAGGCTTTGGTTAAACATATAGTAACTCGTGTCAAAGAAAATATACAAGCCATCAAAGTGTTTCACTAGGGGTTAATGTATCTGGTAGGAAATTTAAGCTGTGTGGTTCATCCTAGTGCCTTCCATCACTTTCACACATAAGAACTCCAATTATAACAATATGTTCTCTCAGAACAAATATTGATGTAGAGAGTGTTCTACTCTAGCTCAAACCTCACTTTAGTAGGCTAAAATATTCAATTAAACTCATCCTTTTTCGTCATCCAAAAATCATATCAATCAAATTTCAAAAATCATAGAAAATATCATTAAAAAAACTCAAGGCATATCAGATTAGTTTAAGACTAACCGGTGCTAATCGTGTTTTTACTCTGTGCGAATTAACGTGCGATTTCACACACTAATACTGTTCTTCTTCTTCACCTCAATTTCTAACTACCAACGGTTACTTCTCAGTTCTCTGGTCTGAAATCACCACCCGTTACTCACTGGCGGCCGACCATGGCGTCGCCGACGTCACCTCCGCCACCTGATCCTATGCCTCCTATCCCAATCCACAAAAGCTTCATCCAAGCGCTCAACACAAAACAATCCCCGCTTCTCACATCACTTCCAGATACTCCGAATATGCATCCCATTACGGAATTTAAGGGCAAAATAGCTTATATACTTCCCCCCTGAAGAAGGCAAACTACTAGCCTCGCACTACCAGAATGCCCTCATCGGAAAATTCATCCGAGGGAAACCCCCAATGGATACCCTGCAACAGGCTTTCAAATCCATTGGTTTTAAATCAAAATTTCAGTTAGGTTCAATTGATTACCGACATGTTCTTATTCGGTTTCAGGAAAGCGAGGACTACCAAAGATGTTGGATGAAGGGTCAATGGACTATTCAAGGATTCACAATGAAAGTTCAGAAATGGTCTCCAGACTTCTCACCAACCGTGGAATCCTCCATAGTTCCAGTTTGGGTAACATTTCATAAACTGCCTTTACATTTCTACAACAATTCTGCAATTGTGGGCATTAGCAGCCAGATAGGTAGATTCCTTAAGATGGATGCTGCCACCAAAGCTCTAACTAGACCCTCTGCTATAAAAGTCTGTGTTGAGATTGATTTGTTATCACAGCTCCCCAACACTATTGTGGTAGGAATAGGAAACAAGGTGGCAGAATATCCTATTGAATATGAAGATTTGCCATTATACTGCTCACATTGTAAAATACTGGGTCACAGTAACACAAATTGTAACCAGTTGCATCCTGAACTGAGAAAAAAAACTTTGAAAAAACTGAGGGAACTGAAGGAAATGCACAAAAGGAGAAAAAAGGACTAGAGCACCTTCCAAAAGAAACAATCAATATCGAGGGCTCCTCCACATTATCTGTGTCACAAAAAGAGAAGGAGTTCCAAACTCAAAAACCATTTTCAGGAATTCAACATGAAAGTAAAATCAATTTTTTTAAGGTTAGCCATAAGAAAAGAAATGCCTCTTTTTACTCTCTTGATGACATTTCTAAGCCAATAACCACATCTTTCTGGAGAAAAAAGAACCAGACATTCGAACTCCCTCTTATCCAGGAAAATGCTTCAAATGGTAACACTGTAACAATTTCTAATGCTTTCCAAACATTAGATGACCTACAGGATGATCTGGATGGAGAGGTAATGGAGATATTTCATGAATCTTTGGAATCACAGGAAGTTACACCAATACTCACCTCTGAGAATAATCATACCACATTATCTAATCCTCCTATTCTTGAGCAACCTCTAACAGGTGTCACTGAGCAAAAAACCTCCTCAGATACTAATGCAGGGGAGCAATCAGACCTGGTATCAGAGAAAGAGGAGAACATGCAGAATAAGGTAAGCAATTCTGAACTGAAGTCTACCTCGGTTAATATTGAAAATAGTAATGGAAAATCAGGTGACAAGGATAAGACTTCAGCTAAGACAGGTAGAAACCTAAGATCCTCACAGAAAGCTAATCCAAAAGTTTTTAAATGATAAAGCACTCCATAATAGGAAATATTCTAGTCTGGAATGTGAGGGGAATTGGAACATCTCTTGAAAGACTAAAGGTTTTAAAACTTAACCATAAGATTGATATTCTGTGTCTAATAGAACCCTAGCAAGACAAAAATATGTTAACACTATTAAAGTATGAACTTGGATACCATAATGATTTCCATGCTCAATTTGCCAAAATTTGGATCTTATGGGATCAAGCTCTCAACATTACAACTTTAAGTGAGACAGATCAATTTGTTCATGTCAATATATCTGATTCTGCTTCCTCTTTTAACTGGCACTGTTTCTTCATATATGCTAGTGTACATAGACAAATGAGGGAGGCGTTATGGAATGATTTAAAGGCTGCAAAGCATAACCCTTCCATATATATATAGGAGATTTTAACACTGTTATGTCTATATCTGAATATAAGGGTCGGAAATCCACCCCCAAAAAGAGTATGAAACAGTTTAAAGAATTTATAAACACTATGGACTTGCATGAAATTCCTACTGTGGGGAATTCTTTCACTTGGAGCAACAATAGGTATAGGGATAAATGCAAGGACTTAATGTTTCAGAGGTTGGACAGGGGTATAGCTTCCCTAGACTGGCTAGAGCTATTTCCTAATAGTTCCATTCATGTTTAAAATAGGATGACCTCGGACCACTCCCCTTTATTTCTTTCTGTTCAATCATCTGAAGAACAAGCCCCTAGACCATTTAGATACCAAGAGATGTGGTCAAATAGACAGGAATTTCAGGACCTGGTAGCTAAAACCTGGCAACTATCATCTCCCTTCAATGGGATGTACAGATTAGTCTTTAAACTTAAGAGGTTAAAATTGGAAATCAAACAATGGAATAAAGTTTTCTTTGGTAATGTTTCCGAGAATTTGTCACATTATGAGAATGTGGTCAATGACCTGGAAATCTCTTTCCAGCAAACACAAGATGATTTAATCCTAGCTGAGCTAAATAAATCAAAACATTTGCTGATGAGGGCTCAAAAAGAAAAAATTATCTACCTTAAGCAAAAAGCTAGGATTAATTGGCTTAAGTACGGAGATGCTAACACGAGTTACTTCCATCACTCAATAAGGGAAAGGAGAACAAAAACAAGAATCAGTAAAATTAAGGATGGAAAAGGTAACTGGATCTCAGGATCATCACAGATCAAAGAGGAAGCGGTTAGATTTTATAAAGAACTTTTCAATGAGGATGCTTCACAAAAAATGGGAACATATCTAAAACATTTCCTCTTTGAAATCCCTAAAGTAATTACTGACCAGGATAACAATTATCTTCTATCCCCTTTTCAACTTCAGGAGCTTATTTTTTGCAGTTTTTGACCTAAATAGATCTAGCTCCCCTGGGCCGGATGGATATTCTGGAGCTTTCTATACCACTTTCTGGGAAATTATCAAAGGAGATCTTCTTGATGCCGCTAATGATTTCCTAAAAAGTGGTAATATTCCTAAGGCCATCTCTAGCACTTGGCTGACTTTGATTCCCAAAAGATCAATCCCAATTACCTTCTCTGATTTTAGGCCCATAAGCCTATCAAACTTTGTGAATACAGTTTTTTCTAAGATGATAATGGAAAGGATTAAACCCCTAATGACTTTACTCATATCCCCTGAACAGAGTGCATTTATAAAAGGGAGGGATATATCGGATAATATAATTTTAATGCAGGAGATGACCAGATGTCTAACTAGAAAATCTAAAGCTCCAAATCTCATAGTTAAATTAGACATGCAGAAGGCCTTTGATAGGGTCTCATGGTCTTTCCTTAACTCAATTCTCCTTCAATTTGGATTTCATGGTACATTTGTGCACCGCATAATGCAGAACATAGCCTCAGCTCATTTTTCAGTTTTAATAAATGGTGTTACTTCAGGTTTCTTTGCATCCAATAGAGGCATTAAACAGGGTGATCCACTATCACCTTTTCTGTATAACATTTTCTCCGAGGCTTTTTCTAGAGGTTTAAAAAAACTGTTTAACTCAGGATATCTGCAAAACTTCAGTTTGCCTAGAAACTGCCCACAGATAACTCATCTCATGTATGCGGATGATACCACAGTCTTTCTGAATGGTAATCTTAAAAACCTGAAAAGACTTAAAAATTTCTGAAAGCTTATGAGCAGACCTCGGGTCAGAAAGTTAATTTCTCTAAATCTAATTTTTTTGCTGACCCTAAAACTTCTTTGGATAGAATGCAAACAGTAACTAGAACCTTAGGTATGGCTAGAGGTACTTTTCCTTTTAAGTATCTAGGGGTCCCAATTTTTTCTGGAAGGAATAAACAAGTACATTATTATCCTGTTTTGGAGAGAATGGAAAATACCATTAACAATTGGAAGAACAGGTGGTTAAGCACAGCAGGCAAGATCATTCTCATTAATCACTGTTTTCTCTCCATTCTCACACATATTTTTGCAGTACTCAGTCCCCCAAAGTTAGTCTTAAGGAAAATGGAAAAATTGGCTTCAGGACTCTTTTGGGGAGATAATGAGATCTTTGAACATAGGAAAAAATGGCGCTCCTGGAAAAAGAATGAGTCTCCCTATTCAAGAGAATGGTATAGGATTTAGAGACCTTCAAGCAATAGTTGATGCCTTCTCTTGCAAACTTTGGTGGAAATTGCAAATCAACAACTCCCAATGGTCTCAACATTTGTGGTCTCTCCCTACATCATATAAAAAGTCACACACATGGCATAGAATATGCAAGGTTACTGAAACTGCAAATAGCCTAACTAGAGTTCTTCATGGTACTGGTGATTGTTCCTTTTGGAGTGCCAACTGGACTGGAGAGGGTGCTCTGTTCTACGAATGGCCCGAGGGGATGGAGATCCCATTCCCTGATATATCTCTTAGTTCTTTTATTGCTAACAAAAATTCCTATCTCCCAATCTTGGAGCCTCAGCTGGCTACCACCACTAACATTCTTTTGCAGGAGGTGGAAATCTCAAACTCACATGCAGATAGGTTGGTCTGGACTCCTGCATTAGATGGGAACTTCTCAATCAGCTCAGCCTACAAGATCCTCAGACAAAAAGGTACAAACATTAGACATCTACACAAGGTATGGTCCTCTTTCATTCCCTCCAAAATGTCAGTTCTGCTTTGGAGAGCTCTCAATGGTATACTGCCTTTTGATAACATAATGTGTAAATTTGGTTTTTCTCTAGCCTCTAAGTGTCCCTTGTGTAGGAAACACTCAGACACCTTGGACCATTTTTTTAACTCCTGCCCCACTGCACTTGAAATCTGGAATAGAGTTAACTCTCTCATACATTTACACCTTCCAGTCTTTGGGAGTTTCAGAAACCGAGTAGACTACTATCTCTCCATAAGGGCAGAGTCTAAGATATTTTCCAACTTGATTATTGCAGCCCTTTTAGTCACAACATGGTCCCTCTGGATATACAGGAATAAGATCCTATTTGACAATCAATCCTTTTCAATCGATGCATGCTTTCATAATGTCAAAGTTCTGATAAACTTAATCTTTACTGCTAATCCACCAAGAGGTAATAAAGAAAAACACAAGGACTTAATTCAAGCTGGAATTATGCCAAAAATACTCCAAAAAAATAAAAGAGCTTTATCAGCTGTATGTTGGGAAAAACCAACATTTGGTTTTAAATTAAACACTGATGCCACATGGATAACTGGAGGCGAGTCTTCTTGTGCAGTTATAATAAGGGATTGGAATGGGGAGGTGATTAAACTGAGAGTAGATATTATCCATTCTGAGTCCCCTCTTCATGCTGAATTGGTTGGCATTCAGTGTGCATATCAGCTATGCTCTGAACTTGATCTTCACTGCTGTGTGATTGAGTCAGATTGCTTATCAGCAGTTAAAGGAATACATGATCCAATGGGAAGTCCATGGAGAGTTTTCTCTATCTGTAATACCTTGAATGCAGGGCATAAAGTTAACCCAATCAATTTCATTCCAAGGGAATCTAATACAGCTGCTGATTTCTTGGCAAAATATGCTAAAGAAAAAAACCTAACTGGAGATTTTAACATAGATCAAGTGCCTTCTTTCCTTAAGGGTCTTTTATTGTTGGACAAAATTGGAGTACATGGAGTGAGAATTGTTCCTTGAATTCACTTAGACTTACTTCTGTTGCTAAGATTTGCTACATCGTTCATATCCACTTTCCGAATGGATACTGCTGGTTTTTCTCTTCTATGCAGGAGCGGTTTTTTCCTTCAGCAAGTGCTGCTAAAGCAAAGAACCGAGCTGAGGCTTTTCTTTAGGACTGATCAAAGGGATTGCAACCTCTATACAGGGATAGATCACAGGGATTGAGCAGAGGTTTAAACAATTAACACAATGGCTACACAAGGATTCACAGCAAGTTTTCTTATGACCTATAATTCCATCACCTGATTGAAGCAGATACTTGGGATTTATACCCCACATAGGACATAATATATCATCTTGGCAGGCACACCGTTGACAAATAGGAGTCTCGTCTATACGTTTCTTCTACCTGTTCGCGATGTTTCTTGTTGGATGCTTGGTTCAGCTAGATTATTTTACCTTATCTCTCATTTTCTTTCTTGACTGTTGGGGTGGTACCTCCGCTTTTGGAAGTATGTTTTGCTTCAGGAGCTCTATCTAGCACTGGGATCATTTACAGGATGAACTATTTGTAAAATATGATATTCTGTTACATTTACGCCTTTTTAGGCTGATCTATTGGCTTGGGGAGCCAAATTAATACCCCCCATCCTAGGATGGTTTAAAATTAAAAAAAAAGGCATATCAGATTAACCAAGTTTGTTACATGAAATTTACAACCGGCAGAGTACTTTTATCAAGAGTCACTAAAATTTTTTCATGCCAAATTATTGGCTCAAACAACACAAAAACACATGTTTGACTCAAAAAAACTGGAATTTTAAAAAAAATCAAATTTTCTTTTCAGAAATAAAAAAAAACACACACACACAAGAAACCTCTTCACACTTAAACTTTGCTTGCCTTCAAGCAAATAATGCAAAGCTCTAATGAGAAAAAGTTTCACACATAGTTCAACATCATGATGAAATAAAAGGGAAAGATAGAACTCAATTTCCAATCAAGAGGCAATTGTTGAATCAGGATTAGGTTCTGCCGCAGACCTCCAGTTTGGCCAAACAGAACCCTGCGAGCCCAACTCTCTGAAGGTGTGAATTCTCCATGGTGCAGATTCAAGTACTTCAACTCTGTAGATCAAGAACTAAGAGCAGACGAGAAATCAAAATTCCTAAAAAAAAGAAAAGAAAAAACAAATTAAAGGAAAAAAATGAAGAAAATTGGGTTGCCTCCCGATTTGCGCATTTGTTTATAATCTTTGGCTACACTTCCAGATGCCATTAATGATTATTTTTTGGGAACAATGGAATTTCTTCCATTAATGCCACCTTTGATGTATCATACTATGGCATAAGGCAATGACTATCGACGATGAATGCCCTTTTTGCGCCCATGCTTATAATCTCTACTATCCCATCAGGCCAAACATAAGCCACTTCGAATGGTTTAGTACATGTAGACTTGAATTTCCATGACATATATCAAAAGTTGGACTCAGAAATAAAAACTTTCTGCCCAACCACAAATTCCTGTTATGCCACATCTTATTGCGCTCCTTGTACCACATAGCTTGATCAAACCCTTCCAATCGTGGATCCCCTAATTCTTGGAGTTGGAACTTTGTTTCTTCCTCACACTTGAGCGACTCTATACTAACTGGAAGAGTATCACCATCTCCTCTATAAGCATGCTTCAGATCGGGTGGTAACACTTTAAACTCCAAATTTGAGGTTTTCCCATTCGATGAGACTAGTCTGGCGGACGGGTCCCATTTGGCCAAATCAGACCCTGTCCGCACTTTGAAATGTTTCTGAATATCCGGTTTGGACTGAGTTGGGTTGAGAACTCCATGTCTTATTTCTGTGCTAGAAACCACTTCTTGAGAGTACATTGAATGCAACAATTCACGATTTTCCTTATCTCTCAAGTCTTGAATATTTACCTCATCTAGACTTGTAGGAAATTGAATTCCCATCTTATCCTGCAAAATGTTAGTCTGAAAGACTCTTGGACAAAAGGGTCAGTATAATCAATTGCATTCACATTCTGAGCATTTATGGATTTCTTCATGGGGTTGACAATGTTGAGTGTGTACTTATCACTAAAATAATCAAGAGAAATAGTTCCATTCCAAACATTAATATGGTGTTTGCTGTTTTCAAGAATGGACGACCCAACAATACCCCTTGTGGTTCCTTATCACTAGTATGATTCATTTTTACCACATAAAAATTTGTTGGATAAATAAAGTCATTAACTCTCACAAGCACATTTTCCAACCCTTCAGGAAACACGCAAGATCTATCTTTCAATTGAATTACTAATCTAGTGCCTACCATTTCAGCTCCATTTAAAGTTTGATGCACAGATAATTGCATAAAATAAATTGATGCTCTTAAACCAAACATAGCAACATCGATCTTCTTATCTCCTATATAGCAAGGTAAGGAAAACATATATGGGTCCTTGCACTTTTGAGGCAGTTTCTTTTGAATCACAGTTGACACATATTCACACATCATTATCCTGCTTGAACCTTTTGGCTTTCCTGCAATAAAATCTTTCAAGAACTTTCTTACTGGTGGTAACTTTATGTCATGCAAGAAAGGAAGGTTAATATCCATTTTTCCAAAAAATCTATACAAGATCCATAAGCTCTTCCTTTTTCTTTTCCAATCTACGAGGGAATGGAGGCATAATTTTAATTCAGGGATCATATAAGGTTGGCTTTTTACTTACCTCCGCTGGCACCCTGGACTTACCTTCATCCATAAACTCTGGACGTTCAGGGTTTGGGTGTTGTATGATGGTGGCATTTCCTTTTTTCTCCAATTCTTGAATCTAATTTTCTGTCGCATGGTTCTATTTAGGTAAACTGGATCTCCCGTCAGTGAGTTCTTTCATCTTTTTGATCGATGATTTAAAAGGAAATGCACCAACTTCTTCCCACTTCTTAATGTGACCTAATTTACAGTCTCATATGGATTTAACTGAACTTGAGAAGGTAACCCTGGTTGTTTCATTCTAAGTTCGTTCATGGAGTTTGATAAATGGGCAATTTGTCGCGTGTGCTCCTCTAAAGTTCCTTTGATCATCTCGAACCTTTGGTGTTGCTTATGCATCATATCCATATGTATATCTAGCTTATCACTCAAAAAAATTTCCTTGATCACCTTGTGGAGGTTGAGGAAAAATTTGGGCTTCTCGTTGCATTGGTGAAATATAAGGCTGGTGGTGGTGCTGAGGCTGTTGTGGTGGGGGACGTTGTTCTCTCCAATGAAAGTTTGGGTGATCCCTATACCTTGGGTTGAAGGTGTGGGGATATGGATCACCTTTTTTCCGCCTCTCATTATAATTCCCCATGGCATTTTCTTGGAAATGTATCTCCTCCACGGTAAGAATGCATTACGATGTTGTATGGTTGACTGCTCCCCACGTAATGCAAGGCCCTTCTTGTATAGCCAAAACCTTATCAATGACCTTAGATAGAATACTCTCCATTGTTTCCATTCTCTCCTTGAATTGATTATGTTTGGGAGTAGATGTTTGTGCCACTTTCTTCAAGATCTGGATGTCCTGCTAATCGTACTACCTCTTGGAATCCACCAACCTCTTAATAATTTCTATTGCCTCATTCACACGATTGAGAAAATTCACAACTACTGGAAGAATTCACCAAATCCTTATTGGTAGTTGTCATCCCTTGATAAAACTATTGGAGCAATTGACCTTCCGTCATTCGGTGATTGGGACAACTATCCACCAACCTTATGGAACCTTAGCAAATAAGCACTCAATGATTCATCATACCCCCGCTTGATACTTGTGATCTCCTTCTTCAAGGCATCTGTCTTTGTTTGGAAAATAATATTCCAAAAATAATTTCTTCAATTCAGACCACTTCGAAATAAAGTTGGGTGGCAGGCTTGAAAACCACTAATTGACTGCTCCTGTCAAACTGAAGGGAAATGCCACCAATTTGAATTGATCTTTAGTCACGGTGGATGGCTTCTTCTGCACCTTAAAAATTTTCACAAATTTTCTCAGAAATTTGTAAGGGTCTTTGGTGCTTCTCCCATGGAATTTTGGAAGTACGTTTAGGAATGCCATCTTGATCTCAATCAGATTCTCGGTCTCTGGCAGCTGAATGGGAGTGAGGGGATCATCTTCACTATGACCAGTAAGTTCCCACATGTATGGATTGTTTGGGTTCTTCCCAGGATTCATATTTTATCCAGCTCCATCCATCTTGGTTTCAGTTCCCGAATCAGAGGTGGTTGCCGTAATGGGTCCATTTTTTCCAAATTGAAGGGTCGCAGCAGAAGCTGATTTTTGCGCCTTTGTTCTCTTTTGGTTCCACTTGGATATTTTTTCAAATTCCGAGTCAAATATTAAATTTGTCCTTGATGATCGGCTCATAAACCAAGCACACAAATTAGTAGGAAATAAATTATAGAAATTGACTTACAACGGCAGTGGCGCCAATTTGGTGAGCGTCGTTTCACTCACCAAAATAATTTGTAAACTCTTCAGATGAAATTAGCACAGTAGTAAGTAGAGTTGATCCCACGAGGAACAAAGCATAAACTATAATAAAATACCTACTATTATAGAGAAATTTAGTGTAGCCACCACACCTTAATTTCAGATTTTTCTATGACTAAAGAGGCAAACTAACAAATGTGAATTGATAATTAAAAGTAACAAATATAAAAATATATAAAATATATGAAAAAGTTAATCGGCGCAGAATAACGTGTATTGAATAACATTGATCATAGGTGCAATGATGAATAAATCCTTACGTATCTATCCATTATAGGAAGTAGGTACGCTTAACCTCCCCAATTCTTTCTTACTTTATCGATGGTTAATCAATTATAATTAACTAATTATTTCCCTTACCAAAATGTCCCCGGAAAGTATTCGTATTTCGATAGCATTAACAATGAAAAGAAAGTGATATAGCAATCACAAAAGTAAAAACAAATAGCTATGCACGCTTAATTGTAACTCATCTTGCTATTACAATCTTAGTTAGTTAGCTATTTTCACATGAACTCGCTACTTACTAACCCTTTCCAACTATTACGTATTGGTGGAATTAGATAGCATTATCCCAATAATATTCCAGTTGATTAGGATTAAACATAGCAAGAATAAAATTAAACCAAGAACAATGAATAACACATACAAATTAATTTTAAAGCAATTATAGCTCACGATTTATTAACTAATGCTCGTTATTTCATGCTGATATATAATTAGCTACTCATAATGATTAAAATCAACAAATAAAGAATATGAATAAAGATAACTAATCTAATAAAGTAATAATGAACTAAGTAAATCAAACCAAGAAATAATGTGACCAGAATGCTCTCGTGATGTACATAATTCAAACCTGGAGCTTACTGTTTTTCCCTGTTCTGCAGACCTAAAATAGCTAATAAAATATTAACTAAAACCTTTTTTTGAATACATACTCCAGTTCTATTACCACATTCAAGTTGCCTCACACAAATGGGGTGAAGCTCCCCTGTGTCTCACACAAAGGTGGGGTGAGACTCCCACATAACTCACACTAAGTGAGGGCCCTATACCTAACATGGTGTATCTGGAGATTTAACCCCATAATAATGCCCTAGGACAAAATTGAACCTGAGATGCATCTGGGGGGGGCGCACGCCCTGGCCACTTGGCTAACCCCTGGTGGTTAACTAAAACTAAAACCTAAACTAATGTAACTAATCTTTTTTTAAACCAAATTTCTATTTGGAAAAATCAATGGCTTTCAGGAGGGGGTAAGATAATTTTGATAAATCATGTCTTAACTTCTATACCCCAGCACACATGGGCTGTTACAGCACCAACTAAGCACACAATTCAAAAACTTAAATCCATTTTTAGTAACTTTATGTGGGGGAAAACAGAACATGGACAAAACAAGCACTGGATCTCTTGGGAAAGAATCTCATACCCACAGAAAGAACAAGGTCTAGTTATAAGGGACATCCAATCCATAATAAACTCATTCTCAACTAAAATCTTGTGGAAACTCTAATTAGGGCAATCAACTTGGTCAAAATTCATGTGGTCACTACCTTCCTATGCTAGAAAATCAGAAACTTGGACTAGCTTCAAGGAAGTAAATGAAAAGGCCGAATCACACTAACAGGTCATCATAGAGAAGGGAACCTCTAATTTTTGGATAGCTAATTGGTTAGGTTTGGGTTCCCTTATAAATCAGGTGGAAGACTCCTAGGTACAAGTCCCCTTTCCTTTCCTTACAATATCTGAATTTTAGATAAACAAAGGTATGTACATCCCTCAATTCTCCTATCTATTCAATTCTACTATAAACTCAGAGCTTTTGAAGGATGTGAAATTAACAGACCAACAAGATTATATGATATGGAAACCTAATACTTATGGTTTTTTTCCAATCAAATCAGCATATCAGGTTTTCAGACCTAAAAAACCCGACTCTGATATTTTTTCAAAAGTTTGGAACCAAACTTTGCCAAAAAAAAGTCAGCCTTTTCATGTGGAAAATGCTACTGCATGCTTTACCTTTTTATGATATTCTCATGAAAACTAGTCTTAACTTACCTTCCTAATGCACAGAATGTGAGAGCACAGACTCCTTATCACATTATTTTAATTCATGTGCCACAACTATGTCTTTATAGAATAGAATGCATGAAGCTCTTCAATACCAGCTAGATTCTTTAATACCATCAGAGATAGATTGAAATATTACTGGTTTCTGAAATCTCCTTCGTCTGCTCATCATTCTATATTTATCGTTCTTCCCTGTTTAATATGCTGGGAGTTATGGAAAACAAGAAATAAACTGATCCATGAAAACAAGAAGAGCTATGTTTAATCTCAATGGAAAAACATCTCTAACCTTAGCTTCATGATCTACTCAGTTCATCCTTAAGTTTCTTGCCATGCACAATGTAATCTGGTTAATAAGGAACTAATGCCACCTTCCCAAAGGAAAAGGAAAAAAAGGCTCAATCTAATAAAATGGTATCCTCCTGACCAAGGCCTTAAGGTTAACTGTGATGCAGCTATAGAAGGGAATATGTTAGGTTTAGGGTGTGTCATTAGGGATACCAATAAATAGGTAATACATGCTGTATCATGTTGTATGCAAGTGACTGATAACTCCTTATTGCCTCACCTTGTAGTTTTAAGGGCTGAAATGATGCATATCTTCACAGGATTAGAAGCTGCTAGAGGAAGGATTGACCAGGTGCAAATTGAATCGGATTGCTCTTCGGCGATAGAAATCATACATGGTCAGCCGTGCCCCTGGCCTCTGAAGCAGCTCCTAGACCAGATTAAATTAGCAACCTCAACATTTCAAAATGCTAGCTTTATCCATATTCACAGAGAAGGAAAACATTCTCCCAATTTTCTAGCAAAATTAGCTGTTAGAAGAGGATACACCACTCGTTTTGAAGAAATTCAGGCATCACAGAGATTCTTATTTCTTAACCATAGGGAAACCTTATTCCCTCAGTTCAGATGGAAACACCACTTCATTAGTTAGGCTCTATTCATATCACAGGAACCATGTTGTTTGAAATCTCTTGATAGTTTGGCCTTCATGAGCTTAACACAGGGGTGGAGGGTTTATAGAAGGAAACACAGTCAAGGGATTTCAATCAACGGGAGCTTCAAACATTAATATAGGATCCTTTTTTGGATATCTTTGTAAATTAACAATCTTTTTGCTCTCTTTTAGGGTGTGAGAACCCTTGATATAAAAAAATCCCCGCTCATCGATGATGAGTGTTTTGAGTTAAAAAACATATAACTAATCTAATGCATCTGTCTCTGCCACAAAGCTTTAGGTATTTATATACCTCAGCTCGGCTACTATTAAAACAAACCAAAACAATACTTAAATAACTAATATCTAAAATTAAGGAATTTCAATTGGAAAGAGATAATAAGATACTTATCAATATGGGAAGTGAATATCTTTAATTCTTCAAGATAATTCCAGCTATAATATCTTCAGCAAAATATTTTCCAAGTCTGAATTGGAATATTCTTTGTCGTAGCTCTTCATGCGCACAAGACAGTTATACAAAAAACCGTATTCTTTTCTCCTCATTTTTTACACAATTCAACTTGAACCCCATAATTTCAGAAAATCTACTTTTGCCACTCTTCCTTCATCTCTGAAAATATGTCTTATAAAATAAGAACTTTTTCCGTTGGAGGACATCGCCTCATTAAAACCTCAGCCTAGAAAATCCAGTGGGAAAAACCGTCGGTTAAGGGAAAACGAGTACAACGTATAGTTCCCTCTCAAAATTTTCACAATCCATGAATTCCTGTACCAAAAACACCTAAAGTGCAAATTATATCTCAATAAAACCATAATAATCCCCCAAAATATGAACACAATATAACACACATCACCCACCTTCACTATTTTGTAATACTTCACCTCTGATTATTCATCCCCAAACAGCGTATTCTACTTCTTTTCCTCTTTTTCCACCCTTTCTCCCCATGAAAGTCTCTTCCTTGCCCCTTCAGTGGTCTCAATTTCCTTCTCTTTTGTCATCCTACTCTGTATCAGCATTTTCTCCCCGGTTGAGCTGGAAGCCTGGTGAATCGAGCTGTCCACTATAGATCAAGTTGATTGTACCTCTTCTCCCATCGTAGATCCCCTTTGCTCCTCCATTTTCTCCTTCCTTTGGATTGTACAACTTCATCTATTCACTTGACTTATGCCTTTTTGGGTCCTCTTTTCTTACCCAACCTCCCCATTGGAGGTGCAACTCAGGTGAGCTTACCGATCAGGCGAGAAAATGGATCAGAAAGTACACATATTAGTGGTGTGAATAGGCCGTAGTAAATAGAGAACGAAAATTCCTTCTTTGTTCTTGAATTTTTATAATTGCATATGAGAAAATATTTGAAAGAGAAAAAATGTGAGAAACAGATTAAATTGAACTAGATGGAATTCACTAAACATGGGATGCAATTAGAAATGTTTGACCAAAATGAACGAGACTGAATCAAACTAACTGAAATTGGAGTAAATTGAACGGGGATGAAATTGACCCATCCAACTCCAAAGTCCTAAATCAAAACAAAAATAGAATAGATCAAATCTGAGTTCCATGCTCTAAACAAAGTCCAAAATTGAAAGGGAACAATTCAGTATGGTTGATAATTTTAATTTGGAAGAAGATTAGAGAAAAGAAGGATATTAAGTCGAAAAAAAGAGAAACATATGCATGAAACTGAGATAGTTAAATGTCCTTTCGGGACTGTTAGAATAAGTCAATTTGTTGATTAGATTTAATTCTTTTATTGATAGAGTTGTTGACAAGACTAGGGTTATACTAGTTTTAACCTTCTGTTGTAATCTATTTATTCTCATCAGTAATATCATATTTATTACGAAAAACATTTTCTCATGGTATCAAAGAAAGTTCTGATCCTAAACCCTAAACCTTAAATTTTCCGGTCTCCCCCCTCTCTCTTTTTAGGACGATCAACTTCCGGTCAATTTCCAAAAAAATTCTGGCCAACACTTACCAGCAGATCTTTAATTTTCTCTGGCGCCTCTCTTCTCCCGAGAACAAATCCCTCTGGCATCAGATTCTTCTCGGCGTCCAAGTTCTCCAGCATCAGGCTCTTCTACTGGTAGCGGTTTCGCCTCTGGCTCCCTTGCTTAGTTGACTCCGGCCGGGTTCTTTCTCCGACAGCACCGGAAACCTCCTACATCGACATTCTCTCAACGGCCTCATATTTCCAGCGACTCATCTTAGAAGCGATGGTCTCCCTACAGGCTTTCAACTTCTCTCGCGTCGTTGGAAATAGCTCTCCGGCGGTGAATCTCCAGGCAGTTCGGCGTGTTCGTCCGACGTTTACTACACTAGCAAGTGCTCAATTGTGCCAGGTCCACGTGCTTGCAGGAGTCCATGCTCATGGCTGCATGCACCCTCAGGTGTTCCAGCTGGTTCTCTGCACACGTCAATAGGTGATCTCCGCGCGAGTGTACACGCGCCAACCATTGTGCCTGTGCATCTCTTCCATCGCTCAATTGGTATGCGCATCTTGATCCATATTTTGTGCACAATCTTTGTGCATTATGGCTCATTTTGGTGGTCTGTCAGAGTTTAAACACTGGGACTCCAAGTGGATTTTTGATTTTGGCTCCACAAAACAAATGGTAGCGTATCTCACTGGTATTGATCATGTGACATCGTATAATGGTTCTGCCCGTGTCTATGTTGGCAATGGTTATTAAATCCCCATTACTCATGTTGTTGATTCTCAGATTTCTAAGTGTTTGCCTCTTTATGATGTGCTTATTTTGTCTGATATCACTAAAAATTTGCTTTCGATTACCTAATTAACTAGGGATTTAAATGCGGTTGTCTGCTTAAATGATCATTCATTTATTATTCGGCATAAAACCACTAAAGAAATCTTGGGTCACGACCATATTGAAGATAGGATTTATGTTTTGGACTATGGTGCATTGCTTTATGGTCTACAATGGAGTCAAATAAGTCGCGTGCGTCTTTTGAAATTTGGCCTGCTAGACTTGGTCATGTTCCACATTCCATTATTTTTGGTTTGCATGCTTCCGGATCCTTAGCTCTCTCATCGGTTTTGCCTAAACCCACCCTTTGTGAAGCTTGTGAAAAAGCTAAAGGGAAACGTTTATCTTTTCATACAAATGATAAACGTGCTGAAAAGGTACTTGATGTTGTTGATTTTAACTTAATGTTGCTGATGGTTTCTCCTGCTATGCTACTTTTCTTGATGGTCATTCCCGACTCTCATGGTGTTACCCACTGCACCGCAAATATGATTTTTGGGATGTTTATCGCCAGTTTGAGGCTTTTGTGGAGAACCAGTTCTCTTCCACCATTAAGGTGTTTTAGAGTGATGGAGCGACTAAGTTCGTAAATGGTTGCTTACGCCACACTTTTAGAGAAAGGGAATTCATCATCATATTTCTTGTCCATATACTTCAGACTAGAATGGTTGGTCTGAGTGCAAGCACTGCCACATTGCTGAGACGGGCTTGTTTATGTTATACCACTCTCATGTCTCTCTCTCCTACTGGCCTGACGCCTTTACTGTGGCCACTTATACCATAAATTGGTTGCCCACTCCCGTTCTTGGCGGACGATCACCATATGTAGTTATAATGGCCGGGTTCCCATATACACTAATTTTCATGCTTTTTATTGTCGGATCTTCCCTTTCATTTGCCCTTTTGCCGACCACAAACTGTCTCCCCATAGTATTCCATGTGTTTTATTGGCTAAAGTTTGAAATGTAAAGGTTTTCGGTGCCTCGATCGTACTACCAGTATAATCTATGCCACTCGACACACTCGTTTTGGAAAAACATGCTTTCCATTCGCCCCATACATTTCTTCGGCAATCGGTTCTCCACTGCCACTGTTAGATGTTTCTGCCTTTCTTGATCCACCTCATTTGCCTACAGTTTCACCTGCTCCGACTACATCTCCTTGGCTCCTTGCTTTATTTGCGCTACTGATCCGGTTCTAGTTCATCATCCAGCACCTCCGCTGGCCAGTCCGACCACCCAGTCTCCACCCAGTTTGGCCGCCCCATCACTAGTTGCCTCTGTTGACTCCACTCCCTCGGTTTCTCCTTCTCGGACTCGCACTTATCGGATGGCCACTCGATCGATGACTAGGGCTATTTAGCGCAGAGACTACTCAGCCATTGTCGCTCATGGTCTTACTGCTGCTCTACTTGCTCAGTCTGAGCCCACGGATTATCGCACTGTTCTTCAGGATCTGGCTTGGGTTTCTGCTATGGATGACGAGATGGCAGCTCTTCGTGGCCAGCACACTTGGGATTTGATGCCTCGACCTTCGGATGCCAATATTGTTGGGTCTAAATAGGTTAATCGACTGAGGTATCGACCAGATGGCACTATTGACTACCATACACTAGATTTAATTATTATTTATTCTATCATTTTTACGTTTTTAAAATTTGTATTCTTTTACCTAATAAACTTACATACTATTTTAATATAAAAATATAATGAAATAATTATTTAAAATTTAATATGTAATATTGATTTAATTTTTAGAGTTGTTATGTTTGAAGTTTATACACATCAACATTTCTATTTCACTCGCCAAAATGGTGAGTTCAACAAAGGTATATTAAAACAACATTTTGTAGGTTTCCCGCTAAGTATAAGAAGGAAGATAGAGCAGGACGCACAATTTGTCCCTTACATTTGATAGAATAGATCAGGGTTATAAAATTTATCTTTTCTTTATTCCACGTTTTTAGTAGATCTTTGGCTTCCTATAATTGTTAGGGACATATGTTGTAGAAGCCGAATATCTTTTTTCTATGAAGTAAGGTATTAAGTTCCTCTCTTTATTTTTACCTTTTAATTTTAAATTAATAAAAAATATGGGTCCGTCAAACTTCCACCATAACAGATGATATTTAATTGAATTGTTTTTTCTATTATAAATAATTAGAAATAAAATTTTATATTTTATACGTATTGTAATTGTAGGTAAATAATTTATTAATTTATAAGTTAAATATAAAATTTCACTCGGAAAATAATTTATTAGTTTTCATTTTTCAGTGTAGATTTTATTAGTGGTGAGTTGAGTTTATTGGCGTTGACATGAGTTATTGGTGTTGAGTTGAGTTTATTAGTGTTAACCTGAGTTTATTGGTGCTAAGCTGAGTATATTGGTGTTGAATTGAGTATATTGGTGTTGAATTGAGTTTATTGGTACTGAGTTGAGTTTATTGGTGCTGAGTTGAGCTTATTGTTGTTGAATTGAATATATTTGTGCTGAGCTGAGTTTATTGGTGTTGAATTGAGTTTATTGGTGTTGAACTGAGTATATTTGTGTTGAGCTGAGTTTATTGGTGTTGAATTGAGTTTATTAGTGTTGAGTTAAGTTTAGGCCATGTCCTGTTGGGCTTATTTGGTGCTGAATTTAGTTTACTGGTGCTGAATTTAGTTTGTTAGTGCTGATTTAATTCTATTTGTAGTTTATTTATTCAAAAAATGAAAAAAGAAATATAAAAAATAGTTAGTAGAGAAATGAAATTGTACGAAACTCATTAAATTGAACTAGATGGAATTTACTCAAACCAGACGTAACTATAATGAAAATGTGTAGAAAAACTGAATGAGACTAAATCAAACTAAATGAAATTGGACTATAAGAAGTCAAATAAAAAAAGCTCGCTCATTATGCAAGTGGAAACAACGATGTTTAAAAAAAAATTGAATCCATTGTATAGTAATTCAAATGTTATTAGAATCAAAAGAAGGAAAGATATAGTTAAAATAGATTAACATAAATGAATATGACTTACGGTTTGGCTTAGAGCATCTCCAATGCAACCTTCAGTAGTGACGTGGATGAAAATTAGAGCGACAATGTCAAAGTGAGTTATGTTTTTAGAGGTTCAAATTAGGGTTCGTAGTGACGTGAATGAAAATTAGAAACACTGTCAAAATGATGATGAATACGTACATAGATTGTTCACTGAACATCCAAATGCATGCAAAATTTAACTCCAACTTGATAGGATTATGTTCGTGCAATTAGTATTTGATGGATAAAAGACGATTGTTGCAAGATGGTCAGTTTGTGAAGGTACCTGAGCAAGTTGCAATGTGTTTATACATATTGGCTAAGGGACAATCATATTGTGGTACGAGTGAAAAATTAAATGTTCTCCAATGATAATAGACACATATTTTAAGAATTTTTGGATGTATTAGTGATATGGCCTCACGATATCAATAGACCTCATCGTAATTAATCGAAAGTGCCTTAAGAGGTAGCACTTTGTAAGCATGGTGAGAGATACTCACCATTTTTTTGATTTAATTAAATCCAGTTATAAATTGGAATGAACTATGATAAATGAAGTTGAAAAAGTAATATTTGACTTCAAAATTAAGAATATATATGTTTAAGATGGCGTATATTTTAATTACTTACTCTCATTACCTTAATTTTGAAAAATAAATTTAAAGCGGGCATAATACGTGCATTACATGGAAGACATTATACAATTCATGAATAAATTATACAGTCTGCAAAGAAATTAAGCACCATGTATGTTATTAATTTTTTCCGAATCACATTTCTCCACTTATTGCTTGTAGATTAATGGATTAATTTGTGCAGTCGAACATACATTTAATTTTTTGATATTGGGCCTATTATTGTTTTTTTACTATTTAGCACTTTGTATGCACGACGAGAGATGCACAACGTTTGCCTGATTTAACTGAATTCATTTATAAATATGTATGAACTATAATAAATAAAGTTGAAAGAGTGATATATTACTTCCAGTTAATTTTGGAATATATATGTTGGCAATAAGCAATCCTGGATGTCGCAATTCAATCGAGCGATAGTTAATGCAATGTTTGATTATGTAGTCTTCTGTATTGGTATTGCAGTGTCATTTGAGAAAATATTCAAAAAGAAATTACATTCCTTTTGGTTTCCATCATTGTAGTAATTTGTTGTTGTGGTCCAGGGGGGAGTTTTGTGCAAATAAATTAAGTACTATATATGTTATTAAAGTTGTTCGAACCACATTTCTCCCATTGTTTCTTGTAGGTATAATTGATTAACTTGCGCAGTCGAACATACATTTAATTTTTTTGATATTTTACCTAAGTTTTTTAAAAACTATTTAGCACTTTGTATGCATGACGAGAGATGCACGATGTTTGCCTGATTTAATTAAATTCTTTTCTAATTATGTATGAACTATGGTAAATGAAGTTGAAAAAGTAATATATGACTTCAAATTTCAGAATACATATATGATGCAATGAGCAATTTCAGAATACATATATGATGCAATGAGCAATTTCAGAATACATATATGATGCAATGAGCAATTCTCGATGTCTCCATTCAATTGAGCAATAGTGAATGCAATGTTTGATAACTTAGTTATTTATACTAGTATTGTAGTGTCATTTGAGAAAATATTCAAAATTATTTACATTCCTTTTGATTTCCATCTTCCTAGTGATTTCTTGTTGTGGTTCAGGGTGTGAGTTTTGTGCAAATAAATTAAGTGCCACGAATGTTATTAAATTTGTCCGAACCACATTTATCTCATTGTTGCTTGTAGATTAATTGATTAACTTGTGGGGATTTCTTTCTTTGGAAACACATCTTATACAATATGTAGCTTCTATCGGTTTAGGACAAGACTAGGATTACCTTTTGAAGGAAAATGTTTTGCCTTATTTCCATCCTACGCATCCAATGAACTTCACATATGTATCCTTTATTCTACAAAGGATTGGGGCTCTACAAAAAATCCCCCACCATTGGTGGCTTTTAAATTTTAAAAAAAAGAAAATATTAACTTTTTCAGTCGAATGTGCATTTAATTCTATGATATTGGACCTAATTTTGTTTTATACTATTTAGCACTTTGCATGTAGACAAGAGATGCACGATGTTTTCCCAATTTAGTTAAATTCATTTCTAAATATGTATGAACTATGATAAATGAAGTTGAAAGAGTGATACATTTCTTCCAATTTAGGAATATATATGTTAAAAAATGATCAATCTTGGATGTCACCATTCAATTGAGCGATAGTGAATGAAATGTTTGATTACGTAGTCATGTGTACTGGTATTGCAGTGTCATTTGAAAAAATATTTTAAAAAATTACATTCCTTTTGTTTTCCATCTTCCTAGTAATTTCTTGTTGTGGTTCAGGGTATGAGTTTTATGCAAATCAATTAAGTGCCATGAATGTTATTCAATTTGTCCGAACTACATTTCTCCTATAGTTCATGTGGATTTGTTGAAAAAGTTGTGCAATCAAGCATGTATATAATTCTCTGATATTGGACCTAATTTTATTTTTACTATTTAGCACTTTGAATGCATGACTAAAGATACACAACATTTGCTAGATTTAATGAAATTCGATTCTAAATATGAAAGAACTATGATAAATGAAGTTGGAAAGGTAACATTCGAATTCAAAATTAAGAATGTATATGTTTAAAATGTTGTATATTTTAATTACTTACTCTCATTACCTTAATTTTGAAAAAATAAATTAAAAGCGAGCATACTATGTGCATTGCACTGAGGACATTATACTATTCATATATAAATTATACAGTCTACAAATCAATTCAGTATCATGTATGTCATTAAATTTGTCTGAACAACATTTCTCTACTTGTGGCTTGTAGATTAATAAATTAACTTGTGCTGTCGAGCACACATTTAATTTTTTTGGTATTGGACCTATTTCTGTTTTATACTATTTAGCAATTTGTATGCTGATAGAGGTTGAGCCCAAGAAGGGCATTAGGCTGAAGATGTGGCAGCCCAATTAGGGTATTATTTAATACCCTAATATAATTACCGCAGTTGTGGGTAATTAAGAGCGATAATTAAGGAAAAAATCATTTAGGACACAGAGGATAAATACATGGTACACATTTATTTATAATTCATTCTGTCTTAATCATATTGGAATCTTGGACTGACTTAGGCATCAGAGACCTGACCATGGGAACCCCCAGGGGTAGTTTTATTGCAGGTTGGTTTGAGAAGAGCTCAAGCCCACAAACTGGTCGGTCGTTCGAGACACATTAAGTGGTGCCGTCTGTGGGGATGACTAAGCCATATTAAGGGTTTTGGGGGTTTATGTCCACGGTTATTCGAAGTAGTGAAAGGTTAAGGTTGATAGGTACGGGGGCTGGGTTTTCGCAAAGGTTAAGAACGGAGGATTCAGGGGTAGGAAACAAAGGCCGTATCGAGGATATCGGCATGGCTAACCTTCAAATGTCAGGAATAGATTCGCGTGCGGAGCCAACGGTCGTAGACCACAAAGTGGGGCAAACTTCAGTAGCATTCATCGCAAATACCCTGGCACCAATAAAGGATGATGCACTGGGGCCCTCGAGGAGATTGGAAGTGATGGGAGAGAAAGAACAGAGAAACCCTGATTCCTTGCTTGAGACGGTAGCCGATCTGAGAGACGAAAGGTTTACGGATGTTTTGGGAGATTTGTATATGGAAGCCGATGGTCAGCACAGGCAAGGAAATCAGAACGCGAGGAGAGCGGCCCAAAACTAAGATGTAGAACTGGCAGCTCAGGTCATGGCTGCGGCCGACTATCAAGTTACCCCTTCTTCGAGGGATGATAGGGTCACGCACGGAGTACTACCACCTTTACTTGTACGAATAACTATGGGGTGGGCCTCTTAGCCTGCAATAGCCTATCCTTATCACGCATATGTTGGAGAGCCATTGCAAGCTAGGCCCCAGCCTTCTATTTCTGGATACTCACAGGGTCCAGTACATTCGTTACCTCCGTTAGCCCATCCAGTCCTACCCTCGACCTGGCCTGTCCAGGGGCGGCATATGGGATGATGGCTTCTTCTGCCATGTAAGGATACAAAAGTATGGGAATTTAAGGAACAATTAACATGTAAGCTGGCAGGAAGCTACCTGCGGGGAAAAGCACAAGAGTGGTTCAATAAGTTGCCAAGAGGCTCGCTCCTATCGTACCGAGACTTCAACAAAGCATTGTTGAGCAAGTATGCACAAAAGAAGAAGTTTACAAAAAATATATTAGAACTCTACCAGATAAAGAAAAAGACATGGGAGAGAACAGAAACCTTCTATCATCGGTATACAGACGAGAGCTTAGGAGTGATAGAAACAACGGAGAGTGAAGGAATCCAGGAGTACCTGCTGGGGATTCAAGACTTGGAATACATGAAGCTGAGTACTAATACCCCCAAGACCTTGCAAAAACTTCAGGAAGTTGTAGAGCAGTACTTGAGGGTAGAGGAAGCAACAAGAAAGAAAAGAGATAGCCTTACAGAGAAAATGGGAAGAAATGTAGAACATAGAGGGAAAAGGCAAATCGAACCCATAAGAACACCATTCGAGAGATACACTCCATTGTCACCAACACTCGGAGGGAGAACTTCTGCATAGATCTTAAGTATACACCCCCACCTTAGCAGAGTTTGCACAACTCGGTAGGGGCCCAGATGGCAATGAATTGGTATTGCAATCATCACAGGGATTACAGCTATGACACAAATGATTGCATGCAGTTGAAGATAGAGATCGATAGGTGTGAGCGAGAAGGATGATTTTTTAAGGCAAGTACACAGGAACCAGGCTGCCCCTTCAAGGACTCGAATGAACCAATGGCAACCTTATATAAGGAACAATCAAAATAATAGGGGTAGAGGAGATAGAAGACCTCGAGAACAAGCAGTTCGAGACAGGGGGCGAGAAGGAAGGCATGATAGACCCAGGAGCAACATGGGGGAAATCAAGGTAACCAAAATAGGGAAAACCTACCCGTGCAAAGAGTGATTAATGTCATCAATGGCTTGGTGAGAGAGAGATATTCAAATGTTGAGCCTAGCCACAAGAGGTTTCGATTGGACGAGATGGTCACTTTCTTGGAAATGGATGTCGTGCCAGACCAAACACGCCATATGAATCCCATAGTAATTTTAGCCATTATTGGAACATCTTTGATAAAAAGAGTATTCATTGATGGTGGAAGTGGGGTGGAAGTGATGTTTGTTAAGTGCTTTGACCAGTTGGATATATGGCGCGACAACTTGAAAGAGTCAGCTTCCCCTTTATCCGGATTCACGGGAAACCTGATATTCCCCCTAGGAGAGATAACCCTGCCCATTCACGTAGCAAATGTTGATAAAGGGGTGACTATCAGGTGTAATTTCATTGTCGTGAATGCCTCTTCCCCTTATAATGTGATTTTAGGAAGGTCGTGGATGTGCCAGGCTCGGGCAGTTTGGTCACCCTGTCACCTTATGATGAAGTTCCTGACTGAAAAGGGAGTGGCATCTATTTGAGGAGATCAAATTTTGGCTATAAAATTTAACCTTACTGCGGTACGAGAAGCGAGAAAGCAAAAAGATGTAGCAACGGTGCACGCAGATGTGGGATTGACCGATACAATACAGATGCCTATTCAGGATATGAGATCAGTAGCTGTGGGGAAGCTAATTCCTGAAGATGTTAGGGAGAGACTGAGAGACTTATTTGGAGAATATGCGGATGTGTTCTTGTGGGATACTTCTGAACTAACGGGTGTACCTTTGATTCTTGTACTACACATGCTGAATATTGACCCCTCAATAAAGCCAGTGAAGCAGAAGAGAAGGGTGTTTGCTTCCAAAAGAGCTGAAACAATTAAAGAAGATGTGGAGAAGTTGTTGAGGGAAGATGTCATCGAGGAGGTGTTCTACCCCTGATGGATTTCTAACCCAACCATGGTTCCAAATCATGGTGAGGCTTAGAGAATGTGTATATACTTCACCGATTTAAATAAATGCCGACCCAAAGATAGTAACACATTGCCACCAATTGATAAATTCGTGGAAGCCATCACTAGATATCAGATTCATGCCTTCTTTGAACCACATAAGGGGTATCACCAAATACTCATGGCAGAGGAAGAAACGGAAAAAAATATCATTTATTACAGATGTGAGCACGTACTGTTATAAGAAGATTTCCTTTGGCTTAAAAAATGCTAGGGCTACTACCAGAGGCTAGTTGATAAGCTGTTCATGGGGCAAATATGGAAGAATATGGAGATTTATGTGGATGATATGGTTGTCAAAAGAAAAAGTCATGGATAATTATTAAAAGACCTGGAAGAAACATTTAGTTGGCTTCGAGGGGGTAATTTAAAGTTGAACCAGTTTAAATACGTTATCGGTGTAGGGGCAGGGAAGTTCCTCGGATTCATGGTCTCAGAGAGGGGTATTGATATAAACCCAGAAGAGGTTGAAGCTTTAAAGATAATGAAAACCCCATAATCAATAAAAAATTTACAAAATCTTACGGGGTCTCTTGCAGTATTGGGCATATTCTTATCGAAAGGGGCATAGAAATACCTACCATTCTTAGATGTCCTTCAAATGGCAAAGAAATTTGAGTGGAATGGAAAATGCGATGAGGCATTCAAGTAGTTGAAGGAACACTTGGAGACACTACCTACCTTGATGAAACCAGATAAAAATGAGACGTTATACCTGTACATTTCCACGTCGCCGTTGGCAATTAGTACGGCCTTAGTAAAGAGAAAGAAAAGGTTTAACATCCAATTTACTTTGTCAGTCATGCCTTGCAAGGGCTGGAGGCAAGGTATACTGTCCTTGAGAGGTTGAATCTAGCCCTCGTACATGCGGCTAGAAGACTGAGACCCTACTTCCAGGGACATAAAATAGTGGTGCTCATGAACCACCCCATTCGATAGATCCTGCTGAAGCCAGAGATTTCGGGAAGAATGACAAAGTGGGCAGTGGAATTGGGAGAGCACGATATACAATATCAAACTCGAGTTGCAATTAAGGGTCAGGCGTTGGCAGACTTCATAGTGGAAACTACAGAGCCTCTCGAGGTGTGTCTAGATCCCATTCGAAAGGTGGAAGCAAGCCAAAATGAGGTATGAAAATTTTATGTGGATGGTTCATCACATTGAGGAGGAAGTGGCGCCGGGGTTTTGTTAATCAGCCCCAATGGAAAAAACTACCCTTACACATTGAACTTCACATTCAAAGTAACTAACAATGAGGCTGAGTATGAAGCAGTGATCACTGGACTGCACCTGGCAAGGGAGCTATAACATGCAAAGATACCTTGAGGTAGTGAAATACATGTTGAAAATTTTTAAATCTTACACTTTAACGCTGAGGGAAAGAAATCATAAAGCAGATGATCTAAGAAAGCTCGCTTCTTCGGATTTGGGAACCCAATCCCAAAAGCAATTTCTCATGGAAACTTTGAGCGAACGAAGTTTCAAATAACTTGTAGTTATGGAAGTGGAAACGGAAGACTCCTGGATGATGCCGTTCGTGACATATCTTCGAGAGGGTGTCCTACGAGAAAATGAAGTGGATGGCAGAAAGGTATGGTTGAAAGCTCCAATGCAAGTGTTGCAGGAAGAAATGTTATACATAAGGGGTCATTTGCAGCCTTTGCTTTGGTGCTTTAACCCTCATTAGGCTGATTATCTCATAAGGGAAGTCCACGAGGGGGTATGCGGCAACCACCAGGTAGCCAGATCCATGGTGATGATGCTTATTTGAGCAAGATTTTACTGGCTGACAATGATCGAGGATGCGAATCGATACATTCAGGCTTACCACCAGTGTCAGATACATGCCCCTATAACACATGTTCCCTAGGAAGAGATGAGGAGCATCTATAGTTCGTGACCATTTGATAAGTGGGGGATCGAACTGGTGGACCCTTTTCCAAAAACGCAGGAAAATTCAGATACCTAATAGTGGCCACTAACTATTTCACGAAGTGGGTAGAGGTCAAGCCCCTGAAGAACATAACGGGAAAAACCATTATTTCATTTTGCTGGAAGAACAATGTGTGTCATTTCAGAATCCCAAGTACGATCATCACGGATAACGGAAAACAGTTTGCTCAAGATCCATTCACGAAGTGGTGCGAGGAATATTAGATTAAGCAAAAGGTGACATCAATTTACAACCCCCAAGCTAATGGGATGGTGGAGGTGACCAACATGACAATAGTAAATGGTATACGAGCACGTCTCGAGAGGGCGGAAGGTAATTGGATAAGGGAATTACCTAATGTGTTGTGGGTGTATTGGACAACTGAGTCTCCCACTACTAGTAAAATGCCTTATAGCCTACTATATGGCTCGGAGGCGGTAATACCCACTAAGATAAGTGTTCCTAGCCCAAGGATGATGACTGCTGCAGATGGGATAAGCAATCAGCAGAACCGATGTCTAGATTTGGACACGATGGAAGAAAAGAGAGAGTTAGCGTCTTTACATGAGGCTAAAGTTGAAGAACGGGTGTCAGAAGATACCATGACAAAAGGTCAAAGAAGGTGTTGTTTAATCCGGGGGACTTGGTAATGAGAAAAAAATGAGAAAAATAGAAAGGAACCTAAAGGAAAGTTAGCTTTAAATTGGGAAGGACCCTATAGGATGATCGAATTGCACCCGAGAGGAATCTATGCTCTCAAAGAGATGAATGGGGTTTGAGTACCATGGAGGTGGAATATCACCAACTTGAGAAAGTACTACCAGCTATGATGAATGGGTTGCTTTAAAGCGGCTCTCTGGTTGTTGTTTGAGTGGTTTGCTCTTAAGTGGAACTCTAGCTGATATTTCCAGCCATGACTGATGTTTGAGTGGTTTTCTCTTAAGCAGTACTCTAGATGATGTTTGAATGGTTTGCTCTTAACCGGCACTCTAGTTGATGTTCGAGCAGTTTTCTCTGAAGCGCGCTCTAGATGATATTTCTAGCTACGGCTGATGTTTGAGTGGTTTGCTCTTAAGTGGCACTGTAGATGATGTTTGAGTGGTTTTCTCTTAAGCGGCACTCTAGATGATGTTCGAGTGGTTTTCTCTTAAGCGGCACTCTAGATGATATTCGAGTGGTTTGCTCTTAAGCGGCACTCTAGTTCATGTTCGAGTGGTTTGCTCTTAAGCGACGCTCTAGATGATATTTCCTGCTATGGATGAGGTTTGAGTGGTATGCTTTTAAGTGGCACTTTTGGGTTACTTTTGTAATCTTGAAATGATGAACTAGTGGACAAAATTGGCAGGATGTAGGTGGAAACACCTAACCTGGATAAAATGCTTGTGTCTCTGAACTTTTTAATTCTTACTTATCGAAGATAGTCATACTATATTTGATTAAAATAGTTGTGTGTGGTACTTATATTCGAGGCGTAAAATGTTTGAAGAAGCATAGGCACGAGCAACTCAAATCCTGTTAAAATATTAAACCTCACTGACACTAAAGTAGGGGTTTGAGAAACCCAACTTGCACTTTCTAGGAGCAAGAGTTAAACAGACCTCAACATCGTCAATAAATAGAAGTACAATTTTGGTGCCAAAAAGTACATGAATGTATTCATTTAAATAGGAGGAAACCCCTCCCGAAACAAATCTTCAGTGGAAGAAGCTAGCCCCTTCACCTTTTCATCCGTCTCTTTGAGCTCTTCAAGTTTGATACCACCGGCTCTCTGAATATCCTTAATTTGTTCTTCCATGGGATATTCAAAATTGGCCCTTCGAGGACCTAACACTCTTATGACACTTTTTGGAAGATTTCTTAGAAGCTTTGCTCGAGGGTGCAAGATGCTTTTCAGCTTCTTTTATAGCATATTTCTGTGACCGAGGAGCAGAACGATAACCCGAGGTGGTAAATCCCTTTACCTTCAGTTCCACCAACCAATCAAGAATAAGGTCAAAGGCCTTTTTCTGGCGATGAGTTCTATTCTCATGGACGTTAACTTTCTCCATCCAATATTGAGCGACTTTGAGTAGAAATTTTGGAAGCTGATCACTTGCAATTAAATATGAAGAAGGAATTATGTGAGAAAACATGTGGGCACGGAGGCTTACTTCATGGGAAGCAATTATTTCTTCAAAGTCAGAAATGTGCTCCTCGACTTCTTTGGCCTGTACCTTCCAAGCCTCTATCTCTCCCGTGTGTTGTGTGTTCTCAGATAAGAGAGATTCTACCAAAGAACTATCCTTAGGCGGGGTGTTCTTTCAAGGGGTTGCACGGGGCTCGCTTGAAGAAATGGGGTCTTCGCTAGCTATCTTCCTATTGAGAAATTCCTATTCAAGGCTGGTTAATTTTCTCTGAGCCACTAGATGTTGCTCGGAAACCAATTAGGCCACTAACCTGTGATTTTCTCCCATGAAACCAATTAGGCCCCCTTCCACTACTGGAAGCCTAGTCACAGTAGCAACACATGACTTCGGAGAACCAAATTTTAGATATATTTGACGCATCAGCTCTTCAAAGTCTTTATCTGCGGGATCGCAATCTTCGACCACCTCTAAAGGATATGTACCATTAAATTCTTTGGTCAAGAAATCCCTAATAAACCTCTTAAAGGTTTGATGGTGTCTGTACCGCCACAACTTCATCTCAGCTTTGAGCTGGTTAAGCTTGTCCTTCAAGGATTCCTTTATTTGGTTAAAAATAGACAAATCCCGTGTGCCTTTCAATAGCTGTTTGTGTATTTCACTCAATTATTTTTGAGAACTTGAAAGCTCCTCTCAAGCGCCTTCTAACACTGTCTTCAATGAGTTGAACTACAAAAGGAGAGAAAATGTAAAATACTTAAATAATTAATGAAAATGGCAAAAGATATTCTTATATTGAAGTTTCGAAAAAGTTACAACTGGAGGCCCTAATTGGCAAGGTAACAATGAAGGAAAAACCCTAGAATTATCCTCCTTCGAGGTTGATGCGATTATTTACTCCACTCTGGCATCAGCTGAGTTCTACTCGGGGATGCGTATGTGGCCTCGGGTGGGGGATCGCTCGAATCCCCTTAGTAGTGAAGAACTGCCCTTTGGAACTAATGAAATCCATCAGGACAAAGTGAAGGCCATCTTTCTTGATTGCCTCATCCAATTTTTCATCCAGAGTAGCCTCAAGCTCTGGCTTGACTAGCTCGTTCACATGTTTAGCAAGTTTTTTGGACAGGGAGGCAGACACTGGAGGCTTCAGGAATTCCTCAGCTAGATCGCTGCAGCTGAGATGCTTAGCCATCTCCAAGAGGTCCACAAATAGTTGAAGCAGCTCAGAGCTGTTCAATAGTTTGCTTTTAAATGCCTCGAGCAACTGAACCTGCGAGGCTGGGTCCTCAGCAACATGAACCCTCTTATCGAGGGCATCCTTCTCCAGCGTCCATTGATGCCTCTCAGTATCAACATTAGCCGTCTTCTGCCTCTCCTCTTCCAAGGTTTTCTGGTTTTCCTTGAGCGTCCTGTTCTTCTCCTCGAGCACTCTCTTCAACTCCTAAATTTCAGCATTTTTTTCCTAGCTTCTCTTCAAGAGAACCATGGCCAGATGTACAAGCATAGGCAAAAATGGCTATCTTCTAAGTGGCCTCATGGAAAATTTGGGAGACCTAGAAAAATTTTTAAACTTAGACCAATGCTACGAAAAATCATACTAAAATGAAATTTTCAAAGGAACAGATGAAAACCTTGGGGTTAGAGACCGAGCACGTGAGATGATCGTAAATGTTGGATATGGACACCGCATCACTCAAAGGGGGTGTCAAGGATGCTGATTGTTGATGGGTGTTTTTACAGCCGCGTGCTCCTGTTAATGGTGGTTAACGAGCATTACCAACATTACCATCATCTGTCTTTGTCCTCTGGCGAGCATTCCTAGTATGGGGGGCTGACCATCAGCAATGGTCGAAGTAGGCCTTCCACCACCCACTGGGGGAGTGGAGGCCTGATTCGAGGGAGTAGAGGTTCCTTTAGGAGGACCATGACCTTGCTTCGGGTGTGGCTTCTTGTTCCTTAAGCCACTAGTGAGGCCCACTAAAAAAAGAAGAATAACATTAGTAAAAGTAAATGCACCGACACAAAATACAAGAGATGTAGAATTATATTAAAGCACTTTCGGAGGCTTCCGAGTGCCTAAAATCACCAACAAGGGTCTCGAGGGGAGGGCCTTCTTTGGGGTCCTCAAGTTCTCTTCTCTTCTTCCTGATATTCTTCCAGAGTACTTTATACACATACTCCTCATAGATTTAAGGGGGGAATGCAAAGTCGCCACTCCAGGGGTTAGGATTGTTGAAGCAGCTGTAGTCAAGAGATCCGGACAACAACGTTTGCCTATCCCTCTCAAGGGCATCCAGAAAATATATTCCCCTAGTTTGGAAGACTCAGCTAGCACGTCCCAGTTCCATGGGGGAACTTGATACCTCCTAATATCAAACAAAATCCCCTTCTTCCAGGTTCTCAAGTCACCCGAATCACCAGGAAAATCAAAAACCTTGTGATGTGCCTCCCGAATGGTAAATGTGATAATAATGTCGGTGGGCCACCCACTATAAGACACGAAGTACCATGAGCGAAGCAGCTTATACCTTGGCTTGATACCGAACTCATCACATAGTGCCAAGAATATCATAATAATCATCAAGACATTGGGATTAACTTGTGCAGGGCTCACCTAGAATTGCTTAAGAAGTTTGGAAAAGAGAGGCGAAAAGGGAAAAGTGAGCCCGCAACGAAGATGTCTGAGGGAAATAACTGACATTTCCTTGGGGAGGTTATGGGGGTATCTTCCTCTCGAAAGGGTTGAAAATCATCATCTGGGGCTATTCATTGGCTAAGAGGGATCGAGTCCAAAACCTTTGAGATAACTTTCCCCACTACTGGGGCAGGGGCTCCTTTCTAGAAACCCTCAACCTTACCCTTCAATATATCCTCTCTTTCTTCTTCTGAGAGGATTTAGCCAAAGAAGGTGCCTGTAGTGCTCTCGAGGGTGCTTCCTCCTCCTTGAGGGATGTCTTCTCTCTTAAAAGAGATGCTTTCCTCTCCTCCTCTATAGCTTCGAGGGACACTTCCTCACTGGCTGGAGATGTTTTTGCCTACTGATGGGCGGACGGTCGTCGCGCCCGCCGTGCAAAAGATAATTTATAAGCCCTAAATGCTTACTTTCTACAACTAGGTAGATAGTGGCAAATCGGGGTCGTCCAAAGAGAAGAGGGATCTTCCTAAGCGTCTAAGCACAGAATGGTTGATATTAGGCTAGGAGTAAATATATACACACACTTAAAAGCAAGTAAAGAGGGGGGGGGGGGGTTGGTTGGTTGGTTTCCTAAGTTAACAAAGATAAAAAGACGAGATAACTAGCAACGTCAAGTGACTATGCTAATCATCAAACAAAACTAAAGCAAAGGGGTTTTAAACTACAAAGATAAAAAGCCTTGGGGGCAAGGGATATCCACTTCCAAATCATACGTAGGTCATTGAATCATTCACTCATTCCATCATATAGCATACATGACTCAACATTCACATACCCATCTAGCAAGGATCACAACACATACATCACGAGGAGTTCTAAGTTCATGCTCATACATCTTCATGCAAAGGAGCTACGGAATTCGTCACGTTCCTAACATCTAAACAATTCAAACATACAAGCACTCCCTATGCTCAAACAACTCATGGCACACACGAAGTGAAACACACCATCAAGAGTACATACATGCTAAATAACAAATGCTTCAAGAAAGAGTAAAAGCCATCTATTTGCTACTTCAACTACTTGTCGTGGAGACTAAACTCCTATCCTTCTTAGTTCGTAGTTTGCGAGAGTGAGTTCCACATCTCTCGTCAAACCTCACCAATGACTCCCGAGTCGCGACCACGACTCAAGGTGTCATTGGTGGCATTTAGCACGAAGGACCAACAAGCTTGGCAATGCCTATGACCACTACACCGTGACTAAGCATTAAACCAATTCATGCAATTACACGAGATTGGATGAACGTGCAACGCACATTCATCCAGGAGCATATAACTCTCTCGTTTGCTACACAAACGAACATGACGAAGAGTTCAACATCAATCACATTCGTCTAGCACATCATCAACACATCAATATCATTTAGAAGCTCTAACTCATGCTTTGGATTCCTAATTAAAAGAGGGAAAGAGTAGCTAATTCCTTCCAACCCTAACAAGCAATCAATCAAGCAATTTGTATCCTCAAGCTACCAATAACATCAATAGCATCAACAATCATCATTCAAGCACAATAATAGCACAATAGCAAAAACACCAAATAGATAGATATAAATGATCCTTACTACATAGAAATGGAAGCTTCAATCCTTGCTCCCAAGTACAAAAACTACTCTAGAACAAGAAAACACATAGAAACTAAGAAAACAAGAGAGAAAAAGCTAGGGTTTTGGCCCAAAACAGGGGCCAAAAGCTGTGGAATGAAGGGGGTGAAGAGGTATTTATAGGGGGAAGAAAAAGGGAGAAAAATGCTGCTGCAGGGCTGACTGGATGCTGTCGTCGCGACTCGCGACGACCTTGGTCGCGACTCGCGACCAAATCAGTAACTCAGCCTTGCTGTTTTGTTTTGCTTCCTCCGGGTGAACCGTTGATCCGTTTCGGGAGTTCTTGTAGTCGATTTTATAGTGCTCGAGAAGAGGAATCCAATGGTGCCACTCTTGAAGGCTGATTCTTCTCGGAAAATTCTGAGAACCCCGGACCATCTTTCACCCGTTGCTTTGCTCTCCTTTCTTCACCTCTTCACTTCTTCATATCTTAAAAAAGCTCAAATGTAAGGGTCTTCAAATCTTCAAATCTTCAAAGATAAATCTTCAAAGTCTTCAAATCTTCAAAGTCTTCAAATAAATCACCTTGTCACACAAAATCATCTAAAAAGTGATAAAAACGTCAAAGCCGCCTTTATCCTTCCTTAGATGATTTCAAGGCAAAATGCCATATGTAGAGCACAAAATTGCACAAAACCTAATCCTAAAAAGCCTAAAATAACCATCTAAAATGGACACATCACCTACCCTAGGGCCTTGAGCTCTGGATTCGGAGGAGCGTAGAAGCCAATTTTACCACTGGTTGTGGATCTCCTTATATAGGGTTTGCCCATGGCTGGTGGCCAGTTTTCAACGGGCTCTCGAGGATGCATATCAGTTACTGGGAAAACCCTCCCTTTCTCAGGACTGTTAGTAATGTGATCAGACATACCCCCTTCGGCATTAGAATCACTTTGGAATTCTTCTGAATGGGTGCATTCTGAGTCAGTAATAGCCCTCTCTGGCGTACTAATTCCTACCCCTCCTACCCTAATCTCACCGAGAAATCTCTCAGAGGCGGAACCCTCATCAGAACGAGGCATGATTGTAAGGTGAGGAAAGGAAAAGATTAGAATAAGGAGAGAAATGAAGGTACATACTGATTTTATGAGAAAGGCAGCAAAAATTAGATTGCTCAAGAGAGAAGGAGAGAAAGAGTGCTAGTGAGAAGTTCCTGCAAATGAGAAAAGTGAAAGAAAGAAGAGAGGTTAAGGGGTAATAATGTGGTCTGAAACAACGGATAATTAATAACTATCTTGGATATGTAAAAAAAGTTATGGAAACACGCAACTGCTTTTCTGACTTCTGACAACACGCTGTTTGGGGGGTAGTGGCCCGCCCGATTGTACAGCACGCGCACGCCTTTTGAAATCCTAGCCCTGAGAGTTGATTAGAAAAATATATTCCTTTCCTCGGAGGCAAGAGCAACGAAATACAAGGTTTGTTTCGAGTCTTAAGGGTTCTCTAACTGTCCTATGCATTCGAGACCTCGAAGAACCTTTGTACCGTTCCAGTCCTCCGAGGCCGTGAACCTACTTTCTGGGGGCTCTTGATAGAGGTTGAGCCCAAGAAGGGCATTGGGTTGAAGATGTGGCAATCCAATTAGGATATTAATTAATACCTTAATATAATTACCGCATTTGTAGGTAATTAATGGTGATAATTATGATAGACGTTATTTAGGACACATAGTATAAATACAAGGTACACATTTATTTTTAATTCGTTCTGTCATAATCATATTGGACTCTTGGACTGACTTAGGCATCTGAGAGCTGACCCCTGGAACCCCCGGGGATAGTTTTATTACAGGTTGGTTCAAGAAGAGCTCAAGCCCACAAACTGTCGGTCGTTCGAGACGCATCATATGCCTAGTGAGAGATGAACGATGATTTAATTAAATTCTTTTCTAAATATGTATGAAATATGATAAATGAAGTTGAAAGAGTGATATATTACTTCCAATTTAAGAATACAAATGTTAAAAATGAGCAATCCTTAATGTCGCCATTCAATTGAGCGATATTGAATGCAATGTATGATTACGTAGTCATTTGCACTGGTATTGCAGTGTCATTTGAGAAAATATTCAAAAATATTTACATTCCTTTTTTACCCCTATTTTCCTAGTAATTTCTTGTTGTACAAGTTTAGAGTGGGAGTTTTGTGCAAATCAATTAAGTGCCATGTATGTCATTAAACTTGTCTGAACCACATTTCTCCCACTGCTGCTTGTAGATATAATTGATTAACTTTTGCAGTCAAGCATGTATTTAATTCTCTGATATTGGACCTAGTTTTTTTTTTTACTATTTGGAACTTTGTCTGCACGACGAGAGATGCACGATGTTTTCCCGATTTAATTAAATTCAATTCTATATATGTGCAATTTATGATAAATGAATTTGAAAGAGTAATGTGTTATTTCCATTTTCAAAATATATACGTTGATAATTAGTGATCCGGGATGTCGCCATTCAATTGAGCAATAGTGAATGCAATGTTTGATAACATAGTCATTCGTACTGGTATTGCAGTGTATTTGAGAATATATTTAAAATTATTTACAATCTGTTTGTTTTTCATCTTCCTAGCACTACGATAAAGAAGGCCTATTAGGACACTTATATAGGGATCCTTTTATAAAAAAAAACGTCCTAACAAATGCATATTAGGACGCTTATGAAACTAAACGTCCTAATACAATGTGACACATATTAAAAGTGTCCCAATATATATAATTAGGACATTACAAAGTGATCCAATTTTAAAACTATTGGGACATTTATAAGTGAACTAATAGATGTATGTTAGGACACTTATAAATTAAATGTCCCAATACATATGTAATTAAGACATTAAAAAGTGACCTAATATTAATAGGACTTACAAACACAACCCTATATATTGTCTATAGAGTCGCTTAATATAGCAACCCAGGATCTATAGGGACTCGTTATAACGGGACGTTTTGAAAGCATCATATGAATGAAAGCGTCCCAATAGAGACCTATTGGGACACTTTTTAGCATCCTAATAGGACTTTTGCGTTGTAGTATAGTAATTTATTGTTGTGGTTCAGGGTGTGAGTTTTGTGCAAATCAATTAACTGCCATGAATGTTATTAAATTTGTCCGATTGAACCACATTTTTCCAATGGTTCTTGTCGATTTCTAGATTAAGTTGTGCAGTCGAGCATGCATTTTATTCTCTAATATTGGACCCAATTTTGTTTTTTTGCTCTTTAGCACTTTGTATGCATGGCTAGAGATACATGAAATTTGCATGATCTAACTGAATTGGGTTCTAAATATGAATGAACTACGATAAATGAATTTGAAAAAGTAACATTCGACTTCAAAATTAAGATTATATATGTTTAAAATGCTTTATATTGTAATTACTTACTCTCATTACCTTAATTTTGAAAATAAATTTAAAACAAGCATATTACGTGCATTGCACAGAGGTAATTATACTATTCATATATAAGTTATACAGTCTGCAAATCAATTCAGTACAATGTATGTTATTAAATTTGTCTGAACCACATTTCTTTACTCGTGGCTTGTAGATCAATGGATTAACTTATGTAGTCAAGCATATATTTATTTTTTTGATATTGGACCTATTTTTATTTTTTACTATTTAGCAATTTGTATGCCCAGCAAGAGATGCACGATGTTTGCCCGATTTAATTAAATTCGTTTCTTAACATGTATGAAATACGGTAAATGAAGTTGAAAGAGTGATATATTACTTCCAATTTAAGAATATATATGTTTAAAATGAGCAATCTTGGATGTCGCCATTCAATTGAGCGATAGTGAATTCCATGCTTGATTACGTAGTCATTTGTACTGGTATTGCCGAATCATTTGAGAAAATATTCAAAAACAATTTACATTCCTTTTATTTTCCCATTTTCCTATTAATTTCTTGTTGTAATTTAGAGTGGGAGTTTTGTACAAATCAATTAAGTTCCATGTATGTCATTAAATTTGTCCGGGTCACATTTCTCTCATTGTTGCTTGTAGATATAATTGATTAACTTGTACAGTCGAGCACACATTTATTTCTATGATATTGGACCTAATTTGGTTTTTTACTATTTGGCACATTGTGTGCACGACAAGAGATGCACGATGTTTGCCCAATTAAATTAAATTCATTTCTAAATATGTGGGATTTATTATAAATGAAGTTGAAAGAGTAGTATATTACTTCTAATTTCAGAATTTATATGTTGAAAATTAGCAATCCTGGATGTCGTCATTCGAGCAATAGTGATTGGAATGTTTGATTACATTGTCATTTGTACTGGTATTGCAGTGTCATTTAAGGGTATTTTCAAAATTGTTTACATTCCTTTTGTTTTCACTAGTGGAGAAGGGGTTATTAAAGGCAGCTCTATCAGACCAGAGAAGATACTTTAAAAGTGTCTTCTCTGGTCGTGCCTTTAATCACAATCGATTAAAGGCAGTTCCTAAAACTGCCTTTAAAAACACGGATTAGAACCGCCTTTAAAATAAAAATGGTTATGAACCGCCTTTAAGAGGATGATGGAACCACCTTTAATAGGGTCTGAAATAGGTTCTGTATTGGTTTCCGACAGCTTAACACAGCAAGATCTGGAAAACATAGGAACTAAAATAGATCTAACACAGCCTCCCTCATTACAGGGTCTAAAAATAGATCTAAAAAATAGTCTAAAACATATCTACAAAATTCAATTTGATTATTACAAAACAAACACAAAAGATAGGCAAATAATACTAAAATGCTCCAGCCGTGCAACTCTCCCCGGTGTCGGTCTTCTCCAGCGGTGGTGAGCGGCGGATGGAGCAACGGAGATGGGATGACCAGTAGGATGGAGTCGGAGACCTCAAGCATTGGCGGTGGCGGAGGGCTTGGCTGGAGTGGTGGAGATGGGACGAGCAACAGTGGTATGAGGCAAAGGAGGGTAAGGCGGCGGAGATCGAGGGTGGCATGGGGCGACGGAGGGTAAGGCGGCGGTGGACTAGTGAGAAGGCGGTGGAGGGATGGGCGATTGAGAAGGAAGGCAGAGAAGGAAGGAGAACGATGCTTAGAAGGGAGGAGAACGACGCCAGAAGGAAGGAGAACGACGCTTAGAAGGGAGGAGAACGACGCCAGAAGAAAGGAGAACGACACTGAGAAGGAAGGAGAATGGGTTTGAAAATGAAGGCGAAAAACCTAAGAATAAGCCTAAATAACGAGATCTTGGGGCAGTCCATTAAAGGTGGTTCTATATAAAACCGCCTTTAAAATTATAAAGTGACTTGGGATAGCAGTTCCGAACTCGGAATTGCTTTTGGTCCTTCAAAAAAAATAGTTTGAAAGGTGGAACCGCCTTTAATCAATCACCATTAAAGGTGGTTTCGCCTTTAATAAATTAGAACCGCCGTTAAAATGGTCGAGAGGGGCACTTCTGAACTCGGAACCCCTTCCGGACCTCAATTAAAGGCGATTTTCATAGAACCGCCTTTAATTGGGCGTCTTGAATAGAGCTCTCTCTACTAGTGTTTCGATCTTCCTAGTTAATTCTTATTGTGGTTCAAGATGTGAGTTTTGTGCAAATAAATTAAGTGCCATGAATGTTAATAAATTTGTTCGAACCGCTTTTCTCTTATGGTTCCTATGGATTTATTGATAAAGTTGTGCAATCGAGCATGCATTAGATTCTTTGATATTGGACCTAATTTTTTTTTACTATTTAGCGCTTTATGTGCATGACTAGAGATACACGGCATTTACCCGATTTAATTAAATTTGGAATATGAATGAACTATGATAAATAAAGTTGAAAAAGTAATGTTCACTTCAAAATTAATGTTCGGGCCTTTTGGAAGGATCCCCATTCAATGGAAATCAGGTTCTCTATTTCTTCAGTTTGCTTATGTTTTCTAGTGCAATGTAGGAGAATCGGATCCTTGTGAAGTTATGGTGCTTATGTTTTTACCAGAACTTGCACACACAGTTTGTGCATTGAATTTGCTTACTGTTGGATATGTGTTGCCACTGCCAGTGACGGAACCAGGAGGATATGTTAAGGGTGGCTAAAAAGAGGCAAAATGTTTTTTTGGCTGGAGCTTGGAGATAGGCGGACGGTGGTAGGCGGCACGGCAGACGGTGGTGGATCTGACGTCTGCGTTTTGGCTGGAGCTTGGAGGAAGACAAGAGTTTATTAGGTTTGGGCCGATGGAGTTTTATTAGTTTTTTAAATTTTATTTGGGCCAATTGGCCTCAATTTCTTTTCCTTCAACTTAACAAAACGATGTCGTTTAACTTAAACCAAAACGATGTCGTTTTATTTAGTTAGAAAAGAAAAAAAAATTGGTCATCTTCTTCATTCAGCCTCTGCAAAGGCACAAAGTTGAAGGCGGATCTGGCCGTCGGTGGCTCAAGAGGGGGGGGGGGGGGGGGCGGAATCCGGTGGCTTTAGGCCTAAATTCTGGGCCACCAGATCCTAGGGGTGGCGCTAGCATCCCCTCGCCCCCTTAGATCCGCTGCTGGCCACGGTCTCATTTGACAGCGTTACTATTTCTTCTGTATGCTTATGTATTCTTGTGCATTAATGTAGGAGAATCTGATTCTTTGTGAGGTTAGCAATGCCGCCGCCCCTTCCTGGAGTAGTGAAAGCATTTCATGCTATGCGTGATCTTGGAATTACTGAAGAGGAGGTCAAGGCCGTCTTAAAAAGACTCTTGAGGTTGTATAAATTGAATTGGGACCCTTTTGAGTCTGAGGTAGGCCGTTCAAATGGGTTAATTAAATCAACTCATTATTCAAATTCAATTAATTCATTATTTAATGAGTTTTTATCCAATTAACCCATTTATTAATGGATCATAATGGGTTGGATAATAAATGAGTTGGGTCATTAAATGGATAATCCATTGGGTAACTCATAAGATAACTCATATGACCCAATGAGTTAAAATATATTATCCAATAAGTCATTATCCAATAAGCCATTATGTAACTAACCCAATAAGTTATCATTCAATATTTTCTTCTGATTTGGGTTACAAGTTGTCATTATCCAATGGATCGGGTATTAAATGCTCATTAGTTTTTGAGATTTGGCGGGATGAGAATAATTATGTTAATGGAAAATTTTGATTTCAATGGGTCTCATATTATGTGAATTAAATGGGAACCTAACAAATACCCAATAAATATTCAAAATTACCCAATTAAATGCATGTGTAATATTTATCGTAAGTATTCACTATAATTCAAATATTATACAAATTATAATTCATAAATTATTTGAGTTCAATCTCGTACAATAATAGAGTTCGTACAGTATTCGAGCTCGTAAAGTATTCAAATTCAATCTCGTACAGTATTCGAGTTCGTACAAAATTCCCACTCAATCTCGTACAGTATTCGAGTTCGTACAAAATTCCCATTCAATCTCGTACATTATTCGAGTTCGTACGATATTCGAGTTCAATCCCATACAGTTTTCGAGATCAATCTCGTACAGTATTCGAGTTTGTACAATATTCAAGTTCAATCTCGTACAGTATTCGAGTTTGTACAATATTCGAGTTCAATCTCCTACAGTATTCAAGTTCGTACAGTATTTGAGCTCAATTTCGTACAGTATTCAAGTTCGTACAATATTCGAGCTTGTACAGTATTTAAGCTCGAGCTCGATCCCAACTAATATTGTTCGTTAATTTCGTCGAGTTAAGCCAACATATTATATATATATTTTTTTATTTTATTAAATATAGTATAATATAATGTACGTAAACATTATATTAAATAATATAATAAATGATTATATATCAGGGAAAAATTAATCATTCGTAATCAAACTTGTGAAAATTTAGTTATCTTGTGATATGAAATTATCCACGGGTCACCCATTACCCAACCCAACTCAATCCATCCAAAATTATCCAACGGGTAACCCATTATCCAACCCAACTAAACCCAATAACCACAATCCAATTATATCCATTAACTCAATGGGTCATTATCCAATAAATCTTATCCAAAAAGTATGGATAACGGTTATCTAATTAATGACCCGATCCATTTGACGGGCTTAGTATGAGGAGCCACCAGTTTACTCTTCCCTTCACTATTTACATACTGCACTTCATTGAGTATGATTTGTAATAACTTCTTTCTGTTAAATCTTTTTCCTTCTAATAAAATCTAGACTTGGACAAGTTCATTCTGTATTAGTCCTTTTCTTATCAATAACTGCACATCTTTTCTTTCTTTCTTTTTAGTATTTTCTTGCTTAAATCATTCTTCCGGCTTCAAGCCGTAAGAATAAGAAAAAATATAGAAAAAATGCTTTTATAACCCGTTGAAATAAGTGTTAATATTACCTTTCAATATTTCAAGGTGTCAATATAACTCTATTTAGTTAGTGAAAGTGTCAATACAATCCTATAAGTTTTAAAGATGTGTTGATATAACCCTACAAACATTAGAAATGTGCTGATGTAACTCTACAAACATTAGTAATGTGCTAATATAACCCAATAAGATTGCATAATGTGCTGGTATAACCCTACCTGTTCCAGCGGCGATCCGACGAACTATGAGAGTAAAATTGTCCACCTAAATTCAGAGTTAGCCTAAAGGGTATCTTGGTTAATTTACATAGAGTCAACGCCGAAAAATTGAGGTTAATGCCGGAAATGGGTCTGAGGGTTATATTGGCACTTTCATTAACTAGTTAGGGTTATATTTGTACTAAAAATTATCGTGGGATTATATTGGCACCTACTCAAGTAAATAGGGTTATATTAACACTTATTTCTGAGACAGACTTCTTTGCTGTTCTATTTCTTTGTACACATTCAATGTATCTCCCTTTTTCTGTATTTTTTTGCTTCTGATCGTGTGTTTTCTTTTTAAATTTAAACCAGCAAGAACAAACTTTGGAGAGGGAAGAGCTGCTACAGGATGAAACTGAACCGCCGTTGAAACTGATGCGCTCAAAATTTCAAGAGCAAGTTTGGTATGGTGACAGGGACTAAAATATCACCCCTTGCTGTAATTGATCCAGGTACAACACATCTTCTATATATGCTAATGACCTTTAATTATTTATGATACGCAATTCTTTTCTTGTTTAAGCTTGTGACCTCTGGTTTAGTGGCAAGGGATTACGCTATAGTTTTCTTAGGTTGTCTGTGTTCTTATTATGTGCAGGTGCTATCACTTGTTCTAAGTATTGGATAATGGTCTATTATATATCTTACGTGTTGCTGGTATCACAGCTCTTTTAGAATCTTGGTTGTACATAGAGCTGTCAATTTGGTTGTTTGGGTTGGCTTTGGGTTTGGGTCAAACAGGTTCGGGTTGAATCGAGTCGGGTTGAAATAGGTCAAAATATGTTTGTCGGGTTGGGCCAAAATGGGTTCAGGTTGAAACATGTTGAAATATGTTGGTTGGGTCGGGTCGGGTCGGATAAGATCGAAACAGGTTCGAATTGAAACGGGTCAAAGTCTGTTTGCCGGGTCGGGTTGGGTCAAAACGGGTTCGAGTTGAAACGGGTCGGTCTGTTAGTCGGGTTGGATTGAGTCGAGTCAAAACGTGTTTGGGTTGAAAAATGCTGAAGTCTGTTTGTCGGGTCGGATCGGGTAAATGTCATGACAGGTTCTGACAGGTCTGTAATGTTATTGGGGTCAGGTCTGGTTGGGTTACACTACTAGAAAAATGGTATATAGGCACATATATGTCAGTGCTGGAAGAGCAATACAAGTGTTAGGAACTTCATAGGCACCCACAATCTGACAAATGAACAAAAAAAGTGGTGCCTATTAATAAATCCAATAGCGGTTCACTGAAGAAAATAATGTTTGAATTTAATAATTTCCAGAACCGATTTTGGCTAAATGACATACACCGGTGCTAATACTAGTGCCTATGTTCATAATAGTAATTTTGGCGGATAAAATTGTGGTGGGAAAATAGCTAGCCACAATATAAGTTATAATATACCGGTACAAGGACCGCGTTTAATTTTTTTAAAAATTAAGAAATGCTTTACAAGGTTAGAATCGGTTTTCGGGTTGAGTTTGGGTTCTGTCGCGTCCCAATAACCAGGTCAAAATCGGGTTTTGGGTTGAGCTCAAATCTAGTCGGGTTCAGGTTTTGGCCCAGATTATCAGGTCAGAATCAGGTTTTGGCTTGAGTGCAGTTTAGTTCGTGCTGTACCCATTTTATGCGGTTATATTAGGACTTTTAGGATTCACTTTTGTACACTTTTGTGCTCTAAATATTATATTTTTCCTTGAAGTTCTCTAAGGAGGGTTAAAAGCGACTTTTACGCTTTTCTTACTTTTCTAGAGAATTTTGTGTGACAATGTAATTTTTTTTGAAGACTTTGAAGATTACCTTTGAAGATTACCTTTGAAGATTTGAAGATTTGAAGATTTGAAGACTTGTATTTGAGCTTTTGAAGATTTGAAGAGTTGAAGAAGTCAAGAGAAGAGGAGGATATGAAACAAGAAGAGAAAAGACATCAAGCTGCTGGAAATGGAGTCCGTCGCGAGGTCATCGCGAGCCCGTCGCAACTCGCCACAGACGAATGGCCTGAAATCCTTCTTTCTTTTTGTACTATAAATACTCACCTTATCCTCTCCTCAACACACATTCCCTCTTCTTCCTGCGGTTTTTCTCGGTTCAAACCCGAGTTTTTCTTTCTTTCGTTTCTTAGTTTTTGTAAGTTAATCACGTCTTTTAATTATCTAGCTTAGTTTTATCTTGGGAGCAATGGATTGAAGTTTCCATTTCTATGTAGTAAGAACCATATCTATCTATTTAGTGCTTTTGCTATTGTGCATTTATTGAGCTTTGAATGTGAATTGTTAATTGCATTGATGTTGTTGGAAGCTTGAGTATATGAATTTCTTGTATGATTACTTGTTAGGGTTGGGAGAAAGTAGCTAATTCTCCCCTCTTTTAATGTGGAATCCAAGAGCATGAGTTAGAGCTTCTTAAATGATGTTGGTGTGTTGATAATTGCTGGATGAATGTGATGATGTCGAACTCGTTGTCATGTTTGTTTTAGGTAGCAAATGAGAGAAGTCTATGAATGTCGATCGTTTTTGACTAATCTTGTGTAAATGCATGAATTGGTTAAATGCTTAGACACTGTATAGTGTTTATAAGTGCTGCCAAACTTGTTGGTTCTTCGTGCTCAATGCCATCAATGGGATACTTTTAGTCATGTTTCGGCTAAGGGAGTCATTGGTTAGGTTTGACAAGAGATGTTGAGTTCACTCTTGCAAACTGCTATCTAAGAAGGATGGAAGATTTATCTTCACAACAAGTAGTCGAAGTAGTGAATAGATTGTTTCACTCGTTCTTGAAGCCTTTGTTATTTAACATTCATGTTTTCTTAGTGCTATGTTTCACTTCATTTATGCCATGGGTTGTTTGAGAATAGGAAGTGTTTGTATGACTTAAGTGTTAGGGAGTTAGGAAAGTGACGAATTCCTTAGTTCCTTTGCATGAAAGTCTAAGAACATGAACTTAGAACTTCTTGTGCATAATGTGTTGTGATTCTTGCTAAATAAGTATGTTAATGTGGTAGGTAACAAATTTGATAGGATGAGTGAATGGTTAAATGATTTACATTTGGTTTGGAAGTGGATATCGATCGCCCCCAAGGCTTTATCTTTTGTAGTTTTAACACCCTTTTTCTTAGTTTTGTTTGATGATTTAGCATAGTTGCTTGAATTTTCTAGTTGTCTTTTCTTTTAAATTTCATAACTTAGGACCACAAAACAACCAAACCCCCATCCATTTACTTGATTTTATATGTGTATATATATCTTCTCCTAGCCTAATAGCAAACATTTGTGTCTAAACGCTTAAGAAAATCCCCCTTCTTTGTGGACGACCCCGACTTGCCGCTATCTACTTAGTTGTAGATAGTAAGAATTTAGGGCTTATAAATATTAACTTTGAGAGGCACGACAATGGCCTCCCAAATTTTGGCGCCGCTGCCGGGGAAGAGGCATTTATTTTTAAGGGTTTAGGTGTATTTGGTTGAATATCAGCTAGTTGATTTTATTTTCCACTCCTCGGTGATTGTTTTTGTTTGGAGTAGGTATTGCTTGAGCTCTTGGTAAATTTTTATCGAGAATCCTTGCAATATGATTTCTGACTTTAGAAAATTTTTAAAAATAAAAAATAAAATATTGGAGCCTCTCACCTTGAGAGAACTCATGATGAGAAGAGATGCTCAACAAGCAAGGTTTTGTAAGATGTGTCATCCCGACAATCCTACCGAGTCTTGCTATTTTTTATGGGAAGAGCACTATGAAACGGAAAGAACCATTGGTTTCCAAAACCAAGGGTATTATGAAGAATGCTACCAAGAGGTAGGAGATGTTGGTTTTCAAGGGCAAGAAGCTCAAGAATGATATCCATACCACAATCCTTACAATCCAGAATGGAGTGGTAATCCTGATTGGTGGTATGAGAATGAGCCTGAAAACCAACAATACGAGCAAAATAGTTGGTCATCACCACCCTATGCCATACCCCAAAACTAAGCCCCACAAGGAAGTTCAAGTTTGACACGTGAGGAAGTCATGAATACAATAGCAAACTTGAACAACTTTACTAGTGAAGAACCGGACACCCGGCTCTCCTATAGTGTTGAGGCTATTGAGGGGAATGCGATGAGTACATTAGAAGTGTTGGCCCGAATGGAAGCTCGTGATTCCGAAAATACACCATCCCAAATCAAACTCGAGGATTCGGTGAGTGAGGTCACCATGGGAAATGATCTTGAGTTCGAAGGGAATGAGAAGTTGGTTGTTGAGAATGATAAAAAGGAGGAAGAGGTAATTGTGCTACATTCATTAGCATCGTCACCCCTACCCCTACCTATTGAGCCAATTCCACCATTTTCCGAAGTTTTGAGGGAGATAAGAGAGGAGCCAAAAGACAATCTCAATCCTTCTAACCACCCAACTCCCTTTCAACCATCTCCACCTCAACAAAAATTTCCTCTTGAAAGTTTTGTACCCCCACCTCTCTACTTTTGAATACTCATGGTGAAGGGGTTCAAGCGTTCACCATATGGATAACATTAGGGTCGGCTGACGACCTTAAATATACAGAGCTTTGTCGTGCCGGCGATGTAAATAAACTCGGCCTTTTATTTTGGTTTTTGTTGTTTAGTTTTTTTTTGGTTATTTTGTCTTGTTCTTTTTCGGTCTATTTTTCTGTGATTTTGTAGCAAAGTGAAGTGCATTGCATTGGAGGATCAATGAGAAAGGGAAGAAAGCTTTGAATGTTGGTAAGAAAAGATTGAATTATTTCTAAGTGCTGGGAAGTCTTGTAATCGTGAGTCACGACGACCTCAGAACGACCTCGCGATGACCTCACGATGACCTCACAACAGACCATCACAAGTCGCGATGTGATCAGAAGTTTTATTCTAAAAATTCAGCTCTCACCCACCACTTTTCGCGAGTCGTGATAAGGCATCGCGAGTCGTGATGAGGCATTGCTAGTCGCAACCAATGGGTCCTCAAAACAGCATCCCCTAGATATCTCGAGTCGAGCCGAACCCAAAAAGTCACCAGTCCCCAAGGTTGCAGGCCCTCGAATCGAGCTAAAACCTTTGATACATTATTCCCTCAAGACCTAGGGTCCTAGAGGCCAAAAGTTCTCAAGACCTCGAGTCCTCGAGGCCGTAAGACCAGCCCTTCAAAAAGTAAGGAGTCTCGAAACCATCATCCCTCTAGATCAGTCCTTTGAGACTAGTCAGCCCTCGAGACCTCAGGTTCTCAAGACCAACTCTTGAGATGTCATTCCCTCGAGACCTAGAGGCAGTAAGCCCGAGGCAGCAAGCCCTCAACTTGAGTAGAACTTGATAGTCCATCACCCACTCGAGGCAAGTTCTCGAGACCAGTCCTCGAGACATCATCCCCTCGAGGCCACAAAGTCCTTGGCTTGAGTTGAACTTGAAAAATCCATGAGTCCTTGAGACCATCATCCCCCGAGACTAGTCCCTCGAGACCAGTGAGCCCTCGAGACCTTAGGTCCTCGAGGCCGTAAGCCCTTGGCTCAAGCCAAACCTAAATGACTATCATCCCTCAAGACCATCATTCCTCGGGTCGAGCTAAATCCCTCAAAACCTCGAGTCCTTGAGGCTGCGAGCCCTCGATTTGAGCTGAGCCCAAACGTGCATCATACCCTCGAGACCTCGTGTTCTCAAGGTTGCAATCCCTCGACTCGAGCTGAAGTCCTCGAGACCTTGGGTCCTCGAGGGTGCAATCCCTCGACTTGGGTTGAAGCCTTGGGGACTTCAGGTCTTGCGAGATCTCTAGTGCTTGAGACCAAAAGCCCTGGACTCGAGACGATGCATCGCGAGTAACGACCAGTGCAGTCGCGAGTCGCGATGAGAAATCCAACTTTTCAATTGAGCTTAAACACTGCATAATCCTTGCTTTTCTCCAAATACTCCCAAGAACCACCACATATCCACTCATTCCTCAACCATCTCACATATATTGACATAAGAAAATTCTTGCATCTTTCTAGTATCTTTGTTGATTATAGTATGCTTACTACATCATTGAGTCTTTAATCGCTATATTTTCTAATGATGCTTGGATATGTGTCAATATATGTTAGATATTTTCATTGGACAATCTTATAGTGATGATTTCATGATGGATTGGTTGATCTTTAATAATACTATGGTTATTAATTCTTGATGCTAAACCTAGTATTACAAATCCTTATGAACTTGTGCGTTTGATGTTATTCTTTGTGGTGTTAGTCTTGGTCAAACGGCGCCAAGGAGACAACATTTTGCTTGAGGGGTGAGTTCTTCTACGACACTTTTGCTCCCCCTTCCAGCTCCGAAACCAACTTTGGGACCGATTCTATACAATTACACTGGATTGCGCCATGTCACCGACAACTATGCAGAGAAACGAGTGTCACTCTACCTCTTACCTTGAGTTTTATTATTCTTTCCTTACATGTTTACATTGAGGGCAATGTAATGTTTTAAGTGTGGGTCACATGCATACTAGCTTAATTTGGAATGATTTTTGCTAATTTTGATTGGATTAACATGAGAAAAAGAAAGAAAATTTGAAAATTTGAAAAAAATAGAAAGAAAAGAAAACCCGCTAAGTTGAAATCTCGAGAGGGCAACTTAGGCAACATTGGGGGCCCGGATATGTCGAAAACATGAAAGGGAAACCTAGGCAAAAATGAGAGGCCAAAATATGCGAAAAAATGTGAGATGTGAGCAAAAGAAACATGATGCGTGGCTAGGACGAAAACTCGAAAGGGCTCCTAGGAAAAATGAGAGAAAGAGAGAAAAAATAAAAAACGCTATAATTTCACTCATTTGCCATCGTTGGAGTCTTAATGTTGCATTTGTCATATGGATGGATCGGGTAGCTCAACATCTTTAGACATCTTGGGATCAGGTAACTTAGTGGGTTGAAAAACTAAATATGGGTATGAAATTCTTGATTATTTTATACTTCGTTTTGGTTGATATATTGGCATTGGGTGAAGTATGTGTTTAAACCCCCTCTATGATTTTGACTTCATTTTGTGTCACTGGATTTTGGTTGATATATTGGTATGAAGTGAAGTATGTGCTTGAACATTTCTTATGGTTTTAACTTCATTTTATATCATTGGACTTTGGGATTATCAATTCGGGACTTTGAAACGTTTTTATGGGTAGTGAATTGATAAGTGGTAGGTTTGGTTAGATTTAGGAATTGGGGTTGTGTGTGTGAAACATTCTCATTTGAGCTTTGATTTTGGGATTTATGATATTGAGAGTTTTTGTGAGGTGTTGATTGGGGGAATATTAGTAAGGAAGTGGACATATGAATTCTCTCATGTGCTTAAATATTTTCTTACTCGAGGGCGTGTAAGGTTTAAGTGCGGGGACGTTTGATGTGCCTATTTTATACGGTTATATTAGGACTTTTAGAATTCGCTTTTGTACACTTTTGTGCTCTAAATGTGACATTTTTCCTTGAAGTTCTCTAAGGAGGGTTAAAAGCGACTTTTACGCTTTTATTACTTTTCTAGAGAATTTTGTGTGACAAGGCAATTTTTTTGAAGACTTTGAAGAATACCTTTGATGATTTGAAGATCTAAATATTTGAAGACTTGTATTTGAGCTTTTGAAGATTTGAAGAGTTGAAGAAGTGAAGAGAAGAGGAGGATATGAAACAAGAAGAGAAAAGACATCAAGCTGCTGGCAATGGAGTCCGTCGTGAGGTCATCGCGAGCCCGTCGCAACTCGCCACAGACGAATGCCCTGAAATCCTTCTTGCTTTTTGTACTATAAATAATCACCTTATTCTCTCCTCAACACACATTCCCTCTTTTCTTGGTTCAAACCCGAGTTTTTCTTTCTTTCGTTTCTTAGTTTTTGTAGGTTAATCATGTCTTTTAATTATCTAGCTTAGTTTTATCTTGGGAGCAATGAATTGAAGTTTCCATTTCTATGTGGTAAGAACCATATATATCTATTTAGTGCTTTTGCTATTGTACATTTATTGAGCTTTGAATGTGAATTTTTAATTGCATTGATGCTGTTGGAAGCTTGAGTATAGGAATTTCTTGTATGATTACTTGTTAGGGTTGGGAGAAAGTAGCTAATTTTCACCTCTTTTAATGTGGAATCCAAGAGCATGAGTTAGAGCTTCTTAAATGATGTTGGTGTGTTGATAATTACTAGATTAATGTGATAATGTCGAACTCGCTGTCATGTTTGTTTTAGGTAGCAAATGAGAGAAGTCTATGAATGTCGATCATTCTTGACTAATCTTGTGTAAATGCATGAATTGGTTAAATGCTCAGACACGGTATAGTGTTTATAAGTGCTGCCAAGCTTGTTGGTTCTTTGTGCTCAATGCCATCAATGGGATATTTTTAGTCGTGTTTCGGCTAAGTGAGTCATTGGTGAGGTTTGACAAGAGATGTCGGATTCACTCTTTCAAACTACTATCTAAGAAGGATGAAAGATTTATCTTCACAACAAGTAGTCGAAGTAGTGAATAGATTGTTTCACTTGTTCTTGAAGCCTTTGTTATTTAGCATTCACGTGTTCTTAGTGCTATGTTTCACTTCATTTAGGCCATTGGTTGTTTGAGAATAGGAAGTGTTTGTATGACTTAAGTGTTAGGGAGTTAGGAAAGTGAACCTTAGTTCCTTTGCATGAAAGTCTAAGAACATGAACTTAGAACTTCTTGTGCATAATGTCTTTTGATTTTTGCTAGATAAGTATGTTAATGTGGCAGGTAACAAATTTGATAGGGTGAGTGAATGGTTCAATGATCTACATTAGGGTTGGAAGTGGATATCGATCACCCCCAAGGCTTTATCTTTTGTAGTTTTAACACCATTTTTCTTAGTTTTGTTTGATGATTTAGCATAGTTGCTTGACTTTGCTAGTTGTCTTGTCTTTTAACTTTCATAACTTAGGACAACCAAACAACCAAACCCCCATCCATTTACTTGCTTTTATATGTGTATATATCTACTGCTAGCCTAATAGCAACCTTTTGTGTCTAAACGCTTGAGAAAATCCCCCTTCTTGGTGGACGACCCCGACTTGCCACTATTTACTTTGTTGTAGATATTAAGCATTTAGGGCTTATAAATATTAACTTTGAGAGGCACGGCAATGGCCTCCTAGTTTTGTTTGGGTTCAGATCAATATTTTACGGGTCACGATTGAGTTCGGGTTGGGTTTGGTTTGGGTCGGGTTTGGATTCAAGTCAATATTTTACGGGTCAGGATTAGGTTTGGGTTAAGTTCGGTTTGGGTTGGGTTTAGGTTTGAGTCAATATTTTGCAAGTCAGAATTGGGTTTGGGTTGAGTTCGGTCAAGTTGGTTTGGGTCGGGTTAAACATTTGGGTCAGAGATTGACAAGTCTAATTGTAGAGCATTTTTACAATTGCATGTCTTCATACTTTAGAATCTGGCGCGTGTTTGCCATGCGCCCTTTACCTTCTGTCCTTGTGCATTGCGAAAGCTATATTGGTCCAATGTGATTTTGTCTTTGGTTGCGCCTTGCTCCAGCGCATATTACCTTGGCGTTTCATTTTATTTTTATCCATGCATCACTTTGATTCAAGCTCCGCCTACCACCGTCCTTCTAATCAATGGATCATGGATTCCAGCACAACGACTCATATGACTTCTTAGAATTATCATCTTGACAGGGTACTTCCCTACTGTGGTTCGAATATTGTTTTCGTGGGCAATGGTGCTTCACTTTCAATTTCTCATACTGGTCATTGTGATATTTTGGTTATATCGTTACATGATGTGCTTGTGGTTCCTCAAATTACAAATAGTTTAGTTTCTATAAGTAAATTCACTCGAGATTTACTTACTAATATTTTATTTGATGCTGATTTGTTGATCATTCAGCATAAACACACTGGAAAAGTCGTTGGTATTTGCTGTCATATAGCGGGCCTTTATTATCTTGAGAGTGGTAACTTTAGTTTCTTCACTGAACTTTGTTTTGGGAAAATCCGTGCTTCATTTGAAAAATGGCATTCTCGGATAGGTCATGTGTCTTGTGACACTCTCAAATTGTTGAATAAGCATGGACATTTTTTTTGTTACCTCTATATTATTTTCATCAGTCAGTTGCTCCTCATGTACGATGGGTAAAAGCCATCATTTTCCCTTTACCACTAGTGATCGTCGTTTGGCTTCTTTACTGGACAAAGTTCATTTGTGATTTATGGGAAATTGCACCAGTTTCAGGAGTGACTGGTTATTCTTATTATGTTATCTCCATTGATGACTTTTCCCATTTTATGTGGTTCTATCCCCTACGTCACAAGTTTGACTTCTTTGATGTCTTTATGATGTTCCAGAAGTTTGTGGAGACCTAATTTTCCACTAAACTTAAAAGTTTTCAATCTGATGGAGGAACAGAGTTTACTGATCATTACCTTTGTGATAATTTTATCTCTTGTGGCATTCAACATCAGATGTCAAGCCCTTATACACCTGCTCAGAATGGGCGAGCTGAGTGTAAACACCATCATATTACAAAGACAGGGTTGGCTATGTCATATCACTCGTCCGGTCCAAAGTACTATTGGCTGGATACTTTCTCCTTAGTTGTCTATAATTTAAACCACCTGCTTAGTTCAGTTCTTGGTGATAAATATCTGTTGAGATGGTTTATAGCATTATTCTTTATTATTCCCTTTTCCATCCATATGATTGTAATGTGTATCCATGTTTGCGTGACATTGCATCTGATAAGTTTACACCCCGATCCTTTCCATGTGTTTTCATTGGCTATAGCGCTTAGCACAAAAGGGTTCAAATGCATTGATCGTTCTTCTGGGTGCATCTATATCTCTCGCCATGTTCAATTTGACGAGCATTCTTTTCCTTACACTTCATCTTCTCAGGATATCGCCCACCCACTGATTTGGAAATTTCTTCCTTCATTGAGCCCACAACTACTTCAAATTTTCCGCTAGCCTCCAATGCCACTAATGTCTCCTCTCCTTGTGGTGCCATCACAGTTGCCATGTGATTTATGTCCCTCACATGTGGATCAGCCTACTCTTAAGCTCTCACAGTTGCCATCTCTTTCTCCTCAGGGTTTCCCTGACTCTTTGGCCCAGTCATCGCCCTCACTATCAGCATTGCCTTCACCTTCTTCTCCTTGTCCATCTCATCATATGACGACCCATTCTTGGAAAGGCATTTTCCAGCCGAACCAATATCCTGGTTTTGAGGTTCACAATATTCTTGTAGCACTTCTTTGAAAGACTCAGCCTAAGGGTTATCGCTCTTCCCTTAAGAATGCTAAATGGGTTTCCACTATGGATAAGGAGATGCGAGCTCTCTGTAACCAACATACTTGGGATCTTGTTCTGCGCCCATCTGGTGTCAACATGGTTGTTCTAAATGGGTCTATCACTTCAAGTATTGATCTGATGATAATATTGATTTTTACAAGGCACGTTTTGTTGCTTGGGGATTTTCTCATCTACCCAAATTTAACTTCACTCACAGTTTTAGCCTTATGATAAAGGCTTTGACTGTCCGTATTATTCTCTCTTTGTATACTTTGCACAATTGGACACTTCATCAGCTTGATGTCAAGAATGCTTTCTTAAATGGTGTTTTGGATGATCCCGTGTATATGGAACAACCTGTAGGTTATATAGATCCACTTTGCCCTTCTCATGTTTGCCAATTTGGGAAGGCCATTTATGGTCTCAATAATGGGCCTCGTGCTTTGTATCAGCGCTTTAGCACCTTTCTACTCTAGTTAGGCTTTACATGCAGTGCAACACATACCTCTATTTTTATTTATTCATGATGTTCTCAGATGATATATCTACTTATCTATGTCGATGACATTATTTTGACTGGCAATGATCCTTCTCTCATCAGTCGTTTATCTCTCATGCTCATCAGGAGTTCTCTATCACGAATCTTGGTTCTTTGCACTACTTTCATGGATTAGAGATTTCTCGGTCAGGTACCGATCTTTTCTGGGGAAAACCAAGTTTACCACGGACACTCTTCAACGGGCTTGTATGATAAATGTTGCTCCTGTCTCTACTCTCTTTATTCCTGGTAGGCAGTTACACAACAGTTTTAGTACCGAGTTCTCCAATCCCACTTCTTACAGGTCACTCGTTGGGGCACTCCAGTACCTCACCATCACACGACCAAATATCTCTTATGCGGTTACCACAGTCAGCCAATTTTTGTAGAATCTGCATGATGATCATTTCCAGGCAGTGATCTTTTTCATTGTGCTTGCGTTAACCATTGCATTTGGCATAACAATTAGCTAATTTTATAAGGTGGATTGCTAGTATTAGTTGAGTTTACGTGACAAGGGGTTTAGACGGCCATATTTGGTTTTCTTGTCTAAATTCTGCATTTTGTAGACTTAATTGGTATCAATGGACATATTGCATCCATAGGCTCCTTGATCTTCCTTATGATCATCTTTAGTAGGTTTCCCATTGGTAATTTTCTTTATCATTCTAAGTGAAGGTCATTGGTAAGGGCGGTAGAAGATATTGAAAGTCGTTTGCAAGACCGGTAGAAGAGATGAATGCCATTCACACTAGAATGGTACTAGATAAAGGCCACAAGAATCAATTCATGGTAGAAGGAGATTGAATCCAAAGATAGGTGGCAACAGAGTTCAAAGTAGCCAATGTAGAAATGGTGAATCGTGGTACAATGAGTTGTACTTAATTATGAGAACTATCCGAGAATAAATATCCATAAATAATGGTTCCATAGGATTCTTCTTCTCGAGCACTACAAAATCAACTACAAAAACTCTCAAATTGGACTAATGATTCACCCGTAGCGAAGGAAACAAGTATAGCTGGTCGAGGCACAAATGGTTTGGCGTGGACCATTCATGGTTGGCACCAATGGCCCGCACCAAAGGGGCAGCCCCATACCAAGAAGACTAGCATGAGGCTATGGTATGACCCACGCCAGACACCACGAGCCTCTAATACGAGACTATGTCCCACTATATGACGTCTTGTTTTTGACATCCCACGCCATTCCAACTCTAAAATACTAAGACCAGCCGACAGGATGTGGAAAATCTCATGGCCCGGGGCAAAGTTTCTAGGTGATAAACCCTACAAGACCACGACCCGCGTCATCGGCCATGGGTGCGGATCAGAAGAATCATTTTCAGCACCCAGTTGGCTCCCCGTGCCAGACGACGCGACTCGTGCTAGAGGGATGATGCGGCTCGTGCTTTAGGGATGATGCAACCCACAAAAGACTCCACACCATGCGTCACTTGAAGGTCTGTGCCACGTATCAGACTGGGTGCCCCACGCCACTTGAATAGGCACGACCCGCGCTAGACCTCGCGCGCTACCCCAAGGACACGCCACAAGCCCCACTATCCGTGACGGAGGATGGGCTAGGGTATACCCTAATCTGGCCCATTTTGGGCCTAATCTCCTACTACTGTAAATATAGCCTTAGTCTACTAAGTTAAGGAGGTTGGATCATTTTTGTAATTAGGAGAGCAACTTTAGAGAGAGAATAACTCTCTCTCTCTCTCTCTTCCTCTCCTTTACTTTATTTTTCTTTGATCCTAGGATGTGGAATTCAAATCTTTATTTGAATTCCATATCCATGGACTAGTTTAAATAGCTTGGGGATAAATTGTAGGAGCATGGTTTGATTTACTTGTTTTGTTAGACTGTATAGTTCATCCTCATATTTCTGTTTGTGATATTATTGTGATTATTCTCGATTATTTGAATTGCATTAATAGTACACCACATATAAGCACACACTTTGGGCTATATTCATGTATGGTGAAAATATTGATGCCCCTTGGGAAGACAAACCTAGATGTTAGAATGGGTAAGGAAGTACGCGTCCGCGTGGGTGTGTGCATGGGGGATTCGATTTTACTCTGACTTATTTGCTATCCCACTAGTCTTAGCTGACTTCATAAAGTTGTTTGAGAGGTTTCAGGTAGAGATAGTGAATAGTAGCAAGCTAGGGTGTGAGAGGTCTTAGATCATAGATAAGGTGCCAACGACCCTTTGGCCTAATTGATAGGACCATTGGGAAGTAGCGCATTCGTGGTGGAATCTCTGGACATAATTGTACGGGGGAGAAACAGACCTACAACAATGGTCGGACCATGTTGTACTCCCCTAATTATGATGGCGGTGTTGATGAAGGGTTGTGAGTGCACCCGCCATGACAGGGATGGGGAAGTGTATGCCATTGGCCACACCACGTGTTATGAACATTCGATTAGGTTTGCCTAACTTTTTATATGAATGAATCGAGGATCAAACATTAGATTAACCATGTTTCTCAATGAAAAACCCAAGGTTTACCGCTAACTACCCTATAAGTAGCGTAGCAGTGAGAACGGGTGCTGAACTGTAAATTTCTATCTTTTGATCTTCCCACGGGAAAGCCTCTACTTGGGTAAATTAGGGCATAACGTGTTAGTAGAATAGTTAGTATCGCTTTTGTCTTATTCTTTCTTTGTTTGCATGATGATTGTAAAAGAAAATTTTGTCAAATAGAAATACTTCCCGACATTGATCTATCTTGTGATGCTATTATTGTTGAGCATGTCCATTCTAATTTGAACGATGATATTTCACCTCAGAATCTTGTGACTAAAATGCAGCGGGGAAAGAAGCGGGCTGAGGAATTAAAAACTCCTAAGTCCCTTCCAACTCCCAAACTCAACAACAATATATCCACGCTTGAGAAGAATGGGTTTATGTGGTTCATAGCTCCAAAAGTAAAAGGTAAACCTAGAATCATGTGGCAACCCACCTATCGTGAAGTGGTCACTGGTGGTGTCAAGGATGGTGATTCTAGTGACCCACCAAGCCACTCTATTTAGTTTCTAATGATTGAGGGAAAAATAAGTCGTGAAGACGGAAATAAAGAAATATTTTTATTTCAAGTAGGAGGTTTCTTTAAATATTTTTAGGAGGAGTTCTATTTTGGGTGGAAGTTTTTAGGAGATTTTAGTCATCTATCATTTGCGTGGAACAATATTACTCAGGTTTTAATGTCTTTGGATGCAGATTCAAAAGAAAAGTCATCGGAGAAAGCTGGCTGATGGTCCGCGCCCAAGGGCTTGGCGCGAGGCTATGCTTCATGCCCAGGTGTTTGGCACAAGGCTATCTTTGCTCCAAGGCCAGCCAACATGAAGCTGACATGGCCACCACGTACACATAGAGGACGAACTTGGCACGAGCTGGCACAAAGCTAGCTTGTGGATGGTGCGTACTGACGCAAGTACTGGCATGAACCAGGTGTAGGCACGGATCTAACCTAGGGATCCATGACGCATACTTTCCTAAGTCATTCCTAATCCATTCTATTCCCTATTTTACCCTCGTACCTATAATTTCCTATCCCACACCAGCCTTCAGCCGATCCGCCTCACTCTTCTACTCTCTGTAGGATTATTTGAGTTTCTTTATCAGCTACGATGGTAATGAGTTTGACTTAGGATTGCAAGTGTCCTGTCTGCGATGCAAGGTAAGCGTCTGTCATTTGTGTTAGTATTCAATTATTACACTATCACAGGAACCCCCCTTTAGCACTAATTTTTTTTTCTAGCAGCGGTTGTTTTGTAAAAAGGAACCCGGTGCCTAAGTAATCGATGAAACGGTTTAACCGGTTGGAAAAACACCGGTGCTAAATCCTTACTTTTAGCACCTATTTATTTAGCACTGATTTTTAAAACCCAGTGCTAATATGTATTGTGATAGCAAACCAATTCTAATTTTAGCACCAGTTCTTTTTAGCATCGGTTTTTTTGTTAGCACTATTTTTTAACCGGTGCTAAAATATTTACAATGACTAAAAAAAATCCCTTTAACTATCCCAAACATAAATGTTTATGGGACTAAAAATAAATTTTTCTTGAACTAACAATTGAATCATGTGGCTTATGCACATCAAATCTCAAGGCTAAGCCACATACCTAATATTGAATCTATGATCCTTAAAAATGCTCAGATGTACCGTTCCATATGCATCTACAAGACCATACAACTACAAACTTCAATTTAGTTTGCAAAAATGGTAGGGGGAAAAGGTAAATGTAACTAAGTTAGTAAATCTTACCTTGGAAGGCTTATTGTATGTTCAGAAGTTAATGCCTCTAACATACTTAAGATAAATTGGAAATCCTATGTATATTCAAACAGACAAAGAAATCAAACATTGATGTGTCCATTTTATGTGCATAATTTAGTACTTTTTAGGATCACTTTTGTGCTCTTTATTATCAAGAGCTTGTGTTTTCCCTTGAAATTCTCTTAGGAGGGGTAAGAGCAACTCTACGCTCTTTTACCTCTTCTAAGTGAATTTTGCGTGACAAAGGAAGAACATGGAGGCTTGAAGGCCGGAGGCCATTAAAGATCACCTTTTCAAGACTTTGAAGACTTGCTTCAAAGACTTGAAGCCTTAAAAACTGGAGGTCGTTGAAGATAATCTTTTGAAGACTTGCTTAAAATATTTGAAGACTTTAAAAGTGAGAGGAATTATTGTGCAGATGAGTGCTTGCCACAAGAATAAGAAAAGAAGACAAGGTTAAGTTCTAGCGCCCATCGTGAGTCGCGATGCACGGGTGGCTAGAACCTAACCTTATCCTTTTTGTACTATAAATAGCATTCTCTTTCCTCTCATTCACAATCTCTTCTTCCTGCAATTTTGGTATTATTCTAACCCTAGTTTTCCATCATTTTCATCTTTGATTTCTCTTATATTATTTTTGTTTTGTTATCATTAATTATTATGAACTATAGTAGCTAAATCTAGTTCTTGGGAGCAATTGATTGAAGCTTTCAAACTTATGTAGTAAGATTCTATATTTTCTTATTTATGAACATTTATTGGAGAGCATTTATTATGCCATTAATGTTGTGTTTTACATCATTAATACCATGGGTTGTTCGAGTATATGAAATGTTTGTATGATTGAAGTGTTAGGGTGTTAGGAAAGTTGCAAATTTCTTAGCTCATTTGACATGAAATCCAAAAGCATGGATTTACAACTTCTTGTGTATAATGTGTTGTAATTATTGCTAGATGAGTATGTTAATGTGGACTATTCTCATATTTATCCCATAGATGCAAAGAAAGGTTGAACCTTGAATGTGGTTTGTTCTAGGTTTAACCTAATAAATGTTTTGTTTGGTTAAATAACTATGTCTTTGGTAGAAGGCTTGTTGTTATCAAACCTATGGTCCTTAGGGTGAAATGCCATTGATGAAATACCTCTATGGTGTTGTTTGCCTGGGGTGATAATCAATGAGGTTTGCAAATGGTCGTTGCTTGTCTTTGCAAACTACTATTAAGAAGGAATGAATGTTGATCTTTGAATGAGAAGTGATAGCATTCCCCATAGACAATAAATGTAATTGAATGAGTGAATGAATCAATGAGCTATAGGAAGTTTACCTCCGAACAAAGGACACCAATTTTTACGATCTAGTGCGATTTAACTGTTCACTGTGTGTGATTAACGTGCGAAACACACACCAAATGCTTTTCTTCCTCTTTTTCTTCCTTCTTCTCTGATAACGGTCTCTTTCACTGTACTGGCCGCCAATCATGGCGTTGCCAACGCCAAACCCAATTTCTGATACTCCCCATCCCAATAACAAAAGCTTTCTTCAAGCCCTTAATACGAAACCTTCCCCGCTCCTAGCCTCTCTACCCGATGCGCCCAATTTGCATCCCATCACAGAATACAAGGGCAAGATTTCCTATATCCTCCCTCCGGAGGAAGGTGATCTTCTAGCATTCCATTACCAGAACGCCCTGGTTGGGAAGTTCAACAGAGGGAAACCATCTATGGAGACTTTACAATCTACTTTCAAATCAATCGGTTTTAAATCTAAATTTCAATTAGGCTCTATTGATTATCGCCATGTTCTAATTCGATTTCAGGATAGCGAGGATTACCAGAGATGCTGGATGAAGGGACAATGGATGATTCAAGGCTCGACCATGAAGGTACAGAAGTGGTCCCCGGATTTCTCTCCAGTTGCGGAATCCTCCATTGTTCCAGGCTGGGTAACAATTCATAAACTACCTATACACTTTTACAATACCTCGGCAATTATTGCTATAAGTAGCCAGATAGGTAGATATCTCAAAATGGATGCAGCTACAAATGCCCTGACTAGACCCTCTGCCATTAAAGTATGTGTAGAGGTTGACCTATTGTCTCAGCTCCCTCCTACTATTGTGGTAGGAATAGGCAACAAAGTATCAGACTACCCTATAGAATATGAGGAATTGCCTTCATACTGTACTCATTGTAGGATAATTGGTCATAGCCAGGCAAAGAGTCACTTTCTGCATCCAGAATTAAAAAAAAGATGACTAACATATCTGAAATTAAAGAGAACAAGGAAAGTAAAGTCCCATTCCATGTTGATACACAGAAAGTTTTGGTATTTCCCCTAAAGTAACAATGGATGTAGAAGGATCATCAACTCTATCTGTTTCTCAAAAAGAACTTAATTTTCAATCACAAAAAAAGATTTCAGGTTTCCAGGAAGATAATAAGCCTACCTCTTTCAGTGTTAATCATACGAAAAGAAAAGTTCCTTTTTACTCTTTGGATGACATTTCTAAACCAATCACTACCTTTTTCTGGAGAAAAAAGAATCCACAGGCTGAACTTTCTACTATTCAGGAAGAATTAAGTATAAATAATCCAGTCATAATATCAAATACTTTCCAAACCTTAGATGCCTTACAGGATGATGATCAGGAAGGTGAAGTAGTCGAGATTTTCCACGAGTCTCTGGAATCACAGGAAACCTTTGTGCACCATACAACTGCAGACAAGATAGCAACATCAGCAGTAACACTGTCTACCCCTGAAGACGAGCAGGTAGGTCAATCAGAGCAAGTTCTCACCTTAGCAAACAAATATCCAATCATCCCCGAATACTTTCATGAAGGAGAAAAGGTAGGTGATAATACCTTAACAGAACAGAGCACAAATGAAGAGCAAAACACTCAGGCAAAGGTAAGTAAACTTGAACTGATATCTACTCTAGATAATATGGAGAAAAGTGAGGGCAACATTGGTAAAAATAGTAAGGCCTCAGTTACGAAACTTAGGAAACTAAGATCTTCACAAAAAGAAACCCCTATAGGTTTTTAATGATAAAATACACCATTATAGGGAATATATTAGTCTGGAATGTTAGAGGATATGGAACTTCATTGGATAGATTAAAGGCCCTCAAATCTAAACATAAGATTGACATTTTATGTTTAATTGAACCATGGCATGATAAACAGAATTTAAACACTTTGATGCATGAACTAGGTTACAAATTTGCCCTCCCTGCCCAAAATGCAAAAATTTGGATCTTATGGAACCATGTTTTTAGTATAGTTAGTTTAAGAGAATCAGACAAATTTTTACAAGCCAGAATCTCTAAAAATGCCACATCTGTTAGTTGGAACTGTTTTTTCATTTATGCTAGTGTCAGTAGACAAACGAGGGAAACTTTATGGAATGATTTACAAACTACTACCCCCGAACCCTCCATATAAATTGGAGATTTCAATACTGTTGCTTCTGTTACTAAATATAAAGGAAGGAAATCAATGCCCAAAAAAGCATAAAACAGTTTAATGACTTCATAAATAACATGGACTTGCATGAAATCCCTACAGTAGGAAATTCTTACACTTGGAGTAATAATAGATGCCGAAATAAATGTAAGGACTTAATGTTTCAAAGATTAGACAGGGGCAATGGCAATTTAGACTGGTTGTAACTATTTCCCAACAGCTCCATACAAGTCCTAAATAGAATGACTTCGGACCATTCTCCTTTATTTCTATCTATTCAATCTGCTGAAGAACAGGTACCAAGGCCTTTTAGATATCAAGATATGTGGTCAAATAGACAGGATTTTCAGGCTTTAGTAGTATCAAATTGGAATTTAATATCCCCCTTAAGAGGGATGCATAGGCTAGTGTACAAACAAAAGAGGCTCAAGATTGACATTAAAGAATGGAACAAAACCAACTTTGGCAATGTTAATCAAAATCTTTTACAATCTGAGACCAAAGTCAATGAACTGGAAATAAAATTCCAGCAATCTCAAGATGAATCAGTCCTAGCTGAACTTATTAGGTCTAAAGCCTTGCTTCTGAGATCTCAGAAAGAAAAAAATATTTTTTTGAAGCAAAAGGCTAGGTTAAATTGGATTAAGCATGGGGATGCAAACACTAGTTACTTTCACCACACCATTAGGGAAAAGAGAGCTAGATCAAGAATTAGCAAAATTAAAGATGGTAGTGGAAACTGGATATCAGAACCTCAATTGATTAAAGAAGAAGGAGTTCGATTTTTTAAGGAATTACTTAATGAGGATGCCCCTAAAAAAATGGGAACTTATCTACAACATTTTCTAAAAGAAATTCCTGAAGTAATCACTGACCAACAAAACATCCTTCTGCTTCAACCCTTTAATATCCAGGAACTCAAATTTATAGTTTTTGATTTAAAGAAATCTAGTGCACCAGATTCAGATGGATTCTCAGGAGAATTTTACACCTTTTTCTGGAATACCATTAAAGATGACCTTTTAGAAGCTGCAAATGATTTTTTAAGTAATGGCAACATCCCTAAAGCCATCTCTAGTACCTGGCTTACCTTAATTCCAAAAAAAAAACAATCCCAATCACTTTTTCTAATTTCAGACCTATCAGCCTATCAAATTTTGTTAATAAAGTATTCTCAAAAATGCTAATGGAAAGGATCCAACCACTGATGCATTTACTGATTTCACCGGAGCAGAGTGCTTTTATTAAAGGAAGGGATATCTCTGATAATGTCATCCAAATGCAAGAGATGACCAGAATTCTGTCTAGAAAATCAAAGGCTTCAAATTTGATAGTTGAATTAGATATGCAAAAGGCTTTTGATAGGGTTTCATGGTCATTCCTGAACTCCATCCTCCTTCATTTTGGTTTTCATGGTAAATTTGTTAGAATCATTATGCATAATATAGCTGCTGCTCACTTTTCAGTTTTAGTCAATGGAGTAACTTCAGGATTCTTTGCATCCTCTAGGGGTATTAAACAAGGAGATCCACTTTCTCATTTTCTGTACAATTTTTTATCTGAAGCCTTCTCCAGAGGCTTAAAGAAAATGTTTAGCATCGGATACTTACAATATTTTAGTCTGCCCCTCTCCTGTTCCCCCATTTCCCATCTGATGTATGCTGATGATACAACTGTTTTTTTAAATACTAACCCCAAAAATTTGAAGAGCTTTAAAAATTTCCTACTGGCATATGAGCAAACATCAGGTCAAAAAGTTAATTTTTCTAAATCTGAATTTTTTGTTGGTCACACCACATCTTTAGCAACAGTCCAATCAGTTAGAAGGATTCTGGGAATGGAGAAAGGTGCCTTCCCTTTTAAATATTTAGGAGTCCCTATCTTTTCTGGTCGAAATTTACAGGTACATTACCAACCTAATTGGAAAGAATGGAGAAATCAATTAAAAACTGGAAGAATAGATGGTTAACTACTGCTGGTAAGATCATACTGATTAATCATTGTTTTCTTTCAATTCCCACGCATATTTTTGCAGTTTTAAGTCCTCCAAAGACAGTTTTGAGAAAAATGGAAAAAATTGCTTCTAGTCTATTTTGGGGGAACTGTGACAACTCTGAAAGAAAAAAGTGGAGATCTTGGAAAAAAATGAGTTTTCCTGTAGAGGAAAATGGAGTAGGTTTTAGGGATCTAAATGCCACAGTTGATGCTTTTTCTTGTAAACTATGGTGGAAACTGCAAAAAAACACTACTCAATGGTCATCTCTTTTATGGTCACTCCCTGTATCTTACAAAAAATGTCACACATGGTCCAGAATATGTAAAATCACTGCTAAGGCTAACAGTTTTTCTAGAGTTATTTATGGTATTGGTGATTGTTCTTTCTGGAATGCTAATTGGATATGAGATGGAGCTTTGTGTTATAAATGGCCTTCTGAGATGGATATCCCCTTTGTGGATATTTCCCTAAGGTCATTTATCAATAACAAAGCTGCTATCCTCCCAAAACTGGAGCCTCATTTGGCTACCATCACTTTTACTGTTTTGCAGGATGTGAAACTGGAATATTCTCATGAAGATAAGCTTGTCTGGACACCATCCATAGATGGGAATTTCTCAATTCGTTCGGCTTACAGCATTTTCAGACAAAAAAGATAAAAAATCAGACATCTCAACAAGGTTTGGTCCTCTTTCATTCCAAAAACGATGTGTGTTCTTTTGTGGAGAGCACTCAATGGTATCCTACCTTTTGATAATATTCTATGTAGGTCAGGTTTCTCTTTAGCTTCTAAATGTCCACTATGCCTGATGCATTCTGATACTTTGGATCACTTTTTTAATTCTTGCCCCTCTTCTACTGATGTATGGCTATCTGTTAATAACATTTTACAGCTACAACAATCAGTTTTTGGTAGTTTAAAGAGCAGAGTGGAATACTATCTATCTTTTAAGGCTGAATCCAAGATACAGTCTAATATCATAACTGCTGCTTTACTAGTAACAATTTGGTTTCTTTGGATTAGTAGGAATAAAATTTTTTTTGATAATAAATCTTTCTCCAAAGATGCATGCTTTCATGATATTAAAGACATAATCTATCAAATCTTCACAGCTCATCATTTGATAGGAAATCTAGACAAGCATAAGCATTGGATTCAGGCAAAAATCATTCCTCAAATCTTTCAAAAGAAGAAAAAAATCTGTTATTGCCGTGAATTGGAATAAACCACTATCTGGATACAAAATTAATACTGATGCTACTTGGATATCTAGTGGTCTATCCTCATCTGCGGTCATAGTTAGGAATTGGAATGGGACGGTGGTTAAAATGAGAGCAAATACTTTTCAGTATCCATCGCCCTTACATGCTGAACTTTTTTCCATTCAAAGTGGCTATGACATTTGCTCTGAACTGGCACTAAATAGATGTGTGATTGAATCTGATTGTTTATTGGCTGTTAGGGGTATTCAAAATCCAATGTGCTACCCTTGGAGAACTTTCTCCATCTGCAGTGCACTTCATTTAAAACATCTCATACATCCAATCAAACATACTCCTAGGGAAGCCAATTCCGCTGCTGATTTCCTGGAAAAATTTGCTCTGGCAAATAATATACAGGGTGATTTAGATATCCAGTCAGTCCCCCTCTTTCTTAGGGGTTTTTTATCCCTCGGCAGCAAAGGTTTTCCTGGGATTAGAATAGGAGCTTCAATGAATAACAGTAGCAATTAGAGTAGGTGTGCTCATGAGTATGTTTTAACTGCTACTTCATTTCTACTCTCTCTATGTCTGGATTATATTCTGTAAATCAAACAAAATTTCTTTCCAAATTAGAACAGAAACTTCAGCTTCTTCTATTATGCTTCTCAGGTCTCGAGATATTGAAGGTGGCGAGACTACCTCTGCTGATCTTCATCTCTGATGGCCACTGGATCTCCATCATCAACAAATCAGCTCCACTCCACTATACATCAGTCAGCCCTTCAAGCAAATCTTGCCTTTCAAGGAACTCAATCCTCATTGCAAGACACAAATTTCACAATGTAATGAAAGGTTTTACCTGGCCAAAGGGAAGAATTAACACATGGGGTGGAGATTCTTCCTGTTGGAATCGTAACTACCTCTCTATCTTTTGTCTATTGCCTTTATCTCTTTTAACGCTCTACCATCCGAGGCATAGTTTTAACTCCTCTTTTGGGGCAAATATATTGCCACTTTGTAATATACTCTAGGATTCTGTACCGTTACTACATAGGCCTGGGGAACCTTAATATAATATCCCTCACCCACGGGTGTTAATTAAAAAAAAAAGAGCTATAGGAAGTTTGGAAGTGGAAGTCGATTGCCCCCAAGGCTCCGTTAATTGTTGTTTTAATCATCTATTGAGTTGTTGTTGCATGATTAGCATAGTTCTCTTGATTTGCTAATTGTTATCTTTCAATTTGATAATTTAGGACCAAAAACCAACAACCCCCCCCCCCCCATTTTACATGCTTTTATATGTATCTATGAATGCTTATATCTAGTATGTTTTCTCCTATATATGTTAAACACTTGAAAAGATCCCTCTTCTCGTGGACGACCCCAACTTGCCTTTATCTACTTAATTGTAGATAGGAAACATTAGGGATTAAAAATATAACTTTGAGAGGTATGGAAATGACCTCCCAAACATACACACAAAGGGGCTACATAGTTTAGATCTAAATAAACATGGAGGAAAAAAGTAATCAAAACTCCACTCAGCACAAACATAAGGGCCAATTCTTATATGAGCATGAAGCCTGTCTTTCTATATGGTCTTACTGAACCTCACAAAATCATACCTTCCATTAGATTCATACTACAGAACTAAAACAAATTAACTAAAACCTTCCCATTTCTTAAGAAATGTACAAACTCTTCATCACAATGCACCATAACTTTCCCCGAGTAAGCTTATAAATATTCCAAAAGACATAAGTCTCAATCACATCCAAACCACCATCTTTAGCCTTGCTTATGTGATCCTTCCACATCTGAAACTTATAATTCACCCCACAAAAACATCAGAGTGCTCCAAAAAACCCCCGAGAAAGTAGTACCATATTAACAAAAAAAATTGAATAGCTAGGAAATGAATCTTTGTAATGAAAATGTGTCTTCCAACAAGATATGTGTATTATTTTCAATCAAAATAGCACAAAAAGGTTCTCATTTTTCAATTGAAAATCATCTTCCTGAGATAGTAACAAAAAAAAGTACAAGCTACTTTCAATAGACAACATTAAAAATGAATTCAGATTGGATTACTACATAAACTTTGGTGCATTTCCCAGCTCAAAAACACTCATATAATGCTAAGCCTAGACATATTATCATAATAGACAAGAGAACTGCAATGATCTAAAGCAAACATAAGATTATTTTTTGAATTGAAAGTGAGAATGATATACAATTTTCTAGAACCGTTTGGTGCATTTCTAGCTCAAGAACATTCATATAATGTTAAGCTCAGACAAGAGAATTGTAATCACTTAAAGCAAATATAAACGATTCAGATGAGTACATTTTCAAGATCAAGAGCAAAAATGGTTCAAGAAAATGTTCAGAGAAACAGCAAAAGAGGCAGAGATTAAGAGTTCAAGAAAATTACCCAAACAATTATATTAGACACGATGAGGCCATAGATCGTCCAGATAACTCCATTAACAAACGATGCAACATAGATAAAAAAAATACGACATTTTTGTTTTCTGCACCACAAAAAGCTCAACAAAACAAGTCTGAAACCCAGTCATCGCCACAAACACAACGAAGAACACCAACACTCACCATAACATACATCAAGATGCTCGTCCTTGCTTAGAAAGCTCCGACGTATATCGCCGGTTTCTCCAAAGTGATTGTGATGCGTCCGAAGGTATCCACACATCTGAGTGAGGTGAGAACAATGAGGTAGTTCTTTAAAAGCAGAGAAAATTGAATATTACCGTACAAATGTCGGTATATCCTGTTAAGGAAAGGTGTAGAATTCCATATTGTACACAAACTAGAAATTCGTTCAACAAAGTAATCAGCCAAACAAGTTAATATGCGAAGTGAAGAAAATTACAAGAGGTAAAAAAGAGTAGTAGCTGGTGATTACCGGGGAAATGGGTTTAAAAGGAAGAGGATTATGAATCAATTCATGTTAGTTGACTAGAGGTTAAGAACTTATAATCTCATATTGAAAAGTTATAGTACAGCTATATTGAATTTTTGATAAGTAAGATAAGGTTAAACCAGAAAGTTTAAATGATTTTGTGCATCACACATGATCAATTATTCTAGAATTGAAAAGAACATTTGCATACTAAAATATCAATGGCATGTGAGGTTATAAAAGAAAATTGATCAAATCTTCTTCGGCACATTAGTGGGAAAACTACAGATGGGATGAAACTGAAGATAGATGACCTTAGTTGGTGACTTACAATTTCAGGAAACAAACCAAAATAAAACTAGACATATTGAGAGATTGTTTTCCAAAGGAAAAAAAGTACTTCTATTTCTCAAATTTATTCACAAATTACGAAGACGAATGTTAATTTTTTTATCCTGAATTGACACTGATATGCATATAGGAAAACCAAAGAGAGAAAGATGGTGTTAGAACTAAAATCAACTCATATATATTAGAGTTGATACAAAATTGTAAACAATCACTTTTCTTCCTAACATTGAACCTATATATTACACACTGCACATCAAAACATCCATGAAATCCAAGAAAAACAAGTGCATTTTCTCACTGTATAGCATTGTGGGTCATCATCACTTATCCATCAATATTACTGGCTTCTTTTTCGCATCCTTCTGGTCAAAAGCAACAAGTTAAATCCACCATTTACTTCCCCATAAATCAAGAAAATGTAACAATAATGACCAAAATAACTAAGTTCTTACATCCCTGGACTCCAGCGGCGGTGAAACCCTCCAGCGGCAGTGGGGCTCCTTTCCCAACAGTGGAACCCTCTAGCGACGACAGGGCTCCTTCTTTAGTTGCGAGACTCCCTCCAGGTGAAGTTAAAGTTCCACCTTCACCTCGGATCTTCACCTCTGTTGCACCCGCTTAGCAAGGGTTTAAGGCCTTCAGCATCAGCTCACCGGTGCCATCTTGTCGATGTGCCACATTTTTTTACTGTCGTCCATCAATTATGCTTCGTGACATCTTGTTCTGCATAGTCTCTACCTGATGGCGATGAAATTGGAAGGAGTCAGTGGTGGTGAATTTGGGAGGAGACGTGGTGGTGCCATGAACGCGTGAAGAAGTTTTGGAAGAGCACGATAGAAGAAAGGCTAGAGAAGAAGCAGGGCCAGAATTTAGGGTTAGATCATAGGATTTAATGATTCAGATTCAATTCTAGGAATAAATCAATGGTTTAGATTAAAGCAACACACCTTCATATTTAGCTTTTTGTTTCAAAATTATTTATTATTATATAATTATAACTATAATTTTTTTTTCTTTTCTTATTTTGAATATTGATTCTTTTAAACATTTAATATAGCATGTTATATTTATATATACTTTTGAGAGTATGTTTAAATTTTCAAATACTGAAAATTATTAATAAAAATTAATTAGGAATGATTGTTAATTATATAAAATTAACTCTTTTACATAGTGTTTTTAAAATAATAAGAATCAGTTAATTTTTCATTGTTAATTTTATATACTATTAATTATCACATCTACATATTTAAATTTAGTAAAATATATTAAAATGTAAGTACCTATTTTATATTTACTAATAACTTTATTGAGTTTTTACTCGTATTTATATATAAAATGTCAAGTAAGGGTTGATCGTTAGTTGGTTAAAGTCAACTTAGTCACTAGTGTTTATACATAAAAGTCAAGTAAGGGTTCATCTTTCATTAGTTAAAGTCAATTTAGTTATTATTGTTTATATATACTAAGTCAAGTAAGACTTGACTGTTGATTAGTCAAGGCCAACTTAGTTATTAGTGTTTGTAATACTAAGTCAAGTAAGGGCTGGTCGTTGATTAGTTAAAGTCAACTTAGTTATCATTGTTTATATATTAAAAGTCAAGCAACGTTTGACCGTTGATTAAAGAAAGTCTACAGAGTTATTAGTGTGTATATATTGAAAGTCAAGTAAAGTCTGACCGTTGATTACACAAAGTCAACCTAGTTATTAGTGTTTATATATTGAAAGTCGAGTAAAGTTTGACCGTTGATTAGTTAAAGTCGACTTAGTCACTAGTGTTTCTATATAGAGAGAGTCGATTAAAGTTTGACCATTGATTAGTTAAAGTCAACTTAGTCACTAGTATTTATATATAGAAAGTCAAGTAAAAATTTGACCGTTGATTAGTCAAAGTCAAATATTTTTATTAGTATTTATTATATACTAACTCAAATAAAGTTTGACCGTTAATTAGTTAAAGTCAACTTTTTTATTAGTGTTTATGTATTAAAAGTGAAGTAAGGGTTGATCATTGATTATTTAAAATCAACTTAGTTACTATTGTTTTCATATAGAAATTCAAGTAACGATTGACCGTTGATTAGTTAAAGTCAACTTAGTTACTTGTGTTTACATATATAAATTCAAGTAAAGTTTGATCGTTGATTAGTTAAAGTCAACTTAGTTATTAGCGTTTATATACTGAAAGCCAAGTAAAGTTTGACCGTTGATTAGACAAACTTAACCTAGTTATTAATGTTTATATATTGAAAGTCGAATTAGGTTTGACCGTTGATTAGTTAAAGTCAGCTTAGTCACTAGTGGCTCTATATAGAGAGAGTTAAGTAAAATTTGACCGTTGATTAGTTAAAGTCAACTTAGTCACTAGTATTTATATATAGAAAGTCAAGTTAGGTTTGACCGTGGACTATTCAAACTCAAACATTTTTATTAGTATTTATTATATACTAATTCAAATAAAGTTTGACCATTAATTAGTTAAAGTCAACTTTGTTATTAGTGTGTATATATTGAAAGTCAAGTAAGGGTTGATCGTTGATTAGTTAAAGTCAACTTAGTTAATAGTGTTTACATATAGAAATTCAAGTAAAGTTTGACTGTTTGTTAGTTAAAGTCAACTTAGTTACTAGCATTTACATATAGAAATTCAAGTAAAATTTGATCGTTGATTAGTTAAAGTCAACTTAGTTATTAATGTATATATATTGAAAGTCAAGTAAAGTTTGACCGTTGATTAGACAAATTCAACCTAGTTATTAATGTTTATATATTGAAAGTCGAGTAAAGTTTGACTGTTGATTAGTTAAAGTCAGCTTAGTCACTAGTGTTTCTATATAGAGAGAGTCAAATAAAGTTTGACCTCTGATTAGTTAAAGTCAACTTAGTCACTAGTATTTATATATAGAAAGTCAAGTAAGGTTAGACTGTTGATTAGTCAAAGTCAACCTAGTTATTAGTGTTTATATATTGAAAGTCAAGTAAAGTTTGACCGTTGATTAGTTAAAGTCAGCTTAGCCACTAGTGTTTACATATAGAAAGTTAAGTACTTTTGACCGTTAATTAGCTAAAGCCATCTTAGTTATTAGTGTTTAATTGAAAATCAAGTAAAGTTTGACCGTTGATTAGTCAAAGTCAACCTAGTTATTAGTGTACAATATAGAAAGTAAAGTAAGGGTAGAATGTTTATTAGTTAAAGCCAAATTAGTTATTAGTGTTTATGTATTGAAAGTCAAGTAAAGTTTGACCATTAATTAGTCAAAGTTAGCCTAGTATTAGTGTTTATATATTGAAAGTCAAATAAGGATTAACCGTTGACTAGTTAAAGTTGTATTTATGTATACTAAATACATTAAGGGTTGAACGTTAATTAGCTAATGTGAACAAATTTTATTCCTATTTATATATATTAGGTCAGTAAAGGTTGATCGTTGATAAATTTAACTTAACTTAGTTATTAGTTAAAGTCAACAAAAGAAGTGAATGATTTTGAAAGTTCAAAAAAAAATTTAGTTTAGAGCGGCTGCTCGCAGCTACTCCCAGCCCATGAAATTTCTGGCAAGATTATTTGAAATTTTTTGCGATTTTATCAAAAATGTTTTGGCAAATTTTTTGAATTCTTTTGCGGAAAGATTGAACTTTAAAACATTTCGACGAATATTTTGAAATTTTTGGTGGGAAAATTGAATTTTAAATTTTTTTAGCGATTTCTTTGGTGGGAAAATGAAATTTTGAAATTTTAAAATTTTAAAACCGGTGCTATTTTTTTTCCAGAACCTATCTATTTTGAAATTTTTGCCAATTTTTTCGCGGGAAGATAGAGTTTTTTTTAAAAGTTTAGCACAACAGGTGCTAATTTTTAAAAAACCGGTGCTATTTAAAAGTTTTTGGATATTTCTTGGGCGGGAAAAATGAATTTTGAAACTTTTTGGGAAAATGAATTTTGAAAATTTTAAAAGGTAATAAAAGTCCATCCATAAAATTTTAAAAATCGCAAGAACATTTTCCGGAGTGAATTGTAAATGATTACATAAAAGTATACAAGGATCATTCGTAAGGAGCTTGTGGAACTTTCCATGGGATTATGCGAGTTTCTTAATCAGTTACGGTTGTAAAGAGTTTGACTTGGAATTGCAAGTGTCCCGTCTACGATCCAGGGTAACTATCTGTTATGTGTTAGTATTCCATTATCACCCTTACAATAGGCATTATGAACACAATAATTTTCACAATATAGAATCGAATGAAATTATATATTCTAGGTTTTTTATGAAACATAAAGGTAATAAAAGTCCGTCCATCAAATTTTTAAAAGCGCAAGTACATTGTCCAAAGTAAATTGTAGATGATTATTTATAAGTATACAAGGCTCGTAAGGAACATGTGGACTTCTCTGTGGGATTATGCGAGTTTCCTTATCATTTACGATTGTAAAGAGAGTGACTTGGAATTTCAAGTGTACAGTCCACGATCCAGGGTAACCATCTATCATGTGTGTTAGTGTTCCATTATTACCCTTACAATAAGCGTTATGAACACAATAATTTCCACAACATAGAATCGCATGAAATTATATATTCTATATTTTCGATGAGATTAAACGGTAATAAAATTCCGTCCATCAAATTTTAAAAAGCACATGTACATTGTCCAGAAAAAATTGTAGATGATTACTTATTACTATACAAGGGTCATTCATAAGGAACTTTTGGAAGTCTCTGTGGGATTATACGAGTTTCTTTATCAGTTACAGGGGTACAGAGTTTGACTTGGTTTTCAATTGTCCCGTCCGCGATCCGGGGTAACCATCTGTCATGTGTTAGTATTCCATTATTACCCTTATAATAAGCCTTATGAACACGATAATTTTCACAACATAGAATTGCATGAAATTATATATTCTAGGGTTTTCATGAAATTAAAAGTTAAAAAAAGTCCGTCCATCAAATTTTTAAAAAGCAAGTACATTGTCCAGAGTAAATTGTAGATGATTACTTATGAGTATACAAGGGTCATTCCTAAGGAACGTGTGGAACTATCTGTGAGATTATGAGAGTTTTTTATCAGTTACAGTGGTATAGAGTTTGACTTGGGATTGAAAGTGTCCCATCCGCGATCCGGAGTAACCGTCTATCATTTTTGTTAGTATTCCATTATTACCCTTACAATAACCGTTATGAACACTATAATTTTCACTGCATATAATCGAACAAAATTATATATTCTTGGTGTTTTATGAAATGAAAAAGAAATTTAAGTCCATCCATAAAATTTTAAAAAGCGCGAGTACATTGTCCGAAGTGAATTGTAAATGATTACTTAAAAGTATACAAGGATCATTCGTAAGGAACTTGTGGAAATTTCTATGGGATTATGCGAGTTTCTTAATCAGTTACGGTTGTAAAGAGTTTGACTTGGAATTGCAAGTGTCCCGTCCGCGATCCAGGGTAACCATACATCATGTGTGTTAGTATTCCATTATTACCCTTATAATATCCACAACATAGAATCGAAATAAATTTTATATTCTAGATTTTTTATGAAATTAAAAGGTAATAAAAGTACATCCATCAAATTTTAAAAAGCACAAATACATTGTCCAAAGTAAAGTGTAGATGATTACTTAAAAGTATACAAGGGTCATTCATAAGGAACTTGTGGAACACTCAGTGGGATTATGCAAGTTTCTTTATCAGTTACGGTTGTAAGGAGTTTGACTTTGGATTCCAAGTGCCCAGTCCGCGATCTAGGGTAACCGTCCGTCATGTGTGCAAGTATTCCATTATTACCCTTACAATAATCATTATGAACATGATAATTTCCACTGCAAAGAATTGCATCAAATTATATATTCTAGGGTTTTTAATGAAATTAAAAGGTAATCTAAGTCCGTCCTTCAGACTGTTAACAAGAAAGTACATTGTCCAGATCAAATTGTAGATTATCACTTATAAGTATACAAGGATCATTCGTAAGGAACTTGTGAAACTCACTGTAGGATTATGCGAGTTTCTTTATAAGTTACAATGGTAAAATGTTTGACTTGGGATTGCAAGTGTCCCGTCTGCGATGCCGGGTAACCATCTGTCATATGTGTTAGTATTCCTTTCTTACCCTTACAATAAGCGTCATGAAAACGATAATTTCCACAACATAGAATCATATGAAACTATATATTCTATATTCTTTAAGAAATTAAAAGGTAATAAAAGTTTGTCCATTAAAATTTAAAAAGCGCAAGTACATTGTCCAGAGTAAATTGTAGATAATTACTTATAAGTATACAAGGGTTATTAGTAAGGAACTTGTGGAACTCACTGTGGGATTATGCGAGTTTCTTTGTCAGTTACGGTTGTAAAGAGTTTGACTTGGAATTGCAAGTGTCCCGTCTGTGTATTAGGGTAACTATCCGTAATGTGTTTTAGTATTCCATTATTACACTTACAATAAGAGTTATGAACACGATAATTGCCACATCATAGAATTGGATAAATATATATATTCTCTATTATTTATAAAATTCAAATGTAATAAAAGTTGGTCCATCAAATTTTAAAAAGCACAAGTACATTGTCTATAGTAAATTGTAGATGATTACTTATAAGTATACAAGGGTTATTCGTAAAGAACTTGTGAAACTCTCTGTAGGATTATGCGAGTTTATTTATCAATTACGATGGTAAAGAGTTTGACTTGGGATTGTAAGTGTCCCGTCCGCGATGCAGGGTAACTGTCTTTCATATGTGTTAGTGTTCCCTTATTACCTTTACAAAAGCGTTATGAATATGATAATTTCAATCGCATAGATTCCCATGAAATTATATATTCTGCGGTTTTTATGAAATTAAAAGGTATTTAAAGTCCGTCCATCAAATTTTAAAAAGTGCAAGTACATTGTCCAGAGTAAATCTTAGATGATTACTTAGAAGTATACAATGGTCATTCATAACGAACTTGTGGAACTCTCTTTGGGATTATGCGAGTTTCTATTTTAGTTATGGTGGCAAAGAGTTTGACTTTGGATTGCAAGTGTCCCTTCTGCGATCCGGGGTAACCATCTATCATTTGTGTTAGTATTCCATTACTACCCTTACAATAAGAGTTATGAACACGATAATTTCCACCATAAAGAATTACATGAACTTATATATTCTAGGTTTTTTATGAAATTAAAAGGTAATCTAAGTTCGTTCTTCAAATTTTTAAAAAGTAAGTACATTGTCAAGAGTAAATGGTAGATGATTACTTATAAGTATATAAGGGTCATTCGTAAGGATCTTATGGAACTCTCTGTAAGATTAAGCAAGTTTCTTTATCAGTTACGTTGGTAAAGTGTTTGACTTGGGATTGCATGTGTCCCATCTGCGATGCAAGGTAACCTTCTGTCATGTGTGATAGTATTCCATTATTACCTTTTCAATAAGTGTTATGCACACGATAATTTCCACAACATAGAATCGTATGAAATTATATATTCTATATTTTTTATGAAATTAAAATGCAATAAAAGTTTGTCCATCAAATTTAAAAAAGCGCAAGTACATTTTCCAGAGTTAATTGTAGATGATTACTTATAAGTATACAAGGGTCATTAGTAAGGAACTTGTGGAACTCTCTGGGGGATTAAACGAGTTTCTTTATCAGTTACGGCTGTAAAGAGTTTGACTTGAAATTGCAAGTGTCCCTAATCTGCGATCTGGGGTAACCATCTGTCATGTGTGTTAGTATTCCATTATTACACTTACAATAAGCATTATGAACACGATAATTTCCTCAACATAGAATTGCATGAAATTGTATGTTCTATATTATTTATGAAATTAAAAGGTAATAAAAGTCGGTCCCTCAAATTTGAAAAAGTGCAAGTAAATTGTCCATAGTAAATTGTAGATTATTACTTATAAGTATACAAGGGTCATTCGTAAGGAATTCTCTGTGGTATTATGTGAGCTTATTTATCAGTTACGACTGTATAGAGTTTGACTTGGAATTGCAAGTGTCCCATCTGCAATCCGGGTTAACCATCTGTCATGTGTGTTAGTATTCCATTATTACCCTTACAATAAGCGTTATGAACACGATAATTTCCACAACATAGAATTGGATGAAATTTTATATTCTATATTTTTTATGAAACTAAAAGGTAATAAAAGTTAGTCCATCAAACTTTAAGCGCAAGTACACTGTCCATAGTCAATTGTAGATGATTACTTATAAGTATAAAAGATCCATTTGTAAGGAACTTGTGGAACTCTCTGTGGGTTTATGTGAGTTTCTTTATTAGTTACAGTTGTAAGGAGTTTGACTTGGAATTGCAAGTGACAAGTAAGCGATGCACTGTAACCATCCTTCATGTGTGTTAGTATTCCATTGTCACCTTTACAATAAGCACTATGAGCTCGATAATTTCCCCAACATGGAATCCCATGATATTATATATTCTATATTTTTTAGCAAATTAAAAGGTAACAAAAGTCCATCCGTCAAATTTTAGGAAGCAAAAGTACATTGTCCAGAGTAAATTGTAGATAATTACTTATAAGCATACAAGGGTCATTCGTAAGGAACTTGTGGAACTCTATGGGGAATTATGCAAGTTTATTTGTTAGTTACAATCTTAAAGAGTTTGATTTGGAATTTCAAGTGTCCCGTCCATGATCCAAAGTAACTACCATCATGTTTGTTAGTATTCCATTATTACCCTTATAATAAGCGTTATGAACATGATAATATCCACAACATATAATCGCATGAAATTATATATTCTGTATTATTTATGAAATTAAAATGTAATAAAAGTCCATCCATAATATTTTAAAAAGTGCAAGTACATTGTCCAGAGTAAATTGTAGATGGTTAATTATAAGTATACAAGGGTTATTCGTAAGGAACTTGTGGAACTCTCAGTTGCATTATGCAAGTTTCTTTATCAATTACAATTGTGAAGAGTTTGACTTTGGATTGCAAGTGTCTAGTCCGCGATCTGGGGTAACTGTCCATCATGTGTGCAAGTATTAAACTATTACCCTTACAACAATCATTATGAACACGATAATATCCACTACAAATAATTGCATGAAATTATATATTTTAAGTTTTTTTATGAAATTAAAATGTAATCAAAGTCCGTCCTTAAAAGAGTTTGACTTGTGGAACTCTCTGTGGGATTATGCGAGTTTCTTTATCAGTTACAGTGGAAAAGAGTTTGACTTGGGATTTCAAGTGTCTCGTCTACGATCCAGGGTATCTCTCTGCCATGTGTGTTAGTATTCCAGTATTAACCATACAATAAGCCTTATGTACATTAATTTCCACCGCATTGAATTGCATGAAATTATATATTCTAGGTTTTTTGCTAAATTAAAATGTAATCAAAGTCCACCATAAGGTTTTTTAAAAGTAAGTACATTGTCCAGAGTAAATTGTAGATGATTACTTATAATTATACAAGGGGCATTCGTATGGAATTGTGCAACTCTTTGTGGGATTATGCGAGTTTCTTTATCAGTTACAGTGGAGTTTTACTCAGGATTGCAAGTGCCCCGTCCACGATCCGGTGTAACCATCCGTCATGTGTTAGTATTCCATTATTACCGTTACAATAAGCATGATGAACACGATAATTTCCACCACATTGAATTGCATGAAGTTATATATTCTAGGTATTTTTTTTAATTAAAAGGTAATCAAAGTGTGTCCATTAATTTTTTTAAAAAGCCGGTGCATTGTAAAAATTAAATTGTAGATGTTTACTTATAAGTAAACAATAGTCATTCGTAACGAACTTGTGGAACTCTTTGTGGTATTATGCGAGTTTCTTTATTAGTTACGGAGGTAAAGAGTTTGACTTGGGATTTTAAGTGTCCCGTCAGCGATCTGGGGTAACCGTATGTCATTTGTGTCAGTATTCAGTTATAACCCTTACAACAAACGTTATGAATACGATACTGCATGGAATCCCATGAAATTATATATTTTAGGGTTCTTATGAAATTAAAAGGTATTTAAAGTCCGTCCATCAAATTTTTAAAAATGTAAGTACATTGTCCAGAGTAAATCTAAGATGATTATTTATAAGTATACAATTGTCATTCGTGAGGAACTTGTGGAACTCTCTGTAGGATTATGCAAGTTTCTTTATAAGTTATAGTGGTAAATATTTTGACTTGGGATTGCAAGTGTCTCGTCTCCGATGCTGGGTAACCATCTGTCATGTGTGTTAATATTTTGTTATTACCCTTACAATAAGCGTTATGAACATGATAATTTCCACAACATAGAATCGCATGAAATTATAAATGGTATATTTTTTATGAAATTAAAAGGTAATAATTGTCCATCCATCAAATTTTAAAAAGTGCAAGTACATTATCCAGAGTAAATTGTAGATGATTACTTAAATGCATACAAGGGACATTCGTAAGTAAATTGTGGAACTCTCTTAGGATTATGCGATTGTCTTTACCAGTTCCAGTGGAAAAGAGTTTTATTTGGTATTTCAAGTGTCTCATCTGTGATCTGGGGTAGCCATCCGTCATGTGTGTTAGTATTCCATTATTACCCTTACAATATGTGTTATAAACACTTTAATTTCCACAACAAAGAATCGCATGATATTTTATATTATATATCTTTTAGTAAATTAAAAGGTAATAAAAGTTGGTCCTTCAATTTTAAAAAGCACAAGTGCATTGTCCAAAGTAAATTGTAGATGATTACTTAAAAGTAAACAAGGGTCATTAGTAAGGAACTTGTGGAACTCTCCGTGGCATTATGTGAGTTTCTTTATCAGTTACGGTTGTTAAGTATTTGACTTGGAATTGCAAGTGTCCCGTCCACGATCTGGGTTAACCATCCGTCATGTGTGTTATTATTCCATTATTACCCTTACAATAAGCGTTATAAACACGTTACTTTCAACAACACAGAATCACATGAAATTATATATTATATATTTTTTATGAAATTAAAAGGTAATAATTGACCATCCATCAAGTTTTAAAAAGCGCAAGTACATTGTCAAGAGTAACCGTCTGTCATTTGTGTGAGTATTCCATTATTACCCTTACAATAAGTGTTATGAACCCGATAGTTTCCACAACATAGAATCACATAAATTATATATTCTATATTAAAATTTTATAAATGTCCGTCTGTCCAAACTTTTTTAAAAAGCACAAGTATATTGTTAAGAGTAAATTTTAGATGATTACTTGCAAGTTTACAATGGTCATTCGTAAGGAACTTGTGGAACTCTCTGTGGGATTATGCATGTTTCTTTATCAGTTATGGTGGTAAAGAGTTTGACTTGGGATTATAATTGTCCCGTCCGCAATGTAGGGTAACCATCTGTCATGTGTGTTAGTATTCCATTGTTACACATACAATAAGCATTATGAACACGATAATATCCATAACATAGAATCGCATGAAATTATATATTCTATATTATTTATGAAATTAAAAGGTAATAGAAGTCGGTCCATCAAATTTTAAAAAGTGCAAGTACATTGTCCAGAGTAAATTGTAGAAAAATGGAACCAGATGAATTCTTAGGTCATTCGTAAGGAATATGTGGATCTTTCTGTAAGATTATGTGAGTTACTTTATCAGTTACGATGGTAAAGAGTTTGAGTTGGGATTGCAAGTGTCTCGTCCGCGATGCAGGATAACTGTCTGTCATGGGTGTTAGTATTTCATTTTTATCCTTTCAATAAGCATTATGAACACGATAATTTCCACAACATAGAATCTCAAGAAATTATATATTCTATACTTTTTAGTAAATTAAAATGTAATAGAAGTTCGTCCATAAGGATTTTTAAAAGAAAGTACATTGTCCAAAGTAAATTGTACACAATTACTTATAAGTATACAAGGGGCATTAGTAAGGAATTGTTTAACTCTCTGTGGGATTATGCAAATTTCTTTATCACTTACAATGGTAAAGGGTTTGACTCAGGATTGCAAGTGCCCCATCCACGATCTGGTGTAACCACCCGTCATGTGTTAGTATTCCATTATTACCGTTACAATAAGCATTATGAACACGATAATTTCCACCGCATTGAATTGCATGAAATTATATATTCTTGGTTTTTTTTAAAATTAAAAGGTAATCTAAGTCTGTCCATTAAATTTTAAAAAAACGAGTGCATTGTACAAATTAAATTGTAGATGATTACTTATAAGAAACAATAGTCATTCGTAACAAAGTTGTGGAACTCTCTGTGGGATTATGCGAGTTTCTTTCTTATTTACGGAGGTAAAGAGTTTGACTTGGGATTTTAAGTGTCCCATCAGCGATCCGGGGTAACCGTCTATCATTTATGTTAGTATTCAGTTATTTCCCATACAATAAAAATTATGAATACATGGAATCCCATGAAATTATATATTCTAGGGTTTTTATGAAATAAAAAGGTATTTAAAGTCCGTCCATCAAATTTTAAAAAATTTAAGTATATTTTCTAGGGTAAATCTTAGATGATTACTTATAAGTATACAATGGTCATTCATAAGGAATTTTTGGAACTCTTACTGGGATTATGCGAGTTTCTTTATCAGTTACTGTCGTAAATATTTTAACTTTAGATTGCAAATGTCCCGTCTGTGATCCAGGATAACCGTCCATCATTTGTATTAATATTCCATTATTAACCTTACAATAAGCGTTTTGAACACGATAATTTCCACAACATAGAATCGCATGAAATTATATATTCTATATTTTTTATGAAATTAAAAGGTAATAATTGTCCATTCATCAAATTTTAAAAAGTGCAAGTACATTGTCCAGAGTAAATTGTAGAAGATTACTTATAAGCATACGAGGGTCATTCATAAGGAACTTGTGGAACTCTCTGTGGGATTATGCGAGTGTCTTTATCAGTTACAGTGAAAAAGAGTTTGACTAGGGATTTCAAGTGTTTCGTCTGCAATCTGGGGTAGCCATCTGTCATGTGTGTTAGTATTCCATTATTAACCATACAATAAGTGATACGAATTAGGTTTATTTATTTATTTTTATTTATTAGGATTTTTAGAAGATAACACTATACTCTTTTTCCCATTGGGTTTTTTAATGAGGTAGTGTGATCATTTAGTTATGATTTGATTAGAATTAGATTTGGTAAGATTAGATAAGCCAATATTCATTCAGGATTTATCTTGAAGAATATAGCCATTTATTTTAGGTAGTTCAGATAAATATGGTTTAGCTTCTTAAAGCTGTCATAATCCTTTTCAGTTTCTTATTTGTATTTTTTGAAGACCATACCTATGTACTATAAATAGGGGTGGTATTCAACATTATTTTTACCTTACAACCTTTCATCAATCAAATATACAACCTTTTGAGTTCATACTCTTTGCTTGCGAGCTATTCCATTGTTGCTTAACCCCGAGGGCTAGTTAAGTATCAATAAACCTTGTAATCTAATCCTGAGGGCTAGTTAGAGAGCAAATCGAAGTTAGGCGTACCCCGAGGGCTAGACTCCTGAATTTCGTGCAACGTTGAAGGGTTTGCGAGTTCCCTTGTTTTGTCAAATATCTTAATTCCGCAATCCAGATTCTTCGCAAGGGGATTCATATCAGTTGGTTTCAGAGCAAAGCAAAAGATCCCTGGACGAGTTCATCAACAAGGATTTCAAGTTTTGTTTGAGTTTATTTTTAAAAAAAAATCAAAAAAAATAAAAATTCATACAGCTTCCGCTGCCACATCTTCTCCACCGCCGGTCAACCTCATCTCCGGCGACTCCGCTCATCAGCTCCGACATCCTGCCGCCACTCTGCTGTTTATCTCCGTCCACCACACCGCCGTCTAGCTCTGCTCCGACCGATCTGTCCTAGTAGTCATCTCCGACGATCCTGCCACCACACCGCCAGTCTCTTCTCCATCTCCGACTGCTCCACGGCGTCCCCGATCGACTCCGGCGAGCTCCTCCTTGTTCCAGGTTATTTTTTTTCCTCCGGCCGCTCCGCAGCGTTCTCCACCACCGACGAATTCACCTCCTCCAACGACCTTTTTCGGGCGTCTCCTCCGGCGTGAAGTGATTTTCCATTCCCAGTTCAGCGTGAGCCTGCAAGTTCCCGTGGTCAATTAACTCCAGCGAGCATCCAGAGATCCAGTATAGCGAGGAAGAAGAAACTTCAGTGGAAGTGAAGAAGAAGGTCGGCGCGTGAAACACATGCGCAAGCAACAACAGGGGCGTGTGAGATTCACGCGCGCGTCCCATTGAAGGAGCGTGTGTGACACGCGCGAAACAACCAGCCATCTCTTCTTCTCGTGATCTGACCATTATCTCGTGAGATTTTCAATTTCTCGTGGTTTATTGGTTTTCTTAGCAGCAGTTTTTTATCGCGAGTTGAAGCCACATCAGCATCCAGTCACTGCCTAGTCAGCATTTTGTCACCATTTTATTAGCAGTCTTCACAGGGATGGCTTGGGACGTTGATCTATAGTTATTTTTATATCGTTCACGTTTCGAGGACGAAACTTTTTGACCACGGAGGGAATGATACGAATTAGGTTTATTTATTTATTAGGATTTTTAGAAGATAACACTATACTCTTTTTCCCATTGGGTTTTTTAATGAGGTAGTGTGATCATTTAGTTATGATTTGATTAGAATTAGATTTGGTAAGATTAGATAAGCCAATATTCATTCAGGATTTATCTTGAAGAATATAGCCATTTATTTTAGGTAGTTCAGATAAATATGGTTTTAGCTTCTTAAAGCTGCCATAATCCTTTTCAGTTTCTTATTTGTATTTTTTGAAGACCATACCTATGTACTATAAATAGGGGTGGTATTCAAAATTATTTTTACCTTACAACCTTTCATCAATCAAATATACAACCTTTTGAGTTCATACTCTTTGCTTGCGAGCTATTCCATTGTTGCTTAACCCCGAGGGCTAGTTAAGTATCAATAAACCTTGTAATCTAATCCTGAGGGCTAGTTAGAGAGCAAGTCGAAGTTAGGCGTACCCCGAGGGCTAGACTCCTGAATTTCGTGCGACATTGAAGGGTTTGCGAGTTCCCTTGTTTTGTCAAAGATCTTAATTCCACAATCCAGATTCTTCGCAAGGGGATTCATATCAATAAGCCTTATGAACATGATAATATCCACTGCATTGAATCGCATGAAATTATATATTCTAGGTTTTTTGCTAAATTAAAATGTAATCAAAGTCTGTCCATCTAGTTTTTTAAAAGCAAGTACATTGTCCAGAGTAAATTGTAGACGATTACGTATAAGTACAGAAGGAGCATTCATAAGGAATTATGCAACTCTCTGTGGGATTATCTGTTACAGTGGTAAAGAGTTTAACTTGGGATTGCAAGTGTCCCGCCACGATCCGGTGTAACCATCTATCTAGTGTTAGTATTCCATTATTACCATTACAATAAGCATTATGAACAATATAATTTCCACCGCATGTAATCAAAGTCCGTCCATCAAGTTTTCTAAAAGCAATACAAGGGGCTTTCGTCAGGAATTGTGCAACTCTCTGTGGGCTTATAGGAGTTTCTTTATCAGTTACGGTGGTAAAGATTTTGACTTTGGATTGTAAATGTCCCGTCTGTGATCCATGGTAACTGTCCGTCATTTGTGTTAATATTCCATTATTACCCTTACAATAAGCGTTATGAACACGATAATTTCCACAACATAGAATCACAAAAAATATATATTCTATATTATTTATGAAATTCAAAGGTAAAAAAAGTGCGTCCAACAAATTTTAAGAAGCGCAAGAACAATGTCAAGAGTAAATTTTAGATGATTGCTTAAAAGTATAAATGGGTCGTTCGTAAGGAACTTCTAGAACTCTCTATAGGATTATGCGAGTTTCTCTATCAGTTACAACTGTAAAGAGTTTGACTTGGGATTGCAATTGTGCCATCCACGATTCAGGGTAACCACCCATCAAGTGTTAGAAGTCCATTATTGCCCTTACAATAAGCATTATGCATGATAATTTCCACTGCATAGAATTGCATGAAATTATATATTCTAGGTTTTTTAAAAAAATTAAAAGGTAATTAAAGTCAATCCATTAAATTTTTAAAAAGCAAGTACATTGTACAAAGTAAATTGTAGTTGATTCCTTATAAGTAAACAATAGTCATTCGTAAGGAACTTGTGGAACTCTCTGTGGGATTGTGCGAGTTTCTTTATCGGTTACGGTGGTAAAGAGTTTGACTTGGGATTTCAAGTGTCCGGTCCTTAATCCGGGGTAACCATCCAGCACATGTGTTAGTATTCAATTATTACCCTTGCAATAAGTGTGATTAACACGATAATTTCCACAACAAAAAATCGCATGAAATTACATATTCTATATTTTTAATGAAATTAAATGATAATAAAAGTCTGTCCATCAAATTTCAATAAGTGAAAGTACATTGTCCATAGCCAATTGTAGATGATTACTTTTAAGTATAAAACGGTCATTCGTAGGGAACTTGTGGCTGTGGGATTATGCGAGTTTCTTTATCAGTTACAGTTGTATACAGTGTTTCTTTGAGGTTCAAGTGTCAAGTCCGTGATTCGTGGTAACCATCTGCCATGTGTGTTAGTATTATATTATTACCCTTACAATAAGCGTTATGAACACGATAATTTCCACAACATAGAATCGCATGAAATTACATATTCTATATTTTTAATGAAATTAAAAAGTAATAAAAGTTTGTTCATCAAATTTTAAAAAGCGCTAGTACATTGTCCAGATTCAATTGTAGATGATTTCTTATAAGTATAAAACGGTCATTCGTAAGGAACGTGTGGAACTCTCTGTTAGATTATGCGAGCTTCTTTATTAGTTAAAGTTTTAAAGAGTTTTACTTGGAATTTCAAGGTCAAGTCCGTGATCCGGGGTTATTCATCATGTGTGTTAGTATTCCATTATTACACTGACAATAAGCATTAAGAACACGATAATTTTGCACAACATAGAATCACATGAAATTATATATTCAATATTTTTTAGGAAATTGAAAGCTAATAATAGTCTATCTGTAAAATTTTAAAAAGCGCATGTACATTGTCTAGAGTATAATGTAAATGATTACTTATAGGCATACAAGGGTCATTCGTAAGGAACTTATAGAACTCTCTGTGGGATTATGCGAGTTTCTTTACTAGTTACAGTGGTAAAGTGTTTGACTTGGGATTTCTAGTGTCTCGTCCGTGATCCAGGGTAGCCATCCATCATGTGGGTTAGTATTCCATTATTGACCTTACAATAACCGTCACAAACACGATAATTTCCATCGCATTGAATCCTATGAAATTATATATTCCAGGTTTTTTTTTCTAAATTTAAAGGTAATCAAATTCCGTCCATCATGTTTTAAAAAGAAAGTACATTGTCCAGAGTAAATTAAAGATGATTACTTATAAGTATAAAAGGGTCATTTGTAAAGAACTTGTGGAACTCCCTGTAAGATTATGCGAGTTTCTTTATCAGTTACGGTGGTAAAGAGTTTTACATGGGGTTGCAAGTGTCCGGTCAGTGATCCGGGGTAACATTCTTTCATTAGTGTTAGTATTCCACTATTACCCTTACAATCAATGTTATGAACATGATAATCTCCACAACATATAATCTCCACAACATATAATCTCATAAAATTATGTATTTTCTGATTTATTGAAATTAAAAGGTAACAAAAGTCGGTCCATCAAATTTTAAAAAGTGCAAGTACATTGTCCAGAGTAAGTTTTAGATGATTACTTATAAGTATACAAGGGTCATTCGTAAGGAAATTATGGAACTCTCTGTGGGATTATTCGAGTTTCTTTATCAGTTACGGGGGTAAAGTGTTTGTCTATGAATTGCAAGTGTCCCGTCTGCAATCCGGGTTAACCGTCCGTCATTTGTGTTAGTATTCCTTAACCACCCCAACAATAAGCATTATGAACAATATAATTTCCATGGCATAGATTCGCAAAAGATTATACATTCTAGGTTTATTATGAAATTTAAAGGTAATCAAAGTCCGTTCATCAAATTTTAAAAAGTGTAAGTACATTTTCTAGAGTAAATTTTAGATGATTACTAATATGTATACAAGGGTCATTCGTAAGGAACTTGTGGACCTCGCTGTGGGATTATGCAAGTTTCTTTATCAGTTAGGGTTTTAAAGACTTTGACTTAAGATTGCAAGTGTCCCATCCGCGATCCGGGGTAACCGTCCATCATTTGTGTTAGTTCCATCGTTACCCTAACAATAAGCGTTATGAACACGATAATTTCCACAACATAGAATCACATAAGATTTTATATTCTGGGTTTCTTATGAAACTAAAAGGTAATCAAAGTCCGTTCATTTTATTTTTAAAAGTGCAAGTTCATTTTCAAGAGTAAAATGTAAATGATTACTTATAAGTTTACAAGGGTCATTCGTAAGGAACTTGTGGAACTCTCTCTGGGATTATGCGAGTTTCTCTATCAATTACTATTGTAAAGAGTTTGACTTTCGATTGAATGTCTCTTGTCTAAGAACCGGGGTAACCGTCCGTAATTTGTATTAGTATTCTATTATTACCCTTACAATAAACATTATGAACATGATAATTTCAAAAACATAGAATCGGATTAGATTATATATTCAAGGTTTCTTATGAAATTAAAAGGTAATCAAAGTCCATTCATCAAATTTTAAAAAGTGCAAATACATTTTCCAAAGGAAAGTGTAGTTGATTACATAAACAATGGTCATTTGTAAGGAACTTGTGGAACTCTTTGTGGGATTTTGCGAGTTTCTTTATCAGTTACGGTGGTAAAGAGTTTGATTGGGGATTTCAAATGTTGGGTCCTTAATCCGGGGTAACCATCTAGCACGTATGTTAGTATTCCATTATTACCCTTACAATAAGCGTTATGAACACGATAATTTCCACAACATAGAATTGCATGAAATTACATGTACTATATTTTTATTAAAATTAAAGGGTAATAAAAGTCTGTCCTTCAAATTTTAAAAAGTGCAAGTGCATTGTCCAGAGTCAATTGTAGATGATTACTTATAAGTATAAAAGGGTCATTCGTAGGGAACTTGTGGAACTCTCTGTGGGATTATCTGAGTTTCTTTATCAGTTACAGTTGTACACAGTATTACTTGGAGGTTCAAGTATCAAGTCCGCGATCCGGGGTAACCATCCATCATGTGTGTTAGTATTCCATTATTACCCTTACAATAAGCGTTATAAACACGATAATTTCAACAACATAGAATCGCATGAAATTACATATTCAATATTTTTAATGAAATTAAAAGGTAATAAAAGTCTATCCATCAAATTTTAAAAAGCGCTAGTACATTGTCTAGAGTCAATTGTAGATGATTATTAATAAGTATAAAGGGTCATTCGTAAGGAACGTGTGGAACTCTCTATTGGATTATGCGAGTTTCTTTATTAGTTACAGTTGTAAAGAGTTTTACTTGAATTTCAAGTGTCAAGTCCGTGATCCGGGGTAACCATCTGCCATGTCTATTAGTATTCCATTATTACACTTACAATAAGCATAAGAAACGCGATAATTTTTCACAACATAGAATCGCATGAAATTATATGTTCAATATTTTTTAGGAAATTAAAAGGTAATAAAAGTTCGTCCTTCAAATTTTAAACCGCAAGTATATTGTCCAGAGTATATTATAAATGATTACTTATAAGCATACGAGGGTCATTCATAAGGAAATTTTGAAACTCTCTTTAGGATTATGCGAGTTTCTTCATGAGTTACAGTGGTAAAAAGTTTGACTTGGGATTTCTAGTGTCTCGTCCGCGATCCAGGGTGGGGTAGCCATCCGTCAAGTGGGTTAGTATTCCATTATTAACCTTACAATAACTGTTATGATCACGATAATTTCAACCGTATTGAATCGAATGAAATTATGTATTCTAGTTTTTTTTTCTAAATTTAAAGGTAATCAAAGTCCATCCATCATGTTTTAAAAAGCAAGTACATTGTCCAGAGTAAATTAAAAATGATTACTTATAAGTATACAATGGTCATTCGTAAGGAACTTGTGGAACTCTCTGTAAGGTTATGCGAGTTTCTTTATCAGTTACGATGGTAAAGAGTTTTACACGGGATTGCAAGAGTCCGGTCAGCGATCCAGGGTAACAATCTGTCATTAGTGTTAGTATTCCAGTATTGCCTTTACATTAAGCGTTCTGAACACGATAATCTCCACAACATATAATCGCATGAAATTATATATTTTATATTTTTTTAGGAAAGGAAAAGGTAATAAAAGTCGGTCGATCAAATATTAAAAAGCGCAAGTACATTGTCCAGAGTAAGTTGTAGATGATTAATTATAAGTATACAAGGGTCATTCATAAGGAAATTGTGGAACTCTCTATGGGATTATTTGAGAGTCTTTATCAGTTACGAGAGGTAAAGAATTTGTCATTGGATTGCAAGTGTCCCGTCCGCGATTCGGGTTAACCCTCCGTCATTTGTGTTAGTATTCCTTAACTACCCCAACAATAAGCATTATGAACAATATAATTTCCACGACATAGATTTTCAAAAGATTATATATTCTAGGTTTATTATGAAATTTAAAGGTAATCAAAGTCCGTTCATCAAATTTAAAAAAGTGCAAGTACATTTTCTAGAGTAAATTGTATATGATTACTAATAAGTATACATGGGTCATTCCTAAGGAACTTGTGGACCTCTGTGTGGGATTATGTAAGTTTATTTATCAGTTAGGGTTGTAAAGACTTTGACTTAAGATTGCAAGTATCCCGTCCGCGATCCGGGGTAACCGTCTGTCATTTGTGTTAGTATTCCATTATTACCCTAACTATAAGCGTTATGAACACAATAATTTCCACAACATAGAATCACATAAAATTATATATTCTAGATTTCTTATGAAAGTATAAGATAATCAAAGTCCGTTCATCTTATTTTAAAAAGTGCAAGTTCATTTTCAAGAGTAAAATGTAAATGCTTACTTACAACTATACAAGGGTCATTCGTAAGAAACTTGTGGAACTCTCTGTGGGATTATGCGAGTTTCTCTACTAGTCACAGTTGTAAAGAGTTTGACTTTGGATTGCAAGTCTCTCGTCTGGGAACCAGGGTAATTGTCCGTCATTTATTTTAGTACTCTATTATTACCCTTACAATAAACGTTATGAACACAATAATTTCAAAAACATAGAATCACATAAGATTATATATTATAGGTTTCTTATGAAATTAAAAGGTAATCAAAGTCCGTTCATCTAATTTTAGAAAGTGCAAGTACATTTTCCAAAGTAAATTGTAGTTGATTACTTATAAGTAAACAATGGTCATTCGTAAGGAACTTGTGGAACTCACTGTGGGATTATGCAAGTTTCTTTATGAGTTACAGTGGTAAAGTGTTTTACTTGGGTTTTCAAGTGTCCGGTCCTTAATCCGGGGTAACCATATAGCACGTGTGTTAGTATTCCATTATTACTCTTACAATAAGCTTTATGAACACAATAATTTCCACAACATAGAATCGCATGAAATTATATATTCTATATTTTTAATGAAATTAAAGGGAAATAAAAGCCTGTCCATCCAATTTTAAAAAGTGCAAGTACATTGTCCAGAGTCAATTGTAGATGATTACTTATAAGTATAAAAGGGTCATTCGTAGGGAACTTGTGGAAGGATTATGCGAGTTTTTTTATCAGTTACAGTTGTATACAGTGTTACTTGGAGGTTCAAGTGTCAAGTCCGCGATCGGGGGTAACCATCTGTCATGTGTGTTAGTATTCCATTATTACCCTTACAAAAAGCGTTATGAACACGATAATTTCCACAACATAGAATCGCATGAAATTACATATTCTATATTTTTAATGAAATTAAAAGGTAATAAAAGTCTGTCCATCAAAATTTAAAAAGTGCAAGTACATTGTCCAGAGTCAATTGTAGATGATTACTTAGAAGTATAAAATGGTCATTCATAGGGAACTTGTGGAACTCTCTTTGGGATTATGCGAGTTTTTTTATCAGTTACAGTTGTATACAGTGTTACTTGGAGGTTCAAGTGTCAAGTCCATGATTGGGGGTAACCATCTGTCATGTGTGTTAGTATTCCATTATTACCCTTACAATAAGCGTTATGAACATGATAATTTCCACAACATAGAATCGCATGAAATTACATATTCTATGTTTTTAATGAAATTAAGAAGTAATAAAAGTATGTCCATCAAATTTTAAAAAGTGCAAATATGTTGTCCATGGTCAATTGTAGATGATTATTTATAAGTATAAAAGGGTCATTCGTAAGGAACGTGTGGAACTCTCTGTTGGATTATGCAAGTTTCTTTATTAGTAACAGTTGTAAAGAATTTTACTTGGAATTTCAAGTGTCAAGTCTTTGATCCGGGGTAACCATCCGTCATGTGTGTTAGTATTCCATTATTACATTTACAATAAGCATTATGAACACGATAATTTTGCACAACATTGAATCACTAGAAATTTTATATTCAATATTTTTTTGGAAATTAAAAGGTAACAAATGTCCGTCTGTAAAATTTTAAAAAGCACAAGTACATTGTCCAGAGTATATTGTAAATGATTACTTATAAGCATACAAGGGTCATTCGTAAGGAACTTGTGGAACTCTCGGTGGGATTATGCGAGTTTCTTTTTCAGTTACAGTGGTAAAGAGTATAACTTGGGATTTCTATTGTCTCGTCCGCAATCCGGGGTAGCCATCCATCATGTGGGTTAGTATTCCATTATTAACCTTACAATAATCATCATGATCACGATAATTTCCACCGCATTGAATCACAAGAAATTTTATATTCTAGGTTTTTTTTTTTCTAAATTTAAAGGTAATCAAAGTCCGTCCATTATGTTTTAAAAAGCAAGTACATTGTCCAGAGTAAATTAAAGATTATTACTTATAAGTATACAAGGGTCATTTGTAAGGAACTTGTGGAACTCTTTATAAGATAATGCGAGTTTCTTTATCAGCTACGGTGTTAAAGGGTTTTACATGGGATTGCAAGTGTCTGGTCCATGATCCGGGGTAACAGTCTGTCATTAGTGTTAGTATTCCATTATTACCCTTACAATAAGCGTTATGAACATGATATCTCCACAACATATAATCGCATGAAATTATATATTTTATATTTTTTAGGAAGTTAAAAGGTAATAAAAGTAGGTCCATCAAATTTTAAACAGCGCAAGTACATTGTCCAGAGTAAGTTGTAGATGATTACTAATAAGTATACAAGGGTCATTAGTAAGGAAATTGTGGAACTCTCTGTGGGTTATTCAATTTTAAACAGCGCAAGTACATTGTCCAGAGTAAGTTGTAGATGATTACTAATAAGTATACAAGGGTCATTAGTAAGGAAATTGTGGAACTCTCTGTGGGTTATTCGAGTTTCTTTATAAGTTATGGGGGTAAAGAGTTTGTCTTTGAATTGCAATTGTCCCGTCCGCGATCCGGGTTAACCTTCCGTCATTTGTGTTAGTATTCCTTAACTATCCCAACAATAAGCATTATGAACAATATAATTTCCACACCATAGATTCGGAAAAGATTATATATTCTAGGTTTATTATGAAATTTAAAGGTAATCAAAGTCCATTCATCACATTTTGAAACGTGCAAGTACAATTTCCAGAGTAAATTTTAGATGATTACTAATAAGTAGGGTCATTCGTAAGGATTTTGTGGACCACTGTGTGGGATTATGCAAGTTTCTTTATCAGTTAGGGTTGTAAAGACTTTGACTTAGGACTGCAAGTGTCCCCTCCGCGATCCGTGGTAACCGTCCATCATTTGTGTTAGTATTCCATTATTACCCTAACAATAAGCGTTATGAGCACGATAATTTCCACAGCATAGAATCGCATAAGATTATATATTCTAGGTTTATTATGAAATTAAAAGGTAATCAATGTCCGTTCATCTTATTTTAAAAAGTGCAAGTTCATTTTCAAGAGTAAAATGTAAATGATTACTTATAAGTGTACAAAGGTCATTCGTAAGGAACTTGTGGAACTCTCTGTGGGATTATGCGAGTTTCTCTATCAGTTGCAGTTGTAAAGAGTTTGACTTTAGATTGCAAGTCTCTCGTGTTGAACTCTCTGTGGGATTATGCAAATTTCTATATGAGTTGCAGGGGTAAAGAGTATTACTTGGGATTGCAAGTGTCCCGTCCGGGATCTATAGGTAACCATCTGTCATGCGTGTTGGTATTTCATTCTTACCCTTACAATAAGCATTATGAACACGATAATTTCCAATGCATAAAATTGCACGAAATTATATACTATGGGTTTTTTATGGAATTAAAAGGTATTCAAAGTGCATCCACCAATTTTTAAAAAGGTCAAGTACATTTTCCAGAGTAAAATTTTTTTATGATTATTTACAAGTATACAATGGTCATTCGTAAGGAACTTGTGGAACTCTCTGTGGGATTATGAAGTTTTGTTTATCAGTTACGGTGGTAAAGAGTTTGACATGGGATTACAAGTGTCTCATCTGCGATCCAAGGTAACCCTCCGTCATTTGGGAGCATTCCGTTATTACCCTAACAATAAGCATTATGAACACGATAATTTCCACTGCATAAGATTATATATTCTTGGTTTTTTTTATGAAATTAAAAGGTAGTCAATGTCTGTTCATCAAATTCTATAACGTGCAAGTACATTTTCCAGTGTAAATTGTAGATGATTACTTGTAAGTATACGAGAGTCATTTATAAGGGACTTGTGGAACTCTCCCGTGGAATTATGCGAGTTTCTTTATCAGTTACAGTGGAAAAGAGTTTTACTTGGGATTGTAAGTGTCTCGTCCGCGATCCAGGGTAACCATCCATCATGTGTGCTAGTATTCCATTATTACCCTTACAAAAAGCGTTATGAGCACGATAATTTCCACTCCATAGAATTGGAAGAAATACTATATTCTATGATTTTTGCAAAATCAAAAGATAAAAAAAATCAGTCCATCAAATTTTTTAAAAAGCTAGTACATTGTTCAGAGTAAATTGTAGATGATTACTAATATTTATACAAGGGTCATTTCGTAAGAAACTTGTGGAACTCTCTGTAAGATTATGAGAGTTTCTATAAGCGCTAGTACATTTTCCAGAGTAAATTGTAGATGATTACTTATAAGTATACGAGGGTCATATGTAAGGAACTTTTGGAACTCTCTGTGGAATTATGCGATTTTCTTTATCAGTTACAGTGGAAAAGAGTTTTACTTGGAAATGCAAGTGACTCATCCAAGATCCGGGGTAACCATCCATCATGTGTGCTAGTATTCCATTTATTACCCTTACAATAAGCGTTATGAACACGTTAATTTCTATGGCACAGAATTGGATGAAATTATATATTCTAGGTTTATTATGAATATAAAAGGTAATAAAAGTCTGTCCATCAAATTTTAAAAAGTCCAAGTACATTGTCTAGAATAGATTGTAGATTATTACTTATAAGTATACAAGGGTTATTCGTAAAGCACTTGTGGAACTCTCTGTGGTATTATGCGAGTTTCATTATCAGTTACAGTAGTAAAGAGTTTGACTTGGGATTGCAAGTGTCCCGTCCGCGATCTGGGGCAACCATCCATCATGTGTGTTAGTATTCCATTATTACCCTAAAAATAAGCATTATGAAAACAATAATTTTCACCGCATATAATTGCAAGAAATTACATACTCTAGGTTTTTATGGAATTAAAAGGTATTCAAAATCCGTTCACCAAATTTTAATAAGCGCAAGTACATTTTCCAGAGTAAATCTTTGATGATTACTTATAAGTATACAATGGTCATTCGTAAGGAACCTTTGGAACTCTCTGTGGAATTATACGATTTTCTTTATCAGTTACGGTGGTAAAGAGTTTGACTTGGGATTGCAAGTGTCTCGTCTAAGATCCAAGGTAACCGTCCATCATTTTGGTTAGTATTCCATTATCACCTTAACAATAAGCGTTATGAACACGATAATTTCCACCGCATAGAATCACATAAGATTATATATTCTAGGTTACTTATGAAATTAAAGTGTAATAAAAGTCTTTTCATCAAATTCTAAAAAGTGCAAGTACATTTTCCAGTGTAAATTGTAGATGATTACTTATAAGTATAAAATGGCCATTCATAAGGAACTCATGGAACTCTGTATAAGATTTATGAGAGTTTCTTTATCAGTTATGGTGGTAAGGAGTTTGACTTGGAATTGCAAGTGTCTTGTCCCCGATCCAGAGTAACCATCTATCATTTGTGTTATTATTCAATATTTACCCTTACAATAAGCATCAAATTCTTAAAAGTGCGAGTACATTTTCCAATGTAAATTGTAGATGATTACTTATAAGTATATGATTGTCATTTGTAAGGAACTTGTGGAACTCTCCGTGGGATTATGCGAGTTTCTTTATCAGTTACAGTGGAAAAGAGTTTTCTTGCGATTGCAAGTGTCCCATCCACGATCTGGTGTAACCGTCTATCATTTGTTTTAGTATTCAATTATTACCCTTACAATAAGCATCAAATTATAAAATCCAGGAGTACATTTTCCAATGTAAATTGTAGATGATTACTTTTAAGTATACAAAGGTCATTCGTAAGGAACCTGTGGAACTCTTTGTGGGATTATGCAATTTTCTTTATCGGTTACAGTGGTAAAGAGTTTTACTAGGGATTGCAAGTGTCTTGTCCGAGATCTAGGGTAACCATCAGTCATGTGTGTTAGTATTCCATTATTATCCTTACAATAAGCATTATGAACACGATAATATCCATCGCATAGAATTGCACGAAATTATATACTCTAGGTTTTTTATGAAATTAAAAGGTCTTCAAAGTCCGTCCACCAAGTTTTAAAAAGTGCAAGTCTATTTTCTAGAGTAAATATTTGATAATTACTTATAAGTATGAAAGGGTCATTCGTAAAGAATTTGTGGAACTCTCTGTGGGATTATACGAGTTTCTTTATTAGTCAGAGTGGAAAAGAGTTTGACTTGGGATTACAAGTGTCCCGATTGAGATCCAGGGTAACCATCTGTCATGTGTGTTAGTATTCCCTTATTACCCAAACAGTAAGTGTTATGAACACGACAATTTCCACCCCATATAATCGCATAAGATTATATATTCTAGGTTTCTTATGAAATTAAAAGGTAATCAAAGTCCGTTCATCAAATTCTAAAAAGCGCAAGTACATTTTCCAATGTAAATTATAGATGATTACTTATAAGTATACAATGTTAATTTGTAAGGATCTTGTGGAATTCTCTGTAGGATTATGCGAGTTTCTTTATCAATTACAGTTGTAAAGAGTTTGACTTGGGATTGCAAGTATCCTATCCGTCATCCGGAGTAACCGTATGTCATTTGTGTTAGTCTTGCATGTTTACCCTTACAATTAGCGTTATGAACACGATAATTTCCACCACATATAATCGAATAAAATTTAATATTTAATATTTTTTTATTAAATTAAAAATTAATAAAAGTCTATCCATCAAATTTTAAAAGCGCAAATAAATTGTCCAAAGTAAATTATAGATGATTACTCATAAGTATACGATGCAATCCTAAGGAACTTGTGGAAATGTCTGTGGTATTATGCAAGTTTCATTATCAGCTATAGTTCTAAAGAGTTTGACTTGGGTTTGCAAGTATCACGTCCGTGATCTTGGGTAACGATCCATCATGTGTGTTAGTATTCTATTATTACCCTTACAATAAGCATTATGAGCACGATAATTTCTACCGCATAGAATTGCACGAAATTACATACTCTAGGTTTTTTGTGGAATTAAAAGGTATTCAAAGTCCGTCCATCAAATTTTAAAAAGCGCAAGTACATCGTCCAGAGTAAATTTTAGATGATTACTTATAAGTATACAAAGGTTATTCGTAAGGGACCCTTGGAACTCTCTCTGGGATTATGCAAGTTTCTTTATCAGTTACGGTTGATAAGAGTTTGACTTGGAATTGCAAGTGGCATTTCCGTGATCCGAGGTAACCATACGTCACGTATGTCAGTATTCCATTATTATCCTTACAATGAGCGTTATGAACACGATAATTACCAAAACATACAATCGCAAAAAAATTATATATTATGTATTTTATATGAAATTAAACGGCAATAAAAGTCCATCCATAAAATTTTTAAATGCACATTACATTGTCCAGAGTAAATTGTACACGATTACTTATAAGTATACAAGGGTCATTCCTAAGGAACTTGTGCAACTCTCTGTGGGATTATGCGAGTTTCTTTATTATTTACAGTGGGATTGCAAATGTCCCATCCGCGATCCAGGGTAACCATCCGTCATGTGTGTTAGTATTCCATTATTACCCTTACAATAAGCATTATGAACACAAAAATTTCAACTGCATAGAATTGCGTGAAATTATATATTGTAGGGTTTTTATGAAATTAAAAGGTAGTAAAAGTCCGTCCATCAAATTTTTAAAAGAGAAAGTACATTGTCCATTGTTAATTGTAGATGATTACTGATAACTATACAAGGGTCATTTGAAAGGAACTTGTGGAATTCTCCGTGGGATTATGCGAGTTTGTTTATAAGTTACAATGGTAAAGAGTTTGACTTGGGATTGCAAGGGTACCACCGCGATCCGGGGTAACCATCCTTCATGTGGGTTAGTATTTCATTATTACAAATACAATAAGTATTATGAACACGATAATTTCAACCGCATAGAATTGCATGAAATTATATACTTTAGGTTTTTTATGAAATTAAAAGTTATTCAAAGTCCTTCCACCAAATTTTAAAAAGCGCAAGAACATTTTACAGAGTAAATCTTTGATGAATACTTATAAGTATACAATGGACATTCGTAAGGAACTTGTGGAACTCTCTGTGGGACTATGCGATTTTCTTTATCAGTTATAGTGGTAAAGAGTTTGATTTTAGATTGTGGGAGGTTGTCGCCGTACCTCTCAAAGTTAATATTTATAAGCCCTAAATGCTTACTATCTACAAATAAGTAGATAGCGGCAAGTCGGGGTCGTCCACAAAGAAGAGTGATCTTCCTAAGCGTTTAGGCACAAAAGGTTGATATTAGGCTAGGAGTAGACATATATACATACATATAAAAACATGTAAATGGGGGGGTTTGGTTGTTTGGTGGTCCTAAGTTATGAAATTAAAAAGACAAGATAACTAGCAAAGCCAAGTAACTAGGCTAATAATCAAACAAAACTAAGAAAAAGGGGTTTAAAACTACAAAGATAAAGTCTTGGGGGCAATTGATATCCACTTCCAAACCTAATGTAGATCATTGAACCATTCACTCATTCTATCACATTCATTACTTGCCTTAACATTAACATACTTATCTAGCTAGAATTACAACACATTATGCACAAGAAGTTCTAAGTTCATGTTCATAGATTTTCATGCAAAGGAGCTAAGGAATTCATCACTTTCCTAACACCCGAACACTTCAATCATAAAAACACTTCCTATTCTCAAACAACCCATGACATAAATGAAGTGAAACATAGCATCAAGAATACATAAATGCTAAATAATAAAGGCTTCAAGAATGAGTGAAACAATCTATTCACTACTTCAACTACTTGTTGTGAAGATAAATCTTCTATCCTTCTTAGATAGTAGTTTGCAAGAGTGAATTCGAAATCTCTTGTCAAACCTCACCACTGACTAACTTAGGACTAAGAGTATCCCATTTATGGCATTTAGCACGAAGAATCAACAAGCTTGGCAACACTTATAAATACTACACCGTATCTAAGCATTTAACCAATTCATGCATTTACACAAGATTAGTCAAGATTGATCAACATTCATAGACTTCTCTCATTTGCTACCTAAAACAAACATGACAACGAGTTCGACATCATCACATTCATCTAGCAATTATCAACACACCAACATCATTTAAGAAGCTCTAACTCATGCTCTTGGATTCCACATTAAAAGAGGGGAGAATTAGCTACTTTCTCCCAACCCTAACTAGTGATCATACAAGCAATTCATATACTCAAGCTTCCAACAACATCAATGCAATTAACAATTCACATTCAAAGCTCAATAAATGCACAATAGAAATAACACTAAATAGATAGATATTGTTCTTACTACATAGATATGGAAACTTTAATCCATTACTCCCAAGATAAAACTAAGCTAGAGAACTAAAAGACATAATTAAACTAAAAAAACTAAGAAAAGAAAGAGGAGAAAACCTAGGGTTTCTAAGCCCAAAAAAGCAGAAGAAGGAGCTGGGCAAAAGCTACTGAATGAGAGGAAAGAGAGTGGTATTTATAGTACAAAGAAGATAAGGTGAAATTCTGGCCACCTTTCAGTTGCGACTCACGATGGCTCGTCGCGACGAAGCCATCGCAACTCGCGACGGGTGCCAGAATTTTGCATTGTGTCTTTTTCTTCTTCTTTTGGCCTGCAATCATCTTCATAGTCATTCCTCTCAATCTCCAAGTCTTCAACGGCTCCAAAAATGGTCTTCAATGGACTTCGATCTTCATGTCTTCGAAGCAAGCCTTCAAAAGTGTAGTCTTCAATGGCCTCTGGTCTTCAATGCCTCCGTGTTCTTCCCTTCTCACACAAAATCCACTTAGAAGAGGTGAAAGAGCGTAAAGTTGCTCTTACCCCTCCTAATAGAATATCAAGGTAAAACACAAGCTCTTGATAATAAAAGAGCACAAAAGTGACCCTAAATAGTACTAAATTATGCATATAAAATGGACACATCAGATTGCAAGTGTCCCGTCCGCGATCCGGGATAACCTTCCATCATGTGTGTTAGTATTCCATTATTACTCCTACAATAAGCATTATGAACACGATAATTTACAACGCATAGAACTGCATGACATTATATACTCTAGGTTTTTAATGAAATTAAAATGTATTTAAAAAGTGCAAGTACATTTTCGGGAGTAATTCTTTGATGATTACTTCTAAGTACACAATGGTCATTCCTAAGGAATTTGTGGAGCCGTTCGTAAATAGTTTGACTTAGAATTGCAAGTGTCCCGTTCGCGATCCAGGATAACCATCCGTCGTGTGTGTTTGTATTCCCCATACAATAAGCGTTATGAACACGATAATTTCCACAACATAGAATCGCATGAAATTATATAAATCTATATTTTTATGACATTAAAAGGTAATAAAAGTCCATCCATCAAATTCTAAAAAGTGCATGTACATTGTCTATAGTAAATTGTAGATGATTACATATAAGTATACAAAGGTCATTCGTAAGTAACTTGTGGAACTCTCTGTGGGATTATGTGAATTACTTTATCAGTTACAGTGGTAAAGAGTTTAACTTTGGATTGCAAGTGTCTTGTCCGCCATCAAGGGTATTCATTTGTCATGTGTGTTAGTAGTCAATCATTACCATTACATTAAGCATTATGAACACAATAATTTCCAAAACATAGAATCGTATGAAAATTATATATTCTATATTTTTTATGAAATGAAAAGGTAATAAAAGTCAGTCCATCAAATTTTAGAAAGTGCTAGTACATTGTCCAGAGTAAATTGTAGATGATTACTTATAAGTATACAGAGGTCATACGTAAGGAACTTGTAGAACTCTATGAGGGATTATGCGAGTTTCTTTATTAGTTACAGTGGTAAAGAGTTTTGACGTGGGATTGCAAGTGTCCCTTCGTGATCCGGGGTAACCATCTGTCATATGTGTCAGTATTCCATTATTACTATAACAATAAGCACTATGAACACGATAATTTTCACCGCACAAAATTGCATGAAATTATATACTCTAGGTTTTTTGTTGAATTAAAAGGTATTCAAAGTTCGTCCACCAAATTTTAAAAAGTGCAAGTACATTTTCCAGAGTAATTCTTTTATGATTACTTATAAGTATACAATGGTCATTCGTGATGAAATTTTGGAACCCTCTATGAAAGTATACAAGTTTCTTTATCAGTTACGGTTGTAAAGAGTTTGACTTGGAATTGCAAGTGTCCCGTCCATGATCCAGGATAACCATCTGTCATGTGTGTATGTACTCCATTATTACCCTTACAATAATTGTTATGAACACGATTATTTCCACAACATAGAATTGCATGAATTTATATAATCTATATTTTTATGAAATTAAAAGGTATTAAAGTCCGTCCATCAAATTTCAAAAAGCACAAGTACATTGTCTAGAGTAAATTGTAGGTGATTACTTATAAGTATACAAGGGTCATTCGTAAGTAACTTGTGGAACTCTCTGTGGGATTATGCGGGTTTCTTTATCAGTTACAGTGGTAAAGAGTTTGACTCTGGATTGCAAGTGTCCCATCCGCCATCCAGGGTAACCATCTGTCATGTGTGTTAGTTTTCCATTATTACCATTACATTAAGTGTTATGAACACAATAATTTCCACAACATAGAATCGTATGAAATTATCTATTCTATATTTTTTATGAAATGGAAAGTTAATAAAAGCCGGTCTATCAAATTTTAAAAAGCACAAGTACATTTTCCAGGGTAAATTATAGATGATTACTTATATGTACAAGGGTTATTTGGAAGAAACTTTTGGAACTCTCTGAGCAATTATACGAGTTTCTTTATCAGTTGCAATAGTAAAGAGTTTGACTAGGGATTGCAAGTGCCCCTCCGTGATCCGGGGTAACCATCCGTCATATGTGTTTGTATTCCATCATTACTCGTACAATAAGCATTATGAACATGATATTTTCCACCGCATAGAATTGCATGAAATTATATACTCTAGGTTTTTTTATGAAATTAAAAGGTATTCAAAGTTCGTCCACCAAATTTTAAGTAGCGCAAGTACATTTTAAAGAGTAAATCTATGAGGATTACTTATAAGTTTACAATGGTCATTCGTAAGGAACTTGTGGAACTCTCTGTGGGATTATGTGATTTTCTTTATCAGCTATGGTGGTAAAGTTTTTGATTTTTTATTGCAAGTGTCCCGTCCACGATCCAGGATAACCTTCGATCATGCGTGTTAGTTTTCCATTATTACTCATACAATAAGCATTATGAACACGATAATTTCCACCACATAGAATTGCATGAAATTATATACTCTAGGTTTTTAATGAAATTAAAAGGTATTCAAAGTCCGTCCACCAAATTTTAAAAAGCGCAAGTACATTTTCCAGAGTAAATCTTTGATGATTACTTATAAGTATACAATGGTCACTCGTAAGGAAAATGTGGAACACTTTGTGGCATTATGCAATTTTCTTTATCTCTAGGGCATTGAGTAGTGGTTTTAAATTTTAAAATTTCTATTATCCCGCCAAAAAATCACCAAAAGTTTTTAAATAGCACCGGTTTTTAAAATCGGTACTAAAAATTTTATCATCCCGCCAAAAAATTGCCAAATTCTTTTAAATAGCACCGGTTTTTAAAAACCGTTGCTAAAAATTAAAAAATAATTCTATCTTCCCACCAAAAAAATTGCAAAATTTTTAAATAGCACCGGTTTTTCAAAACTGGTGCTAAAAATATTTAAAATTTATTTTTCCCGACAAAGAAATTGCCAAAAAAAAAAAAATTCAATCTTCCCACCAAAAATGTCAAAATATTCGTTGAATTTTTTTAAAGTTTAATCTTCCTGCCAAAGACTTCAAAATTTGCCAAAATGTTTTAAAAATATTTGCCAAAAATTTTCATGGGTTGGGAGCAGCTACGCGCAGCCGCTCTAAGCTAATTATTTTTTAAACTTTTAAAATTATTCACTTATTTTGTTAACTTTAACTAATAACTAAGTTAAGTTTAATTAATCAACGATCAACCTTTATTGACCTAATAAATATAAATAAGAATAAAATTTGTTTACATTAACTAATTAACGTTCAACCCTTAATTGATTTGGTATATATAAACACAACTTTAACTAATTATTGATTAATACTTATTTGACTTTCAATATATAAACACTAATAACTAGGCTGACTTTGACTAATCAACGGTCAAACTGTACTTGACTTTCAATATATAAACACTAAGAACTACGTTGACTTTAACTAATAAACGTTCAACCCTTACTTTACTTTACATATATGAACACTAATAGCTAGGTTGACTTTGACTAATTAACGGTCGAACTTTACTTGACTTTCAATTAAACACTAGTAGCTAATATAACTTTAGCTAATTAACGGTCAAATTGTACTTAACTTTCTATATGTAAACACTAGTGACTAAGCTGACTTTAACTAATTAACTGTCAAACTTTACCCGACTTTCAATATATAAACACTAATAATTAGGCTTTGACTAATCAACTGTCAAACCTTACTTGACTTTCTATACATAAATACTAGTGACTAAGTTGACTTTAACTAATCAATGGTCAAACTTTAATTGACTCTCTCTATATTGAAACACTAGTGACTAAGCTAAGTTGAGCTCTGAGGCGAAAATAGGGCGTAGCCCTGCACTGTTCATCATGCTAGGTTTTCGCCGGATCTCTCTTACACAGCTCCCCTTCTCCAGCGAGGAGCCCGACATTAATGTTGGGATCCTCACTGGGAGTGTTTCCATGTATAGGTTGCCTTGGTTGTGAATGAATTGAAGTCGGGATCTGGGTTCCCGTTATGCAAATGAAAGCGAAAATAGTAGAACTCTTGGAGGAAGATCAGCAGTCCGAACGTGGATTTGGAAAACCCATAGCCTCTTTATGGGTTTTCTGGGATGAAGACTTGCTTTTCGGTCTTCAAGCTAGGAGCTTTTGGGTTCTTGAAATTCGAATATCGGACTTTTCGAACTGTAATTCGAAATCCCATGGATTCATGATGGGATTTAATGGAAGAGGACCTGCCCACCGGTCCTGATGAGTGGAATTTTTTCTGCCGGAGGAAGACAAAGTTCTGGCGGAGGAGGAAGACCCGTACCCGATGCAAACACGGAAAGCTTGGCGAACACCCATGTAAGTCTTGCACTATATTAATTTTGTGTGGACTTTAATGGATGAACTTCTTGTGCGGATTCTCTGGGGATTTTGTTGTGCGAATATTTGAAGAAGAACTTGCCGTCTGGGAAGCTGTTTTTTGGTTCTATTTAGTGCTATTAGTATAGAAATTATTTTCGGTGAGGCCTCCTATGGTAAGAAGTAATCCGTACGCTAAACCCATGGGGATTATGGTGGTACTCTGTCCTGAGTAGTTTTACTGGGAATAGGAGAAGCTTGCCTAGCTAATTTTGTAGAAATGTGTGGATTGCCGATGCATGTTGGGAAGGTATGGTAGGAAGAGAAGGGCTGTTTATGAGAAGCTGTGCGGGTTAGTGCGCCACTCCTAATGAAAGTGGCCTGAAAATATGATGTTCATAGGAGATTAATACTAATGAAAGGTCTCAGGCATGGAAATTGTTAGCAATACAGTAAGTTCTAATCGATTCGGGTAAACTTGTGCTCAAATCTCGAGCCTGACTGGCTTAGCTTGTGTCCAAACCCCGGCATTGTCCACCGGCCTTGCTAGTGCCCAGATCCCAGTCACCGTCCGACCTTGCTTGTGTTCAAAACCTAGGTAAAACCCAGCCTTGCAAGTGCTCAAAACCCGGAAAATGCTCGACCTCGTTTACTCAAATTCAAATTGGAGTTTAGACCAATAGGATACCCAAACTGATTCAGGGGACCTTGTGTTCAAACCCCGGGCACCCGACCGGCCTAGCTTATGTTCAAAACCCGGACTGATCATCCGGCCTCGCTAGTGTTCAGAACCCGGCCATCTTCCCGCCAAGTGAGTGTTCAAATCCTGGGAAATCTCCAGCCTTGCAAGTGAACAGAAGTCGGTTCCTTTCCCGACCTTGCTTGTGCTCAGAACCTGGTAAACTCTCAGCCCCGCTTGTGTTTAGAACCCGGACAACCCCCAGCCTAGTGTTCCCTGACCTAGTCTGCACTTAGACGCTCCATGCTGAAAATACAAATTTAAAATTTTCTCTCCCTCATGAACATTCATAAGGTGATCTTCTTTCTAGGTATAATTGAGGTGGCAATACTTTGGGTCTATTCGGATTCATCATAGATGTCACGAGATATCTCACGGTGTGTTGGTTGATCTGACGGTCGGCCATGGTGGATTGTTTTAATCAGAATCATAAAGAATAGCACTCCCAATTTGTTGGCCATGTTTCTTAGTTGCATAAGAATTCCCAGAAGAAAAGGAACGGAAGAGCAGATTCTTGTAATTGGTAGTTTTCTCAATTTTTGCCCAGATTCCGGTGACTCAACAACGCTGGAAAATATGGCCCGGCAATCACATCTATCAGTAGGCAGTGGCAACTAGAATGGTATGCTAAATAGTAACCCTTCGAGGGATAAAGGTTCGAGTACTCAAAGGAAAGTTGAGGGATGGTTCGAGGATGGAAGGATGGTCCGAGTGCTGAAGGGTATTTCGAGGGATTCGAGTGCTGAAGGCATTCGAGTGCTCGAGATGGGCAATCGAGTACTGGAAGTGCTCAAGTACTCAAGGGAAGTTTGCGGTTAGTCGGATTGAGGTATTCGAGTGCTGGAGGTGCTAGAGTTCTCGAGGGGGACATTTGAGTGCTGGAAGCCTTCGAGTGCTCAGTGGAGGGCATTCAAGGGTTGAAGGTGTTCTAGTTCGTTGCCCTCGAGGGGGGAGGTTTGAATAATTGAAGGGAAGATGAGGGATGGTTCGAGGGCTGAAGGTGATTTTGAGGGATTCCAGTGCTGAAGGCATTCAAGTGCTCGACATGGGCATTCGAATGATGGAAGTGCTCGAGTACTCGAAGGGAAGCGGGGTGATGGTCCGAGGTTGGAAGGATGGTCAAAGGGCTGAAGGAGTTATTGATGGATTCGAGTGCCGAAGGCATTCGAGTGCTGGACATGCTCAAAAATTCGAGGATGGTTCGAGGAGAGATGAATTGTGGTATTCGAGTTTTGAGGGATGGTTCGAGGATGGAAGGATTAAGCTGAAGGTGTTCTTGGGCTCGTTGGGGACATTCGAGGGTTGAAGGTGTTCTTGTGCTCTGTCCTCAAAGTGATCCTGGTGGTGCTCGAGATCTCGAGGGGGCAATTCGTGTGTTGGAAGCTTTCGGGTACGCCGGGGGGGCACTCGAGGGCTGAAGGTGTTCGAGTGCTTTGTCCTCGAGGTGGTGCTGGTAGTGCTCAAGTACTTGAGGTAGCCATTTTAGTGTCGTAAGCTCCCAAGTGCTCGTGGGGAGGGCTGAAGGTGTTTGAGTGCTCTGTCCTCGAGGGGGGACTCGTGAAGAAACCTCGAGGGATGGCTACTGTTAGATTGGAAAAAAAACAGCAGCTTCTCTCCAGATGGTTGATAGGATTTCCCATGGCAGCAGCATGGCCATGTAGGTTAGGTAGGGGGTAAATTGATTCTGCGTACGCAAATTAATTTACCCCTACCTAGGTATCACTTGGATTTAATGGTTGCGCTATTTTCCTGCGTTGTACTGAAAAGTGAAAAATGGCATCAGGCTGTCCATTTGCCTAAAATGGAAAGAACAGTTACAAAACCGTTACGCAGGGCGTGCGCAGTAGAAGTCATGCCCGGTCTCTTATGCCTAGGAGGTCTATCCGCGGGGAACACTTGGGAGCACAACGGACTACGGTCAAATTTCTCCCAACCCCATAGAGAAAGCCTCGGCCCTTATCCAGAGACCGTTATCGAAGGCCAATAACACCTCTTTATCTTCATCTTAGAGGTGTACATGGTAGAAGCGGTGTGCAAGCCCTTTTAGGAGGACATGTCATACTACTTCATTCACTGGAAGACCGAGACCACTCTCGGAGTTGAAGACACCCGTGGGGAGCAAACCATAGCGCAAGAGCCGGTTCACACCACCGGTAGCATGGATGTAACATGGAGCGAGGAGGCTAGTGAGTTTGTTCTCCTACCCCTCTGTTTTTTTTTCAGGGATGGCTTATATAGGCCCCGGTCACCACGATGGGACTCTGTTGAAGGGATGGCTCATACAGGCCCCGGTCACCACGACGGGTTGTAAGATTTTCCATGGATGGTTTCCACAGGCCCCGGTCATCACGATAGGACTAGCTTCTTTTGGTCACCTGGTTGCAACATTTAGATCAGGGGTAGTATTTTAGGTAACATGTATTAAGGGAGTGGGCCAATGTCCCCACTCCCGTACATTCCCACGGCACTTTTTGTCGCCACCTGATTGTATCATCTAGATCAGGGGTAGTCTAGTAGGTCCCATTGTATAACGGGAGTGGGACAATGTTCCCACTCCCGTAGACTCTCACGGTTTCTTTTTATTTACCATTACCTTCGACTAGTGACTAAGCTGACTTTAACTAATCAACGGCCAAACTTTACTCGACTTTCAATATATAAACACTAATAACTAGGTTGGCTTTGTGTAATCAATGGTCAAACCTTACTTGACTTTCAATATATAAACACTAATAAATAAGTTGACTTTAAATAATTAACAGTCAAACTTTATTTGAATTAGTATATATAAATAAAAATAAAAATGTTTGACTTTAACTAATCAACGGTCAACCCTTACATGACTTTCTTTATACAAACACTGATAATAAAGTTGATTTTAACTAATCCATGGCCAACCCTTACTTGGCTTTCTACATACAAATACTAATAACAAAGTTGAATTTAACTAATCGACGGTCAACCCTTTCTTTGCTTTCTATATACAAACATTAATAACTAAGTTGACTTTAACTAATCCACGGTCAACCCTTACATGACTTTCTACATACAAACACTAATAACTAAGTTGACTTTACTAATCAACGGTCAACCCTTACTTGACTTTCTACATACAGATACTAATAACAAAGTTAACTTTAACTAATCGACAGTCAAACCTTACTTGACTTTCAATATATAAACACTAATTACTAGGTTGACTTTGACTAATCAACGGTCAAACCTTACTTGACATTCAATATATAAACACTAATTACTAGGTTGACTTTGACTAATCAACGGTCAAACCTTACTTTACTTTCAATATATAAACATTAATAACTAAGTTGACTTTAACTAATTAACGGTCAAACTTTGTTTGAATTAGTATATAAAAATACAAATAAAAATGTTTGACTTTGACTAATCAACGGTCAACCCTTAATTAACTTTCTATATACAAATAATAATAATTAAGTTGACTTTAACTAATTACCAGTCAAATTTTATTTGACTTTAGCTAATGAAAATTTTAATGATCTCAAACACATAAATTTGGGACCAAATTCCATGTCCTATTTTCATATACTTAGCCTAAATTTACTAATTACTTCTCCATTGCCCCAATTTCATTCCCCCCTCCCCCCGATCGAACTATTTTCAACTCTCACACATCCCTCACTGTGTCTCCACCTCCTCTAGTTTTCTCCGTCGATCAGCCATCGGTCACGCCACCCCTCCGCTCACCTATGATTCTCTCCATTGTTGGTTACCTTACCTCTGACGCTTGGCTCAGGTTCTCTCTGCCGCTACTAGCCAGTGACGGTAGAGGAGATGCTAGGACCGCTCGCCTCAGGTTTTCTCCGCCGCTCGCCAGTAACGCTTGCCAGCAATGCTCGCCAATAAGGCTATCCCCCTTCAATATGGTGTCTATTCAATTATGTATGATTCCTTGTAGTTTGGTGACTAGTTGTTCAGCTGTTGATTATTTTGATTTGATTAGTGAAATAGGTACTTTCTCAAGGTCCTTCTTTAAGGGAACTGAGATGTGGAAAGAAGGGAACATATTGAAGGTAGTTGCAGTAGTCTAACCTTTTCTTTTGATTCAATTGTGGACAATTTTATATGGTAGGAGTGTCAATTGTTGAATTTTCATATGGAAACCCTCTTGAGGCTCTTGATTTCTAAGATTGATTATTTTCTGGCTTTGATTGCAGAAAGCAATGGCGAAAAAAGGCAGGGGCTGTTAATTCTCATGAAGAACATAAGTTATTAGAATACAAGTTTGAGAATGAGTGAGAAGTGGTTTGATAATGGAAGATGGTGATATTCTTTCTTATTTTCCTTGTTTTAATTAGTTCTGCTAGACACTGAGTATGAGCCTCTAGTCCCTAGAGAGGAAAAAATAATGCAGGTAATCTTAGGAAATCTTTAAAATACTAACTTTTTAGTTATATCATCACTAGTTGGTTTAATATGTGTAACCTACATTAATGTATATGAGATTTGTGTAATTTCATCAAATTGTGATGTCAAACTTAAATTTAAAAAGATTTTCGGTGCTGCTGCTAGTATGAACTTGCTCTCTGGTTCTGCATATCGTTAAGGCAAGTTATATCTCCCTTTGGAATGCTTGATTTGGTTTACTTAAAGCCATATTAAGTAACATTACTTGACGTGCGATTGTTGATTGTTGTTTGCAGATTAATCTAGCGGTTTGTAGTGCTTTGTATTGGGTGCTACTAACCAGCTGGTCCAGGAGGGAGCAACCTGCCAAATGTTGCAGTTGTTGCTAAAGGATAAATAGGTGTGCATCACCTTGTGTTTCCTTTTATTGAAATTGTAGTGCATTAGCTATAGATGCAATTTTATCTGATTGCAACTCTCACCTGGTAATGGTAGCTATAGTTTAGAGTATGTTGTCTACTGATGATGCTACTGCAAAATTCTGTATGTTGTGTGTTGAGCACATGTATGTTGTGTGTTGAGTACATGTATGTTCTCACCGTAGTGTGGTTTTGTGTTATAGTCTGGAATCTGTATGTTGTGTACTGTAGCTGAACTTAACATCAGATTTGTGAATGCAGTATTTCAAAGACAACCCTGATGACAAGCATCCCCCTTTACAACACTAAGAATGGAGTCTACACTCAAGGCCGAAGATTAGACATTGTAGTGATATCTTGGGGGCATGATGAATACATGTATTCGGTACATTTTTTTTCAATTTCATAATGAGTAATTATTTTGAGTAATTAGTTCAGATCTGGTGAAATGTTGAGTATTTAGATTTTTAGCGTATGGTATGGTACGGTATATTTGAGCATTTCTAAAGACCATATATTCAAGATTAGTTGTGTGGCTTAACCTTGTGATTTGATGTGTACACGCCACATGATTCAATTGCTAGTTTAAGGTAAAGTTATGTTTAGTCCCATAGATAATTATGTTTGGGATAGTTATGTTGAGTCCCATAGATTATTAATTTTGTATCATACATTTTTTTTGGTTTATTTCTATGTTATCAATTTTGTGAAGTTAATTTTATTATTAAATTAATGTCCTACTAAATTGTTAATTTTGGATCTTTTTCCCTTCCTCTGAAAGTGGCTGCGCGTAGCTGCTTTTAGAGGAAGGGATTTTTTTTAATCGTTGTAAAAATTTTGGTACCAATTTTTTGAAAATTCGTGCCTTTAAAAACAGGTGCTAAAATTAACACAGGTTAAAAACATGTGCTAACAAAACAATCTGTGCTAAAATTAGCACTGGTTTAAAAAACTGGTGCTAACTATAAAACCGGTGCCAAATTAACGCCATTTTTTTAAAAAATAGGTGAAACCTTTTCCCCGCAAATTTAGGCACCGGTTGTTTTGGGTCAAAAAAATCGTTGCTAGATGTTTAGGTAATTTAGAGTGTTAAGCCATTTTGAGATTTTAAACTTCTTTCTGGAAGGGGACAGTAAGGGAGAACTCCCTCCAGTTATTTCAATGAATCCTTTGGAACGTTTTGAACCTTTAGAAGGTTGTATCAGCTCAGAGGGTTCTTCAATTGAGTCATAAACATTCAGATTAGTTAAGAGCTCTTGAGGCTTATTAGTAGTTAAGATTTTGGAGGCTTCATTAACATTTTGATGAATAACAATAGTATCTTTGTCCAGAGTAGTATCATAAGAGTCTTTGTCTTGTACAGTTAAAACATATTTTACTACTTGTACAGTAGGATTAATCTGAACAGAGATTGAGTCAAGAGTTCCAACATCAGAGAAAATAGGGGTAATAATAGGTGAAGGCAACACATGATTCATATCAGGAGAATCAGACATAGGATTAGTGTCAATAGGGGTGATAATAGGATTAGTGCCAATAGGGGTCATAACATATGAGTAGATTGTTAACACAACAGTCATAACTGGAGATTCAAAACTAGGGTCAGTGCTAATAGGGGTGATAACAGGAACCTGGGATCCCTAATTAGGGATCAGAACTAGGGAACTCTGATGTGTTGTTTGCTCATCCATAACCCTCTTCTCTTTTCTTTTTGACATTTGTTCCTTATCTTTTGAGTTTAATGCATCTCGGGGATGTACCTGAGATGAAGAAGAACTTTTAGGTTTATTTATTGGGGCATAAATTTCATCTTTAAGAGTTAATCCAGAGGGGGAGGCTCCAACCCCCTTACCATTCTATCTTCCCTATCCTTCTTTGGGGTTTGAGTTCTTACTAGCATTTGTATCTGTGGAAGGGGCTGATGGTCTCCAAGCATTGAACTTTGAGGCATTCTGGTCAAACCTGCAAACAGTAGCTAAATGGCCTAGCTTGAGACAATTATAACAATATTGAGGGACTCTCTCATATTCAAGATAATGCCAAAAATTGATTTCTCTAAAACTGAGCCAGACTCTCTCAAGTAGGGGTTAGTAACATCTATTTCAACACAAACTTTAGCTACATGAGGCTTGGTTCGATTTAATGTTGCCCTATAAACCCTAGCAGGAGAACCTAACAGATTCCCTAGAGACATTAAAGCCCAGAAATAAAAAAAAACTGTTGTGGCAAACTATACAGTGCAATCCAAACAGGGGCATAAGGGGAATCATCATTTGGGTTAAAGTTAGGGATCCATTTAGTCATTATGATTGAGTAAGCACCAAAATTCCTAATTTTATGTAGCCAACATCGATAGTAATCTTCAGGCAATTCGAATTTAATAAGAACCTGGCGATTGTTGAGTAGTGTGATTTCCGTGTACCCCTTAAAACTGGCTGTATGGAAATCTTTCCCCATCTTCTTCATTTGCGGCCTACTTCTGGAAAATTTGCGGACCAAAGTTCCTCGGAGTGGAGCTTCCAATCGGAGACATTTCAATTCATCAAAGTGAAGGTCAGTCTCACCAAAATGATCTATTTTAGGTTTTGGATTGAAAGGAGTGTTTGGAGGGTTTATAATAGGATCATGAGGATCGATATGGAGGCTTGTCTAAGTTCCTTGTTAACTGCTTAAGCATAGGAGAGAGAAGGGGGGTTCGTCAGTGGCCCCACCATGATGGCGTACCGGAAAAACCAGAAGGAGAACGATGCTAGGGTTAAGAGCACTGCTTTCGCCTAAGGGAGAAAACCGTGTATAATAGTTATGGAAAAACCGTCCTTCAAGAGACAGAGTCAAAGTATATAAGAACATTATTAATTTTTAAATAATTTTAAAAGAAAGATGTTGAATACAAAATTAGTATATAAATTTTCTATTTAATAAATATAATATAATATAGAATTTTTCTAATAATATAAATAAATAACCAGATAAGCCATGAATATTATTTCAATTTCTATATGTGTGAATATTTGGTAGTTTAAATCAATCATGTCAAGTATCTTGAGAATAGATAAAATAACAATTTCAGGAAAATGTATAATTGAGATTATTAATAAAAGATTAGAAAAGAATGATATGAAGGAATATTTCTTTTAGAGAAAAATATGGATAAATCATTAGAGTTAATATACTGTACCAACTATAAAAAATTACCGTAGCTATTAAAAGATAGAGAAAATCATTACTCATCTATCCCAGATTAAATTACCCACTTAGATTATGATATTGTTCGCTATTAAAGTTTGACTGCATATTTGAATAAATATATGAGATATGATACTGTCATATGTATTTTTTTAATTCGTCGTAACAAGTAGTTTCTAAAAAGTAACTTTTTATTTATCGTTATTATACGTAGCTGAATATATTAACGGTCAAACATATTTCTTAAACGGTGTGCAATAATTAGACTGTAATTTAAAATGAGAGAGAGGGAGCACTTGGAGTTTCTCATAGAGCATGTACAATGGAGTCTTTTACTCTCCATGTGTACACTTAAAGCCCATATTTTCTTCACAATGATGGTCTTTTAGACTTACTTTTGTCTATGTGGATGGAATGTGAGCTAACCACATTCAATTACCATTTTATAATATACTGAAAATGAGCATACGCTCTTCAGTTGTTGGGCATTGTATTGCATTGTTTACTTGTGTGCGTGAAGTCATGCTCCTAATCTAAACTCGTGTATATTTCTGCTGCATACTCAACCACGTTCCTCTAAAGGCTTGGTGCGCTACGAGCAATTAAGTTAAGTGTGATGCACGTGGGCAATTAGGCGATAGTCGTGACACTTTATCACGACTAAGACGCACTGTTAGCTTCCTCAGAGGGCAACCCGAGAGGCACTTAAGAGACCCGAGTTTCTTCACAATCCCATTTTAAAATTGTGTTTTGCTTCATCTTTCCACACAAAGCATAGGTTTTTTTTTTCTTTTTCAAGGTATATGATTTTTTTCTTTTTCAAACATTATCTTAATTATTCACGTAATGAATTTTGTTTTAATAGTAAACTTTTACTAAAGTTTTTATTTAAGAAGCTCTCTTGTTAAACCTCGTAATGGTTAAATCAATTGTTAAAAATATTATATTATTAGAGTTCATCTCTTGAAAAATGGTTATGGAAAGACTAAGGTTTAAAGTGTAAATTAGAAGAAATGAAGATAAAATCTTTGAGTTGCATGACTCGGGTTATAAACTTTATAACTAGCTACTACACGTTGCATAATAAAATTTTAATATTGCAACTAAGATATTTTACGTTTTATTATTCAAATTAAATCTTGTCTTTTCATAAGCATGTGGAAAGGCCGTCTTTCCCAAGACTTTGCCATATTAATAATATTTAGACAATTAAAGTTGATTTATTTCTATTTTAATAATTAATCAACAAATATAAAATAGTGATTTGGAAATAATTGAAACTAGTGGGACCAGTCAAAGATGATGTGAAAGAGACTCTATGGCGTGGACATGAATTAATGATTGTGGAATTTGACACTGTTGAGAAGAGAGAGAATGCAAAAGTCCCTAAATGAGACTTGGACTTTTGCATTGCACATGCTCTTAGAAAGAAAGTTGAGAATTACTCATCCGTCCCAGCTATTTTTGTACTCTATCCTCTTTGGGACGTCCAGTCCGTTTTTGCACTTTTCACTTTATTTCTAATTTTGGTCAGGTTTTATTCATTTTTTAACTGGGCTGGCCCAATTGTAAGGCAAAAATAAAATACAAGTACCTCACCCATGCCATACCTCAAGCGCGTGTAATCACGCAGGGCTGTACCACCAGACTCGCTCCTTCCCCTCCAGCGCATGTCTCCACGTGCCTGTGTAGAGACGCACGTCTCGTGTGTTTTTTTTGGTTCATTCCTTCTCCAGCATCCAACTTTGTTCTCTATTGGTTGCAAAGAATTTTTAATATTCTTTTATTTTGATTATACATCTACCGTTGGTTGTTATTTGTGTTATGGCTCTTCTTGCGGGTGCAGTGACTTCGCCGCAAGGGTTTGTGGCAACCGCCTCCTCTGGCATCCCTACAAGAACTAATTTTTGGTTCTTCTCTATCTGACAACCAATCGAGTACGACCATACATTTATTTAATCAGTTTCATTCTTTATCTGACAATGTGTCAGGTAAGCCTACTTTACCCTGGATTCTTGATTCGGGAGCCTCATATCACATGACTGGTGACAAGGGTTCTCTTTCTGAAATTACTACTGCTACCAATTCTGTGAATCTTATGCTGCCTGATGGATCTGTGTCGTTTGCTACACAATATGGGTCTATTTGTTTTGGTGATGTCACTCTTACTCGTGTGCTCTACATACCTACTTTGCGATGCAATTTAGTATAATGCTCTAGATTGTTATCTGCCTTAAATTGTCTAGCCTTGTTTACTGAATATTATTGCATTTTACCGAAAATCAGTACGAGGAATGTGATTGGCATGGGTGAACAACAAGGGGGGATTATTGGCTTCGTCTCTTGGATGCTCAAGTTCGTCCTCATATCCTGCAGTCTATTCCGACAGTTGCTTCGATTTCTTCCTCTGATTTATGGCATCAACGTTTTGGCCATCCATCATCTACGATGTTGTATTCTATTCCTACTCTTGATTTAGCACAAATAATACTACTATACCTTGCTCTGTATGTTATAGAGCAAAACAGACTAAACATAATTTTCCATTGAGTTCTACAAATGCTACTGCATTATTTGAATTAGTACATTGTGATGTTTGGGGCCCTTATAGAACACCATCTTCTAGTGGTGCATTTTATTTTCTTATAATAGTTGATGATTATTCCCGGGTTGTTTGGGTTTATTTATTAGTGACTAAGTTAGAAGTAGCTTCTAGATTTTTGGAATTTTGTGCTCTGGTCAAGAATCAATGGGGTTGAACTATACTGCGTGTCCAGGCTGACAACGAGACTGAATTCTTGCCTTTGAGATCTTATTTTGCTGCATCTGGGATCATTTATGAGACATTTATGGTTGATACACCATAACAGAATGGTAGAGTTGAACGAAAGCGTCGTCATTTACTCAACGTGGCACGTGCCTTACGGTTTCAAGTCAGTCTTCCAATTGAGTTTTAGGGAGAATGTGTTCTTACTACTGCTTATCTGATTAACTAGACACCGACGAAACATCTCAATGGTCGCACTTCCTTTGAGATACTATATGGAAAAGTTCCAAATTACTCAACTTTCAAGATATTTGGATGCTTTTGTTTTGCTGCTCACGTTCTCAGATACCGCGACAAGTTTGCACCAAGAAGTCGGCGATGTTTGTTTCTTGGTTATCCTGCTGGAAAGAGAGACTATCGCTTCTTTGACCTGGAATCCCGCGTCAGCTTTAACAGTCGGGATGCCAATTTTTTTGAAGACCAGTTTTTTGAAGACCAGTTCTCATATGCAGCAACTCCGACATCAGCCTCTTTCGTATATCCCAGTGGCACCACCACCTCACCGCCGGCATCACATGCCCAGATCGTGGCACCACTAGTCCTACCAATCATCGCCACACCTATGTCACCGGTTGTCGCAACTCCTGTCCCGCCGGCCGTTATCGTACCCTTACCGCCGGATGCCGACGCGCCTATACTGCCGGCCGTTTCCCCGGTTCCGACGATTGACCCAGATTCCCGGCAACCCTTGACAGTCCAGCCTGATGATGCACTGCCCGGGGCACCACCGGTGACCGGCGATCATGCGCCTCATGTGCTGCCAGCTCCGGTGACTCCTTCTGCTCCGCTGCCCAATGTGGTGTCTCCGGCCCCGGCTAATTCTTCTCGCCGTTTGCTACTGAAGAACTTGAGATGTTAAATACAAGTGAGTTTTTTTTTTTTTGTGGGGTGAGGGTATAAAAAACATTTCTTCATGAAACTCTGAGTATATCAAGGATAAAGGATACTGGATTTTTAGGGAGACTTTCTTCCCGTTTTAATAATCTAACTTAACTATGTATACTCTATACACGTGATTACCACTGAAACGAAAGCAATTACTTTTACTTATGAAATAGTGTATTAATTAAAATATTGAGATTAAGTTTTATTTAAAATTTTAAAATTTAGCAATTTAAGAAAAATTATATTAGTTATAAAGTGAAATAATTAATTTAGTTAGAAATCGTTAAATATTGAATATAATAAAAAAATTAATTTTAAAATATTTCATTCAAATTATTTAAAAAATAATTATTTATACGTTGAGATTCATTTTAAAAGTTTTCATAATTATATGTATCTCAATGCAATAAATAAAAGTAAATATCAAATGACATTATTAGTCTCACTAATTATAAAATGTACTCATTTAACAGTTTATCGGTCTAAAAGAAGACTTTGTAATATATAAATAAAATAATAATAAGTATACATATTTTTATCAAAAGTACTCTATTATTGTATAAAAAAATCCAAATATTTTGTTATTTCAGATTATGTGTTTCTTTGAATTTCATCATATTGTACAATGAGATATTTATGGTTTTATGTATATCTTTAGAAATTATATATTTTAACAAGGTATGATTGATTATATAGTAAAGAATTAAAATTAGTAACGTATTATAATATTATTATGTTAACAAGTTATAATTGAATATATATATATATATATATTAAAAAATTAAAATCATTAACATATTATAATATTAGTATGTTATTTTTAGTCAACTTTGGCTTAGCTTAGTTAAAATGACTCAAATACCCCTGATTGACAGACAGAAAACAAAAAATATCTATTATAGGGTACTTAGGATTAGGATTAGGATTAATCAAAATAACTCAAATACCACTGATTGATAGAAAGAAAGCAATATTGAATCGTACAAGTTCTCATAACAATATTTTTTGCAATGAGAAAGTTATTCTCCGTTAATTAAAGGTATATATAGCTTAATTATTATGCTTTAGGCGATCATTTATTAGAGAAGAAAATAATCACCAGCCTCAGCACGAATTTTGGGCGACGTCATTAATTAACCTATTAGCTAGCTAGCTAGAGACAAGTTGAAATTGTCTACAAAAAAATGGAAGTTGAAAATCTAGTTGATAAGAGCATCCCAATGGAAGAGCCTCATGTTGCTTTTTTCAAATGATATGTTTTAGTTGGATATGAGGTAAACAAAGTAAAATAATTGACGGTTTAATTTGAATTTTTATCTTCAATACTACCGGAAACTCTCTCTTGTTGCTTTGAGGCAATTCCTAGAAAATATACTACAAGAGACAGCATATTTTACCTCGGTTCTTGAGGGGTTTTTATCTCGATTTTTTTTGGGGTAAATACTGCCGGAGTAAAAAATAGGTTTTTTACCTCAGTTTTCAACCAACATCTGTAGGAATTATTAGTGACGTCGGTTATAGATAGAAGGCCGACGATTGAAGAACTTATGTTCAATCTCATTTACGGCAATGTCGGGTTCACAAGTTGTGAGGTCGTCGAATGCCCGAATGTGGTTGAAGCCGAATGAAATGTTGCGACATCGTCTTAACTGACTACAGTCCGCACAGTGTGCGAGATCACATGACGTGGATCACTCATGTCATGTGCATGCTGACATGGAACGTTTTCAAAAATGACGTCGTTTTGATTGGTCAAGGTCGCATAAAAACTGGCGATAACTGTGACATCGGTCACGTGTCGTCTGGGCACTAGTGTGCGCGATTTCAGAGACCTTATCGGTCACACATCGTTTATCGTCAACATTAGAATATTTATTATCTGATGGTTAAATGCTTAAACGCCATACCACATTTAATTGTTTTCAATTAATTTGGGAAAGAAGGACATGTTCAAACCAACAAAATTATAACATATAATAAAAATACATGTCATCACATATTGAAATAATTTGAAATGAACTAATTATTTGAATTTAAACACCATTTTCTACAGTGCACGCCATTAAAACTGCCAGGATGACTAGTGAAATGACAAGTCAATCCATCTACATGCTGAAGGTCCATCGATGACTCTCCTCGGGCCTATTAATATCATAACATACAAAAGAAAATTTATGTTAGAATCCAGGTAATCCTCAAATGAAATACACATAATGTAGTAAAATGTAGACGACATTAAATTCGAGAAGGTAAAAGTAAACAGCACTGGTGACATGCGATGTCGCTGATAATAAATGAACACATCGCAAGGACAGAATATTTAGCAACATCGGACATTCATTCACATGAAAACAACATGAAGTTATATTCAGAGTTGGTAATGGCTCAGTATCATTTTGCATGGGACGATGACATGTGACCGACGTTCGCACATTCAAACTTTGTTCATAGAAATCTCACGATCTTTCTTCATAATCGAAACAAACGTGGCACTATCTTGGAAAGAATAACAAAAAAAATATAACATGTAACTCAAGTGATACGATTTAGGTTTTATTTATTTATTTTATGAAGTAGTGTTTTTAGAAGATAAAACTATACTCTTTTTCCCACTGGACTTTTTAATGAGGTAGTGTGCTCATTTATTTTATTTTAGAATAAGGCACATTAATTCAGACATGTTAGCCTTGGAAAAATTAATGTTTTGGTCATGCATTTATTTTAGGATTTAGAATATTTAGTTTTGATTTGATTAGAATTAGATTTGATAAGATTAGATAAGGAAATATTCTACATTTGTTTTAGGTGGACTGGTTAATTATGTTTTTAGCTTATTAAAGCTGTCATAATCCTTTTTAGTGTCTTGTTTGTATTCTTGAATACCATACCTATGTACTATAAATAGGGGTGGTTTTCAACATTATTTTTAGACCACTTTTATCAATCAAATATACAACCTTTTGAGTTCATACTCTTTGCTTGCGAGCTTATTTCATTGTTGCTTAACCTTGAGGGCTAGTTAAGTATCAATAAACCTTGTAATCTGATCGTGGGGGCTAGTTAGAGAGTAAGTCAAAGTTAGGCGTACCCCGAGGGCTACACTCCTAAATTTCGTGCAAGATATTGAAGGTTTGTAGATCCCTTCACTAGATCAAAGATATTAATTCCACAATCGTGAGTTTTCACAAGGAGATTCATATCAGTTGGTATTAGAGCAAAGCGAAAAATCTTTGGTGGATTCAAATTTTGTTTGAATTTATTATATTTTTAAAAATTCATCGGGTAACTTCCGCCGCCAGACATCCACCGCCACCAAAATCTACACCGCTGCTACTCAGATATCTCTGACTGGTCAGCGCCAACAACAACTTTCTCCTGCCATCGATCTTCTCCATATCCGATCGCTGATGTTGCTTTGATCATCTCCGACCGACTGCAGTGTTCTCCACCTTGACGAAGCCATCCTTCCAGCAAATGTTTTGAGTTCTAGATCATCTCCGGTTTTCGCCCTTGTTCTCTGATCGACCATCCGAAGCCACCGATCAGATTGTCGTCAATTGAAACTTAAATTTCTACCGTTTCTCTGACCTTCAGAAGCCACCGCTGTTGGGGCTTGACACTGGTCTACCATTTTGATCTCCGCCATCGCTATATATTATCTCCGATCCTCTCCAGCAAGCTTCTTCAGACTTGGTATCGTCTTCTCCAGGATTGGTTCGACGCAAGCTAAACTTCATCTCCAATTTAGTAATCTCCACTCACCGCTACATGATACGCACAATTCCGGCGAAGAGAAGTTACAGCAGAGGGATTCAAGCAAAGAAGAAACTCGGAGCATAACACTCATGCGCGATCGACCACCAGGGTGCGTGCATTCCACGCGCAGGCTATTGGTGGGCGTGTGCTGCACACGCACGAGTAACTAGATCCATATCTTCACATCACGAGACAACCAATATATCGCGAGTTGATCTATTTTCTCGAGTCTTGCTGCATTTTCTCGCCAGCTCCCTTCTTATCGTGAGTTAAAGAAGTTTTTGCCACATCAACATTTCAATCACTGCCTAGTTAGGGTCTCGTCACCGTATATTAGCATGATTTTTCAGGGATGTCGTGGAACGTTTATCTACATTTATTTTTGAAGATCGTTCACATTTTGAGGCGAAAATTTTCGACCTAGGAGGGAATGATACAAATTAGTTTTTATTTAGTTATTTTTATTAATTATGGTTTTTAGAAGATAACACTATACTCTTTTTCCCACTGGGTTTTTTAATGAGGTACTATGCTCATTTATTTTATTTTAAAATAAGGCCCATTAATTCAGCCATGTTGGCCTTGGAAGAATTAATGTTTAGGTCATGCATTTATTTTAGGGTTTAGAATATTCAGTTTTGATTTGATTAGAATTAGATTTGGTAAGATTAGATAAGGCAATATTCTACATTTATTTTAGGGAGTCTAGTTAAATATGGTTTTAGCATATTAAAGCTGCCATAATCGTTTTCAGTTTCTTGTTTGTATTCTTGAAGACCATACCTATGTACTATAAATAGAGGTGGTTTTCAAAATTATTTTTTAACCACTATTATCAATCAAATATACAACCTTTTGAGTTCATACTCTTTGCTTGCGAGCTTATTCCATTATTGCTTAACCCTGAGGGCTAGTTAAGTATCAATAAACCTTGTAATCTTATCCTAAGGGCTAGTTAGAGTGCAAGTCGAAGTTAGGCGTACCCCGAGGGCTAGACTCCTAAATTTCGTGTGAGATATAGAAGGTTTGTAGGTCTCTTCACTAGATCAAAGATATTAATTCTACAATCGTGAGTTTTAGCAAGGAGATTCATATCAGCCATCATCATACCTCATGTAATGTAAAAATCTTTGAACTATTATTGATAAAAAAACATATATTAGGATCATCACATAATTGGTAATTGAACATGGAATAGATGGAAAAGCTACCTCAATTAATTAGGTATCGAAGATGCTCCATCCTTGGACACTTGATGATATTTTAGAGAATCAAGTTGACTAGATCTTTACATGTTGTAAGGTTGTGAATGAAATTGATGGTGGGAGTTTGGGTTGTAAGATTGGTGTTGGAAAGGGGAAATTAGTGTTAGTGTTGAGATTTATTGGATTGAAATAGAGTGGGGGAAATTTTGGGTTCAAATTTTTGGCTGAAAAGTTGAATTCCTGCTTGAATGTTTAGCGTAACCGACGTTGCTTCATATTCATTTTAGAGTCGTAAAAATTGACACACGTGACACCTTGCAGATTATTTAATTCCTGGGGTTAAATAACATCATCATAGACACCATTTCAAGATTGTAGCACACCCATCGACCCGTTCATTCCAGAAGCTGGACTTTATTGGTAACAAAATTTGAATAAAAACCATATGGTGGAAAATATCTTGCTTATATATAACATTTATTGTACGGGTAATAATGAAATTGTAACTCAAATGACGGACGGTTACCCTGGATCACGGACGGGACACTTGCAATCCCAAGTCAAACTCTTAACACCGTAAATGATAAAGAAACTCGCATAATCCCACAGAGAGTTCCACAAGTTCTGTACAAATCACCCTTGTATACTTATAAGTCATCATCTATAATTTATTCTGGACAATGTACTTGCACAATATACTTGCACTTTTAAAAAATTGATGGACAGACTTTTATTACCTTTTAATTTTTTAAAAAACCTAGAATATATATTTTCATGTGATTCTATGTGGTGGAAATTATCGTGTTCATATATAACGCTTATTGTAAGAGTAATAATGAAATACTAACTCGAATTATAAACGGTTACCCCAGATCGCGGACGGGAAACTTGCAATCCCAAGTTAAACTTTTTAACACTGTAACTTATAAAGAACCTCACATAATTCGACAGAGAGTTCCACAATTTCCTTACGAATGACCCTTGTATACTTATAAATTATCTACAATTTACTCTGGACAATGTACTTGTTCTTTTTAAAAATTAATGGACGAAATTTTATTACCTTTTAATTTCATTAAAAACCTAGAATATATATTTTCATGCGATTCTATGCGGTGGAAATTATCGTGTTCATATATAACGCTTATTGTAAGGGTAATAATGAAATAGTAGCTCGAATGATGGACGGTTACCCTAGATCGCAGACGGGACACTTGCAATACCAAGTCAAACTTTTTAACATCGTAACTGACAAAGAACCTCGCATAATCCCATAGAGAGTTCCACAAGTTCCTTACGAATGACCCTTGTATAATTATAGGTCATCAACTACAATTTACTCTGGACAATTTACTTGCGCTTTTTAAAACTGGATGGACAGATTTTTATTAAATTTTAATTTCACAAAAAAATCTAGAATATATAATTTCATGCGATTCTCTGTGAAATAGTTATAAATTGATGGATGGAATTTTATTAGCTTTTAATTTAAAAATTGATTCCGATCATACCGAACGCTAATAAAGTTCGGTAATAGTTTTAAGGTTAAAATAACAGTGTTTAATATACAGTTACACATTATTAAGGTCAATTGTTTCCATCTTAGTCAAATGCGGACCTAGTTCATATGCTATAGGGCTGAAAGAGTGAGGCCCAATTCCTTAATACCAATGTCGGTCATCTATCGTTAATATGTCGTTGTACCAAAACTACAACGCGAGGTCACACATACATAGGTACAACGCAAGGTCACACATACATAGGTACAACGTGGGCCTTCCTATGTTAGTGGGTTGAAATGGCGAGGCCCACACTCTTAGTAGTCGAAGTTGCACGTACATTGGTCCAACAATCTTTATAGACGATGCTTATGCGACGCCACACTTACCCTAGGTGGAACCATACCAAATATTTAAATGGAGCCCACCTGCATACATTACTTCAACGTTTCACATTTCCCTCAATTTTTAGCGGTGCCCCTGCCGATCTTGTCAAAGGTATGGTTTCCACATGTGGTCACATTACTTTTGTAATTCTATTCATAAGTTTAATTTGTTATCAATATAGATTAGGGGTTGAATGTGTTAATTGTTTAAAGTTAGGATGTTTCTATGAATTGGGATGGTAAGATATGGGTTTAGGGTATTAGTATTTGGTTTGTAAGTCTTCTAGCTATGGAGTGGCTCAATTGTTTGGTTTAGAACCTATAATTGTTCCCAATTTTCTGATCCTATTTTTGCAATCGATCTGCTACAATGCGAGGTCGCTAACATGTCAATCTCTCCCCTGTTATACCGATATATGTGCAATGCCGCGTTTAGTAGTGACCTCACCAACCTCTCATTTAACCTATCTGTTATACCAAAAGGTTAGAGATGTCACGTTGACTTGGTCAAATTACAAATTTTTTTGTTTTCATTATCCAATTTCTGTCTACTGCAAAATTTTACACCCGTGACAATATGAATTATAACAATCATGTCTAATAACGTGGGTTCTAGCTATGACCTGATCGAGGCAGCTGATTTTTGGTTAATTTTAAAATATTCCTTCTATTATATTAATAATATTATCAATGAAATTTTAATAATTTATGTGACCAATTTAGATCCGTACTGGTTCGGATGACAACAGCCCGCAACGCATACTCTTGGGTAGACATCCGCATTTTTTCCATATTCTGACCTAGACAAACTTCGGGCCAATTCCAATTATGGCATATCCTCCATGTTTTCAACAATTTGAATTTCCAATTGACATTTTCTATAGATTAATTTCATAACTATTAACAAAGGTTTTATATTTATAATTCCGTACATCCCTGACAAAATTGTAGAGCTCCCACCACTGTATAAGGTGGATGTTGTGATCTGGTACAAAGGGGGGAAGTATCACATGCACTACTCGGGGTGCAGCATGCTCAAGACCCTTACCCCAAAGGGGTTTGGCCAGTTTCTTGCCGTAGAGCAACTCGTGGTTCGGGACACCCTATACTTTGAGCTCCTAAATGGTGCTAGGCCAGTAATTTTCCATGTTCTCATTCTTTGATTATTTGCTTAGTATTTTCATGACAATGTACTTTGAACAAATTGATTCGTATTTGGAAGAATAAAAGAGCTTGACATATTTTCTGTATGAAATTTTTATTGTTAAATCAATGTTATTGAATTTTTAGTCGTAAATTCAATATTACTAAATTTTTTCATATTAATTAAATTAATGTTATTGAATGTTCTCATATTAATTCAATGTAATGAAAGTAATATTGAATGTTTATTATTTAATATGACATAACTCGTTGGTGGGCTGAATTTGTTAGGCTCATGCACATATGTGACGTCGATCACTATTTTGGTATAATTTTGGACTAACCGACGTATGTGTGACGTTGATGTATATCAGGAAGACAACACAACGTGGTTAAAATGACATCTTTTTAGAACTGTTATATATATAAGCACCCCACCTGCGAGTTCAAGCTTCTTTTCATAAGTTTGCTGCGAATTCCAATGGCCTCTCACCTCCCTTCACTTCTCCATTGGAAGAAAGGTAAGGTCTTTCTAACCTTCAAACATGTACGTTAGTAATTCCTACTTTGCATTTTCGGATATGTGGTTTCTCAATGTTTTATGTTTTCTTTTGTGTTTTAGTTTTTACTCACATTTTTTAGATGGTGAACTTCTATTGGATGTACACTTTGGTACTATGTTTTGGTTGGTCTCCATAGGGGTTTTGTATAATTTTATGTTGTTAAATCTTAGTTTTTTCTGGTGCTCAGTGTTTTTATATGTAGCTTCATCTGATATATGAAACCTTGGTCAGACGTCTGTTACATTTTGTTTACTACGATAATATAGCAACGTCTCATACAGTTATTTTTGGTAGCATATTATTTAGAATGTGACGTCGCACCTATGTTAGTCATACCTTCAGTGTAACTGATAAGTTCACAACGTTGGTTTGGACCTACTCGTACCTACGATGCGTAGGCGACGTCACACGTTGCAATCATGCAGCTTCCCTATTCACATTTTCATTTCTTATGCAGGACTAATGGCTAGCGAAGGATCTTCAAGTCGTCCATTTTTCCAGGTCCTCAAACATTTCACAACACATAATTAGTAAAACACTTCTTCACACTTTACCACAATATTTTGTTTTCATGCAGTTCTCCGCACAACAGAGCAATCCTGAGCCTATTGTGTTCGACATTGAGGATCATGCAATGGCTCCTAAAAGCCCACACTACCACTGTACTCTGAAGCAATAAAACATCAGGAAGAACCCAACTTTGGTAAGGCATTTGAAATTAATATGAAATGTCAAATATTTCCACACACACACACTTATATACATACATATATGTATAAATATTTCTAATAATTTTTTTCCTGATTTAGTATATCCCATGGGAGATTGTACCACTACTGCCGAGTGTGAAGAGCCACGTAGTGCTTAGGTGCTACGGGACAAAGTACTGTATGAACTACTCGAGGGATGGAAAGATCAAGGCCCTTTCCCCAAAGGGTTTTGGTGGGTTCCTTGAGGGAAACAACCTACGCATCGGGGATACCTAGTTCTTTGAGGTAATCGAAGTTGGGGGGCTTATCGTCTTCAAGGTCATCATTATCAGAGCTGCTTGAGTTTATTGTAATCTCCATTAAGTTTGAATTAAGACAAATACTATTCGAATTTAAGTACTGATTGTGAGAATCTTTTGACGACTACTATTTTTCTAGATATAAAACTGTCTAATTTGAGCATCATAAGATTGACTTTACGTGTTGAAATGTGTGTTTTCATTTTATTTGAACATCATATGTGTGTTTCCATTTCCATTTTTTTTTCTTTTCTACTACCGTCCAATTTTTCACTTTAACTTATCGCTTCAAATATGTGTGACGTCGCTAAGTCATTGCTAAAAGAATCAGTAGAAGCAACGTTAAGTGAAAAATGTATCATGGTTTCAACATAACATATGCGACATCGCACGCTGATCAGTCACATTATTTATTTCATTTTTTAATCTTTTACTTTGGTTATTTTATTAACCAAAGTAAAAAACCAATTATTTACCTCAATTTTTTTAATCAAGGTAAAAAAAAACCTTTTACTTCGAAAAAAAACAACCGAGTTAAAAGAACTTTTTACCTCAGTTTTTTGGGGTTAAGGAAAAACTGAGGTAAAGAGGGCAAAGTAATAGGTGTTGTTTCTTGTAATGATAGGATCTCCAGCCAACTCTATCTTTCCCTCACTATTTTTCTCACCTTCGATCTCAATCCGGCAATGCCAATATGGCGGAGCCTGACACCGGTCCTTATCCCACCATCTCCTATGCCCTAGCGCTCAACATCGACAATCGAAAAGCTTTGCCTATTCAAACAAAATCCCAATCTAATGGAGCCCCATTCATTCCAAAACAAAGAAATAAACACTTAGGGGAGCCAAGATTACACTTCAATGATAAGGAATGCTACAGGCTAGAAGAACCCCTACGATGGACGCTCGTTGGGAAGTTTTCTCGGAGCCATCCACAGATGGAGAAACTCCAGAAGGATTTCAAGACACTAGGTTTAAAGGGCACACGGAAATCAATCTATTAGATATCAAATAAGTTCTTATTCATTTTTCACTTCTAGATGATTATTATATTTTTTGTTACATAAAGTGTGGAACTTTGGATCATATTCTATTAGGATGACTAAATGGATGCCAAATTTTATCCCAAATGCTTATTCCCCAATTGTTCCTGTTTGGTTATCTCTATATGGATTACACCAGCAAGTTTTTGACTATTCTGCTATGATGTCAATTGGTAATCTTGTTGGAACTCAGTTAGAGTAGATAAGTCCACCTTGAATAGGACTAGGCCTCATGTTGCCCGTGTTTGTGTTGAGATTGATGTATCTAAACCACTTTTTGGAAAAACTATGGCTAAGTTTTAGAAACATTGGTTTTTGGAAGTATATAGAATATGAGAGTCTCCCACACTACTACTCTATCTGCCTAAAACTAGGGCATTTAACTTCTGAATGCAGGTTTGATCCCAACAATACTAAATCACAACATGAGGGCCAGTGGAAAATGCCACCACATGTAAGAAGACCAGCCACAATGGTGAATAGGTACTGAGAAAGGTAGTGTGGTTGGCACTTTTATAGGAGTTTTATCAAAATAAAAGGCCTACATTCCAGTTCTTAAAAATTAAACCAACCCTGCTCAACAGGCTATTGCTGATAACTCTGCTCTAGTTATTTCTTCCAAGAAAAAAGTGGTAAAAGATAGTACCAGAGCCCTTAGATCAAACAAGGAGGATCAAATGGAGAGCATTGATACAAGTTCTAAAGTTACAATCCCTGATCAGGGATTCAAGGTTCTAAACTCAACCTCAAATACGTCATCCTCTTTTCAATATATGCCTTAGCCTATATCAAATCAAGATGTTATTACAATGTCTAACATAGTTATTGATACGCTAACCATTAACAAATTATCTATTGCAATTGACAAATTGAAAACTCTAACCTCTCCAAATGTAAGCTCTAATCAGTTTGACATATTGCAGCAAATTGATCACACAGAAGACTCAGAAACTTTAACCAAAAATGACCAAAATCTAGAACCTGTTAACTCAGAAAAGGATAACACAGATAAAACAAATGAAAACTCTAATGAAATTATGGAGATTAATGCAAGGGACTCCCCTCTTCTCACCACAAATAAGTCTAAAACTAAAATACTTGAATGGCTAAATAATGAACAAATCCAAAATTGTAATCACAACTCTGCAACTGAAAGCTCTACAAACTTTTTAGAGATTAAAGAAAATCTTGAGGAATTTCAAAAAAAAAGACTAGATTCCATTCTAAAAAAACACAAAACCTTTGGAAAACTCAGTGCTAACTCTCAGGATCAAGAAACCTTAGCCATATAAGAACATCCTGAGACAAACACGAAGCCTAGGAAGTATAAAACAAATATTATACTTTAAATCCAAAGACCATCTCCACAAGATCCACATTGAACTCTATCTAATAATCAAAAATGATACTAGAGACTGGTTGTATGATCACAACTCAATTGGAGCTGAAGTAGTAAGATTTTTCTCAAATATTTTATCAGATGATTGCCAAGACCCTCTGGTATAAACACAGTAGTATTGCTGGAAACTGTACCCACACTCATAATCCCAGACATTAATTAAGAGCTAATTAAACCCACTTCTCTTGAAGAAATATTAATCTTCCTAAAAGACATGGATAATGATTCTGCTCTTGGACCAGATAGTTTCCCAAGTGCATTTTATAAACACGGTTGGTCCATAGTTAAAAATGACTTAATTGAAGCAATAAATGACTTTCTTAGGTTAAAACCTATCCCAAAAGCCATTTCAGCTACATTAGTCACACAGATCCCAAAAAAGAAGTATGTGTCTTTATTAAAGATTTTAGACCCATTATCTTATGCAATTTCATTAAAAACAATCTTTACTAAGCTTATATAACTGAAACCTATCCTTCAAGTTCTGATATCATTGGAGTAAATAACTTTTGTAGCTGTAAGAGAACTAGCTGATAATGTATTCTAATGCAAGAAATGACTAATTATATTCATTCCAAGCAACTTGGATTCGATATAATTATCAAAGTTGACATGATGAAAGCATTTAATAGAGTTTCCTGGAATTTTCTTTCCTAACTCTTAAAAAATTTGGTTTCTAAGACCACCTCAACGAAGTAATCATAGGAAACCTAGCTAAGAGCAGCCTTTTTCTCTATCCTAATCAATGGAGGACCGTTTGGTTTCTTTAAATCTTCCAAAGGGCTAAAGCAAGGAGATCCACTTTCTCCTTTACTTTTTATTCTAATGGCAGAATCCTTCTCAAGAAGCCTAAATTTTCTATTCCAATATGCCAACATTGGTTATTACAAGCTTCCAGGCTCAATGAAACCAATGACACATCTCTCTTTTGCAGATGATACTGCAATATTTTATAAAAAAAAGTTAATGGGATTTTTAAAAATTTATGAAAAAGCCTCTGGACAAAAAATTAACTTTGAAAAATCCCCTTTCTTTATATCAAAGCATGTTCACCCAAGAAATAATTCAATAATCAAAACCGAAACAAGCATGCTTTCAAGATCTATACCTTTTAAATACTTGGGATGTTCAATTTTCACTAGAAGAAATAAAAACATCTACTATCAGGGCCTATTGGACTCTATCAACTCTAAAACTAACTCATGACAGAATAAAAATCTGAACCAAGCTGGAAGACTAACTCAAATAAAACATGTTCTTTCCACAATACCCATGTATATTCTTACAATGTTAAAGAAACATACCATAGATAAGCTTCACAAAGTGTTTGCAAAATTTCTATGGTATATTCAAGACACTGTAAGTAATAAAAGAAATTTTGGAGAAGTTATACTAAATTAACCTTTCCAAAGAAGAAATTTGTTTAAACCAAAAAGACTTAAACACAATGACAAGAAAATTCTCCTTAAATCAATGGTGGAAGCTTAAACAAGGAAAATCCCTCAAGTCACAATTTATGTGGACAACTCCTAATAACAAGAAAACATCTAAATCATTGAAGAGAATCATAGAGGTTCAAGACTTAGCAATTAATAAAAAAAAATTCCAAATTGGCAATGGTGAATCATCCTTTTGGCATGCAAATTGGACAAAATTAGGCCCCTTAACAAAATTTTGGCCTCCAAAAACTGACCTTCTTCTTCCAGACCTATCTGAGCCAACAAGACTCTTTTGTTTCCCTACTTTAATGTTTTTTACCAAATCCAGTTCTCATCTCTCTTAAATCTAAATATCATTTGTTCCCTGAACAAAAGGATGTACTGATTTGGAAAAAGATAGAAAATGGAAACTCTACACTCAGTTCTGCTTATGAGCTTCTAAGACATAGAAAAATTAAAGTTCCATCCTTTGAATATATATGGTCATCCTTCGTGCCTCATAAACTAAGCCTATGGAATGGGGTACTTCCAAATATATTGATTCCAATGCATGACATCTTGGAAGATTTCAATCTAAATCTACCATCTAAATGCTGCTTCTGTAAGAACAACATTTATGATTTGCATCATGCCTTCAGTTCTTGTGCTTTTTCTGATAAGGTATAGCTATTGGTAAACAAATTTTTTAAAATTCAACACACTGCTCATACTATACGTTGGAACAAGTTCTTCTTCTACTGAACATTGGATGTAAAAACTAGAAATGCTACTGATCTCATTAGATCCTTACCATGCATTGTTTTTTGGTCTTTATGGTGAGCTAGAAATAAGTTCATTTTGATGGTACTCACCTAAATCTGAAATCAATATCTATACACATAATGAACTTGTTGAATGACATGCTACTAGCACACAAAATAAATGCTATTTGGGACTTGTCTTCTGCATATCCTGCCCTACTTATTTCCAGATCAATGAAAAGAAAAAGGGGACCAGTGGCTATTTCTTGGTCCCCATCACACAAAACCAAAATTAATGTGGATGGCTAAGTTTTAGTGATGGTTCAATAGACATTGGTTGGATTCTTAGAGACTAAAAAGGCAACCATATCAAATCCGCCTCAAAGATAATCCCACAGTGCACAATTTTGGAGGCTAAAATGAGAGCAGTGCTTCAAGGTCTCCAAATGGCAGAAATGAAAAGTATTAAGACTCTGCATATTGAATCAGATTCATTGAAAGCTATCAAGGTGCTGAGAAGAGAGTGGAAGATTCCTGGGAAATGTTTGACAGTAGCAAGCAGGGCATGGAAGATAATGGCCAAATAGAGTGCACCATCACTCACATTACATGGGAAGGAAACAAAGTAGTAGATTCATCGGAAAAATTAGCTGCACTCAATCAAGTAAATAATATTTGGTTTTGCAGGTTTGCCAAGAGAGATACAAGGACAAATTCAGCTTGATGCTATAAACTTTCCTTATTAAAGGACTAGATAGGCTTATAGTTTTGAACTCTTACTGATGTATGTCTTGTAAAGATATTTCCATGCTTTGTTTTCAGATGTTATTTTTTTACGATTCCCTAGATTTGATAGTAGATTTGATAGGATTATGTATAGGAATCGTAAAACAAAACATCTTAAAGATGTAAGGCCATTAAGTCTCTTTTTGTACCTTTTATTTATTATTAATAAATGGTAGGGGTCTGACGAACCCCCCACCATCACAGGTGGATTTCTTTAAAAAAATCTTCAATACTACCATTACAGTTGTAATTTTGGTATGATTTTTCAATTATTGATTGAACAAATCTTTAGTTGGACTCATGCACATTTATGGATACCAATTACTTTTTCTTGGGAAGACAAGTGATGGCCTTTATATAAGCTTCTCTATATAGAAGCTCTGAGTCCAACAGCTTCCCAAAACATTTTTCTATAATAGGGAATAAAAATTAATATTCCCTATATTTTTTTTATTCAACTCCAACAGATTCCCTATTTTGGTTAATCTGGCATTTGTTATATGATAGTTATTTTTTTCATTTAAAGCTAAGGGTTCATTTTTAATCATTTCAAGATATATAATAAAAATTAAGTTAGTTTTTAAAAACAACCAATATAGCAAATTTGAAACTATAACTTTGATGTTAATTTGAAACTAGTTTTCTTTTCAATTTTTTTTTTATATATTCAACTGGTTTGAAATAAAAGGTTACAACATCCAAAACAATCAAAAAATTATAAATTATAAATCAAAGAGATTAATTCCAATATAAAAATGAATATTGTGTTAGGATTTGATGAATTTAGTTGGAATTGCATAAAATTTACATTCCATATAAATTTTTTTCTCTTTCTACAAATATAGGGAATGAAGTCTTCTCTCATCAAAATACATATTTTAGGGAATAGGATAGAGAAGCTGTTCGAGCTGGAAAAACTATGTAAAATCCCTATAATCAATGAAAATCCTTAATATAAGGAAGCTGTTGGGCTTGATTATAGGGATTCTAAAAACTATGTAAAATCTCTATAATTAATGAAAATCCCTATTATAGGGAAGCTAGGATTTGATTAAAGGGATTTTATTGAAAATTCCTATTATGGGGAAAATCAAGTCCAACAGCTTCCCTATAATAGGGATTTTCATTGATTATAGAGATTTTACATAGTTTTTTATATGAATCTCCTTGCGATGACTTTGGATTGCGGAATTTAAATCATTTACCGAATTAAGGAATTTACAAACCCTAATATGACCGCACAAAATTGATGACAACTAGCCCTTGATATTGCTCTCAGTTTCAAATTTGCCACTAACTAGCCTGCATGATTAGTTCACAAATAAAGGGGTATTGATACCCGCAGGATTAAGCAACAATGAAAATGCTCGCATGCAGAGAGTATGAATTAAAAGGTTTTAATATTTGATTGAAAAAAGGTGTAACTCTCAGCCAAAACCTCCCCTATTTTTAGGGTACAATTCGGCCAAAATTCTAATAAAAATCATAATCTAAAACGACTTATGCTAGATTAAAGAAGTTGAAACCATATCTAACTAGAATACCTAAGACATACATGGCCGAATTCATCAAGATATGTTCTTGAATGAATACTGTCTTATCTAATCTTACCAAATCTAATTCTAATCAGAACAAAATTGAATATTCTTAAACCCTAATGGACTGATTTCGAAATTAAACTTTTCAAATCCCACATGGCCGAACTTAATCTCTAAAATCCAAAATGAAAAATTTTTATAATAGTTTACAAAGACCACACTACCTCATTAAAAACCCAGTGGGAAAAAATAGTATAGTGTTCTTCACGATGTTTTCAATTTCTCGACACTCTTGAACAATTAATCCAAGATGCCAATGTTGATTTATTCTTCAATTATTCATCATGAAGTTGATCAATCAAGAATTCAAAGCTGCATCTCTAAACTTCATTCTTGCCCTGGTCATAGAACCCATCACCAGTTAGAGGATCTCGAACATATCCTTTGAATGTCTGATCAAGTTTTGGCATGTCGTCATCTATGGTGGTAGTAATCTTGAAATTTGCATCATTCCCTCTAATGTCAAAAGGTTTCATCCTCGAAACTGAATCATCAATGAAGGTAAATTGAGATAAATCAACAACATTGAACAGAGTACTAACACCATATTTTCCAGGCAAAGCAATCATGTAAGCATTGTTATTCACACGTTCCAGCACTTTAAAGGGACCATTACCACAGTGACTTAACTAAGATTTCAGATCTTTTGGAAACCTCTCCTTGCACAGATCCCAATCACCTTCCTCGAATCTCATTAACTTTCGGCCTTGATTAGCATTCTTTGCATTCTGAGTATTTGTCCGTTCAGTCCTCAAGCGCACCTTCTCATGTATTTGCATATCAAAATCAGCCTTCTTTTCTCCATAAAGGTTCCTAACATGTTTAAAATTCAAAGGATTTATATCAAGAGGATAAATAGATAGGAAACCATAAACAATTTCAAATGGAGATACAGAATTAGTAGAATAAATAGTGCGATTATAAGCAAACTCTACTATTAGAATGCAACACATAAGGCATTGAGGAGCTTCCCTAACAAGTGATTCTCTCATAGAACATTGTGGAACAAAAATCCTATTATCTCTAAATAAGAACCCATCATGCTGGAAAAATTTATCATAAGCACCAATTTTGCATGCAGCATAAACAGATGAAAAATCAGAATCAGTGGCATATAATTGTTTCACAAATGAAAACCCTAACATGATACATTCCAATCGTGTAAATAAAACATGGTTACGTTCAAAGCATCGAGAAAAAAATTTTCTTTACCCTTCTTATACCGCAATAAATAAGGAAAAAATTCAATAAAAATAGACCATATGGCATGACACTTATTCAACTTCATCTAACTCTACAAGTATTTCAAAGATTCATGATCACTATGAATGACAAATTCTTTATGCAGTATATAATGTTTCCATGTTTCTAAAGCTCTCACAATAGCATAGAATTCTTTGTCATATACAGGACAATTAAGAGTACTGCCCTTTAACTTTTCACTGAATCAGGCTATAGGTCGATTCTCTTGCATCAAAACAGCACCAATTCCAACACCAAAAGCATAACAATGAATTACAAAAGTACCACTAAAATCAGGTAAAGAAAGTGCATGAGCATTACATAATCGTACTTTCAATTCATTAAATGCATTCTCTTGGCTTTCGCCCCACACAAATTGCACATCCTTTTTAAATAGTTCATTCAAAGGTGTAGCAATGGATGAAAATCACGCACAAACCTTCTATAAAAACTAGCTATACCATGATAAAATCTCACCTGATTGGCATTGGTAGGGGTCGTCCAACTCTTGATTGCCTCCATCCTAGTTTCATCGGCTTTGATGCCTTCCCTAGACACCACAAAACCGAGAAACACCACTTCCGAAGCATAAAAGGTATACTTCTTGATGTTTGCATACAATCTAACCATAGAGTGCAACAAGAACCATCTTAACATGATCAATATGCTCATTAGTCGGGTTAGAATATATCAATATAACATTAAAATAAACCATAAAAAATCAACCAATAAACTTTCTCAAGACATAATTCATCAACCGCATAAAGTACTAGGTGCATTAGTTAAACCGAAAGGCATAGCAATCTATTCATACAGCCCAAACTTAGTCTTATATGAAGTTTTTCATTCATCACCCTCTCTAAATTAAATATGATGATAACCCTGAGTAAAATTAATCTTAGTATAAATCACAGATCCATCTAAATCTTCAAGCATATCATCTAATCTAGGTATAGGATGACGATACTTATTGGTTATCTTGTTTATAGTATAACAATTAATACACATACACAAAGATTTATCTTTCTTAGGAAATAAAATGACAGGAACAACACGAGGACTTAAAGATTCATGCACATAACTTTTTTTAAGTAAATCATCTACTTGTTGTTGTAGTTTCTTTGTATTCTCAGGGTTTCTTTATACGCCGGACATTTTGGAATAACCGAACATGGAATTAGGTCAATATGATGTTTTATGCCTCGCATGGGTGGTAATCCATGAGATAGTTCATCTGGAAAGACATCTTCAAATTCCTGTAACATCTCAGCAAACCGTTGAGGCACATGTATAGGAATACCATCCTTGGCAAGATAACTTTCTTGAAAATGTAATATAAGCACATAAGAATGATCTAAAAAAACACAATTCACATATCTTATTGAAGCATAAAATGATTTACCAGAATCTGTAGGAAGTCCATGTCACATCGTGTAAATCGATGGTAAAGGACTAAGATGTGAAGACAGGATTTTACGTAACTTATCAGAATCATTCTGCGACTTACCTGACTTACCTGCCTGTGGTTTGGCCCTTCCTAATTTTTTGTCAAAATTTCTAGTGTTTTTGCTCCGTTTTATCACCTTTTGGACGAAATCACTCAAACCCTGAGTAGGGTTTTGATCAGCCACTTCTGCCTCAATCGCAAACTTCTCCTTGTTAACTTTCATGTGCCTTTGAGCTTTAAGAACTTCCACGGGAGATAATGGTGTCAAAATATACCCAGTTCTATCATTAATAAAAGTGATTTTTTAGCGTAACAATCATGCGTAGATTTACAATCAAAATGCCAATGTTTACCTAACAAAATATGACTAGCTTCTACAGGTGTAACATCACACAAGATAGAATCATGGTATTTTTCGATTTTAAAGTTAATCATGAATTGTTTGTTAACCCTAATTTCACCACTACCATTTAAAAAAATAATTTTATATGGAGATGGATGAGTAGTAACAGGCAAGGACAATGAGTTAACAAGAAGATTAGAAACACTATTAGCACAAGAACCACCATCAATAATCAGTAAACAGTTCTTTTCCTTCACAAGATAATGAGTATGGAAAATATTGATACGTTGTACTTGAGATTCTTCCATTTGAGAATTTATTAGTCTCAATGATACGAAGTTACCTTGTGTTTCCGGACCTTGTTCACCATGATCATTTATGATGATCTCTATATCAACATGTTCTTCCCCACTTTCATATAAAGCTGGCATATCAGCATATTCATCTTCTTCTTCCTCCTCCTCAATGTTATTTAGAATTTGAGCATGAGGGCAGTTACTACACGTATCCTCTTTCTTTACAATGGAAACATGTAGAAGTATTAGAAGAAACTGGATCTGATGAAGAAAAAGTAGACTTACCTGGATTTTTTTAAGACTGTTGAGAAGAGGGTGCTATCCTTCTTTCACTGGTATTATAAGTCAGATTTGAGTAGTACTGCATCGGAACACAGTCGCCCATGGTACTTCCTCTACCTCATCCTATGCTAGGGTTTCCAGAATCAAGCCCTAATTTTGACTGGAGAATCCAATGAAAGGTCTCTTTGGCTGCAAGAAACTCTCAACTAATCTTGCTTTCACCAATAAATCTCTCATCGACACATGATGCTAGAGCTTAACTGGTACTTGAAAATTTTCCCATAAGCCTTCTATGAATTGAATCTTGATAAATGTGTCGTCATCTCAAATCTTGACCCTTCTCATGACCAACTCAAGAGCTTTCCAGTATTCAACAATAGATCGACTTCCTTGCTTCATATTGCTCAAATAAGAATGTTGTTCCATCAAATATGTAGCCAGAATGTGATATTGTCGAAGCTTGAACTTTAGTCTCTCCTAGGTAGATATAGGTCTCTTCCTATCAATCTATCTTGATTCTCTCAAATTTTTCCACCATTCAGCTGCATAATGTGTGAGGGAATACTGCGCCACTTTCGCTTTTTTCATCTCCCGGTAATTGTTGAGATCAAACAGATTCTTAATCTTCCGTTCCCAATCAACATATTTTGCCGGATTGTGTTGACCATCAAGTCGAGGGATGTCATATTTTAATCCCTTGATGTCTCGAGCTGAATCTGAACTCTCACTACTAACCAAACTGGTTCTTCTCTAGGAATGGTGTTTGCTATGGAGATGCTTTCTAAAAGACCCTCGGTGCGAACGTATTTCCAAGGCATTATCAGATTCTTCCCCCGAACTACCATTACCATGAAATCCATGGACAAAACCTTGGAAATCATCTTTCTTGGCCAAAGATGGAGGTGTCGGTTTGGACATGCTATCAAATTTTCTCAACAATCGTTGCACTTCACTCAGTAGAGCATTTATTGCAGCAGCAAACCGATATGGATCAAGAGGTTCATTTGGTTTGATCCATTATCGCTCCCAACCATCTTAAGGTTCATCACATTATTGAGTACTATTTCTACCATCATAAGTGTTTGTCAATGGTAAATTGTTGGGTTTTCCAACAAATGGTGGCGGAACGAATGGATTATCGCCCACCATCTCCGCTAATCTACTAAGGAAAACAAAAAAAATTGTAGAAAAAATGTTCCCCCTTTCCCTTTGTTTTTTAAGGTCATTCATCAAGTGTATAATACTCACAACTCACAAGACAAAAGCTAAGCTAAGGGCAGTTGATCCATTCACCGTAATTTCAAAGCAAAATAGGAGATGAGTACAGAAGAATTTAATTCGAATTTTAATAATCTATAAAATAAAAATTAGGCTATATAGATTGGAATTCCAGATTTTTAAGAGAATAAGGGAAAAAATTCAATTTGAATGGCTTGAATCGGATCTATATCGAATAAGTTATGATCAAAAGAAGAACGCTTTAAATAGACAACAATTATGTGCCAAAAATTAAAGTAACTTTTCCAAAATCGAATAGGATTCCCACACCCGAATCCTTTATAGAATAGATTTTTCTTCACCTAAGAGCAAGTCCAACAGATTATGCAAAATGGAGATTTTAGGCATATTTGGAGATTTTTCAGCTCCAACAAAGGCTCCATACGTTTCTCTAAAATTTAAACTTAGAGGAAAGAGAAAATTAAATTCTCTATATTGGTAGAGACAGAATGAAATATTTGGAAAATTATAAATTTAATGCTATTACAGTCAATCACCTTTAATTTAAATACAATTTTCTTATTTATGTAAATATTTTCTATATCTAACTCTCATGGCTACCATAACTTTCATGTATAGGAACAAATGTTGACTGACGACATTCATTAAAATTAATATTTACTTAAAAATAGGTATATATTCATTAATTTTAAAAAATAGTCGTTGTTTTAATTTCTTTAAAATAACTATACTTATTTATTTATATTGTATTTTATTGTACAACGTCTTGTTTTTAGACTGATTAACCATTAGACATGGACATTTTATAATTCACGTAACTAATGGGGTGATTTAGTGTTTGTTTTGCAATGAGATTCCTATCACTTTTAAAAAGTTTTAAAATGTATCGTAATGTATAAACAATTATAATATGACTATAAAAGTTATTGAAACAAGGTTTTTCATAATTATTCTAAAAGTTAAAGTATTTATTGTTATGATAAAACATCATTATTATTTTATTAAACACAAAGTTATGCAAAATTGAGAATTTGTTTGAGTTGAACAATAGAGAATGTAAGTTTTCATTATCCATTTTAGAGAAAATTTTGGAGAAACTATTGGACTTGCTCTTATTGCAGATAAATTCAAAAATTCTAATTAAATTTCCAGCCCGAAAATATTTTTATTTCCTTTTCCTATTCCAATTAGGATTTTAAATTTTCTTTTCCGTTTCAAATCAAATTTCCTGTTTATCTCTTCTTTTTCAACCAGAATTTTTCAGCTATATATGCCCCTTACGATAAAATCGTATTCCCCAAGCAAGTAGAATTCATGCATAATTCCCAACTTTCATAAAATTGTAAAACAGCACCCAAAATTTTTAAAAATACAAAACAGCCCCAAACTTTTGAAAATCACAAAACAGCCCCCAAACTTTTGAAAATCACAAAAAAGCCCCAACTTTTCAGATCCAAACCCTAGATCTGGGATTTAAATCCCAAAATCTGCTACCCTTTGTTTTTGTTTTTGAATTTTTGTTGGAACTTGTTGTCTATCTTTAAAATGTTTGGAAAGATAAATCTGAAAGAACTTCTTCTCGATTCAAATGAACTTCGAGGTATTTAAGATTGTAAGGATAAAAAATATGACACTATATCTGGAAAACGATACAAAGAATCTTTTTTTTTTTGTATAAGGTGTAATTAAGAATTCAAGAACAAATTCTAGATCACGGAATCAAAGAATGATAAAGAAAACAAATAAGATTATGAGCATGCAATAATTTTTCAAGAGAGTGGATGAAATATATCACAAGCAAATAAACTGTATAAGCTACCTAAAAACTACAAAGCTGACTGGGAGGTGAATGCAGATAAATCTTGTTAACGTTCAGACCCTTCGACATCCTCCTGACTTGATTGATGAAGGTGAAGGCGGATAGTTATACCAAAGTATTCTAACTCTCGGACCCTTCGGCATCCTTCAACTCCAGATTCAATCCTCCTATTAAGAAAGATCAAACAAACACAGTTGCAAATATGACATGAAAGAGTTTATAAATCTACATAAAACTCGAAAAAATAATGCAAAACTCGAAACCCCTAATGAAGATGTTCGGCCAAAGATCTTTCGCTTCGCTCTGATACCAAATGATATGAATCTCCTTGCAAAAACTCTGGATTGCGGAATTTAAATCTTTGACCAAATTAAGGAATTCGCAAACCCTAATATGGCCGAACAAAATTGATGACAACTAGCCCTCGGGATTGCTCTCAATTTTGAATTTTCTCCCTAGCTAGATAGCAAGATTAGTTCACAAATTAAGAGTATTGATACTTAATTAACCTGTAGGATTAAGAAACAATGAAAATGCTCGCAACCAGAGAGTATGAACTCAAAAGGTCTAAATATTTGATTAAAAAAAGGTGTAAATCTCAGCCAAAGTTTCCCATATTTATAGGATACAATTCGGGAAACCCTAATTAAAAACAGAATCTGAAACGACTTATGACAGCTTAAACAAGCTAAAACTATATCTAACTAGAATACCTAAAATAAAGAAATATGTGATCGAATTAATCAATATTTGTTCTTTAATTAATATTTCCCTATCTAATCTTACCAAACCTAATTCTAATCAGAACAAAATTGAATATTCTTAAACCCTAATGGACTGATTTCAAAATTATGCTCTTCAAAGGCCGCATGGCCAAAATTAATCTCTAAAATCCAAAATGAAATTATTTTACAATAGTTTACAATGACCACACTACCTCATTCAAAACTCGGTGGGAAAAAACTATAGTGTTCGTCACGATGTCTGCAATTCCTCGAAACTCTTGAAAAATTAATCCAAGATGCTGATGTTGATTTATTCTTCATTTCTTTATCATGAAGTTGATCAATCAAAGCATTCAAAGCCACATCTCTAAGCTTCGTTCTTTCCCTGGTCATAGGACCTTCCATGTATTTTAGAGGATCACGAACATATACTTCGAATGTCTGATCAAGCTTTGGCATGTCGTCATTTATGGTGGTAGTAGTCTTGACATTTGCATAAGTTTTTCAGCTCCAACAACTTCCTATCCCATTCCCTAAATTAGGGATCTTGGTGAGAGAGAATAATTCTTTCCCTATATTTGTAGAAAGAGAAAAAAAATAGGGAATGGAAATTTAATGCAATTCCAATTGAATGCATCAAATCACAACACAATATTCATTTTTTCTATTAAATATTAAAGTATCATATTTTCCCCATTCTTCTAGTCCAACTAAAAAGTACCTTCGACTTCCAATAATTTCTTTTTAAAGAAAACTACTTTAATCTCAAGCTTATGTGGGATGCTTATTTGTATTTTTTTTGAGGGATTTTGTCAAATGATTTGTTTAGAAAATTGAAATTAATCTCTTTTGTTTATAGTTTTTTTTTAAAAAAAATTGTGTTGTTACCTTTTATTTGAAACTGACAATAAAAAAATGAAAAGAAAACTAGTTTCTAATTAACATCAAAATTTTAGCTTCAAATTTTTTATATTGATTGTTTTTAAAAGCTATCATATTTTTTATAATATATTTTGAAGTGATTAAAAATGAACTTTTAGCTTTAAATGAAAAAGTAACTATAGTGTAATAAATGTCAGATTATGCAAAATCAAGAATCTGTTGGAATTGAGTAAAACAAATTCGGGAATATTGATTTGCATTCCCTATTCTATAGAAAATTTTAGGGAAGTTATTGGACTCGAGGTGAAAAATCATGTGAACATGGGATTGGGAAGTTGTTGGAGTTGAAAATCCATATATAATTCCTAAAAATAATGAAAATTCCTATTATATGGTTTTTCAACTCCAACAGATTCCCCATCCCATTCCCTAAATTAGGAATTTTTATGAGAGAGAAGACTTCCTTCCCTATATTTGTAAAAAGAGAAAAGAATTATAGGGAATGAAAAGTTAGTGTAATTCCAATTGAATGCACCAAATCATAACACAATATTCATTTTTCTCATATATTTCCCCCATTCTTTCGTTCCTACCAAAAATTACGTTCGACTCCCAACAATTTTTTTAGAACTCATGGTCACGTGGAATGCTTCTTTATATTTAATGTAGGGTTTTGGCAATAATGATCTAGTGTCAATAATGATTTGTTTTGGAGGTTGGAATCAATAACTTTCACTTATAGTTGTAAATTTTTTGGGATGTTGTTGGCTTTTATTTCAAAATTGATGAAAAATGAAAAGAACACACAAAAAAAAACCACTAGTTTCTAGTTAATTAAAATCTAAGTTTTAATTTTAAATTTTTTATATCTATTATTTTTTATAATATGAAATATTTTGAAATAATTAAAAATCAACTCTTAACTTTAAATGAAAGAAAAGTATATGTAGTGTAATAAATGGAAGATTATGCAAAATAGAGAATCTGTTGGAGTTGAGTAAAAAAAATGAAGAATATTGATTTCTATTCCCTTTCTCTAGAGAAAAGTTTAGTGAAACTATTGGACTTGCTCTAAGGAAAAGTGTGTCACGTCATATTGATGTTTTTATTTGACGAGACTAAGATTGATGTGCAATATAAGGAAGTTTAATTAGAGATGATGTTTCCAAATATAATTAAAGAAAGTTTGAGAGAGGAAGGAGGGATTTGGGATGCAAATATCACTTTTGGGGGGTGCAATAGGGGAATGAATGATTTTGAGTCCTAAGGATCTCATGAAAATCCTGGTCGGAGAAATTCGTGGATAATTTTCTTCCTCATTTCCATGCAATGAGCGAAATTTTACTACCAGACTTGATGTTTTATTTTCAGTGCTTGATGTTTCAACCAAACCTTGCAAGAAACGCCTAAATGCAAGTTCTCTAGCAAGTTTTACTGTTTCTAGGTGGGATTTTTGGTGCGAATTGCCCAAAACGTAACACCTTCTGTCGTTTCTTCCCTTTCTCTTTCATTCTTCATACTCTTTCCACTGATAACGGTCGGATTCTGACCTCTGGCCCCTGATCATGGCGGCTCCTCCGCCTGGCCGTAGTGGCAACGCTGCGGCCAAATCCTTCCTTCAAGCTCTGGGAACCCGCCAAACTCCACTACAGGCACACTTCCATCCAACCCCGAAATTGTTCCTAAAACGCACTACAAAGGGGATATTGCCTGTTTAGTTTCTCGGCAGGATGCAGAACGTTTGGCCTCTCATTATCAAAATGCTCTGGTGGGAAAATTTGCTAGAGGAAAGCCGTCAATGCCAGCACTGAATGATGCTTTCAAATCGGTTGGTTTCAAGGGCAACTTCCAAGTTGGTTCAATCGATTATAGACATATCCTCATCTGATTCCAAGACAAAGAAGACTATCAGAGATTATGGCTTAAAGGACATTGGATCTTCAATCAGGCCCCAATGAAGGTGCTTAAATGGACAACTGACTTCTCTCCGGAGGCGGAGTCTTCCATCGTTCCGGTATGGGTTAACATTCCGTATGTTCCTATCTATTTCTATAATATTACTATGCTCCAATCGATGGGAAATCAAATAGGAACTTTCATTAAGATGGACGCAGCTACTGCTTCCCTTACTAGGCCTTCGGTAGTTAAGATGTGCGTTGAAATTGATCTAAAAAACAAGCTCCCTACGTATATTAGAGTTGGAATTGAAGAAGAGGGGATGGAGTATAATGTGGTTAATCTTCCTCTAGAGTTCGAGGATATCCCTCTGTACTGCCATCACTGTAAGACTATAGGCCACGAAGATAATCATTGTGTTCACCTTCACCCTAAACTTAAGATATCCAAATCCAATAGGTTTGTACCAAGTCACGGAGGTGATCAGCTTGCGCAACAGAAAGCTTCAGAAAAGAGTCCTGTGGAGGATATAGCTAACTTACATTCTGGGACTAATAGGGCTGGTAGTTCAGGTTTAACTGTTGCAGATAAACAAGGTACAAAGATCATAAAGACTTTTAAATATGTCCCGAAACAAAAAGTGATTCCAAATTCAATCAGTGATGGGACTAGTGTACCTGAAATTTTTGTTGAGATAAACAGAGCTATTCCCCCTCAGACATTAGTTACTGAAACCTCGCCACAGAGTGATAAGTTGGACAAAATAAACACACCTATATCCAATACCCTTGAAGCTGGGACTGTGGGTCAGACTGACACTTGTTCAGACATGTCCCTTATGGTAACTGGGACTAGAAGAAACCTGAATGAAGTAGGCATTGTTCCAAACATGAGGTCTCCGGATGAGCCATCTAAACATCCCCAGTCTGCTCCCCCACTTCCTATATCAAAGAGAAGTTATGCTAAGGATGACATCCCGAGCAAAAGAGGTAAATCTTTCTCTCCTTTCAATTCTATCATTGCTGCTAAAAATTTCCTCTTCTCTCAGTAGAAACATAAGCATAACAGATTTCTCCCACTCGAGGATAATGATGGAACCAATGATGAGAACTCCAAAGATAATCCGGCAACTATCTCTGGAGATTTGGAGGATGGGGAACCTGATGCTCTGAGTGCCTTCCCTTCAACCATTTCTGATTCTCATTTCAATCAGATTAGGCAGGTAAGTCCCTCAAACTCACAATCCAAACAAGCTAAGCAAAAAAAGGGCAGTCACCTTGATATTGAGTTTAGGCATAGGAATGAAACATATCTAACACAATTGAATACTATCATGACTAGATCAAAAAGTGCCAATAATGTTTTAATATGAATAATACAACCCTCAAGATAAAATTTCTGGTTTGGAATTTAAGAGGGATGGATACCTCCATGCTCAGACTACAAAACTTGATTATTAGGCATAAATTTGATCTCATTTGCTTAATTGAACCAAAACATGACAATCTGCAATGTGAATCATATAGGAATTTGCTACATTTTGATAACTGCATGTATGCTACGAATGGACATATTTGGTTATTTTGGAATTCTTCAGTTAACCTTACTGTCAAATATGATAACTTGCAATTTCTTGCAGTTCTTTATATAGTCTCACTTTAAATAAGAATATGGATGCCTTTTTTGTGTATGGCCTTAGAACCAGAGATGGAAGGAAATCCCTATGGTCTGATATTCAGGCTTCTACTCACTCAGAAACTATCTTCATTGGTGACTTTAATGCCATAACATCTCTTCATGAATATAAAGGTCCCTCTACTCCTAAATTAGGTAGTATAAAGGATTTTAATAATTTCATAAATGGAATGGCTTTAGAGGAAATCAATACAGTGGGGAATCTATTTACCTGGAGTAATAATCGATTGAGAAATCCTACCATTCAAAGATTAGATAGGGGGCTCTGTAATGCTGCATGGTCATCTTCTTTTCCTTCTTCTTCTGTCCAAATCCTAAATAGATCTTCCTCTGACCATAGCCCCATGCTCCTAACTATAGGTAGTGATATTCCCTCTAACCCTAGACCTTTCAGATTCTTGAACACTTGGTTTAAAAGGAAAGATTTCATGAGTGTAATCAAGAATGACTGGGAACTCCCTATGAATTACTCTGGAATGCTAGGTTTCTGCCTCAAACTCTCAAGATTGAAAAAGGTTCTAAAAATCTGGAATAAAGAACATTTTGGTAATATCCATGATAATGTCATACTGGCTGAAAATGCAGTGTTGGTCCAGGAACAAATATATGATCAAAATCCTAATGAAACTAACCTGTTAAACCTTAAGGAAGCTAAAGCTAAGTTGGTTAGATCATTAGTGGAACAGAAAAGTTTCTGGAAAAATAAAGCAAAGATTAAATGGTTAAAGGAGGGTGACAACAATACTAATTTTTTTTCACAATTCAGTTAAGGAAAGAAATGGCAGATTACGGATAACAAAAATTAAAAGTACCAATGGTTTATGGCTAGATAATGTCCTGGACATAGAGACAGAAGCCATCCAGTACTATAAAAGCCTATTAACTGATGACAGCACCCCTGACTCTAACCTTTTCAAAACTCATTTTCTCAGCCAGATCCCCAAGTGTGTCTCTCAGCAGGATAATGATATCCTTCTGCTCCCAGTTACAATGCCTGAGCTTAATCATATAGTACTTAGCCTTAATAAATAGAGTAGTCCAGGGCCAGATGGTTTCACAGCAAAATTTTACACTAAAGCTTGGGATATAATTTCCAATGATTTACTGGATGCTGTGCAGGATTTTATGAATGGAAATAATATCCCCAAAGGTTTTAGTAGCACTTGGATTACAATCATACCCAAAAAGAAAACACCTTTTTCTTTTGAGGATTACAGGCCAATAAGCCTCTCTAATGTAATTAACAAGATTTGTTCAAAAGTAATAATGGAGAGACTTAAACCATTAATGACCAATCTCATTTCTCCACAGCAGACTGCCTTCCTAAAAGGCCGAGATTTATCTGATAATGTAATTTACTTACAAGAAATGATAAGATTCTTAGACAGAAAACAAAGACAACCAAATTGCATTGTTAAATTAGATCTTAAAAAGGCTTTTGATAGGGTTAAGTGGTCTTTTTAAATAGTGTTCTTCTTAAATTTGGATTTCACGCAAGATTTCTTTTTCCCATCATGAATAATTTATCTCAAGCTTGGTTCTCTATCTTGTTAAATGGTAGGCCAGTTGGTTTTTTTCAATCTACTAGGGGCATTAAACAGGGTGATCCCCTCTCCCCCTTCCTTTTCAATATCTTTTCAGAGGCTTTTACTAGGAGTTTAGTATTTATATTCCATACAGGTAAATTGGCCTACTATGATCTCCCAGGTAAATCCACTCCAATCTCACATTTATCTTATGCTAATGATACAGTTGTGTTTTTAAAGGCTGAAAAAAAAACTTTAATCAGATTTAAAGCCTTCTTGTCTACCTTTGAAGAAGTCACTGGTCAGCATATAAATTATGGTAAAAGTGATATATTCATTGGGAGGCATCCATCTGTTCATAAAGTTCATAACATAAAAAGGATATTGGGAATGAAAATTGGGACCATGCCTTTTACATATTTGGGGGTACCTATCTTTACAGGTCCAGGACATAAGTTTCATTTTCAGCCACTAATTGAGAAAATAGATAACAGAATCTGTAGTTAGAAAAATAAATGGTTATCTATGGGAGGGAAAATGACACTCATAAAATCTTGCATCTTTTCAATTCCCCAGCATATATGGTCAGTGTTGAAACCTAGCAAGAAGATCGTTTCCATAATTGAAAAGAAAATGAGCAGGTTTTTCTGGGGCTTTACTGATCAGAAACCAAATAGAGCATGGAGAAAATGGGAATCTCTTTGTTTCCCAATTGGCCAGAATGGGTTAGGCTTTAGATCAATAAATTCTATTATTGATACATGCTCTGTTAAGTTATGGTGGAAATACCAAAAAGCAGAGGCTCCTTGGACACACTTTATTGAATCCCTGCCCCCCTCATATAAAACTTCTCCAAATTGGAAAAGAATTTGTAGTTTTAATGCATGGGCGGAGTCCAACTCCAGGGTGATTCTGGGGATGGGATCCTGCAATTTTTGGACCTCCAATTGGCTTGGTATTAAGCCTATTATTGATTACTGTTCTCCAGTTCAGGTGGATATCTCGGAGAACTGCACAGTGGCTGAGTTCATTGAGAACAAAGATACTCTGATTAGGAAATTTCACCAGGTACTTCCAACTGATATCATTTCTCTTTTGCAGGACTCTAAACTCCATCCACATAGGAGGGACAGGCTAATATGGAAACCTGGACCTAGGGGAGATTTCACCTTTAAATCTACATATCTCCTACTCTGTCCACAGTCAGGTAGCATTGCTTCTACTAAACTTTTTTGGAGTGATAGAATTGAAAAGAAAGTGTCAGTTTTCATGTGGAAACTGATCAACTCCTATTTGCCTTTTGATAATGTGTTACAGAGACTGACTTTTTGCTTGCCTTCTAAATGTGTTATGTGCTGTAATCATGTTGATTCTCTAGACCATTTTTTTAACTCCTGCTCTTTCACAACTCCGGTTTGGAAGAATATTCATTCCTATATGGGTATCACAGACAAATCATTCCTTTCAATTTGGGAAAGAGTCTCTTACTATCTAACCTATCCAGGTTTAAGCTCTTTACACTCTACATTAATTAGGAATGCTTCTCTAATCACACTCTGGAGTTTATGGAAAATGAGAAACAAATGTATATATGATTTGGCTATCCCTAGTAGAGTCACAGTTCTAAGTCAGATTAGGGATCATATTTTCTATTTTTTCTGCTCTAAACCAGCCTACATTTCGTCTACATTTGACTATGGCATTGCAAACCACTCATTTTTGCCCCTGATAAAAACTGCTCCAAAACCAAAGATCTTCAAAATTGCATGGAAAAGACCAAATGAGGGATACAAGTTGAATGTAGATGCTGCTTGGAATCCACATGATGATATGTACGGTTTAGGATTGATCATTAGGGATTCCAGGGGCAATTTCATCTCAGCTCACACGAAATTTACTCAGGCTAGTTCTGCTTTAGAGGTTGAGCTTAAGGCAATTCTTTTTGCTGTGCATATTAGTGTAGGATTCCTGCCACCTATTATCATAGAATCAGATTGCCTAAGTGCTACTATTTGTGTTCAGGATCCGTTCAAAGCTAATTGGGAATTGTTTGAACTAGCTGATGAGATTCACCAGCTTTTGGGTGAAATCAATATCCTCCATATACATAGACAGGCTAATTTGGTAGCTGATGCGTTGGCTAAGGAGTGTTTTAATGCTAAGACTACTAGTTTTTACAGTAGTTTACAAATGCTACCTCCTATTTGTTCGGGCCTTATTAAGCTTGATTGGATAGGCACACCTTCTCTTAGAATTTCTCATTGAATAGATGCTACTAATTTTTTTCGGTTACATGCTTTTGCAGGGACTGTGTATATCAATTTGAAGTCATCAAGCACGGACAGAACCATATGGAAGGGTTCCAAAATGGCTCAGTTACCCTCAGCTGATCATCTCAGAACGGATACCCACAAACACTGATGAAAAAGCTTTACATTTTGCTATCTCCTCCAGTTTCTTAACTTAGAGGATAGGCTTATGATTTAGGTAAAGGTCTTCTCTGACTGACTTGTGTTTCGTTCACTCGATTCACTAAGAAGTTCGAGATCCGATTACCTAGTCATTAGTATTTGTAATCCTCTGGCTACTCCAATGCTCTAGCTCATTCTTTTGGAAGCAACAAGGGTTGCTTCAAGAGCAATATGCTCAGTTTGTATAACTAATCTAAGCTTCGGCTTCTTTTAAATTGTTTCTTTATGGCTTGGGAAGGCTAATATAATTTCCCCCATCTACGGATGGTTTAATTTTAAAAAAAAAATCAACCAAACCTTGTGATGTTTTTTCAGAATCTATTTTCATGAGAATCGTGTGTTTTAAAGTTAAATTTAGATATTTTATTGTAAATTTTGTGTTTGCATGTTAAAGTTTTGACACCAGGATATTTTGTTATCTTAAATTTAAATTTATAATTTCATTTTGATTGTATTGTTAGTTTTAAGCACGTTGATATTGATGCTTCTTTTCTTTCCCGGATATTATATTCTTATTTCGTGTTTCCTTGATATTTCAATGACCTGAAATCGTTTTTTAATTTTTAGTATTGATGTTTTAATATTTTTTTATACCAGTGTTACATTTTAAGGTAAATCTTGTGATTACATGTTAAACTTTTCACACATTAAGTATTTTGACATTAGTTAGTAATATTTTATTTATCTTTATTTTTTTACTTTTCAATCTATATTTTCACTTTGATCAATGTTTTTATTTTCATCGAGTCATTTTAAAAATAATATCAATGTTCTATTTTTTTTTTTGGAATTTTATATTTTTATTTAACGTGACCTTGATGTATCAACAACTTGTTTTCTTAATTTTTAGTAAGTTATATATTTTTTTCAATATTATTTTTACATTTTGTTCTACACTTTGATGTGTCAAATTCATGTGTGTTTTTATTTGATGTTTTAACTTTAAAATTTGATGTGTTTTTCAGTGTTTTATTATATGTTCAACTATTTTTATTTAATTTTTATTTTATAGTTTTCTATGATGTTTAACTATTTTAGTTTGTGTGTATTTTTAATATTTTAATTTGATGATTCATTGTTTTAGTTTGATGTGTATTTCTTTTATTTGATATTTAAAGATAATAATTTGATTTTTATATTTATTATTTTTCTTTCATTTTAATTTTTTATTATTTTTGTATAGTGCTCATATGATGTTTAATTTTCTTAAATAAAATTTCGATGTTTATTTTTTGTCCTTTTATTTGATGTTCAACCATTCTAATTTGATATGCATTAAAAATAAATTATCTGACATTTAACTATTATTATTTTATATTTATTGGGTTTTATGTGATGTATTATTATTATTAAAATTTAGTGTTTTATTTGATATTTTACTATTTAATACAATGTCTATTTTTAGTTTTTTTTAAATTTACTATTGGAGTCCATCTCTTGAATAACGATGATATGAAGTAGGTTTTATTTATTTATTTTTATTAATTAGGGTTTTTAGAGGATAACACTATACTCTTTTCCCACTGGTTTTTTAATGAGGTAGTGTGCTTATTTATTTTATTTTAGAATAACACCCATTAATTCAGCCATGTTGGACTTGGAAGAATTAATGTTTTGGTCATTCATTTATTTTAGGGTTTAGAATATTCAGTTTTGACTTGATTAGAATTTGATTTGGAAAGATTAGATAAGGCAATATTCTATATTTATTTTAGTTAGTCTAGTTAAATATGGTTTTAGCTTCTTAAAACTGTCATAATCCTTTTCAGTTTCTTGTTTGTATTCCTGAAGACAATACCTATGTACTATAAATAGTTGTGGTTCGTCGCCATTTTCTTGGTTCTCTTCAGGTTCTTCGAAAGTGCCCCAAGAAGCCGTTTCGAGATCCACACTTCTCCAGCAAACGGAAGATCATCCGACAGTTTAGTGAAGAAGAAGATATGCTCGTGGTCCTCACGCGCGAAGGCTAACATTGGTGTGTGGATCACATGCACAGAACACTTGAAGTGCGCATTTGTTACACATGTGAAATAGCTATCCCTTTTTATCTTGCAATATTTTCAACATCTCCTATTTTGATCCATTTTATTGTGAGCCGGTTTCAGTTTATCATCAATTTCTCTTTATCTCGCGAGTTGAAGCAGCCACTGCCTAGTCTTCACACCGTCAACGCCTATTAGCATAATTTTGCAGGGATGGCATGGGACATTTATCTCCATTTATTTTTTAAGACCATTCACATTTCGAGGACGAAACTTTTCAACCTCGGAGGGAATGATACAAATTAGATTTTTTTTTTATTAGTTTGGGTTTTCATAAGATAACACTATACTATTTTTTCCACTGGGTTTTTAATGAGGTAGTGTGCTCATTTATTTTATTTTAGAATAACACCCATTAATTCAGCAATGTTAGCCTTGGAAGAATTAATGTTTTGGTCATTCATTTATTTTAGGGTTTAGAATATTTAGTTTTGATTTGATTAGAATTAGATTTGGAAATATTAGACAAGGCAATATTCTACATTTATTTTAGTTAGTCTAGTTAAATATGGTTTTAGCTTCTTAAAACTGCCATAATCCTTTTCAATTTCTTGTTTGTATTCTTGAAGACCATACCTATAAATAGCGGTGGTTTTCAACATTATTTTTATACAACACTTTTATCAATATTCATATCAGTTAGTATCAGAGCAAAGCGAAAAATTTCTTAGTGACCGAAAAATTCAACAATGAATTCAAGTTTTGTTTGAATTTATTTTCAAAAAATAAAAAAAATATCAGCTACCAAACTCCACTACAGCACATCCTCTCGGCCAGGTATCAGAATTCCGCCACCGCCACACCGTTCATCTTCAATAACCCCGCTGCCACAATGCCGTTGTTCTACTCTGTTCCACCTTCAGAGCCCGTTGTTTTACACCTTTCATCGTCACTTCCAATTATCGCCGTTAGTCCAATGAATCCACCGACGTTGAATCCGTCGACTAGCCAAATCTTTGTCGCCATTATTTTGGTCCTCCTCATGTTCTCCGAAAGTTCCCGAGGAAGCCGTTTCGAGATCCACACTTCTTCGGCAAACGGAAGATCGGTCGATAGTTTAGCAAAGAAGACTCGTGGTCCTCACGTGCGAAGGTAAACATTGGCGCGTGGATCACATGCACAGAACACTTGAAGAGCACATCTATTACACATGTGAAATAGCTATCCCTTTTCATCTTGCAATATTTTCAATATCTCGCAGTTTGATCCATTTTATTGTGAGTCAGTTTCAGTTTATCATCAATTTCTCTATATCTCGCGAGTTGAAGCTGCCTCTGCCTAGTCTTCGCACAGTCAACGCTTATTAGCATAATTTTGTAGGGATGGCATGGGACATTTATCTCCATTTATTGTTGAAGACCGTTCACATTTCGAGGACGGAACTTTTCGACCTCAGAGGGAATGATACAAATTAGATTTTATTTATCTATTTTTATTAGTTAGGGTTTTCAGAAGGTAACTCTATACTTTTTTTCCACTGGGTTTTTAATGAGGTAGTGTGCTCATTTATTTTATTTTAGAATAACGTCCATTAATTTATCAATGTTGGCCTTGGAAGAATTAATGTTTTGGTCATTCATTTATTTCAGAGTTTAGAATATTCAGTTTTGATTTGATTAGAATTAGATTTGGAAAGATTAGATAAGGCAATATTCTACATTTATTTTAGATAGTCTAGTAAAATATGGTTTTAGCTTCTTAAAACTGCCATAATCCTTTTCAGTTTCTTGTTTGTATTCTTGAAGACCATATCTATGTACTATAAATAACGGTGGATTTCAACATTATTTTTATACAACACTGTTATCAATCAAATATACAACCTTATGAGTTTATACTCTTTTCTTACGAGCTATTCCATTGTTGCTTAACCCCGAGAGCTAGTTAAGCATCAATAAACCTTGTAATCTTATCCCGAGGGCTAATTAGAGAGCAAGTCGAGATTAGGCATACCCCGAGGGTAGACACCAAAATTTTGTGCGAGATAGTGAGGGTTTGAAGATCCCATCGCTAGATCCAAGATATTAATTCCACAAACGTGAGTCTTTGCAGGGAGATTTATATCAGTTGGTATCAGAGCAAAGCGAAAGATTTCTTAGTTACTGAGAAATTCAACAATGATTTCAAGTTTTGTTTGAATTTATTTTCAAAAAATCAAAAAATATCAGTCGCCATATTCCACTGCCGCACATCCTCTCGGCCAGGTTTCAGAATTCTAATGTCGCCACTCTGTTCATCTTCAATAATCCCGCTACCGCAATGCCGTTATTCTTCTTTGTTCCACCTTCGGAGCCCGTTATTTTTCCACCATTCATCGTCCTTTCCAATTGATGCCATTGGTCCCATGAATCCACCGCCGTTGAATCCAACGACTAGCCAAATCTTTGTCGCCATTATCTTGGTCCTCTTCAAGTTCTCTGAAAGTGCCCGAGGAAGCCATTTCGAGATCCATATTTCTCCGGAAAACAAAAGATCAGCCGACAGTTTAGCAAAGAGAAAGATCTGCGCGTGGTCCTCACGCACGAAGGCAAACGTTGGCATGGGGATCACACACACAGAACACTTGAAGCGCACATCTGTTAAACATGTGAAATAGCTATCCATTTTCCTCTTGCAATATTTTATATATCTCGCAGTATGATCCATTTTGTTGTTAGTCAGTTTCAGTTTATCATCAATTTCTATTTAACTCGCAAGTTGAAGAAGCCACTGCCTAGTCTGCGCACAATCAACGCTTATTAGCATAATTTTCCACGGATGACGTGGGACATTTATCTCCATTTATTTTGGAAGACCGTTCACATTTCGAGGACAAAACTTTTTGACCTCGAAGGGAATAATACGAATTAGATTTTATTTATTTATTTTTATTAGTTAGGGTTTTCAGAAGATAACACTATACTTTTTTTCCCATGTTGGCCTTGGAAGAATTAATGTTTTGGTCATTCATTTATTTTAGGGTTTAGCATATTCAGTTTTGATTTGATTGGAATTAGATTTGGAAAGATTAGATAAGGCAATATTCTACATTTATTTAGATAGTCTAATTAAATATGGTTTTAGCTTCTTAAAACTGCCATAATCCTTTTCAGTTTCTTGTTTGTATTCTTCAAAACCATACCTATGTTCAATAAATAGCGGTGGTATTCGATATTATTTTTATACAACACTTTTATCAATCAAATATACAACCTTATGAGTTCATACTATTTTCTTACGAGCTATTTCATTGTTGTTTAACCCCGAGGGCTAGTTAAGTATCAATAATCCTTATAATCTGATCCTGATGGCTAATTAGAGAGCAAGTCGAGATTAGGCGTACCCTGAGGGCTAGACACTTGAATTTCGTGCGAGATAGTGAGGGTTTGAATATCCCATCACTAGATCAAAGATATTAATTTCACAATCGTGAGTCTTCGCTAGGAGATTCATATCAGTTGGTATCAGAGCAAAGAGAAAGAATTCTTAGTGACCAAAAAATTCAACAATGATTTCAAGTTTTGTTTGAATTTATTTTCAAAAAATCAAAAAATATCTGCCGCCAAATTCCACTGCCGCACATCCTCTCGGCCAGGTATCAGAAATCCCCCGCCGTCACTCCGTTCCTCTTAAATAACACCGCTGCCGCAATTCCATTGTCCTTCTCTTTTCCACCTTTAGAGCCCATTGTTTTCCACCGCTCATCGTCACTTCCAATTGCCGTCATTGGTCTCATGAATCCACCGCCATTGAATCCGTCAACAAGCAAGATCTTTGTCGTCGTTATCTTGGTCCTCTTCAGGTTCCCCAAAAGTGCCTGAGGAAGCCATTATGAGATCCACACTTCTCCGACGAACGGAAGTTCAGCCGATAGTTTAGCGAAGAAGAAGATCTGCTTGTGGTCCTCACGCGCAAAGGCAAACATTGGCGCGTGGATCACACGCACAGAACACTTGAAGCACGCGTCTGTTACACATGTGAAATAGCTATCCCTTTTTATCTTGCAATATTTTCAATATCTCGTAGTTTGATCCATTTTACTGTGAGTCAGTTTAAGTTTATCTTCAATTTCTCTTTATCTGCCGTGTTGAAGCATCCACTGCCTAGTCCATGCACAGCCAACGCTTATTAGCAAAATTTTGCAGGGATTGCATGGGATATTTATCTCCATTTATATTTGAAGACCGTTCATATTTCAAGGACGAAACTTTTTGACCTCGGAGGGAATGTTACAAATTACATTTTATTTATTTATTTTTATTAGTTAGGGTTTTCAGATGATAACACTATATATATTTTTCCACTAGGTTTTAAATGAGGTAGTGTCTTGAACACCATACATATGTACTATAAATAGCGATGGTTATCAACATTATTTTTAAAACAGCACTTTTATCAATCAAATATACAACCTTATGAGTTCATACTCTTTTCTTACGAGATATTCCATTGTTACTTAACCCCGAGGGCTAGTTAAGTATCAATAAACCTTGTAATCTGATCTCGAGGGCTAATTAGAGAGAAAGTCTAGATTAGGCGTAACCCGAGGGCTAGACACTTGAATTTCGTGCAAGATAGTGAGGGTTTGAAGATCTCTTCACTAGATCAAAGATATTAAATCCGCAACCGTGAGTCTTTGGAAGGAGATTCATATCAGTTGGTATCAAAGCAAAAGATTTCTTGTAGACCGAAAAATTCAACAACGATTTCAAGTTTTCTTTGAATTTATTTTCAAAAAATAAAAATATATCAACTGCCAAATTCCACTGCCGCACATCCTCTCGGCCAGATATTAGAAATTCACCGCCGCCACTCCATTTATCTTCAATAACCTCGCTTCTGCAATGTCGTCGTTCTCCTCTGTTCCACCTCCAGAGCCCTTTGTTTTCCATCGTTCATCGTCACTTCCAATTTCCGCCATTGGTCCCATGAATCCACCGCCGTTGAATCCATCGACCAGCCAGATCTTTGTCGCCATTATCTTGGTCCTCTTCAGATTCTCTGAAAGTGCTCGAGGAAGCCATTTCGAGATCCACACTTCTCCGGTGAATGGAAGTTCAGCCGACAGTTTAGCAAAGAAGAAGATCTGCTTGTGGTCCTCATACGCGAAGGCAAACATTGGCGCGTGGATTACATGCATAGAACACTTGAAGCGCGCGTCTGTTACACATGTGAAATAGCTATACCTTTTCATCTTGCAATATTTTCAATATCTCATAGTTTGATCCATTTTATTTTGAGTCAGTTTCAGTTTATCATCAATTTCTCTTTATCTCGCGTGTTGAAGCAGCCACTGCCTAGTCTGTTCACAGTTAACGCTTATTAGCAGAATTTTTGGGGATGGCGTGGGATGTTTATCTCCATTTATTTTTTTAGACCGTTCACGTTTTGAGGACGAAACTTTTTGACCTCAAAGGGAATGATACGAATTAGGTTTTATTTATTTATTTTTATCAGTTAAGATTTTTAGAAGATAACACTATACTTTTTTTCCACTGGGTTTTTAATGAGGTAGTGTGCTCATTTATTTTATTTTAGAATAACACCCATTAATTCAGCCATGTTGGCCTTGGAAGAATTAATGTTTCGGTCATTCATTTATTTTAGGGTTTTGAATATTCAGTTTTGATTTGATTGGAATTAGATTTGGAAAATTTAGATTAGGCAATATTCTACATTTATTTTAGTTAGTCTAGTTAAATATGGTTTTAGCTTCTTAAAACTGCCATAATCCTTTTCAGTTTCTTGTTTGTATTCTTGAAGACAATACCTATGTACTATAAATAGCGGTGATTTTCAACATTATTTTTAACACAACACTTTTATCAATCAAATATACAACCTTATGAGTTCATACTTTATTCTTACGAGCTATTCCATTGTTCCTTAACTCCAATGGCTAGTTAAGTATCAATACACCTTGTAATATGATCCCGATGGTTAATTAGAGAGCAAGTCTAGATTAGGCATATCCCGAGGACTAGACACCTGAATTTCGTGCGAGATAGTGAGGGTTTGAAGATTCCGTCACTAGACAAAAGATATTAATTCCACAATCGTAAGTCTTCATAGGGAGATTCATATCAGTTGGTATCATAGTAAAGCGAAAGATTTCTTTGTGATCGAAACATTCAACAACGATTTCAAATTTTGTTTGAATTTATTTTCAAAAAATCCAAAAATATCTGCCGCCAAATTCCATAGACACACACCCTCTCGGCCAGGTATCAGAAATCCACCACCACCACTCCGTTCATCTTCTATAACCCCACTGCCGCAATGTTGTTGTTCTTCTCTATTCCATCTCCAGAGCTCGTTGTTTTACACCGTTCATCGTCACTTCCAATTGCCGCCGTTGGTCCCACGAATCCACCGCCGTTGAATCCGTCGACTAGCCAGATCTTTGTTGTCGTTATCTAGGTCCTCTTCAGGTTCTCCGAAAGTGCCTAAGTAAGCCATTTTGAGATCCACACTTCTCCGGCGAATAGAAGTTCAGCCGACGGTTTAGAGAAGAAGAAGATCTGCTCGTGGGACTCACGCGCGAAGGCAAACATTAGCGCGTGGATCACACACACAGAACACTTGAAGCGCGCATCTGTTACACATGTGAAATAGCTATCCCTTCATCTTGCAATATTTTCAATATCTCGCAGTTTGATCCATTTTATTGTTAGTCAGTTTCAGTTTATCAACAATTTCTCTTTATCTCGCGAGTTGAAGCAGCCACTGCCTAGCCTGCGCACAGTTAACGCTTATTAGCATAATTTTGTAGGGATGGCATGGGACGTTTATCTCCATTTATTTTTGAAGACCATTCATGCTTCAAGGCTGAAACTTTTTGACCTCAGAGGGAATGCTACGAATTAGGTTTTATTTATTTATTTATATTAGTTAGGGTTTTCTGAATATAACACTATACTTTTTTTCTCACTGGGTTCTGAATAAGGTAGTGTGCTCATTTATTTTATTTTAGAATAATGCCTATTAATTCAGCCATGTTAGCCTTGAAGAATTAATGTTTTGGTCATTCATTTATTTTAGGGTTTAGAATATTAAGTTTTGATTTGATTAGAATTAGATTTGGAAAGATTAGATAAGGAAATATTCTACAGTTATTTTAGTTAGTCTACTTTAAATATGATTTTAGCTTCTTAAAACTACCATAATCCTTTTCAGTTTCTTGTTTGTATTCTTGAACACCATACCTATGTACTATAAATAGCGGTAGTTTTCAACATTATTTTTAACACAATACTTTTATCAATCAAATATACAACCTTATGAGTTCATACTATTTTCTTACGAGCTATTCCATTGTTGCTTAACCCCAAGGGCTAGTTAAGTATCAATAAACCTTGTAATCTGATCCCGAGGGATAATTAGAGAGAAAGTCTAGATTGGGCGTACCCCGAGGGCTAGACACATGAATTCCGTGCTAGATAATGTGGGTTTGAAGATCCCTTCACTAGATCAAAGATATTAATTCCCCAATCGTGAGTCTTCGCAAGGAGATTCATATCAGTTGGTATCAGAGCAAAGCGAAAGATTTTTTGGTGATCAAAAAATTCAACAACGATTTCAAGTTTTCTTTGAATTTATTTTAATAAAATCAAAAAATATCTGCCTACAATTTCACTGCAGCACATCCTCTCGGCCAGGTATCAGAAATCCACCGGCGCCACTCCGTTCATCTTCAATATCCCCACTGACGCAATGTCGTTCTCTTATGTTCCACCTTCAGAGCTCGTTGTTTTTCACCATTCATTGTCACTTCCAATTTCCGTCGTTGGTCCCATGAATCCACCGCCGTTGAATCCGTTGACTAGCCAAATCTTTATCGCCGTTATCTTGGTCCTCTTCAGGTTCACTGAAAGTGCCCGAGGAAGCCGTTTTGAGATCCACACTTCTTCGGCAAATGGAAGTTCAGCCAACAGTTTAGCGAAGAAGAAGATCTGCTCGTGGTACTCACGCATGAAGGCAAACATTGGCGCGTGGATCACACGCACAGAACACTTGAAGCGCGCATCTATTACACATGTGAAATAGCTATCCCTTTTAATTTTTCAATATTTTCAATATCTCGTAGTTTTATCCATTTTATTGTTATTCAGTTTAAGTTCATCATCAATTTCTCTTTATCTTGCGAGTTGAAGCAGCCACTACCTAGTCTGCCCACAGTCAACACTTATTAGTAGAATTTTGCATAGATGGCATGGGACGTTTATCTTCGTTTACTTTTTAAGATCGTTCACGTTTCGAGGATGAAAATTTTTGTCCTCGGAGGAATGGTAAGAATTAGGTTTTATTTATTTATTTTTATTAGTTAGAGTTTTAAGAATATAAAACTATACTTTTTTCCCACTAGGTTTTTAATGAGGTAGTGTGCTAATTTATTTTATTTTAGAATAGCGTCCATTAATTCAGCCATGTTGGCCTTGGAAAAATTAATGTTTTGGTCTTTCATTTATTTTAGGGTTTCGAATATTCAGTTTTGATTTGATTAGAATTAGATTTGGAAAGATTAGATAAGGCAATATTCTACATTTATTTTAGTTAGTCGAGTTAAATATGGTTTTAGCTTCTTAAAACTGTCATAATCCTTTTCAGTTTCTTGTTTGTATTCATGAAGACCATTCCTATGTACTATAAATAGCGGTGGTTTTCAACATTATTTTTAACACAACACTTTTATCAATCAAATATACAACCTTATGCGTTCATACTCTTTTCTTACGAGTTATTTCATTGTCCCTGAGGGCTAGTTAAGTATCAATAAACCTTGTAATCTGATCCTGAGGGCTAATTAGAGAGAAAGTCTAGATTAGGCATACCCCGAGGGCTAGACATCTGAATTTCATGCAAGATAGTGAGGGTTTGAAGATCCCTTCACTAGATCAAAGATATTAAATCCGCAATCGTGAGTCTTCGCAAGGAGATTCATATCAGTTGGTATCAGAGCAAAGCGAAAGATTTCTTGTTGACCAAAAAATTCAACAACGATTTCAAGTTTTGTTTGAATTTATTTTCAAAAAATAAAAAAATATCTACCGCCAAATTCCACTACCGCACATCCTCTCTACCAGATATCAGAAATCCACCACCGCCACTCCATTCATCTTCAATAACCCTGCTTCCGCAATGTCGTTGTTCTCCTCTGTTCCACCTCCAAAGCCCGTTGTTTTCCACTGTTCATCGGCACTTCCAATTGCCGTCGTTGGTCCCATGAATCCACCGCCGTTGAATCCATCGATCAGTCAGATCTTTGTCGTTGTTATCTTGGTCCTCTTCAAGTTCTCTGAAAGTGCTCTAGGAAGCCATTTTGAGATCCACACTTCTTCGGCGAACGGAAGTTCAGCCGACATTTTAGTCAAGAAGAAGATATGCTCGTGATCCTCATGCGCGAAGGCAAACATTGGCGCGTGAATTACATGCATAAAACACTTGAAGCGCGTGTCTGTTACACATGTGAAATAGCTATACCTTTTCATCTTGCAATATTTTCAATATCTCACAGTTTGATCCATTTTATTGTGAGTCAGTTTCAGTTTATCATCAATTTCTCTTTATCTCGCGTGTTGAAGTAGCCACTGCCTAGTCTGCGCACAGTCAACGCTTATTAGCAGAATTTTTTGGGGATGGCGTGGGACGTTTATCTCCATTTATTTTTGAAGACCGTTTACGTTTTGAGGACGAAACTTTTTGACCTCAGAGGGAATGATACGAATTATGTTTTATTTATTTATTTTTATTAGTTAAGGTTTTCAGAAGATAACACTATACTTTTTTCCCACTGGGTTTTTAATGAGGTAGTGTGCTCATTTATTTTATTTTAGAATAACACCCATTAATTCAGCCATGTTGGCCTTGGAAGAATTAATGTTTTGGTCATTCATTTATTTTAGGGTTTTGAATATATAGTTTTGATTTGATTAGAATTAGATTTGGATAAATTAGATTAGGCAATATTCTAAATTTATTTTAGTTAGTATAGTTAAATATGGTTTTAGTTTCTTAAAACTGTCATTATCCTTTTCAGTTTCTTTTTTTTATTCTTGAAGACCATACCTATGTACTATAAATAGCGGTGATTTTCAACATTATTTTTAACACAACACTTTTATCAATCAAGTATACAACCTTATGAGTTCTTACTCTTTTCTTACGAGCTATTCCATTGTTGTTTAACCCCGAGGGCTAGTTAAGTATCAATAAACCTTGTAATATAATCCCGAGGGCTAATTAGAGAGCAAGTCGAGATTAGGCTCACCCTGAGGGCTAAACATCTGAATTTCGTGCGAGATAGTGAGGGTTTGCAGATCCCTTCACTAGATCAAAGATATTAATTCCGCAATCATGAGTCTTAGCAAGGAGATTCATATCAAACAATCTTTACATAAGTCATGGAAAGACCAAGATTTAAACTGCAAATTAGAAGAAATGAAGAATAATTTTCGTGTGGCATTAATTGGGTCAAAAACTTATAACTACTGCATGTTGCACAATAAATTTTTGATATTGCAACTAAAATCTTTTACCTTTTTATTATTCTAATGAAACCTTATCTTTCCATAAGCCTATGGAAATATGGTCTTTCCCAAGAGTTTGCCTTATTTTTATTTTAAATTTATGTTTAATTATTCTTTTGACATTTTATAACTTAAAGAGTCCGTCTTTTGAAAGACTGTTTTGCAGAAGAAATCAATGTTTCGGCCACTTATTTCTTAACTAATTTTGATTTCTTCTAATTTGCAGAAGAAATCAAAATTAGATTTTCGGGTTGCATTGATCGGATCATAAACTTATAACTATTGCACATTGCATGATAAATTTTTAATTTTGCAACTAAAATCTTTTACCATTCTATAATTCAATTTCAATCCCGTCTTTTCATATGCATATGAAAAGATGGTTTTTCCCAAGAACTTTCCCTAATTTAAAATGGATGTTTTAAAATTTAAACCATATGCTACATTAAATATAATCTAAGTGATTTTTTATAACATAATTATTTAATGGGAAAGTCTCAGGAAAGGCAGCATTTCCTCAGGGGCATTTGACTTAAATGTTGTAATTTTTTATAAAATTTAAATATTGCATTTTATAAGTTAAAACAAGTAATAATATGTATTTGAAGGTGAAAATATATAAATATATGATATAAAAAAATATTTTCAAAAATTTTAAATTTTATATGTAATTTAAGAAATGCAATGTATAAGGTAAGAAATAAGTGGCATGTCCATAAACTTATGGACAGGCCGCCTGTCAGGAGACCCACTCTTATTTAATAACGTGAAGTAAACAATAGAGGAAGAAATGACAGACGCATTCATTGGCCCAATTAACTGGGCCAAATAAATTTCCTGAAATCCATATGCAAGCAAAGTTGTAGACGACTTCTATGAACATACTGGAAAACACAGAACATGAAACATTAAGAACGATCCATCGTCATCGGAGACAGAACACGCTGGAAAACGGACTGAATAGACAATGAAGATGGAAAGACCACCGGGCAATGGGAAATGCTAATTCCACCTGTGGAAAGCGCAAATTTAACTAATGAGCGCGATAAATAGTAGGAAACCAAAACACCAATTGAAAATCAGCTCGTCTAGGGATGGGCGTCGAGTCGGTTTAATTAATTTTTGGTTTATTCGATTCGAATTATTTGGTTTTTCCCATAAAAATTTCAAAATCAAAACCGATCCAAATAACCCCAAAAAAAAATTTTATCCTAACCAAATTCGAAATTTGGTTTCGGTTCAAATTCATGGGAAATTTTATTTTAAAATTACTAAAAACAAAAAAAAACTAATTTGAAATTCTATAAACATATGTAATTTGATTTCTAAATCATCAAACTCAAGTGTTTAAAATAAAAATCCAAAAACTACAATACAAATTCAACCATAACAATTTTAGAGTTTTAAATGATAAATGTAAATTATGAATATATATATATATATATATATATATATATATAATTTATTTATTTTTTAATTGCAATTTGGTATTTGGGTCAATTTTTGGATTGAGTTTCAATAACCAAAACCAAACCAAAAACCATATTCAAGAATCGGTTTACTCAATTTGGTTATCCAAAAATCGTATTTGCATTTGGTTCGGGTTATTCAAATTCATATTATTCAGTTTTCCCTTCAGTTTTTGGTTTTCGGTTTTTCCCACCTCTATAAGTGATACGAATTAGGTTTTATTTATTTATTTTTATTAATTATGCTTTTTAGAAGATAACGCTATTCTTTTTTTCCACTGGATTTTTTAATGAGGTAGTGTGATCATTTATTTTATTTTAGAATAAGGCTCATTAATTAAGTCATGTTGGCCTTGGAAAAATCATTGTTTTGGCCATGCTTTATTTAAGAGTTTAGAATAATCAGTTTTGATTTGATTAGAATTAGATATAGTAATATTAGATAAGGAAATATTCATTCAAAATTTATCTGGTTAAATTCTTCTATATCTACATTTATTTTAGGTAGTCTAGTTAAACATAGTTTTAGCTCTTTTAAGCTGCCATAGTTCTTTTAAGTTTCTTGTTTGTATTCTTGAAGACCATACCTATGTACTATAAATAGGGGTGGTTTTCAATATTATTTTTACCTTACACTTTCATCAATCAAATATATAACTTTTGAGTTCATACTCTTTGCTTGAGAGCCATTTCCATTGATGCATAGCCCTAATAGCTAGTTAAGTACCAGTAAACCTTGTGATATGATCCCGCGGGCTAGTTGGTGAGCAAATAAAAGTTGAGAGCATCCCGAGAGCTAATGATCTTGAATTTTGTGTGAGACAGTGAAGGTTTACAAATCCCTTATTGAAGACTTAAAACACTAGTCCTGGTTCATTGTACCTAGTTTATAGAAATAGTTTACTTTCCCTAATCAGTGGGATTTCTTACGTGTAAATCTTATCCTTAGAACTAGCACTTGTAGTATAAATAGATACGTACAGAGATGAATAAAATCAACCATTCACATCATATCTTTTACATGGTATCAGTATAGCCTCGTTTTCACATCTCCATAAACCCTCATCATGGCTGATAACAATCAATTCGGCCAAAATGCTTCCGCCTCCTCCATCCTCTTCACCGCCTCCGACGGAGCCTCGGCAAACTTACAATTTCCGGCCCTGGCTGTTCGCTTGGACCCCACCAACTACTTCCTTTGGCGCAGCACGTTTCATTCGGCTCTGGAAGCCTACGAACTGGAGGATTTTCTCGTCCCCGGCAACGCTCCATCTCCGTTCATCACGCTGAAGGAATCCACCTCTACACCAGCTGCTAACCCAGACTTTACGTCATGGAAAAGAAAGGATCGGCTTGTTCTCTTGTGGCTCCGATCAACCCTCAAAGCCCCTATGCTCGGTCACGTCGCTAGGGCAACATCCACCTCTGAATGTTGGATCATTCTCGAACAAATGTTTCACTCACAAACTCAGGCTCGTCAAATGCATGTCAAACAGCAACTTCAGATGCTTCAAAAGGGCTCTCTGTCCATTCTTGACTATGTTGAGAAAAAGCGTGCCATCTCGGACTCATTGGCTGAATGCCTCACGGTGGTCTCCGACAATGACTTTGTGTCCTTCATCATCTACGGGCTAGGCCCTGAATATGGCGCCTTTCGAACTGCCTTAGCCATGCGCACCACTCTAGTCAAGTCGAATGAACTGCTCGGCTTGCTGCTACAGGAGGAGCAGCGTCTTCTGGAGTCCTCTTCTGATGCGGCTGTGCCGACGGCGTTCTACTCCAACCGCCGCACACCATGCCGAGCCCCTGCCGCTGCCTCTCGGCCCACTTCGGGGATGGACGACTCTAACGCTGACCGTGGCTCCGGTTCCATCCCTCTCAAATGCGACATCTGTAAGAACCCCAATCACAGCGGAAGGAACTATCACAATAGGCTCAACATCGTGTCCTATCCTCCGACCAACTGTCGTGCAGCTGAACGCCAGCGTCATTTCCAGTCCTCGGCAAAGATAGCCTACACGACTTACTAATCCAGCGGCGGCGCGTCTCCGTCGGCACTCCAGGACCCGTGGGTGGTCGACTCAGGTGCTTCACACCATGTCACTACTGATCTAGGCAATCTGAACCTGCATTCGGACTACACTGAAGCTGACAATATGTTCGTCGGAAATGGTCAGTCCCTCCCTATTACTCATTTAGGTCACTCTACTTTAAATGCACAACATGCTTCTAATTCATTGTCATTAAATGAAATCCTAGTTGTCCCAAAAATATCCAAAAATTTGCTAAGTGTCTCTAAACTTTGCAAAGACAATAATGTGTTTCTTGAATTTCATCATGACCGTTGCTATGTTAAGAGTTGGCAGGGAGAGACGTTGCTAAAAGGAATAGTTAATGAGGGTCTGTATCGAATCCCAGCCAGTTTGTCCTCTTCATGCCCTCCTCGCGTTTTTCGTTGGAGAACGAGCCTCGGAGGCATGTTGGCATCATCGCTTCGCTCACCCACATGAAAACGTTTAACGTAGCCAGCTATCACGTTTCAACTTACCTGTTTCTTCAAACAATCAACTTGTTTCTGTTTGTGATGCTTGTCAGTTAGGCAAAAACCACAAGCTATTTCTTCCCTCTAGTCATTTTCCCTCAAAACTTCTTTTGATTTGATTTATTCTGATGTGTGGGGCCCTGCCTCGGTACCTTCTCTCAATGGCAATGGATACTTTGTTCTTTTCATTGATGACTGCACAAAATTTGTTTGGGTTTACTTTCTCACTGCCAAATCTCAAGTCTTTCAGGCCTTTTCTCTATTCAAATCCATGGTTGAAACACAATTTTCTACAAAAATTAAAGCTTTTCAATCTGATTGGGGAGGGGAATATCGAAATGTCTCTACCTTTCTCCAAAATCATGGTATTTTGCATAGAGTTTCTTGTCCCCACACCCCTGAACAAAATGGTGCTGCTGAAAGACGTAATCGCATTGTCGTTGAAAAAGGCCTTGCTCTACTCTCCCACTCTCATCTCTCAATCTCATTCTGGGAACATGCCTTCCAAACTGCCATCTTCCTCACAATCGTACCATAACTCCTACCCTCGCCAATGAATCTCCCTACACTCGGCTTTATCATCGCCAACCAGACTATATGTTTCTCAAATCTTTCGGTTGTCTCTGTTATCATTACCTTCGTCCATATAACAGCAACAAGTTGGAGTTTCGCTCTGTTGCTTGCATCTTCATAGGATACAACACCAAACACAAAGGATACCTTTGCTTTCATGTCCCCACCTCTCGCACCTATATATCCCGTCATGTTGTGTTCGATGAGTCTTCCTTTCCCTTTCCTGACCACAACACCAAGTCCTCCCCATCACCCTTCTCCGATATATCCCTTCAAAGTCTGCACCTTGCCTCAGACATTTCTTTCTCACCTATCACTCCACCTATCACCAATCACAGTTCCCCTTCATCTCCACGTAGTCCTTCTCCTAACCTCAGTCCCGGACCATCACTCAGTCCGTCTCTTCCACCCAGTCCCACTCAGCCAATTTCACCCTCCCCGGCCCCTTCTCATCCTTCTACTCAGCCTTCTACTATCAGCTCTCATATAGCTCCCTCATATTTCTGCCTGGCTGCCAACTCTACTCATGGTATGACAACTCGTGCGGAAACTGACTCTCTCAAGCCAAAGCTCTACACTGCTACAAAACACCCATTACCTTTTGACGGTTTTGATCTTGAACCGAAATCCTTTCTTCAGACCAAAAAGAATCCTAATTGGCAGCATGCTATGCAGTTAGAGTATGATGCCTTAATGACTAATAGGACTTGGGACTTGGTGCCCAGGTCATGTACCTCTAATCTTGTTGGTTGTAAGTGGATTTTCAGGATCAAGAAGAAGCCCGATGGTTCAGTTAAGCGCTACAAAGCTCGCCTTGTTGCAAAAGGCTTTAATCAGGAAGAGGGGGTTGACTACTTCGACACATTCAACCATGTCATCAAACCCACTACCATTCGGGTGGTCCTCGATTTGGCTGTTACTTAAAATTGGCCTCTTCGCTAGGTTGACATCAACAATGCCTTCCTCAATGGTAATCTGTCTGAAACTGTATTCATGGAGCAACAACCTGGTTTTGTCTCACCGCAGCAGCCCTCTCATATTTGCCGTGTTCGGAAAGCTCTTTATGGTCTCAAACAGGCACCGCGAGCATGGTTTCAGAAGCTCAACCAGGCCCTTCTACGGCACAGCTTCAAACCATGTGTTTCAGACACCTCCCTCTTTATCAAACATCATGGGTCTGATATCGTCTATGTTCTAGTTTATGTGGATGATCTCATCATCACTGGCTTGAGCTCCAAGTTCATTGATGAGTTTGTTGGCTATCTCTACTCGGTTTTTTCTTTGAAGGACTTGGGTGCTCTGAATTTTTTCCTTGGGATTAAAGTTCTTCGCAACTCTTCAGGTATACTTTTATCTCAACAGAAATACATTCTTGATCTTCTTGACAAGAGCAAAATGGTTGGTGCAAAACCAATTGCCTCTCCGGCCATTCCGGGCTCGCGCCTCGTCATTGGTGGTGATCCTTTCCCAGATGTCCATCTCTATCGCAGCATTGTAGGAGCTCTACAATATGTCACCATTACCCGGCCTGAGCTTGCGTATTCAGTCAACCGTGTTTGTCAGTTCATGCATCAACCTTCAGAAATTCACTGGGCCGCTGTGAAATGCATACTACGGTATCTCAAAGGCACCATTGATGACGGCTTACTCTTTCGGCCATCTTGGGATGATCGTCTTGTATGTTTTACAGATGCCGGTTGGACCTCAGATTCTGATGATTTCCGCTCTCAACATGGCTTTGCCATTTACCTTGGTGGTAATCTCATCAGCTGGTCCTCCCATAAACAATAGGTTGTAGCCCGCTCTAGCACTAGAGCTGAGTACCGGGCGATCACATTTGCCTCAGCGGAGCTCATCTGGCTTCAACAGCTTCTAGCCGAAATGGCTGCCCCTGTCTCTCAGGCTCCTATCCTCCCTTGTGATAATCTCAGTGCTACGTATCTTACTGTCAATCCGGTCTTTCATCAGCGGTCTAAACACATCAAGATTGATTTTCACTTTGTTCGAGAACAAGTCAAAGCTGGGGAACTTGTTGTTCGACATGTGAGCTCTGTTGATCAGATTGCTGACATCTTCACCAAGGCTTTGGGTTCTTCTCGCTTTGATAATCTGAAGTCCAAGCTTCTCGTTCGTACCCGATCGTGAGCTTGCGGGAGGGTATTGAAGACTTAAAACACTAGTCCTGGTTCATTGTACCCAGTGTATATAAAATAGTTTACTTTCCCTAATCAGTGGGATTTCTTACGTGTAAATCTTATCCTTAGAACTAGCACTTGTAGTATAAATAGATACGTGCAGAGATGAATAAAATCAACCATTCACCTCATCTCTTTTATTTATGCAATCTAGAGTATTCGTAAGGGTATTGACATCGGTTGGTATCATAGCAATGCAAGAGTTACTTTGCACCATAAAAATAATAAAAAGAAAGGGAGATATGAAATCAGAATTCCACCGCTAGAAAACAACCGTCATCGCCACTCAGCTCCGTTCATCTTTGACGTACCACCTCTGCTCTCCTCCGGTAAGCGTCTCCGACCGACCATCCGACAACGGCCTTCTGCTCTATGTTTTCTGCAACTCCAATCGCCACCGGTTTACCCCTTTGATTTTTTTCTAGTGCATTGCTCTGATCGTCTCCAGATCCACCGCCCGCTACAGCCGATCACCACCGTCTGTTTCAGTTTCGGCTTCTTCGCAACCGAGACCCTTTGCCATTTTAGTAATATCCATCGCTGCTTCAGGATCCACCCAAATCCGATGAAGAAAGTTCAGAGCCAAAGGTTACAGCGAAGAAGAAAATCGGGCATGTATTTCACGCGCTAGATCCATGTGCGCTTCCATTTGGAGCACGTGCTCTTCACGCACGCAGCTCAAGGGGTTGACATCTTCATCTCGCGAGATCAACCAATATATCACAGGTTGAACCGTTTCTCATGGGTTAGTCAATTTATTGCGAGTTAAGTTCTTTTTATTGCAGCTCTTACCTTCTTGCTGGTTGAAGCAGATTTTAAGCTTAGTCAACATTCAATCACTACCTAGTTAGCGTCTAATCACTGCTTATTAGTCGGACTTTGTAGGGGACGTTGACCTACAGTTATTTTTTAAGATCGTTAACGTTTCGGGAACGAAATTTTTTGACCTTGGAGGGAATGGTATGAATTAGGTTTTCTTTATATATTTTTATTAACTAGGGTTTTTTCCACTGGAATTTTTGATGAGGTAGTGTGATCATTTATTTTATTTTAGAATAAGGCTCATTAATTCAGCCATGTTGGCCTTGGAAGAAATAATTTTTCGGCCATGCTTTATTTGAGAGTTTAGAATATTAAGTTTTGATTTGATTAGAATTAGATTTAGTAATATTATATAAGAATCATTCAAACTTTATCTTGATTGAATTCATCCATATCTACATTTATTTTAGGTAGTCTAGTTAATTATGGTTTTAGCTCCTTAAAGCAGCCACAATCCTTTTCAGTTTCTTGTTTGTATTCTTGAAGACCATACCTATGTACAATAAATAAGGGGTGGTTTTCAACATTATTTTTATTTTACACTTTTATCAATCAAATATACAACCTTTTTGAGTTCATACTCTTTGCTTGCGAGCTATTTCCATTGTTGCTTAACCCCGAGGGCTAGTTAAGTGCCCATAAACCTTGTGATCTGATCCCGCGGGCTAGTTGGTGAGCAAGTCAAAATTGAGAGCATCCCGAGGGCTAGTGATCTTGAATTTCGTGCAAGACAGTGAGGGTTTGTAGATCCCTTCACTCGATCAAAGATTTTAATTCCATAATCTAGAGTCTTCGCAAGGATATTCATATCAAGAAGAAGTCAAGATAAAATTTTCTGGTTGCATTAATTGGGTCATAAACTTATAACTAATGCACGTTTCATAATAATTTTTTAATATTGCAATTAAAACCTTTTACCTTTCTATTTTTCTAATCCAACCTCATCTTTCTATATGTCTATGGAAAGACGGTCTTTCCCAAAACTTTACCTTAAATATATTAAACTATTATGATTTGTAATTTTGATGGTCGATTCAAAAATATTTATACAATTTTGGTCCCCCCAATATAAATTTTTTGGTTCCGCCCCTACCAAAGGCATTATCAATGGTTATTTGAAGGAAATTGGGAGAAAAGTGCATCACGGAGAATCAATGAAATAGTTGGGTGGACAATTGGCTTATTTGATGCTTTAGTTGAGTATATTGGTATTGAGTTGATTTTACTGATGCTGAGCTGAATTTATTAGTGTTGAACTTAGCAAAATTTTAAAAATATTTTTTTAAAAAAAGTATGAGAAAATAGTTGAAAGAGACATGAAACTATAAGAAACAGATTAAATTGAACTATACAGAATTTACTAGAATCGGATGCAACTAAAACGAAGAATATTTGACCAAAATGAACGAGACTGAATTAAACTAACTGGAATTGGAGTAACTAAATAGGGATGAAATTAATCCATCTAAATCCAAAGTCCTAAACCAAAATCAAAATAAAAATAAAAATAGATAAAATTTGAGTTCCATGCTCCAACCCCAAGTCCAGAATTGAAAGGGCACAATTAAGTGGGGTTGATAATTTTAATTTGGAAGAAGATTAGAGAATAGAAGGATATAAAGTCGAAAAAAGAGAGGAACATATGCATGAAACTGAGATAGTTAAATGTCCTTTCGGGGCTGCGTTCACACCGTCACTTTAGTTTGTATTTGTACATAGTATAAACAAGTTACAAACAAGTTTCATCATCAACTGTTATTTTTCGCAGTTTGAATCTTTTATGTCATTATTTATGCACCACTTGGCATGCCTGGAACATCCAATTTTTAGAATTAAAATTTTTACTTTTAATTTTTACCTATTTCATGAGCTCATATGGCTCGCTTAAGCCAAATCGTTAGTCAATTATACTTATATTTACCACTTAAAACTTTATCCTTCCTTCTTTCTTCTACATCCAATGTTTAAATTACCACACACTAGATTTAATTATTTTTTAATCTATCATTTTTGCGTACTTAATGATTGGTTTTTTTTTCATTTGTATTCTTTTACCTCATAAACTTACATACTATTTTAATATAAAAATATAATGAAATAATAAATTTATTCCAAATTTAATATATAATATCGATTTAATTTTTAGAGTTATTATGTTTAAAGTTTATACACATTAACATTTTCAGTTTCACTTGCCAAAAATGGTGTGTTCAACAAAGGTAAATTAAAACTACATTTTGTAGGTTTGCCACTAGGTATCAGAAAAAGTATCAGAAGGAAGATAGAGTGGGATGTGCAATCTAACCCTTACTTTAAAAAAGGCTATCACACCTAGTCTTAGGGTGCCCATGCCAGCCGACCACATAGCCATCACATGAGAGGTAAGTCACACTAACCCAACACCAGGACCTGTTGTGGGCCTCGTACTCGGGGCAGACCAGCACGGCCGCATGCGCCACTTGGCCCAGACCCGAAGGCCCAAGCCAAGCTTTGCCACGGACACGCACCACACGGCGCTGCCGAGCCTCGAAATCGGGTTCTCACCCTGGAAGCACAACATCCCAACCACTGGGCTTTACATGCGGTGGTATCTAACCCTTACTTTAGATAAAAATAGATCAGGTTATATAATTTATCTTTTATTTATTCCATGTGTTTATTAGATCTTTGGCTTCCTAGAATTGTTAGGAACATATGTTATAGAAGCCGAAGATCGTTTTTCTCAAAGGTAAGGTATTGAGTCCCGCCTTCTTATTTGTATCTTTTATTTTTTAAAATTAATAAACATTTAGTGGGTTCCCCCAAACGTCCACCATAATAGGTGGTATTTGATTAAATTATTTTTTCTATTATAAATAATCAGAAATGAAATTTTATATTTTATAAGTATTTTAATTGAAGGTAATAATTTATTAATTTTATAAGTTAAATATAAAATTTCAATTGACAATGAATTTATTAGTTTTTTTTTTCAGTGTAGAGTTTATTGGTGTTGAGTTAGATTTATTGGTATTGACCTAAGTTTATTGGTGTTGAGTTGAGTTTGTTGGCGTTGACCTAAGTTTATTGGTGTTGAGTTGAGTATATTGGTGTTGACTTGAGTATCTTGGTGTTGACTTGAGTTTATTGGCGTTGGGCTGGGTTTATTAGTGTTGAATTGAGTACATTTGTGCTGAGTTGGTGTTGAATTGAGTACATTTGTGCTGAGCTGAGTTTATTGGCGTTGACACAAGTTTATTAGTGTGGAATTGTGTTTATTGGTGCTACGTTGAGTTTAGGCTTTGTCCTGGTTGGCTTATTTAGTGCAGAATTTAGTTTACTGTTGCTTAATTTAGTTCGTTAGTATGAGTTAAATTTATTGGTGGTGAGTTGAGTTTATTGGTGCTGAGTTGAGTTTATTGGTAATTTATTTATTCAAAAAATGAAAAATAGATATAAAAATAGTTAGAGAGATATGAAACTGTACGAAACTCACTAAATTAAAATAGATGAAATTTACTTGAACCTGACACAACTAGAATGAAAAATGTTTGGAAAAAACTCATTATGCAAGTGGAAATAATGATGTTTCAAACAAAAATTGAATCCATTGTATAGTAATTAAAGTGTTGGAAGAATATAAAGAGGGAAAAATAAAGTTGAATTTGATTAACATAAATTAATATGACTAATGGTTCGGCTTAGAGCATCTATAATGCAACCATCAGTAGTGCCATGGAAGAAAATTTGAGCAACATTGTCAAAGTGAGCTTATGTTTTCACAGGGTCAAATAATGGTTCGTTGTGACGTGAATGAAAATTTGAGGGACACTGTTAAAACGATGTTGGATACGTAAATAAATTGTTGACTAAACATCCAAATGCCTGCAAAATTTAACTCCAACTTGATAGGTTTATATTCTTGCAATTAGTAATTGATGAATGATAGACAATTTTTACAGGATGGTCCATTTCTAAAGGTACCCGAGCAAGTAACAATGTGTCTATACACATTGGATAAGAGATAATCATATCGTGGTACGGGTGAATAATTAAATGTTCTCCAACGATAATAAACTTATATTTTAAGAAAGTCTTGAATGTTTTGGTGATATGGCCACACGATATCAATAAACCTCATCATAATTAAATCGAAGTGGCTCAGGAGGTAGCACTTTGTATGCATGGCGAGAGATACACGACATTTTCCTGATTTAATTAAATCTGGTTATAAAGTTGAATGAATTCTGATAAATGAAGTTGAGAAAGTAATATTTGACTGAAAAATTAAGAATGTATATGTTTAAAATGATATATATATTTTTAATACTTACTCTCACTACCTAATAAATTTAAAGCGGGCACATTACGTGCATTGCACGGAGGGCATTATACAATTCATATATAAATTATGCAGTTTGCAAATAAATTAAGTACCATGTATGTTATTAAATTTGTCCGAACCACATTTCTTTACTTGTTGCTTGTAGATTAATGGATTAACTTGTGCAGTTGAGCATGCAGTTAATTCTTTGATATTGGACATATTTTTGTTTTTCTTACTATTTAGCACTTTGTATGCACATCCAGAGATGCTTGACATTTGCCCAATTTAATTAAGAAAAAAGTGCTTTTATAACCCCACCTAATTGACATAAGTGCCAATATAACCTTTCAATATTCGAAAGTGCCAATATAACCCTATATAGTTAGTGAAAGTATCAATATAACCCTATAAGTTTTAAGGATGTGCTGATATAACCCAACAAACATTAGAAATGTACTGATATAACCGTACAAACATTAGAAATGTGCTGATATAACCCAACAAGATTGCATAATGTGCTGATATAACCCTACCTAATTTCAACGAACTGTGGCGTTCCAGCTAACTATGAGAGTAAAATTGTCCACCCAATTTCAGAGTTAGCCCAAAGGGTATTTTGGTCAATTTACATAGAGTGAATGCTGAAAATTTGAGGTCAATGCCAAAAATGGAGTTTGAGGGTTATATTGGCACTTTCATTAACTAGTTAGGGTCATATTTGCCAGTGTTCTAAACGGCGGCACCTAGGCGGTCCTAGGCGGCGCCTAGGCGCTAGGCGCCACCAAAACGCCCGGATTAGGGCCTGTTCGGCGACATTAGGCATTTTCGCCTCTGGGCGGCGCCCAGACCCGCCTAATCGGGTCTAGGCGCTAATCGGGTCTGGGCGGTTTGGTTTGTTTCTTTTTTTTTTTTATAATTTTCCCAAACCCCTCTTTTCTCCCAAGTCAAACCCGCAGCCGCTTCAGCCTCCTCTTCAGTTTTCTTGTTTGAAATGTGTTTCTCGTTTAGTTTTGTTTTTTCATAGATGTTTAACATAAATGGTTTTTTGTATGTTTTTGGCTTTCACTTTTTGAATTGAAGTAATTCTTTGTCTCTTTGTTATATTTGATATAGTTTCATGGTGGAGTATCTATGGAAATGGTGTGCCAAACTTGCAAAAAATGGCTAAAAGGATACTTTCATTAACTTCAAGTGCGTCGGGATGTGAAAGAAATTGGAGCACATTTGAAGGGGTATGTAATATTTGCTATTCATTCATTTCTTTCTATTGTAGTTGCTATATATTTCAAAGAAAATACATTGATTCTATAATAACGTGATTGAATAGATATTTAATAACTTTCTATAACTTTGCTCATTTTAACTCTTCAAAACTTTGAGTAAATTAATTTCCCACATCATGTTTGGGTAATATGCAAACATATTGTAGTCTTTATTGTTTGTGATGGAAGACCTTGTTTAAAGTTGAAATGTTGTTATATCTCAAAGTTTCAATTTTAATCATTTCATTATATTACTTCTATTTAGATCCATACAAAGAAGAGGAATAGGCTTGATACGAAAAGGTTGAACAACTTGGTCTATGTTCAATTCAATGCCAAGATTATGAACAAGAAGCAAAGAGAGAAAGTGAAGGACATAGATGTGCTTCTTTCTAATGAATCTACCATGGTTCAAGGATGGATTGTTGAGGGTGGCGATGATGATGTTAATGAAGATGGTGAAGCGATGGATATGGATGGAGATGGATTGGAACAAGGTCTTGGCATGGAGTTGAGAAGAAGTTCTAGAATTCAAGAGGTTAGAGAATTACATGAAGATGATTTTGAATCGGATGAGGAGGAGGAAGTAGATGAGATGACTTATGACTTTGAGTCCGATAACGATGAAGTGCAAGAGATAAATGGTGAAGAAGAATTTGAAATGTCATAGGCTATGTGTGAATTGTATTTGGTACTTTTTTATTTTGTCTAACTTTTAATTTTGGCCTATGGCTATGTGTGGATTCACTACTCACTAGTTTGTATTTGGTAATTTTTGCCACGTGCCTCAAACTTTGTAAGCTTGTATGGATTTCATTTTTCAACTCCAAGATAATATTTCGACAATATATATATATATAATATATTCATTTGTGTCGTTTATCATAAAATTTTCGTTCTTGTATTGTATCATTTGTATGTAATATAAGTTATTGTGACTTGGGAAATAGGTTTTTATTTTATTTTTAAATATAATTTGTATTATTTTATTAATTATATATATAAAATAATTAAATAATACAAATCCGCCTAGACCGATTAATCCCCGATTAATCCCCTAGGCGCTAGGCCCCAGCAAACCGCCCGACTAGCGCCTAGCGATTTTTAGACCACTGATATTTGCACTAAAAATTATCATAGGGTTATATTGGCACTTACTCAAGTATATAGGGTTATATTGGCACTTATCCCCTTAATTAAATTTGTTTCTAAATATGTAAGAAGTATGATAAATGAAGTTGAAAGAGTGATATATTACTTACAATTTTAGAATATATATGTTAACAATGAGCAATCATGGATATTGCAATTCAATCCAGCGATAATGAATGCAATGTTTGATTAAGTAGTCTTTTGTATTGGTTTTGCAGTGCCATTTGAGAAAATATTTTTTTAAAAAAATTACATTCCTTTTGCTTTCCATCTTCGTAGTAATTTGTTGTTATGGTTCAGCATGGGAGTTTTGTGCAAATAAATTAAGTTCCATGTATGTTATTAAATTTGTCCAAATCACATTGCTCCCATTGTTGCTGGTAGTTATAATTGATTAACTTGTGCAGTCAAGATGCATTTAATACTTTGATATTTTACCTAAGTTTGTTTTTCACTATTTTGCACTTTGTATGCGCTGCGAGAGATGCACAATGTTTACCTGATTTAATTGCAAAAATTTCTAAATATGTATGAACTATGGTAAATGAAGTTGAAAGAGTAATATTTGACTTCAAATTTCAGAATATATATATAATGACAGTGAACAATCCTGGATGTCGCCATTCAATTGAGCGACAGTGAATGCAATGTTTGATTAAATAATTATTTGTGTTGGTATTGTAGTGTCATTTGAGAAAATATTAAAAATTATTTACATTCTTTTTTATTTCCATCTTCCTAGTGATTTCTTATTGTGGTTCATGGTGTGAGTTTTATGCAAATAAATTAAGTGCCATGAATGTTATTAAATTGTCCTAACAACATTTCTCTCATTGTTGCTTGTATATTGGTTGATTAACTTGTTCAGTCGAGTATGCATTTAATTCTATGATATTGGACCTAATTTTTCTTTTACTATTTAGCACTTTGCATGCACGGTGAGATATGCACGATGTTTAGCCGATATAATTAAATTTGTTTCTAAATATGTATGAACAATGATAAATGAAGTTGAAAGAGTGATATATTACTTCCAATTTATGAATATATATATGTTAAAAATGAGTAATCGTAGATGTCGCCATTCAATTGAGCGATAGTGAATGCAATTTTTTATTACGTAGTCATTTGTACTGGTACTGCAGTGTCATTTGAGAAAACACTCAAACAAATTTTTACATTCCTTTTGTTTTCCATCTTCCTAGTAATTTCTTGTTGTGGTTCAGGATGTGAGTTTTGTGCAAATCAATTAAGTGCCATAAATGTTATTAAATTTGTCCAAACTACATTTCTCCTATAGTTCTTGTGGATTTATTGAAAAAGTTGTGCAGTCGAGCATGTATTTAATTTTCTAATATTGGACCTAATTTTATTTTTTACTGTTTAGCACTTTATATACATGGCTAGAGATACACGGCATTTTCCAGATTTAATTAAATTCGATTCTAAAAATGAATGAACTATGATATATGAAGTTGAAAAGGCAATATTGGACTTCAAAGTTGAGAATCTATATGTTTGAAATGTTGTGTATTTTAATTACTTACTCTCTTTGCCTTAATTTTGAATAATAAATTTAAAGCGGGCATATTACGTGCATTGCGCAGAGGACATTATACTATTCATATATAAATTATACATTATGCAAAGCAATTACTTACCATGTATGTTATTAAATTTTTCTGAACCACATTTCTCCACTTATTGCTTGTACAATAATGGTTAACTTGTGCAGTCGAGCATGCATTGAATTCTTTGCTATTGGACCTATCTTATTTTTTTTATTATTTAGTGCTTTGTTTTCACAACGAGAGATGAACGATGCTTGCTCGATTTAATTAAATTATTTTCTAAATATGTATGAAATATGATAAATAAAGTTGTATTAAACTTAACTTTGATGCCTCTACACTGACCAATGGACACTCAGGGTTAGGTTGGATTTTAAGAGGCCAAAGTGGAAAGCACATTCTTTCTAAGGCTAAAAAAGTTCCAAACCATTCCATCAATGAAGCTGAAGCTTGAGCTATTGTGCAAGGGTTACAAAGGGCTGAAAATCAAGGAATCAGAAAGCTACATATAGAAACTGATTCCTTAATGTTGGTGAAGGTGTTAAGAAGAGAATGGAAAGTTCAATGGTGCTGTATAAAAGTTGTAAGGATAATCTTGCAACACATGGAACATATAGATTGCACTATCTCACACACATGTAGGGAAGCTTACAAAGTTGCAGACTCTCTAGCTAAGCTTGCCTCTTTCAAACAAGTAAATTAGACTTTCTTCTTCATAGATCTTCCTAAAGACATACATGGTCAAATAAGACTAGATGGAATCAACTTTCCATATACAGAAGTAGTTTGTATGATTTTTCTGATGGCTTTAGAGAATAATATATGTTTTGTAGAACCAATTACTGATGCTTTTAGTTTTATTTGACAGGTACTGCTGCACATTGGAAACTGGAAAGGGATAAAGAAAACAATTTTATATGCTCTTCACATACTGTTGTGTTTACTACACTAAAGTTACACCAGGCCATGGCTAATGATGGGCACACAATGGATGCATCAAGCTCAAATATGGGAGCTGAATCAAACAAGGAAACGAGGAGAAGATATCACCACTTCTTGATTGGCGTTTCAAGAGTAAATCTCTTCTAGGGAAGAGATTTGTAAGGGACTATTATGGGAGGCCATCTCTTTTTGTCGACACACAAATGTGGAGGCAAAAAAGTGGAAGGCCATAATAGATCTCGACTTAGGGTTAAGGCCATATCCCTCGTTGGGTTAGGGGTTAGAAGTGAGGGCTATGTAATAATGCTAGTTGTACTTTCTTTTCTACGACCATCTTATTTAGTTGTACAACCAGAAAAGTTAACTATGTAATCGTGTTATCTCTTTTGGCCTGGGGAGCCTAATATATACCTCCTCACTTATGTGAGTATTTTTTTTTAAATGATAAATGAAGTTTAAAGAGTGATATATTAGTTCCAATTTAAGAATACATATGTTTAAAATGAGCAATAGTGGATGTCACTATTCAATTGAGCGATAATGAATGCAATGTATGATTACATAGTCATTTGTACTAGTATTGCAGTGTCATTTGAGAAAATATTCAAAAAGAATTTACATTCCTTTTGTTTTCCATCTTCCTAGTAATTTCTTGTTATTTTGGGCAAATAAATTAAGTGCATGTATATTATTAAATTTGTCCGAACCACATTTCTCCCATTGTTGCTGGTAGATATAATTGATTTACTTTGCAGTCGAGCATGCATTTAATTCTCTAATATTATACCTAATTTTTTAATACTATTTATCACTATGTATGCACAACGATTGATGCACGATATTTTCCCAATTTAATTAAATTAATTTCTAAATATGTATGAACTATAATTAATGAAGTTGAAAGAGTAATATACTACTTCCATTTTCAGAATATATATGTTGACAATTAGCAATCCTGGATGTCGCCATTCAATTGAGAAATAGTGAATGCAATGTTTGATAACGTAGTCATTTTTACTGGTATTGCAGTGTAATTTGAGAACATATTTAAAACCATTTACAATCCTTTTGTTTTTCATCGTCCTAGTAATTTATTGTTGTGGTTCAAGGTTTGAGTTTTGTGCAAATCAATTAAGGGCCATGAATGTTATTAGATTTGTCAGAACCACATTTATCCAATGGTTATTGTGGATTTCTAGATAAAGTTGTGTAGTCAAGCATGTATTTTATTCTCTGATATTGGACCTAATTTTATTTTTTTACTCTTTCGCACTTTGTATGCACGGCTAGAGATACACGTCATGTGCCTGATATAATAAATTTGGTTCTAAATATAAATGAACTATGATAAATGAAGTTTGAAAGTAATATTCGACTTCAAAATTAAGAACATATATGTTTAGAGTGGGAGTTTTGTGCAAATCAATTAAGTGCCATGTATGTCATTAAATTTATCAGAACCACATTTCTCCCACTGTTGCTTGTAGATATAATTGATTAACTTGTGTAGTCAAGGATGCATTTAATTCTTTAAAATTGGACCTAATTTTTTTTTTACTATTTGGAGCTTTGTATGCATGGCGAGAGATGCAAGATGCTTTCCCGATTCAATTAAATTCATTACTAAATATGTGTTATTTATGATAAATGAAGTTGAAAGAGTAATATATTCATTCCAATTCCAGAATATGTATGTTTACAATTAGCAATCCTGGATGTTGCCATTCAGTTGAGCAATAGTGAATGGAATGTTTGATTACATTGTCATTTGTACTGGTATTGCAGTATCATTTGAGAATATATTTAAAATTATTTACATTCCTTTTGTTTTCCATATTCCTTGTAATTTCTTGTTGTAGTTCAAGATGTGAGTTTTGTGCAAATCAATTAAGTGCCATGAATGTTAGTAAATTTGTCTGAATCATATTTCTCCCATGGTTCATGTAGATTTATTTATAAAGTTGTGCAATCGAGCATGTATTAGATTCTTTAATATTGGACCTACTTTTGTTTTTTACTATTTAGCACTTTGTATGCATGGGTAGAGAGATACACTGCATTTTCCCGATTTAATTAAATTTGGTTCTAAATCTGAATGAGCTATAATAAATAAATTTGAAAATAAAAGTAAAATATGTGGGCCTCAAGGAAGCTCCGTCGATGATTCCCATTCAGTGAAAAGCTGGTTGGTAGAGGTTGGGTCCAAAGGTTATAATGGGCTGTATTAGCATCGGCCCAATTAGAATGTTACCGGACCATGTAATGCCGCATTTATAGGGAATTAAAGGTTATAATTAATGTAAATTACTATTAAGGCTATACAGTATAAATATCAAGCATGTATTCATTTTCTGTTTCATTCTATCTTGGAAACCGTGCACATACCTTTTACTGACTTAAGGATCGGAGGACTGAACCCTAGATTTTCCAAGGACATTTTTATTGCAGGTCATAATAAAAAAGCTTGAACCTGCTAATTATTCGATTGTCTCAGACGCATAACTATTTTTCTATTTCTTCTGTTTGCTTATGTATTCTTGTGCAATGTAAGAGAATTTGATTCTTTGTGCCACCCCAACCTAGAGTAGTGAAAGCATTTCATTTTGTAATCTATTCCTATTAATTTCTACTATAGACCCCAATCAGTTCAAAGAAGGTAGACAATGTTGAGTGTAAGGATAAATCAGATTACTAATTAGATTATAATTTATTATGATTAGAGTTCTTTCTTTCTTACACCTCTATCGTACTCTCTGTATATTCAGTCATCAATAATACAATTCCTTACGGAAAATTATTCTCTCATGGTATCAGAGTCTTTTCTATTCCAAAACCTAAATTGTTTTTTTTTAAAAAATCGACTGATGCCCCCTCTCTCGTCGTCATTGGTCACTAGCAGCTCCACTCTTCTTCTAGCGGTTCTGCTCTCACGTGCGCCACCTCACACTCATCTCCACTCTTCTTCCAGTTGTCTCCTCTCCCAGTTGACCTATTTCTTTTCCTCTCAGTCATGGCTCAAGAAAAACTCTCCTACAACACTTTGCTCCAGATGATGCAGATCAAGTTCACTCCATCAAATTATCTCTTCTAGAAGTGTCAAGAAGGTTATGTCCTTTGTCCTCAAGGTTTGTACGGTTTCATTGATGGCACTAGATCTCGTTCCACTCTCCCACCACCATCACCACCCCCGACTCTGTCTTTTGCTTCCACAGTCTCAACTCCTTCGGGTGGCAGCAAGGTTGATCTCCAGGAGGCTTATTTGAAAGCAAAATAAGAGTATGATTAATGGGTTGATGAAGATCAACGTCTCTGCAGTCTTCTGTTTTCCTCTCTCACCACTGAAGTTCTCGCAGAACTCCCAGATTGTGCCACTTCCAAAGATATCTGGGATAATCTTGCTCTCATCTATCAGAATAGCACTGTCTCCATCAATCTTCGTCTTTGCGTAGATGCGCATGGTATTCATAAGTCTAGTACTGTTCATAAACTTCATCTCAAATTTTAGGAGATTTTAGAACAACTGTCTGTCATAGGTAATCTGGTTTCAAATGTTGATCAAATTGTATGGTTCTTGGCTGCACTTAGCCATGCGTATAAAAATTTTTTGCTCCTTTGATTAATGCTATTCCAACCCAGCTTTATGCAGATGTTCTTGCCTGTGCCAAAAACTGTGAGGCCTTTTTGATGAAGTTACAGGGAACCTCAGGAACAGCCGCATGATAGGTCACGTTCCAGACCAGCAATGCACCTTAAACCGGCTGTGCGTGGGATCACATGTCGACTCGAGTTGGCCGCATGTGGCCTTCCTGCATCGGACACTTTGGTGGCAGGCGCGGTGGTGAGCAACAGTTCTTTTCTGGTTCTCAGGCGGCTGGTCTAGTCCCTGGTCGTTGTCATCCTCATTGTTCTTGCTGCGGACGGCTCGATCACTATGCTGCGATGTGTTACCAGATGTAAGCATAGACTGGTCGTTCACCAAGCACTCATTTGGCAGAAAATCATCACTCTTCTAAGAAGTCTGATACTTCTTCTTGTCTGTCAGATTGGTACCTTGATTCCGATGCTACCAGTCATATGGCGACTTCCACTTCTGGCCTAGACAGTTTCACTTCTTATACGGGTAACTCTCTTGTTCTTATTGATAATGGTTCTCCATTTATGATATCTCATATTGGTTATTCTAAATTTTTTGAGAACTTGTATTTGTTTGGTGTTTTGGTTGTGCCTGATGTTACTAAGAATTTACTGCCTATTAGTCGGTTAACCAGAGATATGTGTGTCCTAATTACATTTGATGACTGGAATTTTTCCATTCCGAACAAAGTAACCAGGGCCGCCGTGGGTTGGGGGCACAATGAGGATGGATTGTATGTTTTGGACCGGGGAGATGCAACATTTGTTTCAGTTTAACAGGAGAAAAAGAGTCGAGCTTCATATGATTTGTGGCATGCACACCTAGGTCATATTCCTACTGCAGTAATTACTAGTTTACATAAGTCTGATTTACTTTCAGTTTCTTCTTTGTTTCCTAAACCGCATACCTGCACTCCTTGTGCTATGGTGAAAGGTCAACGGTTATCTTTTGTTGAGAACCCTAAATGTGGTGGCAATGTTCTTGATTTAATACTTTGATTTGTGGGGTCCCTTCCCGGTTTTATCTACAAATGGTTGTGTATTATGCATTATTTGTGGATGATTTTTTGAGATTCACTTGGTTGTACCCCTTTCGTCGCAAATCAGATTTTGTTGACACTTATTTTCTTTTTGAGGCACTTGTTGAGAATCAATTTTCAGCAAAAATTAAACTTTTTCAAAATGATGGTGGCACTGCAATTTTGAACACCAGACTCAGATCACATTTTGCGGCAAATGGTATTCATCATCATGTTTCTTGTTCGACCACTCTAGAACCGAATGGGCACGCATAACGCAATCATCGACATGTTGTTCAAATGGGTCTCATGATACTTTTTCACTCGCATCTTCCAATTTCTCGTTGGGATGATGCATTCACCACTGTTGTCTACATTATCAACTGTTCGCATACTCTAATCCTGTAGGGATCGACACCTTATGGTCTTCTTTATCGCCGGGATCTTATCTATGGTAACTTTCATCCTTTTGGTTGTTGGGTTTTTTCCTTTTGTACATCCCTTTGCTGATCATAAGTTATCTCCCTGTAGTATTCCATGTATATTTATCAGTTACAGCTTGCAGTATAAGGGGTTTCGGTGCCTCGACCCTTCCACTTGCAAGGTGCATGTTATTCGCCATGCTCAGTTTGACAAGGCTTATTTTCCTCTAGCTCTGGCATCGGGAACTGAGCCTCCCTCTTTAGGTTTGGATGTCTCAGCCTTTACTGATCCGGATCATGGAATGGCCTCGTCACTAGCCTCGCCTCCATCTTCACCTCAACTCCAATTTCCTAATAATGAGCCGTCTCAGCCAGCTGCTCCACAAGCTGAACCGTGCCCGCCACCTTATCTTGCATCCGGCCGCGGTGGCTCTTTGCCCATGGCCAGCCGCGTTGGTCTCTCGCCCATGCCCAGTCGCGGCAGCTTCTCGCTTGCTCCCAGCTATAATGGCCCGCGCCCAGCAGCCAGGCGCTCAGGCACCCCGGACGGCCACGACCACGGACAACCTCCTTCCCACCTTGGCCATGGCCAGGGGCCTCTCTGTCCCACCCCGTGATGATGCCTAGGCCACAGGCCTCTCCATTCTAAGTATTGCTGGAACCAAAGCTCTTTTAGAATCTTAGTTATAGAGCATTTTTACTAGTGCATATCATTACACTTTGGATATGACTTAGTAAGAGTTAATGTTATGAAACATTGGAAAAGATAAATGGTGATTTGGCTTTTGGGAGAAATAGAAGTAACTTTATAAAATTGTATTCTAGTACAAGTTGGTGTAATAGAACTTGGATATCGATTAGAGTAGCGTTAACATACGCTTTCCTTAAAGAGTAATTCGACCCAGTTACTGCCTTGGGTTACACAAATTCTCCTTGAGGATAAAACAATCGATAATACCCTCTTGATCTAGGCTTGAAACAAGAGAAAGGCTTTGAGTGTAGTATTTTGGTTACTGAGTAAATATGAAAATTCTAAAAATTTTCACTTATGAATCTGTGTATGCATATATATGTTTATATAGGAGATGTTCCAAAAAGACACTACTTATCATGGAATTTGTAGGTTGTAGGTCACCACGTTTTATGATGCACCACTCTGATACAATTGTAATACAATGTATCTTTCCACAAATGATTATATTTTCCACATATGATGTATCCTAGTTGTCAGAGATGAATTCTGAAACAACACATCTTTTCACGTAAATGATTACATTTTCACATCCAGTATACCATAGTTATCAGAATTTTAATAAACTCTGAATTGTGCATTTTTCTACATGGCAATGCAGTAAGTTGAGCATGCCGCCAACACTGCATCCCGTACACAATCCTTAGTTCATCCTCATCCTTTCAATCAAGGAGTCAAATACTATACACCACCACCGTTATAATTATGTATAAATACAGATGTAGTTTGAATGATGCATCTTTCCACAAAGAGGATAATACATGTTAGTCTTGCCAACAAATTTTAATACATATCCCAGAACTGTAATCTCGTATATAGTTATACAAGTGTGCACTCCGCACCACCAAACTTGTTTTAACATTCCGAGCTCACAACTACTCGAATCCAATCATACTTAAATAGCTTGTATTTCTTTAAAACACCAACAATCCTCCCCCATTTAAGTATTATCCTTGATTCGAAAAATCCAACAACCAAACCAAACAAGTGCATAAATGAAAATATCTTGAAGATTGAATTTTCACCTTAGTAAATTACACATACCAAATATTTGAGATTTGGGGTGTCTTTAAAGATTGAACCCTTCAACCCATTAGAACACTTGAAGATAATCCACACACAAGTTCAAGTACAAATCTCAAAAGCTAAAACTTGACACTATATAAGTCATGTGTCCCTATCCATTCATGAGTGCATAGAAAGCCAAGCCCGAGCTTCTTGAAGCGGCTACACTTCACACTTCATATAGGTGAATCTCTTTAATCGTACTCCTGCAAAAGTACTTTGTCAAAAGATCCATTAAGAAGATAAACTTCAACCTAACTTACATGCTAGTCCAAACATATTACCTTCGGGATATGAAATCATATGTATCAATCTCAAACAATAGGCCTTCCACATTGAATTTTACTCCAATGTCATATCAGAGAAAAATTGGGTATCCCATAATCAGAGATTTAAATAGGCTTTAAACCCATCCCGATCACGGACTTGGTAGTGATCATCTAGATTGTGTTGAGATCTTACAAAATCAACTGAAATCACACCATGAGTTATTAACTCACGTATCGCGCTATGCCTAACGCCCAAGTGTCTAGATTTTTCATTGTACACTTCACTATAAGCCTTAGATAGACTATTTGTACTATCACAATGAATAGAGATAGGTGAAATTGGCTTAGGCCACAACGGAATTTCATATACCAGATTCTGTAACCATTCTGCATCCTTACCTGCTGCTGCAAGAGCTATAAATTCTGACTCCATAGTGGAGTTAGTTATGCAAGTTTGCTTTTTAGAAGCCCATGAAATGGCACCTCCACCAAGTAAGAATACCCAGACAGTTGTAGAAGAATGATCTTCTGTATTTGTTATCCAACTAGCATTTGAATAACCTTCTAAAATCAAAGGAAATCTAACATAGCACATACCATAATTCATGGTTTTCTTTAGATACTTAAGTACATGCCTAACTGCTTGCCAATGATGTGTGTTGGGGTTACTTGTGTACCTACTCAATTTGCCAACCGTAAAAGCAATGTCCAGCCATGTACTTGTCATGGCATACATCAAGAAACCAATTACTTGTGAGTACTCAAGTTATGATACCGCTTTACCCTTATTAGGCATAAGCTTCATACTTGAATCCATTAGAGTGCTGACCAGGGAATAATTCTCACAATTGAATTTCTTAAGTACTTCCTCAATGTAATGAGACTGTGTCAGAGAAACTCCTTTATTCTCTCATTTGACCTTAATACCAATAATCACATTTGTTTCCCCCATGTCTTTCATGTTAAAACTTGATGACAAGAATGCCTTCGTAAGGTCAACTTGGATCTGATTTGTGCAAAAAATTAGCATATTATCCACATATAGACAAATGATAGCTCCATTTCCAGAAATATCAAATTTTCTATACAAACATTTGTCAGATTGGTTTAAATCATAGCCATTCGATAAAGCCACCTCATCAAACTTATGATGCCATTGTGTGGGAGTTTTTTTTAGCCCATACAATGATTTGACAAGTTTACAAACATTATGCTCATTTCCATGCATAACAATCCCTTCAGGTTGTTTCATGTAAACCTCCTCTTCTAGATCTCCATTAAAAAAAATGAAGTTTTGACATCCATTTGATGGATCACTAAGTTGTTGTTAGTTAATGGCCACCAATGCAATCAACAACCTAATAGTGAAGATCCGAGCAACTGGGGCATATATATCAAAATAATTAATACCTTCCTTTTGCCTAAAGCCTTGGATGACCAATCTAGCTTTATACTTGTCAATAGAGCCATTGAATTTCATCTTCCTTTTGAAGATCCCCTTGCAACCCAAAGGTTTACAACCACAGGGGAGATCAGAAAGAACCCACTTATTATTACCCATGATGGAATCCATCTCATCATTTATCGCTTCTTTCCAGAAAGCCACATCTCGAGACTTCATAGCCTCACTAATGTCTTAGGGTCCTCTTCAATATGATAACAATACGAATATTGATAACCTATCTCATCTCTTGATCCCTCAACCAAATAAATTTGAAAATCAGGACCGAAAGACTTCTCAATCCTACCTCTCTTGCTCATTCGAAGCTAAGGTAACTTTACTTGATGAGACATTTCATTTTCCTCCATAGTTATACTTGAAGTAGGAACTAAATCCCTTGGCCTTGATACTGATGTGAATCGATTTTCATCAAAGATAGCATCCGTTAATTCAATTATAGTGTGAATAAAAATAAAATCATTAGGTTCTGTAACATAGAACATATAAGCCTTGGAATGCATAGCATATCCAATAAAGATGCAATCAATACCTCGTTCTCCCAATGTTTTTCTTTTGGGATTGGGAAGTCAACCCCAAACTCGAAGATAATTCAAGTTTGGTTTCTTTTTATACCAAAGCTCATATGGAGTGATCTTGCTCCATTTATTAGGAATCCTATTTAATAAATAACAAGCCTTTAACATGGCTTCACCCCAAAATCCTTCACTCAATCCAGAATGGGATAACATGGAATTAATCATTTCTTTAAGTACCCTATTTTTCCTTTCTGCCACACCATTTTGTTGCAGTGTATATGGAGCGGTAACCTCATGAATGATACCACAAGATTCAAAAAATGAAGGATCATAATATTCACCTCCTTTATCAGTGCATAACTTTTCAATCAAAATTGATTTTTGCAATTCAACCTCAGTTTTAAAAGTCTTAAATTTCTCAATTTCCTCATCTTTGAAATGCAACAAATAAATGTAACAAAATCTTGAATAATCATCAATGAATGTTATTAAGTGATTTTTACTCCCCAAAGAAGGTGTTGCATGCAAGTCGCACAAGTCACTATGTATGAGTTTTTGAAGTTCTTTCAACACTTTTAAATGGTTGCCTAACAGTTTTATTCAACATGCAAATATTACATTTTTGCACATTTATATCAAAAGCAGGAATTAAACTATCTTTAGACATATCAAACATACGTTTGTAATGAACATGTCCTAGTCTAGCATGCCATAAAGATGGTAAATCAACATTGGAGCAGATCATGTAAATAGAACCACACCTATTATTTATATTGAGCATAAATATTCCATTACAATAATATCTGAATCATACAAACACACCAAATTTGATAAGATAAATTTATCGAATTCATACACTGGCTTATAGCCACACTTAGACAATATACTACCAGAAACTAAGTTCTTTCTAATTCCAGGTACATGTAGAGCATCTTTTAGATGAAGATTTTTCCCAGAACTAAATTCCAACACAACATCTCCTCGACCAAGAATAGTGGCAGTAGATTCGTTTCCCATATAAAGAATGGAACCATCGTTAGTAGGTTCATATGACTTGAACCACCTACGGTCCTTGCGAACATGTTTGGTTGCTCCAGAATCTATCCACCAAGCAATTTCATCATCCTATACATAAAATGCTTCAAAAATTAATGGTACATAATTCTCAACCAAATTTAAACCATAATTAACATTCTGACCTTGATGAGGAGTTTGGCCTTGGTCCTTAGACCCTTGCCTGAAATAATTTGGTGTCACTCATTTCTTGCTCTTCCTGACACGACAATCAGGTTTGAAGTGTCCTGTCTTGCCACAGCACCCTTAGGCTTCTTGTTGGACTCTTTGCTTGTGTTGTTAAATGGGCGCTTCTTCCCCTTTTTCTTCTTAGAACTATCACCCTCTTCTATCATATTAACCGAAGAGAGTCTCACAGTCTCTTTATCTTTGGTCTTGCCATTTTCCTATGCCCTTAGAGTTTCCTCTATACGCAAATGGCTTCCGAGTTGAACAAGAGACAGTTCTCCCTTTTTGTGCTTAAGAATGTGCTTGAAATCCTTCCATGAAGGTGTTTGTTGTGCGTAATGGAGAAAGAACAGAAAATATGAACGAAATAACAAGACACAAGATTTACGTGGTTCACCAATTTGGCTACATCCACGGGAGATGGATTCCACTATATCAGAATTAATGTTTATAGAGAGAAGAGAGACACTTTATATGTTGTCTCCACTAAATCCTAACAAACTGGGCCAAAACACAATTCGGCCCAAATCAACAGCAGTCCAATAAAGAGACAAGCTATACCGTCGGAGGCGTCTGCCGTTTAGCCGGAGGCGTCTGCCGCCCCCCGGACCCCCAGGCTAGGATCGCAGAAGCGGCTATTACAGTATTTAAGGCATACCAACATGGAAGCTTGTCGATTATACTTGACACAGAAATAGATTCATCCATTTCCAGTTTGTGTTGTGAAAATTGTCCTAAAGTCCAGAGCAATTCATTGTACTGCTCCATAACGGGCCTAGAGTCTGACATCTTGTAATTCATAAAATTACTGACAAGGAATTTCTTACTAGAAGCATCCTCATCCATGTATTTTGACTCTAAGGAATTCCACAACTCTTTTGCAGATTCAACATTTTGATAAACATCAAAGAGTGAGCCAGACATACCATTCAAGATGTGACCATGACAGATGTAGTCATCATTTTCCCATTTGTTCCTCCGACGAGTTTCTTCCAATGGTTCATCATCTGCTGATCCTGTCATTGGAGTAGACAAAACATATGCCACTTTCAGAGTTGTAAGAAGGAAATGCATCTTCTTCTGCCATCTACGAAAATCAACGCCTTCAAACTTCTCCAGTTTCCCAAACTTGGATGTCATATCACATACAGTTGCCATTTTTTGTACAGTAAGGAATTACTCTTTAAGAATGTTATGAAACATTGGAAAAGAGAAATGGTGAATTGGCTTTTGGGAGAAGTAGAAGTAAATTTATAAAACTATATTCTGGTAAAGGTTGGTGTAATAGAACTTGGATATCGATTTGAGTCGCGTTAACATAAGCTTTCCTTAAAGAGTAATTCGACCCAGTTACTGCCTTGGGTTACACGAATTCTCCTTGAGGATAAAACAATCGATAATACCCTCTTGATCTAGGCTTGAAACAAGAGAAAGGCTTTGAGTGCAGTATTTTGGTTACTGAGTAAATCTGAAAATTCTAAAAAATTTCACTTATGAATCTGTGCATGCATACACATGTTTATATAGGAGATGTTCCAAAAAGACACTACTTATCATGGAATTTGTAGGTTGTAGGTCACCACGTTTTATGATGCACCACTCTGATACAATTGTAATACAATGTATCTTTCTACAAATGATTATATTTTCCACATACGATGTATCCTAGTTGTCAGAGATGAATTCTGAAACAACACATCTCTTCACGTAAATGATTACATTTTTCACATCCAATGTACCATAGTTATCAGAATTTTAATAAACTCTGAATTGTGCATTTTTCTACATGACAAAGTAGTAAGTTGAGCATGCCGCCAACACTGCATCCCGTACACAATCCTTAGTTCATCCTCATCCTTTCAATCAAGGAGTCAAATACTATACACCACCACCGTTATAATTATGTATAAATACAGATGTAGTTAGAATGATGCATCTTTCCACAAAGAGGATAATACACGTTAGTCTTGCCAACAAATTTTAATACATATCCCAGAACTGTAATCTCGTTTATAGTTTATACAAGTGTGCACTCCGCACCACCAAACTTATTTTAACATTCCGAGCTCACAACTACTCGAATCCAATCATACTTAAATAGTTTGTGTTTCTTTAAAACACCAACAGTTATATGGTACAATTAGGTGCATAGTCAAATAGTTAATCTAGTGAGCGCATGATAGTATAGTTTCTCTTGGAAACAAGAGAATAAGGTAGCCAGAAATATGAATTATGAAGCTTCTGGATTGCTTTTCAAAGTTAAATGACCTTGTAATTTAAAATGTTAATGACCTTGGGATCTCCAGAGATTTCATACGAGGAAGGTGGAAAAATATTACTTCCAAAGGAAAATTGTGCTGGACTCGCGGATACCATTAAAACAAATGATTGTGGTCGTGCTTTCTCTGTTCAAATAACTCATCTTCTCAACTCCGTGTTGCCTCCACACCCAGGGATGAGGTGAATAATTATCTCGAAGTTGCCTCCACGATGGATGGTTTTCGTATGCCTATCGTCGATGCTGTAGTGAAAGTGGGTAGGATTGATGTCTTTGGTCGTTCAAAATTGAGGATCCAAACTTCTCTACGAAGAAACTTTTGGAAGATGTGTGTGAGTGCTTTCTGGAACTAGGATCACAGGCTTCATATATTTAGAATTTTCTGGTTTTATTTAATGCGTTCAAATCAACTGAGAACCAGTTCTGATATGAATCCCCTTTTGGATGTGGAATTAAGACATTTGACCCAAAAAAAAAGGGAACTCGCAAGCTTTTAATGTGCCACACAAAATTTAGGTGTTTAGACTTCGACATACGCCTAATCTCGACTTGCTCTCTAACTAGCCCTCAAGATCAGATTACAAGGTTTATTGATACTTAACTAGCCATCGGGGTTAAGCAACAATGGAAGAAGCTCGCAAGCAACAAGAGTATGAACTAAAAGGTTTGTATATTTGATTGATAAGAATGGTAAGGTGAAAATAATGTTGAAAACCACCCCCTATTTATAGTACATGGGTATGGTATTCAAGAATACAAACAAGAAACTGAAAAGGACCATGGCAGATTTAAGGAGATAAAACCATATTTAACTAGACTACCTAAAATAAATGTAGATATGGACGAATTCAATCAAGATAAATCTTGAATGAATATTGACTTGTCTTATCTTACCAAATCTAATTTTAATCAAATCAAAATTGAATATTCTAAAGCCTAAAATGAAGCAGGACCATAACATTAATTCTTCAAAGGCCAACATGGTTGAATTAATGAGGCTTATTATAAAATAAAATAAATAATCACACTACATCATTAAAAAAGCCAGTGGAAAAAAGAGTAGAGTGTTACCTTCTAAAAACCCTAATTAATAAAAATAAATAAATAAAACTTAATTCGTATCATTCCCTCCGAGGTTGAAAAGCTTCTTCCTCAAAATATGAACAATCTTCACAAATAAATGGAGATAAACTTCCCACGCCATCCCTGCCAAATCCTACTAATAAACGATGACAAGACACCGACTAGGTAGTGACTGGGATGTTGATGTTGCAAAAAGACTTCTTCAACTCGCGAAAAAGAGTACTGTTGTCGAGAAAATGAAACCAATTTGTGATAAATTGAACAACTCACAATATAAAGAACAGGTCATGAGATAGAGAGATGGGCTCGTTGTTTTGCGTGGGAGACAGATACGCGCTCAAATTGATGTGTGAGTGGGCCCCACATGCACTTCTATGGGTTTACACATGTCAAACATGCGTCGACCTTCTTCCTCGAGCTAAACTTCTCTTTGTCGGACCGTCTCTTCGTCGGAGTTTAAGCTCGCTCTGTAGAACCTGAAGACGACGGATAAAATAGAGATGAAAATCTGAAACTCGTCGCAGATGAAGCAATCCGGTAAGAGAAGATGAAATTAGATCTGGCACTAATCAGAATTTAGCGGACAGCAAAAAGAACGGCAGAGCTAGGTCGTTTCGGAGTCGAAGAAGACTAGATCTGATCTGTAATAACACTGGTATTCGCCGAGGAATAGGTTCAACAAACGGACGGGCGACAAGCAGAAACGGTTGTCGGTCAAAGACTGAGACTGAGGGGAGCAGCGGTGTTGCGTGTACAGAGCTGCCGGAGATGAACTGAGATTAGTGGTTGCGGCAGTAGTTGTCTGTCGGCGTAATTTTTCTGATGAAATTTTTTTTTTATTTTTTTCGAAAATAAATTCAAACAAAACTCAAGATTCCTGTTGAATTTTCGGCCAATAGGAATTCTTTTGCTTTGCTTTGATACCAACTTATATGAATTCCCTTGCGAAGAATCGTGATTGCAGAAATAAGATCTTTGACCAGACAAGGGAACTCGCAAACCCTTAGTGTCCCGCACAAAATGCAAGTGTCCTGCACAAAATGCAAGTGTCCTGCACAAAATGCAAGTGTCTAGCCCTCGGGGTACTCCTGATCACGACTTGCTCTCTAACTAGCCTGCAGTATCAGATTGCAAGGTTTATTGATATTTAAATATCTAGCCCTCAGAGTTATCTAGCTCTTAGGGTTAAGCAATAATGGAAGAGCAGGCCAAAACAAGAGTATGGACTCAAAGGTTTGTATATTTGATTGATAAGAATGGTAAGGTGAAAATAATGTTGAAAACCACCTCCTATTTATAGTACATAGGTATGGTTTTCAAGAATACAAACAAGAAACTGAAAAGGATTATGGCAGCTTTAAGGAGATAAAATCATATTTAACTAGACTATCTAAAATAAATGTAGATATGGACGAATTCAATCAAGATAAGTCTTGAATGAATATTCCCTTATCTAATCTTACCAAATCTAATTGAAATCAAATCAAAACTGAATATTCTAAAGCCTAAAATAAAGCAGGACCATAACATTAATTCTTCCAAGGCCAACATGGCTGAATTAATGGACCTTATTCGAAAATAAAATAAGTGATCACACTACCTCATTAAAAAATAGTAGAAAAAAGAGTATAGTGCTACCTTCTAAACACCCTAATTAATAAAAATAAATAAAGAAAAGCTAATTCGTATCAAGTTCAGATTGTTCCCGATACGAGCTGAATTTTTTTTAAAAAAAAAATTAAACCCATATTAATGGGGGGAATATGTATCAGGTTCCCCAAACCTGAAACGATGGTAACCATTTACAAAAGTTATTCTTCAAAATACTTTTGAAGATTTTGTACAAAAAGCTACAATTTGGTTGTCAAAATATCTGAGCAAAAAGTCTACTTGGGCTTTTTTGGCGATGATTCCATTTTCCATATCTCCACCCCTCGTGTTAACATGGTTAAATGGCCAGATCTCCAAAAAGTCTCTAAGTAGGGCTGTTAGGAGTGCTCAAGTGCTCAAGTGTTGAAGTTGAATCTCGAGTGCTCAACGGGTCGAGGTCTCGGGGTCGAAGACTTGTATTCCACTCATGTTCGATCTTGTGTCTCTTCGTCTTTGCTGCTGCCACTTGATTCAAGTGCTCACGGTTGGTGCGGTCGAGGCACAAGTCCTTGATGGTTTGTAGACTCGAGGAGTTGATGGTCAAGTGCTTGCTGGCTCAAGGGCTCAAGGGGTCGAGGCTTGAGGGCTTGAGGGGTCAAGGCTCGATGGTTTGAGGACTCGAGAGCTCGAGGTTCGAGGGCTCAAGTGCTTAGCTGCTCTTTAGCTCGAGGGTTCGATGGCTCGAGGGCTCAAGTGCTTGAGGGCTGCAGTGCTCGAGGGCTTGAGTGCTCGAGGGATCCAGGGGTCTAGGCCTCCTAGGCTCGATGGCTCAAGAGCTTGAGTGCTCAAGGTATCAAGGGCCCCAGGGCTCCAGGGCTCCAGGGTTCCAAGGCTTGAGTGCTCGAGGACTCCAGGATTCGAGGGCTTGAGGCTCAAGTGGTCCATGGTTTCAACCTGCATTTTCAAATTGAAATCAGCAATATCCATTCAAAATTCTAATGGCTGGTATCTGTTGTTTGTCAAGAGATAGAAGTCCCTTGGTTTTCTGATCAAGATCATGATAATTCAGAACTTTTCCTTCCTAGTTTACTTAATCTATCAGTAACCATATTTCCTTCTCTTAGAGTGTGTGTAATTATGATATCCCCAACCCTTTGTTTGATTTTAGATGCTAAATGATACAGTTCCCATGGAGCTTTGGCAGGGTCTTTCATTACTTCAAGAATATTGACACAATCAGTTTCAAGGGAAAAAGCATTTAGGCCAAGATCAGCTGAAAAAATTAGGCTTTCTTTTAGACTTAGGAGTTCAGCTTGGAAACTAGTTTTTGCTCTAACTGGTTTATAGCATGCCTTAAGAAAAGTTCCATTTTTATTCCTGACAACTATCCCAATACTGCAGTCTATCCCTTTCTTCCATGATGCATCAAAATTAATTTTTTATTCCAGTTTTGGTTTAGACCATGTGATGCATTTAAATTTGGAACTGTTGGTTTTTTCATGGGTGGGATTAGACCAATTTGAACCCAGTGATGATCCTTTATCTTTGTACTAACCTCTGGATTGGTATAGAAGATGAGGAACATGTCTCTTTTGATGTTCTAGATCATTTTTCCCCTATTTGGTCTAATATTTTCAAAACTGAAACTGTTTCTAACTTTCCAGATTTGCCAACAGATGAGGGAGGGAAAGATGGTGATTAATATGGAGTGTATTTTTGTCTCTCCATTATAAGACTAATAATGTGAAAGTATGTCAAAAATAGAGTTGAAATGTTGGTGCCTCAGTCCTATCATATTGTCAAAAAATATCCACAGGTCTATGGCTAGAGAACACTCATTGAAGTAGTGGCTAAGTGTGTCTCTGTTATTGCAAAACGGGCATTTAGATGCAAGTGAAAATTTGCTGAAATTGAGGATGTCATCAAAAGGTAAAATTGCATTTGAAAGTTTCCACATAAACATAGAAATTTTCTTTGGTAGTTTAGAGCACCATACCTTCTTTAGAATTCCTATTTCTGATTTTTGTGAAGCAACTACCTTGTATGCAGACTTGAAACTGAACTCTCGATTGTTTGATGGCTTCCATATTAATCTGTCCTGTCTGAATGGGTGTACCTGCAACTCCCTCATGATATGGAAAATGTGATTAGGCAATGTATTAAAAGCATCTAGGAAGCTTAACTTCATGTTTACAAAATGTTGGATTGTAGTGTAGGGTGGAACCACTGTGTATATAGATGGGTCTACATAATCTTGCAATGATCCCATACCAGTCCAGTTCGTAGTGAAAAGATTTGCTAAACCATTGCCATGTATTATCCTTGTTTGACTTTTAGCCAATTGGTTTATTTTCTGAATCCTTTTCCAGATTTGGGATTTTCTTTAATTTTCAAGGATGGACCATAAGAATTTAGCCCATAATGTCTCTCCCTTTTGTAGTTTCCACCACAATTTAAGGGAGAAAGTCTTGATTATGTCTTTGATGTTTCTAATCCCAATACTATTTTGGTTTACTGGATAACTCATGTTTGTAATGCTTCTCCACACTTTTTGAGGACCATATCCATGCTCTCCCCAGAAAAAAATTGGAGATTTTCCTATTTAGTTTCTTTATTACTGATTGTGTTGGGGACATGACAGCCCATAGGTGTTGTGGGAGAGCAAAAATGACAGATTTTATGAGTGTGAGTTATCCAGCAGTATTAAGCCATTTTTTCCATGATTTCAGTTTTGTCTCATATTTTTCCATTAAAGGCTGAAAATGTATCTCTTTTGTTATGCCAGTGTAGATAGGGCACCCTAGATATGTAAATGGAAAAGTACCTTTGGACATTCCTAATGAATTCCTGATCAATCTTTGGTGTGTTAATGAGGTATGTTTACTTATGAAAAATTTTCTTTTTCCATAGTTAATCTGCTGACCAATGCATTCCTTAAAAACATGTAAGAAAGCTTTGATTCTTTTTATGGAAATCTTAGTGGCCTGGTAAAAGATGATTGTGTCATCTGCATAACATAGGTGTGACAGTGTTTTCATATGCAGGATTTTTAAAAAGACTGATCTTCTTATTTTGGAAACAAAAAGTCAAGCTTCTAGAGAAGGATTCTGAAAAAATATTGAAAAGTAAGGGGATAAAGGGTTTCCCTGTTTGATTCCCCTTGAAGCTTGGAAAAAACCTGCAGGTTTGGAATTGATAATAATAGAGAACCATGCACTAGATAAGTTATTTAGGATCAAATTGATGAACTGGTCCTGAAATCCAAATTTCCTCAAAATTTGGCTAAGAAAGGACAATTTAACCCTATCAAGAGCCTTTGTGAGATCTAATTTTAGGATACAGTTAGGGGCTCCATGTTTATTATTTATGTATCTTACCATTTCTTTGACATAGATGACATTGTCAGCTATTTCTCTGCCTTTTAGAAAGGCTGATTAATTTTGTGAGATCAGTTTTGGCAAGATATCATTTATTCTCTGAACTAAAAGTTGAGAGAAAATTTTGTTAGTGAAGTTATAAAGTGATATGGGTCTGAATCTACAAAGGATATATATATCCTTTTTTGGTATCAGGCATATCCAGGTAGGTGAAATTCCAGCTGGAATTTTTGTGCCTGACATGAAATCCGAGACTGCTGATAGGAGGTCTGGTCCTATAATGTCCCATAAGGTTCTAAAAAACATTAGCTGAGAATCCATCAGGTCCAGGGGCTCCATTTTGATTCAAGGAGAAAACTATTTCCCTGATTTCATCCAAAATTGGCTTTCTGAGCATCTGTGAATTGTCACTACTATCAAGGATCTGGGGGATCTGGCTTAAAAAGTGTCCTTGAAATTTGTCATCTCTAGTGTTAGAGTCATCAGTCAGTGGGTTTTGGTAAAACTGAATTGCCTCTTTTTCAATCTCCACTGGTCGGTCTGTCCATACTCCCTCTGAGTTTTTTTTTTATCTTTGAGATGTTTTGTTTCTATCTTCTCTGATTTACCATTGAGTGAAAATACTTATTATTTTCATCATCTTCTTTCAGCCATTTTATGTTGGCTTTCTGCTTCCAAAACATTTTTTCCTCAGGTCAGATTCTGAATTAGTTGTCTCATAATTGATTTCCTGTATTATGAGTTCCTCTTCAGCCATTTTGACATTATCTATTATGTTACCAAAAACTTCCTTATTCCATGTTTTTAAAACCAGCTTCAGTCTCTTTAATTTCAGAAAGAATTTTAGCATGCCAGAGTCTGTTATGGATTGTGACCAGTTAGTTTCAATGATCTGTTTCAGTTGAGGCTTATTTATCCAAGCATCTAGGAATCTAAATGGCTTAGGTGATGAGGCAATTTTACTCCCTATTGTTAATAGTAATAGGTAGTGATCAGAGGTATGTTTGTTGAGTGTGTGCAGTGAGTTGTTTGGAAAATTTTCATTCCAGTCATGGTCAATTAGAGCCCTGTCAAGTATTTTTAATGTGGGAGGTCTTCTCTTGTTTGACCAAGTGAAGGTATTTCCCACTGTATAAAGATGTGAAAGTTTTTGGCTTATTATAAAATTAGAGAAGTCTCTAATGCTTTTCACATTAGGCTTATTGGGACCCTTATATTCTGTTATGGAATTTATGGCATTAAAACCTCCAATTAGAAGTTTATTGCTGTCTAAATGTGAGGTGATATGCTACCAAATTTTTTTCCTGTCCTTTCTTAAGGTTGATGCATGAATGAAATACGCACACATTTCAGCACTAAGCAGGGGGAGGAAATGGCAGTTTTTGTGAATTGATCAGTCTCAGATAAGATGTTAACATTACAGCACGAGTTCCACATTAGCCAAATGTTATTTTTATCAGAGCTATAGTGACACTGAAAATTAAATTTAATCATGTATGTGTCACATTGCTGATAGTGGTGCTTAGGTTCAAATATAAAGAGTAACTGTAAATTATGAGTCCTAATTATGTTCTTTAACCTATCTAGGGATGTTCCGATTCCTCTGAGGTTCCAGACAAGTGCCCTAATATTAAGGTGTGTATCTATCATTTAGACATTCCAGAGTTGCCTTTTGAATTAAACCTTAAATTCATCCTATTTAACCTGTTAAAGAAAGTCCTCTTCCTAGATGTCCTATGAGCCAACATACTAGAAAATTTTTGGGTACTTACCTGCTCCAACCGAAGCTCTTTAGTACTTGAGCTACAGTCTGCTGTGTTAGACTGAGGTTCCTCTCCTAGTAGCTGGAATCTGTTTGAGTTTTTGGGGCTAGATCCACGGGATGGTGAGTGAAAAAGATCAGTATCTCGTTCATTTAAAGGAGGGTTTGGGGTGATACCTGATAGATCATCTCTGGCATACTCATTATGTTTGCCTGTATCTTCTGTAAGATCAATCAAAACATGTGTTTCCCCTTTTTGCAATTCAACCTCCTTGTCATTGACTTTGGAAATAGCATTTTGAGGTTGTTGGGTTATATCCAGTTGCTTCTCCCCTGTATTGTGAGTATGTAAAGACTCTTGGTTGATGGGTTCTTCCCCTTGGAGTTCCGGTTGTGGTGTCTCAATGCCTATATGTGGGCTTTCAATTCTATCTGGTGTTTTTTGTGGAGGTTGGTGTTGAGCCTCCTATTGTTTTTGGCTTACTGTTACCCCTGAAGTATGTGGATCAATGCTTTTGAGTACTGGCTGCCATTTAGCTATAACTTCAGTATGGGAAACTATTATTGGTCTTTGCTATGTTTGTTGCCAGGCTTAGGTTTCTCTGTTGCATTTGTTTGCTGGGGTTCGTTTCTATTAGTCTGTTTAGTATATGTCTGTTTGGGGGCTCTATTGGTGGTAGAATTAGGAATTCTCAGTTCAGGGTTAACTATTATGCAAATCCCCACATGATGACCAATTTTCTTACAGCCACAACAGTACATAGGTAAATCCTCATATTCTATGGCATACTTTTCATTTTCTAGGGAAGTGCCTAGCCTGATGTGGCTCAGCAGTTGGGATTGGAGGTCAATTTCCACACAAATCTTGAGGGCAGATGGCCTTGTTAGCCTTTCTGTTGCTTGATCCATCTTGATGAACTTTCCAATCTGATTTCCAATTGCTTCTATGGCCGGGACACTGTAGTAGTAGAGAGGCACTTGTCTGATAGTGACCCAGACCGGGACAATTGAAGATTCTGCATTTGGTTTGAAGTCCGGCATCCATCTGAGAATCCTCATAGTGGTGCCATTTAGCGACCAAACTCCTTTGATCCAGCAGCGTTGGAAGTCTTCCTTCGCTTAGAACCTGATTAGAATGTTTTTGAAGTCAATTGCTCCCAGTTGGTAGCTTCCGCAGAAAACCACGGTCTTGAAATCAGCTTCGATCTTGTCCATTGTCGGCCTTCCTCTTGGAAAATTTCCAAATAGAGCATTTGCGTAGTGCGTGGATAGCTCTGTTACTTGCTCAGGAGAGAAAAGTACAGCTGATTCTCCCTTGTATTGAAGGATTGGTTTCAGATTTTGAGTGGTAGGGAGATTTGTGAAGATTGGAGGGTTTCGAGTTTGGAGTGCCTGGGCAAAGTTTTTGATGGCGGTAGCCACCATAGCGGCACCTTGTTGACTCAAACAAGGCTAAAGTTTGGTTGCGTGAGTGAGGGTTCCGGTGAGGGATCTGTGATTTAGCCGTTAGGATGTAACGGTAGGGATGATGAATAGTAGTGGGGAGGTGAGAAGAGAGAGAGAGAGTACGAAAAAATAGTTACATCACTTGAGCTGAAAATTTTAATGCACTGGGTTTGTTTTAGATGGATTAAAAAATGATGGGGGAAATGAAATTGTTGTCATGACACTCATTGTGCTTGCTGCTTTCAAATTGTTGAATCTTGCATATTTCAATGCACCGGGTTTGTTTTAGATGGATTAAAAAATGATGGGGGGAATGAAATTTAATTCATGGCACTCATTGTGTTTGCTGCTTTCAAATTATTGAAGTTAAAAATCATTCTTCCATCCCTACAAGCTATAAAAAATGTTTGTATTATGTAAAATTTTGATTTCCGTAAAATGTTTGGGTTAGAAGACACTTATAAAATTTTGATTTTGGTACTGTCAATTAAATGATGGAATTCAACCTTTAAAATTGTGCAAACATACAAATAGAATATGAATTTGATGATGTGTATTGATTAGAGAAACTTGGATTTCAACATGATTTCCCTCTTTGACCTCTATACATACACATATATTCATTGTATTTATTATGGTTTGACTTAAAATGGCCCCATCAGATTTTTAAATCACGATTTAATAATTCGGTTGCATTAAGAAGGTGAATATGGTAAAAAAAATGATTACATTGATTTGTTTAAATTCATATATTTTTCAAAATTCAATTTAATTTTAAGATCATTAATAGCAAAAGATACACATGAAAAGCTAACAATATGAATTTTCAAAAATGAAAGAGAGCGGGTTGTTAAATGAGAAACAGTTGGACAGTGGAGATTAAATAAGGGAGGAATTAGTTGGAAAGCGTGTTAAGTTGGGGGTGTGTGGTGGGGCTGTTTATCTAATAGGGTGGTTGGGGAATTTATAGATGTGTTAAATTTTGAAATAAGATATTTGGATTTTGATATGTGGCATAATTTATGAAATTTAATATGGGTACAATTGAAATTCGAATCCAAAATTTAGCCAAATATGGATAGTTTTGAAAGTGTACAAAAAGGGTTAAAATGGAGAAAGTGTGTAAAAAAGTTGAAATGGGAGAAATATTCATTAAATTATATATATTTATGACTAGATTTAAAAAATATATCTAAATTAATATTATATGATTTTACTTCCTCGTCCCAACTCAAACAATATGCTTTTTTAGCATTCATATCGGTTTGTCTTATCCTCTCAAATTAAGATATGTATTTTTCTTTTTGTAACATTCATTTTTCATATGCATTCTTCTCCTCATATACCTTATTTTTTCTCAACTTATATTATATTATTCTCATACACTCATTTTTGTCACGTACACAATTAATAATTGCAAAATTATTTTTAAAATTAAATTTGACCTGGGATGGAAAAGTAATTTATTTAAATTTTCATATTTATTTTAAAAATTATCAAATGATTAAAAGTATGTATCTCTCATAGGTGTTAGTAAATTAAATATTATAGACAAAAAATAATTAAAAATACTGTAACAAATAAAAGAAATAAATTTACTACACTAAAAAGATACGAAAATTTGATTTAAAAAATCAATGATATACCATATTTGACCGTGATCCTGAGCTTAAAATTGAATAATTCATGTATCATAATAATTAATTATTTAATAGTGAAATCTTTTTATTTTCTAAAATGGAATGAGAAATCTTTTTTCTTCGGTGAAATTTCTCGGTCAGTATTAGCATTTAATTTTCAATCTGAAACGTCTGTTACTGTATTTGTTTCAAGTATAGAAATTAGCTGATACTTGCTCCTCTTCTCCTCCCAAAATTTCACCCACCTCACTCTCACTGTGTGTGTTTTCCCCCCTTTTCGAAAAGGTTGAGCCCATATTTATCTCTATGCCCTTTGTATTCCAATGCTTCTACTTGGAATGTTTGAGCCTTTTTGTTGGTGTGTGTCTTCTTCTTGTTTTTTTTGGTATAGAAAATCAAAATCTCATGATTTTTTCTTTCAAAAAAAAAATGAAGAATTCTCCTGAATTTTCTTTCAGGGTTTTGTTTTCCCGGTTGACAAGAGTGTCTAAGAACACAACTCGTTTTCCAAATCCCAACTGGTGCAAAACCCTAGATAGAGCTATTGCCAGTTTTCCAACTCAAGATCTTTTTTCATTCTACTTGAAAGACAGAATCTAATAAGAAACCTAAGGTCCACAGCATCTCCTTGAGCAGCACGTCACCGGATCCATCAAACAAAGGATCTTCAAAGAGATCCCGACAGAACTTGATTACTACGGGAAGTGGATAGCCGAAGAGCATCTCTCTTAGGCCTTCTGTTCATGTGGTTCTATGCATATCAACTATCACCTGTATAGGTTGTTTTTGGTGAGCAAATTCTATATTTTCCTTAATTTGTTAGAAATGTGGTTTTATGGTTAATGATGTGCCTTTTGGCAATGCTAAAACCTACGAAGTTTATTTGGGAACAAAAGACCACTCGGACAAGTTGCTCTTAAAATTAAATAATTTTTTTTAAAATTTTTTTTGATAATTCAGCTTTTGTATAAAAAGTTAAGAAGTAGAGTGCCGTTGAATTTTTGTTTCTGGATTAATTTATTTGCTATTTACCTTTGATTTAGTGCTAGTGAACAGTGCATTCTAGTATTGAGCGGGGCTCTTTGAATGTAGGTATAAACTTATAATTCAATGCAAGAGCAAGAATTGAAAATGATAAACTTACGGTTTTGTGGGTTCTAAACTAATCGATGGATTGTTTCACGAAAATGCATGTTTTGACCTGCTAAAAATGATGTTGATTTTTTTACTCGAGTTTACAAACTGGGTATCGATTTAGTTATTTCCCGTTATGTTGATTTGCCCTTTTGAAATCTTGTTTCTAGATTGAATTATCTGTTGTTTAATTTTGATTTGATGTCTTCATGCTAGTGAACCATGCCAATTTTAGTATTGAGTGGGGCTTTGTGAATATAGTTATAAACTTATAACTCAATCCAAGAGCAAGTATTGAAAATGATAAGCTTAGGGTTTTGTGGTTTCCAAACTAATTAAGGATTATTGTTTTAAGAAATTTCATGTTCTGACTTGTTGTAAAATGACGTAGATTTTGTTACTAAGTTTGCAAACTGGATATGGATGTAGTTGTTTCCCTGTTATGTTGACTTGCCCTTTTGAAATCTTGTTTCCAGATTGAATTATCTGTTGTTTAGTGATCAGTGCCAATTTTAGTATTGAGTGGGGCTTTGTGAATGTAATTATAAACTTATAACTCTATCCAAGAGAAACCATTGAAAATGATAAGCTTAGGGTTTTGTGGTTTCCATACGAATTAAGGATTGTTTCAAGAAATATCATGATCTGACATTTTGTAAAATGACGATGATTTTGTTACTGAGTTTGCAAACTGGATATGGAATTGGTTGTTTCCCAGTTAGGTTGGTTTTCCCTTTTGAAATTTTGTTTCTTGATTAGATTATCTGCTGTTTAATTTTGATTTGATGTCTTGATGCTAGTGAACAATGCTAATTTTAGTATCGAGTGGGGCATTATGAATGTAGTTATAAACTTATAACTCAATACATGAGCAAGCAATGAAAACGATAAGCATAGGTTTTGTGGTTTCCAAACCAATTAAGGATTCTTTCAAGAAATTGCATGTTTTAACCTGTTTTAAATTAACGTTGATTTTATTATCGAGTTCTCATACTAGATATGGATTTAGTTGTTTCCCTATCATGTTGATTTTTCCTTTGAAATCTTGTTTCTAGATTGAATTGTTAGTTTTTTATTTTGATTTGATGTCTTTATGCTAGTGGAAGTGTCGATTTTAGTATTGAGTGGCTTTGTGAATGTAAACTTGTAATTCAATCCAAGAGTAAACATTGAAAATGATAAGCTTAGGGTTTTGTGAATGCCAAACTAATTTATGGATTGTTTCCCAAATATGCACGTTTCGACCTGTTGTTAAATGATGTTAATTTTTTTAATAATCAGTTTGCAAACTTTGCAAACTGGATATGGATTTAGTTGTTTCCGAGTCATGTTGATTTTCCCTTTCGCACTGTCTAAATGCTGACCATTCTCTGTTAATAGGGTAAAATTATTTTTACATTTCAACCTTTCATGTTTGATCACCTTTTTGTGGGGTGTTCTAATCTTAAAAAAAATGAACACAGTTTTTGTTTTTTGGTGCTTCACTCTGCTTGTTTGTACTTTGTTGATGACTAAAATTCAATTTAATTTGTAAAGCTTTTATTTTCAACCACTTTTCCGTCTGCATAACTGGTAACTTGAAAAGTTTGCTCTTTTTTATTGTTTTTTAGTCGAAAAACAATTTTTGCTTCTTTGATACAAGAAGTTATGTACTTTGTGCAGGTTAACAAAGAATCTTTCAACTCTTTTTGCATGCACATTCTTGTTCACATCAATTTTCAGGTTTGTATAGCTGGATTCCTCTTAGTTAGGATTTAGATTATTGGGAGAATAAATAGAGTAAATAAATTGAATAAATGTAAATATCTAAACCCTCATCTATTCTCTAGAATCTTCTATTCTAACAACCCCTCAAGCAAAGCATCAGATGCTAAGAGACGCAAATGTTGGAGCTGAAAAACTCAAACAAAGGACAAGACAATCCTTTCGTGAAAATTTCTGCAAGCTGAAATGACGTAGGAATATGGTGGAGACGAAGCTTTCCTGAAGAAACCACCTCAAAAACAAAGTGATAGTCAATGTCAATGTGTTTCGTCTGCTTGTTCGCCACAGGATTTTGAGCTAAAAAGATGGCATTGTTGCTATCAGAAAGAAGAAGTGGGGCAGAAGTGAGGGACTGGAGAGAAGGAATCGAAGATCACGTAGTAAATAAGATAACCAAACAGCTTCAGTCGCAGTATTAGCCAAGTCCTGATACTCAGACTCACTGCTTGAACGAGAAACCGTAGGTTGCTTCTTTGTACTCCAGGAAACAATATTGCCACCTAGAAAGACAGCATATCCATAGGTCAAATGACGAGTCTCGAGATAATGCACCTAATCTTCATCGGAGTAGCCCAACACCTCGGAAGTGCGATTCGATCGAAAATACCGACCATAGTTCAAAGTACCATGAACATAGTGGAGAATATGAGTAACTGAGGCAGAGTGATCATCCTGAGGATCAAGAAAGTACTGGCTAATTTAATTTACCACAAAGGCAATGTTCGGGCGAATGATAGTGAGATACTGAAGAGAACCAACCAAGGATCGATAAAGAGTGGGATTGGAAAACTTCCCACTAGTACCAATATGAAGCTGTGACTGTGGAAGAAATGGCACAGAGACGGCTGCATCATCGGTTATCCCAGCTTGACTAAGAATATCACTGGTATACTTGGCCTGACCGAAGAACAAGCTCGATGGTGTAGACTCCACCTCTAAGCTGAGGAAAGAATGCAAAGAGCCCAAGTCCTTAATGAAAAAATATTTATCAGTTTGAGTAATGAACTGATGAATAACCTAGGAGTTGTTTCAAGTTAGGATAATGTATTGGACATAAACCAATAGATACAATAGAGTAGTATCTCGAGAAAAGATAAAAAGAGACGGGTCTGCTAACCTGCAAAGAAAACCAAGCTACTATAGGTAAGCACTGAAGAGCTGGAACCAAGCGCAGGGAGCCTGCTTGAAGCCATAAATAGCTTTCTGCAGACAACAAACACAATTATAATGCGCATCATCCTTGTAACCAACTGGTTGAGACATATATACTGGGACATCAACCACACATTGAGAAAATCATTTTTGACATCTAGCTGATGAAGAGGCCATCGACGCATAGTGGTAATGAAAAGAACAATGCGAATAGTAGACAACTTTACCACAGGGTTGAATGTGTGATCAAAATCAAACCCCGGAATATGAGAGAAGCTTCATGCCACCATTCGAGCCTTGTAATGATCAATTCTACCATCAACTTAATAACTAATACGAAAAATCCATTTGGAACCAGCAACATTAACGCTCAGAGGGCGAAGCACCAAATCCCAATTATGCTGATGGCGAAGTGCAGCAGTTTCCTCATCCATGGCCGAAATCCAATGAGAATCTCAAAGAGCTGCACGATTGTCCCTAGGCTTGTTCTGAGCGACCAGGGCAACCAAAAAACCTAACACATCATAATTAGAAAAAGAGTGAGGACGCCAAGAACCATCCATTGTCCTTGTGGTCATCCAGTGAGTGCAAGTGGGAGCTGGCTTAGGAGAGGCATCTGTGACTGGAGAATCTGGTGCAAAAGGGGTACACGCCTGGGGTGATGATGCAGAGGTTGGAGCCATGGGCACCGAGGCCGAATAAGTAGTCACAGGGTGGCCAGGGAAGTGGGTGCAGGTAATACTGGAACATCAGAATCAGAACAAATCATGCAAGGTGACTCAGTAGAAGGCGATACAACACTAGAATTATGTGGAAATGACCACATAGCCAAGGGCTCCGTAAATGAAGAAAAATCCAATTGAGATATGAAGCGGGTGTCCTGCAAAGAGGATACATAAGGAAAGAAAGTCTCATCAAACTGAACATGATGTGAGGCATAAATATGGCCAGTAGCCGAATCAATACACTTGAACCCTTTGTGACATAGCTGTAGCCAATAAAAACACATGGAATGGAGCAAGGTGCAAACTTATTAGGCATGATATCACACAAGCAAGGATACACACGAAAACCATATGGGTGAAAAGAGAATAATCCGGTGCAGATCTAAAAATGACCTCAAATGGGTACTGGCTACAAAGAATGGAGCTAGACAGACGCTTAATTATATAAACCGTCAAATAGAAAGTATCCACCCAATAAGCTTTTAGCACAGAAGAATGAAAGAGCATAGCAAGGAAAGTCTCTATAATGTGACGATGCTTTCGCTTAGCTCGGCCATTCTGAGCAGGTGTGTAGGGAGAGGACATCTGATAATGAATGCCACAAGAAACAAAGTGAGCGTCCAAGCGATGATTAGTAAACTTTGTGCCGCCATCAGTCTGCAAGATTTTTATCTTTCAAGAAAATTGAGTCTTAACAAATTTCCGGAACTAGAGAAAAATATCAAAGAAATTGGACTTCTGGCGTAACGAGAGAAACCATATGAATCGTGAAAATTTATCGATGAAAATTGCACAGTAAAAACAACCCTCTATCGATAAAACTAGAGTCGGTCCCCCAAAAATCACAATGCACCTTATCTAACAATCCAGTGGCTCATTTGTCACAAGAAGAAAAGGGCATACGCTTGCACTTGGCCATCTGACAAGAAGAGCAACTGATAGGTGCAGGGAATAGAAGTGACTAAGATATGACCAAGTTTACTTAAAATCTAGAGAGAGGCATATGAAACGTGGCCAAGGCGAGAATGCCCTTGCTTAAAAGAAGTTCAGATTTTTCAAAGCTTAGTTCACCTAAAAAGGAGGAATCATATGTCTAAAAAAATAGAACTATGATGGCTTTTTCCCAGCATTTTTTTCATGTGCTTATTCTTAATAAAAAATGCATCAGTGTCACATATAACTATAACCTGCAAATCATGATTAATTTAGTAATAGACAGTAAACTTCTAGTAATTTGCGGGACTACAAGAACATCATGTAAAGACAAGCCAAAAATATCACACTAACATACATGAGAAACAGATAGTGATTCACCATTACCCATGTACACGGAAGGAGAGAACTGATGGGGATGTACCTTCTGAAGATGGCGAGGATTTGAAATCATGTGAGTTGTTACACCAGAGTCGACAATCCCATGATCAGAGTTACATCTACCAATAATGTTATAACTGGAGAGTGGCATGATTGTTGAAGGAGAATGCCACCCAAAACCAACAAAAATGTCGTAGATAAATAACTAAGTGCACAGGGCCAAAGAAAAAAATTTGGTAGCAGAATAGGCATATGCCCAGGAAACTGTGTGGCACGTGGCTTCATGCGCTGTTATGGATCGATGGGTTATGGGCACATGGCTTTACACAATCGTTATTATCTTCAGCGGCCATTTGTGAATCTCACGCGATGAACGAACCGGGCCTTCTGGACTGGACAAGATGGACCTTCTTTAACAAAAATGGTCGGAGATGCGAGCACGAAGTTCTTGAGAAGATAATGAGATATCCTGAAATGGTGATTGGCCGGAGAACACGAAGGGTTGGCGGAGGCAATGCGGTTGAACCTCTCCGAAGAAAGACACAGTTGAGAGAATCACTGGAGAAGTACTGATGTTGAAGACTGGAACAAGAGAATCCGAGGGGGATACGCCGAGGAGAAGAAATGCGCCGAATAAGATGTTTGATACTACCGGAAAGGGGCTAGATTTGGCCAATTTGTCTAGTGAAATGTGATGTGGGGATGAAAAATTCAGAAAAAAAAAGAAAGAAAAAAAGAAACCAGGATGCTAACACTGCTCTGATACCATGTAGAAGTGGATTCCCCTTAGTCATGGTTTAGATTGTTGAGAGAATAAATAGAGTACATAAAGGGTATAAATGTAAATATCAAAACCATAATATAGTCTCTAAAATCTTATATTCTAACAATTTGTATAGTTTTTGTTCATGATGAGTAGGGAAATATTCTTAGCTTGTTCAAAGTTGTAAGGTTGGGTGGTACTGAACTTGTGAGTCAAATCGTTCCAATTGGGAACAAAAAGAATTTTGATTTTTCACTGTCCAATCGTTACATATTGTGTGTATGATATGTGCAGTAGAGTAATATTGAATTCTTGTTACAATTATGTGGAAGTACAATCTCAATTCTTGTTACAGTTATGTGGAACAAAGAAAAGTTGCTTTTAGAAATGAATTTTTATTTTTCATTGCCTAATCGTTACAAATTGTGTGCATAAGTTGTGCAGTAGAGCAAAAATAAATATTGTTTCAATTATGTGCAAGTACAGTGCCAGTTGACTTTTAAATTTTCTGTCCAAATTGTTGTACTTAATTATAATAAAATATTCGATAATTTCTAAGGCATCATGCATCTAGAATGTTCATTTCATTTTTTTATAATAAACAATTATACTCAAATTTATTTATTTTTTTCTTTAAATAATGGTTAACATGCATTTATTAAGGATCGGTCATGGAAAGAGTATTAACTCTATTGTGCATGATAACTTATTTAGAATTTCAAGCTGCTGATTCAGCTTGTTCATCTTTATGTGTGACAACTTATGTATCTAAAATGCTACTTTAATTATTATTTATATTTAAAAATTATTATCAATTTTAATTTATTTTTATGAAAATTGGTCAACATGCACTTAATTAAGCATCAATTACGAAATCTTTCAAAAAAAAAGTTGGTTACGAAAAGAGTTTTCAGCATCAATTGTGCATGACATCTCATTTTCAAGTTGGAGTTGCTAACTCAATTTTTTCATTTTTTTTAATGGTATCTATCGATAAGGTCAAATGTAGGAGATTTTAGATTAAACCAAAGACACACTTGTCAAAATCTTATGATAACATGCATTGAAAGTTTAACATGTCACAGAAAAGTGCTCAAATACAAAAAAAAAATGAAATTTAGAATTAAATTGTATCACTGTGCACCACAAAATAATGAGAGTTTATTATTTAAATTTTATGCACGTTGTTGCTCACATCGATTTTCAGATGTATAGTTTTCTTTTTCATGATGAGTAGGGGAAAATTCAATTTTTCTTAACATGTTCAAAAGGTGTAAGGTTGGGTGGTGCTGAACCTGTGAGTCAAATCGTTCAAATTGGGAACAAAGAGAATTTTGATTTTTCACTATCCAATCATTACTTATTGTGTGGATGATCTGTGCAGCACAGTAATGTTGAATTCTTGTTACAATTATGTGGAACAAAGAGAAGTTTCTTTTGAAAATGTATTTTGATTTTTCACTGTCTAATCATTGTATTTTGTGTGCATAAGTTGTGCAATAGAGTAACATTAAATTCTTGTAACAAATATGTGCAAGTACAGTGCCAGTTAAGTGTTAATTGGAGATATGTGAAGAGCAAGCATCCTAGTTGATAAGCTTGGGGTTTTGTAGCTTCTAAAGTAATTAATTGACTCTTTCCCTTTAATGCATGTTATGATTTGTTCCAAATATATGTTATTTTCAAATAAATTAGCACACTGAATTTTCACTGTTAGATGCTTGTTGTCATTGTCTCATTTGAACCTATTTCTTCTATTTGCTTATGTTTCCTGTGCAGTGCAAGAAAGTAACATCCTTCTATGTTAGTTGTTAGAAATGGCAACAAACAATCCTAGAGTTGTCAAAGCATTTAATGCTATGAGGGATCTAGGAATTCCCAACAAAGTGGTCAAACCGGTTTTGAAAAAACTCCTAAAACTGTACAACAAGAACTAGGATCTCATAGAAGGAGAGCATTATAGGATTCTCGCGGATGTTATTTTTGATGATGAAGAGCCACAGGTATAGTTTTCCCTTCATTCTTCCCTCGCAATGCACTTTATTGAATAAGATTTCTTTTACTACTTTCTGTTAAGTCCAAGCAACTCTAGTTGTTGACATTTATTTCTTGCTAAATTAGGATCCCATCAGTACGAATAAGAAAGAGAATGTGGAGGAATGGATACTTTCTTTACAAAGCACTTCATTGAATAATACTTGTATTTTTTTCATTCTGTTCTAGTCTTTACCTTTTAAGCAGCTCTAGATGTAGTCATTTATTTTCTGATTCTTTTCTTTCTAATTTTTCATTTTAGGCTCCAATCATCATGGAGAAGAAAGAATATGCTGAGGTATGGAGACTTCTTTGTAATGCATGTGTTTTTGCTTAATTAATATTGCATTTCTCCCCCCTATTGATGTGCCCATTTTATATGGTTATATTATGACTTTGGGATTCACTTGTATACACTTTTGTACTCTAGATGTGGCATTTTCCCTTGAAATTCTCTAAGAAGAGTTACAAAATGATATTTACGCTTTTATTAATTTTCTAGAGGATTTTGTGTGACAAATCAATTTGTTTGAAGACTTTGAAGAATACCTTTGAAGATTTGAAGACTTTCATTTGAGCTTTTGAAGACTTGAAGAATTGAAGATAAGTGAAGTGAAGAGGAGGACTTGAAACAAAAAGAAGAAATAAATCAAGATGCTGAAACGTGGCTCGGTCGCAACTCGCGATGGACGTGTGGCCAAAACCTTTCTTACTTTTTTGTACTATAAATACTCACCTTATCCTATATCTCTAGAGACCTCTTCTCCTTCCTGCAATTTTCTTGGTTTCAAACCATAGTTTTTCTTCTTTCTTTTCTTTGTTTTTGTAGGATTAATTATGCATTTTCATTATTTAGGTTAGTTTGTACATGGGAGCAATTGATTGAAGCTTACATATCTATGTAGTAAGAACATCTATTTCACTCTTTCTTGAAACATTTGTTATTTAGCATTCATGTGTTTTAATGCTATGTTTTAATTCATATATCCTATGGGTTTTTTGAGTATATAAAGTGTTTGTATGATTGAAGTGTTAGGGTGTTAGAAAAATTGCATATTTCTTAGCTCTTTGACATGAGAATCAGAGAACATGGAATTAGAACTTCTTGTTCATAATATGTTGTGATTCTTTCTAGATAAATATATTAATGTGGATTTTTCTCATGTTTATCCTATAGATGCAATTGAAGGTTGAATCTTGAATGTGGTTTGTTTTAGGTTTAGCCTAATGAATGCTATGTTTGGTTAAATGACTATGTCATTGGTAGAAGGCTTGCTGTTATCAAACCTATGGTTTTTCGTGTATAATGCTATTGATGAAATACCTTTATGGTGTGGTTTTCCTAAAGTGATTATCAATAAGGTTTGCAAATGGTCGTTGTTTGTCTTTGTGAATTACTATTAAGAAGAAATGAATGTTGATCTTCAATTGGGATGTTTTGGCATTCCCCATATGTAAAAAATGTGATAGAATTAGTGAATGGTTCAATGATCTACATGAGGTTTGGAAGTGGATATTAATTTCCCCCCTCCCCTCCCAAGGCTTTGTCTTTTGTAGTTTTTATTTCTTTTCTTAGTTATTGCATGTTTTGCATAGTTACTTAACTCTGCTAGTTATCTTGTCTTTTAATTTCATAACTTAGGAAAACCAACCCCCCCCCCCCTCCATTTACTTGTTTTTATATAACTATATATATTTGCTTCATTATTTCAACCTTATATATTTAAACACTTAAGAAAATCCATCTTCTTCGTGGACGACCCTGACTTGCCATTATCTACTTAGTTGAAGATAGGAAGCCT